>OX387245.1:234582322-235832322 GCA_947561735.1 Cenchrus americanus
TGACTCCATTAAGCATACAAGATCAAATTCAGAAGTTTAGGAGCATTAATAAATCAAGACAAAAGCAAAAGCCACATCGATACATGGAGATGTCGGAAGAAGGCAACGAAGAATTACAAAGGATGGTAACATCTCCATGGACCTTTTCTTTTCCAAACACAAATGCTTGTAAGTATGCCTTCAACATCAACTAGGTGCAACCTTTTGTTTTTCTCTTCAAACAATAAAATGGCTACTAGGAGGACAACCTAGGTTTCTTTTTACTTTCAATAGATAAGCATGACCATGTGTTCACCTCGATGTTCTATATTGCCTATGCTTACGGAAAGATGATGAAAGTTGCCGCTTTGTTTTACCTACATGAAGTTATACATGTCTTGGCTAATTGCTCTCTATAATATGATCTGAAATTAATTTAAATACCGGCTCTTTTATTTGTGGAGGTGAAATGACTATGTTCTAGACCCACATACATGTCTTTGCTCTTTGATTTAAGTTTATGGATAACCGGATAACTTGTTGTTTTTATGAAAACTTAACTTTTATGCTATCTACATGTTTGTGATGCTCTTGCAAAGTTCTACCTACCAAAGCCATATACATATATGTTTTATGATAACAAAACCCGTAGATTGCAAACATATGTTTTGATGAGTTGGATTAGGATTGATTTCTATGGTTCGAGACTAAGAAGCTGGTCATTCCTTTGTGTAACTTTTTCATGCTAGCCTTTTTGTCCATGCATTGTGGGTTTTCACATCGAAAATTCCACAAACTTCGCTGGGCATCCACCCTAAACCAAAAACATCTTTTTGTGATCACCTCCTTGTCCACAACCCAATTTGAGTATGGAGTAAAATTCTCGATGGAGATTCAAAGATTCCGCAAGATTACGGAATTTATACTTACTTTAGCAGTCATTTCCCCTCTCTTTTATGCTCGAGGACGAGCATCGTTCAAGCATGGGGGAGGAGTCATTCTCTGACACAAATGCTATGTAAGTATTATGTTGCAAAAAGTTTTGAGGAGCAAAAGAAAAAAAAGAGAAAAAATGAAAAATGAAAAAAAATATGATAAGAAGAAAAGAAAAGTAAGAAAAATAGGAAGAATAAAGTGAAAAAAAGAAAGAGAGAAAAATGAGAAGGAAATAAAATAAGGAAAAAAATAAAGATGCTCCTCGGTTCTTTTTGCTTCATAAGTTCTCAAGTGCCTTGATGATAAATCCATACTCAAATCTTCCAACCATGTGCAATCCGATAACGAGGACTTCACTCGTGCCTCGGGATCATCCATTTGCCACTTGCACATGTCCACTTATCTAAATGTGTGTGTTTCATCCCTCTCTCTTTCCAACATTTATTTTCCATGGCCTTTTTGACGAGTCTCAGTAATTCCAATAGATCTCTCTCTTAATTTAACAATATTTCGGATATATGTTTTGCTAGGATTGTTTTTAACCTTTCAAGCTCCACATAAGCCTTTCACTATCACATATGAGTAGAGTAGGTTGAAAATAATCTAGTATAGGCTTGAGTGACTTGATGAGATGAGTGTTCCATGAGCTCTTGCAAGAGATTTTCACTTATGTTGGATATGCATCTTTTTGAAAATCTCCCATGTGACAAGGTAATGGTTTGAAGTTCACTTAAGTTTGAGAGCATCGTGTTAAATGTGGCTTGTTCTTTATTGTTAGTCTATCTTCCATAATGAAAAAGAAGCCGGTCACAACTTGAACTTTAAAAATAAATTCTTAAGAGAGAGCCATTTGCCTCGTCATGAATGACTAAGTGCAGGGACAACATTGGAAGGCAACATTGATTTCCTTTTTAAGCAAGGATTACTTACTCGAGGACGAGCAAGGTTTAAGCATGGGGGAGATGTTGACGGTGAATTTCCGTCAACCTAGAGTACTTGTTATACATTGGTTTCGATTATGATTTGCAACTAACCCGCCACTAGGCATACTAATGATATAACAAGTTCACACTTGCATGTCGATTTTGGAGTTTGTTGTTTACGCAGGAAATCTACGCTAAAGAGGAGACTTTCGGGATAATTTCATCAAGCACTTCAAGAGAAGATCATTAAGCCCGTCACAAGTCCAGACACGAAGTGAACAAGACTCCAAACAACCCAAGGACTGAAGCATCAACACGCAAAACTCCGGGGACTTGGATGTTTACCAACGGGATCAACTCAGCCCGAGAGATATTCTCGCAGCTCAGGACAGCATGATCTTTCGGTAGAGATTCGGAGGCTTAAACGTTCTTAAATGGCAAAAGTTTGACTACCAAAGTTGTGGGCCTCGACGATACCTTCGATTTGGACATGTGGAAGGCCCAATTTGGATAAGGGAGCTAGGAGATATGGCCCCCGAAATCCCTGCTGCGCAGTCAGTCCGAAATCAGAACAGATTATCTTCCAAGGCCGATTTGGTGATCTTATCTTCGTTTTTAAGGAAAGAAATGAATACCAAAGTTGAAGATAATTTCGTGGCACACAACCTGGACACCGAATATGCATTATTTGGAGTCCATACGTGGGAGATATGTCCCTGGCAAGGAAGGACTGCGAATCAGGAAAATCTGGCAGATTTTATGGAAACCAAGTTTGCTTCTCTCCCAAGGAGGATCTCGTGCAAGGCAAGGTGGAGCACGCCCAAAGGCACCCCAAGGACATAAATACAACCCCCTAGGCGCCCCAAGGTGGTGACCCCATCGAACAAATCATCCTACCGACGCCAATCACCGAAAAACCGCCGCCGCAAGATGAGGGAGAGAGTTAGATGAGCTCGTCGCAAGGATCAACGCCGGCGGAGAGAAGGAAGCAAGAGGAGGACTCCAAGCCGTTGGCCTAGGGGTGTTCCCAAGCTCCATCGCTGCCATCTTCATCGACGACGTTCTCCGGAGTCTCCATCACCCCTATGTGCTTCAATCCGTGTAAGATGATGGGGTAATGTCTCCGTTCATCCCTAGGATTAGATGGATACATGCTAAGTGATCGCTACTCGATTTGTGGTTTCAATCTATTGTTTTCATGTTGATGATGCTTTGATGATTAAGGTTAGCTACCGTGTTTTTCGGCGTATGATATCCGCTACTCCCATAGATTCCATCAACATACCGTGTCCATCATAGGTCTAGTCACGAATACCTTCGCGTAGTGACGGACGAGAGGAGGGAAAGGGTGAAACCGTGGTCACAACCCCCCGGTAGATTGGTTTACCGCTCTCGTGTAGTAGATGCATACCATGTTATCCTAGATCCTAGGGAGGGAACGCTTATCTTTCTTAATCACTCTCTTGTGTTCACCCCTTTACCATCTAGTTTAACCCTAGATTTGTTTGATCAACTTAACTTAGATTAACTTAGGTTAGATTGTCTTTACTTTTAGATTATTACTCTCTTTCAAAGGTTTTCCATACAACTAGATTAGTACTTGGTTAAGCGCTAGTAATCCCCTTGCTCCGCGGATTGACAAGAACCTTGGGGATCCCGTGGTGAAAAAGGTGTAGGTCCGTACGCTTGCGGATCGTAGGTGGATACGAGTTTTATCCGTCAACAGAAGGACCTTTTCGTGTGGTCAGATGCGTCCCTGGTAATGCATATATATTGAAAACTTTGCTAGGAGAAGAATTTTCCGCTGCAATAAATGGAAGATATCTGAAGAAGTATTATCCTAGCATTGAGATCGACCGGTGATTGCACACATCTGGCACAGACATAGCCGGCACTCAAGAATGAGGCCGCCTTCAGAACAAAAATCCATGAACAGGAGAAATGGCCAATGTCTAGATGCATTGCCCTTAGCACAAAAACTACAATTACAACTGCTTATTGCAGGTTTACATCTAACAACCCTGATGGTCAGGTCCCCAAGGAGGTGGGAAGCAGAAGGCGTGGAGAAAGAAGCGAAAGTATGACTCAATCTTTTCTTTACTTCTTCGGGCGTCGCTCCCTCTTCGCTTGTTCCAGGACCACCGTGACGCGCAACTTGGAACGCACGAGGATGTCCATGGTTGGCGGCCTCTACCAAGCTATCCCGTGCCGCCTTCGAAGTTGTTGTACCCGTCGAGAGATATCCGAAGCGGAGGAATCAAGGTTAGGGGCAAGAAATCCGGACACAAGCATGAAGAAGCCGAAGCGTTTACCCCCTACTAGTGCTTCCGGGGCCATGCGACGCTCGCGCTCGGCTTGGCAACGAGCGGTGATGTCCCTGAGACCGTGCTCCAGATGCCGGACGCGGCGGCGCAGCTGATGGTTGGTCTTCTGTTCAGGCGTGGCCTCCTCTGCCTCGAGGGAAGAATCAGAGGAAATGTACTCCGGCACATCTTCGGTCCCAATGATCTCTTCAGGGAGCAAATCAAGACTGAAAAAGGGAAAGAAAGGAGAACATGAAGCGCGAGATCGTGCGGAAGAGCGAGGAGTAGATCAAGGGAGAACTCACTCCCGAATCGTGCGCTTCTTTGATGAGCTGCTCTCTTGAGGTTGCTTGCCCTTGTCCATGGCTTTGGGGTTTTTCTCCTCTGAGGATGGGGAGGAGATGAGAAATGATGGATGAGTGTGCGAGTGGATTTGCAGGGCATCCCGGCGGGCTATTTTATTGACCGAAGGGGTGCATTGAGAGTAATGACCAGCTAGTACATACTGTTGGAATACCAAACGACAGGGTTTTCTCCCAAGTGCGAAGGGTTTTTGTTTGAACAGTGTTCGTGGATTGCCGAATCGGGATCTTCTGTGGATTTTGTGCCAAGGGGCAGTTGTTCTCGCGCATTCGGCTCAAGATGGTTCCCGGATGCATTCAAAGAAAACAGGATTCACGGATGCGAAGTGCAAAAAGAGTCATCACAGGACAAGCACAGAATGCAAAAGTTCTCCATCTATTGCCGATATTTACATATCCCTAGTACAATCTAGTCGAAAAGCCTATTCAACACAGATTGGGGATGAGTAATTTCGGCAATGGCGTCGCCGTGGCCTTCGAGGCGCTCCAGGATGAGCTCGATCTCGTCGATGTCCTCCGGCGCGCCGCCCCGAAAGCCACGCGGCCTGGTGGAGTAGTCGACGTCCGTATGCGTCGCCATGGCAGCCAGGCCCAAGGTGGTGCCCAGACGAACGCCATGGACGGCCACCTCGTCGACGCGGCGCTCCACCGCGGGTCCGCGGCAAGGCGCTCCACCGGCGTGTCGCCGCGGGCATTCACCTTCTCGGCCAACTGCTCTACCAGCGCCTTTAGCTGGTTGAGCTCAGTGTCGCGGGCTGCAAAGAGCAGGCAGAAAGAATTAGCATCAAAGGCCGGGCTGGACCAAGAATCACTTTCAGAACCGTACCGTCGATGGCCTCCAGCAGCTGTTTGCGCTGGTCCTCCCATTCTAGCTCGGCCATGCCCGCCTTCTTGTAGACCTCCTCCAGCTCACGTCGGGACGCCTCCAGCTCCTCCTTGAAGCGGAGGGCATCAACTTCCCCGTACGGCACGGGGGAGTGGCCATCGGACTCCGAAGAGTCGTCCGGAAGGGGTTGATTGGCCGGCGCCGGAGATGGATTCCACTGGATCAATCTGAAAAGGGGACAATCGTCAAAGCAAGAAGAAGATCAAAGCTGAATCAAAGAATCGACGATCACTACCTCCGGCGCGCGTTGGCGCTGCTCCCCTCTGCCTCGTCGGAGGCGCGGCGGCGGTTGAGGCGGCGCACCATGATGGCTTGGGATGTGCACTGTTTGCAGAAGGGCTGAGATTTGCAAAGATTCGAGAGCTAGAAGGCCTGGTGGAGAGCTAGGGGCACCTATGGTTGCATTTATAGGCCTGGCAAGATGGATCGTGGCTTTGAGTCGTGGCTTTGGATCGTGGCACATATCCCAAGAAAATCGGAAGGTGGAAAGGTTTCCTTGGCCAGCCCGCCGGCGGGTCGCTTGGAGTTCTAAGCTGAGCCGTGTTCAGTTGATTGGTTCGGCTAAAGGAAATCAAAGTGCCGTTCGGGAGTTGGCGATTCATTGCCGAATGGGTCGTTCAACATTATGAGTGAAGGTGCGCATAAGAAAGGAAACAAATTGCAAGACAATATTACAAGAGCGACCAATTCGGATAATACATCATGACGGGCATTCAAATGTTCAGATATTTTATAATAACACCACGAGCATTAGATGTTATTAGACGGGAGTTGTCCAGCAGTTCCTGGCAATCTCTTTGAGTGCCAGACAGGTCGGTGAGTTCTGCATCGCATTGCTCCACTTTGGTGATAGCCGATTTTGCTTCCGCTTGGATCTTTTCTATCAATCCGGGGAGTTCGGCTATTTTGGCTTTGTCAGCCTCTATCTCCGCTGTCAGGCTTCTCGCCCGCTTCTAGAGCAAACTTTCCCCGGTAATTTTCGCATCGCGCAGAAGCCCGCAGTTGGCCGCAGTATCCTTGTGGCTCTCTACTTGGGATTGCGCCCCGGTCATGGCATGTTCAGCATCGGCTTTCTTCTTTTCAATAGCTGGGCGGGAGCGCAATTTCCTCAGGGCGTGCTTTACGGGCGCATAAAGGGTCTCCAAGCCACAAACAGATGATAGAGAAGTCTTGATGTCTTCGGGGAGTTCTTGGCTGATGGATTCAAACATCTCATCGAAGTGATCAAGATCTCTGAACTGATCTTGCGCATCCTTTTCTAGCCAAGCAACAATTTCTTTAAGCCTTGATAACACTTCATCTGACAGAGGCTGCTGTGCTCTTGCCATAACCTCGGCAGCTGGATTGATCTCTGACGGTGGGCTTGACAGTGATGGAGCTTGACCCTGGGAAGTAGTATTGCCGAGTTAGGAATACTAAACGTGGAAGTAGCAGAGTTAAGTGCAGATGGAATACCTCATGACTGGTTTCTTGAGCAGGGGCAATCACAGGTGAAGGAGGTGTTCCAGGTAGAGCTGAAGCTTCCGAGCTGGGAGGTGTTGATGCAGCTGCTGGTAGCTCGTGGGCTTCTGGCTGATGAGAAGGAGGGTCCACCTCTGTTGGGACTGTTGTCTCTGCATGACCAACAGGTGATTGCGCCCTTGGAGGACTTGGTGGCTCCGCCGGAATGGGAGATTCATCTCCGGAGAATTTATTGCTTCGCAGAAGGTGATGAAGATGAGATCTCCACCGGGATAGGTAATTCACCCCCCGATGGACTTGCTTGCCGGACCACCGGGACATCTACAAGCCGCTCTTCCATTGTTTCTTCGCAAATATCAAATTGGAAGGGTAAATGCCGGTGCTCATCCTTAAAGAAAAGACAAGAAAGGTCATACCAGTGGATGGAGCATTGGCAGGTACTGGTTCTGAAGACTGCTGGGCTCTGGTCTGAAAATGCACAATGATATGATTCATCAAGAACAGAGTAATCTTGTGATCAAGAGGATAAAGGATTCTACCTCAATGAGCACTTTCTTGATAGTTCTCCTCCTTTTGGCAGCTGGAGGGGCAACCAGAGATAGACCTTGCCTCTTGTCGGCAGCAAGGCTAGAGAGACTGGGATCTGATGTGGCATACCTGGCCATTAGTTGAGCCAGAGTTGTGAATTTGAATCCCAGTGCTGAGATTGGGCCTTCAGCATTATAAGTAATATCCCTGGCTCGAGGGGCAGGCACCGTGTTCTGTGGACAAGAAGATGAAGGTCAGAATCATGAATAAAGAGGACATGTCTGATCCAAGGATTCATGGTATTACCTCTGAAGTTGGCAGGAAATCGGGCATCAACTCTGCACAGAATACATGGACAGTCTCACTGAAGATATGATCATGAAATTCTTGCCACCAGGAGTTGAAGGTGGGATGAGCTATGGTTGTGGGCACGAAAGAACATGTGTAGACAGTTGGGCTGCACACATAATTAAAAACCCTGCTGCCTTGCATCAGCTCTTTGATTTCCTCTCTGGGCTTGAGGAATTCGTGCAGGAACAATCTTGGGGGCATTTGTCCACATCCAATTTGCCTGGCCATTACATTGGGCTGATAATACTCATAAGTGCTAACATTCAGTCGCCCTCCATTGAACTCAGCCGGCAGTATGCATGGGCGGATTATGATGTTAAAGATCTCTAAGAATCTCCTATCTTGACGGCTGGGTTCAAAGGAAAATTCAACAGGAAAGGTCAAGGTGTCATTGTCCAGATAAGGAATCCAGAGAGGATTGGGGAAACCTTTGAAGAATAGCTTGAAAAGCTGGCTAATGTCCTGCTGAAAAAGAATAGTTGAAGCCGCTTCTCCGTAACTCTGGCATCCTCTGGTAGCTTGAGGTTCTCCTTCAGGGTAACTGGACAAGGGGAAGAACCTGGAATTCAAATCGACACCAACGATCTGATGCATGTGGAGCTGCAGCCACATTTGAACGAACCACCAAGGGCCGTTGACACATGTTATCTGTTGGCTGGTATACATTTGGGTAACAGTCTGATGAAGCATATGGTATACGCCGCCCAAGAAGAATTTTCCCCGAGAGGGAGGCGGGCCGCCACCGGCCGCATGAGTTGCCATTGTGATGTGGTTCAAGGTGGGCTCGTTGGCTTTGCCACGTAAAAACAAATCTCGCACAAGCCACATATTCAGAAAGGCTCTGTATTCAACCTCACCGAGGGGATTGTCTTTCATGTGCTTCAAGATGTAATTCTTGTAGCCGTTCCCTGGCTTTACCCCTGTCTGGCGTGAAGAGCCTTTGAAGTTCCAAGGCTGGACAGACCCTGTGATGTCAAGGCCGGTGATCATATAAACATCGGCCAAAGTTGGAGACATTGGGCCATGCCCAAAAAGGAAGGCGTTGACGCCATTTGACCAGAAGTGGCAGGAGGCAATCAGGAGATCTTCGTTCTTAGGGGTCTCAGCCACTGACAACTCCAGGCACTGGGCGATACGGAGGCTGTCTAGATTGGTCAATCCACTCTTGTCTGCAAGAATCCTCCGATACCAAGTTCTCCAGCCTGCAATTGGAGGTAAAGGCCAGTTCTTGAAAGCGTCTTGCCATTGAGCCGGTGGAGACAGAGCCGCTTTAAAGGGGATTCTCTGAGATTCAGCTGCTATGAAATCTCGAGGGTCAGAGTTCCCCACGGGACCAAGATAATAAGACCTCGAATTGGCCTCGGTACGAATCAAAAGTGCAGTGGAAGGCTCCTGGAAGAAAAGCGGAAAGGGAAATCTCAGGTAAAATTGAAAACTTAAATACCGAACGAGGCTTGCGGGGGATGAATTTACCTGAGTATCTTGGTTCTGAGCTGCCATTGGAGGTTTGAGTTCGGAACAAGGGGATCTAGGGTTGGATCTGGATGAAGACTCCGGCGGATTGCGAAGAACAGGTGTTGACAGATTTGATTTGAGGTACTCGTGGCTGGAGTCAATTGTGGAACAAAATTACTTTCATCCCACAATTGAAGGGGCATGTGTTAACACCAAAATTTGGTAAGGAGTCTGACTTGTGGGTCCGGTTCGATAAAGAGTCCGTCTGGTGGAAGGAAGGATATTTTCAGAGATATTCGGAAAAGATTTGCGGTCGGCTATTTGCTCCGGTTCGGCAAAGGAACAGTAGAGCTGATTTTGCGGGATTGGACGGTGACGTGGCTCAATCAGGGGAAACGAATGGATGGATAGGCGATCAGGCTTAGAGATAAGTTAGGCAATGAATCCATTCGAAGTTGTACTCAACAGGGTATAAATATGACCCTTGAATGTATGTAACAGGGATGAATCATTCTTCAATACACACCGGCCTTACGCCAAACCTTAGAGTCCTTGTCGTGTCGTCGAGTTCTTCGAGAGGGCCAATCGATCCGTCGACCTCCGTGAGTACCGGCAACCTTGTATCATGTCTAGTATCATGCGGTGGATTTAGATCTGATGCAAGTAGTCTTGTTACCATACTTCGTATCATGCGGTAGATTCAAGCTTGGTTCAAGAGGGTTTCTTGTTAGATCGTGAGTCATGCGGTAGACTAAGATCTAGCTTGAAGCTAGTTATCGGCTCTATTGGGTTTTGGCAAGATCCAATAGATTCATTAAGTTACCCCGTGTTATCTTGAGTTTTACTTTATGTTTTAATTCATGTAACACACCTTTGCCCAATCTAGAAGGGTTTGGATCGGCTTTATCTCATTTATGATCCTTGTTCGAGTAGATTTCATATTTTAACACGTGGATCTTATGCTTTCCGATAGCCGAAACCGAATCGATCTAGGTTGTTACGTGTTGCGGGTTCAAGCTTGCCAATGTTAGTATAAATCTTGAAAGAGCCGGGTATCATGCGGTAGATGCAGGTTTTTGGGTTGCTTTGGAGCTAGTCATCCGGTGGATTAGATTCCCAAATCAATCTGATAGATTTGTTCGCTTGGTAATGTTTGTTCCTTCTTCATGGACCCGAATCGGCTGTTCAGCCGTATTCGGTTATGTTTCTTCATGAGTAGAACACGTGCTTCTTTCATGCTTTAAATATTGTATGCTTTTAGCTTTCCACATTTAGATTGTATCATGCGGTGGATAGATCTATTTGTGGGAAGTGGTACGGTTTTCCATGCAAGTTGTATCATGCGGTGGATAGATTTGCTCGACATCGTACTTGACGGGTTTTAAAGTAACTAGACATGCGGTAGACTAGTGCTTTGGATCTATGCATACTTGTTTAATACCTGATCATGTTCGTGCTTTGCTTTATTTATTTATTTAATGTTAATTTTCATGAGGATCGGTCATGGCCTCGTGCGTATGTAATTCTTGTTCAAACAAAGACCGATCGCTGTCATGCTCACGTGATCCATTCGGCAGTGTTGTTTTTTCCCTTTACGGTTTCCCGAATGGTTCTAGTTCATTGGCGGATAGCTCTTTATAGCTATGTGCCATCTCGCTTGGCTTCCTAGCCGTAAATATGGAACTGTCTGGTACCACCCGGCAAGTTCCAAGCTTTGGTATTTTACTGCTTTATCTTTTGTTAATTTTCAGGAAAAATTGACTGGCACGTCTTCTGCTCTCTGCGCGTGTGAAGCCAGCTTTGTTCGGCTTGCTGTGTGTTTGGCGTTGAGTGCGCTTTTTGCGTCAACAGTAGGATCTTGTCATGCAATAGCCGAACCTTTTATTTCATTCATGTTGATAATGCTTTGATGCCTAAGGCTAGCTACCATGCTTAATGGGAGTATGAGGCCCGCTACTCCCGTAGGTCCCATCAACATATCTTTTGTAGGTTTAGCTAAAGTGGCCTTATATACACATCTCAATAAACTAGTTTAGCTTCACCTTGATAGGTGGTTGCATGTTCAAGAATCCACAAACCCTATGGGCTAATATCCATCCTATCTTGTGCACCTCACATAATCATAGTAATAATAAACTCCACTCTCCATATACTTCCCTTGTGTGTTTTTTCACGGGCAAGCAACCCCTGGTGCACTCGTTGTGAGTTAGTGCAACAACAATATGGAAGATGGCCACCAATTTCTTCACCAAGAAGACACGATCATCGAAGGTGCCATCATCAAGCTCTTCGAGGAGGCACTCGGTCTCCGAGTCTCCCCGAATTATGGAGGAAGATGTGGCACCACCGAGGAGCGACTGCTACCCTTCGGTGGCATGAGGAGTACACAAAGTTCATCCATGTGGTATACCAACCGTGAGGACACACGAAAGAGCCACCCGTTCCACTATGATGTTCAACTCGTTCATCTGCTCCACCACCATACACTCCGAGGTGTTCCAATGGATGTATCATGAAGACGGAGGAGGAGAGGCGTGTTCGTGTTGAGAAGAGGCTCGAGCCAAATGTTGATTTCGATGACGCCCTCCAAGTGTTGGATTCTACTCGGATATCAAATCTTGAGCAACCTTGGATGGGTGTGATTCTCTATGGAGTCGGTGTGAATACTCACAAGGAGCTTGATTCGGAAGTTCTTATGACATTAGCACCGGTCATTAATGAAGGAGTGTCGTGCCCTTCATCCCGCTTTTAAGATGAAGAGCAACTAGTTCCTTATTGATATATTGGAGAACTACTCGGTTACAAGAAGGAACCCCGAAGCAAGTTGATGTCCAAGAAAATATGTTAGAAGGATTTTTGGGGAATGATCTCGGGAGATGAGACAAAATTTCTCCTCATTGGGATTTCTTTCGGATCGAGTACATGAAGCAAGGAAAGTGAAGATGAGAGGAGAAAGTACAAGTTGGCAAAAGTTAATATTCCTCTTCCCAATGAGAGGCCGAGATCATTTGAAGACAAATTTGGTTAGAGGAAGTATTTCTTGTACCGACGAAAAAGATTAAAAAGGAAAATTGTGTAAGAGGGATCTCCTCCGTAGCCCAAGGAGGGGCTGCGCATGAAGCTAATAAACAACCATTGCCACCACCATATGAAGGAAGTATGTCAAATGCAAGCATGGGGGAGTGGGGCAGCCACGCCACCACATCCTGCACCATACATGTTCCTCATAGAGTTTTCATGGTGCTCCATCCAACAAATGCAAGAAGGGACCGCATACATCGCCTATAAAATTGGTTGCCTTCACCATTGGAGCAATTTAGAGGAGGACCGGCGCAATCACAATACAAGCAAGGATACAACGTGCCGAACCATTAATATCAACCACCGGAAAATGAAGGAAGAATGAGGAAGAGAAGAAAATAATGATGCTTCTAAATTCGGTTTGATTTCTCCTTTTCATTTCCTTTATTTTCAGCTTTTGTGGAAGTTTATATGTGTAGCATTTTCTGTTTTTTATTTATTTCAGCATGCATGATAATAGTGGGGTTAGTTTAAGATCACCATGAATAAAGTTTCCCACCTTGATCAACCTTTGGTAAAAATATTAAGTTGATGCCATGATAATATATGATGAAAAGTTGCCACTTTTCTCAACTTTTGTAGTTGTTTTATGCATGATTAAGCTAATGCTATCTTTAATATGAATCTGAAATTAATTAAATGCTAGCTTAATCTTTTGTGGGGTTATGATAAAAATAAGACCCATAGTGTTATTTTCATGCTCTCAATTTTGGATGAGTTAAAGATGATTTGTTCTTAAAAATATATATGCTGACCTTGTCATTAATGCTACTTGCATTTTGCTCCACCTATCCAAAGCCATATACATATTGAGTGCATAAACCTTAGTATTCAAGAATTAGTTTTGGGTGAGTTATTTCATGCCATGATTTCTCTGGCTCGAGATAGCTGGTCATTCCATTTTTGTGTATCTATCTTTTTGCTAGCCTTTCTATCCGTGCATTGTGTATCCCCACATCGGAGATTTCACAAACCTCGCCGGATATCCACCCTTAAAACCATTCAAGGAAGATCGCAAGATGGTGCCAAGGTTGAAAATTTCAAGTATCTCTCCAAAGGAAAAATATTTCTAGTACCTACCTTATCTCTATCACCTCTTTGCCCGAGGACGAGCAAACGTCTAAGCATGGGGGAGAAGGTAGGTACAATGCGATTTAGAGTTCAAGGGGAGGAAATAAAAAATGATGAAAGAAAAAATGATGTGTATAAAGAAAAAAAGAAATATATAAAGAAAAAAAGAAAAAAATATGTATGAGAAAAGAAAATATATATATATGTGATAAAATAAAGTGAACTCCCTGGTTCTCTAAAGTGCATTAGGAATCTCAAAAGTTTCAAGATTTAAGATCCAAACTCATCTTTCCAACCATGTGCAATGTGATAACGAGGACTTCCTTTGTGCCTCGGGATCACTCTTTGCCATTTGCACATGTCCACCTATCTCAAAGTGTGTGTATTTTTCTCTCCCCCTCCTTGATATAAAATTATTTTCCATTGACCTTTTTGACGAGTCTCGGTAAGACTATGAGAAGCTTGTCTTATTTTGACAACATTTCATTTATAATATCTTGGTATGACTAAAGTTTTCCCATATAGCTCCATATAAAGCCTTCCACTATATATATATATATATATATTGAGAGGGGAATGAGTAGAATGAATAGGCTTTGAGAGACAAGATGAGATGAGAGTACATGAGCAAGATGTAAGGAAGTTTATTTTTGAACTTGGTTTAGCTCTTTTCCTTCATCTCGCTCTTAATTTCAAAATTTCTAAGATTCATTTCAAATTTGGGAGCATGAGGTAATTACTTGTGGGAAGTGCTTAAATTAATATCTATCCTCCATAAGGATGAAGGCTAGTACGTTATGGAACTTTAATTATTAAATCCTTGAGAGCATTATGTTTTCTCATGTATGATCAAGTGCAGGGTATAAGCAATGAAAGGTAACATTGATATTCATTAAAGGCTTACTCGATGACGAGCAAGGTTTAAGCATGGGGGAGATGATGACGGTGAATTTCCGTCAACCTAGCCATGAGTTTACCTTTAATGTTGGTATTGATTTATTATTCTAACCACTGGAACTAACCCCCCATATATAACAAGTTCAATCTTGCATGTCAATTTTGGAGTTTATTGTTTACGCAAGAAATCTAAGCTAATGAGGAGACTTTCAGGATAAATTCATCAAGCACTTTGGAAGAAGATCATGAAGTCCAACAAGATTCAAGACACACGATGAACATGACTCCAAATGACCTGAGGACGGAAGCGTCAACATGCAAATCTTCAGGGACTCAACCAGGAAATGACGAAGCTTGGATAGCAAGATTCAAGCCTTAACCGCGAAGGAAACGACGTCAAAGTCCCACATGCAAGTGCACACAAATAAGGAATCGCGCGAGAAGCAAGCCTGGAGGAAACCGGGGCCGAACCGGGCCTAGGCCGGCCGGCCTGGGCCGACCGGCCCAGCCCATTCTGGGCTCGATTCGGCGCCCCCTTTGACCTATCCACCTCTCGGGCTATTTATAGCCCCCTGGCCGAGAGCCACGAAGAAATACATTCGTCATCCGCCGCTGAGGAGCAGAGAAGGGAGGGACATCGTTTCAGAGAGGAGAGGGTTGAGATGGTTGACTAGGGTTCCCCTAGCCGACATGAGAACCTTGCATGGAAGACCACGTCGGAGTTCCCGGAGTTAGGATCAAGGTCGAGGTAGGATCCCGGTGGTGATCTTGTCCATGTATTATACTCTTGTGTTGAATTTGCAAGATTGAATCCGATTTCTAGTGATCAAGTGCTTTCTCTACTACTTTGTCTTCGCTTAGATTTGCTTCTTCCCAATCTAATCTATAGCTAGATTGCTTAGGGTGCTCTTGTAGTCATGGTGGCTACAGGTGCATACCTGATCTACCGAGCATTTTCAACTTGTTCTTCTTGGACTCGCCCTAGGCTAACCTGCACGAATAGGGGTGCGTTGTGACAGGACAGTGGCTCCAAAAGGCGGGCGTCTTCGGAGTTGGAACGGAAGCCACGATTTAAAGAGGCTAGTTATGAGATTCATTTGCTTTATTCTTCCTTGCTTTAGAACTTCAACAAAAGACCCAATCCAATCTCTAGATTGGTTTTATCTCTCTTTCTCTTGCTACCTCCAGTGTTTAGTAGATTAGATGCGTTTTATGGTTCTTCCATAGATTAGATGCAAAACCCCTTTTCAAGATCAAAGTGTTTTCCGCTTATCAGATTGGATCTTGCGTTACACATTGTTACACAGATTCGATACCTTGGGTTCACACTTAAGGGAAGAAGGGTCCCTTGACTACGATGGAGGACTTGTCAGCTTGCAAGTCCAAACAAACTTTGATACGATAATCAACCGTCAACAATTTAGTCTTGGTTAGCATAGCTCTCTTGAACCCTATATTGTTGTGGTCGTTCTTTGCTTGATCTCCGGTGTTTCACCGGATAGAGAGACCTTCCTTCGTGGTACTCGGGGGAAGGTTCTTTGGTTCGTTGTGAGCTCGGTGCTCAGAGCTTGCCTTAGACTTAGATTGGTGTCCCGCGCAACGGAATAGTTGTGGTACCCTAAGGAGGTGACAGCTCCGGACGGGCTATGTAGTCCACCACACTAGTTCGGGCTGGTAGGATTCAGCGTGTCGTCATCCTGCCTTCTCATCCCAGTCTGAGGGTGCGGCTTCGCATGCCCCTGCAACACTAGAAGATCTTGTTGAGTTAGCTTACCTTGGTTATCCTTCACTTGAGTCCTTTGCCTAGAGTTGACAAGAATAGATAGATTGTGTTAGGATCCTTTCTCGTCTCGTTGTCCTCCCAGCTCGCTATCCTATCTAGTCTTTTATCTAGATCTCCTAGCGTGTGTCAAGTTATCCCCGAATATCTTTATTCATTATCCCCCGCTATAGCTCTTTACCAAGCCCTGGTCTTTCTCCACCGTTTACTCGATCATCTTAGCCGTCGTGCCTCCCTTGGGAAAAATATAAATCGACAACCCGAATACCACCGCGTGAAATGCTACAACGGTAATCCGTGTGCTTGCGGACCTTTCTGTGATCATGTGTTTTACCCCCGACGTCCCCTGGTCCCATTACTAGAGGTGTGAACCCGACGGTGACGCTTGTAGGCGCCAACAAGCATTTCTGTCACCGTTGCCATTTGTGCCATCTTAGTGGTGAGGCTAAGGAACGTCAACACTTAGCACCTTCGCAACTGAGACCTGTTTGTTTCACATTAAGTTATAAAGGGAAGGGAAAGCCTTCATCAAGGGTTTATTACCAATCCATAAATCTCTCCAGAAATCTGTCTGTTGGCCACTATGGACCACAAAACGTCCTCTCTCTAGAAAATGATCTTTAACATCCATGAGACCCTTCCAGAATTGTGAGACCCCCTTCCTCTTACCTACCTGAGACAATGTTTTGTTTTGAAGATATTTCTTCTTGATCATATTCTGCCAAACTCCTTCCTCATTTAGTAGTTTCTATAACCATTTACTAAGAAAACATATGTTATGCACATCTACATCAAGGATCCCTAAACCACCAACACATCTGGGTTTATTAAGTAAACTCCACTTCGCAAGTCGATATTTCTGTGTCTGTCACTTTTCCAAAAGAACCTTGATCTATAGTAGTCCAATTTTTCACGCACACCTTTAGATATCCTAAAAAAGGACATGAGATACATTGGTAGACTTGAGAATACCGAATTAATCAGCACCAACCTACCCCCAACTGACAGCATTTTGCCTTTCCAAGCACTTCATTTTTTCTGGAATCTTTCCTCGATGCCTCTCCAATCATTGTTTGCAATCTTTTTGTGGCTCATCGGGATCCCTAGATACCTGAAGGGCATCACACCTTCCTTACAACCAAACAGACTCACATAATGTTCAGCTCTCTCTTTGGTTTTGCCGAAACAGAAAATTTCACTTTTATGGAAATTGATCTTAAGACCAGAAAGGTTTTCGAAAGCACATAGTACTTGTTTCATGTAATTGGCCTTCTCAACATCATCTTCCAAGAAGAGAATAGTATTGTCCGCATATTGCAGTATAGAGACCGCCATCCACCAGATGAGGCACTAGGCCCCCGACGAGGTCTTGACTTTTGGATCTCTCAATGAGGACTGCTAAAATGTCGACCATTATGTTGAACAAAACTAGTGAAAGGGGGTCACCCTACCTCAGACCTTTCTTGGTCTGGATGAAGCGATCCAACTCGTTGTTCACCTTAACACTCACACTCCCTCCCAACACAATTTGTTCAATCCACCTGCACCATTTTTCTGAAAATCCCTTCATCCGCATAACCTGTTGCAAAAAAATGCCATTTACTTTGTCGTAGGCCTTCTCAAAGTCTAATTTGAGAATAACCCCGTCCATCTTTTTCCTCTTGAGTTCATGTAATGTCTCATGCAAGATAACAACGCCATCAAGAATATACCGCCCCGGAAGGAAAGCCGATTGAGAAGGCCCTATGACCTTACTAGCCACCATGGCCAACCGATTGGCTATTACTTTAGTAAAAATTTTAAAGCTCACATTAAGCACACAAATGGGGCGGTACTCAGTGGCGGATCTAGAGGATGGGCGGGTGGGCCACGACCCACCCTAAGATTCAGTCCAAGAGTGATGGACCCTTGATTTTTCTTTAAAAAAGTCTGATTTATCACCCTCAACTATCACAAAGATCAAATTTGATCCTCTAACTATTAAACCAGTGAAATAACATCCCTGAATTCGCACAAAAGTCTAGTTTTGCTCCTCCAACCACTGTAGCTATTGTAGATGAAGGGAAAAAATTAGCTCTTGGCCCACCCTAACTTTAAATCCTGGATTTGCCACTGGCGGTACTGCTCAATTTTTGTGGCCTCGCTCAGTTTAGGGATCAGCGTGATAATCCCGAAGTTGAGGCTAAACAATCTAAGGTTCTCATTGTGGAAATCTCGGAACAAGGCCATAAGGTCCTCCTTAAAAATTCAGCTGGGAAGCCATCCGGACCCGACGCCTTGTTATGCTTCATTTGGAAAATAGCATCTCTCACTTCCTTTTCCGAGAACTCAGCCGTCAAGGCATCATTCTCCCCCGGAGAGGCCTGTGTGATATCCCCATTCATAGATTCTACAAGAGAGAAGTTATTCCTGTTCGGCTTACCAAAAACTGTTTTTATAAAAATCAGTGATATATTTCTTCAAATCTCCGTCTCCCTCAATAGTGCCCTCTTCTTGCTCTAATTTAAAAATCCTTGTTTTTCTACGTTTGCCATTCGCAACCAGCTGAAAATATTTGGTGTTATTATCCCCCTGCAGCATCTTTGTTGTCTTAGCCCTTTGGAACTAAGCTAATGACAGAGTTAGAGACTTATAATGATGGTCTAGCCAGTATCCAAGAATGCATCTTAAGTTCTTAACATCGTGAATATCTCGACTAGAAGGTATTTCGACCACGATAAAGGTCATAACGTTGGTTCGTGTTGATGCTCTGGGACAGGTGCGAGAACATCTGCCCAAGATGTTGGAAACTATTGAAATAGCCATAAGCCTTTCTGCATATATATACAGCCCTGCAGCTGCTGCCATGCTCATAAGGCTGCATGCCTGGAGACGGCTTTAATTTGATCTTCAAAGGCTTATTCTGCCTCTGCATCCCAATGTGCAAAATTACGCGAGGAATCCAGAAAGATGTAGAGTTTGTAGGCATTGACTGCACAAGAAGAGTTCATGTGCCATGTGCGTGTGACAAAACAAAGAAGAAGAATTCCTATAGCCTTCAGGCTTGTTTTGTTGGAACCTACCCCAAGAAAGAAGAGAGTTCTGTACAGTGAGCGCACGTGGCTTTACTTCCAGGCCTAAAAAAGATTTTGCGGGTTCTAAAATTGTAGCATATCCTGGTACACTGAAGGAAAACTAAAGCTATTCTTCCAATCCAAAGGCACATGGGGCGTATGTTTGGATTGATTGGGGTAAATTTACCGTGAATTTGTCTCAATTTGACAATTTTGAGGGGTAAATGAAATGAGAGGGGTAACATATATTTGCCCCACCACATTTACCCCACATATTCAGTCTTAAGCAGTCTGCCCATGTTTATGATGTCCTTCTTTGAGATACCGAAAGGGGTCATCAAAAACTTGGATCACTACAAGTCTAGGTTCTTTTAGCAAGGATCCTCGCATAAACACAGATACAGACTTGCCAAATGGGACATCTTATGTCGACCTAAAGATCAGGGTGGTCTAGGTATTCTTGATTTGCAGTTGCAAAATAAATGTCTGTTAGCCAAGTGGCTAGTTAATCTACTAAACACAGATGGCATCTGGCAAACGATGCTCCGATATAAATACCTAAGAGCTAAATCCCTAACTCAAGTGGAAGCCAAACCCTATGACTCGCATTTTTGGAGAGGGCTCATGCATATAAAAGATGAGGTACTGTCTTTAGGTTCCTTTGTTATAAAGGAAGGGACCAATGTGAGATTCTGGGAAGACACTTGGATAAGAGACAAGCCGCTAAAATTTCAATACCCGAACTTGTATAATATAGCGAGGGAGCCACACGCGACAATTGCCAAGATAATGGCCACAAGTCCTCTAAATATCTCCTTCAGGAGGGCTCTTGTGGAAAACAATCTTAAAGATTGGCTTGGTTTAGTAGCACGAATCTCACACGTGCAACTAACCGAAGGCTCAGATTTTTTTAAATAGGGCCTAACAAAGTCTGGATTGTTCACCGTCCGGTCGTTGTATCACCATCTTATTGACACAAATCCACCATTTCAGCATCGAAAGATATGGAAGATTAGGATTCCACTAAAGATAAAGATCTTTCTCTGATTTGTACAAAGGGGGGTAATTTTCACTAAAGACAATCTGGCTAGGAAAAATTGGAAAGGTAGCCAGAAATGTGTTAGTTGTAATAGGAATGAGAGTATCCAACACCTATTCCTTGACTGCCCCTTTGCTAAAACAATTTGGCGGATAATCTTCTTCGCTACCAATCTTAACCAACCCAGATCCATTAGCCATTTGTTTGGTACTTGGCTTAATAATCAACCTAAGAATTTCAAAGGTTTGATCTGGGTGGGTGTAGCGGCGCTATACTGGGCTATCTGGCGATGCCGGATGATGTAATCTTCAACAAATTGAAAACTAACTCTATCATGCGGTTATTTTCAGTGGAGCATACTGGCTACGCTCCCCGGTCCCGGGCCCAATGCGGACGAGCAAGCCAAGGACACCCTTATTATGCTGAGCAGGAGATTGGAAGTGGTCGCTCTAGATATCTCTAATAGAGGGTGGAAGCACTTTTATCGTTTGCTTTAGTTTATGAATTTTTTAAGTTTGGTTTGCTGTATCCCTAAACCAGCTTTGGTTTGTACTTTTTGGCTGTGCACATCCCTGGATGTAGAGGCCGGGTTATGTAATCCATTATCTAAAAAAAGAAATTGGATTAAAACCCGGCCACTACATTCTTGGGGAATGTATGCAGCCAAAACAGACGTCCCACAATACAAAGCAGTACTCAGACTGCACCGCACCACAAAACACACCCGTTTATAGAACGCCACAAACCGGTCAAAAAACGACGCAATACAACACGCTTGGTAACAAAACGCAGATACTAATTAGTAATCCTCCTCACAGAATTCCAACCATACTTGTTGAAGATTTCTAACACGGTCGTCTCTAGACAACGACTACCAAGAAGCAGGCTCCTCTGTTCCTCTTCCTTGGCCAGAATAGACCAACTCCTTTAGGATAATTTATTCTATTTGCCCGATTTACCACTCCATCAAAACACCCGCTGATGTAGTGTGTTGGCCGTTGGCATTATGCTTCGCTGATATGAAAAGTGAAAACTGCTGCGATGTGACTTGTGAGAGCTTTGCATTGCTGTCGTCTGCTGCTTCCAATCTTGGAGAACAGTATTTGTGTTTATGCACTGGTTAGTAATGTTGCGCACAATAATCGAGAGAAAAAGGAATGTAATATGAGTCTGTAAATAAAAGGGGACATAATCTGTATATGATGGTTTTGTAAATAATATATAAAATGAAAAATTTACCAATTAGTTACAAAATTTTCTCAAAAAACTGAATCACAATAACAAATTATATTACTCACTTTCGAAATTAGTAAGAAAACAGGAAACAAGATATGCGCAGTTATGACCTTCCCGGAAAAAGTTACGAACATACTAAAGTAAAACATGAAATTAATTTAATTTTGAAGTTATAAAATTTATTAAAAATTGAAGTTAATAAGTTCTTGTGTTCATGTCGTAATTTTATGAAATTTAAAAAAGAAAAATAAATTGAAGTTTATTTAAAATTTATAATAAATATTGAAGAATAAATATTTTTATGTCATCAACTTTGTATAGCTAATTGGGCCATGCCCCTCTCACCTATTCCATTATATCCAAAAAAAATATGTGTGTAGTATTTTGCTAAAATACAAAAAATATAAGCCCATGACGCCCATTTTCTTTACTACCTCTATCCCAATATATAGCAACGGTTACATTTGTTCAAAGTCAACAATTTTTCACTTTAACCTAGAATATCTTTTAAAATAATTTATGATTGATGGTTTCGTGTTCAATTTGCTAAATAATTTTTGTTAACCTTTATGATATTGTTGCTATCTACGGTCGAAGTTTAAATGTTTGACTCAGAATAAAGTTAGATATAGCTATACTATAGGATAGAGGGAGTGATGTTTGAAAAAAACTCGACATTTGGGGAGTAAGACCACCCCCATGATATTGTATTAAGAAGATATTGTATTAAGAAGACCTTTTCACACAGGTCGAGAAAATCTCTGAACCCACGCCCCACCCATACACACAGCGGCACCGCAACACACGTGAAATAAGGCTAGCCTTAGACCTGTGCTTTGGCGTGGGACAGATGAGGAGATTTTTTTACAACAGCAGACTACTGGGAGAGCCACCCGGTCGCTCAACCACCGCACATCGAACCTGCACTGGCTAGCCCACACATCGGCGGAGCTAGCCACCCGAGCTTCGCTCAGTTCTTAGAGTGATGTTTTTGTTGCCTTCTCATTGAAATGGATCATAATCAATGGATTAAGCTTTCTAGTAGTAATGAGCACTAACACCATTATCGAACATTTTACTTGATTTGTGTCAAAGCTTAGTGGTTTAGAAATTCTACTTCATCTGTCCAAATTCCAAAAATATAAGAGGTCGTGAGTTTTTTCTAAGTCAAACTACTCTAAGTTTGACCAAGTTTGTATAGATAGAATAATAATTTATACCATATCAAGGAAGCAAACTCTAAAAATATATTCTATAATGGTTATAATTTTGTTCGTTTGACATATCATAGGTGTTGGGGAACCCGGTAAAACCTTGTCACCCTCGAAAAGTCGGATTGCCGAAATTCATGAAGCAAGTTCGCGAAGCGACTTTATGAAGAAAAGTTAGCGTTTGCGAAAAAGGGGCGAACTGAAGAGTCTATGTGAGTTTTTGGTGTTTTGCGAGTTTTTGAACTAACACGGAATTAATAGCCGAACAAGGCCTTTGTATTCGAACCTTCGATCTGTTTCAGCATATGCGATTCTTGTGGGAATCTGGAACCAGGAGATCGCAGAAGTATGGAATCAGGAAGTCGCAGGAATCGGGGGATCGAGGACCGGCGAAGCTTTGGAATCACAGATTTGCGAACATGCGTGTTCAGATCTCCGAAATTCGGGGATCACGGATGGAGGATTCGGGAATCACTAAGAAGCCAAGTCAAAGACGTTACCCAAAAAGTCCGGGTTTGGCGTGTGAACTAGTGGCGGGCTTGTAAATGTATGAAATCAGCCCCGCAAATCATGGGATGTAAAAGACATTCATGTACATATTGACACTAGGAATATTCCCTAGGTTCGATGGTATTTTCGGAACGTAAAAGTCTCATCGTCTCCCTATAAAAGGAGGCGTGAGGGCACGTGTAAAAGGATTCACAACTTTTGAGGCATGAGCAGTGTTTAGGAGGTTCTTTGTCTCCCCTTACGTCAGCTGTGTTTCTAAACGTTCGCGTGTTCCTTTTCTCTTGTGTTCGGGATATCGTCCGGATTTTCGGATACCCCAACAATAGGTATTATTATTGCCTTATCTAATATTGTCAAACTTAAAGCAGTTTAACTCGTGGCTACAGAAACAACTTGCACGAGTAGATTAAATTGCATTCGCAGGAGCGGCTTGCATGAGCCTGTTCGTTCTGCTTATCATCCACCAGCCAGCAGTACTTTTCTCTTAGAACAAATCAGCCACCAGCAATCAGCCAGCAGTACTTTTCTCTCAGAACAAATCAGCACCAGCCATCAGCCACCAGCCAAACGAATAGGCTGAATATCCGCTAGTGTTTTTAGGATAGGTCGTTTTGCAAATAAAAAGTCTCACCCCTGTAAATCAGTTATCAAGTATGTATTCTAGAAGGAAATGAAGTACTCGTACTATAGTATGTAACCAACGAGAGGTACAATACCGTACAAGTTACCGAACTTCGCCCTGTTCGTTTGGCTTATCACCACCAACAAGAAAGATTTTCTCTCGTAACAAACCAGCCACCAAGAACTAACCCAGAAGATTTTCTCTCGTAACAAACCAAGACTAACATCACCACCAACAAGCGAACAGGCTGCATCTATTCCACGTTGAAACTCTCTCGACGAGAGGAAGTTATTGTGAATGGAGATGGGAAGCAACCGACGTGGTGTCGGCCCCATTTACCCAGCCTGTTCGCTCGGCTTATCACCACCAACAAAAGATTTTTCTCTCGTAACGAAACAACCACCAAGAACTACCCGCAACCAACGTAGAAGATTTTCTCTCGTAACAAACCAAAGATTAATGTCACCACCACCAACCGAACAGGCTGTGGTCGGTTGCTTGTCGCCGCCAGAAATGGAGCACCAGAATTTATTCTCCTGCTGCCCTCAACCAATGGGTTAAGTAGTAGTAGGTTCATGAACATGTCATTGTCAGTTGGGTGTGTCAGACTATTAGCCCGGTGAGCTGTCCTCCACGCTGTCTAAATTCGAAGCTGCTTGACCAATGACCAGTCCAAGATGATCAGAGATCAGCACACCAATCACTTTCCCCAATTTCCAATTCCCAATCCATCACTATATAACCAGAGCAACAACCCAGAAGAAGAAGAAGCAAATCACACACCCATCAGCAATGGCGCTCTCAAGCCACCGGAGGCTAGCAGCCTCCCTCGTCTTCGCGGCGGCCCTCGTCTTCCTCCTCGCCGGCCCGGCCGCGGCGACGGGGAAGACCGGGCAGGTGACGGTGTTCTGGGGCCGGAACAAGGCGGAGGGCTCCCTCCGCGAGGCCTGCGACGCCGGCACCTACACCATGGTCGTCATCTCCTTCCTCAACGTCTTCGGGCACGGCAAGGCGAGCCTGGACCTCTCCGGCCACCCGATCGGCCCCATCGGCGACGACGTCAAGTACTGCCAGTCCAAGAGCGTCATGGTGTTCCTCTCCATCGGCGGGCTCGGCACCCAGTACTCCCTCCCCAGCGCGCAGGCCGCCACCGACCTCGCCGACTACCTGTGGTTCGCGTTCCTCGCCGGGCACCGCAAGGGCGTCCACCGCCCGTTCGGCGACGCCGCGGAGCTCGATGGCATCGACCTCTTCATCGACAACGGCGCCCCCGACCACTACGACGTGCTGGCGCGCCGGCTGTGGAGCTACAACAAGGACTTCCGGGGCCGGACGCCGGCGCAGATGTCGGCGACGCCGCGGTGCCGGTACCCGGACCCGCGGCTGGAGCGGGCGCTCGCCACGGGGGTCATCACCCGCATCAACGTCAGGTTCTACGGCGCCGACGGGTACTGCGCCGCCTACTGGCAGCTGGAGTGGGACAAGTGGACGGCGGCGTACCCCAACTCCGGGATCTACGTGGGGCTGCCGGCGTCGGAGCAGACGGTGGGCTACGTCCACCCCAAGAACCTCTACTACGGCGTGGTTCCGGTGGTGCAGAAGGCGGCCAACTACGGCGGCATCATGATCTGGGAGCGCTTCGCCGACAAGCAGAGCAACTACAGCAGCTACGCCATCCAATGGGCTTGAGCAGCTGACCACTTGGCCTCCATCTATCCATGTCACACGCCTGCTTACTCTGCTCTGCTGTTGGTATCTGTTGTTTATTGATCGCCTCACTAGAGTGCTTGCAAGAATAAACTGAGGCCTGTACGTGCAAAGAATAAACAGTTAATTATGTGTAGTTGGTTTGATGATTCAATCTCTTGTCATTATGTCAAACTGGCTCGTCTCTGCATCAGCAAATTCAGCACTCATCATCCGTCCTGGGATTGTACTTTTAATGGTACTCCCTTGAAGTATACTATGACTTAGGCTCAATACGTATCTAGTCAAAGACGTGTTGTTGTCCAAATAAAGATCGATGTAACACGTCACGTCTAAATATGCTTTGCCTATGTCCAAATATGCTTAAGGTTTACTTTACAGAAAAAAACCGAAGGTCAGTGAAAAACGTGTTTACCGGATTTCTTAGAAAATTTTCAGATTTATCATTTTCCTTTAAGACAAAATTTAGAGAAAAAATTGTCTAAATTGATAGACACCTCCTGTTTGGATCTCTTGACTAAAATTGTCTAAAATTGTCTAAATTGCATTTAATGCTATGCTCAATGACCAAAGTACCCCTCCTTCACCCCAATTAAATTTGGGTGTGTGGGCTGAATGGGGACAGAGGGTGGAATTAGGAACTCGAAGACAATTTTAGCATCTCTTTGGGTGCTAGAGGTGCTAAAGAGTTTCGACACCTTTTAAACATGAGTGTTTGGTTCTTTAGACCCTAAACTGTGCAAACTTTAGACATTTTTTTAACACATGGAACCAAACAAGCTCTTGTTTGGCTTGCGACCACAACCAAAACCACAATTTTTGGACACCATTGCGGCCCTCTTATTTTTTTGAGGTAAAAAGTTGTGGTGTACAGTCGGTGGCTGGAGACCACAATAACATCATTATGTTTAAATACCAGAACACTAAGTACGACGACGATGATAGGTATTGCAAATAATATGACAACAACAACCAAAGAAAATTATACGAGGCATAATATTAATGTACATCCTTCATTTCAAAAATATATTAATGTACATCCAATTGACATGCTCTTCTCAAGGAAAATGTTTTTAAGGAAATTTTGCCTACAATACAGTACTGTACGTGCCACCGACAAGTGGACTCTGCCGGTAGACGTGCAATAATTACAATTATTTTTTAAAAATATTTTGTAGCATCAATGATTCATTGTAGGCAACATGCACCAGCAAATCAAATGTTATTGTAAGTCTAATCGCCCTAATATTTGTCACGCACCAATTCAAAAAAAATGAAGTTAAAAAAGATGCTAGTCTTTACCGGCCACCAATTGATAGCCTTGTGCCATCATCAGCACACACAGTCACCTAAGATTGTAAGTTTGAGATCAGCATAAGAATTAGAGAGGTAAGGTCATAAGTATGTACAACTCTCATGGCTGTCGGAAGGTTGAAACAACAAACATGATCAGCATCAGCATCTGTTTACTTGGACGGCACACTAAAGTTAGCGCACAAAGGAAGGAAGCAGCTACCTGCTGGGGCTGCTGGAAAAGCACTCCTGGTCAACTCGTGGACCAGACCATCGATAAACTATAGACAAAAACCATGTGCGTCAACCCCTGGATAAGATAAATAAAATTGTAATAAAATAATTAATAACCCATGTGGGCTGCGACGCTGCGAGGCGAGCCACCGACACCGCGCGCGTCTCTGTCTCGGCCTGATTGCTTGGCATCATCGACCAGCACAAGAATTAAAAAAAAGGCGCCGCAATGCGTGAACGATCCATGGCTGCTTGCTTCTCCGTCGTCGTCGTCGTGGATGCACGTCCTTGTCGTCGGTTCGATCTGAGCCTGCCTGCCTGGTGAGCTGTCCTCCACGTTCGATCTCCGACGAGTCAGCTATAGCTCCTTGGAAAACGTTGCCGTCACTACTAGTAGTCCTCCACACGGGTGGAGAACGAAGCAGGGAATTATCCAAAGCTTGCTAGCTGGCTGTTGAAAACTTCTTGCCACGGCCGGTCAACAACAACAATCAATCTTCCATCGCTAGCTAGGCTGCCATGGCCATGTTGAATTCCACATCTAGATCTCGAGTAATCTATATATAAAGCGGTCACTCTTCACACCATTGATCGATCTATCAAGCAAGCTAGCTAGCTAGTGATCGACGACAAGAAACCAGCTAGAGCAACAATATGGCGCACGCGAGGTGGAGGCCAGCAGCAGCCTCCGTCGTGGCCCTGGCGGCGGCGGTCACCATCGTGATCAGCTGCCTGGCCGTGCCGGCGGCGGCGGCGGGGAACAAGACGGGTCAGGTGACCGTGTTCTGGGGCCGGAACAAGGACGAGGGCACGCTCCGCGAGGCCTGCGACTCGGGCCTCTACACCATGGTCATCATGTCCTTCCTCGACGTCTACGGCCACGGCAAGTACCACCTGGACCTCTCCGGCCACCCGCTCGCCGGCATCGGCGACGACATCAAGCACTGCCAGTACATTGGCGTCCCGGTCTCGCTCTCCGTCGGCGGCTTCGGCTCCGGCTACTCTCTCCCCTCCGAGAAGGCGGCGCTCGACCTCTTCGACCACCTCTGGAACTCCTACTTCGGCGGGAGCAAGCCCGGCGTCCACCGCCCCTTCGGCGACGCGTGGCTCGACGGCGTGGACCTGTTCCTGGAGCGCGGGACGGCGGCGGACAGGTACGACGTGCTGGCGCTGGAGCTCGCCAAGCACAATATCCGGGGCGGGCCCGGGAAGCCGCTGCACCTGACGGCGACGCCGCGGTGCGGGTTCCCGCCGGCGGGGTACCTGAAGCGTGCGGTGGACACGGGCATCTTCGAGCGCGTGCACGTCAGGATCTACGACGACCCGGACTGCGAGGCGTACTGGCACAGGGAGTGGGACGAGTGGACGGCGGCGTACCCGGCGACGAGGTTCTACGTCGGGATGACGGCGTCGGAGATGACGCACGGGTGGGTGCACCCCAAGAACGTCTACTACGACGTCGCGCCGTCGGTGCAGAAGGCCGACAACTACGGCGGGTTCATGATCTGGGACAGATACTACGACAAGCTCACCAACTACACCAGCATCGTCAAGTACTACGCTTGAGCGAGCATGTATATCGTCCATCCATGAAGTGTTAGTGCTTGACTGCTTTTATGTGGTTGTGTTGTGTGTGTTTGCAAGACAGAATAAAGTGAAGAATAAACAGCTGATTGGTTTTGAACATTATCTGCTTCGTGTCACTTATTTTATATGGGCCGAAACTAAATCCCGTTAACTTTCCAAATGTTGGGGGACTCGAAATCGAGTCTTCGCATACCCAAAAAATAAAGAGCGGTTATGCGAAGGATGCCGGTAGCAAAACCTCCCGAAGCAGACAAATCCTATTTCCTCTCTCTCGGGCATTGCGTTTTCATCGACACCCTTCGCTGCTACGAAAGCCATATGTGCGAACCCTCTAGAACGATTCCACGACGAAACCTCGAGGGCGAATGCTATTCACCCGGCAGGTTTCGGCTTGGGATTCGAGCAAAGGGTTTCGGCGTTTTTAACACTTAACGGATCCAAACTTGAGTATGGTTTTGTTTCGGGTGGTGAAGAACGCTAGGCGAAAGGGGGATCTCCCGAAAGGCCCGAGGGCTTTCTCTCCGACAGCGCACGTGATGGAGGCCGGAAAGACGCCGCGATTTGCGGCATGACGTCACGGAGCGCCGATTACGTGGAGAGCTAATTGGAGATTACCCGAAGATAGCCTAGCACATTCCATTCTGATTCGTTTTACACGAGGGTATACTCGGAATGTAAAAAGTCCGCCCGCCTCCCTATAAAAGGAGACGGACCGGCGCATGTAAAGGGGGATCGACTTTTGAGAAATCAACTGTTGAGTAAAGAACTTTTGGTTGTCCTTTGTCCTTTGTCCTGAGTTTTGGTTTTGATTCTTGAGCTTAGGAACTCCCTCATTGTTCGTGTGCGAGAGCCGAGGCTTTCGCCACAACACCAAACAACACTAGAAGAGTGGCCCTATCTCAAGAAAAAAAGGCCCAATGGAGGGTTCTGAAAACAGCAGTGGGCTCGATTAGGCAATAGACATTCTGGCTCGAGTGAATATATGGACATGCAGAAATTATAAATTCTGTGTCTTGTAGTCCAATGGTAAGACGGTTCAGTGGAACGCTACCCCCAGAGTTCAAATCATGATGCTCGCTCTTTTTTTTAATTTATTCCGGGATTTTCCGGCGTTATGTGTTAAGTGGTAAGCGACATTCCCCTCGACGACGAGGTGTCAGTGGTGAGATCTGCCGGTGCTCAGGTTTAGCTGTTTGTAAAAATAGAACACTTCAAAATTCTATTAAATAATCCAACAGACTAGCTTTTTTCCATTTTACAAATACCACCCACCACCCACTGATATGCGTGACCCACCTGTCATCCTCTTTCTTCCCCCACCTCTCCACCCTGCCTCTTCCTCTTCTCAAAGTGCGTGAGCGCGTCGCTGCAGTGCCCGACCTGCTCAGGTGTGAGCTCCATGGCGCCTTCCCCGGCTGCGATCGGGAGAGGCTGGCGATGGCCCTCACCTTGGCATGGCACCGCCGCCGCCGGTGCTGGTGCTAGCGCGGGAAGCCACTACATTCCCTGTGGTGGCTGCACTTTCAGAGGGAGAGCTCAGAAGAGGAGCGAAGATTCGTCAGAGATGTCTCGTGGCATTGGTGCCCTTCCTCTTCTCTAGCACGATGTCCTTCCTCCGCCCGCGTACCGACGAGTAGCGCATCGACGAGGAGCAGGATGCGGCGGCGCGGGAGCTCCTGGGACGCCCCTACCGCAGGTACTGCTGCTCGCCGCTGGGGGCCTGCGCCGCACTTCTACCGTCGGGACCCAAGTCCTTAGGCGGGCCCCGTGTGTCCCCGAGCTCCTCTCTGCCAGCCTTCTCCATCGGACGACCCTCCATGGCGAGAGAACCACCGGCACCTCCGTCGTCGATGCACGGTCGATTCGCCATGGCCACAGCTGATTCCGCCCTCCAACATCGCCTCGCCCTGCTTCTTGCTCATGGTGGCGACGTCTTTCCTGCTTGTGTGCGAACAGGAGGGGGTCGGCCCCGTCCAAAGGACGCGGGATGACGGGAGTGCCGGGTCGAGAGTTTGACGAGTGAAGGCCGCTCGTCATCTATGATGAGCGAGGAGGGTGATTTCACCAGCCGAGATAGCGACACGGAAGATACCGAGTCTGTTGGATGGCTATTCTTGCGATTTTTTCCAAAATTTAGCTAGCTAGTTGTCACACCCTGAAATTTCTAATTTCAGGATGTAAATAGAAAGAATAATTAAAACAACAATTTTCTCATAATTAAAAAACTTTCCAACATTGATCTTCTTTACACGAAATATATTAAAGGAAAACCTTTGTTTGATTTTCTGAATTAAATAAATGATTATGTGCGTTGCATTCATGCCGTTGCATCCTAATGTTTCTTGAGTGCAAAATGCAATAAAATGCTTTTAGATCAAGTTTAGGTTCTTCCGAGAACTTCCGGAGTTTCCTAAAAATTTGTTGTCACCTTTTTAGAGCTTAATCTATTTTATTAGAAGGCTCTATAATCTTTTCAGATGCTTCAAATATTTTATCCGAACTCCTCCATCCATCTTTTGTTTTCTACTAGGTCATCTGAGTATATTTTCTACCTTATCAAACCAGCCGGCCCGGCCCGGCGGTACTTTTCTCTCGTAACAAACCAAAGAACTCACCAAAGGTAAATTCTTTTCTCTCGGAACAAACCAACACCACCATCGGCCACCGGCCAAACGAACGATCGTATCTATAGTTATTTAACTCTCCTTGCACTATCCGGTGTTGTTCCCTTCCTATTCAATCAACTTGCTGCCTCCAACTCGAGGTTGACCTGGACACCTCTCACAACTTAATTTGATTGGGAGCTAAGCACGTTCAGACCAGGCCCAACACTACGCAATGTCCATCCACATTATGGTCTCCTTAAAATCAGTTTTGCACCGGCAACCCTGTGCCCTACTGCCCTAGCTTACCTGCTATTGCCGTTCCACCCTAGGGCACCGCGCCTATAGAAGACCCTGCGCCGCTAGCAGCTGCCGTCTGCGCCGAGCCGAGCGCCGCCGCCGGCGTTGCCGTCGCCGTCGCCGTTTTGTCGTGCCCGTTGGTCGCCGGAGCAAGCTGGTGCTGCCTTGGGGTTCGCCTCGTCGAGCCGCACCCTCACCGTCCCTGGCGGTCACAGGAGGACCACCCGAGCTGGCCGCCGGTCGCTCGAGCTAGCCGAGCAACGCAGCCATGCCTGCCACGACCGACCGCTGTTGGGTGACGCCGTCACCACCTGGAGACCCGTGGCGTCGAGATGCTCCTTCATCGCCGTTTACCACCCTCTGTCCGGCACCGGAGCATCGTCACGGTCTGGAGGCCGAACCACTACCGAACCACAACCGTCCTCATCGAGTTTGATGTGAAACCCGTCCTTCATCTTTTGCTTCGGGTGAGAACATTAGCACGTTGCCAATCTCCTCCTCGTTTCATTTTGCATCTTCTCTCGTGATCTGTAGCTTGTATATCAATCTACACCTATAACTCATCTAGTTTCTGTTTTCCTCCAGTTATTTCTTGTCAGGACGAGCTATCTGATCTGCTAGCCACTGCATGTCACTCTGTGCTTATACATCACCTGCGTCGCCGAGCCAACGTCGAGCCCGGCCGTTGTTGCCGCTGTGTTTCCTGCGGTGCTAGTCAGCTTGCCGCAAGCCATGCAAGCGGACGCTTTACTCGTCGTGGTCCGTCTCAGCGTCATGGCCGAACCCGCCATGGTCACACCTGGTGAGAACCCCCTGCATGCACTTTTCCTTGTCGGTTCCCCTCTCACTAGTGAGTGCAAGCTTTCATGCACGTACATGCACGTCTATCCATCTTTTTCCGTACTGCCTATGGCCGTGCCTTGTTGATTCTTCGTGTCTCCCGGCTGAAGCCATCTCGTGTGTCTCCTTGCAGCGTTTGCTAGCTACGCATGGGGGCTCGAACGAAAGGAAGTCACGTGTACGTACAGAAGCAAAAGAAGTTGCCATACAAGGATGACATCATGGTGAGATCATGCGTATGCAACAATTATTTGGATTTTCTTTTCCCAAAATCATTAGAATGGTTATTGCCATGTACCAACACGTACAGAAGCAAAAGAAGCTGCCATACAAGGATTACATCACGGTGAGATCATGCGTATGCAACAATCATTTGGATTTTCTTTTCCCAAAATCATTAGAATGGTTATTGCCATGTACCAACACTTCATGAATCTTGTGGCCATGACAAAAGCTCTGTTAATCTTCTGTCCTTGCTTATCTTTGATCCATAGAATTGATGTCTATCTTTTAGTGTGTCCCTTTCAAATCTCTTCTTTGATTGGTGTATTGTTCTCAGTTGCACTTGTATGTTTGCTTTGCATGTTTGTACCCAATGATTGATGCGAGTAGTTAGAGTGAACGTGGTCCGAGAGGTTTGTAGAGCATGAAGATGAAGAATTCTGAGTAACATCACTACTCTGGTTAAAGTCAAGTGTGTCCTTGATTTTTTTGTCCTAACTACTATATTTAATCACTTTGCATATGCGTACATTTAATATGATGGGACCCATGTTTAAGGTTTGACTAGTGTTGTTTATCCTGTGCCTTGATAAACCGGATTTTCCTTTATGTTGGGTAGCTATGCTTAGTTTCTATACCTTGGGTTATGGTGGTAATAATAAACATTAATGATGAACATGTTTTACCTTTATGTTATGCTATATCTTTGCTTGCTTAATACAAGACCATATGCTTAATCAGAACATGGAGAACCACCCAGGAAAACCGTACAACCACAAGGCATATGGCTCTGCCTTGGCTGAGTAATTAGTGACTCCAGTGTTGGGATGACCTTAACTGATAAGGGCAAGGGGGGCGCCAGTGGGGTATAGACTCACTCTAGTAGGGAGTTGGGCTTTTCTAAGACACGGTACCTACTAGGGGACTTTATGCTCTGCAACGACTCAAAACCTTCGCGGGATGTTTCACACTAGGGAATCTTCGTAAAGGCTCTGTAGCGTCCCTATGCAACCACATATCGGTAGTGTGGTATTGTGCCTCCTTCTCACAGCATGGTTGGGTCCAAAACTCTTTGAGTTTTTACGCGACTTGTGGTGAAAGTGTACAACCTCTGCGAGTGTAAAACCGACTAGTTAGCCGCGCTCACGGTCAAGAGCAACTCGGACCCTCACATGATTAACTCTATGGAAGATGGACCTTAATAACTTATGCATTACATTTTATGGGTTCTTATGTATATTTTAAGTAGGTTTGGTATATACTTACACTTGTTAGTAGCTGCTTAATAAAACTTGACCAACTAAAATACTTAACTGCTTTGCAACCACTAGCCTTCCACCATAAAGCCTTGCATGTTGTTTTAGTACTTTTCCCTTGTTGAGCACGACATGTGCTCATGCTTGTTGTTTATTATTGCATCTACACCATCTGGGTGCTGCTCAGACTATAGAACTCCAAATGGGCCGCCCGTCCCTAGCCCTATTTGGCCTGGCCCTAAGCGGCCCGGCCCTAAGCGGCACGGTGGCTTCTTCGTGCCGTGTCATGCCGTGCCACCGTGCCTGAAGAGGCGTTGAAGCACGGAATGACGCCCTTTTTTCGTGCCGTGCCGGCACTAGGCACGGCCCCAGCACGATTGGCACAATGGGCCGGCCGACGGGTTAGTGTCGTGCCAGGCACGATGCACAGAAACCCCTCATTCATCTTCAAATAAACTCAGGAAGAAATCAAACACAAGAACGGTAGAAATTTCAAAAGTTTGAGCTGGTGCAATGGCTCCCTCATTTAAAACCTATCTAGGTAACTCACGCCTTGAGAAACCCTAGATAGGGGAAAAGAGTACAGCCCAGCTCAATCAAATTAAAAAAGGTTCAAAAAAATAAATATTACAGACCCAAGTTCAGTTACATAAATAACCTACAACTACAATACTAAGTACTGCTTCTTCTCTTCTGGCACTGGCACATCAAGATATAACTCAGAGTAGCATTCCTCTTCAAGTGACTTGTCTTCCACCTGTTGTTGAAGCCTAGCTTCTGCAGCCTCCCAATCCTTCACACATGTGAGGATCTCCACCATGTCCGGGCTCAATCGTCGCCTACACTCCTCAAGGATCCTGCCAGTAGTACTGAAAACAGATTCTGAAGACACAGTAGAATCAGGGACAGACAAAACATCTCTAGCTAATATTGAAAGGACAGGATAAAAAAGTTTGTGCTCATGCCACCAGCTGATGATGTTGAACTTATCATCAGTGTGAGAGACATTATCACTGTCCAAGTAGCTAGATAGCTCATTATCAACACCCATAGAAGATCCAGCAGAAGGAGAAGCACTAGTGCATGCTGCATGCAGCAAGGCAGAAGCACTAGTCCTTCTGGACATAGTGAGAGTAGGGGTATAGAAAGAGTTACCAGATCCAGGAGTTCCAAACATATCAACATCATCTTCTTCATCATCTGCAAAAATGTCATTCCAAGCACTATTTTTCTTATCAGCAGTGGGTGCTTGTGGACAAGCTATTCTCTTAGTTGCACCAAACTTGCCATCATATCTCTTATAAATGATGTTAAGTTGAGCCCTTACCTCAGTTAAGTAAGATGAATAGTCAACACCAATCAACTTACCTACCAACCTGAGAACCCTACTAAAACCCTTCAATTTACCTCTAGGATCCAATATGAATGCAAAAGAGTAAAGCATGGGAATATCCTTTCGGTACTTCAAATACACATCTTTCATGCGAGAAACAACAGTCCTAAGCAAAGCATCATTCTCATACTCCTTCAACGCTTGCAAAGCTTAAGCATATGATGCAACATAAGTGGGGAAGTAGGATAATAAACACCGAAAGTGCAACGATAGCGAGTGAAACGAGCTTGAAGGAATCGAAACATACTCTGAGCAATTGTCCAATGATCATCAGTTAAAAGCACATGCTCATAGTTGCTGTTATGAAGACAGAAAAATTATGCTTGTAAGGGAGTAAATGCTTAAGCATTAGATATGTAGAGTTCCACCTCACATCCATATCCAAACCAAATTTTCGAGGGCGAATCTCAACAGCAACACAATACCTCTTAAAGTTTGCAATGCGCTGGTTAGAACGATTTAAAAAAGATATAGCAGAGCGAATGTCATCAAGGTAGTGCTTGATCACATCCAAAGCACTTTTAACCATTAGGTTTATTATGTGACAAGCACACCTCTGATGCAGAAAAAGAGTGCCAACATAACCAGAAAGTTTAGGTTGTAGAGAATCAATTATTCCAACAAAATCAGAATCAACAGTGCCAACATAAGAGAAAAGTTCAGGAGCTAATGTTTGAATGGCTTTGTTATTAGAAGAAGCATTGTCCAAAGTGACAGAAAAAACCTTAGCAGTTAAACCATATTCATCTAAGACAGCATAAACTCGCTCAACAATGTTATCACCAGAATGAGATTCATCAATCAGCCTAAAGCCAATTACCCTCTTCTCCAATTGCCAATCAGGATTAACATAGTGAGCAACAACACTAAGGTAATCCTCTTTAGCATTGCTAGACCAAATATCAGAAGTAAGAGAAACAGATGTAACACCAGCAAAAGATGCAATAAGGTTATCATGCAAACCATTATGATACTTGATTAGATCTCTAGTTGTGGTTTGTGCAGAGCCATTTGTAAATCTAGGGTTATGACAATCCCTAATGTACTCCTCAAAAGCAGGATGTGCACCAATACAAAGGGGAAGATCAGTACGAGCAATCAAACGACATAAACCAGTACGAGCTCGTACGACACTAAACTCCCAGTGACAAACACTACCATCAGAACTAAATGAAAGCAAAGACTGATATAGATGGGTATTCTCCTTTCTCTTTTCACAAACCTTAAGATGTCGTAACAAATGTCCAGTACCAATAGCAGAACGACCAGCATATTCATGACCACAATGATTGCATTTGGCGCCAGTTCTTACCTTCTTACCATTGATGATGGAGAAGAGCTTCTCGAAGTCGAGCCAGGCTTCAAAGGTAGCATTTCGCTTCCTCTTCCCAGTGTCAATGTCTACAGCAGTTGGATCACCAGCACCAGGGGCAGCACCATCACCAGCAACAGTGCCAGCGGCACCATCACCGGCGGCAGCGCCAGCACCATCATCGGCGGCAGCGCCAGCAGCACCATCACCAGCGGCATCAGCAACCTCGACAGGAGTTGCACGAGAGCCAAGCAGCTCTTCTGCATATCCTTCAAGGTCACTCTCGTCATCTCCACGCAAACCTGCCATACGGTAGTCATCGTTGATGGAGTGACCCTGGTCCTCGTCGTCGCTTGACATCGCCGGAGCTCTGGTCCCTCAATGGATCCTGGAGCCGACGACCTGCACACAAGAAGCAAAGGAGAAGAGAGAGTGAGACAGAGAGATTGAGAGTGAGATAGAGAGTGAGACAGGGACAGCCGGACAGGAAGAGTGGGAGACCTATCTTACCTTCTGCGAACCGGAGCACCAGTGAGATCACCGGTTCCTCAACAGCACCACGGTGGCCGACGACCTGCAAAACAGAAGAAGAAGCAAACAAAATCGGATGACCACGAACAAAGGCCGAGACGACTAGATCTAAGGGTTAGGGATTGGGCTTACCTGCGAATCCGGAGCACCAGAGCGGACGGCGAGGTGAGCCAGCAACAGAGGAGCGGCCGTCGATGACCACGAACAGAGGCCGAGACGACGAGCTCGTAGATCTAGAGCCGGAGCGGCGAAGCAAGAGGACTGGAGATGGAGAGATGGCGACTCGGCGAGACAGAAGAGCGGCCGGTGATGCCCCCGAACGGAGGCCGAGTCGACGAGCTCGTAGATCTGAGCGGCGGAACGCAGAGGAATGGAGTGGCCGGAGTGGAGAGGGAGAGGCGGGCCGCGAGTCCGCGATCGCGATGCGGCGTGAGAAAGGAGAGGAATGGGACTAGGGTTTGGGGGAGGGGAGGGAGCGGGGGGGGTTGGGGGGGGGGGGTTACCCGAAAAATTCGGATAACAACCCTAACACAAGAGAGAGGGTTCTAAGCACTTTTAAGTACGAGTGAGAGCGCAAAGGGACGGTGGTTCCCCCCGCAAATAGCACAAGTTCCAAAGAGTCCGAATCCGTTTACACGTGCCCTTGCGTCCCCTTTTATAGGGAGATGAAGGGACTTTTACATGCCGAAAACACCCTCGGCCTCGAGAGAATATTCCTAGTGTGAACGCATACAAGAATGTCTTTTTCGTCTAGCATATTTACAAATCTGCCACTAGTTCACACTCGAACCCGGACTTTTTGGGACAAGCAACTTTGACTTTGCTTCTCCGTCGGTTCGTGAATGTCTTCACGCGTGACTCTGAACCGGGTCCTTAACGGATTCCCGAATCGGCCGTCCTCCGAAGTTCGCGCCATCGACAGCCCGAGGTTCCGGGCTTCCGCATGTTCATGACCCCATTTCTTCACCGAATCAAGATTCCCGAACTTCGCACATTCGCGAATTCGAGGCTTCGCAGTTCTCGGCTTCCGCAAATCGTGAATTCCCCGCCCCCGAAAAACATGTTTTGAGAACTTTGTCAAACTTAACGTTTCGAGGGTGATGGGTTTTCCCGAGTTCCCCAACACTAGCCCCTCGGGAAGCGGAGTTGACTCCGACGATCCGATTCCACGAATTCTTCGGAAATTTAGTAAAAAACGTCACCCTCGGAATGTCGGAGGGGGACACGCGTCGCCCGGAACCCTAGGACGGTTAGATCGAGGTATGTTTCGCGGAACTACCCCTCCCCGCCCCTATAAATAGCGGGCCGCCGCCGTTAAAAAATTTTACGGCCTTTCGCTCTCTCGCGGTTCGTAAATCTTTCGTGTTCGCGGAACCTCGGTCTTCTATTCGAAAAGCTAGCGAGCTTACGGTGCTCTTCGCATTTTTGTAAGGTATTGTTTTATTTCTCTCTTCTTAATTCTTACTTGCTGTACTTTGGTGCAGTAGTATCTCAGCTTTATGAGCTTCATCTTCGAATGTTGCTCTTAACGGTTCGTATGTTTGTCTCTGTTGGTTTGGTGGCTAGAGTTAAAAGCACAGCTAGGCCCATGACTACCGAAGAGCTCATCGCAGCTGGTCTCCCAATTGACCCAGCTGTCGAAGGTGCTGAACGTGCTACACCTACCGAAGATGTCGGCTCTCCTAGCGGCTCCAGGAGTCGCGAAGACGGGGACGTTCAATCTGACGACGGCGAGGATATCGGAGATGTGGACGCCGGCGTCAGTGATTTGGTTAAGACAAAGACTCGGCCGTCCGTTGCCGCCCTCGCTTGTCTTCGGAGAATTCAAGGTCACGAGCTCGACATGATTCGTGAATACGAGAAGGCCGGATTCTTCCCTCCGGGTGCTGGGCGGGCCCCACTTGATGAGCAAATCCCTGCTCCTAGGGACAGAGAATGCGTTGTTTTTCACGACTTCTTCATCTGTGGGCTTAGGTTCCCCTGCGACCCCATCTTACTGGCAATTCTGGATGCCTTTTCGGTGAAGATCCATCAGCTTTCGCCGACTTCTTTTCTTGAGATATCAAAATTCATTTGGATCATGAAGACCTTTGGCTGCAATCTTAATGTCCATGCCTTCGCCAGATTCTACGAACTGGTGATTATTCCCCAAGTTATTAAGGGCAGCGATGGGCAATTCTATCACACCCAGCACGCGTGTTGTACCTTCAACACCCGTCGCCAGAACACCCGAAAGGGAATTACTCGAATCCAGATTGCTCCGTGCTGCAAGTCTAACCTCATCGAGGTCTGGAACTCTCATTGGTTTTATTTGAAGGTCAACATGTCAGAAGTTCCCGGCTACACCGGCCCGGCTCATCCCTTGTCTTGCCCGATTGCGCCCTTAGCAGCGGTGAACACAGCCGAATTCAATCAACGGGCCTTGGGGATCAGGAACTACGAAAGTGCATTTCACCTTGACATTACCATACTTGGTGGTCGCGATATCATTGAAGAATTCGTGGCTGCTCGGGTGTGGCCTATTTCGAGTGGTTGGTCTCCCACCGAGATCGTGCACTTCAACATCAACTCGGGCCGCTCGGGAGGTGCCCTTTCCGAAGTTCGGGATTAAACTTCGTGAAGATCAGAGTGCAGATGCCTTTATGGTTGAAATAGAGAAAAGGGTAAACGTCATGAACGAGTATAAGGCGTACAAGGCTCTTGTGAAGCACAAGAAGACAATCAACCGCGTGTTCTCCGAAGTTTGCAGGCACAAATCTTTCAGTTCTCGAGGTCCGGGTCCCAAGCTGAAGGTTCCTGCAGTTGCCGTGGCCAGTTGTTCGGCCGCCCCCATCAACGCTCCGCGAATAAGGTCCTCGAAGCGAGGCTCCTCGTCTGTTAGTGAAGGCACTTCCTCTGGAGTTAAGCCTTACAGAACAAGATCCTTAGAATCGTCGAAGCGCAAGCGCAAGACTTCTGAGCGAGCTTCGGATGCAGAGCTCTGGCGGCTTCAGGCCTTGCCCAGATGAGCCGGAAGAAGTTGAAGAAGGCCGTGAAGAAGGTTTCCTCCGTCGGGGTTCGGCGAGTTCCATCCGCCTTCGACGACGACGACTTCGTGAAAGCGGACAGACGGAAAGGTGCTTGCTTGTGGCCTCTGTTTAACTTTCGAGACAACTATCCGTTGAGTTCTGAGAATGAATTCGTAGATGTTGATTCCTTTTCAGATGCTGCTCCCGAAGTTCGCAAGGAGGCTGAACCTGCTGCTGCTGATGAGTCCATTGTTGCCGCCGATGTTGCTTTGCCCTCTGAGTCCCCCGCTGCTGCCGAAGCTCCTGCTGCTGAAGCCCCTGCCGCTGACCAAGCCTCCTCCGAATTCACCAAAGAGCTCGAGCTCACCATTCAAAGGGGGGAGAATCCTGCCGAACACGTTCCCTTGGTCGAAGTTCGGGAAATTGTTCCCGAGGATCAGGCTCCCTCTCCTTCCCTGGCCGCTTTTAATAAAAGCTTTGGTACGTCTCATCGCGGCAAGCTATTGCGTGTTGGTTTCGAGACAACTGGCGTTGGGAGCAAGACATCCAAGTTTTTAACTCTGTGGAAATCGTCCGCAATTGTTGATGAAACAGGAGGGGAGGCCTCAGAACGACCCGAAGGAGCTGCTCAGGACTCCGAGAAGGGGCCTCACTCTACCTCCGAAACCACTCCTTCGTCTCGGGGGGAAAACTTCTTCTCGGTTCGGCTAAACAAGTCACCATGCAGCACTTCAGTAAGCAAGGTTCGTTCCTTCTCATTACTTTTTCATGTCTTTTCCGATTATTGAATTTTGATCTGAGACTTCATTCCTGAATTTTTCAGAATTCAAGGATCTTCTGCACTCTTACTCCCCTTCGAAGCTAGCGCGCTTTCAGGAGGATTATGCACTCAAGCATTCTATGCTCGGGAAAGTTGTCGTAGAGCGGCTCGCTGAACAAGAGAAGGTGAACAAGCAGCTTTCCCAGAAGTCTAAGGAACTGGAGCGTAGCTTCGCCCTCGCACAATCCACGAACATGGAACTTGAGAAAAAGGTGGCTGAGTTGGCGGAGGCTTTGAAGATAAGTCACGATGGAAAGAAGGTCGCGGAGGCAACGCTTGAGCAATCTAAGAAGGAGGCCGGAGAAGGTTCGAGAAAGCCCACGAAGATGATCTCGGCTTGATCGAAAATCTTCGGGTGAAACGGGAGCGGGCTACGAAAATTGCCGAAGATCTTCGTATTAACAATGCCAGTCTCGCCAAGTCCCTGAGCGCGAAGGACCGTAAAATCGTGGATCTTGAGAAGGTGCTGACGGAGCCGGATGCGGCCTCAAAGAAAAATACTTCCGAAACTCGGGGAAGCCGAAACTCCTTTACGAGGAATACAAGAAGTCACTCAACGAGTTCGACGTTCGTCCCGGCTTCTCTTCCAGATAACATCGAGATTCCCGAATTTATGGATTGAATGGAGACTGAGTTCCAGGCCCTTTCTGAGGTGATCTCCGGCGCTAGCGACTTCGCGGCTGCTTTCTCTGTGGAGAGTATCTTGAAGATTCTTCATGACTATGACTGCGCCGACTTGGAGAAGTTTCGCGAGAAGATCTCCCAGTTCCCCAGCTCCACAAGCACTGCGATACTTCGAGCTAATGCCGATGTTCAGGCTATCAAAATTAAGTTCGCAAGGGAATTCTGGTTGACCAGCGGGAAGGAGACCGTCAAGCTCATTGCACGCACCAAACTTGCTGAGGTGAATTTTTTGCACGATTTTGTCACTTACAGCGGCTATCGATGTTTCAATTTCTCGAGCTTTCCTTACATTTGCTTTTCCTTCTCAGCTGAACGAGGAAGAGAATCGCGAGGACGTCGCTGCGTCCCCCGAAGGGTCACCCTCTCGGTGAAGATTCGAGCGAGTCGGGCGAAAGGAATTCGGGAAGCGGCGGCGGCAGTAGCGATAGCGTGATGCGAGCGGCGACGACGGGCAATCTTCCGAGCACGAGGATAACTCTCCGAAGGTGGATGTCACGAATTAGATGCTATGTCCGAACCTTGCACATATTCGAGGCTGCTTGTACATTTGTGTAGATTCACTTAGTTGTTACGAACGGATGTTTTGTATACTTTAACTCGCGCGCAGTCCCGCAAGCCGGGCTGCGCGGGGACGTGTTGCCGCTACAAATTCATTGAGATAGGATGTTTGTTAGTGGCGAAGCGTGGCGCCCGTTTAAGCGGGCACATCCCGAACAAGACTTCTCCGATTTCGGCTTGAGGCCTCGCTTAAATTTTCTATGGGCTGTTTTGATCTCTCTTCATTTTTCTTGTTTCGTAAGAAGAGACGTTCTGCATCCTCTACTCCGCGCTCCACAAAGATTCCGAAGACGGAGCCCCTTAGCCCCTTAGCAGGCGCGTCTAACTTCGCTTATGCTAGCGATATGGCTGAAAACAATGTTTGTAAACCAGGACATGTTGTAGAGCTTACATTTTAAATTTTTCTGTGACTGCTGTAATTATTGACGAACTATTCGGAAGTTTTTATGCGAATAAGGCAACAAATACGTTTTTTCCTTGAAAAAACGTCACCCTCCCCCACCTTGCCGTTTTGCATGAAAACTTGAAGGCAGGTTCGCAACGCTTACTATTCACGGATTTCGAGCATATCTTTAGGAGAAATCTTCGTTAGTTTTGGAAAACTTCAACCGTCATTGCGCAAGTCGACAAAATTTGTTTTCGAATTTTGTGGACTTGACCCGACCGGCAGACTTGCCTCGGTTGATACTGCAACCCTCAGTTGCTTCAACCAAGATTTTCTACAATTCTCCGAACGAGCTCCTTGCCCTTTTCTTACAATGATGTTGTCTCAAAAAATTTTTCAGCAGTCTACACTAACTAAAAATCTGCAGGCAACCTCTTAGGCATTCACTTTCTCGAAATCATCATGCAAACTTTTTTGGTGGGAATCCCTTCGTGGATGGGATTTTACTAGGCCACAACTTGTTGTTGTCTCAGGCCTTTTTGGTGGGAATCCCTTCGTGGATGGGATTTTTCTAGGCCACAACTTGTTGTTGTCTCAGGCCTTTCTGGTGGGAATCCCTTCGTGGATGGGATTTTTCTAGGCCACAACTTGTTGTTGTCTCAGGCCTTTTGGTGGGAATCCCTTCGTGGATGGGATTTTTCTAGGCCACAACTTGTTGTTGTCTGAGGCCTCTTTTTTCAGGATGAAATTCAGGCTACCACAAGGCCTTTCTCTAGAACCTTTTTCTTTTTTTGTGATGGAATTCAGGTCGTCACGAAGCCTTTCTCACGAACTTTTTCTTTTTTCACGATGGAATTCGGCTATCACGGAGCCTTTCTCACGAACTTTTTCTTTTTTCACGATGGAATTCGGCTATCACGGAGCCTTTCTCACGAACTTTTTAATTTTTCACGATGGAATTCGGCTATCACAAAGCCTTTCTCACGAACTTTTTCTTTTTTCACGATGGAATTCTGGCTATCACGAAGGCTTTCTCACGAACTTTTTTCTTCTTTCACGATGGAATTCTGGCTATCACGAAGCCTTTCTCACGAACTTTTTTCTTTTTTCACGATGGAATTCAGGCTATTGCGATTTGGGGCAACATTTTTTTATTCATATATCACAAATAGTATTTACATAGGATCCACCTCGTTAAAAACCATGCCTCTTGATTTAGAGCCCCTTTGCAAGGAAAAGAGTATAGTCCTTCTTATTCTAATGCAACTAGGAAAAGGAAAGCTGATTTTTTCCCCGAAATTACTTATAGACACGTGATTCGGATTTTAGTTTTTTAGAATACAAACTTACGAAACTAGAAAAAAAGCGTATATTACGTCTAGATGCAATCGGGATTTTCATGGGTAATACCTTTTTAGGTCGCGGCATTCCACGAGTACGGCAACTCTTCGCCAGTTTGCTCCATTAAACGAAAAGCCCCTGGCATGTCTGTTTCCCTGGCAATGTAAGGCCCCTCCCAAGACTCATGAAGTTTTCCTGTGTTCTCCCAATTTTTCTTCCTTTTCAACACGAGGTCGCCAGTCTTGATGTCTTTTCGGACCACCTTCTTATCTCTCCATGCCCTTGTTTCTCTTTAGTATTTCTCAATATTTTCTGTGGCCTCAAGGATCGTCAGCTCGATCATGTCCTTTTCCAGCTTCTTATCGATTTCCTCTGACTATTTTCCTTTCAAGACTCTTATACTCTCATTCTTGATTTTCTCCGGTGTCATAGCCTCAGTGCCGAAAAGTAGGCGAAAAGGTGTGAAACCTGTTGCTCTTGATACTGTGGTATTGTGCGACAGATCACCTTTGGTAATTCATGTACCCATTTCCCCTTCTTCGGTCGAACGGGTATTTCTTGATTCCCGAAAAAAAATCAAGTCATTGGCTCTTTCAACTGCCCCGTTGGACTGCGGGTGATAGGCCCGACAAAAATTTCGCTTGAGTGCCCAAGGTTTTGCAGTATTCTTTGAAGGTGTAACAGTCGAACTGTTTTCCATTGTCAACCGTTAGTTCTCGGACTAAACCTGCGGACTATGTTACGCCACGGCGAAGTGGCGATTTTGGTTCGGGAGGACAAAGTTTGGTTATGGTCATCGGCTGTTCTCAGCTGGTATACGTTTGTTTGTCCAGGTGTATGTCCCTTTTCTATGTTTCTGGCCTCTTGTTGATTGCCGAACACTGTGATGACTCCCTTGGGTGCGGGCATTTTCATGCATAGGAACTGTTGCCTTATGACTGCGTCGAACTTGTTCATGAACCCTCTGCCGAAAATCGCGAGGTATGGATGGTAGATGTCGACTACATCGAAAATGAGACTCTCCGTTATGACATTCTCGAGATCTTAGAAGGAAACCGGGAGCGATATTTTTCCGACCGGCTTGATGGGCTTTCCTCCGAACCCTTGCAGTGGGTATTCGGGGGGTCCTAACATGTGCTGGCTCAGATTCATCTTTTCGAAAGTTTTCAGGAACAGGATGTCCGCCGAACTCCCATTGTCAACTAGGACTTTTCCTATGACCCACCCAGCAATATTCACCTCAATGACCATGGCGTCATTGTGAATCGCGGATTTCAGCCTGAAATCTTCTTCTGTGAAGGTGATTGGCACCTTTGCCCACTCCGGGCGTGCAGCTGGGCCGTCATTGATGATAGTGTTCACAGATCTGAAGTAATTGCTTCTCTGCTTCTTGGTTTCGAATTCCATAGCGGATCCGCCCGTGATTGGCATGATAGTCCCGAACGATGGCAATGCCTTGGAGTTCTGAGGTCCCGAACCTGACTGAGGTCTTGACGAACTTTCTGGAGGTGGTGGCAAGATTTCCCGAATGGGTTGTGGTTGCTGGATTGACTGGATCGCTTGCGACTGAGGGAAAAATTGCTGCGACGGCTGCCATGCTGACTGTGGTTGCGGGAATTGCCGAACCGAGACGAACTCGACCGTGGATCCGCGAATTGCGGCCGCCGAAATCGGACGAAACCGGCCCGGCATTGAGGATGCGATGCTCATTAGTGCCTTCTCTTGCTGAATTCTTGCCATGTTCTTCTTTGTTTCTGGACACCCTTCGGTCTTGTGGCCCCTCCCATGATACTGGCAATAGAAGTGAGGATCTTTTGGGTTGTGGTTCGTGAGTCTCGTGGGGCCTCTGCCTCTCCCCCTTCCTCCGGGATTGACTCCTCCCCCCGGTGCTTGGGCATTTGTTGCCTTGTTCCGTTGCGAGTTTCTGACGTTGTTGACGTTTCGCGGATGTTGGGGTGGTGCCCGCCATGTCATGTCTCTGTTGCCCTGTCTTGCCTCGTTTCGCTCAGCTACCCTCTTGCGGTGGTCGTCATCAGACAAAATGTACTCCTCCAATTCGCGAAAAAGTTCCTCAACCGTCTTGGGTTTCTTTCTCGTGAGATGAGAAGCTGTTGGCCCTGGGGTGAGACCTTTGATCAGTGCCTTGATCGTTGTTTTGTCATCAGCTTCGGGGCTTTCAGACCTTTGTTGCATGAACCTTCTCACGAAGTTCCGCAGTGGCTCTCTGTCTTTCTGCTTACAGTTATACAAATCCGACGCTTCGGCTGTTGTGTCATGGAACATCTGAAACGCTTGCATGAACTTTGTCTTGAGATCTACCCGCATTCGTAGACGGAATGTGGAGGAAGCGGTGAGTACCAATTCGATCTGGTCCTTCGCAAGCTATGATGAAGGATTTGGCCAGTGCAACATCATCCCCTCCTGCCGAATTCACAGTTGACTCGTATCTCATGAGAAACTGTCTTGAGTTTCCGAAGCCGTTGTATTTGGGGAGAGAGACAGGCTTAAACTTCGGCGGCCAAGGTGCTGTTTGCAGCCCGATTGACAGCGGCGATTCAGAATCCACGAAGTGTGAGACTCCGTTTCCCGTGAAGAAGTTTTCTCTCGGGGATTCTCTTGCAGGCCCAGGGTTCTGATGTGGTGACTCCTGCCACGGGGAATTGTTCTCTTGTTCTTTCATTTCATCGATTTCTTTACGTATTGCTTCTATTTGCTCTTTTGCTTTGTTCAAATTTGCTCTAGCTTTTCGGAGATTTTCCTCTTTGCTTGCAACTCTGGCCGCGAACTTTTCTTTGTCTTTACGTAGCTGCCTGTATCTTTTGCTGAACCATCGCTAACTCCCAGTCTATGGTGTCATCATCAGCATCCACATTCTCAAACTCTTGCTGTTCAGCGGGTTGTTCTTGGGTATGAGCTGTTTTTTCTGCTCTTGCCTTCATGAGAGCTTCGAGCTTTTCTCTCCGTTCTTGGTCTGTTGTGTTAGAAGATTCAGGAACGAAAGAGGTTTCATTCCCTTGGGTAGGATGGTGATCGTCTCGGTTTGCCTGTGCGGAACGTTCTTCTTGGATTTCTTCGAGGTGGCATCGTGAGTTTCTTTTCGACTGGAACACGGTGGGCGCGAATGTTGGGGGGGGGGGGGTTACCCGAAAATTCGAATGACAACCCTAACACAAGAGAGAGGGTTCTAAGCACTTTCAAGTACGAGTGAGAGCGCAAAGGGACGGTGGTTCCCCCCGCAAATAGCACAAGTTCCAAAGAGTCCGAATCCGTTTACACGTGCCCTTGCGTCTCCTTTTATAGGGAGATGAAGGGACTTTTACATGCCGAAAACACCCTCGGCCTCGAGAGAATATTCCTATTGTGAACGCATACAAGAATGTTTTTTCGTCTAACATATTTACATATCCGCCACTAGTTCACACTCCGAACCCGGACTTTTTGGGACAAGCAACTTTGACTTTGCTTCTCCGTCGGTTCGTGAATGTCTTCACGCGTGACTCCCGAACCGGGTCCTTGACGGATTCCCGAATCGGCCGTCCTCCGAAGTTCGCGCCATCGACGGCCCGAGGTTCCGGGCTTCCGCATGTTCATGACCCCATTTCTTCACCGAATCAAGATTCTCGAACTTCGCACATTCACGAATTCGAGGCTTCGCGGTTCTCGGCTTCCGAAAATCGTGAATTCCCCGCCCCTAAAAAACATGTTTCGAGAACTTTGTCAAACTTAACGTTTCGAGGGTGACGGGTTTTCCGAATTCCCCAACGGGCACCCCGGCCGTGACTTATATGCGGTGCCTCCCAACGGGAGGATCCAACGGTCGAGAGTCGCCGCATCAACGGTCCTGGGGGCGCGGGGGTAGGGTTTGGGGGTGGGCCGTAGTAGGCCGGGCCAATTTAGTGCCCGGTATTGGGCCGCTATCGTGCCGCCTATTTTCGGGCCGTGCTTCGGGCCGGCCCGCCGTGCTGGGGTTGCGGCCCAAGCACTAAAAGGCCATCGGGCCGGGCCGGCACTAAGCCCTATTCATCGTGCCTAGGGTCGGGCTAGTGCCGTGCTTTTTAGGGTCGTGCCTCGTGCCGCCAATCGTGCCCGGCCCATTTGGAATTCTATAGCTCAGACGGACAATTTGAGGACTACCCTGGTGGACTTGACGAGTTCTAGGCGTTCGTCTCTCCAGTCAGCTGCCTGTAGAGGACTTCTACATTTACTTTTCCGCTGCTAGCTACTCGGTGTGTTAGAATAAAGACTATCGGTCATGTAATAAATGTTTAATACTCTCTTTATGCTTTTACACTGTGTTTTTTGTATTCACTGAGTCGACGCATGTGTGAAACTTGATCCTGGCGCACATGTGTTTATTCATTCGGGTTTGCCTTTAAATCCGGGTGTGACACTAGTTCCTCTTAAACAGAATGTTGGAGTTGCTCTAATTCCCATTTGGTAAAGTTTACCAACTGTCACACCATATCCACATCCACCAATTAGGAGTATTAAACGTAAATTAATGACAAAATGTATTTTATAACTCTAGGTTAATTCACGAGACGAATCTATTAAACCTAATTATGTTGTGATTAGACAATATGATGTTACAGTAAATATGTGCTAATGATAGATTAGTTTAGGTTTAATGAATTTGTCTCGTGAATTACTCTTCATTTATGCAATTAGTTTTATAATTAATTTATATTTAATTCTCTTGATTAATCGATGTGATAAGTGGCAAAATTACCAACTGGGATCCTGAAATGCTGATGATGCAAGGGCATGTTCAGCTTGGTAGTTCCAAAATTGAGTTTGAAGCAGACGCAGTTGAATGATGTCATTTATGATTTTAAAAGAGAAATGATTTTGAGTATGTAATACATCAGTTAATTGATAACTATTTCCCACCAAGAGTGTAGTTACTTGGGAGACCCAATGAACGGTAAAAATATTTTTTGCGTAACAACATTTTATGATTTGGGGTTGCTATCAAATGGTGGGTGACGATGAGTCACACTTAAATGATGCCATCATTGGTTGTAGACTACATTTTGGTGAGATTTGTCGGTGCTCAGTCCTTCGGAAGTTCTCATAGGGGTAGAGTTTGCGTACGTGTGTTCATAGGGGTGAGTTCTCAAAATAATTTTATGAATTCTAGATTGTTCTAATCCTATTTATTTGCACTATTTGTTTTTATGTGAAGATACCAAGAATGGTCAGATTGATCATATCCCGTGTGTTTTTGTTTAATAAAGCTATAATAAATGCGAAGATACCAAGAAATGTGCACATAACAATAAGGTAAACCATGAAAAATTTAGAGAAGCAGCTCAATGCTTCGGAGGTGCTCATAGAGGTAGGGTTTGCGTACATGTATTCATAAGGGTGAGTTCTAAAAAAATTATGAATTCTAGATTATTCTAATCCTATTTATTTGCACTTTTTTTAATGTGAAGATACCAAGAATGATCAGATTGATCATGTCCGGTGTGTTTTTGTTTAATAAAGCTATAATAAATGTGAAGATACCAAGAAATGTGCAGATAACAATATGGAAACCATGAAAAAAATTTAGAGAAGCAGTTAGCTAAGTTAATTCATGTACAAAATACTGAAAGATGTAACTAAATTCATGTCTTAATAACGTAATAAAAGGCTTAAAAGTCGAAACACTGAGAGTCTACTGGTGAGAAAAGGTCTCCTTTGGCACCTTCGATGTGAAATATATTGCCGGTGAAAGCACTGATGTGTGCAATGTGTTTTTTTTTGGCGAATGTGTGCAATGTGAAATTTGTTCAGTTCTATAAGGAATTATTCCCTCCATTGTTCAATTCTAGATATTCCAATAGTAGTGAGGAAATTCTACTAGAAACATATATGCATCAGAGAAATATTGGATTTCGTTTTTTTTCCAAACCTTCTCTGTGAGCCGAGCTGCACTGACTCTGAATATATTCTCTGTCACCGCAGAACAGAGCATGCTCGACAGTGGTACTATCGTAGTCATAGCAAGGAACTTTTGTTGTGCACATTCAAATCTCACACACAACCACGATCGGCATTTATTTATTTGTTTGTTTGTAAATACAAGTGCACAACAAACAAACATTGATCAATGTTGGGGAATTCAGGAAAACACATCACCCTCGAAACGTCGCAGTCTAATGGCATTCTCAAAGTATGTTTTTCAGGAGCAGGGAATTCGCGAATCCAGGAAGTCCGAGACCTGCGAAGTCTCGAATTCGCGAATGTGCAGAGTTCGGGCATCTAGGTTCGGCGAAAAGGCGGAGTCATGAACACGCGGGAGCCCGGAACCTCAACTGTTGATGGTCCGAACTTCGGGGATTTGCTGATTCGGGAATCTAATGAAGACTCTGTTCGGGACTCAGGCGCAAGGACATGCTCGAACATGCAGGAAAGCAAGGGCCGCTTCGGGAATCTGTAGAAGACTTAGTTCGGGAATTTCGGGCAAAGACATTCACGAATCACGGGAGAAGCAAAGTCAAAGTTGTAGTCCCAAAAAGTCCGGGTTTAGAGTGTGAACTAGTGGCAGACTTGTAAATGTGTTAGGTAGAAAAGACAATCATGTATGCGTTCACACGGGAATATTCTCGAGGGCCGGGGGTGTTATCGGTATGTAAAAGTCCCTTCATCTCCCTATAAAAGGGGGCGCGGGGCGCGTGTAAACGGATTCGGACTTTTTTTGGGACTTGCATTGTGCTACTTGCAGAGAGCTTCATCGTCTCTTTGCGCCCTAATCTTGTACTTGAACGCGTTGAGATCTCTACTTGTGTTAGGGTAGTAATCCGAATTTTTCGGGTATTCCCCCAACAATCAATCAAGTCCACACATACACAGCTGAAATAATACAGCACACTCAACAAACACACCACACCAGGCACAAGAGCGCAGCAATTGGCAGCAGCAAGTGCGAGGGACGTCTCACTCTCGTGCTGCTATCATCGCAGAAGCTGAAGGGAATCCAGGCATCCAGCTGCTGAACGGAACTAAACTGAACTGACGCGATTGCTGGCGCTCTTGTTTTTTTATTTCTTCACAGCTCCAGACAGAGCACACAGTTCTGTCAATCTGTCTCCATCATACCAACGAAATCATCGAGGAATGCCGGCCGACCAAACAAACGAAGCAGAATTGAAGAAACCTATGCAGAAGCAAACCACGACGCTACGGAGGCAAGCGAAGCAGGGCATCCATGTCGTCGTTCTCGCACACAAATCACAATCAAGCAGCCGTCGAATCATAAGAAGATCCAGTAAATGGCGCCCACTGGCAACACCTCACCACTCACCTGCAGGAGGTTGGAGAGGAGGAGAGCATTACAGGGCTGCGAGAGAAGCAATGATCCACAAGTTCTCTGGTGATAAAATTGACTGCGCGTTCGTGCATGCACATTAGAATAGGAATGCAAAGCAATTTATCATCTACACTTACTAGTGATTGGTAAAGATCGATGGTAAACACAGCTAGATCAAGTGCTAGTAGCGTCCTATATATGATGAGCATTAATTTTGTAAAAATGTATATACTTTGTAAAAAGCATGCATGGTGGGTATGTAAGAGGGATCACCTGAGCACGGTGCTCCTGAGATGGGTCTTCTTGTAGTACCGCGAGTGGATCGGCTTGTAGCGGGTAGTAGTAGCTTGTGAGCGATCATCCCACTCAAGCCTGTCCCACCATTCCTTCTCACAGTCGCACTCCACTGCCTTGTCGCCATTGCCGACGTCCGGAAGGCGTTTCAGACTCCAGCAGCCCCTTATCTTGACGGTCTCGAGATTGGGCGCGGACATCCTGACACCACAGATGCGCTGTAGCGAAGGGAGCTCGTGCAGGTGGATACGCTTCAGGCTGGGGAAGTCTAGGGTAACTGGCTGCTGCTGCTGCTTCTCCACGTAGTCCTTGGCTTTGGTGTCCAAAGGAAATACTTCCCGGAGATCTCCGCACCACGTGATCTCGAGGGTCTTCAGTTGACTCAAGCTGTTGGGGCACTGTGATCGGATGCCCGTGATTCTATCGTAGAATTCTATGAAGCGGGTACCACTGAACGTTTCAGTGGACAAAGGGAGTACATGTATCATCCTCGGGCATAAGTCTAGGTGCAACAATGTCAAAAATGGAAATACACGATAGTATCCAGATGCTTCACTCCATTTCCAGATATAGCATGCCTTCGGGAGCTGTGACGCCCAAAATGTTCTCAGCCGGAATGCAAAGAATGCATATCTGCCACTAATTCTTTTGCCAAGAGTGAAGATAGAGTCCACCACTCTGGGGCACCTCTCGATTCTACACCACTCTAGGTGATGCCATTCTGAACTCAGTTGTGTAGTTGAAGGGATTCGGGTGATGGACAAGCTATCATGCACGTGCAAGATCTTAGCATAGGAGTATACTACAAACACCGGCATGATAATATTACTAGTTTCTTCACCACCTTGCGATAATAAGTTAGCCCTCGTCCGGTCTTGTACGTGCATGTAGCAGCCTTGTTTAGAAAGGTTAGGGGCATCCGGGCAGGGCCACATCCACATGATCCCTGGAGCACCACCATCGCCGTCAGTAACCTGCTGCAGGTGCTGGTGGTTCATGGTGCTATCTGCTGCGTATATTGCTGGTGCATTCTGGCGCTGCAGACTTACCAGCAATTGCTGGTCACTTCTGCCTCCCATCTTGATTTCTTCATCTTTGCAACCACCAGCATCACTAGTATTAGGACTTGCTGGAGAGAAAACCTCAACATGTATCCCGCCGGAATAAGGAGGATACACTGCCTCGATGGACCTGAGGAGCCTTGCATCCTTCACAGAAATGTACCAAGAAAATTTATTGGTCGGTCGACTGCCATATGCATGCAGTACTGATGTTGCTGACGATGTCCCTATAGTAGCAGCAGTAGTACCCCTCTTGGATATTTCTTCCCTGGACCTGGATTGGGCAGTGGATTCTGACTGCGTGGTGTCGATGTAGAGGATATCTATGTCTCGTTTCATCTTGTCTTTTGGTGGCCATAGTATTGCACAAAGCTTCTTGCAGTCAAGTAGATAGAGCTCATTAAGATCATTGATTATTGTTGCAGTGAGATCTAGTGTTTTCACTGATGTGCCCGAGATATCTAGCAAGCGGAGGGAAGGAAAATGTCCTCTCAAGACAAGATTCTTCATATTAGTACATCCCTTGACGGAGATTCGTATTAACCCAGCACCGGTACATTGGCCAACAATGAGAGTCCCAAGGCAGCTACTGTTGCTGCTTACCCCTCGCCTAGATAGGCTGCTTGAGGGAGAAATGTCACTGTTGCTAATCGCCCCTGGACTTGATATACTCATGGGAGAAATGACACAATTTTCTGTAAAGTCAAGGAGCTCCATCTTGTTCATCTCTGAGAACAAGTTATTTTCCAAGTCACTGCTGCACATTACAGTAGACTTTGTTACTCGGAGCTTGCGGATGTTAGGCAATCGTCCCTGGAGCTGTCCCATGTCCCATTTCTTGGTTCCCATCACATTTAGGTCCCTGAGTTGAGTCATGAGATCCATCATCTGGCCAGACAAGATCTGATCGCAGTCTGTGTAGCGCACGTCAAGCACCCACAACCTCTGGAAGCACCGACGGACGTCCTCTTCTCCATCTGTGTTGTTGATCCCAGTGTCTTGGCAACTGTCAAGCCATAGGAACTTGAGGCTCTGGCAGCACTGGAATGGAGGTGATTGGAAGTTGAATGTGCAGCGTGAGAGCTTGAGAACATTAAGCTTGTTGGAGCAGTGCTGGAACATGTCTCCATTATGAATAGCTCCAGCTGGGATCCTAGCGAACCCATAGGTTGGTGAACTCCAGTATGGCTTGCTCTTGATGAACCTTGCTAAATGAGGGGAGGGCAAATATTGATGGTGGTCCATATCCAACAGCATCTGCTGCTGCAAAGCGTCTGCAGCTCTCCATAACTCATCATCGTTATCACCACCACTAACATCTCCCGCTTCGTGATGTATGACACGATCACATACCCAGTAATTGGCGCCATGGCGGGCCAAATCATAGTCGATTGATTGGCTTCCTTCGCAACACAGATCCATCATGTACAGGAAGCACTCAGCAACTTGTGCAGGCTTAGTGATAATGTCGCGAGATCCAGCAGTTACCTTGCATGCTTCAGCCACTTCTGCAGCCTCTTGGAGTAAAAGGTAGGACCAGAGCTGCTCTTGCTTCTCGTCATTGAGTGGGAGCACTGAGATAAAAGCATCAGTTGTTCCTGCGCTCTTCAAGGCCATGTCAACTTTCACCCGGGGTTTTAGCCGGAATCTCCCTTGGAATGTCCAGATCACCTTGCTGGTTGAGTAACCTGACAGAGGCAAGCCGCAACAATAATCACCAATAATCTGCGGTTTGCCTTCTGGGTGTGCTGATATATCTCCCAGACCACTTGCTGTAGCTCAGCGCGGGATCCTTCGGCCACCCCTCGGAAATCATCCTCCTCGTCTTGCTGGTCAAACACCTTCACCACTTTGTCGGGGAGCTTCAGCTGCTCTGCGACCGTCCTCTGAAATGCTCTCCTGCTTTCCCACATTGAACAGTCGATGTGGATGAACTGATCAAACCCCAGTTCGGCCAGGGCTCTCTTCCCAGCTGGTGTAGTACCAGTGAGGCGTTGGGCGATTGCTCGGAGGACGGCGGACGCCCCAAGCCCGTCCCAGCCATCGAAGTAGAAGACATTGTTTCTGCTACTGGGGTTTCTAGTAGTATTAGCATTTTCTTTCAGCACTTCGAGAACTTTTGTAGCAGCCTCATCTATCGTGTCGGCCCCAAAGCTCTGCATGCAAATTAATGTACATATGCATTAGGTCATCGGGGAACAAGGTGCTCATCAGTCATCAGTCATCACTTGAGATTAAGATATGGAACAGAAGCAAAACAACGGGTAGGTTGTTCTATAACTCGATGTTTACCTCAGTACGCATGTTGGATTAAATTATTCGATTAACCGGCCGTAGCTGTCAGCACAGCTAGCTTGTTGGATTTCTGGGGTGTAGCTGCTAGATCTTCAGCCAGTAATACTGCGAAACCTCCACTTTCATTTTGGAGAGGGAGATGCAGCTGCCAAGCTCCCACAGATCGACTCCATTTTGATTATGGGGTCTAACCCATCACTTAATTAATTAGTTTATCAGCTGATCTGGCCAACACATGAGCATGAAAACCAATTAATAAGAGCAGGTATATATGTAGTACGCTCATGCATTATTCTAATTTTTGTTCCAAGCTAGTTTATTTGCATGATGAGCACTCTACAATATACACGTAATAAGTTACAAATAAACATGTGTTTGCAATGAAGGGATCGATGGTTAGTTAATAAGTTACGTACCTCAGTTAAGTAGAATTGGCGTGTAGCAGGAGAGATAAACAAGCCGAACAGATAGAATTAACCAACTGTTGTGTATTTTTGTGAGTCTCAGAGAGAGGGTGAGTGAGTGAGGTAGAGTATAGCTAGGTCGATGCAAGTTGCATGTTACATAAGCTTTGCTTTTAGGCAAATCTCCAGCCGGGTAAACTTTTCTTTTCCGTCTGTAAATGGTCCTCCGATGATTCTTTGCTTACTCCCAGGAAAAGGAAGAAATTAAAGTTGGTTCTTTGCTTTGTAACCAGCTAGCTGCTGCAGGATTTTTTTAAAGGTAAAGGGATTGAAGATTGAAAGGTATACTATATACTAGTTCTGTTTCTTTGTTTTTGCCTTGTAGGCGACTCAAAGTGATCAAAGATAGAGAATCCAATGTAGATATAAGATCTGAGCTTTCGGCAGTAGCTTGCATTCAAAGTTTCAACACGGGCATAATTTATTGATCTCTTTTACCGTACACAATATTAAGCTGTACTAACGTTCGAAAAGAACTAGTATAAAAGCATTCGACGGTCAAAATTAATTGTATGCTGCTGAAACCTTCACCTGTAGTATGGGTAGTATACATGAGTAGTATATGTAGTATAAGGATATCATGGTAAAAGAACACAAATGACACCATTGAAAATTTTACTTTTGGCACTAGTATAAAAATTATGCTTGGGGTGTTACAACTATGTGGTGTCAATGCATAGCATATCTATGTCTTGTTTCATCCAGTCTTTGGTGGCCACAGCTAGTATTGCTCAAAGCTTCTTGAAGTCAACTAGATAGAGCTCATTAAGATAAGCAAAAAGTTCATTGATCATCCAATTTTAGGCTAAGTTTGGTTTTGGGCATTCAACTCCAAAATAAAAAAATTTTGTCCATCCAACTGTCAAAACCATTCAAATTTGGCCATATGGCTGTTTTGATGGGTGGTTTTAATTTTTTTTTATCTACAATAAAATCCTTAGATCTTAAAATAATTATTACTTTTTGCTCGTAGTTCCGATTTAGGTGAATCTTGCGGCCACATGTTCATAATTGTGAGTTTTATCTTTTCAGATGTTATTTATATTATTTTATCATTATTTGTTATATTATTTTGTGGTGTTGAAATAACAATATAAGAAAAATATAATAAACAATTACAAAATAATATGAACAACATTATAATCGATAAAGCTCATCGCTATTATGCACACATGACCACAAGAATCGCTTAAGTTGAGGTATGAGCAAAAAATAGTAATCATTTTAAGATAGGAGGACTAAGCTATAAATGTAATGATTAAAATAATCATGTTGCCCTAATGCACAGGCACAAGGGTGTGCCAAAAATCTGTTAGTAAAATTTACTAGAATTTACCAAATGTCACGAGAGGGAAATGTGCATGGTTCTTGTGATGTACATTTAGTGGTGCACCACGTTCACATTACTGTAAAACGCAGTGAATTAACTACATGGATGTATGATTTTTGTTATCTGTCTGATCCGCTTCTCCTGTAGAACTAATTGATTACTAGCCATTCTTTTTTCCTTTTTCTTTTTGCCTTGTGGGCACGCAACTCAAAGTGATCAAAGCTAGAGAATGCGATGTAGATATAGGATCTGAGGATATAGAAAGATCCATGGTAAACTTTGCAATTTTGCTACAAATTGGTGGTACAACAGTTGTGATGTTTACCGTTTACCTAATGAAAGAACTGTTACATGTCCTGGTTATCTCAATGGTCAGGAATCCTGCAACATACTGTACTTACATTGATTCCTTACTCTCCCTGCTTCTAGCCTTGAATGTCAGTTAGAGGTCTTCATCAAATACCATTTCGGTCTTCATATAATGAGAAGCGCTCATAGAATCCCAGTACCTTCTTCTGAGTTCAGACTCCAATGTAGATATGCCTGTCTGCAAATTATAGAAAATTTGCCATGAATTGTAGACATGTGGTCATCCTTTCGATTAATTCGGTTGGCTGGTGGCTGATGGCTGGTGCTGGTTTGTTCGAGAGAAAATCTGCTGGCTGGTTCTTTGGTGGTGAGAAAAAATCTTGTTGGCTGGTGGCTGATAAGCCAAGCGAACAGGGCGAGGTCTTCTGTGATTTTTCCCGGGAATTGCATTGCAATATCCAAACAGGGCTCAGCCAATAAAAAATACCTAAAAGTTAAGATTTCATTAGTCAAAATGATGTCCAGTCACTACGCATAAAGTAAGACTGCTGAAACTGCAAATTGTGTTAATTAAAACATTGTTTTTCCTGTACCGATGTTTTAGCTATGCAGGCTGAATAAGTGTTATATATGGTCATATGGATGATTTTATGCAAATAATTCGATAGTATTCTAATATGTTTATTATGTGCAAGAAGTTTGTCAAGTAACTTAAGACAGTGTGCTATTTGGTAAACAGAGGCAGAGAACGACTACATTACAGTCACTACCGGAATCGCGCTCTTTGCCATGCGCCGACGGCGCACGGCAAAGAGAGGAATACGCACGGCACCGCCTTTGCCGTGCACATTTTGCCCAAGCGCACGGTAAAGGGCGCCCGGCGCATTTTTACCCGGTAAAGAACTTTGTCGTGCGTAATACGTGTCGCACGTCAAAGAAAAGGTGTTTACGGCCGTCCGCGGGGAGACGACGTCACACCCTCTCTGTTGTGCGCCGCTGAGCACGCACGGGAACGGTGGTACTCTTTGCCGTGCGCCACGTGGCAAGGCGCACGGCAAAGAATGGTCAAGGCGCACGGTTGACCCCGCCCTTTGCCGTGCGCCACGTGGCACGGCGCACAACAAAGATTGGTCCATGGAGCACAGTGGACTACTCCCTTTGCCGTGCGTCTGGTGGCGTGGCGCACGGCAAAGGTTGGTTCAGGTGCCCGGTGCACCATTCCCTTTGCCGTGCGTCTGGTGGCGTGGCGCACGGCAAAGAATGGTCAATGTGCCGTGCGCCGCCCCATGCGCACGGCAAAGGGACTATTCTGGTAGCCCTTTTAGGTCAATTTGCCGTGCGCCTGCCCCACGGCGCACGACAAATTGACCAAAATTTTTTATTTTTTTCTGTTTTTCACGTCCAAAAATTCCCCAAAACCATATACATGACATATATATCACAATATCCATCACAGGCATCATATATATCACAACATGCATCATATATGTCACAATATCCATCACCGGCATCATATATAATAATATACATCACAAATCCACACCGAAGTCCGAAGTTCATCGATAAGTGCACACAAAAGTCCACAATTCATCGACAGTGCACATAGTTCATCACAGTTCATAGACAAGTCCACAATGCAAATAAAAAGGTGCGGCTCACTCGGTGGCGTCTTTGCAGAACTCCGGTGGAAACAATTGCTGCCGGATCACCGGTGACAAGGCTGGGGACCCATGCAGAGTATTCGATGTCGCCGATATGTTCTTTGAAAAAAATAGTAAAAGGCATGTGAGACAAAGAAAGTTGTCCAAGTTATAATCTAAATTGTCTAAGTCTCTACTTTGTCTAGGTTTCAAAGTGAGTCTAAATCTCTACGTTCTCTAAGTCTCTATTGTTCGAAATGAAAGAAGAAAGATGTCAAGTAACTCACGGCGGGAGAACGGCCATAGGGGGAGGGAGCATCATCGGCGTGGGCATCGGGGGCATCACAGGCGGCGGGGGCATCGGTAGACCACTCTGAAAAGCTTGCATGCATGCTTGCATGTGCGCGGTCATCTGCGACTGCTGCATCGCCGCCTGGTGTGTGGCCATCGCCTGGGCCACCTGATCGGCCACCTGCTGCTGCTGCTGCCCCTGCTGTTCTTCCACACGCTGCTCGACCGCGGTTAAGGCCGCCTGCAATTGTTCATCCCAATGTTACAACGAAAAGTGAAGATATGTAGAAATTCAGTAACTTGCCGTAAATCAGAAATAACCTTGAGTCGCTCCATCTCGGCCAGTGCCGCCGACGGCCGTGGGCGTATGGGAGGGGCATTCCCGGTGTCCTTTGCCTTTACCGCCGCGAGAGTGGGAGTACTGGTCGTGTCCAAAAGGCTGTCGCCCATGTAGTAAAGGTCGTGCTTCTTCCCCCCACCAATCCTCATGACTGTCTCTCCATCAAACGGCGCACGGATGGGATCCCACTCTGGCCCATGGATATGCCTTCCCGTCTCCGCATATGTAGTGAAGCGGGAGTGGATGGAGGGATTGTTGTACGCCTCCGGCGGGTCGTCGGGGTTGTAGGTGGTCTCGGACGCGGTCGCCTTGCCCTTGTGGGCCAACATGTATGCCATCACGTCGGTGCACTCAGCGTCTCCATGTGCCCGGGACTGAAAAAATCAAGTTGATTAGAAATTAGATAGAATTGAGCTTTACAACAAAGAAATGGATCTTTTCATACCCATCTTTTCTTGTACTGTGCAGCCGTGAGGTTTCCTTGATGGTGTGTTGGGTACGTCATCAACAAACGCTTCTGCCGGCCAGCGTCGTGCTTCTCAATCCACTCCGGGCTGAACCACCTCGCCACTATGTGTTTCCAGCAGTCAGCATCGTTAACGCACCACCATGCAGGCGTCTATACGTGATCAAGTGAACGAGATGTAAGAATATCATATTAAGCGATGTCCGAAAAGCTGAAATGCAATTTTACCTCCTCGTGTTGCTCCTGGGTCAGCCTATAGGTTCGCGCTTCTGGTTTGGTCATCTTCTTTCCCCACTTTGCAGCGGAGTAGTTTATGACACACTGAATTTGCACCTCGTAGTGCATGTCCAGCACAAGCTTCTTACACACCGTCTCCTGCACCTGCTCTACCTTCTCCTCAAATCCACCAACCAACCTATAGAAGTCCTGCATATAAAGCAGCAATGGATCCACAATCAATATTGAAAAAATGCCCGATAGAATACGATGAATTGTGAAAGACTTACCCACAACTCGGCCTTCACTCGCTCTGCCCTGTTGGCGAAGCATCTGTCGTCCCTCTTGAAAGTGTCGGTGGCTTTCTTGTAGTGTGCCTACATCTAGGCCGGCTCCCACCTGGTAGAATCACACTCACCCATCCGAACAAGGCCTAGGAAGTGGTACCTCACCAAAAGACCCAGGATGCCGTTGACCAGGCGGTTGTGAGAACCTGGTTCGATGACTTCCCAACCCCTCGCCACAAGTAAAAAAAGATGAAATATTAGTCTCTATTGCGATTTCAAGTTCTCAAAGGAAAAAATACCGACAAACATCCGAAATTACTTACCGTGTGCCTTGGGGTTTAATCGGCGGCGTTGAGCAACCGGTATTGGATACAATCATAGATATACAAGCATATGCATATCTACAACCGTATCCCTTTCGAACGGGAGACGCCTAGCCGTGTTACGAGACCTAGGTAAATAAATTGCGGAGGAGGGGGGTCATCCGCACATGCTCACCTAGTAGCTCGAACGAGCAACGGCAACATGGTGGACGTCCGAGGAAACGGTCGGGGCTACTCCTTCGACGGTGGATGCGACGGTGAGCGCTCTCTCCGCAAAATTAGACCAAGCCAACGTAGTAGTTAGATAAAAAATTCGGCGGCACCTCCCCCCGTACGGGAAGGTTTCAAAACCTGCAAAGAAAAGACCACGAAACAAAGACCGGGCCAAAAAAACAAATGCTATTCCCATTGCCTGGATGGCCGGACCGTAGAGAAACACCGCACACCCTAATCGGGGGGGGTGACCTTCATTATATAGCCTAGAAGGCTAGGGTTACAATATACAAGGCCAATGGGCCGCGTGCCCAATATGGGCCGTACGGTGGTACGCAATACATTCTAACACCCTCCCTCGGTCCTAAGCGGGAGTGTCACGAACACAAAGACTCGGATCTAAAGTCGGTAAACAACCGTACGGGTAACCCTTTGGTCATAATGTCCGCGAACCGATGAGACGAGGGAACATGGAGCACCCGAACTCGTCCCAAAGCAACCTTCTCGCGGACAAAGTGGATGTCGATCTCAATATGCTTCGTGCGACGATGATGGACCGGGTTAGCGGTCATGTAGACGACGGCGACATTGTCGCGGTAAACAATTGTCGCCGAAGAGATGGGTGCATGAAGCTCTCGAAGCAACGCGCGGCCAACGGGTCTCAGCCACAGCGTGCGCAACTGCACGATACTCAGCCTCCGCGCTCGAACGAGAGACGCGTAGTCCGCCGTTTGGAGGACCAAGAGACCAAGTTGTCGCCAAGGAAGACGCAGTAACCGGAAGTAGAGCGCCGAGAATCTGGACAGCCTGCCCAATCAGCATCGGAGTAGGCCGTCAGACTGGTGATGGCGCCAGTGCCGATGTGAAGCCCGGTGGAGAGGGTGCCTTTGACGTACCGCAGGACGCGCTTGAGCAGTGCTAGATGAGGCTCTCGCGGGTCGTGCATGAAAAGACACACCTGCTGGACTGCATAGGCGAGGTCCGGACGGGTCAGCGTGAGATACTGTAGAGCTCCGGCGAGGCTGCGATACTGAGTGGGATCTGCCACTGGAGCGCCATCCACAGCCGACAGCTTGGCATGAGTGTCCACAGGAGTCGCCGTAGAGTGACACTCAGCCATGCCGCGCGCGGCGAAGCGCTCGGTCGGCGGCATACGTCGGCCGGGAGAGGAAGAGTCCGTAGGAGGAACGCGTGACAGAAATCCCGAGGAAATGATGAAGATCCCCGAGATCTGTCATGGCGAACTCGGAGTGAAGGGACTCGGTGATGCGTCGAAGAAGCCGGGTCGACGAGGCTGTCAGAATGATGTCGTCGACGTAGAGCGACAGGTAGGCGATGTCGGCGCCCTCTTTGTAAACAAAGAGGGATGTGTCGGAGATCGAAGCAGTGAAGCCAGTCTGCTGCACGAAGCCAGAGAAGCGCTGGTGCCACGCCGGGCGCACGCTGAGCCCATACAAGGACTTTTGCGGGGAGACGGACGTGATCGGGGGCGGCCGGGTCGACAAATCCGGGCGGCCGCGACGGTGACTGTCTCGTGGAGATGACCGTGGAGGAAGGCGTTCTTCACGTCCGGTCGATGGATCGGCCGGGAACGGGAGACGGCGACGCCGAGAACGGCCGGATGGTGGCTGGTTTGATGACCGGACCGAACGTCTCATCGTAGTCGATGCCGTATTGCTACGAAAACCCTCGAACGACCCACTTGGCCTTATGGCGTGCCAGGGAGCCGTCAGCATGGAACTTGTGCTTGAAGACCCACTTGCCGGTGATGATGTTGGCGCGAGGCGGGCGAGGAACGAGACGCCAGGTGCCATTGTCGACGATTGCCTTGTACTCATCAGCCATCGCGGCATGCCAATTCGCATCCGCGAGCGCGGCGCGAGTGTTGGCAGGCAGTGGAGACGCCGAGGTGACCGCGGTGAAGCCGTAGCGCTGCATGGGTGGTGGCAGGGAGCCTGTCTGTGAACGGGTCACCCGTACTGGGGGCGCGAGGGGAGCCGGAGAAGTGGACGACGCGATCGGCGGGTCGGAAACCGGTGGTGCAGCTGGCGACGGCTGGGGAACTGGCGCTGGCGGCGGACGCCTGCTGTAGTGAAGGCCGAAGCGCCGGGCCCGGCGCCCGAATGCGGCGCCGTGGGCCGGCCGGTGCGGCCGCCCGAGGGCGCCGGCGCCGTCGAAGGCGTCGCCCGTGGCGCTAGTAAGCGGCACCGTGCCACGGGATGGCCGGGTCCGGCCCCGACGGGGTCGCCCGCGTCGTCCGTGAAAGGATCGAGGCAATGTGGCCTAGAGGGGGGGGGTGAATAGGCCCCGCACACGGATTTTAAACTTTTTTCGCGAAAACAAGTGTCGGACCTCGGAACCTCCGAGATTATTCTCGGAACCTCCGAACGAGGCAACCTCCGAGAATAAACTCGGAACTTCCGACAATTTGTTAGAACGAGCACAAATAACAAGAGCTGCTAGGAACTTGAAGAACACCGGATCTACTAAATTCTAGGAGGTACTTAGGACCTAGCAAGAAGATTTCTAAGCAAAGTACAAGCTAGCAAGGCACCACAAAGTAGATCGGGAGCAAACCCTAATAGATCTAGTCAAGCACAAGCATGAACAAGTAAGTAAATGAGAACACGCATGAGACAAAGATTTATCCCGTGGTTCAGCTCGCCACAAAGGCTTGCTTACGTCCACGTTGTTGAGGAGGCCACCAAAGGCTCGGACCACAAAGGTCAACTCCTCTCTCACACCTATCACTTTGGGTAATAGGTGGAGGCTTTCCACTAGAATCACAAGGGGTAATACAAACACCTTGGAGCTTCCACAAATCGGTTTGGAGAGCTTCCAAGAACCTCTATCCGTCTAGGAGCAAGGCTCCAAGAGTAATAGATCCACCAAGCTTGCTAGGGTTCTTCCAAGTGCTCAAGTTTCAAGGGAGAAGGGATTGGCTCACTAACTCACTTCAAGAAACCACTCTCAATCAATGCTAGGCAAGGATTTGGAAGAGAGTAGGTTAGGAGTGAATGCAAGGTGAGAGAAAACAGTAGGAACGGCGTTCTGTGCCAGAGGAGGAAGAAGATAACCGTTGGGGGACTGTGGGGTATAAATACCCCCAGATCCAGAACAGTAACGGCTATATTCCAGAGTTCGGAACCTCCGAGAAAAATCTCGGAACCTCCGACTTTTGAAAACTCTGCAGACTGTAGCCCGTACGGTCGGAACCTCCGAGAAAATCTTCGGAACCTCCGAACAGCAATCAGCAGAAGCAAAGCAGCTGCAGGTTACTTCCCTTGGGGTGAGGATTAAGGTTTAGGAAAGATGGATTATGAGCACTTGAAACCACCCTAACTCACCATTAGTATCCCTCTTGATAGTACGGATTGTCCTATACTCAAATTCAAAAGATAAAACAAATGAACTCCTCCAAGTAGCATAGGCAACCCTTTTTGTAACAAGTTGAGGGGTCTCCAAATAATCTTTTGCACTTGTGATAATAACTTTATGCTGCACAACAAACTCAAAGGCTCATTAGCTCTTTAATTGTGTGGTCAACATCACCAAAACCCTCATAGGGCTTGATTGCACTTACAATCTCCCCCTTTTTGGTAAATGTTGACAACCCAATTAAAGTTTACAATTTAATTTGAAAGATTGAGCTTTTGATGATTTGAGTACAAGTCTCCCCCTCAATGTATGCATGTACCTTTTGAATAGGGAAAATTGTCATAACCGACAATTAAGTTGCATATATTGTGAGTAAAAGTGTCAAGAAAATTGTACTCAAGCCATCGAGGGGTGCAAAAGAAGTGTAGCAGATAATACGTGATGCATATGCCATGTGAAAACACTCAGAGAGTTATCTGTTAGCAGAGTTCGGAACCTCCGAGAAAGTTTCCGGAACCTCCAGGGGTTGGAGCCTCCGGAAAAATTCTCAGAACCTCCGAGGTCTGCAACAGATACTCCAACAGATAACAATAACACACAGGCAAAACAACGGATAATACCGAGAAAATAGCAGCTAGATAAGGATAACAGCATTCAACACATCTAGCCCTATTACATCCATCACAAAGTTTTAAAGTTTTGCAAATCCCATACAACCATGACCAGATCCTGCTTGCCAACAGAGGCAAGCTAAAGTTTTACAGCAGTTCACCAAATTTCCAACAGGAGTTTATGAGAGAAGTTAGCACTCTCATCTCACCAAAAGAACAAAAGAATTTCTGTGGTTAGCAGGCCACCAGAAGGAGCTCCAGGTCTTCAGATGCTTCTCAATCTTCATCTCTCCCCCTTTGTCAACAATTTAACAAAAAGGAAAGAAAAGAAGAGAGGAAGTGAGAACAGAACCTAGAGAAGTCACTCCTCATCACTGAAGTCAGATTCCTCCTCTTCTGCTTCAGGGACAGTGCTGTCGGAGCCAAGGTCAGAGCCAGATGACAGATCTATGGGTCTTCTGACAGGCCTCCCAGCAGTGGCCTTTCTCCTGAGTCTTGCACCAGATGAGGACCCCATTGCCTTCTTGCCAGCAGCCTCTTTCCTCAGCCTGGCCATTTTAGCACCAAGTGGTTCTTCATCTTCTTCATCTGCAGCAAAGTGGGCAGCAGGAGTATCCTCAGCCATGGGAGTAGCAGGCTCCTGCTCACCCTCATCCTCACTGGTAGTGTACTCTGGAAAGTCAGGGAAGAGAGGAGGGGGGTGATGCATGGCATCAAAGGACAGCCCCTGGTGCTTCAGCAATCTGTTCATGTCTTCCCTGAGCTCAAAAAGCTGATGGGAAGTCCATCTGCGCATACCTCCGGGTGTCCCTAACCATCCCTCTCGGCTTGTGCGGACCAGCGAGCATGGGAGCCTCGCCGGATCCTTCTTCTCCCTCTTGCTGGACCAGATCTGGATGGCTTGGTGCTGGCCTTCTTAAGGATGTGCTCCTCCACAATGTGCTGCTTCTTCTGATGCTGCCACTGCTTGACTTGATAGGATGCATGCTCAACATCTTTCTTGTAGCTGACCCCTGAAACCATCTCTATCATGTACATAAGATAAGGGGCATAGGGCAGGTTGCACTTCCCACTCTCTGTCACTTCTACCAGGTTGTACCAAATAAATCTGCTCACAGAGAATGGCCTAGCTCCAGGCAGCAGCCTAGCCAGCAGGTTTGGTGCAAACCTCCTAAGACTTGTTGAGTCACTGCCCCCTTTTGGGTAAATGGTTTCCCTGAACATATTATTGAGCACATAGAACACTGATTTCAGAGCAGTGGTGGAGCCATCAGCCAGCTCTTCATACTCATAAGCTGCAGCAATTTTATTGGGGTTCATGTGGGCCTCAAAATGAATAATATCTGCTTCCCTGTCCTCCTTGCTGAACCCAAACAACCTAGCAAAAGTAAGGAAATCTATTTTGTAATGCACTCCTTCTGTCATCCAGTGGATGGTTTCCTTGTTGTCTTCATGAAAGAATGTAGCATGAAACTGAGCTAAAACCTCTATGTTCCAATCATATTTGAAGCTCATGATGTCCCTCATCCTATACTTGTCAACCAAATCCAGCACCTCCTCCTTGACAGTTTCCTCTGCTGCCTCCAGATGGGTGAAATCTATCCACTTCATCTTGATTAACTTCATCTTGGTGTTGAGGACAGTTTCATAGAACTTAAAGTGAAAGACAGACCAAAATCTGTAATCAATAGCTGCCATCTTGGGGTTCACATAGGGATTTTCTTCTCTTGCTTTCTTGACCAAGAAGCCAGCTCCATCATAGTTGGTGTGCTCAATATACACTGAGTTGTCATATTTGGTTGGAGGATGCCTTTTGAGTAGCCCCTTGTGGTACTTGAGATAGGTTGAGTCTATCTCTCCTAGGGGCATGTCATCTTCTAGCTCTATAGGAATGGTTTTGCCTTCAGTCCCTCCATTATCATCCACATGGGCAGTAGACCCTGAGCCTCTGCCTCCTGACAAACTGCCACCTCTGCCCCTCCTAGGAGTGGCCTTTCCTCTGCTGCCACTGCCCCCTGCTGCTCTCTCTTGCGCTAACTTGAAGGCCCTCTCACCGGCGGGTGTCTCAAAAGGAGGCCTCTCGCCTCTTGGTGTATGTCTTGTCCACGGGAGTGCCGGACATCCGTTAGAGAGACATGTGAGCGGTAGATAAGAGTGGGGTTAGGACCGATAAGGATAGAGGAACAAGATTAGCATGATGTTCAATTGATTTCTTTTCAGTGGAATTTTGAATCACAGTCTGTCACTTGTCAGTACAGACATCGGAACCTCCGAGAAAGTTTCCGGAACCTCCAGAGGTTGGAGCTTCCGGAAAAATTCTCAGAACCTCCGAAGTCAGTGTACTGACATAGGACAGTTCTGTTGATTCAACTTTCAACTGAATTTAGATCAATAAAGGAAGCATGACTCAATTCAGCTAGGACGGTGAAAAAGGATGTTACAGGTGAAGTGAAGTTCAGTGGAACTTTGAATCAAGGTCAGCTTACAGTGGGTTACAGGGTTCGGAACCTCCGAGAATTTTCTCGGAACCTCCGAGCCTCTGTCAACCTTACTGCATTCTCACATTTGATTCAACTTTCAACTAAAACTAGCTTTACTTGCAACACAGGCATACAGGAGCAGGATAGATAGGCAACAGTCTACTAATTCCAGGATTTAGAACCCTAACAGCATGTAGATCTAGGAATTTAGGGTTAGGGTTAGGATACGGCCACTGATTACCTTGATTGGGATCAAGGAGAAGGACGATGAAGATCTTCAACGCTTGTGCACACCAGAGAATCAACAGGAACGGGTGCGGATTGGAGCCTTCTTCTTCCTCTCCGTACGGGATTCAAGGCGACCTCTTCCTTGGCACTCCCCAGCGGCGTCCCACGAACGAGAAGGGTGGCACGGCTTCGTGCGGGTAGCCCGCAAGAGGTGCGGTCACCGGCGGCGAGGGAGGCGGCGGCGGTGAGGCGGTGGAGATGGATGCGAGTTGCGGTTTCGCGTCGGGAGAGAGAGAAGAAGAAACGGTGAAAGTAGATCCGAGAGATTGACCGCGGTGAAGGGGAAGACTGGTTTACCCTAGGTAAAGGAATATCCTTCAAAGATGCTTTATTCCCTTTTAACTCCCCTTCGGTTGAGACCGAGCGCTAAGTCCGTAAAGATTGGAGCTTCCGAAGATTTTCTCGGAACTTCGAGGCCGGAGCCTCCAAAGATTTTCTCGGAGCTTCCGAAGTTCACATTCCGAGAGACGACTAGCTTCTACTCCTTTTGAGATTTTGAACTTTCTATCAACTGAGAATCTTAGGTCATGGTACCCTTGACTCAAGTGGCTAGAAAACAAGCAATCACACACACAACTATAGCCACTTAAGACAAGTTAGGGATAAGCAAATAGATTTTGAAAAACCTTTAAGATAGAGTTTTCATACACATTTTTCAAACAAAATTTTCAGAGAAAACTAACAGATTGAAGCAAACAAATATGGCATGCTAGAGATCAAACCACGCAACGAGAATCAAGAATATTTAGTTCATTCCTTAAACTACAAAACCTTGACTCATCGAGAGGTTTAGTGAAGATATCGGCTAGTTGCTTGTCGGTGCTCACATGACTTAAAACGATATCTCCTTTGGCTTCGTGGTCTCTCAAGAAGTGATGACGGATGTCTATATGTTTTGTGCGAGAATGGCTTACGGGGTTGTTTGCAAGCTTTATGGCACTTTCATTGTCACACAAAAGTGGGATATGGGAAAAGTGACATCCGTAATCTTTTAAGGTTTGCTTCATCCAAAGTAGTTGAGCACAACATGCGCCGGCCGCAACATACTCGGCCTCGGCGGTGGAAAGGGCTACTGAGTTTTGCTTTTTAGAACTCCAAGACACTAGAGACCTACCAAGGAATTGGCAAGTCCCCGATGTGCTCTTTCTATCTACTTTACAACCGGCATAATCGGAATCCGAATAGCCAAGTAGATCGAAAGTGGAGCCCTTAGGATACCACAAGCCAAGGTTAGGGGTATGCACTAGATATCTCAAGATTCTCTTTACGGCCATGAGATGGCACTCTTTCGGGTTAGCTTGAAATCTAGCACACATGCACACACTAAGCATAATATCCGGCCTAGATGCACATAAGTAAAGAAGAGAGCCGATCATGGAGCGATATACCTTTTGATCCACGGATTTCCCTTCTTCATTGAGGTCCATGTGTCCATTGGTAGGCATTGGAGTCTTGATGGGCTTTGCCTTGTCCATGTCAAACTTCTTTAACATATCCCTTGTATACTTGGTTTGACATATGAATGTCCCTTCTTTAGCTTGTTTGATTTGAAATCCAAGAAAGAACTTGAGCTCACCCATCATGGACATCTCAAACCTCTTTGTCATCACCCTACTAAACTCTTCACAAAAAGTTTCATTAGTACTACCAAATATTATGTCATCGACATATATTTGGCACACAAAAATATGACCATCAACTTTTCTAGTAAAGAGAGTAGCATCGGCTTTGCCTATCTCAAAGCCTTGCTTAAGCAAGAAATCCTTAAGGCATTCATACCATGCTCTTGGTGCTTGCTTTAGCCCATAGAGCGCCTTATGGAGTTTGTAGACATGATTAGGACGCTTGGGATCTTCAAAACCCGGTGGTTGCTTAACATATACTTCTTCGGAGAGTGGTCCATTGAGAAATGCACTCTTGACATCCATTTGATAGAGCTTGAAGTCATGATGGGCAGCGAAAGCTAGTAAAAACCGAATTGCTTCAAGTCTTGCTACCGGTGCATATGTTTCTCCAAAGTCTAGCCCTTCAACTTGGGTGTATCCTTGAGCAACCAATCTTGCTTTGTTCCTAGTCACAACACCAAACTCATCTTGCTTGTTCCGAAAGACCCATTTGGTGCCAATGATGTTTGTATTTGGTCTCTCTACCAACTCCCACACTTGGTTTCTTTCAAAGTTGTTCAACTCCTCTTGCATGGCCATCACCCAATCCGGATCCTCGAGAGCTTGCTCTACCTTGGTTGGTTCAAGAGAGGAAACAAACGAGTAAAATGCACAAAAATTCTTAAGACGAGAACGCGTTGTTACCCCTCTCCTTATGCTCCCAAGAATATTGTCAACGGGATGATCCCGTTGAATGACTTGATGTACACGAGGATGTGATGGTCCAAGAGGTTGGTGTAGAGGTTGATCTTCATCATCTTCATCAGCTTGGGGCTCAGATGTACTTCCTTGGACATCCCCTTGCTGATCAGTCTGCTGGTTCAGGGTGTCTTGTTGTGTTGAACTTCCAGACCCCGGAACCTCCGGAGAATTTCTCGGAGGTTGGATTCCAGTGTCAGTTCCCGGAACCTCCGAAGAAATTCTCGGAACCTCCGAAGTCTGCACTGCTCCTGAACCAGTGGCTTCTGGCCCTTCGAGTGGTGTTGAGGCTTGTGCTTGGTTTTCATCTTCCTCTTGTGCCTCAACCGGTCTAACATCACCTATGGCCATTTGCTTGATTGCTTCACAAGATGGCTTCTCTTTACCTACAACATTCAAATCAACTTGCTCCACTTGAGAGCCATTAGATTCATCAAAGGTCAAATCTACCGTGACTTCAATCCTCCCGGTGGTTAGATTGAAGACTCGATAAGCGTGCTCATTTGGACCATAACCAAGAAGAAATCCTTCGTCAACCTTTGGTGCAAACTTAGAGGTTCGGGGTCTCTTGTTTAGAATGAAACATTTGCACCCAAACACTCTAAAGTAAGACACCTTGGGCTTTTTACCGGTAATGAGCTCATAGGAGGTCTTCTTGTGAAACTTGTGAAGATAGAGGCGGTTGATTGCATGGCAAGCCGTGTTGATAGCTTCGGCCCAAAAGATGTCTTGTGTCTTGTACTCATCCAACATGGTTCTTGCCATCTCGATAAGAGTTCTATTCTTCCTCTCAACCACCCCATTTTGTTGAGGGGTATAAGGTGCTGAAAATTCATGCTTGATGCCCTCTTCATCTAGAAATTCTTCAACATAGGTGTTCGGAACTCCGAGCCATTATCACTTCTCACTTTCTTGATTGGTAGCCCGAATTCCCTTTGTGCTCTTCTAATGAAGGTCTTCACCTTTCCTTGCACTTCACTCTTGTCAAACACAAAGAACACCCACGTGAAGCGAGAATAATCATCAACAATAACCAAACCATATTTGTTACCGCCAATACTTATGTAGGCCACCGGTCCAAATAGATCCATGTGGATGAGCTCCAATGGGCTTGAAGTAGTGAGGATGCTATTTGGTGGGTGAGGTGCTCCTACTTGCTTTCCGGCTTGGCATGCTTTGCAAATCCTATCTTTCTCAAAATGTACATTTGTTAGTCCAAGGATGTGTTCATCTTTCAAAAGTTTGGCCAAGTTCCTCATGCCAACATGGGCTAGACGGCGATGCCAAAGCCAACCCATGCTAGATTTTGCCACTAGACAAGTCTTGGGAGAAACTTTACTTTTGTTGAGATCAACTAGGTAAAGCCTCCCCATCAAGCGACCCGTGAGGACAATAGAGGAATCCTCCCTTTTTATGATGGACACATCCTTATCCGTGAAGTGGCAATCAAAACCAATCTCACTAAGTTGTGAAACCGATAACAGATTGTAACCCAACGGATCAACATGAAGAACATTTGTAATTGAGTAATTTTGAGATATAGGAATATCACCTACACCGATGACTTCTCCTTTAGTATCCCCTCCATATGCAATGGTTTCCCTTGGTCCTTCCAAATGGAGATAGGATGAGAACATACTCTTTTCTCCGGTCATATGATGTGTACATCCGCTATCAAGCACCCAACTTGATCCACCGGAGGAGTATGCCTACAAAACAATTTAGTTCCTTCTTTTAGGTCCCCAATTTGACTTGGGGCCTTCCACGTTAGTAACCAAAACTTTTGGAACCCATAGAGATCTTTTCACATATATGTTGGACTCATTTCCAACATACGTGGCAACAACTTTACCAACATTGTTGCGTCTCAACACATAGCTAGGAGGTATGTCTCTAGATGCATGGGCTTTGCTTTTGTTGGGACTCAAGTTTCTTCTAGGCACCATTGGATGATTTTCAACCTGCATACAAGTGTTAGGGGCCCTGGAACCATGCTGCTTCTGAGTTTTACTCCTTTTCTTTGTCCTGTCTTTGCAGTTCCCGGAACTTCCGAGAATTTTCTCGGAACCTCCGAGTTGGACTGTCTGAGCTGCTCGGGGCTTCCAGACTCCGGAACCTCCGGGCTTGGAGGTCGGAACCTCCGGGGTCTGGGTGAACAGAAATCCAGAACTCTTGAATTCAAGGCATTCTTTTTCCTTGATGATTTTTCTTTCATTGGTCTTGCCACCTTCAATATATCCAAAGCCTGGATTCTTGCTCTTCTCTAACACCTTCCTCTTGGTGAATCTTGACCTTTTGTTTTCTTCACCCATGCACCCTCTAGCTATGATCGAGTTCAACCTAGCAACTTCTTTCTTTAAAGCTTCCATGTTAGCAAGGTTAGTGGCATAAGATTCAACATCAATATTATGACATCTATCACAGCCCTTGCTAGTAGAAGCACTAGAGTTGCCTTTTACCTTCGAGGGATGTGAGGTGCTACTCCAAAGGAGGCTATATTGCTCCTCAAGCTCTTCATTCCTCAACTTGAGAGAATTACATTGAGCTTGAGTGACAATGAAGGTCCTCCTTGAGAGTAGCTATGACACTCTTTGCTTGATTGATTTCCAAGCGCAAAGTCTCAATCTCACTTCTATCGGAGATAATGGTGTCTTGGCTTTTCTCTAGTTCAACTATTAACTTAGCCATAAAATCCCTAGATTGCTCATCCATTTTACGAACAAGTTGGTTAGCTTCTTCATCACTAGTATCATCACTAGAGTCCATTTCCGACTCATCACTAGGTTAGGGAAAGGGTTTTGGGGCAGTTTTTACCTTCTCACCCTTGGCCATGAGACAATGAATGGAAGTGCTCTCTTCATCATCGGTCAAATTGTTGAACAATCTTGAGGTGGAGGGAAGCTTCTTGATAGCCACGGTTGCAACTTTCTTCCCTTCCTCTTCACTAGAGCTTTCATCCCCGGAGTTCCATTCATGACCAATGTGGGCTTCACCACCATAGTGTCTTCTCTTGTAATGTGGCTTTTGATCTTTCTTGTAGCTCCCTTTACCCTTGTCATTTATGTTTTCTTTCTTCTCATTAGGACAGTCAGCAATAAAATGTTCGGTACTTCCACAATTGTAACAAGTTCTCTTTTTCTTGTTAGGAAACTTCCTCTTGGCAAACTTGTACCCTTGCTTCTTCAACCCTCTCTTGTAGGTCTTCATGAACAAGGCCATGTCCCCAATCTCAACATGAGAACCTTCATCTTCATCTTCACTTGAATCACTTGTGGAGCTCACTACTTCCACCCTATTGGACTTCTTGAGAGGCTTGGAAGAAGTGGTGTGCTTGGATGAGGATGAGGGTTTGCTTGACTTGTGAGAGTGGAGAGCCACCTCTTTAACCTTCAAGTTGTTTAACTTAGCCTCCAACTCCCCAATCTTCTTTCTATGTTGAATTTCCTTGTCCATGAGCTCATGTGTGAGAATTCTACCAAGAACATCATTTGGAGAGAGTTCCTCAAATCTTTTCTTCTCTCTAATCAAGGTGACTAGAGTAGGGTTCCTTGGTGCAAAAGCTTCCAACATCACCTTCACAACAAAGTGGTCATCTAGCTCATCACCACCTAGACCTCTTATCTTTCCAACAATGACCATCAACCTATCAAACATCTCTTGTGGCCCCTCTCCATCAAAGATAGTAAATCTATTAAGCTCGGCCATCAATATGTTGATCTTGGATTTCTTGACCTTGTCAACACCCTCATGTGCAATGTGGAGAATGTCCCAAATCTCCTTGGCAATCTCAAGTCCACTAACACGGTTATACTCTTGGGCATTCAAAGCACTAAGGAGTATGCTTGTAGCTTGACCATTCCTTCTAATGTTGCGTCGGTCAATTGGAGTGAGATTCCTAAAATCTTTGGGATCTTCAAAACCTACACACACAATATTCCACAATTCCAAGCTTAAGCCAATTAAATAAGCTTTCATCATATGCTTCCATTTAGCAAAATTAGTCCCATCAAATTGGGGTAATTTGCCAAGGGGAATAGTCACTTCATCCTTGGATTTGACATCCAAAGAATCATAGTTAAAGGATACGCTTTTGTAGTCGTTCTTTGCTTTAGACTTTGACTTTGGCTTGATTGTTCGCTTGAGAATTCTTGTGCCGTAGTACTCATCATCATCATCTCCATTCTCACTAGATGAGGACGACGATGAGGATGATGAGGATGGTGATGGAGATGGTGAAGGTGTTCTTTTTCTTCTCTTCTTCTCTTCTTTCTTTCTCCTCTTCTTCTTTTCTTGCTTGCTTGTCTTCTTTCTTCTTTTCTTCCTCTTCTTCCTTTTTCTTGTTCTCTTTCTTGCTTTTCTTGCTTCCATCTTTTGAGCTTTCCTTCACAGCCTTTTTAAGCTTTTCAAACTTCTCTTGAGTTGATGTATCGCCCACTTCCGAGGCATCACTTTCAGCCTCGCTTGCTATGTCTTCAAACTGCTCTTCTTCGTGCTTGTCATCATCACTTGCCATATCCTCACACGGTTAGGTGTTTACGAGGATGACCCGCTCTGATACCAATTGAAAGGATCGAGGCAATGTGGCCTAGAGGGGGGGGTGAATAGGCCTGCACACAGAATTTAAACTTTTTCTGCGAAAACAGTGTCAGACCTCGGAACCTCCGAGATTATTCTCGGAACCTCCGAACGAGGCAGACCTCCCGAGAATAAACTCGGAACTTCCGACAAATTTGTTAGAACGAGCACAAATAACAAGAGCTGCTAGGAACTTGAAGAACACCGGATCTACTAAATTCTAGGAGGTACTTAGGACCTAGCAAGAAGATTTCTAAGCAAAGTACAAGCTAGCAAGGCACCACAAAGTAGATCGGGAGCAAACCCTAATAGATCTAGTCAAGCACAAGCATGAACAAGTAAGTAAATGAGAACACGCATGAGACAAAGATTTAACCCGTGGTTCGGCTCGCCACAAAGGCTTGCTTACGTCCACGTTGTTGAGGAGGCCACCAAAGGCTCGGACCACAAAGGTCAACTCCTCTCTCACACCTATCACTTTGGGTAATAGGTGGAGGCTTTCCACTAGAATCACAAGGGGTAATACAAACACCTTGGAGCTTCCACAAATCGGTTTGGAGAGCTTCCAAGAACCTCTATCCGTCTAGGAGCAAGGCTCCAAGAGTAATAGATCCACCAAGCTTGCTAGGGTTCTTCCAAGTGCTCAAGTTTCAAGGGAGAAGGGATTGGCTTACTAACTCACTTCAAGAAACCACTCTCAATCAATGCTAGGCAAGGATTTGGATGAGAGTAGGTTAGGAGTGAATGCAAGGTGAGAGAAAACGAGTAGGGAACGGCGTTACGTGCCGAGAGGAGGAAGAAGATAACCGTTGGGGGACCGTGGGGTATAAATACCCCCGGATCCGTAACGATAACGGCTATATTCCGAGTTCGGAACCTCCGAGAAAAATCTCGGAACCTCCGACTTTTGAAAACTCGCGGATCGTAGCCCGTACGGTCGGAACCTCCGAGAAAATCTTCGGAACCTCCGAACGAAAGAATCGACGAAGCAAAGCGATTTGCGGGTTACTTCCCTTGGGGTGAGGATTAAGGTTTAGGAAAGATGGATTATGAGCACTTGAAACCACCCTAACTCACCATTAGTATCCCTCTTGATAGTACGGATTGTCCTATACTCAAATTCAAAAGATAAAATAAATGAACTCCTCCAAGTAGCATAGGCAACCCTTTTTGTAACAAGTTGAGGGGTCTCCAATTAATCTTTTGCACTCGTGATAATAACTTTATGCTTTGCACAACAAACTCAAAGGCTCATTAGCTCTTTAATTGTGTGGTCAACATCACCAAAACCCTCATAGGGCTTGATTGCACTTACGATCCGAGACCGGTGGAACGGAATCCCGCGTGTGCGGGCGTCTAGAGTAGACGGGGCGGCGCGGGGAGTATGTCCCGTAAAGAAAAATCAAACGAGTCCGGTCGAGGCTTCGAAGCCGCAAACGGAAAGTGAGTCTCATCAAAAACAACATGGCGCGAGATGATGATCTTGCGAGTGGAAAGGTCAAGACATCGGTAACCCTTCTGAGAAGGAGGATAACCAAGGAAGACACACGCTGCTGAGCGAGGAGACGGTTTGTGGGGAGTCGTGGCACTAAGATTCGGGTAGCACAGGCAACCAAAAACTCGGAGAAGGGAGTAGTCGGCATATTGTGATAAAGACGGTGATAGGGAATACCGTTGGCGATGGACGATGAGGGCGCCGGTTGATAAGAAGCACGGCGGTGGAAAGTGCCTCAACCCGGTAGGAGGGAGGCATGGCGGCATGTATCGGGGAGTGTCCGAACAGGTGTTGTTCGGTGTGCGTAGCATGCGCTCGGCCTTGCCGTTCGGGGCGGACGTGTAAGGACACGAAGTACGGAGAAGAATGCCGCGGTCGGCCAGAAGGTAGCGGTGGCATTGTTGAGGAACTCCGTGCCGTTGTCGGCTCGAAAACGAGCGTACGGAGAACCGAACCGTGTGTGAGCATAAGCGATGAACCGAACAAGGTGTTCGTGAACATCCGATTTGTGGCGCGGGGGAAAAAACCAATAGTAATGAGTAAAATCGTCAACTATCACAAGATAAAATTTGTAACCGTAAATACTCAAAACTCGGAGAAGTCCAAATATCACAATGGAGGAGTTCAAATGGTGCTAACGTACTAGAGACCGAACTAGCAAATGCGATGCGGCGTGTTTGCCTAGCCGACAGGCATGACAAATGCGTCGAGTCGCTTTATTACACCTTGGATAGCCGAAAGTTTATGTAGAGTTTGAACGGCCGCCGGTGCCGGATGCCCAAGACGAGAATGCCAAAGCTCCGGAGAGACGACGGCGACATGACAACGAGTAGGCATGTGGTGGGGAACGGTGTAGAGGTCCCCATCGCTATTGCACCGAAGGAGGACCATCTTGGTCCGGGAGATCCTTAACGTGAAAAACCGCAGGCGTCAAACTCAATAGAACGCTTATTGTCGCGAGTAAGCCGTCGAACGGATAACAAGTTGCGAGTAAGGCCGAGGAGCGACAAGAACGTTATTAAGATGAAAAAGACGATCAGCTATGCGTAAAGAAGAAGTGCCACGACCAGAAATAGGGATGGACTGCCCGTTACCAACGATGATGGAAGATGCTGGTGACGGGAGACGGGAGAGAAGTATACCGTCGTTGGAGGACATGTGGGATGTCGCTCCGCTGTCCATGACCCAAGGTGAAGACCCTTGCACTGCCAACTGGTTGAGGGCAGCGATCAGGCCGGCGGCGTCCCAGCTACCTGGAGCATGGGCGGCGGCGGAGAGCTGTGACGGCGCGAAGGCGGTGTGGGCTTGCCGTGGAGGCGGTGGTGGTGGCGCCCACCGCTAAGGGGACCACCGGGTGCCCGAGGAAGCCCACGGGCCGACCCAAGGGTTGTAGCAAACCCGGGGACCGGCCGGCCGAGGAGGAGTCGGCTCCCCGCCGAAACCGCCGCCTTCCTGGCCGATGACCACCGTGCTGTCGTGGTTGCGACCGCCACCGCCGCCACCGTTACGCCCTCCCTTGCCCTTACCGCCGTTGCCCTTGCCACCGCCCCCCACGGTTGTTGGAGGAGGTGGGTGGGCACGAGGACGACGGACGGGCCGACGGGCGGTGGAAGCGCGCCAGAGCCGAGGCCGAGGCCTCCTTGCTGCAGCCGCCGAGGCGGAGTTCCTTGACGCGGAGCATGTTGGTGGCGGACTTGAAGTCGGGAAGTGGCGACGTGTTGGCGATGATGTCGGCGGTGTTGGCGAAGCGATGGTTGAGGCCGTGCGAAGATTCGGCACAAGCCGCGCCGGAGAGACGGTGTGACCAACCTCCCGCGGGCGTCGGCGGTGCGCTTCATCCGCCGAGCGTAGGCGTCGACGGAGAGGTCGCCCCGGGACAAGCCGTGGAATTCTCGTTCAAAGACGACCGCGCGAGACTCCTTGTTGGCTTGGAACGAGCCTCGATGGAGACGTACGGGGCACGGGCATCCCGATTGGGCTCCATGGCGAGGTCGAGGACGGCGTCATCGATGGAGCCGTACATCCATCCGCGGATGCGAGCATCGGGCCGAGACCACGGGGGGTCGGTCGGGCGTGCATCCTCCGTGCCATCGACGTGGCCGAGCGGCCCCGTACTTGGCGCGAGAGGGCGGTGAAGAATGCCTTCCACTTGGAGTAGTTGGGGCGCTCGAGGCCGAGGGAGATCGGCACGTGCGCTTGACGTTGACCGACGCGTAGGCGGCAAAGAAGGAGGCGATGGCGAGGGAGGTCCCGGAGGATTGGGACCCCGGAGACCGGAGGTGGCGGAGTCGTTGGCGGAGGTCGTCATGGCGGCTAGGGCCCGCGGACGCGCGCGCGGTCCGAGCGGGGACGCGCGCGGCTCCCGGGCGACTCTCGGGGGCGCGGCTCCCCGAGCGGCCGGCGACGCCGGCGGGAGGCGGCGCGACCGGCGGCGGCGGCGCGCGGTCGGGCGACGCCGACAGAGGCGGCGCGACCGGCGGCGGCGGCGCGTGGACGGATGGCCGGGCGACGCGCGCGGACGGGCGGCGCCGCAGGGAGTCGCGCGTCCGGCGACGGCGGTGCGAGCGGGCGGCCGGGTGCGCCCGCGGGGAGGCGGCGACGGCGGCGCGAATCGGGCGGCCGGCGCGCCCGCGGGGAGGGCGGCGACGGCGGCGCGAACGGGTGGCGGGCGGTACGGCGGCGGCGGCGGCTCGAAGGAGACGCGGCGGCGGCCCGGGGCGGTGGGGGCGGCGGAAGGAGAGGGAAGGAAACCCAAGATTGATTCCCTAGACTCGTGATACCATGTAGAGAAACACCGCACACCCTAATCAGGGGGGGTGACCTTCATTATATAGCCTAGAAGGCTAGGGTTACAATATATAAGGTCAATGGGCCGCGGGCCCAATATGGGTCGTACGTGCCGTATGCAATACATTCTAACACGGACACATGAGACTTGTCATTCTTTCCACTTGAGCATAAGCAACATATATACTCAAATTTTATTTTTTTGAGTTCAAGCTACTCATCACAAATTTAATCTTACATAGGTCATCACATAGCTATGCATCACTACTCATTTATGTAACGAACGATAGATCATCATAGTAGTTTCATCTAAATGCGACGAGAGGTTGAGGGAGTGCTCACCGAGAGGATGGCGTACGTGTTGAGACGGCGTGGTGTGAGATCATGGCCGGAGAGCACCACCCATCCTCCTTCTCCCTCTCCTCCTTCCCCCCTTCTTCCCTTCCTTCCCTTCCCCCTTCTTCCTTTCCTCCTCCCTTCCTGCGGTGGTGGCCGGCCGGGCGCCGCCGCCGGGCGAGGGAGGTCGGGGGGCGCAGATCCGGGCGCCCCACCGGCCGGAGCGGTGGCGGGCGGGGGCGGGCGGTGCCGTGGCCGGTTGCGTGCGGGGGCCGGGGCGGGGGCGCGCGCGGGGTCGGGGGGGGGGCGCGCCGCGCGGCGGGGGTGGCGCCGGGAGGCGGTCGGGGAAGGGGGCGGTGGGTGGCCGGGGGCGCGGCGGGCGTGGGAGCGGCGGCGGAGGCGCGACGGAGGTCGCGGGCGCGGCGGCGGCGGCGGATCGGGTTGGGGGAGTCCGAGGAAGAAACGGCGGGGAGGTTAGGTTAACCCCGGTGTCGGTCTTTGTCGTGCGCCTCGGGTCCGGCGCACGGCAAAGAGCGGACCCAACCGCACCACAATCTTTGTCGTGCGCCTGCGGGGTCGGTGCACGCGCAACGACCGACCCACCGCCGCCCACCGGTCGTGGGTCGACGCCCACCGGCCGGTGGGCCCACCCGCCTTTGTCGTGTGCCGCCTAGGGCCGGCGCATGGCAAAGATCGGCCCACCTGCCAGCCACCGGCCATGGGTCGACGCCTACTGGCATGTGGGCCCACCAGCCTTTGCCGTGCGCCTCTTTGTGATGGCGCACGGCAAAGATCGGCCCACCTCGCCGCCCACCGGCCGTGGGTTGACTCCCACCGGCATGTGGGCCCACCGGCCTTTGTCGTGCGCCTCTTGGGGATGGCGCACGGCAAAGATCGCCCACCTCGCCGGCCACCGGCCGTGGGTCGACTCCCACTGGCATGTGGGCCCACCAGCCTTTGCCGTGCGCCTCTTGGGGATGGCGCACGACAAAGAGGCTACATTGACTTTTAAATTTTTGTAAATATTATGCATAAATGTTTAAATGGATGTAAAAATTACCATAAACTAACACAAGACAATTGCATGTTGTATGTTCACTAGAGAAAACGTTTTGAAGTCAAAAACAAAATTCGAATTTTACTAAGTTTACAAACCAAAAGAGATCACTCTAAGCACTTTAGAACTTCTAGTGAGATGCTTCAGTTTGTAAACACTTTGGGTGACGAAATATTCAAAACCTTCCCTACTCTTTATCACAACTTTCCCATACCATATGATAACCTCTCGATGAATCTCGTTATTTTCTAACTTTGTTTGCATTTTTTACAATTAAAAAACTTTACCAATGAACGTTGATTCTCATCCTTCGTGAATCAAATGTACATAATTTCAACCAATTTAGCCGGTAAGGTCTTAAAAAGGACTCAATTACACATATATCATTTTCCCACGAACTTTACCTTACCATTTCATGTACTTACGGTACAATTTTGATTTATGTGAAGAAAATCCTTTTAAGGAAAGAAATTCATAAAAAATACCAAATAAATCGAGATGAGTACCAACTTGAGATACAGAGTACAAAGTAATGCATTTGTAATGGACAAACCAAAAGAAATCAAAAAACCAAAGTTTAAAAATAATCTTTGTCGTGCGCCGCACAAAACGCACGGCAAAGATACATCTATGATGTGCGTTTCATACGAGGTGCACGGAAAAGGCTAACGACCATTAGCGTCCACCCCAGCCGTCCGCCGTGTCACGTGGGGCGCACGTGCCCGAGCCTCTTTGCCGTGCGCTCCTCTCCGACGCACGGCAAAGGCCGCTCTTTGCCGTGCACCCGTGGAACGACGCACGGCACGCAGAGAGATTTGCACCGTGCGTTTATCGGAGCCGTGCGGCGTGTCGTATGCGCACGGCAAATAGTGGCCTTTACCGTGCGCCTGATAGAAAGCTCCCGGCAAAGCATTTGGCGCACGGCAAAGGTCGTCTTTCCGGTAGTGAGTACTCCCCTTGGCACAATATTAAACACTGTCCACGCACATTATGAAATTGGCTACACATGCATACTGTGCACAGGGCTTTTTGTTGTCTTACAATTGTGAATTGTGATGTTTTACATAAATGTATCAGGGTTTAAAATGTAACTGTGATATGAATTCAATGGCTTGAGTACACATACCACAATGCTAGATTTCATGTTGCCAACTAATGCTAGGAAAACCACAAGTATGCAAATTAAAATCTGCACATGTTAAGGAAAGAGAAACAGGATGCATGAGTCTCTTTACCTGAAATGCACAAGCCGAAATAGGGGAAATCGCCAGAGCACGAACCGTCTTTGCACACCTTTGTGACATGGTAGGATTTAAGATCAACGCTCATCTGTGATCTGTCCGCACAAAGATGGCAGCAGCGCCATCCGCTAAGCCAGCTACATCATTCATCAAGTGAGGCTGATAGGGTATCATGACGAAGCAATGACTCTGCTTTGTGCCGATCCTGCATACCCACGAGAAGCAGCCTCTCCCTTGACCGCAGGTACAGTGTTGTGCGGTTCACAATGTTGGCGAATCCGGTCACTCCGATTGCCGGTGATTGGGCAGGTCCCAGACCACGAAGGGAACTCCCCCCAAATCCAGGGGACACCGGAGGAGGATCCGGCCGTGTCGGGCCGGGCGTCGATCGCGGAGCCGTAAGCCGTTTGATCAGGCGGCGCGGGGCGGGCGGAAAGAGGATCGTGTCCCGAGGTTGTAGAGGAAGCCGAGCCATGGGCGTGCGGTGGAGGTCACGGAACCGGCGGCGGAAGTCAGGGCCGGAGACGATGCGGCATCAACAGGGTATCCTCGACGAGCTCGTCCATCAGCGCCGGCGGCGGGTCGGGGCGGGGGAGGTAGAGGAGGAAATGGTCAACCAGGGCCGGCTGTACCAAGTGGGGCCAGGGAAACAACTTGGCTGGTTCGTTAGGCGCTAGAAGAACTCCAACAAGGTTTGTAAGAACCAACTCCCAAGATCCACGTAATTTTAGCGAAAACAAGAAAAATTGGCCTCCAAGGCAAACCGAAACCAACTTGCAAAAATAGAAACTTGCAAAACTCACCTCCCCACGCGTATATATGCGCGCGCGGATCGTGGTTGCCATCGTTGTTTCCCTCCAGGTGGGAGGGTGAAAAAGAAATAAAGAATAGAGAAGGATTCCCGACGTAAGTTTTTCAAGAGGTGGAAGGGCACATATATAATTTTGTTTCTCTCGGGATTCCCGATGTAAGTTAGATCCGGATTTGGCAAGTGAATTATGCCAAACTGTTGGAGATGAATTCTTTTTTTACTTTGCATAGCTTTTTAGAAGTTGGCAAAACACAAGATTTGCCAAGTAAATTTTGGCAAACTCTTGGAGATGCTCTTACACTCCAACTTCTTTAGTTCAATCATTTGTACTACTTTTCAAAATTTTAAAGAAGTAGTACAAATAATTGCATTAAAGATGTTCAGAGGTGCACCACGTTATAATCAACTTGCACACCGGATTGATTTTGGCCGGCGGAATGGATAAATATAAAATGAAAATTAGGGAGGTGGCTGATCTTGCCCGTATTATGTAATTGTGATTTTACCTTTATTTTTTTAACTTTGCGATTTTGCCCCTCCTTTTGACATATGAAGCTTCCGTCTACCCCTCTTTCTAACTCCGTTAGGTGATGAACATTTGGAAAAAATAAAAGAAATAAGAAAAGACTGAAGACTATGGAAATAGACCAAAGTGCCCCTGCTCACCTTATCCGCACCACGCACGGATAGCCTCTCGGGCGGCGGACCTGTGCAGGCCTGACGGCAGCGGCGGAAGGAGGCGCGGCGCGAGGGGGGCGCGGCCCCGGCCGTGCGGCCTCCGGCTGCCCCGACGCCAGCCGCAGGCCAAGCAGCGCGGGAGGCGCGGTCGTCGGCTGCCCCGACGCCGGCCGCGCGCGCGCGGTCTCCTGGAGACCCGTCGCCGGCGGCACTGGAGGTCTTTGTTCTTTTCTGTAGGTCTTTGTTCTTTTCTGTATTGCTACTTTTTAAGTAACACAATTCTTCCTTATGTTGCAGATACCGTTCTGCTGGAGTTCAAGTCGATACACACTCAAGATGGAGGCAAGCATTGGTGAACTGGTTGCATGTGAATATATGTCTTTGATGCAATATACGTCAAAGTATGAAAAAAATATGTTAAATTGTTGCCCATTTTTAAACAGAAACAAGGGAAATCACAAAGAAGTCAAATTAGTAAGGGCAGAATCACAAGGGCAATATTGTCTTTTCATAGCAAAGTTAACACGGTTAACTGCCCTTCACAAAACAGGGGTAGAGGCTATCTTCGATTTGAAATAATAGGGGCAAAATCGCAAAGTGAAAAAATAGGGTCAAAATCACCATTACACTACATAACAGGGGCAAGATAACCAATCTCCCTGAAAATTATGATAGCTATTATAAGGATCCAAATTTATTTCGTGTCGGAAACCAATTTGCTCATGATATAGACGTCAAGAGACTCGGAATTAATCCACTAGTCATGAGGTGTGGAATCAATCCGGCTCTTCCTTCCTATACTTATCATGATCAGTAAATTAGTTCTCGAACCGAAATAACTTTGGTTCTCTATAGTATCTTTTTTACGGTATTTATCATTCTCGTCCGGATTGAAATCCCATAGAAATGAACGATCCCTTATTCGTCTTCATTCCATATAACGGAATATTAGCTTTGTCAAATTACCGAATTCCGTATCATTTGTTTAAAAAATACTCAAACTCATCACAAGATACGTGAATAATCATGATACATGCAATTTTTTACGAAAACAAAATTGTGCCTGATAAGCTTCAATGCTAATAAGCTTCCTATATTCGAGCAGCCTTCAATTATCTTACGAGAGCCGATCATGGCTTGCACAATAAAGTTCACTGATAAAGTTAGCTGGACAGTTCCCCTGATAAAGTTCTCTGGCTTCTGGAAAAGTCCGGAAAGTATACTTGATAGGGTTCCTAGCCCTACCGGGGATCTCTCGCAACGAATACGAGTGAGAAGGAGGCGGAGGCGGTGGACGACGGCGGCGCTGGTGCGCCGTGATCGCAGGGAGGCGAACAGGGAGGCAGCGCTACAGTACTCGCGGTTACTGTAGCACGAGGGGAGGAGTTGAGGGATTAGGGTTGGCCCACGAGGCCAGCAATCAGATTGATTGCCAACTTATTCAATCCTTCCCAGTGCTGGAGTATATATCTCCGATTACAAAAATATCTAAGGAAAGTAATCCATCTACGAAAAGGAAACCAACTAGCCACGATTACGGAAACGGCGGCACAAATAGGTGATGGGCCTGGGGGGCGCCACCACCCCTGGCCGCGCCGGGCCCTGGTGTGGCTGGCCCGTAACATCTCTCCCCTCCTCCACAAACAGCTCGTCCTCGAGCTGGAATGCAGGAAAGCGCGCCTTGAAGTCTTGGAGCGGTTCCCAGGTGATCTCCTTGTCAGGCTCGCCTTCCCATTCGACCTGCAGCTCCCAAGAGTCAAGCGTCCGCCGAGCCTGTAGTACCTTCGCTGGAATGGACACCAGGCGGCCCTCCTCTAGAGCCGGTAGAAGAGGGGGGCGCTGGCGGCGGAGCGCCGTAGAAGGGCTTCAGCAAGCCGACATGGAAGACGTCGTGGAGACGAGCGCCTTCCGGCAATGCCAAGCGATAGGCCACATGCCCGATGCGCTCGACAATGCGGAATGGCCCCGTGTAGCGAGGGCCGAGCTTCCCTTTTGCCCGCGGCTCTAGGGACTGAGTCGGGCGATGCAGGAGGCGCGACCGGACCCAATCCCCAACGGCAAACTTCAGCTTGCGATGACGACGATCGTAGTAGTGCTTGGCATAGTTGCGTGCTTGAAGGAGCCGTTCCCTGATGTCGGCGAGGAAGGAGTCGCGGTCACGGAGTAGCTGAGAGGCCTCCTCCGACGCCTCAGTGCCTGGCGCATGGGGAAGGAGAGGTGGCAGGGGTCGGCCGTACACCACCTCAAATGGCGTCGCGCGGAGCGCCGTGTGATATGAAGTGTTGTAGCAATACTCCGCCCAAGAAAGCCAGTCCACCCAGGCCCGTGGGTGGTCGCCAGTCGCACAACGGAGGTACATGGCGATCACCTTGTTGACCACCTCCGACTGGCCATCGTCTGGGGGTGGAACGTCGTGCTGAAGTGAAGCTGTACGCCGGACAGCTTGAAGAGGTCCCTCCACAGGCGGCTGGTGAAGACCGGGTCCCGATCACTGACGATGGAATTCGGGTAGCCGTGCAAGTGGACGACCCGTCGAAGAAGGCGCGAGCGACGGAGGCGACCGTGTACGGGTGGCTCAGTGGAATGAAGTGTGCGTACTTCGAGAATCGGTCCACCACCGTCAGGATCACCGAGCGCCCGTGAACCTTAGGCAGCCCCTCGATGAAGTCCATGGAGATGTCCGCCCAGACCTGGGAAGGCACCTCAAGGGGCTGCAGCAAGCCAGCCAGCTGGAGCGTCTGGGTCTTGTTGCGCTGGCACGTCGCGCATGTCCGTACATGGTCCTGGACGAGACGCTTGTCGTGTGGGATGTAGAACTCCACACGGAGGCGCTGGAGCGTCTTCTGTACGCCCTCATGACCCACCGCATGGACCACGTCCAGGGCACGCGTGCGCAAGTCGGTGGTGTCGGGGACAAAAATGCGCTTGCCGTGGAGGAGAAGACAATCGGCCAAGCACCGGGCGCCCCCCGGCCTCGCCGGCCCGGGAGGCGTTGTGTGAGGCGGGCCGGCCTCGGCGTCTCGTAGGGTGGCCGCCCGCAGCTCGTCGAGGAAGGAGAACGTCGGCCCCGAGATCGCTAGCGCCCATGGCGTGTCGGAGGCGTCCTCGTCGCGGCGGGACAGGGCGTCGGCCACGGAGTTCAGGCGCCCTGGATGGTACGTGAAGAGTATCTTGGACCCCTAAGTGGGTTTTGGTGATATAATGACACACCTAAGTGGCCAATGAATTTATCTAGTCCATGAGCAGGTATTAAAATTATGTATGGCATCAAGCACAGCTCGTTGACAACACAAAAAGAAAGTGATGCTCTAAAAGGATTCCTAAGAAGGCTCATTTATTTTTACTTTTAAAATTTGAGTCCTAGGAATGTCGTACTATCAAGAGGGACAGGAATTATGTCTTCCAAGAGTCGAACAGGTGCTCTAGTTGCTAAAACAAAACCTATGAGAGACACCTTTGCACCAACACATTCACGGGGATCTTATCTTGGGTGCTGGCCTTGAAAGGCCGGAGTGTCCGGGTTTTTGCCGGAGACTCGGACTTCCGAGAGAGTCCGGGTTTATCCCGATACTCCGGTCATAAAGCCTCAACGGCTATTTTCTGGGTGAGGGGGTATAAAAGCCCCCTCCACCCCTTCATTTACTCCTCTCCCCTGCCATTTTTCATCCCGAACTCGTTACAAACTTCATTTACTCCTTCCCTCTCTCCCTTTGGCTCAAAGTTGGTGAGATTTGTTGTGGGATTTAAGGAGGATTTGAGAGCAAGGGCTTGGAGAGTGCTAGTGAGCTGATTTCCCATCTCTAGAGCACCTCGTTCTTCGTTTGGTTAGCAAAATTCGTGTTTGTTACTCTTGGAGCTTTGAGCTCCTAGCCGGCTAGGCGTTGCCTTGGAGCATCCAAAGGTTGTGACTGCCCAAGGAAGTTTGTATCACCCCGACTTGAGTAAGTAACTCTAGCTCGATCTTCGTGGTCGCTAGAGGGAGGAAAGTGACCTAGGTGCAAAGGTCCACCCTTTGTGGGTACCTCAACGGAGACGTAGACCTCAAGGTGTGAGGTTGAACTCCGGTAACAAATCATGTGTCTCTTGTGCTTGTTCATCTTGTTGCATGCTTGTTTCTTGTTTGAACACTTATCTAGGGTTTGGTGCCGATCTACTTCGTGTTGAGGTTCCTACAGGTTTTAAGTGGATAAACAGGCTTGTCTCACCTCAGTGCATTACCTATTTTAACAGATTTACTTTTGAGCAAGTTTAAATCCTGTCTATTTAATTCCCCCTTAGCAGGCCGGACTATCCGGACATTTTCCCGAATTCTCCGGATTTCCCGGAGTATCCAGAAAAATATCCGGAGTCTCCGGACCTGGGTCTGACAGCTGCGTAAAAGTTTGTGATTCTCAGGTTCGACTATTCACCCCCCCCTCTAGTCGACATCTTGATCCTTTCAGTACGCCACCACGAAGTCAAACCCAAACTGATGTTGAGGAACAGTGGACAACCGCTGGTCGAGGAGAAACTTCAAGCTGCAGTGATCGGTGTGGACGAGGAAACGCCGGCCCCAGAGGTAGGGGCGCTAGTGTCGCACCGCCTGTACCAGGCCGATGAGCTCCCGCTCGTAAGCCACCAGCTTGCTGTGGTGAGCAGCGAATGGGCGGCTGAAGAAGGCCAGAGGTCCCTCCCCCTGGTGGAGCACGACGCCGAAGCCCGTGCCCGAAGCGTCACGGTCCGACGATGAATTGTCGGGCCGAAGTCCGCATCCGGAGCACCGGTCCCGTAGACGGTGCCCGCTTGAGCGCCGTGAAGGCCTCCGCCACCTCTGGCGTCCATGCGAAGGCCTCCTTGCGGAGGAGGCGCGTGAGTGGGGCGGCGATGGAGCCGAAGTCGCGGATGAACTTGCGGTAGTATCCCGCAAGGCCCAGGAAGCCGCGAACGCCCCGCACCGACCGAGGCTCCGGCCAGGAGGCGACCGCCTCCACCTTGTCGTCGTCCATGGCGACGCCGTTAGCGGAGATGACGTGGCCCAGATAGGCCACCGAGCGCTCGCCAAAGGAGCACTTGGAACGCTTGACGTGGAGGCTATGGCATCGGAGGGCCTCGAGTGCGAGGTGGATATGCTTGCAAGTGCTCGGTCCAAGACGAATTGTAGATCAAGATGTCATTAAAGAAAACAAGCACAAACCGACGAAAGAATGGGCCGGAGGACGTCGTTCATGAGCGCCCGGAAGGTAGGCCGGTGCATTGGAGAGACCGAACGGCATCACCGGGAACTCGAAGTGGCCGTGATGGGTACGGAACGCCGTCTTCTCCACGTCGGACGGTGCATACGCACCGATGATACCCCGAGCGCAGTCCATCTTGGTGAAGAAGAACGCGCCATGGAGCTCGTCGACCACCGGGATCGAGAACTTGTCCTTGGACGTCTTGTCGTTGAGGGCGCGGTAGTCGATGCGAAGCACCACGAGTCGTCGGCTTTCTTTACAAGCACGGGTGCGAGAGAACGGTGACGTGCTCGACCGGATGATGTCGTGTGCCGGCATGGCGGAACACCGGCGCTCGAGCTCATCCTCCCCGGCACCGGGGGTAGCGATATGGCCGAACCGCCACCGGTGCCGTCCCGGGCAGAAGGTGGATACTGTGGTCGTAGGGGCGGGACGGTGGGAGCCCGTGCGGCTCGGTGAAGACGTTGTCGTACTCCCGCAGTAGGTCGTCGATGAAGGGCCGGTCGGGGTCGGCGTCTACGGAGTGGGCGTGCGCCTCGGGCCCCTCCGAATGGGGCGCCCCAAGCCCCCGCCAAAACACACGCCGTCCCCGCCACCGAAACGCCATGCGGAGGGAGTCTAGATCCAGCAGGATATTGCCGAGGGTGCGTAGGTAGTCAGCGCCTAGCACCAAGTCGAAACCGCCAAGGCCGATGCTGAAGCAGGTGATGGGGAACTCTTCGCGCCCGACGAGCATCAGAATGCCTCGCGCCACCGCTGCGCAGGGCACCTTGTCGCCATTGGCGACCGTCACACGGAGGTTGGCCGGCTCGGACTCCAGCTTGATGTGTCGCGCAACCGCCGTGTCGACGAAGGTGTGGGAGGAGCCGATGTCGACGAGGGCCTCCAAGCGCTGGCCGTTGACGAAGACCGGGATTACTATGGTGTCCCTGGTGCGGATGCCTGCGATCGCGTAGAGCGACACGCGCGGCGTCTCCTCGGTGGGGGTCGCCTGCCCCTCCTGCGTGGGCTGCTCCGCCATGAGAGCCGCGTGCAAGGCGGCCTCCGCTTCGGCGTTGGCCGCGCCGTCCTCCAGATCGTTGGTGATGAGGAGGTTGAAGAGCCGCTTGCATTGATGCCCGCGAACGAACTGTTCGTCGCAGTTGTAGCAGAGTCCCATGCGACGACGCTCCCACATCTCGGCCGGTGTGAGACGGCGGAAGGGGCGCGGGGGCGCCCGCACCCGGGCCGGTGGCGGCGCCGCCGCGGTGGGTGCATCCGTGGACGGCGCGGGAAGCGCCGGGGGGGGGTGCGCGTGGCGGCGGTGGCGGCGGGAAGCGCATGGGCGCCCGGACGGACGGGGCGCGGACGGGAGCCGCGACGCCGCCGCGCGCCGTTCGTAAGCCCGTGCCAAGTACATGGCCGTCTGAAGATCGTCCGGGTGGCGCAACTCGATGTCGACCCGGATATGGTCCGGGAGACCGCCGATGAACAGGCCCGCTTTCTTGTGTGGCGAGAAGGTCGTTGGTGTGGCGGATGTAACACCCTAAAACTCCATCACTAAATTAACTTAGCAACAAATGGCTAGGTTTAAAATTCCTTTAAGGACATAAATAAATTATTAAACAAAATGGCTTTTAAAATATTTAAACATCACTAAAATAATTTAGAAATAATAAGTGTTTGTGCATCATGGTTCGAATGCATGGATTTTGTTTGATTGAAGTTTGAAAGTTTGAAAAATGAATTTGAAAAGAAAATTTAAAAAAAAGGAAAACCCTTTTCCCTCTCCCTCTCCCTCTCTTTTTCTTTTCTCCCGCCGGCCCAAATTCAGCCCGCAAGCAACCCAGGCCAGCAGGCCTTTTCTTTTTTTCCTCACCGCGTGCGCAGACGGCCCAAGTGGCCCAACATCGCAGCCCGCCGGCCCAGCACCGCCTCCCTCCCTTCTCTTTTGCGGGCGGGACGCTGACAGGTGGGGCCCGGCCGTCAGGCCCTCCCCCAACCTCCCGGCCCGGCCGGCCCGCGCCCCCCCTTCGCGCCGCCGGCCGTTACCGGCCGCTTTCCCCGCGCCCCTCGCCTTCAAGCGCCGTATTTAAGCGGCAATGAAGCTTCCCCATCACTCCCCCCTCTTCAATCGACATTTACCCCTCTTAATCCTCCCCTCCCTTAATCCCCCATCAAGGCCCGTGGCCGTTAATGGCCATGCCGCCGGGGAACCGCCTCCCGGAGCTCCCCCAGGCCTATTTAAGCACCCCCAGAGCACCCCGCACCTCCCCCTTCGCTTCACACCGAGCCCACGCGCCTCCCGTGCCCTAGCCGCTTGCGCCACCGTGTTGGACCGCCGGCCGCCGCGCCATTGCCGCTGCCCGTGCTCCTCCGCCGTCGGTGACGCTCCCTGGACCCTCCCGTTCGTTTCTCCTTCGCATGTGTGAGCTAACCCTTGTATCCAATCGAACCTGTAGGCTCCCGTGCGCCACAATCGAAGCTCGCCGTCTCTGCCCGTGAGGATCGGCCGCCGGTGTTGAACTCCGCCGCCGCCGCCTTCTCCATTCAATCCTCGCCCACCGTAGCTCCTACACTCGCAAGGACCCCATCCCCGCCCTCCTTTTCACTTGAGCCCGACCGTAGCGCATGCCGCCGCCGCCGCCGCCGGCCGTCCGCCCCCATGGACGCCACGCCTCGGCCGCCGCTCTTTCCATCCGTGCAAGCACCCGGTTAGGTTCGCGTTGATCCCGGCTACGCGTAGAAACTTTTCCCGCGCGTTTTAGTGGCCGGGAGCGTTAGTTTGGTCGTCGCCGGCGACCCGCCGCCGCGCGAGCGCCGCCCCTCCCCAGCCGCGTGCGGGCGTGGCTGGCCGTCCGATCGGCCATCCACGGCCCTGAGCCGTTGGACCCGCGGGTCAAACCCGCAGGTAACGGTCAACCCGGGGGAATTTTCTTAAAGAGACCCCCAGTTCTTTTATAATCGCAAGCCGGTCCTTCCACCCCATAAAATCCTTGCAAGTCAGTCCTGAAATTTATGTTTAAACCCCTGTTTTATTTAGAAAACCCTACCCGAGGTCTTAAACACTCTTTTTATAGTTTAAACCTTCTGTTTTTAAGTAAATTTACGTTTTAGCCCCTGTTTTCTTGCTGTTAGGTCCCTGTGTAGGTTAGTTTATCGCAGATTAGTCCTTAGATCTTATTTTTAGCATAACTTCTCCGTTTTAGCTCCGTTTTTAGCGTTCTAGTAGTCCTTACGATCGTCTCAGCGAGCCCGCCGTTTTAGTAGCATGTTTTCAGTCTTTAGGATGGATTGGTGATCTGTTTTATTTATTGTATGCTTTATGTGTGCATCGTAGATATCGTGCCTGTTTCATCTGAGCCACCTCTCGGGGACGATCAGGAGCAGTTGTTCGAAGAGGAGGAGGTTTTTGCTGTAGTTGAGGAAGGCAAGTGGTCTTCTCCCCCTGCATGTTCTTTTTTTTGTCCTATATAATTGCATTATAATTAATGTTTACTTTTATGTTATCTTTGCATTAAATTGACGGGAAAACCTTTTATGGACTTACCTATATCATTTACCCTGATCCTTGGCCTAGCCCCTTTTAAATAAATTTTTGGGTAGAAAACGCTAGTTGCTTAACATGGGTTGGTTAAATGGGTCTTTTATGGAAATGATACATGGCTTATAGTTAATGTTTTGGGTAATGCAAGAACACCTGTTTTAATCGGAACATGGAGAACCACCCAAGAAAACATGCGCAACCATAGTGTTACATAGCTCTGACATTAGCCGAATAATTAGGTGTGTGATCGTACTAGTGGCCCTTTTCCGAAAGGAGCAGAGGGGGATTCGGGTTGCAGGGGTATAGCCCGGTCCTTTTGGGGTAGTAGCCTTTGCTAAGGTACTGACCACTAGGGAGGGTTATGGTCCGCCCTGATCTGTAACTATGCGGGTCGTTAGTCTTTTGCATGCCTTTGTAAAGGCTTCGTAGCGTCCCTATGCAATCACACCTCGGAAGTGTGGTATGGTGCTTGGCCAGCATCGCATGGTTGGGTTTAAAGTTCTTCAGAGCTTTTACGCGAACTGTGGGTAAAGTGTGCAAACCTCTGCAGAGTGTAAAACTGATCGATCAGCCGTGCTCACGGTCATGAGCGGCTTGGACCCTCACATGATAAATGAACTTAAAGATGAGATAAATCGTGGATTGGTGAAGCTCGTTGAGCTTGGGTTGTTTTGGTACTTAAGTTTTTCTTAAGTGGGATGGTACGAACCTACACTTAGTAATTAGGTGTTCTATAATTAAAACTTGACCAACATTAAAATGCTAACCGCTGCAAAACCTTAGCCTATCCTTGATAGCCTTGCATTTTCCCCCCACTTGCTGAGCTCCAACCATAAGTGTGCTCAGCCTTGCTTATCGCTGTTCAGAGGAAAACTTTGGTACTCGGAGCTTGCGGATGTTAGGCAATCGTCCCTGGAGCTGTCCCATGTCCCATTTCTTGGTTCCCATCACATTTAGGTCCCTGAGTTGAGTCATGAGATCCATCATCTGGCCAGACAAGATCTGATCGCAGTCTGTGTAGCGCACGTCAAGCACCCACAACCTCTGGAAGCACCGACGGACGTCCTCTTCTCCATCTGTGTTGTTGATCCCAGTGTCTTGGCAACTGTCAAGCCATAGGAACTTGAGGCTCTGGCAGCACTGGAATGGAGGTGATTGGAAGTTGAATGTGCAGCGTGAGAGCTTGAGAACATTAAGCTTGTTGGAGCAGTGCTGGAACATGTCTCCATTATGAATAGCTCCAGCTGGGATCCTAGCGAACCCATAGGTTGGTGAACTCCAGTATGGCTTGCTCTTGATGAACCTTGCTAAATGAGGGGAGGGCAAATATTGATGGTGGTCCATATCCAACAGCATCTGCTGCTGCAAAGCGTCTGCAGCTCTCCATAACTCATCATCGTTATCACCACCACTAACATCTCCCGCTTCGTGATGTATGACACGATCACATACCCAGTAATTGGCGCCATGGCGGGCCAAATCATAGTCGATTGATTGGCTTCCTTCGCAACACAGATCCATCATGTACAGGAAGCACTCAGCAACTTGTGCAGGCTTAGTGATAATGTCGCGAGATCCAGCAGTTACCTTGCATGCTTCAGCCACTTCTGCAGCCTCTTGGAGTAAAAGGTAGGACCAGAGCTGCTCTTGCTTCTCGTCATTGAGTGGGAGCACTGAGATAAAAGCATCAGTTGTTCCTGCGCTCTTCATGGCCTTGTCAACTTCGGTTCGAGGTTTGATCCGGTACCTCCCTTGGAATGTCCAGAGCACCTTGCTGGTTGAGTAACCTGACAGAGGCAAGCCGCAACAATAATCACCAATAATCTGCGGTTTGCCTTCTGGGTGTGCTGATATATCTCCCAGACCACTTGCTGTAGCTCAGCGCGGGATCCTTCGGCCACCCCTCGGAAATCATCCTCCTCGTCTTGCTGGTCAAACACCTTCATCACTTTGTCGGGGAGCTTCAGCTGCTCTGCGACCGTCCTCTGAAATGCTCTCCTGCTTTCCCACATTGAACAGTCGATGTGGATGAACTGATCAAACCCCAGTTCGGCCAGGGCTCTCTTCCCAGCTGGTGTAGTACCAGTGAGGCGTTGGGCGATTGCTCGGAGGACGGCGGACGCCCCAAGCCCGTCCCAGCCATCGAAGTAGAAGACATTGTTTCTGCTACTGGGGTTTCTAGTAGTATTAGCATTTTCTTTCAGCACTTCGAGAACTTTTGTAGCAGCCTCATCTATCGTGTCGGCCCCAAAGCTCTGCATGCAAATTAATGTACATATGCATTAGGTCATCGGGGAACAAGGTGCTCATCAGTCATCAGTCATCACTTGAGATTAAGATATGGAACAGAAGCAAAACAACGGGTAGGTTGTTCTATAACTCGATGTTTACCTCAGTACGCATGTTGGATTAAATTATTCGATTAACCGGCCGTAGCTGTCAGCACAGCTAGCTTGTTGGATTTCTGGGGTGTAGCTGCTAGATCTTCAGCCAGTAATACTGCGAAACCTCCACTTTCATTTTGGAGAGGGAGATGCAGCTGCCAAGCTCCCACAGATCGACTCCATTTTGATTATGGGGTCTAACCCATCACTTAATTAATTAGTTTATCAGCTGATCTGGCCAACACATGAGCATGAAAACCAATTAATAAGAGCAGGTATATATGTAGTACGCTCATGCATTATTCTAATTTTTGTTCCAAGCTAGTTTATTTGCATGATGAGCACTCTACAATATACACGTAATAAGTTACAAATAAACATGTGTTTGCAATGAAGGGATCGATGGTTAGTTAATAAGTTACGTACCTCAGTTAAGTAGAATTGGCGTGTAGCAGGAGAGATAAACAAGCCGAACAGATAGAATTAACCAACTGTTGTGTATTTTTGTGAGTCTCAGAGAGAGGGTGAGTGAGTGAGGTAGAGTATAGCTAGGTCGATGCAAGTTGCATGTTACATAAGCTTTGCTTTTAGGCAAATCTCCAGCCGGGTAAACTTTTCTTTTCCGTCTGTAAATGGTCCTCCGATGATTCTTTGCTTACTCCCAGGAAAAGGAAGAAATTAAAGTTGGTTCTTTGCTTTGTAACCAGCTAGCTGCTGCAGGATTTTTTAAAGGTAAAGGGATTGAAGATTGAAAGGTATACTGTATACTAGTTCTGTTTCTTTGTTTTTGCCTTGTAGGCCACTCAAAGTGATCAAAGATAGAGAATCCAATGTAGATATAGGATCTGAGCTTTCGGCAGTAGCTTGCATTCAAAGTTTCAAACACAGGGCATAATTTGTGTATAATGGTGTCATTTGTGTTCTTTTACCATGATATCCTTATACTACATATACTACTCATGTATACTACCCAACACCACAATTACCCGTTGGATGGTCTGACGCTGAAAGCCACATATAGCGTCAGACAGTCTGACCCTAAGAACATATAGCGTCACATTTCAGCTGACACTGTAAGTCCTGACGCTGAAACTCTTTAGCGTCAGACCAGACTTATAGCGTCGGACAATCTGATGTCCTGAAAATGTTTAGCGTCAGATCATCCATTGCTAGTTTTCAGCACCAGATCCTCAGTTACCATTCATATAGCGTCAGACAATCCAATGGTCCAAGAATTTATAGTGTCGGATTGTTTGATAGGAATATAAATATGCAGAAAAATAATACAATTAGAAAATATCATACAGATTCAAGTTTAGCTCCATCACATAAAGATACACACATACATCACATGAAGCTCAATACATATATATCATACAATCTTGTCCTTGCACACTGTTTGAATTATCCAAAAAGTCAAGTAGCAAAAGATTGCATCAAATGCACATCCCAACAAGCAATACTAGTATTTTGGGTTTAACATACTAAGAATTGTGCACACAATCATTTCTAGGAACTCAAAAACCAAAAGCAATGGCTTGACAACACAATGGCACATCCACTAGGTTTGCAGAACTTCAAGCCACAGGCCGCCTAGCACTTCCTGAAAAATATAACCATGTAATTAGATAAGTGAAGAAAATATATGAACTGTTCTATGAGTACAATAGTAATAGAATGCACATGAATAAAAACATAACAGATATGTATGTAGAATACTATGCATGTACGAGTGCTTAGGCCTGGGAATGGGTCAGGATCTGGCCCTAATCCCAATCCGATCCTAAGTTGTTATTTGGCCAATCCAACTCTATCCGGCCCTTATTCGATTTGACTCAATCCAATCCAATCCGGAGTTTCACAGCATCCTAATCCACTCCAATCCTATTTTGAGCCCAAGGGCTGTGTGCACACTACAATCCAAGGGCCTTCACAAAGATGTGCTGCCACTAGAAACATACTGCTACTAGACACTGCAAGGGCCTTCTCAAGGGCTTTCCCAAACAATTATTAGCATCATATTAATAAATATAAAGTACAAGTGTAGGAGCAAATGCAAACAGCTCACAGGTTAGATGCTTCAATAAAATACAAATGTCTCCTTGTCATGCAGGTGTTACAGTTAAAAGCACAACATCCAATTTAATTTCTCAAAACTAAATAAGGTAAGTTGCAACAAGATCAACAACGTCCAATTCAGACGATCATTCTACTGCAACTGAAGCTACTGTAGTACTGTTGGCTGAAAAGCACCCAATTGTCAATCATGAAAGTGAGGCACTAGCAGTGGTGGACATGGTTGCATAGTTTCAGGATGTAGGTGCTGCAATAACCAGACTGTTTAGGATGTACTTGAGCTGTTGAAAAGTTCAAAGTTCAGGTGTTCACATCAGGTGTTGAAAAGTTCAGAGTTCAGGTGCTGCAATAACTATGACTGTATGCGAATTTAATTAACATCCACATCCATTCCTAAATTACAGATATAAACGCATTCTTTTACATTCATTCAACCATATCTTCTAATCTACAGATATAAACGCATTCTTTTACATTGCATAGATGGACGTAAATCTCTAAGTGGGGAAAAATAGTAACAGAAAGAGATATTGGTAGACTAATGAGTAAAGACTGGTCACAAATATGTTTAATTAGAAACATTGGTCATGCATCACAGATCAAATCAAAATGAAAATTATGTCAAGTCTTGGCCATTACTTTATTGAGTGGCCATGCAGTGTATATATGTAAAATGGTGGAGATTGAGTGCAGATGAAATAACAAGTAATGTGTGCCCTATCATTTTAACAATCAAATGCAAGTAATCACAAGGCAATGAAAGATAACATGCTATATGGCTATATGTGTGGTACAAGATAATTTAACACAAAATTGCCACTTCTGGTAGTTAGTAGGCATCATCAACATGTTAACATAGATGTTTATTCAGCCTGAACCATGAATGCTACAACAAAACCGAGCACAACGCTATCCTAACCATCAGGGTCTATCTCACAACTGAATGCTATCCTAACCTGAGTAACATACTACAACAAATTATGAATGGTTGTAGCACCAACTCCAATTTAGCTGTAAAGACTAATATACATACTTTCAAGCACATTAAATATTTTTCAGATTGTACACTAAAAGGCAAATAGGCAATATTGGCATACTACTGCAATTCTCACATGTCAGAATCTATTGATAAACTTGAAATGGGGACCACATTTCACCACGAGATCCGCATCAGGACCAAGCCAATCCACACTAATTAATGAGAGAGGAGTCCTTGTAGGGCTAGTTGTTTGCTGGATCCGGCGCTCCCGCAGGGCCTCGATGTCGTCCGGGTCAAAGCAGTCGAGTGCGGCGACCTCCTCATCGAGCTTGTCGTCTGTGTCTTCGTGGTCGACATCACTTGGTCGCCGGAGAGGAGGGGCTCTAGTCGCCGGAGAGGAGGGCCACCGCCGCCACCGTCTTGGGGAGGGCAGATCTGAGGAGCTGCGGGTGGATGGGATTCGGCGGCGCTGGCTCTCGCCCTCGCCTGGTGAGGAGAGGGAGCGGCGGCGTGGAGGGGGACGAGGGAGATGAGCAGAGGGAGCGGAGCCGGCAGCCCTGGAGAAGGAGCGGGCGGCGCTGCGGTTGAGAGGGAGCGGGCGGGAGAGCGGGTGGGTGAGGGGAAATGAAGGGATAGCTAGGTTTTCATTCGTTTTATACCATGGATGTGCGGCCACAGTCGTTAGATCGGCGATGGACGGCCAGAATTAGTTGGGCCGAAATGGGCCTTGATGTATTTCTTCTCAGAATAATATTTTTCTTTTTCTTTTTCATTTTATTGCTCTATTGTGAAGTAACATATAAGAATAACTATCCTATATACACTAATATATTTTTATATGTAATATACTACATATTATTCATATGGGAGAACTTTCAAATATTTTTGAGCTGATTTACTATTTTTTGTAAATTAAAAGAATTTCTGCGTGGTTTCTTGAGATTATTCAAAATTAAACTACATGTGCATCTAATAATATAAAAAAATTAAAAAAAGTCATATTTAGTCGTAGGCGTGCGCTGGATGGGAGACGAGAGGGGCCCATATATGTTTAGCGTCAGACTACACGATGCTTTAGTTTGTTTTAGCGTCAGACAGAGAGGCGCTAAATCTGGAACTTTTTAGCGTCAGCCAGCACATTGCTAAACATGGATTTAGCATCAGATCATCTCTGAGTAATATTTAGCGTCAGATTATCCATCGATAAAGAAAAATTTTAGCGTCAGATCTTGCGATGGTAATTCGGTGTTGTGGCATAGTGATAATTTTACTTTTGGCACTAACATAAAGTTTAAAAGACCATTCCATTTTAAATATCACTTTTTACAATATACTATTACTAAATTCTCCATAATAATGCATAGTTAGATCTTATATATACTACATACTATTGTGTACTGTAAAATAGCTCTTCTTGAGCAGCATAGTTGGTGAACTTTTCACGTACTCCCTCAATACAAAAAAGGTCATCCAAGAATTTTAAAACATATTAACAAGGAACTAAAATGACCTTGCTTACCCCTATTTATTAGCCATTTTGGCGCTAATTGACTGCAACATAAACATTGACTTGTTTTTAGACATATTTTGAATTCCAAAAATGACTATTTTTTGGGTGGAGGGAGTAACATAAAACACATGGAGACAGAAGCTGATTACATGACAATTAAGAATGGCCAATAATAATACGTACTCCTCCGGTTTCCTATTAGAAGTCGTTTTGGACAAGGTTTGAGTCAAACATTGAGAATATAAATCATGAATAACTATTATGTCATTGAGTTTGAAAATGTGAAAATCATATAAATAGGTTTGTCTTGAAAATTACTTTCATAGGAATATACATATATAACTTTCCAATAAATATTTTTATAGAAAAGAGAAGTCAAAGTTGTGCTTTAGTGACCGTGTCGCTGTCCTAAATGACTTCTAATATGGAACCGGAGGGAGTACTCCTTCTACTATGGTAGTGGGACTAGCTCTAGGTCTGGGTCCACTTTACTATGTGGTGTCAATGCATAGCAAATCTATGTCTTGTTTCATCCTGTCTTTGGTGGCCACAGCTAGTATTGCTCAAAGCTTCTTGAAGTCAACTAGATAGAGCTCATTAAGATAAGCAAAAAGTCCATTGATCATCAAATTATAGGCTAAGTTTGGTTTTGGGCATTCAACTCCAAAATAAAAAAAATCTTTGTCCCTCCAAATGTCAAAACCATTCAAATTTGGCCATATGGCTGTTTTGATGGGTGGTTTTAAATTTTTTTATCTATAATAAAATCCTTAGATCTTAAAATAATTATTACTTTTTGTTCGTAGTTCCGATTTAGGTGATTCTTGCGGTCACATGTTCATAATTGTGAGTTTTATCTTTTCAGACGTTTTATATTATTTTATCATTATTTGTTATATTATTTTGTGGTGTAGAAACAACAATATAAGAAAAGTATAATAAACACTTACAAAATAATATGAACAACATTATAAAAGATAAAGCTCATCGCTATTATGCACACATGACCACAAGAATCACTTAAATTGAAGGTATGAGCAAAAAATAGTAATCATTTTAAGATAGGAGGACTAAACTATAAATGTAAAGATAAAAATAATCTTGTTGCCCTAATGCACAGGCACAAGGGTGTGCCGAAAATCTTTCAGTAAAAAAATACTAGCATTTACGAAATGTCACGAGAGGGAAATGTGCATGGTTCTTGTGATGTACATTTAGTGGTGCACCACATTCACTTTGATGCTTGCTTCGCCCCATGATGCTAGTACTGTAATAAGCAGTGGATTAACTACATGGATGTATGATTTTTGTTATCTGGCTGATCCGCTTCTCCTGTAGAACTAATTGATTACTAGCCTTTTTCCCTTTTTCCTTGTCCTTTTCCTTTTTACCTTGTGGGCACGCAACTCACGGTGATCAAAACTAGAGAATGCAATGTAGATAGAGGATCAGAGGTTCATATGAAAGATCCATGGTAAACTTTGCAATTTTGCTACAAATTGGTGGTGCAACATGTTGATGGTGTATTTTGGTACACCAAGCATGTTCATTACACTTTGGTTTGGATTTGATTATGGAACTAACCCGCCACTAGGCACACTAATCATATAACAAGTTCATCTATGTGCATGCATTTGGAAGTGTTGTGTTTATGTAGGAAAACATGGACATAAAGGACGGATTCGCAACAAGTTCAAAGGAGCATTTACAGAGTCTTGTTCGTGTTCATGAGCTTGATGAAATCACTTCCAATGGTGGCAAGGACTGAAGTGCTACGAAGGAACACCCCCGGGGATTGAAGCGTAAAAGACCGAACTTCATGCGCGGAGAACCTCCATCTTGGACGCGAGAATGACATCGTCAAAATCATGCCAGTGGAGGGGGCAAAGTGCATAATCACCTGAGGACCCACGGGAGTGAAGGGGCGACCGAACCGGGCCAAGATGGGCCTGGGCCGGTCGGCCCAGGCCGGCCGGCCCAGCCCACTCCGGGGGTCGGTTCGACCCCCCTTTCCTTGCACCCGAAGGATCTTCAACCCTAAAACCCTGGAGGCACCGCCATTCGACAGGGGGGCCATTCACACTAGGAGGCCATACACAAGATAGAGAGAGAGGAGGGAGATCTCCGGAGGGATATCGTCCACCTCGAAGGAAGCACCCACAAGTGGAGAAGAAGGAAGACACCGTCGGAAGGGTGACCATGATCAACAGTGCTATGTCCAGCACCTTGATGAGGTAATCTCCTTATTCGTCCATGGGTTGTAATCGATCTTGAGATGTAATCATACTTTGTCGGATTATCTATCTATCATCTTGTGTTGAATATACTTTAATGCTTAAGGTTAGCTACCATTCCGTAAAGGAAGTAGAGCTCCAATGCTTCCTTGGATCCATTCAATACGTCGTGTCTATTATAGGTCTAGTCATGATTACCTTCGCATAGTGACAGTACGAGAGGATGGAAAGGGCGAAACCGTGGTCACAACCCCCGATAGATTAGATTGGTTTTCATGTCTTTAAGTGATTGCATGTTCTAGTATCGTAGACCCATGGGCGAGTGTCTTTTATCTTGATATCTTGATCATTCTCTCTAGTGTAGTTTAGTTGTTTTCTGGTTTAATCATAGTTAGGGTTTGAGTAGCTAGTGTGTAGAGGTAGATCGAACGCTTGTAATCCCCTTGCTCCGCGGATTGACAAGAACCTTGGGAATCCCGTGGTGAAAAAGGTGTGGGTCCGTACGCTTGCGGATCATAGAGGGATACGTCTTTTATCCGTCAACAAGCCTCTTTTCTGGCGCCGTTGCCGGGGAACAAGCTAGTTTACATCGTTTGGTTTGCATCTAACTTAGTTTTAAATTTAGTTTATCTTTTATTCGCTATATCTAACACATATTATCTAGAAAACCACTTGTTTCGTTTTTGTTTTTCTTTTAATATTATTGTCCAGATGGCGTTCTTCAATCAACCCGTGGAAGAACCGTAGAAATCACTAAGAGATTATGCTAGCCCTCGATGTGAAGACATAAAAGTACAAGAGTCGGATTCGAAGCTCGAAGCAACCAAGTATGAAATTAAATCCAAGATCATCGAGATGGTGGCAGCAAACCCGTTTGAAGGGATGGTTACGGAGAACCCATATAGACACATAAGGCATTTCACGACGTTATGCAACACTGTGCGTCAAGAAGGAGTTCTCGATGAATGGTTCGAATGGAATCTCTTTCCCTACTCACTTGCCGGCGAAGAAAAGACATGGTACTCGTTTGTGTCCTTTGAAGTTGAAGGCAATTGGAACAAGTTGACAAAGAAGTTTTGCGAGAAGTTCTTTCCAATTAGCAAGGTTCAATATCCAAGGAGGCAAGTGATCACTTTCACGCAAGGAGAAGAGGAAGGGATAGACCAAGCTTGGAATAGGTTTAATGAGTTGATCGAACAAGGACCAAGACTCGGCTTCTCCGGTGATGTACTCTTGCATACATTTTTCTTTTCCCTAACCCCTACTTGCATGCAACACGTCCAAATGTGTGCAGGTGGGGATCTCATGGAGAAAACACTCACGGAAGCCGCTCAACTTCTACAAAAAATTAGTAAAGCGGCTACCATGTGAAGAGATTGGGAAACAAGACTTGCGGAAGAGCCGGAATATAATTCAAGGAAGAAGAAGTGTGCTGAATTTTCTAAAGAGGCAACCCCGGAAGTCACAAAAGAGGAGCCAATCCTGGAAAAGCTTGAAGAAGAACACATCAAGTCAAGAACTACCCCGAGTGATGACTTCGCCGCATCAAATGAGACAAACAAGAGAAGCATGTCAAGCGCGAAGCCACTAAGGGAGTTCGAACCAATGGATTGGGTTCCTATCGATTACGGAGAAGTGTTCGACAAGAGAAGACCGTTCCCTAATCAAAAGGGGATGGCGATAGCATTGGAAGTGGATTTCCCACCGGAGAAGAAAGCGGAAGATTCATACAACCTTGAAACCACCGGTGAGATCTTTCAAAAGCTCTTTGGAGATGATGAAGTGGATCCGGAACACATAGCCGAGGTGAAGAGAATCATGGGAATCAAGCCCGAAGCATCACACGCTCGCCTCGTCGAAGTTTACACGATAGGATCCGAATAAGAGAAGATGGCCCCACACTTGAGTTGCGAGATCAACGGGGTTCAATACAAAGCTTTATGCGACATCAGAGCCCAAGTAAGTGTCCTATCTTCTAAAATTTACGATAAAGTTCAAGACCACAACCTAGACTTAGCTCCAACCTTAACAAAATTAATTATGGGAGATGGTAGAACTATGAAACATGAAAGTAAAAATCTCAGGAAAATGTATACCAACTGATTTCTTTGTTATTGATGCTTACCATAGTAATCATGATCACATAATCCTAGGTAGGCCCTTTCTTGAATTGGTCGATGCCTTGTTGGATGCCAGAGAAGGCAAAGTAACAATGAACCTTAATGGAACAAAGTACACATATAACTTTCTTCGCATTTCTAAACACCCTACACCCTTTCCTCCTGAAGAAGAAGTAGAGGAGGTAGATAGTCTTTGTTTTGTTGAAACCCTTAGAGACCTGCTGCAAAGAGCGATGGAAAATCAAATTAGTAATCAACAAGATGAAGAGCTAGAAGAAGCAACAAAGGCTTAGAACCACAAGATGGGAGTGTCTAGGAAGGAAAATTTGAGGACATAGGAGAAATTAAACCCGAGGAGCCACAAGTGCCCGAGGTAGACCTTAAACCTTTGCCCAAAGGATTAAAGTATGAATTTTTGGGCCCAGATAAGACTTATCCAATCATTGTGAGCGACGAGTTGAGTCCCGAAGAAAATGAGAAGTTGCTGATTTTATTAAAAAACATAGGAAGGCGATTGGATATTCAATATAAATGATCTCAAAGGTATTAGCCTAGCCTTTTGCACTCATCGTATACCAATGGAAGACCAATGTAAGCTCGTAGTGGACCACCAAAGGAGGCTAACTCGTGCCATGCGAGAGGTAGTAAAGAAAGAGGTCATCAAGTTACTTGATGTCGGAATCATCTATCCGGTTCCGCATAGTGAGTGGGTGAGCCCGGTACATTATGTACCAAAGAAAAGAGGTTTAACCGTGGTGAAGAATGAGAAGAACAAGTTGATACCGCAAAGAACCGTGACCGGGTGGCGGATGTGTATCGATTATCGTAAGCTTAACAAAGCGACGAAGAAAGATCACTTCCCCCTACCGTTCATTGACGAGATGCTTGAGAGATTAGCGAACCACACTTATTTTTGCTTTCTCGATGGGTACTCGGGATTCATGCAAATTCCCATTCAACCGGACGATCAACACAAAACAACGTTTACATGCCCTTATGGAACGTTTGCATATAGAAGGATGCCCTTCGGTCTATGCAACGCTCTGACCTCTTTTCAACGTTGCATGATGGCCGTATTTTTGGAGTTCATCGAAGAAATTGTCGAAGTATTCATGGATGATTTTTCTGTTTATGGGAAGACGTTCATGGACTGCTTGGCAAACTTGGAAAAGGTCCTCATGAGGTGTGCGGAGGTAGACTTGGTGTTAAATTGGGAAAAGTGCCACTTCATGGTTAAGCAAGGCATAGTGCTCGGACATGTTATATCCGAGAGAGGCATTGAAGTGGACAAGGCTAAGGTAGAGATGGTTGAGCAACTCCCACCTCCGACGGATGTTAAGTCCTTAAGGATCTTTCTAGGCCATGCCGGATTTTATAGAAGATTTATTAAGGACTTCTCAAAGATCACTAAACCTTTAACGCGTCTCCTTCAAAAGGATGTGGCTTTTAACTTTGATGAGAAGTGCCTAGCGATATTCCGGACCTTGAAAAGTGCGTTGGTGAGTGCTCCCATTATTCAACCTCCGGATTGGAGCCAACCTTTCGAGATCATGTGTGACGCAAGTGACTACTCCGTATGCGCGGTTTTGGGTCAAAGAAAGGAAGGCTGAGTTCACGCCGTTTACTACGCTAGCAAAACTCTTAATGGGGCACAATTAAACTATGCCACTACGGAAAAGGAGTTGCTAGCGGTGGTGTTCGCTTTCGAAAAATTCAGATCTTACATCGTGAACTCGATGGTCATTGTTTACACCGATCACACAGCCATCAAGTATCTCTTGGCTAAGAAGAAAGCTAAACCACGTTTGATTCGTTGGATCCTTCTTCTCCAAGAATTTTATGTTGAAATTCGTGATAAAAAGGGGGTGGAGAATGTTGTGGCCGATCATTTGTCTAGGATGAATCGTGGACAAGATGATAAAGAGCCAATAGAAGATAATATGAGAGATGACCACCTCTATCGAGTGCTCGATAAAGACACTTGGATGATTGATATCATTCGAGCGATTCGGAAAATGCCTCTCGATCATCTAGATAAAAACTCCCAAAAGAAGATAATCTCCGAAAGTAGGAAGTACTTTTGGGATGCACCATACCTCTTCAAACTTGGCAATGATGGGGTCATGAGAAGATGTGTGCCAAGAGAAGAGAGGGTAGAAATTCTGAGAAAGTGCCACTCGGCGGAGTACGGTGGACACTATAGCCATTTTAGGACCCAAGCAAAAGTATGGTCAAGCGGATTCTACTGGCCGGAGATGCATGAAGATACTAAAAGATATGTTGCATCATGCCCCGAATGCCAAAGAACCGGAAACATCTCTCAAAGAAATTTTATGCCCTTGAAATACAATCTACAAATTGATTTATTCGATGTATGGGGTATAGACTTCATGGGGCCTTTCAAAAACTCACACGGATATGAGTATATTCTAGTCATGGTTGATTATGTATCCAAGTGGGTAGAGGCTATGCCATGTTGTAAAGCTTCCACGGAGGAGTCCATAACCATGATCAAGAACATGATTTTTCCACATTTCGGTACACCGAGAATCTTGATAAGCGATGGAGGAACTAACTTCACCGGGAAGAATTTCAAAAAGTGCTTGTCCAAGTTGGGAATTGAGCATAGGGTCTCTACGGCCTATCATCCACAAACCAATGGACAAGCGGAAACATCAAATAGGCAATTAAAAAGCATCCTTAACAAACCATAGAGAAGGGAGGCAAAGATTGGTCAAAGAAATTAGACAGAGCTTTGTGGGCTTATCGAACGGCGTTCAAGACACCGATAGGTATGACCCCTTATCAATTCGTCTATGGAAAGGCTTGCCACCTTCTGGTTGAGTTGGAACATAAAGCCTATTGGGCGATTAAAGAGATGAACCTTGATCTCGATGCCGCGGTGGTGAAACAAAGAATCCAAATAAGCGAGATAGAGGAGATGAGGTTGAAAGCATATGAAAATGCAAGCATATACAAGGAGAGAATCAAAAGGTGGTATGATAAAAGGTTGAAAAAGAAAGAGTTTAAAGAAGGAGATAAGGTCCTCCTCTACAATTCGAGGTTTAAAACCTTCGGAAAGGAAAAAGTGCAAAGCAAGTGGGACGGACCTTATGTTGTGCATTCGGTGCTCTCCAACGGAGCGGTAACCATTATGGATGTAAAAGGCGATCAATTTATGGTGAATGGTCAGCGGGTTAAGGTGTACTACGAACCTGACGTTGTACCCCTTCACCATGTTGATGTCTTCACCATGGAAGAAGAGCCCAAACGTCCGGCATGGATTTTTGTAAATAGATTTTCTTTTAATTTTCTGGAGTTTCTCGCGAAGATTTACTGGGCCAACTTTTTCCCATGGGCTAAGAAGGAGAAAAAAGGGCGGTGCACGAAAAACCGGACCGGCCCGGCCCCCGAGACAGGGTGGGCCGGCCGGCCCAGTCCGACCGGCCCAGGTGGGTCCCGGCGGCGGTTGATCCCGGTTTTTGCCCGAATTGCTCCTTTTCGACTTCCTTCTTCGGTCAGAAAATTTTAAGGGAAGTTTGAATAAGGAAAATGAGGTTCCTAGGGTTTTCCTCTTCGGACTATTTATTTGGCCGAATTGGGAGCTCGAGAATCAATCCCTTCAAAAAAATATTTTGCACCCGCGCAGCAGCCATTGTGTCCCCGAGGAGCTTAGAGTCGAAGCAAGGCGCCAAGGAGCCATCGATGGAGGAGGCGAAGCGATGCGAGCTCAAGCTACCCGTCGAGATCAAGAGCACCGCCCGCATCCGTTGCAGAGGGCGTGTCCCGACCGGAGCTATCGCATCTCGCAACCCCGTCAAAGAAGAGAAGGTACCTACGCATGTTCGAAGGTTGGCGCACATCCAAGGCATGAAGCGGAAGGACTACAAGGAGGTGTCGCCCGAGCCTAAGGACTATGGGGGTAGCGACTACTCCGACGATCGTAGCCCGAGCTCGTGGTCGGCCGACGGAAGAGATGATAATGATCTTTACATTTGGGATGAGGTGCCCAAGGAGAAGACTCCCGAAGGCCCCAATGGCGGCGGCAACGACGACGGCGGCGACGACGGCGGTGATGACGGCGGAGATCCTGGCAATGACGACCCGTTCGGATTGCATCCGATGTGTTGTGCGGCTTGCCGACACTCCATCGCGGATCTCTACGCAACAGTCGACGAATGTTTACAAGCCATGGAGGCGATAAGGCAGCGTATGGAGGATCTGGAGCGCGTGGTCGAGGACGACTACAAGTTCCTAAACCGCAACGTGCGCAAACTTTTTGGCATGGTCGGGAACATGAGAGGCAAGTGGTGCAATAGTTGCGGGAAGTACCATTAGGTCTAGTTTTCCCCTTAGGAATTTTGTAAGATACGACGAGGACGTCGTATGTTTGTAGCATGGGGAGATCTAGCTATCTAGCCTTAGCTTTTGAGCTTCAAGTTTAGGTTCGGTTTAATCTTCGAGAGAGTCTTAGAGTTTAATGAGTCTTTAATTTTTGAGTGTGTCTTTAAATTTTTGCAAGTGTCTTAAATTAGTGTTGAGTCAAAGAAAATCAAATAAAAAGAGTCTTTATATATTTTGTGTCTTGTGTGATGCTTATCTTATTCACTTGTTTGTTTATCTTTGATTCTTGATATATGAACATAAGTGTGTGGTTTGAAAAACGTTTACCGTGGTGCTTAGTGGAATTGCTACTACTAAAAGTACCCATACCACACTTCGATCTTGAGCTTCACATGTTAGTTGTGCTTTGTTCAATGCTAAAAGTTGGAGGACTTCAGTTCTGAAAATTATCTAAAAATCTTGTAATAATGGTTAGCAAAACCTCTTTTTCCAAGTTGAGAGTAAAAAAAAAATCGTATACAAAGCCAATTTATTTTTTTTGCTCCACCATATGTGTGATTAGCACGATGAGTTGGGCTAGGATCCTTCTCTCTTGGGAGTTTTAATTTCGAGCAATGATCATGTTCTTGTGCTTATCTGTTGTTGCTAGCCTCGTCATGCAGTAACGTGACTTTCACATCAGAAGTCCCGTACATCGCCGAATTACATACCCAACCCTATACATCTCTTTTGTACATTGCATTCCTTGAATACAACCTACTCTCAAAGTTTTGTCTCGTCTCTAGCATGATTTATTTAAAATTTCAGATTGTATGCATGCAAGAAAAAGAGGAGTTGAGAGCTTTGAAAAGTTGTCAAGAGAGAGAAAAATAAAGAGAAAAGTATGAGTATGGAAAAGAAAGAAAGAAAGAAATATAGAAAAGTAAAATAAGAGAATGAAAGAATGAAAGAAAAAGAAGAGAAAGAGAAAAGAGGAGTGGCAAGAAGGATATGAGAGGGATGAATCAAGTGAAAGAAAAAAAAAGTGCAAGGAAGGATGTCACGTTGTTGAGAGACGAAACTTTCACTCTTTTTCCAACCATGTGCAATCCGACAACAAGGACGTCATCGGTGCCTCGTCACAATTTTCTTTTGCCCTTGCACATGTTCACTATTCTAAATCTTCTCATCCTTGATATCCCTACAAATGGATTAATTCTCATGATCATTGGCTTTGAAAGGTAAACAATCGTTAGAGGAAATTCAATTCTTAGTTTGACAATATTTGTGTTGATTGCGCTAGCCCTACCTATAGCTCCACTTTAAATGTTATATGAGAGACTTATCGGAGGTGAGAGTTTTATAAAATTGGTTTAGGATAGACACCTCATATGAGTGACTTGAGAGAGCTTGGAGAAAGGTTTTTTGTCTAATACTTGTTGCAGGAATTTTATTTTGAAAATCATAAAAACCCTCCGATGGAAGCAAAGAAGTAAGCATGGCTGAAATTGAAGGCTTCGAGTGAAGAGTTTGAGTTGTAGGGTAAATCTTGACGTGGTAAAAATTCTAAACGCCCTTGTTTATGTATGATGATCATTACTTTATGTTTATGTATTAAAGATAAAGAATTGACTAACTTGTGAAGAAGGATTAGCGGTACACGATTACAACACTTTGGACGAAGTTCTTTTACGAGTACTTGCTCGAGAACGAGCAAGAGTTAAGCGTGGGGGAGATGTTGACGGTGTATTTTGGTACACCAAGCATGTTCATTACACTTTGGTTTGGATTTGATTATGGAACTAACCCACCACTAGGCACACTAATCATATAACAAGTTCATCTATGTGCATGCATTTGGAAGTGTTGTGTTTATGTAGGAAAACATGGACATAAAGGACGGATTCGCGCCAAGTTTAAAGGAGCATTTACGGAGTCTTGTTCGTGTTCATGAGCTTGATGAAATCACTTCCAATGGTGGCAAGGACCGAAGTGCTGAAGGAACACCCCCGGGGATTGAAGTGTAAAAGACCGAACTTCATGCGCGGAGAACCTCCATCTTGGATGTGAGGATGGCATCGTCAAAATCATGCAAGTGGAGGGGGCAAAGTGCATAATCTCCTGAAAACCCACGTGAGCGAAGGGGCGACCGAACTGGGCCGAGATGGGCCTGGGCCGGTCGGCCCAGCCCACTCTGGGGGTCGGTTCGGCCCTCCTTTCCTTGCACCCGAAGGATCTTCAACCCTCAAACCCTGGAGGCTCCGCCATTTGACAGGGGGGAGCCATTCGCACCGGGAGGCCATCCACAAGCTAGAGAGAGAGGAGGGAGATCTCCAGAGGGCGAACGTCCACCTCGAAGGAAGCACCCAAAAGTGGAGAAGAAGGAAGACACCGTCGGAAGGGTGACCATGATCAACGGTGCTATGTCCAGCACCTTGATGGGGTAATCTCCTTATTCGTCCATGGGTTGTAATCGATCTTGAGATGTAATCATACTTTATCGGATTATCTATCTATCATCTTGTGTTGAATATACTTTAATGCTTAAGGTTAGCTACCATGCCGTAAAGGAAGTAGAGGTCCAATGCCTCCTTGGATCCATTCAATATGCCGTGTCCATCATAGGTCTAGTCATGATTACCTTCGCATAGTGATAGTACGAGAGGAGGGAAAGGGCGAAGCCGTGGTCACAACCCCCGATAGATTATATTGGTTTTCATGTCTTTAAGCGATTGCATGTTCTAGTATCGTAGACCCATGGGCGAGTGTCTTTTATCTTGATATCTTGATCATTCTCTCTAGTGTAGTTTAGTTGTTTTCTGGTTTAATCATAGTTAGGGTTTGAGTAGCTAGTGTGTAGAGGTAGATCGAACGCTTGTAATCCCCTTGCTCCGCGGATTGACAAGAACCTTGGGAATCCCGTGGTGAAAAAGGTGTGGGTCCGTACGCTTGCGGATCGTAGAGGGATACGTCTTTTATCCGTCAACACAACAATTGTGATGTTTATTGTTTACGTAATGAATGAACTGTGTTATCTGTCCTGGATATCTCCGTGGCTAGGTATCCTACAACATACTGTACTTACATTGATTCCTTACTCTCCCTCCTGCTTCTAGTCTTGAATGTCAGTTAGAGGTCTTTTTTTAGAATGTCAGTTAGAGGTCTTGATCAAATACATTTCGGTCTTCATATAATGAGAAGTGCTCATAGAATCCCAGTACCTTCTTCTGAGTTCAGACTCCAATGTAGACATGCCTGTCTGCAAATTCTAGAGAACTTACCATGAATTGTGGACATGTGGTCATCCTTCCTAATTAGCAAGTACGCAGAACTTGCTATTTGTTTGTCTTCTGTGATTTTTCCTGGGAATTTGTAAGGAATCGGATGCTCATAGCCTAAGAGGGGGAGGGGGTGAATTAGGCAATCTAAAAACCTTAACCTATGGCTTCACTATTTTTACACAAAGATAAACTAGAACATACTATATAGATGTGCAACTAGGGTTGTTCTAGTGTGAAACTCCCATCCCAAAACAAGGTTTGCAACCTATAGTCAATCCTAGCATGATACTACTCTAGGAAAGTAAAGGCAAGCAAAGATTGCAATAGAGTAAATGCCGAAACGTAAAGGGGATGAGAGGAAGCAAACTCTTGACACGTGATTTATCCCGTGGTATCGGTAGGCACTAAGCCACCCCTAGTCCCCGTTGTCGAAGCACTCACACAAGAGTATTGCTTCCCGGTCACCAAGTCTCTCCCAAGAGCACCACTTGACTCGCCACAAAGGTTAGCCACTTAGGCACTTGCCAAGATCCCTTGGTCACCTTGATGCCGCCTCCACTAAGGAGTTTCTCCACCAAGGAAGGGGGTCTCCACATCCCCGCACAAAGTGTCCTCGCCGCTCCACACCAAGCCGGAGGGTCGATGACGATTGCCGGTGAGCCACTTAGGCCCCAAGGCTTCCAACGAACCTTGTACAATTTAATCCACTCAAGAATCACCTCACAAGGTTGGCACAGCCTTGCACTCACTCAGCTCTAAGCTAAGCCTAGCACTAAGCACATACACTAAGCATATGCAGGTCTATGGATGAGCAATTAAGCACTTGGATGGATTAGATATGATCTTCTAGGTGTCTTGCACTCTCCTGCACTTTCACACAATCCAGCAACCTCAAATGGGCGAGTGGACAAGGTATAAATAGCCCAAGGAATCAAACTAGCCGTTGGCTAAAAGCTGTTGAAAGTAGTACCGTCGGATGATCCGACGCTAAACTTTTTCGGGCGTTGGTTCATCCGGTGCTACTAGCCGTTGCCTCCACCGCACATGACCGTTGACCCAACTGCTCCGACGCTATGCTTTGACGCACCGTCGGATCATCCGGTGCTGAAATCCCCTCGACAAAAACCTCTCTAGTAGCTTCCACACGACTGTCGGATGAACAGCTGCACACCCGTCGGTTCATCCGGTGCTTGAGGATTCGTCTTGGCGCGTCTCTGTCTTGTTCAAACTTGACGACTGGATAGACCGACGGCTCCCTCCAATGGACCGTCGGTTCATCCGACGCTGCTGTCTTCGCGGCTTCTCTTCTCCAATTCATCCGACGCAACTAGGAAAGGGACCATCGGTTCATCCGACGGTATCAAGTTAACTCCAGTCGTTGCGTAGTGTACCAAGTGCTCCGACGCTATGCACCGATGGTACCTTCGGTTCATCCGACGGTGTCTTTTTCCTTCTTTTTCTTCGCGTCTTCAACTTGGATCTTTGCTTCAACTTAACATACTTAACATGCCATCACTTACAGCCTCAAAATATATACTAAGTCCTCATTCTTGCTATAAGTAACCAAACATGTCCATGGTATATTAACTTGTGGTATGACATGTTAGCTTGGGCATTGTATGTTAACATGTAGTAACATCCATGGGACCTAGGAATGCCTACAAAGACATGCTAGACAATGTGGTTAGTCTCATTGCTTGTGTTAGTATGAATCACCAAAATAAACTCGAACAAATGGCAAATGGGCATGTTCGCTACAGAATTGCATTGCAATATCCAAACAGGGCTCAGCCAATAAAAATACCTAAAAGTTAAGATTTCATTAGTCAAAATGATGTCCAGTCACTATGCATAAAGTAAGATACTAATGAAACTGCAAATTGTGTTAACTAAAACATCGTTTTTCTTGTACCGATGTTTTAGCTACGCAGGCTGAATAACTGTTATATATGGTCATATGGATGATTTTTGCAAATAATTCGCTAGTATATATTCTAATATGTTTATTATGTGCAAGAAGTTTGTCAAGTAACTTAAGACAATGTGCTATTTGGTAAACAGAGGCAGAGAACGACTACATTACAGTACTCCCCTTGGCAGAATATTAAACACTGTCCACGCACATTATGAAATTTTCTACACATGCACACTGCATAGGGCTTTTTGTTGTCTAACAATTGTGAATTGTGATGTTTACATAAATGTATCAGGGTTTAAAATGTAACTGTGATATGAATTTCAATGGCTCGAGTATACATACCGCAACCCTATATTTCATATCATGTTGCCAACTTAAATATTAAGAAAACCACAGGTAATCAAATTAAAATCTGCACATGTTAAGGAAAGAGAAACATGTGTAAGGAATCAGATGCCCGTTAGCCTAAGAGGGGAAGGGGGTGAATTAGGCAATCTTAAAACCTTAACCTATGGCTTCACTATTTTTACACAAAGATAAACTAGAACATACTATCTAGATGTGCAACTAAGGTTGTTCTAGTGTGAAACTCCCATCCCAAAACAAGGTTTGCAACCTATAGCCATTCCTAGCATGATACTACTCTAGGAAAGTAAAGGCAAGCAAAGATTGCAATAGAGTAAATGCGGAAACGTAAAGGGGATGAGAGGAAGCAAACTCTTGACACGCGATTTATCCCATGGTATCGGTAGGCACTAAGCCACCCCTAGTCCACATTGTCGAAGCACTCACACAAGAGTATTGCTTCCCGGTAACCAAGTCTCTCCCAAGAGCACCACTTGACTTGCCACAAAGGCTAGCCACTTAGGCACTTGCCAAGCTCCCTTGGTCACCTTGATGCCGCCTCCACTAAGGAGCTTCTCCACCAAGGAAGGGGGTCTCCACGTCCCCCGTACAAAGTGTCCTCGCCACTCCACACCAAGACGGAGGGTCGATGACGATTGCTGGTGAGCCACTTAGGCTCCAAGGCTTCCGGCGAACCTTGTACAACTTGATTCACTCAAGAATCACCTCACAAGGTTGGCAAACCTTGCACTCACTCAGCTCTAAGCATAGCCTAGCACTAAGCACATACACTAAGCATATGCAAGTCTATGGATGAGCAATTAAGCAATTTGATGGATTGGATATGATCTTCTAGGTGTCTTGAACTCCTCTGCACTTGCACACAGTCCAGCCACCTCAAATGGGTGAGTGGAGGGGGTATAAATAGCCCAAGGCACTCAGCTAGCCGTTGGCTACCGGCTCTCTGAAAAGTTGACCGTCGGATGAATCGATGCCTACTTTTCAGGAGCATCGGTTCATCCGGTGCCCCTCCCACGTCACTTAGCTGTTGAGGTTCTCTAACACAACTGCTCTGATGCTATGCACCGACAGTGCGTCGGATCATCCGGTGCTGAAGGACTTCTCGCCAAAGCGTCTCTGTATGCTGCTTCGTGACCGTCGGATAGACCGTTGCTGACCCATCGGTTCATCCGGTGCTACTGCGTTGATCTTGGCGCGTCTCCGTCTTGTTTAAAATGAGTCGTCGAATAGACCAGCGGTGTCCACACTCAGACTGTCGGATCATCTAGTGCTACTGTCTTCTCTTCTTCTTCCCTGCAACTCATCCGACGCTACTATAAAATGAACCGTCGGTTCATCCGACGGTGCCAATCCAATTTGTCCTTCTATGCAGTGCACCAAGTGCACTGATGCTTGCTTCTACGATATCGTCGGTTCATCCGACGGTGTCCTTTCTTTTTCCTTTCCTTTCTCGTTTTTGGCCCTTGAAAAATAGACTATCTTCTAAATTTGGCATGTGGTATTTTGGCATCCTTAGGACCTAGAAATGTCTACAAAGACATGCTAAACAATATGGTTAGTCCCATTGATCATGTTTTCATGAATCACCAAAATCAAACTCGAACAAATGGCATATGGGGCCATGTTCGCTACAACATGATGCATGAGTCTCTTTACCTGAAGTGCACAAGCTGAAATAGGGGAAATCGCCAGAGCACGAACCGTCTTTGCACACCTTTGTGACATGGTAGGATTTAAGATCAATGCTCATTTGTAATCTGTCTGCACAAAGATGACAGCAGCGCCATCCTCTAAGTGTCACACCCGGCCCAATCTGGATGGCCTACGAGTGGCCCATGAGCGCAGGTGCGCGTGTTTAGTGCCACATTGCTGGTAGAGCAAGGGCGGAGCCAACTAATAAGCCTTTGTCCACCAGCCATACCACCCTCGGGTTAACCCTTTTACACGAAGCAAGGACGAAAATGTAAGCAGGGTGCTATGTGTACGTGTGCTCGCCCCTACGGAAGGGCTGGGCGATGCGGCTTTGGTGGGCGGGGTGTTACAAATGGTATCAGAGCCGACCCTCGCGGTTGCGCGTACGGGTCAGTGTGGTGATGCGGCTTTGGTGGGCAGGGTGTTACAAATGATATAAGAGCCGACCCTCGCGGTTCCGCGTACGGGTCAGCGTGCGGACATAGGGTGCATGGCGCATGTGGGCCTGAGATGGAACACATGGCATGGCATATGGGTCGGCACTGGACGTACGGTTGTGCGCTAAGGAGGGAGGTTCCTGGACATTTGCCCGAGTCAGTGTGCAGACATATGCATGTACGTGTGGGTCTGGGATGGGGCACACGGCGTGGCGTATGGGTCGGCACTGGACGGGTGAGTTAGACCGACGAGGACGTCGGGTTCTTTGAGGGGGGGTGAATGTCACACCCGGCCCAATTTGGATGTCCCATGAGTGGCCCATGAGCGCAGGTGTGCGTGTTTAGTGCCACATTGCTAGTAGAGCATGGGTGGAGCCAACTAATAAGCATTTGTCCACCATCCATACCACCCTCGAGTTAACCCTTTTACACGAAGCGAGGACGAAAGTGTAAGCAGGGTGCTATGTGTATGTGTGCTCGCCCCTACAGAAGGGTTGTGCGATGCGGCTTTGGTGGGCGGGGTGTTACACTAAGCCAGCTACATCATTCATCAAGTGAGGCAGATAGGGCATCATGAGGAAGCAATGACTCTGCTTTGTGTCGATCCTGCATACTCACAAGGAGCAGCCTCTCCCTTGACCGCAGGTACAGTATGCGGTTCACAATGTTGGCGAATCCGGTGTAACACCCTAATTTTGCAAATTTGAGCTTTGAATAAAATTTGATAGAAAACCTTACTTATGCTCCTAAGGATTATAGGGTTGCATTTGATTTCTTTTAGGCATTTAAATTTTTCTAAAATAAAATAAATGAACTATAGGAATTTATTGTTGCATTCATGCTGGTGCATTGTCTTTGATTGTTTGACCCACACTGGCAAGACGTCCAGTCTCTGGCCAGTTGGCTGCATCTCCGACCATTTCCCCACTAGAGGGACCCCCACGACAAGTCTCCGCCTCACACGAGAAGACGACGACGACGAAGATGAGGAGACGTTGCAAGACCGCTTTCGAGGGCCGCGGTCGAGGTTTAGCCGCCCGGGCTTGCCTCATGTTCCTCCGGTACAGGACCCCCCCGCTAGCTTGGAGGCTAGCCTGGCTGCGCCGCCACGGAAGCCGCGCAACCCCGCCAAGAAGCCGGTGACGAAGAAGCTGAAGGTCTCAGAGACCACGCCTCAGGAGGTAAGTTGTCTTGAGTAGAGTAGTCAAGTACCCTTTGTTCGAGTACGTTTGCTGACGAGTAGTCTTCCTTGTGTGCAGGAGGTGCCGTCAGCGGAGCCCGTCGAAGAGGGCGACGAGGGCGTGTGGGACCCGGTGGGGGAACCAGCTGGAAGTCGCAGTCCAGCCCCCACTGTGGAGGACATCTTGGCGCAACTGGAGTGCCAGCTCCCAGCTCCGCAAGGGAGCACGGGACCCGTGGCCGCCTCCGTTGAAGAGGTGGTGGCCTCAAGAGCGCAGGAGACCGCTGCGCCGCCGCCGCCGCCGTGGAGGAGGCGGTAGCCGCGGGGCGCGGAGGAGGCGCCCGCCGAGGGCGGACTCGTCGATATCGCCGCATCCTCGGTGCTCCGCCGTGACAATTGTCCCGGTCGAACTTGTAAGTACCATATCCTTGCGAGTAGTACTTGTTGCGGTAGTCGACGTTGCCCGACGACCATCCGTGGGTGCTTCGCGAGAAAATCCACGGATCCGACCCGGGATGGGGATGAGCCCTCATCGGCGGTGGCGGAGGAAGTCGCGCCGCCCGCCGAGGAGGCCGCTCCCGCTACCCAAGCCGCGATTGAGCCGCCGGTTGCCGAGGCGCCGCCGCCGAAGGCCGGTGTAGGTAGCCGGTTCTCCCGCCACTCCGCCATGAAGTCGACTAGTGCCTGCGCGACTTGATGGATGTGCGTGGCTTGAAGTCGATAGTGAGGGCGCCGAGCTCGACGCCCCACTTGGAGATTCTTCCGGTAGCATCTTGGTTCCGCAGATGTCGCCAAGCGGGTAGTCGGTGACGACGGAGACCGAGTACCGCCGGGAAGTAGTGTTGTAGCTTCCGCGAGGTGATGAGTAGAACGTACGAAGCTTCCGCACGGCCGATAGCGGGCCTTGGACTCCGATAGAACCTCGCTGACGAAGTAGACTGGACGCTGGAACGGGTAGGCGTGGCCGTCTTCCCCGCCGCTCGACAATGATGGCGATGCCGACCACGTGAGTAGTCGCGGCGAGGTAGAGCAGCGAGTCGCTCTCCCTTGTGAGGAGCCGTGAGGATCGGTGGCTTTGATAGGAAGTCCTTGAGCTGGGCAAGGGCTTGATCCGCCTCTGGAGTCCACACGAACTTCTCTTGATGCTTGAGTAGTTTGAAGAAGGGGAGGCCTCGTTCTCCTAGCCTCGAGATGAATCTGTTCAGCGCCGCCATGCACCCCGTCGGCCTTCGGACGTCTTTGATGCTCGTGGGAGCTTTCATGCTTGGTGATGGCGGAGATCTTCTCGGGGGTTGGCTTCGATGCCACGCCGGGCGATGATGAAGCCGAGTAGTTTGCCCGAAGGGACGCCGAAGACGCACTTGTTCGGGTTGAGCTTCCGGCGGTACTCGCGTAGTGATGCGAAGGTCTCTTCAAGGTCGTCGATGAGGGTACCGGAGTCCCTGGTTTTGACAACCACGTCATCCACATAGGCCTCGACGTTCTTGTTGAGTTGCCGCTTGAAGCAGTCCTGGATGGCCCGTTGGTAGGTAGCGCCGGCGTTCTTCAACCCGAATGACATGGTCGTGTAGCAGTACGCGCCAAACGGGGTGATGAACGCGGTCTTCTCCGGTCTTCTTCCTTGATCGCGATCCGGTGGTACCGGAGTAGCGCCGAGGAAGCGAGAGCAGGTCGCGACCCGCCGTGGAGTCGATGACTTGATCAATCCGCGGCAACCCGAAGGGGTCCTTGGGGCGCGTGCTTGTTGAGGTCGGTGTAGTCGACGCACATCCTCCACTCGTTCGAGTTCTTCTTGCGGACGAGGACGGGTTGGCGAGCCACTCGGGATGGAAGACTTCTCGATGAAGCCGGGCCGCGAGTAGCTTGGCGAGTTCCTTCTTGATGGCATCCCGCCCGTCATCGGCAAAGCGTCGGAGGTGTTGTCGTTTGGGGGTGGCCTTAGGGTCGACGTTGAGGGCGTGCTCAATCGGCTCCCCCGGGCACTCCCGGCATGTCCGCCGGCTTCCACGCAAAGATGTCGCGGTTAGCCCGAAGGAAGCCGATGAGCACGTCTTCTTATTTGGGGTCGAGGCCGGACCCGATAGTGGTGGTCTTGCCGGGGTCGCCCGTTCCGAGGTCGACCGTCTTGACGGTACCTCCTCGGGTGGGCGAGGTTTGTTGGTATTGTCGGACTTCTCCGGGATGTCGACTTCACTTGTAGCAAGCTTCTTCGACGCGGCGTAGACCTCCATCATCGCGTTGGGTACTTGATTTGTGGAGGCGATCTCCACGGCTTCTGTGTCGCAGTCGTGGGAGATCTTGAGGTCCCCTTGGAGGGAGAGTACACCGGCTGGACTTGGCATTTTGAGTACCAAGTAGGTGTAGTGGGGCACCGCCATGAACTTGGCGATGGCCGGTCTGCCGAGGATGGCGTGGTAGGAGGTCTCGAAGTCCGCGACCTCGAACTTTATGTACTCGGTACGGTAGTTGTTCCGAGATGCCCCGAAGGTAACTGGCAGGACCACTGAGCCCAGTGGAATAGCCGCGTTGCCAGGGACGATGCCGTAGAAGGGCATGCTGCTCTTGGTGAGCATGGGAGTGATGTCGAGCTTCATTTTCTTCAAGGTCTTGGTGAAGAGGACGTTGAGCCCGCTCCCACCGTCGATGAGGACCTTGTTGAGTTTGGAGCCCGCCACCGTTGGCTTCAGGACGAGGGGGAACCGTCCTGGTTCAGAGAAGCTGGTCCATTGGTCCGCGCGGGAGAAGGTGATGGGTACCTCCGACCACCTGAGAGGGGGTCGGGACCGCCGGTTCAATGGACATTACTTCACGACGGGTAGCCTTCTACTCCCGCCTGTCGGGCGATCCGCCGAAGAGGACGTTGACGGTCTTCTCGGGTTCTTGGAAGTCGTTGTTGTCGCCGTCCTTCTTCTTGTTCTTTTGATCATGAGGGTGCGGTGGCTCCGGCGTCTCCTTGAGTGCGTGCCCGAGCCGGTAGCACCGTTCGGTAGTACGGTTGCCGTTTGGATGCCACGGGCACTTCTCCTTCGACGGGTCTTTGAAGCCGCCGGAGTTCTTCTTCGAGTTCCCTTTCGCAGGCGCCGGATAGCCGCGACCGTGTTGTCTGGCTTGCGCTTGCGGTTGGGACCCGAGTAGTAGTAGTAGTAGTTGTTGTTGTTGTTGTTGTTGCGGCCGCCCCGGTTCGCATTGCCGCGCCGCCGCCGCCCGGTTCTGCTTGGTCTTGCCACGAATGGCATCGTACTTGGCATTGGCCTTGTCTTCTTCATCCGCCCGGACGTGATCATGTCCTTGAGGTGGGGGATGGACTCGGGGCGGCGACGACCGAAGTCTTCGAAGGTGCGGCGGTGATGAGGCCGTCTCGGAAGAGGTTGATGACCTCCTTGTCGGTGACGTCGACGACGGTAGCGCGCTTGTCGAAAAAGCGGCGCATGTACTTGCGGAGGGTCTCGCCTTGTTCCTGCTTGATCATGGCCAGGTCCATGCGAGTACCCGATCGGCCCATGGCGCCCGCGAAGTTGCTTATGAACTCGCTCCTTCGGTGGTCCCACTTGTCGATCGAGTGCTTGTCCGGGCGACTCGAGCCATGTGAGTGGTGCTTGGTCCGGTAGAAGGGGAAGTAGAGGCATTTGGTGTCGCTGTTGCCGCCGCCGTTCTCGATAGAGAGGGCGTAGCATCGAGCCACCGGATGGGATCCTGCTTCGCGTCGTACTTGGTGATCCCCAAAGGTTTGAACTTGTCGGGGAGGAGCAAGTTGAGAAGTCGAGGTGAGAAGGCGGGGAAGCCGTCGCCTTCGGGCCGGCGGTGGTCGACTTCTTCCGCCGCAGCTCCTCAATCTTCTGGCGGGCGTCGTACCCGCCGTGTGAGGCGCCGGAGGGCGTGGCCGTTCGCGTGGCCTCGGCCGCCGCGGCCGCCGCCGCCTCCCCCCCTCTCGTTGGCCCCATGGTTGGAGCTGTCGCCGTCGCTGCCGCCGCCGTCGGGGTCGTTGCCGCCGCCACCTGCCGGAGCGCGGTGGGGGACAACTTCTCGGTTGCCGCGGTCTTGCAGTGAAGGTCCGCCGGCGTTGGAGCGGCGACGGTTTGGCTCGGCTGGGAGGTCAGCTCGAGTACGGTTGGGACCGTTGTTGGCGCTGCGACTAGTAGCTTCGTTGTCGCGAGGCTTAGCTGGAGGAGGTTGGTTGACTCTGTTGTCGACCCGCATGAAGTAAGCTTCTTCAGCGAGCTTGGCGATGACCTCGCCGGCCGCGTATGCCCTGAGCTTGGCGTGCGATCGCTGTGATCGACATGAGGCATTGCTCGGGGGGTGGTGTGTACTCGCTCTCGACCGCCTCGAGAGCTTCCGCAAGGTTGCGGATAGGGAGGTTGTCGCGGATGCGTCGACGACGTTCGTTGCGCTTCCGGTTGCGTTCACGTCGAGCGTCTCTCGTCCGCGGGAATCTCGTTGGGTGGCGCATCGGCGAGAGAGCTCGTCGGCGGAGATGTCCTCCGGTGCGGTCCCGGGCCGTGCTCGAAGGCCCGGGGTGTCGCCGGCAGCCATGAAGACTTGGCGATCGGGGGTGCCAAGGCTAGACTCGCAGGGTGCCACCTCGGTTGGTGTATTTGAGTCCGCCCCGGCTAGCGGTGTTCCCTCCCCGGAACGGTAGCGAGTCGATGTAGGCGACGTAGCGTGAGTCTCCCCTTCGCCGAGTCGGCGGGCTTGCGGTCCGGCCGCAGATGTATCTCCCGGCCGGCGTGGATTTTATAACCGCCCCGTGCCGGCCCCGACAAGGGAAGCTCGGTGGAGTCGTTTTTGGACTCGGGCTCCTCGTGGGTCCGACCCGAAGTCGAACTCGTAGTCCGGGTTCGAGTAGAACTCGGAGAGAGGGCCGGAGTCCGAGCGCGATCGGGGGCGGTGTCGGAGTCCGAGTTGTACTCGGGTACGGGCTCCTTGCCGGCCGGCGCGGAGGGGGAGCCCCCGTGCGGGCCCGCCGAGGATGCGGGGGCCACGCGCGGAGGGCTTGCGCGGTGAGGGGACCGCCCGCGATGGCCGAGCGGCCGGCTCGCATGCGATGGCCCATGGCGACATCGAGTTCGAGTTGGAGACGGACTCGAGCTCGAAGTCGCCGTGGTGGTTGAAGAGAGAAATTTCGCCGAACTTGCGGCGAGTTCACCCGTGACAACTTCGGGAAGTGTCACGAGGCCTGTCTTCGGGTTAGGCCGCATGGTCGCGGCGGCGGAAGGAGCCCGCGCCATCGGCGGTGCGGCACCCGTGCGCCGAAGACGAAGGTGTCGCCGCGGTTGAAGGCGACGGTTGGCTTGAAGCAGACAGGAGCCGTCGAGTTCGCCATGTGATCTCGGGCGAGACCCCCCCTACCGCGCGCGCCGGTGTCGGTGTTTTAGACCGGCAACCTACTACGGGGAGTACCCGAAGTAGATGATTGTGACTCGCCGAGATCGGTAACTCGAAGGAAGAGACACGTGGCACACAATTTAGACAGGTTCGGGCCGCGAGGTGCGTAATACCCTACGTCCTGTATGCTGCGTAGCTCTGGATTGATTGGGCACGATTACAAGATGGTGCAATAGTGCGCCGTGAGTTGTAGGGGATTGGATGAGGTGATCCTGAGATCGGTCCCTGCCTCGCCTTATATGGTCCGGGAGGCAGGGTTACAAGTCGGAGTAGGGAGAGAGTACTAGTCGAGTACATCTAGGAGTCCTCTATACGGTGCGGAACATGTACGGCTCCCCTAACCGAGTACTACTCCCCGTGTAGTCCTTGTGCTCCATGCCTTCGGTGTCGTGCGGCGCAAGCCGGTAGTCCCGGGGGCCCACCGAGTAGTCGGTCCCGGTACCCACCGAGGTAGTGGGCCCGGGGAGGTCCATACGACAATAGGTTCTTGTATTTTACTGGCTTCTGGAGATGGCTCAGTCCACTGATTCTGTTGCATCGGAGCCTCCTGATGATGATCTTATCCTTGTGGATTGTTGACGGTGTATTTTGGTACACCAAACATGTTCATTACACTTTGGTTTGGATATGATTATGGAACTAACCCGCCACTAGGCACACTAATCATATAACAAGTTCATATATGTGCATGCATTTGGAAGTGTTGTGTTTATGTAGGAAAACATGGACACAAAGGACGGATTCACGACAAGTTCAAAAGAGCATTTACGGAGCCTTGTTCATGTTCACGAGCTTGATGAAATCACTTCCAATGGTGGCAAGGACCAAAGTGCTACATAGGAACACCCCCGGGGATTGAAGCGTAAAAGACCGGACTTCATGCAAAGAGAACCTCCATCTTGGACGTGAGGATGACATTGTCAAAATCATGCAGGTGCAAGGGGAAAAGTGCATAATCACCTGAGGACCCACGGGAGCGAAGGGGCGACCGAACCGGGCCGAAATGGGCCTGGGCCGTTCGGCCCAGGCCGGCCTGCCCAGCCCACTCCGGGGTCAGTTCGGCCCCCCTTTCCTTGCACCTGAAGGATCTTCAACCCTAAAGCCCTAGAGGCGCCGCCATTCGCAGAGGAGAGAGCCATTCGCACCAGGAGGCCATCCAGAGAGAGGAGGGAGATCTCTAGAGGGGAATCGACCACCTCGAAGGAAGCACCCACAAGTGGAGAAGAAGGAAGACACCGTCGGAAGGGTGACCATGATCAACGGTGTTGTGCCTAGTACCTTGATGGGGTAATCTCCTTATTCGTCCATGGGTTGTAATCGATCTTGAGATGTAATCGTACTTTGTTGGATTATCTATCTATCATCTTGTGTTGAATGTACTTTAATGCTTAAGGTTAGCTACCATGCCGTAAAGGGAGTAGAGCTCCAATGCTCCTTAGACCCATTCAATACGCCGTGTCCATCATAGGTCTAGTCACGATTACCTTTGCGTAGTGACAGTACGAGGGGAAGGAAAGGGCGAAACCGTGGTCACAACCCCCGATAGATTAGATTGGTTTTCATGTTTAAAGCGATTGCATGTTCTAGTATCGTAGACCCATGGGCGAGTGTCTCCTATCTTGATAGCTTAATCATTCTCTCTAGTGTAGTTTAGTCGTTTTCTAGTTTAATCGTAGTTAGGGTTTGAGTAGTTAGTGAGTAGAGGTAGATCAAACGCTTGTAATCTCGTTGCTCCACGGATTGACAAGAACCTTGGGAATCCCGTGGTGAAAAAGGTGTAGGTCCGCACGCTTGCGGATCGTAGGTGGATACATCTTTTATCCGTCTACATGGATCCTTATAACAAGTGCGAGCATAGGTATGCTCTCCTTGTCAGGGAAAGCTTCACCATCCTTAGGCGTTAGTATGGAACCTATGGACAATTTTATGAACATATATGTATTTAGTGTCTGCAGCCTGAAGGAAACAATGTCAGGCATTTTTTGGATAGATCCTGAATGGGAGGGTAGGACTAAAATTGTTCTGAATAAGCTAACACGCAGGATAGTAAAAGCTAATGAGGAAGCAAGGTCATGGAAAGAAGAATGCAGAAAGGCTAACATGAAGCTTGGAGATACTGAAAAAATGATACTTGAAGATACTACCACTGAGCTTTAGAAGGTGAAGAAGGGTAAACCAACGCAGCTGGAACTTATCGAGGTGTTCATGGAAATGGAATCGAACAATATGTAGTTATGCTTATTGGAACAGTTTTTAATGATGAATAATCATGACATGCAATCTTATGAAACTTGTTGCTGATGTTTACTTCAGGTCATGTAAATGAATCTCAGAATTTATCGATTTAACTGAAGCTTGAAGCCGAGCTGCAGAAGGTGAATGGACAACTGCAGGAGGCCAGACATAATATTAGGGAGCTATATGCGTGGAGAACTGCCGATCTATTGATGTCTTAAGAAACATGTTTCTACCTCATCATCTTATGATGTTTGGTACTTGGTGGTGTGAACTTTGTGGTGATGAGCTGCTTTGAGATGCCATCTTATTATGTCGATTTGGTTTAATCTATTTCAAATTGAGACAAGCACACTCACTATTCTGAATTAATTTTGTTGATGTTTTGCTGGTCTCATCTGTTGATGTTTTGATGGAATGACCTTCCTGAGTAACAACCGCGAAACTTCTTATTTCCTATTGTCGTTCCAAGTCATCATAAAATGGAGGTCCCACGTGTAAGCATTTTCGCCAGGTCACGAAAGGTTGCAAAAACAATTTGTCATTGTAAGGGTTCGAACTAGAGACCTATAAGAACAAGACTGCATTGTTTACCACTACACCACTTCTTGGTTGTCAATTTAATGGGAAACACTTTCTTATGGTTGTGTCAGGTGAGTCTTTAATATAAATCAGTAATTCGCAGGCGAAACACTTCACTGCCTTAGCAACTCTTGACTTCGAAAAGGTCAGTTTTCTGGTTTGAGCCACTATATTTTCCCCTACCATCTTAGATTTGGGGATCTAACCGAATGATGAGCACATACAGTAGATTCAGATTTCATCGTACCCTCCACCCCGATTGATGATGCTCCCTTGGTTAGGCCTTGAGCTGGGCTTTAACTTAGTAAATGGGCTCAATTGATTCGGGCCTTTCCTGGGTCACTCCTGGGTCATGATAGAAATGTGCACATAACACTAAGGGAAATACCAAAAAAAACAGGGAAACAACTAGCTAAGTTAATTAATATACAAAATACTAAAAGATGTAACTAATTTCAAGTCTTAATGTAATAGAAGGCTTAAAAGTCGAAACACAGAGTGTCTGCTAGTGAGAAAAGGTGTCCTTTGGCACCTTCGATGTGAGATATATTGCCGGTGAAAGCACTACCGTGTGCAATGTGATTTTTTTTTGCGAATATGCAAAATGTGAAATTTGTTTAGTTTTATAAGGAATTATTATTCCATCCATTGTTCAATTCTAGATATTCCAACAGTAGTGATGAAAATCTACTAGAAACAAATGAATTGGTATGCATCAGAGAAATATTGTGAGCCAAGCTCGAGCTCATCACAGAGCATGTATACCCTACACCCATACATGGTTTGAACATATTCTCAACGGGAGTGCTATGGTACTCCTAGTAAGGAACTTTTGCTGTGCACATTCAAATCTCACACACAACCACGATCGGCATTTATTTATTTGTTTGTTTGTAAATAAACATTGATCAATCAAGTCCACACATACACAGCAGAAATAAGGTCAAACGCAACAGAAATACAGCACACTCAATAAACACACCACACCAGGCACAAGAACGCAGCAATTGGCATGTCTCACTCTCATGCTGCTTTCATCGCACAAGCTGAAAGGAATAATCCAGCTGCTGAACTGAACTGGACGCGATTGCTGGCGCTCTTGCTTTTATTTCTTCACAGCTCCAGACAGAGCACACAGTTCTGTCAATCTGTCTCCATCATACCAACTTCTCCAATAAGATGGCATGGTAACGCACACTTCCAATCCGAGGTGTAGTGACGGAAATCATCGAGGAAGGCCGGCCGACCAAACAAACGAAGCAGAATTGAACAAACCTTTGCGGAAGCAGACCACGACGCTACGGACGCAAGCATCCATGTCGTCGTTCTCGCACAGATCACAATCAAGCAGCCGCAGAATCAGAAGGAGATCCAGTAAATGGCTCCCATGGCAACACCTCACCTGCAGGAGGTTGGAGTATGGAGAGGAGAGCATTACAGGACCGGGAGAGAAAACAATGATCCACCAGTTCTCTGGTGATAAATTAAGTTGACAGCGTCTACGTGCATGCACATTAGAATAGGAATGCAAAGCAATTTGAGAGACATGGGTACCCATGGGTCCCCACCGACCAGGGTCGCGAAGGTCCCTGTCAAGTGGACCCGACCTGCCATAAGTCCCGCCGACCTGCATGTGGGCCCAGAGACCTTATCCACAACCCCGGCGACCTTTTAAGACCTCGGACGACCTTATCCAGACTCCGGAAGACCTGCCGGGCTTGTGGAGCAAGCTTCTCCCTTATATCGCAGCGCGGCACCGCCAATGGGCTTGTGGAGCAAGCTTCTCCCTTATATCGCAGCGCGGCACCGCCAGTAGGTCCGTGGATCGCGGGATCCCCTTTGTAATCACGGAAGATGACCTTCCTAATCTGTAACCGACCCCGATGAGGGTCCACCGACCTCGAATGGAAGCCCTAACCCGCTGGCCATATAAGGCGGCGTAGAGCTCCATTCGAGGAGACCTCCCCATTCACGCATAATCCCACCACACTGGATGTAGGGTTTTACTCTCCGGAGGCCTGAACCAGTCTAAAACCCCTTGTGTCCTCGCCATTCTCGCCGAGTTCAGAGTTCCATCTAAGAACTACCACCTATGCTCTTAGGTCCCGATCCCCTCATTAGTCAACCTACAACCGCTTGGGTAGCCCCCTTGCGGATCTGCCAGGTCTCACCCCCTGACAGTTGACGCGCCAGGTAGGGGAGATCGGGAACTCGCTGTGCAGCATGGTGGCCTGATTCAGTGTCGTTTTCTCGGCGAGCATGGCCGACATCCTCACCGACCCTGTGGAGATCTGCTTCGGCTCCTTCGCGGCGACCTCGACCACGCTGGCGGCAGCGACCTCCCAGACGGCCTCCGTGAAGACTCCGGCGACGCCTGATGCCGCCCCCAGCTTCAGCAAGAAGTCGAAGACCCACCCGCCCAAACCCTATGACATCGTTCAGGGAATGGAGCGCGTCATCGACATGATGGAGGAAATCCTCCAGATCTGCGAAAGAGCCCAACGCTCAATGCAAGACGCGTCACACCGCAAGAAGTTCCCTTTCGGTTTGTGGCCATCCAGCGATGCATACGCTCGTCAGGCGGCGAAGTCCGTCCAGATACAATCTGGGTAACAACAACCATCTGGCGACCTGAAGATTGAACCTCGCGCCCGCCGCGACGCACTCGACGTACCGTGCACCTACCACAAGGGCGCAGGACACACTCTACGTGGTTGCCGGCTACGGAAGAAGATTGCCCAGGAGCGCGACGCCGCACGCGCTGTACGGACCCCCACATCTCCGGACGTCGGTGAGTTCCAGAAGGCTCGGATCCGCATCTCCCCCAACGACCAAAGATCCACCCGGCGGCGCATCCAGGTGGTTTCGGCGAACGACCCACCTCGGTTCGGCGCGACGGATTCCGAGGAGGCACATCAGATCCAAGCCAACGCGAACCGCACCCAGAGGCGGGCGGAGGAGCAGCGCCAGGCGGTACCCCCGTGCGCCCGCGACCTACGCCTCGAGTTCGAAGAGGTAGGACTGCTGACATTCAACAGCCCCCAGGCCAACCTGGGTGCGGCGCTGGCACGTCTTCAGCAGGCCAACCCTTCGCCTCAGGCCAACGCAGTCATGGCCTACGTCCGGGTCGCCACAGCTCTGGTGGAGGAGAGGAGCGCGGTGTCCAAGTCGGCGGCATCTATGTCGAGCCGGCACTCGCGCAGCCGATCCAATCGGCCTGCGCATAGCAAGCTCCCCACAATCCAGGAGGAGGTCAACCAACCCCAGGCGAACGCCGCACCAGGTGTTGACGTACACACCAACCTCGACAAGAACCAGCGCGGACGTGATGCCCACGGCTACATCGACCAGCGCCGCTGCGAGCGCGAAGAGCGAGAACTTCGACGTCGCCTCGACTACGATCGTGAGTACGACCCGCCGGGCACCGTCCATCAGATCATGGAGCGTGAAGAACGCGATCACCACGACGTCAAGAACCGGCACTGTGCCCAGTACGAGACCGATTACGACCATCCTGAGGGTCCGGTCCCTAACCCGGACCGTCAGCCCGGATCCCAGATCGTGGCCGCAACACAGGATGACGTCGCGGCTCAGGTCGGCGACAACGGCGACGACATGGTGATCACTACCTTCCCCGCGTTGGCACCACATCTCCGATCGGTCGCCTACCCCGACAACTTCAAGCACAACATCCAGAAGTACGACGGCCACTCCGACCCCAACATCTGGTTGTCGACCTACTACGTCGTTGTCAAGGCGGCCGGCGGCAACTTCGACCACATGACGACCTACTTCATGCTGGTGATGAGCGACGCACCGTCTCTGTGGCTCAACAACCTCCCGGCAGGCAGCATCACGTCGTGGGCCGACCTGTCCCAGGCCTTCACCTCGAACTTCCCGGTGACCTATAATCGCCCTGGAAATGCCTTCAACTTAGGGAGGGCGACCATGAAGGCCGGAGAACGGCTACGGGACTACACCAACCGGTTCTTCGAGAACCGCAACACCTGCGTCAGCGTTCGGGACGAACAGGTCGTCGACAGCTAGAAGAAAGGTCTCAGGGACCGCAAGGTCTTTGAGAAGATCCACGAGTCTGGCGCCACTCATGGATGTCGTCAACAAGCTCATCGACACCGAGGAAGCGCTGGTCAACCAGTTTGACCGTGACGGCAAGCAGGACACAGGCAGCTCTGGCGCCACCTGGGATTCCAGCTCGAAGTTCCGCAAGCGACCTTAAGAAGTGCTCGCGACAGAAGGGCGCTGACCTTCGACGTTCAACATCAAGGAATTCATTGCAGGTCCTGGACGGCCCCCGCATATTCCACGAAGGGGGCACCCATATAGTCCGCGAGTGCCAACAGTTCAAGAGGGTGCTCTGCACGCCCGACGACCCGAAGCGACCCAGAAGTGACGGGGACCGGTCATCCTTGCGTCGCTACAACAACAACCGCCGTAACGACTAACATGGCCGCGGGGACAACGATCGTCGTGACGACCGGCGACGTGATAACCAGCAGCCGGAGGACCGCCGCGACGAGCGCGACTTGCCTCCTCCGCCGGAGACAGGCAACCCCAACGGCCCATTCCAACAAGCCAAGAGGTCGATCAACATGGTCATTAGCGGTCTGAAGAGCAGCTCGAGCAGGAGGAGGTACCGCAAGGACAATCGCGAGATCCAACTCATCCACACCAAGCCATCGCAGTCCTGCATTGGTCGGAGCAGCCCATCACCTTCTTCAGGGCTGACCACTGGGTTCACATCCCAGATCTTGGGTCGTACCCGCTAGTCGTCGAGCCCATTGTCGAGGGTGCCCTACTCCCTCAGACCCTCATCGATGGGGGAAGCGGGCTCAACGTCATCTTTGTCGACACCCTGAAGAAGATGTACTTCGACTTCAAGGCTAACAGAGTGCGACGAGCCCTTCTTCGGCATCGTGCTAGGCAAGGCGGCCTACCCCCTGGGTCGGGTCTCCCTTCCGGTCACGTTCGACACGGAGGAGAATTTCCGCATGGAGTACCTTAGCTTCGAGGCCGCGGACTTCAAGTCTTCCTACCACGCCATCCTAGGCTGCCCCATGCTGGCCAGGTTCATGGCCATCCTGCACTACACCTATCTGGTGCTGAAGATGCCGGCTCCCCGCGGAGTCCTCACAGTCTACGGCGACCTGCTTGTCTCGTTCAAGTGCGACAATGAGGCCCTGGAGATCGTCACGGCGAGCGCCTACTTCGGCACCTCGGCTATCATGGTGGCTGAGGCCAAGAAGGTCGCCCCGACCGACGTTGCCATCCCGGAACAGAAGCGTACCGAGACCTCCCTGGATGCTACACCAGCGACGAAGAAGGTCTGCCTCGGCCTTGTCGACCCAGCCAAGACGGTGGTCATCGGCGACAACCTCGGAGAGAAATAGGAACTCGCGCTCACCAGTTTCCTCCGGGACAATGCTGACATATTCGCATGGACCCCATCGGATATGCCAGGTGTTCCAAGGGAGCTGGCTAAGCACTCCTTGGGTGTAAGCAAGACGGCCAAGCCTGTCAAGCAGAAGCTACACTGCTTTGCGAAGGATCGCAAGGAGGTCATTAGGGTAGAAATATTAAAGCTCTTAGTTTCCAGATTCATCCGTGAATGTAAAAATCCGGTTTGGCTTCCCAACTCGGTGCTTGTACCCAAGAAAACTGGCCAATGGAGAATGTGTATCGACTACACCGATCTCAACCGACACTGCCCTAAGGACCCCTTTCCTCTTCCGCGCATTGACCAGGTCGTCGACTCCACCGCAGGAAGCATCCTGTTATGCTTCCTCGACTGCTACTTAGGCTATGACCAGATAGCATTGAAGGTCTCTGACCAGGATAAAACGGCGTTCATAACACCGCGCGGCATCTACTGTTACACGGCCATGACCTTCGGCCTCAGAAACGCTGGAGCGACCTATCAGAAGGCCATCTAGAAGTGCTTGGAATCCCAGATCGGTAAGAATGTCGAAGCCTACATCGACGACATGGTCGTCAAGACCACCGACGAAGATGACCTCATCGCCGACCTCGCCCAGACCTTTGCCAACCTCCAGCGCTATTGCTGGAAGCTCAACCCGGAGAAGTGCGTCTTCGGTGTCCCATCTGGCAAGCTTCTAGGCTTTATGGTGAGCCACCGCGGCATCGAGGCAAACCCCACCAAGGTCGACGCCATCCGCAGGATGAATCGACCCATCGGGAAGAAAGACGTGATGAAGCTCACCGGCATGATGGCGGCCCTAGGTCGCTTCATCAGCAAACTTGGGGAGAAAGGCCTGCCCTTCTTCAAGCTGCTGAAAAAGTCTGACAGGTTCGAGTGGACAGATGAGGAGGATCAGGCGCTCCAAGAGTTGAAGACCTTCCTCACGACACCTCCGATCATGGTGCCCCCGGCACCCAAGGAGACCTTGCTGCTCTACATCTCCACGTCCACCCGGTGGTCAGCACGGTCTTAGTGGCTGAGCGACCAGAAGAAGGCCACCAGTACCCCGTCCAGCGACCTGTCTACTATGTCAGCGAGGTCTTATCTGACAGCAAGGTCAGGTATTCGCAACCTCAGAAGATGTTATACGCTCTCCTTATCACGTCGCGCAAGCTGCGGCATTACTTTCAGTCGCACAAGATCAAGGTCGTTTCCAGCTTCCCTCTCGGAGAGATCTTACACAATCGTGACACCGCGGGGCACATCGTCAAGTGGTCGGTTGAGCTAGGCGAATTCGACCTTGAGTTCTGTCCACGGCAGGCCATCAAGTCCCAGATCCTCGCCGATTTCGTCTCTGAGTGGACAGAGACCTAACAACACCCACCGGCGGAAGAGTATTGGAAAATGTACTTCGACGGTTCCCTGAACCTCGAAGGAGCAGATGCAGGCATCCTCTTCATCTCGCCCCAGGGCGATCATCTGAAGTACATCCTACAGATCCACTACAAGGCTTCCAACAACAGCGCTGAGTACGAGGCCTTGATCCATGGGCTGTGCATCGCTGTTTCCCTCGGAATCAAGCGACTCATCGCCTACGGCGACTCCAAGGTCGTCATCTACCAAGTCAATAAGGCCTGTGACATCAAGAATGACTCAATGAATGCCTACTGCGCTAAGGTGCGCAAGCTCGAGGCCTGTCGGTGCGAAAATTAGTCCCGACACTAACTAGTAAGAGCGCTGAGATCTATCTCTCGATGGCCGGTGCTAAGCAACTAGGTGACACGGTTTTTATCCTGGTTCCGGCCAGGGCCGTACGTCTAGCAGGGGTGTGCTCGTGGCACTGTATTGCGCTGCACCGTGGTGCCTGCAGAGGGGCGCTACAAGCAAGGCGGGAGAGGAGGAGGAGCCTCCAGGTCCCTAAGGTTTGATTGAGGCTAAGTGCCAATATCGCGACGAAGGCGGAAAGCGTGCGAGTGAGTGTTGTCCATCGTCCCCCTGCGGCCAGGGGACTGTCCCTCCTTTTATAGGCCAAGGAGGAGGCAGTTTACAGGGGTGCCGCACTGTTCTACCTACGTGTGATGGTATGGCGTACAGTACTGTGGAGTAGACGGTCGTCCTGGCGAATCTCGCTTCTGGCGTGACGTCATGGTGTGCCCTGTATCTGTCCAGGAGAGGCTTCGAGGGTGGCAGCGTAGGAGTCTTCCGTTCGGTCGTCGCCCATGTGCTAACTCGAGGGTGTAGCTGACGGGAGGCCGTACGGGGCACAGCGGCGGGCGTGTTGACGTCTTGTCGCCCCGCGCTCCCACAGCGTCAGGGATGGCGCTGCAGTCCCCGGGATGGCGTCATGATGACGGGGATGGCCGCACAGGGCCGATGGTGATAGAGGAGACCCGCTTCATTGGTCCAACGTCACAGCATGATCCTAGGCGAGCGCGGAACAGACATCTGTCCCCCCTTCGAGGCGTGTCAGAGGGATGGCGTGCACTGATTTGTCTAGCGAGGCGGAGGGGGAGACCAATCGTCGAGCGAGACGGACCTCACACGAGGGGGCATCCGGCCTTCGAGCGAGGCGTCCAGCCCTCGAGCGAGGCAAAACCTCACCCGAGGGGGCGGCCAGCCCTCGAGCGAGGCGGAACCTCACCCGAGGGGGCGGCCAGCCCTCGAGCGAGGCGGGTTTCGTTAGTGCGGTGTTGTGCCCCTCGAGCCAAGTGGAGTTTCACTTAAGGGCGGCTAGGTGTGACAACACGCCCAGGAAAATACCGTACTATCGCTTAAGACCGATCCACTTTGGTCGTTAAGCAATAGTAAAGTATCGTCCAGTCGTTGGTTGCCGGGTTAACGCCCGGTAAATCACTTGTACATCGAACAGAGGATCGATACATGCATTAAACTCACGCGAAGGCGAGTCCAAAGTACAACGTGAATTAAACATTTGATTACAAACCATTGTTCATGGCATAAGATAAAGATTCAGAGTTCGAAAATACAGCGGAAATAGTTTAACTAGCGGAATGGTGAACATCACAGGAGGCCGTCCGTGATGTCATCACTTGCCGTCACCCTTCTGATCAAGCACACCTGCAACAACATTTTTAAAGCAAGGCTGAGTATACTAATACTCAGCAAGACTTAACCGTCGGGTGATACCTACATCACCAACCTCTAGACATGAAAGGCTTTTGGCCGGTGGAGTTTCTTTTGCTGGAAAGCCACTAAGAGTGGATCCTTACTTTCAATCTTTTAGCACAAGTTCTAGTTGATTACCCTTTCTAAATGTGCCCTCTAATCCAATCAAGAATTGGACAAGCAATTAATTCATCCAACCCTATTTCTCGGGTTCCATCATTATGGGATATCATGGCCAGTAGAATAAGCAGTCTCGGATAACGGTGAGAGGCCGACAATCGATTGATTTAAACCTTGCAAGGTAAACCCAAACACACGGTCGATTGCCCCCGCGAGGACAACTCCCCAGGCCGTCCCCATAAATCTTCGGGTTGGGATCGAACCTTACAGTCCCTGGTGCAGGCTATCCAGCATACCCCGCGAGATACCCGGAGTCACCATACACCAGCCTTTCCGGTAGCTAGCCGGTAAGGAGAATTGCTCGAGAGTAGTAATAGTAAGATCCCGTGCCGCCTCATTAAGGTACTAGGCTTACCGGTCCCATTCCCGCATAGGCTTGGTACGTTCAAAAGCTTAGCCCACATGCCCACCGGACCGAGCCCAAATCCCATGCTCTTACCACATGAGCAATCCATTTAAGGATATCTTATGATTCCTATCTAGGAACCTAATCTCGCGAGTGACGAACATCACTCGACTTCTATCGGTCCTATAGCATGGCAGCTATCGACCTAGCATACTTAGTGATAGAGCATAGGTACCTAGGGGTCATGCATCTAGGGTTTCAAATCAATTCCCGAAACGTAAGTGCACAATCATAGCAAACATAATTGCATAATTTTAAAAGGCGGGGCTAATGATCCGGGGCTTGCCTTCGCTGGCAAGGTTGGCCTTGGGCCCTTCTGGACTTGGGTCCAGGTCTTGAACTACGTTCACGCACGTCAGTTCTTGGTCGGCACCTTCGTTTCCGTCTTCCGGCACGAGCGTACGTCAATCGGCGGAAAGATCTACACGAAGATGCAAATGCAAGATTTATTCAACGGTTTATACTTTCATTACTTACGAATCATTTTGGCAATCAAGGGGTGTATTTGTTGGGCACATTCACCTAGATAAGACTACATTCAGCATACTCTTCCATAAAGGAGTAATATGCAACTCTTTATTAATTATTCTTTTTGATGGTGACTGTGTACATATATACGTAATTAATTTAATTTAACTTCATCAACAGTAGTGGGTAGGTACATTTAACCTTTTTAACACGATTTGCAACCACACTCAAGTTACAGGGGTGGTTAGGTGATTTTTCTTGTTTGCACATTTGAATAAAAGTCTTCTTTATACTTGTCATTTCATGTGAAAGTTATTAATCATTTTATCTTCACCCATCAAAGGTGTAATTACTATTCTTGTTCATGAATTAATTTCTTATCAGTAATGTTATTAAAATTTCTTTTATTTATATTAAGTAATATTCCCAAAAAGAAAAGGATTTAATTAAGGATTTTCTTTTATTCAATTTCCCCTTTAATATTAAATGGGCTTTTAAGCCATTTATTAACCAATTTAATCACCAAAAATTACATGAGTGTTTCTTAATCCTAACAGTACCTATTCTGGTCCATTGGGCCCACAAGTAAGTGTTGGATGCTAGAAAATTAAATATTATTGAAAATAACAAAGGTTATCTAGTGATTCGATTTAAATGCATATAAAACTAATTAAGCATCCAAATGACCTATAATTTCTTGTGGATGTTCTCTGGTCCTAAACAAGCTTAGAAAACCAACATGTTCACATGGATCCTCTACTGAACTTGTTTTATTAATTTACCAAGGGAAACATGCATAATTCAAGAATAATTATTTATGGTATATCAAAATTCATGATTAATTCACAAGATGTTCATTTTGGTATTATAAGACAGTGCGCACAAGTTGGGGACAAAAACATAAATATATTTAACATGAAAAATCATTTATCCAGATCTAACAGAAATGGAAAAACAGTTTTAGAAAACGGTTTACATTATAACTTTGTGCAATTTTTGGCTCAGGAGCTAGTCATGACCTAATACACAACATATCCAATAATTAGCTACAGAGGAGTTATGGTTTTTGAGTTATTGCAGATCTAGTGTTTTCACACTTGTATTTTTCATGCAAAAATTAAACGGAATTAGCTCAGGCTAGAATAACAAAAGTTGTAGTATAAATCACCACGGATCTAATAAAATTGGTTTCAAAATTTTCTGAATTTTCTGTGATTTTCTACGCAATTTACAAGGTTCAGCACATTGGATCTACTATTGGAGTTACCTTTTTACAGTTGGGACCCTGGAAAGATTCTGGGCTTTGCAATTGGGTCCCTATGGCGGCCAGCCGGCGCGGCTCGCCGAAATCCGGCGAGGCCGGCGGCGCTCTTGGCCGGGGAATGGGCGGAGGAGGGTTAGGGGGACCCCTAGGGCCGGTTTAGGCGCTTGCACGGGAGGGAGGTGACGGGTGAGGGGGTGCTCGGCGGCGCTCGGCCCACGGCCGCCGCGGCGGCGGTGGATTGCCGGCGGAATGGGGCCGGGGGTTGGGTAAGGCGCGGTAGGAGAAGCTTCCACGGGTCTAGGTGGGGCGTTGTCTAGCTATGGCGCGTGGGAAGGAGCGGCGGTTTGCTTCGCCGGGGGCGGCGCCCATGGCGCGTGGCGGCGGCCGACCGACGGCGTCGCGAGGCCACGGCACGGGAGGGTGGCGGTTCGCCCCTTTTATAGGCGACGTCGCCACGCGGGGGCCGTCCCCGGCTAGGCCCGGCGCGCACCGGCCGGCCACCGCCGCGCTGCCGGCCGCGGCCGTCGGCGCGTCGGACCCTTGCGCGCCGCCAAGCGCGGCGCGGGCCCCTAGGTGCCTAGAAGTGAGCGCGGTCTCGGGCAAAGGACCTTGGGGAAGGTGCGACGTCGGCCTCGGGGAAGGCGCGCTCGGGCACGCGAGCCGAGGTATGGCGGTACGGCGCGGCGGGAGCGCGCGCGCGCGCGCGGCGCGCGACGCCGGCGGCGCGGCGCGGCGCCGGCGTCCGCCAGCCGTACCGTGATCCCGGACCCTGTTTTGAACGTGGAAAACTCCAAAAAAAATGAATAGAAGTTCTCAAGGCAATGAATAGGAAAGTTGTAGATCTAGCTACCCTCTACAACTTTCAAAAAGGTCCTATAGTGTTTTTCTCAACGGATTTTGCAGGAACGTCGTGCCAACTTTGAATGTCGACACGTTCTGGAAAACAGGAAAATCTGCCTTGCAAGGGGTTTTTCACAATTTTCCACCCAAAATTTGAAATGCCAATCTACATGAAAGTTGTGTCCCTCAACAAGATCTACAACTTTCATAAAGGTAGATTTTGAAGTGTTTAGGTGAATTTTGGGGAACGCGGCAAAAGTTCGGACGACACTCGGCGACGTCAACGGTCAAGCGGGGTTTGACCGTGCTTTTGACCAAGGGTTGACTACGGGTGTTTGTAGGCTTGGTCAAGGGATTCATTGGGGTTCATTGGCGGGGTTTTCGGGTGATGACCCGGGTTGACCTAGGTTTGACCGGGGTTTAACCGGCCTCGACTCGGCTAATCCGGTCTTTGGTGTTAATGACGGTAATTAAAAACCCGGGGCGTCACACTAGGCCGACCGCCCCCGGTGGGCCGCCAGGGCCGTGGGGCCCCTGCCACTGGGTCGTGATCACTTTGAGCGTGTTTTGGGTTTGAGAATTCATTTGTGTTTTGTTTTTACGAAATAAAATGGGTTTCCCCAGTTTTTTAGGAGACCCCTATGGTTGTCCCCAACAGTAGCCCCCGAGCATCTGCAGGGGTATCCTTTAGGATCCCGCAGATGCTGACGCTTTGCTGATGGGACGTTCTTCTCTCCTGGTTGTTGTGCTATTCCGTGGGGGCGTGCTAGCGGACTCGCGGGTCTAGCCCCCGAAGCCTTGGAGGAGTGTGTGTACTCCTTCAAGGTTTTTTCCGCAGTGTTGTCATCGTGCGAGGCGTTTATTTCAGCCGGCCTCGGCAATTTTTCAGCCAGCCTCAGCGGTGCCATACGCATGTGTTGACGTTCACGTGCGTTCGGTGCATATCCAGGAGGTGTAGCTGCCTGTCGAGTCCCTGAGCCTGGGCATGTTCGCGGGGATCGGGGCGGGCTCTCCGACTTACTTGTACGCCCCTTCACCGTCCCTCCGCGGGACGGTGGGTGAGGTGTCCGCAACTCCCATCGAGCGGGTCGCGAATTGCGGGTTCCTCTTCGAACTGCTATCGAGTTATTCAAGTGGACGCCCATGCCCCGTTCGATAAGGGTAGGCTCGTGGTCCGGAGACTCGTCCATGAAAGCGCTTACGTGGGTGTGCTAGGTAGGGCTCGGTCCCGTTCGCTGGTGACCAAGGGCGCGGAAGCTCTCCCTCGATGGGATCCCTCGACTAGCTGCCCTCGTTAGCTCTTGAATACGACATGTGGGGCACCTCGAGCTGGTGAGCTCGAGGACAGGCTCGAATGCGCGCGCCCTCATCGTCCCTGACTTTGTCGATCTGGGGCGCCTGTTCGAACCCTTTGAGGGTCAGGCTTCGAACCCCTGATCAGTAGGGACGTTGCGGGGTGTCGGCTAGGTGTCCCCATCTTTTTTTACATCTGCAGGACTCATGGGCTCGTGGCCAAGCCGGCCCTCGAGCTGCTGATCAGTAACCCTCTAGAATCGAGGGCACCAGCAGCGCCCGCTCCCACCGAGCGGGTCTCGGGGCCACTGGTCGGTAATCGCACCCTTCGAGGGTCTGATTTTTCGAGCCTTGGGCTCGGGCCGTGCGGGGGTCACACTTACTTGGTAAGGATCAGGCCATTTTAATGCCCACAGTCGTGGCTGCAGTCGTGCGCCGCGGGTGCGCCTTTTCAGGTGACGCAACCGCGCGCGTAGTGGGCGACGTGGGGGGCGGACGTGACGGGCCACTGCGGCTCTTCGGTTTCCGCGCCGTAATGATCGTGCATGCGCGCGCGCCTAGCCGTTTCGGTGTGGTGGGGCCCGCTCGTCAGTGATAGATGCAGCCGCCTGCAGTTAATGCGCACGACGCGTGGTTTGGGGAGCGTGGCTCCCTTAGATCTATAAATCCAAGGAGAGGGAAGGGGGAGTCCGTTACCTCGTCACTTAGCGTTGCTGCCCCCTTGCCTTTCGCTTTTGTCCTTCGGCTGCGTGCCCTTTCGTTTCCGTTCTCCGGCTGCGCTTCGCCTTCGCGTGCCGCCGCTAGCCGCAATGGCTCCCACTCAACCAATCCAGGTGCTGGATCCGCTTCCGTGGAACCGCTCAACGGTGACGTAGTTCACCCTAAACAAGCTCGTGAACGGCGGCCAGCTGGCGCCGAACGTGGAGGGGCCGCCCCGGCGTGGATCATTCCGCCGGCGACGGAGCCCAACCCACCGTACGGCTACGTCGTCAGCTTCATCCGGCATCACGAGCGCGGCTTCACCACGCCGGCGAGCCACTTCATGCGTGGATTGTGCCACCACTACGGGGTGGAGCTGCACAACTTCGCCCCCAACGCGATTTCGCAGGCCGCCACCTTCGTCGGTGTCTGTGAGGGGTTCCTGGGGATCCCCATGAACTAGGATCTCTGGGTTCACCTGTTCCGCGAGGAGCTGCACACGCTCGCCACGGCCAAGACGCGGGTGCGTCGGGCGGTGTGCGCCGGCGGCTTGTCGATCTCGCTGCGGGACTCGCGCAAGGAGTTTTACATCCCCTGCACGATGACAACCAACAACACGGAGTGGGAGAGGGGATGGTTCTACCTCCGCAACGACGGGCCCGGCCTCCCCCCTACACCGGCAAGGTGCTGAATGAGAAGGCCGACTCCTGGCATCACGGCCTGTCTCCTTCTTCGCGCCAGGATCGGCTGGAGTCAATCCTACTCGCGTTGAAGGGCCTGGCGGACGCCGGGTTAGGTGCGGCTTCGGTCCTCGCCAACCTCCACCACAGGCAGATCGTCCCCCTCATGGAGAGGGAGCTCTGCATCTACGAGATGAGCGAGGCGGCCGACCCTACGTCGTTGGCGCGTTCGCAGTTGCTGAACGACCGCTTCCCTCAATAGTATGCGGCCACGAGGGCAAGGCGCACCATCAGCCTCAAGGCTGGGCGGTACAGCAACGACGAGCTCTGGTCGTTCATCATGCTCCCCGACGCCGCGGTGGTAAGTAGGCTTTCCTCCCTTCCTCGTTCCCTCGCGACGCACCGATGCGATCTTAACAGTTCGTTCTTCAGTGGAGGGTGACCGTGGACGCCTCACGGTCTGACCCGCCCATGCCCCGGGCCCGAGCGGTCGCCGCGCCGCGCAGCGACGGGAGCAGGAGCGGGTCGCGCGCAGGAAGGAGAGGAGGATCCGGCGGTGGGAGCATCGGGAGCAACAGAGCGAGGAGTACCGCTGCGCGAGCAGCAGGGGCTCCCTCCCCCGGCGACCCCGGAGAATTCGTCGTTGGAGGGGAGGAGGAAGAGGAGAGTGATGGGGGGCGAGCTCCCCGCGAGAGGTGGAATCCCTCACCCCCCTTACCAAGAGCCGCAGAGGCGGAAGAGGAGCAGGCGCCCGTGGTGGGCGCGGAAGCGCCCGCCACCAGGCGTTCCGTAGAAAAGGCGGCGCGCGCCGCGAAAGCGCCAGCACGCGCAGCGGAAGTGTCCGGGAGTGTTGCGGCGGCGGCAACAAGCGCCACAGCAGCGTTCGCCGAACCCTCGAGGAAGAATAAGCGAGCCTTCTCCACCTTGAGGTAAGCAGTGTTCTCCCCAGGCACCCCCGATTTCGAGGGGCTGGAGTTTGTTCTCGCATTTTTGTTCGCAGGGTGGTGCCGACCGTCGCCGAACTCGCGCCTGCCAAGGCACTCAGGTCGGGCGCATCCATTCTCGCAAGGCAGCGCTTGTCGAGAGCGCCACGAGTGATATGGAGCGCGATGACGACGGGCGAGCCACCGCGCAGCGTGGCCGTGGCCACGGAGCCGCAGCAGGAGGCAACGGCCGCGACGGCGGTCACGACTACGGCAACCACCGCGCCGACGGTTCCACCGGCGCCCTCGCCCCCGCCGGCGGCGATCGGGCGGCCGTGGTGGAGATCCCCGACGACGACGCCTCGCCACCGGGATGTGGCCGGTGGGGGAACCGGCCCGCGCCGGCCCCCGAGCCTCGCGGTGGGGGTGCTAGTGACGCGGAAGGATGGCTACGTGATGCCGCACATCCGACGCACGCGCGCCGAGGCCTCGTCATCGCGCGCCGCCCTCCCCGCCCTAGATGGCACCGCGGCGCGTCCGGAGAAGGAGCGGGAGCACACGAGCGCGCCGCGGCTCGCCGGCCGATGCCCCGAACGAGCAAGCGTTGTGGCGGGGGAGTTCCGTGACCACGGCGGCTCGCTCAACAACACGCTGAACGAGGTGTTGCGGATCCACGCAGGTCCCACGTGGCGGGTTTTCTAGGTACGTGTTTTTTCTGTTGGGTTTTGGAGTCCCCCCCTCGTCTGTTCCGTGTTTGTGCTTCCTCTGACTCAGCTTCCCCCTTGCCTTGTCTGCCAGTGATAGGAGTTGGAGGGCCGAGCTCGGGAGAGGCATGACCGCCTCGACCAACTGAGCTCCGAGCGTAACTGGTACCGAGACCAGTACGACGCCCTTGACGCCCTTGTCGAGGCCTTGCGGACCGACAACGAGTGGCTGGAGTATCGGATCGAGGCCATGCGTGACGAGCTCCTGGAGCATGACGTTCGAGCTGCAGAAGATGCCTCCGCTGTCGGGAAGGTGAGGACGGCGCTCCTGGAGCGGGATGAAAGCACGCGAGGATTTGGCCGGGGCGTGGACAGTGGCAGCGGAGTGGGAGACGGAGGTGGCCACGACTCGTTCCCAGCTCCAACAAGACCGCGCGACCCTCGAGGGAGCGCATGCTTGGCAGAGCCAGGCCGAGGAGAAGGCCAAAGTGATTGAGGAGCTGAGGACCATCCTGGCGGACAAGGCCGTCTCCCTCGCCTCGACAGAGGAGCAGCTTCGGCAGGAGCGAGACGCACGCCGGCAGGCAGAGGCTCAGCTCCAGCAAGAGTGGGCCGCACTTGCTGAGGCTCACGCCGCCCTCGAGCGCGAGCGCCTGGCACGAGAAGAGGCCCAGGGCCTCCTTCAGCGGGAGCACGCCGCACTCGAGGGGGCGCAGGCAACCCTCAAGCAGCGGGACGAGGAAGTTTCGCAGCTCAATGGGGAGCTGACCCAGCTGAGTGTCTCCCTCGCGGATCAGCACCAGGCCGTGGAGGAACAAGAGGCTACGATCCTTGGCCTGCAGCAGGCAGTTGAGACCGCGCGCGTGACCCTCGAGTCGGAGAAGAAACAGGTCGAAGGTGAGTCGCCTCTCTTCACCTTTTGCTTGTTGATTTGGTTTGCTTGGGATCCGCTCCCAATTTTTGGTTTTCTTTCATGGTTTTCAGGCCTGCGAAACGCTCTTGGGAACTCGACGACCCAGACAGAGGCTGTCTAGACGGCCTACAACTCCTCACTACAGGAATTGGAGGAGCTGCAGGCTGCCGCCCTCGGGGCGTGCCAGGAGGTCGAGGAAGGCAAGGCGCAGGCCGGGAGCTCGATGGTGAGTCGCCTCCGCGCCCTCAGTAGGCACGTTACCCGGCGCATGCGCTGCGCCCTTCACCTGGGAGTTCAGAAAGCCCTTGGCATTGTGGCCTCCCACTACCAGGTCGACCTCGAGGCCGTTTCCACGGGCTACGTCATCCCTGTCGGCGTCGACGACGAAGTGGCGATGAACCGTGCGGACACGCTTGCTGCTCCTGCCGCCGACATCCTCATCAAGGACTTCATGGACTTCCTCTTCCCGGAAGCTCCCCCAACAGGCGGCCCCCAATCCTGAAGACCATTGGGCGTTTGTGCCCTTTATGTTTTTAGTGTTAGCATTCGAGCTGCACGGCTGTTCTACTAAACATTTGCTGTTTAAAACACTTTGATGTTTGTAAGTTTGTTTATTTCGGCAGTTGTGTTGTTCTGCCTCCCCGCTTTCTTAGGTGAACTTTGGCTGGGAAGGTTTCGTTCGCACAAGTAGCTTGTAGGCAAAGCGGTGAGGGAGAAGGGCCGTATCCTGCCGGAGGTGTAGGCTATCTCCGACTCGCGCTTCTTCGCCCTCTAGCTACTCGCGTCCCGCATGAGTTCACCTAGAGTTTGGGTCGAGGCGTACTTAGCACGTTTGCAGCGAATTTTGAAAAAATGGGTCCATTTTGGGGGGGATGCCCCCCGTAGTAGCCCCCGAGGGGGACTTGGTTTCAGGGGAAAGCCGAGTCGCCCTTTGACTTTATTAATTCGGTGGGATTTACATTTGTATGGCCAACTGGGGTGTTGGGCATGTAAACAACAAAAGAGACTTGGAAATCCTTTCTAAGGGTAGAAGAGACGTAGTTGTTCGATGTTCCAAGCGTTGGTGAGTTCCTCGCTGTCTTCATTGGCCAGCTTGTAGGTGTCGGGCATGATCACTTTGACCACGACGTAGGGTCCCTCCCACGGGGGCGATAGCTTGTGGCGGTCTCGATTGCCTTGGCGCAGCCTTAGGACTAGGTCCCCTTCGTTGAAGTCACGGTGTCGTACCTTCCGGGCCTGGTAGCGCCTCAGAGCCTTCTGGTATCTCGCCAAATGCATCAGGGCCACGGTGCGGGCCTCATCCAATTGGTCCAGCGAGGCCTCGCGGGCTCGCTGGTTGGTGCTCTCGTCGTAGCCCCTGGCTCTGGGCGACTCGTATTCCAGGTCCGTGGGGAGAATGGCCTCTGCGCTATAGACCAGGAAGAACGGGGTGAATCCCATGGCCCTGCTCGGGGTGGTTCTGAGGCTCCACACGACCGCTGGCAGCTCCTGGAGCCATTTCCAGCCATACTTGTTCAGTCTGTCGAAAATCCTGGGTTTGAGGCCTTGCAGGATCATGTCGTTGGCCCGCTCCACTTGACCATTGGCCTGTGGATGTGCGACGGCCGCCAATCCACGCGGATGTGGTACTTGTCGCAGAACTCCAGGAACTTCCTACCGGTGAATTAAGACCCATTGTCGGTGATGATAGAATTAGGCACCCCGAACCGGTAGACGATGTCAGTTAAGAACGTCGCGGCCTGCTCCGCCCTGAGATTCGTGATTGGGCGCACCTCGACCCACTTGGAGAACTTGTCAATGGCAACTAGCAGGTGGGTGTAGCCCCCGAGCGCCTTTCGCAAGGGCCCGACGATGTCCAGCCCCCACACGGCGAAGGACCACGTGACCGGAATCATTTGAAGGGCGTGAGCCGGGAGGTTGGTCTTGCGGGCGTAAAATTGGCACCCTTCGCAGGTGCGCACAATCTCGCTGGCGTCAGCAACCGCAGTAGGCCAGTAGAAGTCCTGGCGGAACGCATTGCCCACGAGGGTGCGTGGCGCCGCGTGGTGGCCGCACACACCCGCGTGAATGTCTCGAAGGAGCTCGCGCCCCTGGGGGGATGGGTACGCACCGCAGCAAGACGCCTGACGCGGCGCGCTTGTACAGCTCGCTGTCAACGAGGACGAACGATTTGGCCATCCTGGTGATGCATCTGGCCTCGGACCAATCTGAGGGAAGCTCCCCTCGATCCATCCAGGTGATATACTTGGCTCGCCAGTCCTCCACGCGGGGGGCTGGCTCCGTGTCCATGGCCTCGGCCTCGTCCGCGCCGTACCCCTCGAGCAAGGAGAGCACGAACGCCTCATTCGAGGGGTCCTCGTCCATAGGCTCCGCACCTGCTGGATTCGAGGGAGCCCCAAGGGTTCCTCTTGGTTCGAGGGTGTCAGCTCGAGGTTGACGGATGGTTTCGCGACGTCCCTCGCAAAGACGTTCGGGGGAACAATGATTCGCCCCAATGCGATCTTGGCGAGTTCATCCACCTCCTCGTTGCATGTAACGCCCGCGTTTTTAGCTCCTAATAAATCACCAAATAAATCACGCGTGTTTTCAAAACCGTCCGGTCGAGCTCATTTGCCCCTTTCGGAATCCTAGTCACCGTCTCCCTCTCTCACCTCGGCGCGCGTGCCGCGAATCCCACCGGCACCGCCTCGCGCTCGGCCGTCGCCCGTCGCGTGCCGCCCCGGCACCGCGGTCGGCCACCACGCGGGAATCCCACGCACGCCGCGGTCCCGCCGGCCGGTCCGCCTCGCCATCACCGCCGTTCCGAAATTGACGCCGGTATCCGAGAAACCCAGAAAAATCTGCAAAACCCCTTCTCCTAATTTTTCTAGAAATTCTCCTAATTTCCTAAATCCCTTTTCTATTTTTTTCTTCCCTTATTTTCCCTTTTTTTCTTTTCTTCCTTTTCTTTTTCCTTTTCTCCTTTTTCTTTTTCCTTTCTTCTTTTTTTCCACCGATCCCCTACCTGCGGCCTCTTCTTCCTTCGCCTCCAGGCCGAGGCCCCCCCGCGCGGCTCCCCACGCGCGACGCAGGGGAGGGTCGCGACCTCCCCCCCCCCCCCCCGCACGCGCACCCCCCCGAGCGCCCCCGCGGCGACGCACCCCGCCTTCCCTCTCCTGCATCGCCCAGACAGCACGCCAGTGCTCGTCCACGGCTGCAGCAAAGGCCGGCAGCATCCCCTGTTACCGACGACCGCCATTAAAGGCACTGCTCGACCGGGTCACCTCCACCATCTCCGACCGCCCGCGTCCGCACGACGGGTCCCCGTCCACGGCCGCCGCGCCCCACCGTGAACCCCGGCCGCGGCCTCGTCAGGCAAGTCAACGGCGAGATATTTGCCTCCCCACCATTGTTGGACCTCGAAGCTTCACGAGCTCGGAAGAAATCCCGGCCATGCCGCCTTCCGCGCCTATAAAAGGGCCGGACCGGCTCCCCCACCTCGCCCCGCACCTCCCGGGCACTTCCCTCTCTCCCCCCGAGCTCCCACCGCCGCCCTCCACAAGCCGCCCCCGTTACGGACCGCCGCCGCCGCCGTCGATCTCCCTCCACAAGCCATCCCGGCCCCGAGGTGAGGACCGGAATGAGTTGCCCTCGACCTCCTCTCTCCGTTTCCCTACCTCCCGCCGCCGCCGTGCCCGGAAGCCCGCCGCCACCACGGTCGGGCCGCCCCTGTGCGCCCTCCCCCTCTGTTCTGAATGTGTCGAGAGGAAGAAGAAGGCCACCTTCCCCATAACCCCCTAATCAATTTTCTTTTCTACCCAAAGCCCTCCCACCTGCTCTCTCTCTCACAGTTTCATTAAAGAGCCCCTGGATTTCTGAAGTTCTTTACAAATAGGTCCTTATTCCTTAAAACTAGCCCCTAAACACCCTTTATCATATCATTTTATACACCATATTATACCAAATTAATCCCAAATTTCGCCACACCTTTCCTAGATCTAAAATCATAGTTTATTCCTCCATTCTTTATTTTACCCCGCGAGCTCGACGTGGAGAAAATGTGTATCTTGTTATTGATTGCTTGCTTGCCTGTGTGTGTGCTATAGCCGACGAAGTAAACGAAGGAAGGTACCCCGAGCCGGAGTTTGGAGCCGACTACTGCGAGCAGGAGCCCGAGGTCCCGAACGCCGAGCCGGCACTCCCCGAAGACTACGAAGACGGCAAGTTCAACCTTCCCCTTTGATGCATGCTTCTGTCCTAGTTTTATAAATATACCCTATACCCGTTTTATAAATTGCATATTGTTTTACTGCAAAACATGGTAGGATAGCCACCCTTGATTGTTATGATTGAACCTTGTTTTGGCCTAAATGTGTGCTTTAAAAATGTGTGAGTGCTTTCAAAATGTGTGAGTGCTTTAAAAATGGAAATGGGGTATTTTTGGAAAATGAGTATTGAACTCGGGTAGACGGGATGGACGTGTGTGTCGGGAGTATGGGTGAGCTCGTACTGTGTGGTTGAGCGTGTTGGGAGTTGTCCATCTTGTCGGTTAAGGACCGGGTTGCGTGACATCTCACCTGACCCGAAACATCGTACAACCACTCGACCGTTGTATGTGGCAACGGCTTAGCATAAACCCCACTAGTTAATCTACTTGCCATCCGGGTGTGCGGGTGAGCAGCGGGAGACCAAGGAGTAGGGGTACGCTCTGTGTGAGGTACGCCCTGGTTATGTGGGATAACCCCTTGGGTGCTTCCGTGGTGGCTCGTAGTGTTAGCTAAGGTGGGTAATGGCTTTGATAGGATCCGTACCGACACTGAGGTGTCCGTGTGACGGTACCCTACTTGTGGGTAAAGATGTACAACCTCTGCAGAGCGTCAAACCTATTCGAATAGCCGTGTCCACGGTATTGGACGAGTCACGGTGTGGTCACAAAAACTAGTGTTTGGGATGGGATGTTTTCTGGCGTGAGTTGTTTTCTGGGAGAAGTGTGTGGCTGTGTGCCTGGGCTACGACGGACGGGAAGTCCGGTAGTTCCACAGTGGTTTTTCCTAAAACATTTGAGTTACTTGGGTTATGAAAATGATTTGCGAAAACCTTTTTGAAATGAACCCCTGCATGTGTAAGTTTGCAAAATGAACCTTAACCTGATCCTTGTTATACCTTATGCATGATACTGCTTATAAGCCCCTCCGTGGGTGGGGTTGGATTTGCTGAGTACGTATGTACTCACTCTTGTTTACTAACTATGTTACAGAGGAGGATCCCGATTACATCCCAGAAGACGTTGAGTAGGTCATTGCCCTACACCCAACCGTGCCTGTGTACCGGGGCCCTACCGAAAGCTTCCATGGTGTGGTACTGCGAGGAGGCTATGGAAGCCTTTGCTATCGTAGTGTGGTCGCTAGCGTTTGTGTTGTTCATTGTAGCGTTGGCACTACCGTGCCCTTTCGTAACCGTAATGTAAAAGACGATTCCACCTGTTGTAATAAATGTGCTACCGCCCTCCCGGGACGGTATTTGTGTCACATTTGGTCTCCTCGGATGAGGGGACGCTTCGGTGGTATCGGAGCCGTAGGTTGGCCGTAGGACATGACCCCTAGGATACGAGACCTCCTCTCCGGCCCTCTCTAACCTTTCCTTTGCTAAGCTCACCTTTTTCTCAAATCCTTACCTTGATTCTTGCTTGCTTCCAGATGCCTAACCCCGAGTGGAACGGTGGAATTTGCCCCATCCAGCCTGGCCTCCCTAACCTGTTGCTACTCAGCCTAGAGCGCGTCGGAGTAAGGGATCCGCCAGAGTTCGTCTATCGGGAGTACGAACGCTTCGGCACCCTTCGGTGTAAGCTGCTGATCTTTGTGGGAAGGAGCACGCTTTACCCCGACATAGAGCCATGGTTCGTCAACGCCACCGGTTTTCGCTTTGCCGACACCTACCCCAAGGTCGCTCGGAAGGCCTCGCGTCGGCTACGAGTGGTTTACGGACGGCACCTCCGAAGGACTCCAATGGGATTCTTTCCACCCTCCGAGGAAGAGGACGCTCGTGGATTGATCGCATGAGAGGTCTAGAACGAGAGGAAGAAGACTTAGAAGAGGCGCTTTCCCACCTATCCATATACCTCGCAGGCCTAGACCACCTTTATCGGGAGCAAGCCCGGCAAGCAGCGAAGCGACGGATCGACAGAGCGGAAAGAGCAGAACAGAGGATAGAACTAGAAAGGGTAAAGACAACCATAGCAGAAGTTGAGCTGCACAACATGAGGCAAGACTACTTCAGGGAAAAGGAACGATCAGAGATGTTCCACAAACAACTATGGGATGAACTAAAGGAGCGAAGAAGCAGAGATGAAGGAGCCAGAGCAGAAGAGGATGAACCCGAAGAAACCCACTGGGACAAAGGTACCCAGACTGAAGACGAGATACTGGAGCAAGATCTTCCACTAAAGAAGCGCCGTATCCAGCTAGAGGAAGAGTCGCCATGAGGATAAGACTAGGGTGTTAGGCTAGAAGTTGAGTCCTAGTGATAATAAGTGTACCCCGAAGGATGTACCCCAACCTTCCTACTAAATAAAGTCATCCATCTTTTGTACCCCACCACAACCTGTTCAACTCTACCTTTGTTTTCAGATGGCGGAAGATGGATGGACCCAAGACGTGTGCCGGGAGGAGCCTGGTTTTGCTCGCCCTCGCTCATCCACTCCCTGGAGCGCCTCGGTATCCCCGAGCGCCCTAGGTACTACAACAGAGAGTACGAGCAACTCGGCACTCTTCGCTGTAGAGTGGTCCTCTCCGTCGCTAGAAGCAACCGCCACACCAACATCGAGCCGTGGCGCGTGACCGCCACGGGGGTTCCGACACGGGATACCTATCCCTTGGCCCTCGGAAAAGCCCTCCGCTACCCGTGCCGAATCTACGAAGAGCACCTCGTCCCCACACCGATGAGGTACTTCCCTCCCGCCATCGGGGACCCCGGTTTGGCGAGCCCGCATGAGGAACTTGGAGCGACGCCGCCACCAAGAAGACTGCTATACCACGTAGTCGCCTACCGTGTCTCCCTGGACAAGCTCTTTGATGACCGGGCCGGACACTTGAGGGAACGGATCGGCCGGGCCGAGCAAGGCGAAGTCACGGTGCGGATGCACCAAGTCCGAGTGGCTCAAGCCGAAGCGAGGACCGCGGCGGCTATAAGCGGTGAAGCCGTTGCCCGGGGAAAGCCTCGGAAGGATCCAGGACCAACGCATGCAAGAATGGACCCACGGCGGAACGCCCGTTCCAGCCATTGGAGAACCTCAAGTCCTGCTGGGAACACCCCTTGTAGGATGGGGAGGAGCCATAGAAGTCCCACCAGCACCACCAGCAGTCACTGAACCCCCAACAGCTACCACCGAAGCCGCAGCACAGCCCCAGGAAAACGGAGACCCCGAAGGCGGAAACGATGACGAGTTGCTCATTCCGCTGGAAGAGCACTCGACCCCAGAAGACAGCTCCCCTCGTGAGTAGTGGGCCCCAAGACCCAGGGAATGAAGCCGTACCGGTCCAAGTCGCGCCTTAGCCTTTAGTCGTGTAGTGTGTCCGCGTAATCGGGATGTATCCTCCTCGCTGGGTTGTAATAAAAACTTGGGTGTGCCTGCTTGTTTGCTATGTGCTTGTTGTGTGCTTACCGGCAGAATAAACCCTGCCTTTTCAAAAAGAAATCCGTTATAATCCACTTAAATATCACATAAAACTAGACCTCTTAGAAACCCGCTACTTTACAGATGGTCTCCAGGCGCCCCGTCAGGACCCACCGGTCGGACGCTGAGGGATCGCAAGCCGATCGGAGGGAGCGTCTCCCCGAACAGGAGGTTAACCAAAATGAAGATGGAGGAGAAAACGTGGTCCTGCCACCACCACCCCCTCCTATTGACTTGGCTCAAGTCTTAGCCAACCAGACTGTTCTGATGGAGGCTATCTTCAATGCCATCAACCGCCCAAGACCCCGTGCCATGAGCATGAATGAGAAGCTGATCGAGTTCCTCAGGACTAAGCCGCCCACCTTCAGCGGGTCGGTGAATCCTTTGGACGCCGACGATTGGGCGGCGGCCATCTCGAGGGAACCGGAGCCCCTCCACCGCGAGGACCATGACAAGGTTCTCTTGGCAGCTCACCCGACTCACCGGGACGGCCCTAGCCCGGTGGGAGAATTACCGCGCCGCGCCCAAGGATCCCTCCGCCATCACATGGGATGAATTCGTGGAGGAATTCCGCCGCTACCACATCCCGGAGGCCACACCGAAGCGGAAGGCAGACGAGTTCCGCGAACTCCGCCAAGGCAACATGACTGTGGAGGAGTACACGTACCAGTTCATAGAGCTGGCACGCTATGCCCCCGAGGAGGTGGATAAAGACTCCAAAAAGCAAGAGATGTTCAAGAAGGGGCTGACTCCGGAACTGAGGACACTGCTGACTCCTCAGATTTACCCGGATTTTAACACCCTTATGAACATGGCAATCCTCACGGAAAGAGCGAAGGCCGAAGAAAAGAAGGAGAACAAGCGCAAATTCATGGAACACAAGGCCAAGCAGCAAGAGCGGTCCCAGAGGCCGATAAACTTTGGACACCCCATGTCCGGGTTCCAAGCTCCGATGCAATACGAAACCCAAACCCAAGCCACAAGCTCACAAGCCCCCGCAGCCCGAGTTCAAGCCCTCCTACAACCAGAATACCATGAAGCCCCCACGAGAACAACACCGACGGATCACTACCAACAACAACAACAACAACTCCCGAGTGTGTTTCAACTGCCGGAAACCGGCACTTCATCGCCAACGCCCCTATGCTAAAAAGCCGGCCACCACCACCTACTCCAACTCGGTAAACGGACCAAGGCCACTTGCGTCAGGAGCCAACCGCATGCCAGTGCGCAGCAACAACAACTTCGGCAACAACACCAACAACCAGCAGATGAGGCAGCCCCAGCAGTCGTATGGACGCGCTCGGGTGAATCACATCAATGCGCAGGAGGCACAAGAAGCGCAAGGAGTGGTACTCGGTGAGTTCCTGGTCAGCTCAGTTTTGGCTACCATACTATTCGATTCGGGAGCATCGCACTCATTTATATCCTCAAGCTTTGTGGAAAAGCATAGCATACCCACAGTACTACTCAAAGCACCCCTAATAACTCGAACACCCGGAGGTGACATTAATTGTCAACTGGGATGCCCCCGGGTAAAGATTATTTTAAGTGGGGTAGAGTTCCTAGCAGACCTGGTAGTACTGAAATCCAAGGGGATAGATGTGATCCTTGGTATGGACTGGTTAAGCCAACACCATGGCCTCATAAGCTGCGCCGATAAAGTAGTGCACTTGACCAACCCAGACGGGATACAAGTGACCGCCCACACCGGGGACACGGGCGGATATAATGGTTTTCAACATAGCGACCAAGTCCATAGAAGATGTCCCGGTAGTACGAGAATACCCGGATGTGTTCCCCGAAGAACTCCCCGGGATGCCACCCGACGGGGACATAGAGTTCGTAATCGACCTTATCCCCGGAACCTCTCCCATAGCCAAGAGACCCTATAGGATGGCAGCCCCCGAGTTGGCGAATTGAAGAAGCGGCTAGCGAGCTCCCGGCGAAGTGGGTTCATCGGACCAAGTTCATCACCTTGGAGAGCCCCGGTGCTTTTCGTGGAGAAGAAGGATAAGAGCATGAGGATGTGTGTGGACTATCGCTCGTCGAACGAGGTCACTATCAAGAACAAGTACCCTCTTCCCCGGAATAGATGACCTGTTTGACCAACTGAAGGGAGCCAGATATTTCTCGAAGGTGGATCTAAGATCGGGGTACCACCAGCTCAAGATCAGGGAAAGTGACATCCCCAAGGCTCGCCTTTGTCACTCGCTACGGGCAATATGAGTTCACGGTGATGTCCTTTGGACTAACCAATGCACCGGCATACTTCATGAACCTCATGAATAAGGTGTTCATGGAAGAGCTTGGACAAGTTTGTCGTGGTCTTCATTGACGACATACTTGTTTATTCCAAGAGCATGGAGGAGCATGAACAACATCTTCGAGTAGTCTTTGCGGGAAAATTGAGGGCACACAAGCTATACGCCAAGTTCGGCAAGTGTGAATTTTGGCTAGAGAAAATATCCTTCCTTAGGCACATATTGACCGCGAAGGAGTAGGCAGAGACCCGGGAAGGTTGAGACAGGTCTCCAGCCGGCGGTAACCAACCAACGTGAGCGAGATCGGGGAGTTTCCTAGGTTTAGCGAGGGTACTACGGAGATTTATTGAGGGATTCTCCAAGATCGCCCGGCCCATGACGGAGCCGCTTAAGAAAGAGAAGAAGTTTAACCGGACCGAGGCACTCGTGAAAGAAGTTTCCAAGAGTTGAAGAAGAGGTTGACCACGGCCCCGGTGCTAACCCCGCCCGGACATTCAACGAGACTTTGTCGTGTATTGCGACGCCTCCCGACAAGGGTTGGGATGTGTTCTCATGCAAGATGGGAAGGTAGTGGCATATGCCTCCCGTCGGCTTAAACCCCATGAGCGAGAACTATCCCACCCATGATGCGGAGTTTGCGGCCGTAGTGCATGCCCCGAAGATATGGAGACATTACTTGATCGGGAACAAGTGTGAAATCTACACAGACCACAAGAGTCTAAAGTATATCTTTACCCAGCCCGACCTAAACCTAAGGCAGAGAAGATGGCTAGAGCTAGTCAAGGACTATAATCTAGAGATTCACTACCACCCGGGGAAGGCCAATGTAGTAGCAGATGCCCTAAGCCGGAAAACCTATGAGAAGGTGGCACCCAAGAGTGCCCAGTTGCAAGAGGAGATGTCCCGACTCAACGTACACATCGTCCCCCAAGGCTACGTCCGCCAGCTGAGTGTTCAGCCTACCCTAGAAGAGAAGATCCGGAAGGCCCAAGAAGCCGACGAGGATCTGATGAGGATCCGCAAGCATACCGGAGAGAACAAGGCCCCTGACTTCAGGGTAGATGACCAAGGCACCCTATGGTACAAGAACAGGATATGCGTGCCGAAGGTGGAGATTTCCGACGGACCATCATGGATGAGGCACACAACTCGGCATACTCCATTCACCGGGATCCACCAAGATGTACATGGACTTAAAGCGAAGTACTGGTGGAATGGGATGAAGGCGGAGACATTGCACGGTTCGTCGCCCATTGTGACACTTGTCGGAGGATCAAAGCGAACATCGAAGCCGGCGGGGATCGTTGCAACCTTTACCAATCCCAGTATGGAAGTGGGACGAGATAGGTATGGACTTCATAGTAGGGTTGCCAAGGACTCAGAAGGGACATGACTCCATATGGGTGATCGTGGACCGACTCACTAAAGTCGCTCACTTTCTACCCGTACGGACCACATATGGTGGAGAGAAATTGGCGAAACTCTACATAGAAAATATAGTGAAGCTGCACGGAGTGCCTAGCAGAATAGTTTCAGATAGAGGGACCCAGTTCACCTCTAGGTTCTGGAAAAGCCTGCACAAAGCCATGGGCACCAAGCTAGACTTCAGCTCAGCGTACCACCCCCAGACAGACGGACAGACCGAAAGGGTGAATCAAATTTTGGAAGATATGTTGAGAGCCTGCGTCCTTACCTACGGCAAAGATTGGGAGCAGAGCCTGCCATACGCAGAATTTTCCTACAACAACGGCTACCAAGCAAGTCTGGGAATGTCGCCATTCGAAGCACTATACGGGAGAAAATGCAGGACACCCCTGATGTGGTCAGAAGTAGGAGAGCGCGCCCTGGTTGGGCCCGCACTGATAAAGGAAGCCGAGGAGCGAGTAGCAGACATCCGAGAAAAGTTGAAAGCCGCTCAGTCCCGACAGAAGAGCTACGCAGACAAGAAAAGGCGCGAAGCGAGCTTCAACCCAGGAGACTTCGTCTATCTCAAGGTTTCACCCATCCGGGGGACTCGAAGGTTTCAAGTACACGGGAAGTTGGCCCCTCGGTACATCGGCCCGTATAAGGTGCTCAAGAGGGTCGGAGCAGTAGCATATCGGCTGGAGCTACCCGAGGAAATGTCAGATATACACCCGGTATTCCACATCTCCCAGCTACGACGGTGTTTGAAGGTTCTGGAAGAAAAGCGAGTACCGGTGGAGACCATCGATCTACGGCCCGGACCTTAGGTACCGGGAGGTGCCCGTCAAGATCCTAGACACGTGGTCAAGCGGACAAGAACGACCGAAGTACGGGTGTGCGAGTCCAATGGAGTAGACACGGGGTGGAAGAAGCTACATGGGAACGAGAGGATGCACTAAGGAAAGAATTCCCCCACCTATTCGAAACTTAGCCGAATCTCGAGGACGAGATTCATTTTAAGTGGGGTAGGTTTGTAACGCCCGCGTTTTTAGCTCCTAATAAATCACCAAATAAATCACGCGTGTTTTCAAAACATCCCCGTGAGCTCATTTGCCCCTTTCGGAATCCTGGTCACTGTCTCCCTCTCTCACCTCGGCGCGCGTGCCGCGAATCCCGCCGGCACCGCCTGCGCTCGGGCCGTCGCCCGTCGCGTGCCGCCCCGGCCACCGCGGTCGGCCACCACGCCGGGAATCCCGCGCACGCCGCGGTCCCGCCGGCCGGTCCGCCTCGCCATCACCGCCGTTCCGAAATTGACGCCGGTATCCGAGAAACCCAGAAAAATCTGCAAAACCCCTTCTCCTAATTTTTCTAGAAATTCTCCTAATTTCCTAAATCCCTTTTCTATTTTTTTTTCTTCCCTTATTTTCCCTTTTTCTATTTTTCCTTTTTTTTCTTTTCTTCCTTTTCTTTTTCCTTTTCTCCTTTTTCTTTTTCCTTTCTTCTTTTTTTCCACCGATCCCCTACCTGCGGCCTCTTCTTCCTTCGCCTCCAGGCCGAGGCCCCCCCGCGCGGCTCCCCACGCGCGACGCAGGGGAGGGTCGCGACCTCCCCCCCCCCCCCCCCCCCCACGCACGGCACCCCCCCGAGCGCCCCTGCGGGCGGACACCCCGCCTTCCCTCTCCCCGCATCGCCCGGACGGCACGCCGGTGCTCGTCCACGGGCGCGGCAAGGCCGGCGGCATCCCCCCGTTACCGACGACCGCCATCAAAGGCACGCGCTCGACCGGTCACCTCCACCATCTCCGACCGCCCGCGTCTGCACGACGGGTCCTGTCCACAGCGCCGCGCCCCACCGTGAACCCCGGCCGCGGCCTCGTCAGGCAAGTCAACGGCGAGATATTTGCCTCCCCACCATTGTTGGACCTCGAAGCTTCACGAGCTCGGAAGAAATCCCGGCCATGCCGCCTTTCCGCGCCTATAAAAGGGCCGGAGCCGGCTCCCCCACCTCGCCCCGCACCTCCCGTGCACTTCCCTCTCCCCCCCGAGCTCCCACCGCCGCCCTCCACAAGCCGCCCCTGTTACAGACCGCCGCCGCCGCCGTCGATCTCCCTCCACAAGCCATCCCCGGCCCGAGGTGAGGACCGGAATGAGTTGCCCTCGACCTCCTCTCTCTCGTTTCCCTACCTCCCGCCGCCGCCGTTCCCGGGAAGCCCGCCGGCCACCACGGTCAGGCCGCCCCTGTGCGCCCTCCCCCTCTGTTCTGAATGTGTCGAGAGGAAGAAGAAGGCCACCTTCCCCATAACCCCCTAATCAATTTTCTTTTCTACCCAAAGCCCTCCCACCTGCTCTCTCTCTCACAGTTTCATTAAAGAGCCCCTGGATTTCTGAAGTTCTTTACAAATAGGTCCTTATTCCTTAAAACTAGCCCCTAAACACCCTTTATCATATCATTTTATACACCATATTATACCAAATTAATCCCAAATTTCGCCACACCTTTCCTAGATCTAAAATCATAGTTTATTCCTCCATTCTTTATTTTACCCCGCGAGCTCAGCCGGAGAAAATGTGTATCTTTGTTATTGATTGCTTGCTTGCCCTCGTGTGTGTGCTATAGCCGACGAAGTAAACGAAGGAAGGTACCCCGAGCCGGAGTTTGGAGCCGACTACGCGAGCAGGAGCCCGAGGTCCCGAACGCCGAGCCGCACTCCCCCGAAGACTACGAAGACGGCAAGTTCAACCTTCCCCTTTGATGCATGCTTCTGTCCTAGTTTTATAAATATACCCTATACCCGTTTTATAAATTGCATATTGTTTTACTGCAAAACATGGTAGGATAGCCACCCCCGATTGTTATGATTGAACCTTGTTTTGGCCTAAATGTGTGCTTTAAAAATGTGTGAGTGCTTTCAAAATGTGTGAGTGCTTTAAAAATGGAAATGGGTATTTTTGGAAAATGAGTATTGAACTGGGTAGACGGGATGGACGTGTGTGTCGGGAGTATGGGTGAGCTCGTACTGTGTGGTTGAGCGTGTTGGGAGTTGTCCATCTTGTCGGTTAAGGACCGGGTTGCGTGACATCTCACCCGACCCGAAACATCGTACAACCACTCGACCGTTGTATGTGGCAACGGCTTAGCATAAACCCCACTAGTTAATCTACTTGCCATCGGTGTGCGGGTGAGCGGCGGGGAGACCAAGGAGTACGGGTACGCTCTGTGTGAGGTACGCCCCGGTTATGTGGGATAACCCCTTGGGTGCTTCCGTGGTGGCTCGTAGTGTTAGCTAAGGTGGGTAATGGCTTTGATAGGATCCGTACCGGCACCGAGGTGTCCGTGTGACGGTACCCTACTTGTGGGTAAAGATGTACAACCTCCGCAGTGTCAAACCTATTCGAATAGCCGTGTCCACGGTATTGGACGAGTCACGGTGTGGTCACAAAAACTAGTGTTTGGGATGGGATGTTTTACGGCGTGAGTTGTTTTCTCGGGAGAAGTGTGTGGGCGTGTGCACGGGCTACGACGAACGGGAAGTCCGGTAGTTCCACAGTGGTTTTTCCTAAAACATTTGAGTTACTTGGGTTATAAAATTGGTTTGCGAAAACCTTTTTGAAATGAACCCCTGCATGTGTAAGTTTGCAAAATGAACCTTGACTTGATCCTTGTTATACCTTATGCATGATCCTGCTTATAAGCCCCTCCGTGGGTGGGGTTGGATTTCTTCGAGTACGTATGTACTCACTCTTGTCTACTAACTATGTTACGAGAGGAGGATCCCGATTACATCCCGAGAAGACGTTGAGTAGGTCATTGCCCTACACCCAACCGTGCTGTGTACCGGGGCCCTACCGAAAGCTTCCATGGTGTGGTACTGCGAGGAGGCTATGGAAGCCTTTGCTATCGTAGTGTGGTCGCTAGCGTTTGTGTTGTTCATTGTAGCGTTGGCACTACCGTGCCCTTTACGTAACCGTAATGTAAAAGACGGATTCCACCTGTTGTAATAAATGTGCTACCGGCCCTCCTGGGATCGGTATTTGTGTCACATTTGGTCACCTCGGATGAGGGGACGCTTCATTGCACCGGCGAGGAACGTGATTGAGCTCGATTCCGTAGAACTTGTCCTCGAGGGCTCGCGCGGCGTTGAAGTAGGCCTCCATCTTGTCGTCGTCACAACTCGCATTCTTCATGACTTGGTCAATCACGAGTTGCGAGTCCCCCCTGACGTCGAGGCATTTGATGCCTGTTTCGATGGCGATTCGGAGGCCGCAAAGAAGGGCCCCGTACTCCGCCATGTTGTTAGACACGGGGAAATGTAGGCGTACTACGTACCTCATGTGCTCCCCGAGGGGTGAGATGAAGAGCAGGCCCGCGCCCACCCCTGTTTTCATCACTAACCCGTCGAAGTAGAGGGTCCAGCATTTGGCCTGGATTTGCGGCGGCGGTAGCTGTGTGTCTGTCCACTCAGCGACGAAATCCGCCAGGATCTGGAACTTAATTGCCTTGCGCGGCGCATAGGCGAGTGTCTCGACCATGAGTTCCACAGACCACTTGGCGATCCTGCCTGCCGCGTCCGGGTTACGGATGATTTCTCCCAGCGGGAAGGAGGAGACTACCGTAACCGGGTGGGCCTCGAAGTAGTGCCGGAGCTTGCGCCGCGCAAGCACCACGGTGTAGAGAAGCTTCTGGATCTGTGGGTACCGTGCCTTGGTCTCGGATAGCACTTCGCTGATATAATATACATGTCGTTGGACTGGTAGGGCGTGCCCTTTCTCTGTACGCTCCACTACGATGACGGTGCTGACCACCGGGGTGGTCGCGGCGACGTAGAGGTACAGAGGCTCGCCGTCCTGGTGCGGCCTTAAGATTGGTGCGTGGGCGAGCGTCGCCTTGAGTTTGTCAAGCACCTCCTGGGCCTCGACAGTCCAGGAGAAGCGCTCGTGCTTCTTAAGGAGTCGGTAGAGGGGTAACCCCTTTTCACCGAGCCGCGAAATGAAACGTCTCAAAGCAGCAAGGAACCCCAGCACTTTCTGGACCCCCTTAAGGTCTCGAATCGGGCCCATCCGTTCGAGGGCTACGACCTTCTCGGGGTTGGGCTCAATGCCCCGCTGGGAAACTATGTATCCCAGCAGCATGCCTCGCGGCACTCCGAAAACGCACTTCTCGGGGTTCAGCTTCACCCCGTAGGCTCGCAGGCAATCGAATGCCACGCCCAGGTCGCTAACCAGGTCGTCCGCCTTCCTGGTTTTCATGACTACTCCCTCCGTCCCAAAAAGAATGACGTTTTAGAATTCAAAATTTGTCCCAAAAAGAATGACGTTCTACTTAATTTGGCATGTGCGCATGTGCATGTAGGCATGCGATAATCAATTAGCACCTAATATGGCAAATAAATAGGGGCAATCAAGGTCATTGGACCTCCTTAATAATTTGTCCTAAAATTCCTAGAATGACATTCTTTTTGGGACAGAGGAAGTATGTCGTCTACATAAGCCTCAACGGTTCGCCCGATGTGGTATCCGAAGACGTGCTGCATACATCGCTGGTACGTAGCGCCCGCATTTCGGAGGCCGAACGGCATCGTCACATAGCAGAACATTCCGAATGGCGTGATGAATGAAGTTGCGAGCTGGTCGAACTCCTTCATTTATTTGGTGGTACCCGGAATAGGAATCAAGGAAGCATAGAAGCTCACACCCTGCAGTCGAGTCAACAATTTGATCGGTTCGTGGCAATGGAAAAGGAACGTTGGGACATGCTTTATTCAAGCTAGTGTAATCCACACACATCCGCCACTTTCCATTCTTTTTCTTAACTAGTACAGGATTAGCTAGCCACGTAGGGTGAAAGACTTCCTTGATGAATCCGGCCTCGAGGAGCTTCCGCAGCTCCACTCCGATCGCCCGGCGTCGCTCTTCGTCAAAGCGCCGTAGCCGTTGTTGCACGGCTCGGGAGTGAGGTAGGATATCAAGGGAGTGCTCGACGACCTCCCTCGGGATGCCTGGCATGTCCGAGGGGCTCCACGAGAAGATGTCGGCGCTGGCGCGGAGGAAGTCGACGAGCACCACTTCCTATTTCGGGTCGAGGGTGGAACTAACCCTCAACGCCTTGCCCTCCGGGGCAACAGGGTCAAGGGGCACCCCCTTGGTCTGCTCAGCAGCCTCGAAGCTACCGGCATGCTTGGTGGCGGAGTCGAGGTCCTCGTTGACCAGCTTCTCCATGCTTTCCACGAGAGCTTCATCCAGCGCTAACGCTTCGGCATGCTCCACGCACTCGACGTCGCAGTCGAACGCGTGAGCGATCGACGAGCCCACGGTGATGACGCCCTTGGGCCCCGGCATCTTCATCTTGATGTAGGTGTAGTTTGGGACCGCCATGAACTTGGCGTAGCATGGTCGTCCAAGGATGGCGTGATATGCGCCCCTGAACCCCACCACCTCGAAGGTGAGCGTCTCCTTGTGGAAGTTGTCTGGTGTGCCGAACCAGACCGGCAGATCGATCTGCCCGAGGGGCTGGACGCGCTTGCCCGGCGCGACGCCATGGAACGACGTCGTGTTGGGCCACAACTGGTCCAACCCGATCCCCAACAGGCGCAGGGTGTGCACGTAGAGGATGTTGAGGCTGCTGCCTCCGTCCATCAGCACTTTGGAGAACTGCGCGTTGCCGATGACCGGGTCGACGACCAACGGGTACTGGCCCGGATTGGGGATGCGGTTCGGGTGATCCTCACGGCTGAAGATGATGGCGTCCAACCAGTCGAGGAAGGAGGGAGGACCTTCTCCGCGGCAAGGACCTCATGCCGCTCCCACTTGCGCTGGCTATTGGACATAGCCACGGTCGGCCCCCCGAAGATGAGGAAAACGTTCTCCACCGCCGGGAAGCCGCCGGCGTCTCCGTCACCCCCGTCCTTCTTGGCCTCGCCATCCTTCGCGGCGGCGCAGCTGTAGTATTTCTTGAGCATGTCGCACTGCTCGAGGGTGTGGTTGACCGGTGTCTTGTGATACGGGCGGGGCTTCTTGAGCATGTCGTCGAATACGTCGAGGCCTGAGGGGCCGCTCGAGGGCCCTTTCGAGCCGGGTCAACTGCGATGGCCTCGTCCCCGTCTTCGTCGTGTCCCTTTGCGTGTGCCTCGCGGCGTGGCTTCTTGCCCTTCTTGCCCCGCTTGTGTTTTTGCTGGGGCTCCTTGGACTTCCTGCCCTCCGCGGGCGCGTCGTCCACACGCTTTCCTTTCTTGGTGTCGAAGATGGCCCCCACCGCCTCCTCGCCGGAAGCAAAGCTGGTGGCGATGTCGAACAGTTCAATGGAGTCGGCTGGCGGGCTGCGCCCGAGTTCGCGCACGAGGTCCCGGCGGGTCGTGCCCTCGAGGAAGGCGTGCACGATCTCGGACTGGGCCATGCTTGGGAGCTCGGTGCAGCGCTTGTAGAAGCGCCGTATGAAGTCCCGGAGCGACTCGCCGGGCTTCTGGGTGCACGCGCGCAGGTCCCAGGAGTTCCCTGGGCGCACATATGTGCCCTGGAAGTTCCCCACGAAGGTGCGGACCAAGTCATCCCAGTTGTGGATCTAACTGGCCGGCAGATGCTCGAGCCATGTCCGCGCCGAGTCTGCGAGGTGCAGCGGCAGGTTGCGGATGATAACCTCGTCGGTGGTGGCCCCGCCCAGCTGGCATACTAGGTGGTAGTCGTTGAGCCACACACGAGGGTCCGTCTTCCCCGTGCACCTGGATTCTTCACCGGGAGCAGGCACAGAGATTGGTGGAGTTCTCCCAACTTCGCAAGCATTCTTCTAGCTCCAAGAGATGACACCGGAGTTCCATGCTCAGGTGGACGCACACAAGACCAGGGCATGACTATATTATCAAGTGGTGTTGCCATGGTGTTTCAATTTGGCTCAAGCAGTAAAGATACAGGCCTCCTATTTATAGCAATGGAGCTCAGCATCGGTCACCATTCGCTTCACAGATGGCGTGGCGACCTTATCAGGACACTATTTGCACATGGAGCACGAGGTCTTTGTCTTCTATCGGAAGCACTGACACGTCTGCAGTAGGCCTGATGTCATCTTTTCAGTCCCTGTCCTTTAGCGGTGACGGTGGGATCTCTACGTAGGGGCAGGTTCTGTGTCGGCACAGTGCACCAGTGGGTCGCTACACGACAATGAGTCTGGTCACCCGGTGTTCCCGTGTGGAGATTCCCGTTGCTTTGTCTATTTCCAAGAGAAGAGTATTTGTTTCATCAAGCAGAAGGCCTTAAGTTGTGGATTCGTTCTTCGAGCATCAGCCCGACCTTCCAGGTCGCCTTACTACACGGGGGCTACTCTACGAGTGCGTCTTTGTGACGCTCTCTTTTCTTCCGTCGCCTCGACCTACCAGAAGCATGCTTCTGCCACATCTCTGCTCGACCTCCCTTTGGTCAGCATTTAGACCTTCCTTGAGGGTGTGTCGGTCGTACCTGATTCCGGTCAGGTCGGCGGTTCTTCAAGAAATGACAGCGCATTGTCTTCACTTCAAGCCCCTGGACCTACTCTCCAGAAGCTTGATGTTCGCCTTCGTACGCGCTCAAGAGTATTTTCTTTTTTGATCCCCATGCACCCTGCGCGACCTGACCTGCGCCACGTCTTCACTTCGCATCGACGTGACTTCGTCTCCGCCGCTACGCCAACACGTCGATCGGGGGCTTGAGAGACATGGGTACCCATGGGTCTCCACCGACCAAGGTCCCGGAGGTCCCTGTCAAGTGGACCCGACCTGCCAGTAGCACCGCCGACCTGCAAGTGAGCCCAGAGACCTTATCCACAACCCCGGCGACCTTAGAAGACCTCGGACGACCTTATCCAGACCCCAGAAGACCTACCGGGCTTGTGGAGCAAGCTTCTCCCTTAGATCGTGGCGCGGCACCGCCAGTAGGTCCGTGGATCGCGGGATCCCCTCTGTAATCACAGAAGATGACCTTCCTAATCTGTAACCGACCCCGATGAGGGTCCACCGACCTCGAATGGAAGCCCTAGCCCGCTGGCCATATAAGGCTGCCTAGAGCTCCATTCGAGGGGACTTCCCCATTCACGCATAATCCCACCACAATGGACGTAGGGTTTTACTTTCCGGAGGCCTGAACCAGTCTAAAACCCCTTGTGTCCTCACCATTCTCGCCGAGTTCCAAGTTCCATCTAAGAACTACCACCTACGCTCTTAGGTCCCGATCCCCCCATTAGTTAACCTACAACCGCTTGGGTAGCCCTCTTGCGGATCTGTCAGGTCTCAGCTCCTGACAAATTTATCATCTCCTTTAATAGTGATTGGTAAATATAGATGGTAAATACTTCTAGAGTGCTAGTAGCATACTATGATGAGCATTAGATTTGTAAAAATGTATATACTTTGTAAAAAGCATTTAAGGTGGGCGAGAGGGATCACCTTAGCACGGTGCTCCTGAGATGGGTCTTCTTGTAGTACCGCGAGTGGATGGGCTTGTAGCGGGTAGTAGCTTGTGAGCCATCATCCCACTCAAGCCTGTCCCACCATTCCTTCTCGCAGTCGCACTCCACTGCCTTCTCACCATTGCCGACATCCGGAAGGCGTTTGAGACTCCAGCAGCCCCTGATCTTGACGGTCTTCAGATTGGGCGCGGACATCTTGACACCACAGATGCACTGCAGCGAAGGGAGCTCGTGCAGGTGGATACACTTCAGGCTGGGGAAGTTTAGGGTAACTGGCCTCTGCTGCTTCTGCACGTAGTCCTTGGCTTTGGTGTCCAAAGGAAATACTTCCCGGAGATCTCCGCACCACGTGATCTCGAGGGTCTCCAGACAACTCAAGCTGTTGGGGTACCCTGATCGGTAGCCACTGTTGTAGTAGTATAGGAAGTGGGTACCACTGAAAGTTTCAGTGGACAAAGGGAGTACATGTATCATCCTCGGGCAAAAGTCTAGGTGCAACAATGTCAAAAATGGAAATACACGATAGTATCCAAATGCTTCACTCCATTTCCAGATATAGCATGCCTTCGGGAGCTGTGACGCCCAGAATGTTCTCAGCCAAAATACAAAGCCACCACTAATTCTTTTTCCATGAGTGAAGATAGAGTCCACCACTCTGGGGCACCTCTCGATTCTACATAACTCTAGGTTATACCATTCTAAACTCAGTCCTGTAGTTGAAGGGATTTGGGTGATGGACAGGCTATCATGCACGTGCAAGATCCCAGCACAATGTAATACAAACTTCGGCACGGTAATATTACTAGTTTCTTCACCACCTTGCGATAATAATTTAGCCCTCATCCGGTCTTGTATGTGCATGTAGCAGCTGATCTTTCCAAAATAATAATAAGCATTCGGGCCGGGCCACATCCACATGACCCCCAGAGCATCACCATCTCCTTCAGTAACCTGCTGCAGGTGCAGGTGGTTCATGGTGCTATCTGCTGCATATATTGCTGGTGCATCCTGGTGCTGAAGGCTTGCCAGCATTTGCGGGTGACCACCGCCTCCCATCTTGACTTCTGGAGAGGAAACGACCTCAAGATGTATCTTGCGGGAATCAGAAAACACTGCCTCAAGGGACCCGAGGAGCCTTGCATCCTTTACAGAAATGTACCAAGGAAATTGATTGGTCGGTCGACTGCCATATGCATGCAGTACTGATGTTGCTGCCGATGTTCCTATAGTAGCAGCAGTAGTACCCCTCTTGGCTATTTCTTCCCTGGATTGGGCAGTGGGTGCTGACTGCGTGGTGTCAATGCAGAGCATATCTATGTCTTTTTTCATGTTGTGTTTTGGAGGCCACAGTATTGCACAAAGCTTCTTGCAGTCAATTAGATAGAGCTCATTAAGAGAATGGATTGTTGTTGCAGTGAGATCTACTGTTTTCACTGATGTGCCCGAGATATCTAGCAAGCAGAGGTCATTCAAAAGTCCTCTCAGGACTAGATTCTTCATATTAGTACATCCCTTGAATGAGATTCGTATTAACCCAGCACCGGTACATTGGCCAACAATGAGAGTCTCAAGGCAGCTACTGTTGCTGCTCACCCCCCGCCTAGATAGGCTGCTTGACGGAGAAATGTCACTGTTGCTGATCGCCCAAGGACTTGATAAACTCAGGGGAGAAATGACACGATTTTCTGTAAAGTCAAGGAGCTCCATCTTGTTCATCTCTGAGAACAAGTTATTTTCCAAGTCACTGCTGCACATTACAGTAGACTTTGTTACTCGGAGCTTGCGGATGTTAGGCAATCGTCCCTGGAGCTGCCCAATGTCCCATTTCTTGGTTCCCATCACATTCAGCTCCCTGAGTTGAGTCATGAGATCCATCATCTGGCCAGACAAGATCTGATCGCAGTCTGTGTAGCGCACGTCAAGCACCCACAACCTCTGGAAGCACCGACGGACATCCTCCTCCTTCCTTTCTCCATCTGTGTTGTTAATCCCAGTGTTTTGGCAACGGTCAAGCCATAGGAACTTCAGGCTCTGGCAGCACTGGAATGGAGGTGATTGGAAGTTGAATGTGCAGAGTGAGAGCTTGAGAACATGAAGCTTGTTGGAGCAGTGCTGGAACATGTCTCCATTATGAATAGCTCCAGCCGGGGTCCTAGCGAACCCACAGGTTGGTGAACTCCAGTATGGCTTGCTCTTGATGAACCTTGCTAAATGAGGGGAGGGCAAATATTGATGGTGGTCCATATCCAACAGCATCTGCTGCTGCAAAGCGTCTGCAGCTCTCCATAACTCATCATCGTTATCACCACCACTAACATCTCTCTCTTTGTTCTGTAACTGATGTATGATGCGATCACATACCCAGTAGTTGGCGCCATGGGTGGCCAAATCATAGTCGATGGGCTGGCTGCCTTTGCAACACAGATCCATCATGTACAGGAAGCACTCAGCAATTTGTGCAGGCTTATTGATAATGGCGCGAGATTCAGCAGTTAACTTGCATGCTTCAGCCACTTCTGCAGCCTCTTCAAGTACAAGGTCGGACCAGAGCTGCTCTTGCTTCTCATCATTGAGTGGGAGCACTGAGATAAAAGCATCAGTTGTTCCTGCGCTCTTCATGGCCTTGTCAACTTCGGTTCGAGGTTTGATCCGGTACCTCCCTTGGAATGTCCAGAGCACCTTGCTGGTTGAGTAACCTGACAGAGGCAAGCCGCAACAAGTGGCCAGGTCGATCTCCTCACTGCTCCCATTGTGGAAAATCACCAATAATCTGCGGTTTGCCTTCTGGGTGTGCTGATATATCTCCCAGACCACTTGCTGTAGCTCAGCGCGGGATCCTTCGGCCACCCCTCGGAAATCATCCTCCTCGTCTTGCTGGTCAAACATCTTCATCACTTTATCGGGGAGCTTCAGCTGCTCTGCGACCGCTCTCTGAAATGCTCTCCTGCTTTCCCACATTGAACAGTCGATGTGGATGAACTGATCAAACCCCAGTTCGGCCAGGGCTGTCTTCCCAGCTGGTGAAGTAGCAGCGGTGAGGCGTTGGGCAATTGCTCGGAGGACAGCAGACGCCCCAAGCCCGTCCCAGCCATCGAAGTAGAAGACATTGTCTCTGCTACTGGGGTTTCTAGTAGCACTAGCATTTTCTTTCAGCACTTCGAGAACTTCTGTAGCAGCCTCATATATCGTGTCGGCTCCAAAGCGCTGCATGCAAATTAATGTACATATGCATTAGGCCATCGGGGAACAAGGTGCTCATCACTTGAGATTGAGATATGGAACAGAAGCAAAAAAAAACGGTAGGTTGTTCTAACTCCATGTTTACCTCATTACGCATGGTGGATTGAATTATTGGAGTAACCGGCCGTAGCTGTCAGCAGACCTTCAGCCAGTAGTACTGTGAAACCTCTACTTTCATTTTGGAGAGGGAGATGCAGCTGCCAAGCTCCCACAGATCGACTCCATTTTGATTATGGGGTCTAACCCATCACTTAATTAATTAGTTTCTCAGCTGATCTGGCCACACGAGCATGAAAACTAATTAATAAGAGCAGGTATATATGTAGTACGCTCATGCATTATTCTAATTTTTGTTCCAAGCTAGTTTATTTGCATGATGAGCACTCTACAATATATACGTAATAAGTTACAAATAAACATGTGTTTGCAATGAAGGGATCGATGATTAGTTAATAAGTTACGTACCTCAGTTAAGTAGAATTGGCGTGTAGCAGGAGAGATAAACAAGCCGAACAGATAGAATTAACCAACTGTTGTGTATTTTCGTGAGTCTCAGAGAGGGTGAGTGAGTGAGGTAGAGTATAGCTAGGTCGATGCAAGTTGCCTGGTTACATAAGCTTTGCTTTTAGGCAAATCTCCAGCCGGGTTAAACTTTTCTTTTCCGTCTGTAAATGGTCCTCCGATGATTCTTTGCTTACTCCCAGGAAAAGGAAGAAATTAAAGTTGGTTCTTTGCTTTGTAACCAGCTAGCTGCTGCAGGATTTTTTAAAGGTAAAGGGATTGAAGATTGAAAGGTATACTATATGCTAGTTCTGTTTCTTTGTTTTTGCCTTGTAGGCGACTCAAAGTGATCAAAGATAGAGAATCCAATGTAGATATAGGATCTGAGCTTTCGGCAGTAGCTTGCATTCAAAGTTTCAAACACGGGCATAATTTATTGATCTTTTACGGTACACAATATTAAGCTGTACTAACGTTCGAAAAGAACTAGTATAAAAGCATTCGACGGTCAAAATTAATTGTATACTGCTGAAACCTTCACCTGTAGTATGGGTAGTATACATGAGTAGTATATGTAGTATAAGGATATCATGGTAAAAGAACACAAATGACACCATTATAATTTTACTTTTGGCACTAACATAAAGTTTAAAAGACCATTCCATTTGAAATATCACTTTTTACAATATAATATTACTAACTTCTCCATAATAATGCATAGGTAGATCTTATATATACTACATACTATTGTGTACTGTAAAATAGCTCTTCTTGAACAGCATAGTTGGTAAACTTTTCACGTACTCCCTCAATACAAAAGGTCATCCAAGAATTTCAAAACATATTAACAAGGAACTAAAATGACCTTGCTTACCCCTATTTATTAGCCATTTTTACGCTAGTTGACTGCAACATACACATTGACTTGTTTTTAGACATATTTTGAATTCCAAAAATGACTATTTTTTGGATGGAGGGAGTAATATAAAACATGTGGAGACAGAACCTGATTACATGACAATTAAGAATGGCTAATAATAATATGTACTCCTATTATGGTAGTGGGACCAGCTCTAGGTCTGGGCCCACTATACTATGTGGTGTCAATGCATAGCAAATCTATGTCTTGTTTCATCCCGTCTTTGGTGGCCACCGCTAGTATTGCTCAAAGTTTCTTGAAGTCAACTAGATAGAGCTCATTAGATAAGCAAAAAGTCCATTGATCATCCAATTATAGGCTAAGTTTGGTTTTGGGCATTGTCGGGGTTCTCTACCGCTGAACAGTAAATTTGTATCGATCGTGTGTCGGGCTCGGATGGTTAGCGCAGGAGACAACGGGATTTATACTAGTTCGGGCCTCCGAGGAGTAAAACCCTACGTCTAGTGTCGAGTTGTCGTGTTCCCGTGCTACGAGTGTTTGTAGTAGGGGTTACAAACTGGTCGGGAGAGGGTGTCGGACCCAAGTCCCTTAGAATGGTGTTTGATCTGCAGGAGGTCTAACCCTAGTGACGGTTGCTCTCCTCTCCCTTTTATAGACACAAGGGGGGAGCACAAGGGGAAAGGAAAAATGAGGTACAGTGCTTGGTCGCTGGGATGTCCCGTCGTGCGTCGCTGTCCATCACGACGCATTGAAGTGGAGTCGTGCTGCTTGGTCGTGGGTGTCGCCGCATGGCCGGGCTAGGCTGTTCACCCCGGGACGCTTGGCGCCTCCTCCGAATAGTTCGTTGTTGTCTAGGTCCACCAGATCACTTGACTAGCCTGCCATGTTAAGGCCTAACCTTAGGCCAGAGCTCGTCGTAGGGGGTGCTTGAGTGCCTCGGGCGAAGCTTGCGTGTGGCAGAGTTGGTGATGATGTTGATGGGATGGCTGTGCAGACGAGCAAACCCACATTAAGGCTCTTGTCGGGGCCGGCTGCTCGCATGGGTCGCCAGCTGGCGTATTTGCATGGCGCGGGAATCGGTCCCCCACGCGTCGTGGTGGAGGCGTTCGTGCCCCAGGCTCGCGCCGCGTGTCATGGCCCACGCCCCAGTCGGAGTCAGGGGAAGCTCGTTTGGGACGGAGACTCGTCGTGCGAGGCGAAGACTTGTCGTGCGAGGCAGAGACTTGTCGGAGTGGGTCCCTCTTGTAGGGAACTAGTTGGAGATGCTGCCAACTAGTCGGGAGCATGACGTCTTGCCAGTGAGGGTCTTGACCAGGGTCCTCAGTCCTCCTCGTCTTGAATCTTGGCCTCGACATTGTCAATCTAGGCCATCACGTTGTCAATGATGTCGGATTGCCTTGTGTTGAGGGAGATCATTTCGCCGTCAAAGGGGGCCCTAATCCGGGCCCTCATCAGGCATTCAACTCCAAAATAAAAAATCTTTGTCCATCCAACTCTCAAAACCGTTCAAATTTGGCCATATGGCTGTTTTGATAGGTGGTTTTAAAATTTTTATATACAATAAAATCCTTATATCTTAAAATAATTATTACTTTTTGCTCGTAGTTCCGATTTAGGTGATTCTTGCAGTCACACGTTCATAATGGTGAGTTTTATCTTTTCATATGTTATTTATATTGTTTTATCATTATTTGTTATATTATTTTGTGGTGTAGAAAAAACAATATAAGAAAAGTATAATAAACAATTACAAAATAATATGAACAACATTATAAAAGATAAAGCTCATCGCTATTATGCACACATGACCACAAGAATCACTTAAATTGAAGGTATAAGCAAAAAATAGTAATCATTTTAAGATAAGAGGACTAAGCTATAAATGTAATGATTAAAATAATCATGTTGCCCTAGTGCACAGGCACAAGGGTGTGCCGAAAATCTTTCAGTAAAAAAATACTAGCGTTTACGAAATGTCACGAGAGGGAAATGTGCATGGTTCTTGTTGTGATGTACATTTAGTGGTGCACCACATTCACTTTGATGCTTGCTTCGCCCCATGATGTTAGTACTGTAATAAGAAGTGGATTAACTACATGGATGTATGATTTTTGTTATCTGGCTCATCCGCTTCTCCTGTAGAACTAATTGATTACTAGCCTTTTTCCCTTTTTCCTTTTCCTTTTCCTTTTTACCTTGTGGGCACGCAATTCAAAGTGATCAAAACTAGAGAATGCAATGTAGATGTAGGATCCGAGGTTCATATGGAAAGATCCATGGTAAACTTTGCAATTTTGCTACAAATTGGTGGTACAACAATTGTGATGTTTACTGTTTGCGTAATGAAAGAACTGTGTTACGTGTCCTGGATATCTCCGTGGCCAGGTATCCTGCAACATACTGTACTTACATTGATTCCTTACTCTCCCTCCTGCTTCTAGTCTTGAATGTCAGTTAGAGGTCTTGATCAAATACCATTTCGGTCTTCATATAATGAGAAGCGCTCATAGAATCCCAGTACCTTCTTCTGAGTTCAGACTCCAATGTAGATATGCCTGTCTGCAAATTCTAGAGAACTTGCCATGAATTGTGGACATGTGGTCATCCTTTCTGATTATCAAGTACGCAGAACTTGCTATTAGTTTGTCTTCTGTGATTTTTCCCGGGAATTGCATTGCAATATCCAAACAGGGCTCGGCCAATAAAAAATACCTAAAAGTTAAGATTTCATTAGTCAAAATGATGTCCAGTCACTACGCATAAAGTAAGACTGCTGAAACTGCAAATTGTGTTAATTAAAACATTGTTTTTCCTGTACCGATGTTTTAGCTATGCAGGCTGAATAAGTGTTATATATGGTCATATGGATGATTTTATGCAAATAATTCGCTAGTATTCTATATGTTTATTATGCGCAAGAAGTTTGTCAAGTAACTTAAGACAGTGTGCTATTTGGTAAACAGAGGCAGAGAACGACTACATTACAGTACTCCCCTTGGCACAATATTAAACACTGTCCACGCACATTATGAAATTGGCTACACATGCACACTGTGCACAGGGCTTTTTGTTGTCTTACAATTGTGAATTGTGATGTTTACATAAATGTATCAGGGTTTAAATTGTAACTGTGATATGAATTCAATGGCTTGAGTACACATACCACAATGCTAGATTTCATGTTGCCAACTAATGTTAGGAAAACCACAAGTATGCAAATTAAAATCTGCACATGTTAAGGAAAGAGAAACAGGATGCATGAGTCTCTTTACCTGAAATGCACAAGCCGAAATAGGGGAAATCGCCAGAGCACGAACCGTCTTTGCACACCTTTGTGACATGGTAGGATTTAAGATCAACGCTCATCTGTGATCTGTCCGCACAAAGATGGCAGCAGCGCCATCCGCTAAGCCAGCTACATCATTCATCAAGTGAGGCTGATAGGGTATCATGACGAAGCAATGACTCTGCTTTGTGCCGATCCTGCATACCCACGAGAAGCAGCCTCTCCCTTGACCGCAGGTACAGTGTTGTGCGGTTCACAATGTTGGCGAATCCGGTCACTCCGATTGCCGGTGATTGGGCAGGTCCCAGACCACGAAGGGAACTCCCCCCAAATCCAGGGGACACCGGAGGAGGATCCGGCCGTGTCGGGCCGGGCGTCGATCGCGGAGCCGTAAGCCGTTTGATCAGGCGGCGCGGGGCGGGCGGAAAGAGGATCGTGTCCCGAGGTTGTAGAGGAAGCCGAGCCATGGGCGTGCGGTGGAGGTCACGGAACCGGCGGCGGAAGTCAGGGCCGGAGACGATGCGGCATCAACAGGGTATCCTCGACGAGCTCGTCCATCAGCGCCGGCGGCGGGTCGGGGCGGGGGAGGTAGAGGAGGAAATGGTCAACCAGGGCCGGCTGTACCAAGTGGGGCCAGGGAAACAACTTGGCTGGTTCGTTACACCCAAAGGGTGCAAAGGGGTAACCATTGGTCTTGCGACCTTCAAACTTTTTAAGCTCAATCATTTGTCTCTACTTTTTCAAAATTTTAAAGAAGTAGACAAATAATCGCACTAAAGAGGTTGATCAAGCACCACATTATAATCAACTTGCACACCGGATTGATTTTGGCCGGCGGAATGGATAAATATAAAATGAAAATTAGGGAGGTGGCTGATCTTGCCCGTATTATGTAATTGTGATTTTACCTTTATTTTTTTAACTTTGCGATTTTGCCCCTCCTTTTGACATATGAAGCTTCCGTCTACCCCTCTTTCTAACTCCGTTAGGTGATGAACATTTGGAAAAAATAAAAGAAATAAGAAAAGACTGAAGACTATGGAAATAGACCAAAGTGCCCCTGCTCACCTTATCCGCACCACGCACGGATAGCCTCTCGGGCGGCGGACCTGTGCAGGCCTGACGGCAGCGGCGGAAGGAGGCGCGGCGCGAGGGGGCGCGGCCCCGGCCGTGCGGCCTCCGGCTGCCCCGACGCCAGCCGCGGGCCAAGCAGCGCGGGAGGCGCGGTCGTCGGCTGCCCCGACGCCGGCCGCGCGCGCGCGGTCTCCTGGAGACCCGTCGCCGGCGGCACTGGAGGTCTTTGTTCTTTTCTGTATTGCTACTTTTTAAGAAACACAATTCTTCGTTATGTTGCAGATACCGTTCTGCTGGAGTTCAAGTCGATACACACTCAAGATGGAGGCAAGCATTGGTGAACTGGTTGCATGTGAATATATGTCTTTGATGCAATATACGTCAAAGTATGAAAAAAATATGTTAAATTGTTGCCCTTTTTTAACCAGAAACAAGGGTAAATCACAAAGAAGTCAAATTAGTAAGGGCAAAATCACAAGGGTAATATTGTCTTTTCATAGTAAAGTTAACACGGTTAACTGCTCTTCACAAAACAGGGGTAGATGCTATCTTCGATTTGAAATAATAGGGGCAAAATCGCAAAGTGAAAAAATAGGGTCAAAATCACCATTACACTACATAACAGGGGCAAGATAACCAATCTCCCTGAAAATTATGATAGCTATTATAAGGATCCAAATTTATTTCGTGTCGGAAACCAATTTGCTCATGATATAGACGTCAAGAGACTCGGAATTAATCCACTAGTCATGAGGTGTGGAATCAATCCGGCTCTTCCTTCCTATACTTATCATGATCAGTAAATTAGTTCTCGAACCGAAATAACTTTGGTTCTCTATAGTATCTTTTTTACAGTATTTATCATTCTCGTCCGGATTGAAATCCCATAGAAATGAACGATCCCTTATTCGTCTTCATTCCGTATAACAGGAATATTAGCTTTGTCAAATTACTGAATTCCGTATCATTTGTTTAAAAAATACTCAAACTCATCACAAGATACGTGAATAATCATGATACATGCAATTTTTTACGAAAACAAAATTGTGCTGATAAGCTTCAATGCTAATAAGCTTCCTATATTCAGGCAGCCTTCAATTCTCTTACAGAGCTGATCATGGCTTGCACAATAAAGTTCACTGATAAAGTTAGCTGGACAGTTCCCCTGATAAAGTTCTCTGGCTTCTGGAAAAGTCCGGAAAGTATACTTGATAGGGTTCCTAGCCCTACCGGGGATCTCTCGCAACGAATACGAGTGAGAAGGAGGCGGAGGCGGTGGACGACGGCGGCGCTGGTGCGCGCCGTGATCGCGAGGGAGGCGAACAGGGAGGCGGCGCTACGGTACTCGCGGTTGCTTGTCGTAGCACGAGGGGAGGAGTTGAGGGATTAGGGTTGGCCCACGAGGCCAAGAATCGATTGATTGCCAACTTATTCAATCCTTCCCGGTCTTCGGAGTATATATCTCCGATTACAAAAATATCTAAGAAAAGTAATCCATCTACGAAAAGGAAACCAACTAGCCACGATTACGGAAACGGCGGCACAAATAGGTGATGGGCACCGGGGGCGCCACCACCCCCCCGGCCGCGCCGGCCCCGGTGTGGGCGGCCCGTAACATCTCTCCCCCTCCTCCACAAACAGCTCATCCTCGAGCCGGAATGCGAGAAAGCGCGCCTTGAAGTCTTGGAGCGGTTCCCGGGTGATCTCCTTGTCGGGCTCGCCTTCCCATTCGACCTGCAGCCTCCCAAGAGTCAAGCGTCCGCCGAGCCCGTAGTACCTTCGCCGGAATGGACACCGGCGGCCCTCCTCTAGAGCCGGTAGAGGAGGGGGGCGCTAGCGGCGGAGCGCCGTAGAAGGGCTTCAGCAAGCAGACGTGGAAGACGTCGTGGAGACGAGCGCCTTTCGGCAATGCCAAGCGATAGGCCACCTGCCCGATGCGCTCGACAATGCGGAATGGCCCTGTGTAGCGAGGGCCGAGCTTCCCTTTTGCCCGCGGCTCTAGGGACTGAATCAGGCGATGCAGGAGGCGCAGCCAGACCCAATCCCCAAAGGCAAACTCCAGCTCGCGATGACGACGATCGTAGTAGTGCTTGGCATAGTTGCGAGCTTGACGGAGCCGTTCCCTGATGTCGGCGAGGAAGGAGTCGCGGTCACGGAGTAGCTGAGAGGCCTCCTCCGACGCCTCAGTGCCTGGCGCATGGGGAAGGAGAGGTGGCGGGGGTCGGCCGTACACCACCTCAAACGGCGTCGCGCGGAGCGCCGTGTGATATGAAGTGTTGTAGCAATACTCCGCCCAAGAAAGCCAATCCACCCAGGCCTGTGGGCGGTCGCCAGTCGCACAACGGAGGTACATGGCGATCACCTTGTTGACCACCTCCGACTGGCCATCGTCTGGGGGTGGAACGTCGTGCTGAAGTGAAGCTGTACGCCGGACAGCTTGAAGAGGTCCCTCCACAGGCGGCTGGTGAAGACCGGGTCCCGATCACTGACGATGGAATTCGGGTAGCCGTGCAAGTGGACGACCCGTCGAAGAAGGCGCGAGCGACGGAGGCGACCGTGTACGGGTGGCTCGGTGGAATGAAGTGTGCGTACTTCGAGAATCGGTCCACCACCGTCAGGATCACCGAGCGCCCGTGGACCTTAGGCAGCCCCTCGATGAAGTCCATGGAGATGTTCGCCCAGACCTGGGAAGGCACCTCAAGGGGCTGCAGTAGGCCAACCGGCTGGAGCGTCTGGGTCTTGTTTCGCTGGCACGTCGCGCATGTCCGTACATGGTCCTGGACGAGACACTTGTCGTGTGGGATGTAGAACTTCAGACGGAGGCGCTGGAGCGTCTTCTGTACGCCCTCATGACCCACCGCATGGACCAGGTCCAGGGCGCGCGTGCGCAAGTCGGCGGTGTCGGGGACGAAAATGCGCTTGCCGTGGAGGAGAAGACCATCGCCAAGCGCCAGGGCGCCCCCAGCTCGCCGGCCTGGAGGCGCTGTGTGAGGCGGCTGGCCTCGGCGTCCTGTAGGGTGGCCGCCGCGCGCCTCGTCGAGGAAGGCGAACGTCGGCCCCGAGATCGCTAGCGCCCATGGCGTGTCGGAGGCGTCCTCGTCGCGGCGGGACGGGCGGCGTCGGCCACGGAGTTCGCCGCCCCGGATGGTACGTGAAGAGTATCTTGGACCCCTAAGTGGGTTTTGGTGATATAATGACACACCTAAGTGGCCAATGAATTTATCTAGTCCATGAGCAGTATTAAAATTATGTATGGCATCAAGCACGCTTCGTTGACAACACAAAAAGAAAGTGGTGCTCTAAAAGGATTCCTAAGAAGGCTCATTTATTTTTACTTTTAAAATTTGAGTCCTAGGAATGCCGTACTATCAAGAGGGACGAGAATTATGTCTTCCAAGAGTCGAACAGGTGCTCTAGTTGCTAAAACAAAACCTATGAGAGACACCTTTGCACCAACACATTCACGGGGATCTTATCTTGGGTGCTGGCCTTGAAAGGCCGGAGTGTCCGGGTTTTTGCCCGGAGACTCCAGACTTCCCGGAGAGTCCGGGTTTATCCCGGATACTCCGGGTCATAAAGCCTCAACGGCTATTTTGAGGGGGTATAAAAGCCCCCTCCACCCCTTCATTTACTCCTCTCCCCTGCCATTTTTCGTCCTGAATTGTTACAAACTTCATTTACTCCTCCCCTCTCTCCCTTTGGCTCAAAGTTGGTGAGATTTGTTGTGGGAGTTAAGGAGGATTTGAGAGCAAGGGCTTGGAGAGTGCTAGTGAGCTGATTTCCCATCTCTAGAGCACCTCGTTCTTCGCTTGGTTGGCAAAATTGGTGTTTGTTACTCTTGGAGCTTTGAGCTCCTAGCCGGCTAGGCGTTGCCTTGGAGCATCCAAAGGTTGTGGCTACCCAAGGAAGTTTGTATCACCCCGACTTGAGTAAGTAACTCTAGCTCGATCTTCGTGGTCGCTAGAGGGAGGAAAGTGACCTAGGTGCAAAGGTCCACCCTTTGTGGGTACCTCAACGGAGACGTAGACCTCAAGGTGTGAGGTTGAACTCCGGTAACAAATCCTGTGTCTCTTGTGCTTGTTCATCTTGTTGCATGCTTATTTCTTGTTTGAACACTTATCTAGGGTTTGGTGTCGATCTACTTCGTGTTGAGGTTCCTACAGGTTTTAAGTGGATAAACAGGCTTATCTCACCTCAGTGCATTACCTATTTTAACAGATTTACTTTTGAGCAAGTTTAAATCCTGTCTATTTAATTCCCCCTTAGCAGGCCGGACTATCCGGACATTTTCCCGAATTCTCCGGATTTCCGGAGTATCCGGAAAAATATCCGAGTCTCCGGACTCCGGGTCCGACACCGCGTAAAAGTTTGTGATTCTCGAAGTTCGACTATTCACCCCCCCCCCCCCCTCTAGTCGACATCTTGATCCTTTCAGTACGCCACCACGAAGTCAAACCCAAACTGATGTTGAGGAACAGTGGACAACCGCTGGTCGAGGAGAAACTTCAAGCTGCAGTGATCGGTGTGGACGAGGAAACGCCGGCCCCAGAGGTAGGGGCGCTAGTGTCGCACCGCCTGTACCAGGCCGATGAGCTCCCGCTCGTAAGCCACCAGCTTGCTGTGGTGAGCAGCGAATGGGCGGCTGAAGAAGGCCAGAGGTCCCTCCCCCTGGTGGAGCACGACGCCGAAGCCCGTGCCCGAAGCGTCACAGTTGACGATGAATTGCCGGCTGAAGTCCGGCATCTGGAGCACTGGTCCCGTAGACAGCGCCCGCTTGAGCGCCGTGAAGGCCTCCGCCACCTCTGGCGTCCATGCGAAGGCCTCCTTGCGGAGGAGGCGCGTGAGTGGGGCGGCGATGGAGCCGAAGTCGCGGATGAACTTGCGGTAGTATCCCGCAAGGCCCAGGAAGCCGCGAACGCCCCGCACCGACCGAGGCTCCGGCCAGGAGGCGACCGCCTCCACCTTGTCGTCGTCCATGGCGACGCCGTTAGCGGAGATGACGTGGCCCAGATAGGCCACCGAGCGCTCGCCAAAGGAGCACTTGGAACGCTTGACGTGGAGGCTATGGCATCGGAGGGCCTCGAGTGCGAGGTGGATATGCTGCAAGTGCTCAGTCCAAGACGAATTGTAGATCAAGATGTCATTAAAGAAAACAAGCACAAACCTACGAAAGAATGGCTGGAGGACGTCGTTCATGAGCGCCTGGAAGGTAGCCGGTGCATTGGAGAGACCGAACGGCATCACCAGGAACTCGAAGTGGCCGTGATGGGTACGGAACGCCGTCTTCTCCACGTCAGACAGGTGCATACGCACCTGATGATACCCCGAGCGCAGGTCCATAATGGTGAAGAAGCACGCGCCATGGAGCTCGTCGACCACCGGGATCGAGAACTTGTCCTTGGACGTCTTGTCGTTGAGGGCGCGGTAGTCGATGCAGAAGCACCACGAGTCGTCGGCTTTCTTTACAAGCAGCACTGGTGCAGAGAACGGTGACGTGCTCGACCGGATGATGCCTTGTGCCAGCATGGCGGAACACTGGCGCTCGAGCTCATCCTCCTGCAGCTGGGGGTAGCGGTATGGCCGAACCGCCACTGGTGCCGTCCCGGGCAGAAGGTGGATACTGTGGTCGTAGGGGCGGGACGGTGGGAGCCCGTGCGGCTCGGTGAAGACGTTGTCGTACTCCCGCAGTAGGTCGTCGATGAAGGGCCGGTCGGGGTCGGCGTCTACGGAGTGGGCGTGCGCCTCGGGCCCCTCCGAATGGGGCGCCCCAAGCCCCCGCCAAAACACCCGTCGTCCCTGCCACTGAAACGCCATGCGGAGGGAGTCTAGATCCAGCAGGATATTGCCGAGGGTGCGTAGGTAGTCAGCGCCTAGCACCAAGTCGAAACCGCCAAGGCCGATGCTGAAGCAGGTGATGGGGAACTCTTCGCGCCCGACGAGCATCAGAATGCCTCGCGCCACCGCTGCGCAGGGCACCTTGTCGCCATTGGCGACCGTCACACGGAGGTTGGCCGGCTCGGACTCCAGCTTGATGTGTCGCGCAACCGCCGTGTCGACGAAGGTGTGGGAGGAGCCGATGTCGACGAGGGCCTCCAAGCGCTGGCCGTTGACGAAGACCGGGATTACTATGGTGTCCCCGGGTGCGGATGCTCGCGATCGCGTAGAGCGACACGCGCGGTGTCTCCTCGGTGGGGGTCGCTTGCCCCTCCTGCGTGGGCTGCTCCGCCATGAGAGCCGCGTGCAAGGCGGCCTCCGCTTCGGCGTTGGCCGCGCCGTCCTCCAGATCGTTGGTGATGAGGAGGTTGAAGAGCCGCTTGCATTGATGCCCGCGAACGAACTGTTCGTCGCAGTTGTAGCAGAGTCCCATGCGACGACGCTCCCACATCTCGGCCGGTGTGAGACGGCGGAAGGGGCGCGGGGGCGCCTGCACCGGGCCGGTGGCGCCGCCGCCGCGGTGGGTGCATCCGTGGACGCGCGCAGAAGCGCCGGGGGGTGCGCGTGGCGGCGGTGGCGGCGGGAAGCGCATGGGCGCCCGGACAGACGGGGCGCGGATGGGAGCTGCGACGCCGCCGCAAGCCGTTCGTAAGCCCGTGCCAAGTACATGGCCGTCTGAAGATCGTCCGGGTGGCGCAACTCGATGTCGACCCGGATATGGTCCGGGAGACCGCCGAAGAACAGGTCCGCTTTCTTGTGTGGCAGATGTAACACCCTAAAACTCCATCACTAAATTAACTTAGCAACAAATGGCTAGGTTTAAAATTCCTTTAAGGACATAAATAAATTATTAAACAAAATGGCTTTTAAAATATTTAAACATCACTAAAATAATTTAGAAATAATAAGTGTTTGTGCATCATGGTTCGAATGCATGGATTTTGTTTGATTGAAGTTTGAAAGTTTGAAAAATGAATTTGAAAAGAAAATTTAAAAGAAAAAGGAAAACCCTTTTCCCTCTCCCTCTCCCTCTCTTTTTCTTTTCTCCCGCCGGCCCAAATTCAGCCCGCAAGCAACCCAGGCCAGCAGGCCTTTTCTTTTTTTCCTCACCGCGCGCGCAGACGGCCCAAGTGGCCCAACATCGCAGCCCGCCGGCCCAGCACCGCCTCCCTCCCTTCTCTTTTGCGGGCGGGACGCCGACGGTGGGGCCCTCCCCCAACCTCCCGCCCGGCCGCCCGTGCCCCCCCCTCGCGCCGCCGGCCGTTACCGGCCGCTTTCCCCGCGCCCCTCGCCTTCAAGCTCCGTATTTAAGCGGCAATGAAGCTTCCCCATCACTCCCCCCCTCTTCAATCGACATTTACCCCTCTTAATCCTCCCCTCCCTTAACCCCCCATCAAGGCCCGTGGCCGTTAATGGCCATGCCGCCGGGAACCGCCTCCCGAGCTCCCCCCCGGCCTATTTAAGCACCCCCAGAGCACCCCGCACCTCCCCCTTCGCTTCACACCAAGCCCACGCGCCTCCCGTGCCCTAGCCGCTTGCGCCACCGTGTTGGACCGCCGGCCGCCGCGCCATTGCCGCTGCCCGTGCTCCTCCGCCGTCGGTGACGCTCCCTGGACCCTCCCGTTCGTTTCTCCTTCGCATGTGTGAGCTAATCCTTGTATCCAATCGAACCGCGCAGCTCCCGGTGCGCCCCAATCGAAGCTCGCCGTCGCCGCCCGTGAGGATCGGCCGCCGGTGTTGAACTCCGCCGCCGCCGCCTTCTCCATTCAATCCTCGCCCACCGTAGCTCCTACACTCGTAAGGACCCTATCCCCGCCCTCCTTTTCACTTGAGCCCGACCGTAGCGCACGCCGCCGCCGCCGCCGCCGCCGTCCGCCCCCATGGACGCCACGCCTCGGCCGCCGCTCTTTCCATCCGTGCAAGCACCCGGTTAGGTTCGCGTTGATCCCGCCTACGCGTAGAAACTTTCCCCGCGCGTTTTAGTGGCCGGGAGCGTTAGTTTGGTCGTCACCGCGACCCGCCGCCGCGCGCGAGCGCCGCCCCTCCCGGCCGCGTGCGGGCGTGGCCGGCCGTCCGATCGGCCATCCACGGCCCCGAGCCGTTGGACCCGCGGGTCAAACCCGCATGTAACGGTCAACCCGGGGGGAATTTTCTTAAAGAGAACCCCAGTTCTTTTATAATCGCAAGCCGGTCCTTCCACCCCATAAAATTCTTGCAAGTCAGTCCTGAAATTTATGTTTAAGCCCCTGTTTTATTAGAAAACCCTACCCGAGGTCCTAAACACTCTTTTTATAGTTTAAACCTTCTGTTTTTAAGTAAATTTATGTTTTAGCCCCTGTTTTCTTGCTGTTAGGTCCCTGTATAGGTTAGTTTATCACAGATTAGTCCTTAGATCTTGTTTTTAGCATAACTTCTCCGTTTTAGCTCCGTTTTTAGCGTTCTAGTAGTCCTTACGATCGTCTCAGCGAGCCCGTCGTTTTAGTAGCATGTTTTCAGTCTTTAGGATTGATTGGTGGTCTATTTTATTTATTGTATGCTTTATGTGTGCATCGTAGATATCGTGCCTCGTTTCATCCGAGCCACCTCTCGGGGACGATCGGGAGCGCTTGTTCGAAGAGGAGGAGGTTTTTGCCGTAGTTGAGGAAGGCAAGTGGTCTTCTCCCCCTGCATGTTCTTTTTTTGTCCTATATAATTGCATTATAATTAATGTTTACTTTTATGTTATCTTTGCATTAAATTGACGGGAAAACCTTTTATGGACTTACCTATATCATTTACCCTGATCCTTGGCCTAGCCCCTTTTAAATAAATTTTTGGGTAGAAAACGCTAGTTGCTTAACATGGGTTGGTTAAATGGGTCTTTTATGGAAATAATATATGGTTATAGTTAATGTTTTGGGTAATGCAAGAACACCTGAATTAATCGGAACATGGAGAACCACCCAAGAAAACATGCGCAACCACAGTGTTACATGGCTCTGACCTTAGCCGAATAATTAGGTGTGTGATCGTACTAGTGGCCCTTTTCCGAAAGGAGCGAGAGGGGGGATCCGGGTTGCGGGGGTATAGCCCCGGTCCTTTTGGGGTAGTAGCCTTTGCTAAGGTACCGACCACTAGGGAGGGTTATGGTCCGCCCCGATCCGTAACTATGCGGGTCGTTAGTCTTTTGCATGCCTTTGTAAAGGCTTCGTAGCGTCCCTATGCAATCACACCTCGGAAGTGTGGTATGGTGCTTGGTCGCATCGCATGGTTGGGTTTAAAGTTCTTCGAGCTTTTACGCGAACCGTGGGTAAAGTGTGCAAACCTCTGCGAGTGTAAACCGATCGATCGGCCGTGCTCACGGTCATGAGCGGCTTGGACCCTCACATGATAAATGAACTTAAAGATGAGATAAATCGTGGATTGGTGAAGCTCGAACCTACACTTAGTAATTAGGTGTTCTATAATTAAAACTTGACCAACATTAAAATGCTAACCGCTGCAAAACCTTAGCCTATCCTTGATAGCCTTGCATTTTCCCCCCACTTGCTGAGCTCCAACCATAAGTGTGCTCAGCCTTGCTTATCGCTGTTCAGAGGAAAACTTTGGAGGGGAGTTCTATGATGACTTCGATGAGCTGTGAAGCTTGCGGACCCCCAGTCAAGTGCCTGTGGGAGCGGAAGACGAGGACTCGACGAGTAGTTATTGTTTTCCGTTGTTAGAGACCTTCGAGTCTCCCGCATGAGTGTAATAAGTGGTTAAACTCTGAAATACGTTTGAATACTGTTTATGATATTTCACTCATTTTTGTCTATCATATGTGTGTGAACTGATCCTGACGCACATATGAGATGCACTTGGTTCCTCTTCAGAAATCAGGTGTGACAGCAGACGAGTTCGTTGAAGTGTTCCTGGTACTCCTGGACCGAGCCCGTGAAGGGAAGACGCGCCAGCTCGGAGAGGCGGTTGGTGCGCACCGCCGGGCTGAACCGTTGATGGCACAGGTCCGCGAAGCGATCCCAGATCGGTACGCCCTCGTCGATCTCCAGGGCGTAGTACCACGTCTGGGCTACTCCCGTCAGGTGGTAAGAGGCAAGCCAGACGCGGTCAGTCGGTGCTGTCTGCTGGCCGCGGAAGAACTGTTCGCAACGGTGCAGCCAGTTTAGCAGATCGACGGAACCGTCGTAGGAGGGGAACTCCAACTTGCTGAAGCGCGGAACGCCCAGCCTCGGAAATGCGCCGCCGCCCGCGCCGCCGAGAGGGGGCTGCTGATAGGCGCGGTAGGCGTTGGAGGCGCCCCCTGCGGCACTGCCTGTCCTGCGGCCGGTCACCGATGGGTTAGGCCGATCGGTGAAGAGTGGTGTCTGCGACGGCGAGTGGGGAAACGGGATCTCCGTGATCGGCTTCGGCGCCGATGTCACCTGGGGGGTCATCGTAGACGGCGCGGAAGTCGGTGGAATGCCGCCATAACCCAGCAACCCGTACGGAAACCCGTCCGGCATGGCGACGGTGGTGGCCTGGGCGGCCACCTCGAGCGCCTGGACGCGGGCGCCCAGGTCCTTGACAGCCGAACAGGTCTCCCGCATGATCTTGGCGAGCTCGGCCAAGGTGGGCTCCGGACTGGTGTCCTTCGTCCTGTCGTCGTCGCCTGGCATAGCTGATACCAGGTTGATAGGGTTCCTAGCCCTACCGGGGATCTCTCGCAGCGAATACGAGTGAGAAGGAGGCGGAGGCGGTGGACGACGACGGCGCTGGTGCGCAGTGATCGCAGGCGGTGCTACAGTACTCGCGGTTGCTGTAGCGCGAGGCTATGTTGCACGGATACGGATACACGTATCAGTATCGGAAGGATACGGATACGCAGATACGCCAATTTCCTAAAAAACCCAATACGCGGATACGTTTAATATTTTAAAATAAAATAAAAAAAATAATGCATGTCTAAATTATTACAAAACAACAAGTCTCAAGGTCTCAAATACAGTAGTCTGCAATTTAGGCATTGTTCATGCTACGGAAGTTCCTCGTTCCGCAATTGTGTTGTCATCCACAACATCTTCGACTTCATGCTCGAGCCGTGTAGCATCCAAACCAAAAGTCACAGCTTGCAATTCCGGTTCATCAAGGGACAAGTCGGCGACCTCAAGAATGCCAATACCACCAAGTGAATCAAAAGAATCCCCTCCTACATCCCACATCCTTGTCTCTCCCGTCTTGTACACATCGGTTCTTCTCGGATAGATGTCTCGGTTTGAGTGCACAAAGACCGGATCTTCAAGACGCTCCGGAGTTAAGGCATTTCTCTCGAAGACTATGGACAAAGCTATAGGTGCTCCAATTTCTTTCACAGCAAGAAGATGAGGTCAAGGTTGGCTAAGCAATTTCATGGCCAAACTCATCAACATGGGAGCAGATTGTCCATGATTTGTCCACCAAGTCATAGGGGAAACAACCCATCTATCATGGATTGAGTCAGGATCATTAAAATCTTCTCGAACGGCTAGAGAACCTTGCATACTCTTCTTTCACTTTAGCCAAATCTTCCGGGTTGGGAAAGAATTTCTTGAAGCAAGTCATCCTCATTTTTTACACCTCTTTATCTTTGTGGGGTGGTTCACGACCAAAGCACCTTCTTCAAGCCACTTTTTGCTATAATATCCGTAGTTGTCAATTGGCTTTACGATTTAGTGAATGGAAACAAAAAATTTGAAAGTCATAGGTGAACTAAATGAAAAAATATGAATGGCAATTTGTACCTTGGATTAAGTGAATGAGCTAAACAAAGGTAGTGGATTATTTCCTTTTGTCCACCTAGCAATCGCATGTCATAAATAACCGAGTACAAGTCTGACTCCTCATCTTCTTGCTTGCCCTCATATCGATATATGACTTTCTTCACCTTCTCTATCATTGAATCCCACATCTCATAAACTAAGTGAAGGCAGGGTGTGTCGGTGTATGTCATACGAATCATTTCATATATTGGAGTGGTAATCTTAAGAATGTAGTCCACCATGTCCCACCATACATCATTAAGTATCAAGTCCGGCTGTTGGAGTTGGAGAATCATCTTTGGCCTCTTTGTAGATGCTCCATTTGTCACTAATCACCATTTGCTGGAGGGCTGATTTTACCTCAACAAACCTCTTCAACATACATACAACAGAGGCAAATCGTGTTTCAGCAATAGAAAGTAACTTCAAACGGCTGAACTCATTGAACATTGAAAGCCACATGCCATGGTTCATGATGAAATTCTTTATCATAGCAACCTCGCTTTGACATCATGAATAAATTCAAGTTGCTTTGCCAAACAAATATATCATCATCGAAGGATTTTTCCTAACTTTGGTTCACATATATTTTTCATAGCAAGGTTGAGGGTATGCACAACACATGGTGTCCAAAATATGTTCTTATACTCAGCCTCAATAATGAGACCAGCACCTTTGCAATTTGCAGCATTGTCTGTGATGATTTGCACTACATTATCTCGGCCTACTTCATCAATTATACCTCTCAACTTTTGAGCAATGTATTCCATGTCTTTGACCTCACCTTGACAATTATCAGCCCTCAAGAACATAGGTGACTTGTCACAAACAACAACAAAATTGATTATTGGTCGCCTTTGAGGATCCGACCAACCATCGCGTGCATTGTTACCCCTTCTCCGACCATGTGCTCTTTGTGCTCTCCAACAATCCCTCCGTGTGCCTCCTTTCTTTTTTCGAAGTCCCTCTCTACATCTATTGTAACCAGGGATCACATAACCTTGCATGTTGCGGCTGCAAGTAAATGCAAAGGCTTCTCGAAGGTATGGATTTCTCAAAAAATTGAAAGATACCCCTCCGGAATAAATTGCTCTACGGATCAAAGCATCCAAGTGGCTACGGTCTTCCGATCTCCAAGATTTTTCCAATTGAGTAAGGGGCCCCCTCTTGGACCTCTTGTTGATGTCACCGGTATCGCTCGAGGAAGGAGCAAGAGGCGAGAGAAACGCTTCTTGACTTGGATCTTTCCACCGGATCCTTTCACTTTTCAATTTCCTTTCTCATTGCACTAAGCATTTCATATGTAACCTTAGGACATTTAGCTATTCCCTTTCCCCCCAATCTGCAAAGAAATGAGCTTCAACTCTACCGTAACTACTCGCTTTTGCAATGGACAGTACTTGCATCTCCACAAAGTATTTCCTCCACCAGATTTTGGCCTCTCTAAAATGGTGACATGATCCCAAAGTGGAGCCTTGATGTTTGTGGTCTCTGTGGCTGCAGATCCTACGCTAGCACTGGCACTGGCACTAGCACTGGCACTAGCACTGCTCAAATTGGGAGACGCCATCTACTGCAAGTCTGCAATACTGCATACAAGCAAAGCAAGAACTCACTAACTCCATTGCTGAAACAGAGAGATTGGGGAGATTGGGGACAGGAAATCAAGCAGCAACTGGCTATGAACTCAAGAAGAAGAGGAGATCGAGATCGGGGAAGGGAGATTAACTCACGAGGACTGGAGGCCGGACGGGCGCGCCGCGCGAGTGGCGAGCAGGGGTGCGGAAATCCACTAGAGAGCAGGGGTTGTGCTCGTCGCCGGCGAGCAGGGAGTCGCGGCGAGCGGAAGTTGCGGTGAGGCTCGTCGCCGGTGGCCGCGGGCGGCGGGCGGAAGTCACGGCGGGCGGGCGCACGCGTGTTGCGCGCGCGATGCGGCGGGGGCGACGGGGCAAGCCAAGGCAGGGGCAACAGGGATATGGTGGCTTGTTGTTGGGCTGGGCCGTATCTGCTAGCCCTGATACGCCGTGTCCACAAATTGGATACGTACCGGCCCACGTATCCGAATTTCGCGAAAATAATAAAAATCGGATACTTCCCAGATACGTATCTGTCGTGTATCCGTCGCGTATCCGTATCCTATACGTATCGGATACGCGATAAGCGCCTTCAGTGAAGTATCCGTGTAACGTAGGCGCGAGGGGAGGAGTTGAGGGATTAGGGTTGGCCCTTGAGGCCAACAATCAGATTGATTGCCAACTTATTCAATCCTTCCCAGTTCGGGAGTATATATCTCCGATTACAAAAATATCTAAGGAAAGTAATCCATCTACGAAAAGGAAACCAACTAGCCGCAATTACGAAAACGGTGGCGGAAATAGGTGATGGGCCTGGGGGCGCCACCACCCCTGGCCGCGTCGGGCTCTGGTGTGGCTGGCCCGTAACAATACTACTAAGTCCCTATACAGATTCTTGCTCCATAGGGGGGTGGTGGACAAGCGCATGAGAAAACTCTGGAAGAACAGGCTGCCCATGAAAGTTAGGGTCTTCATGTGGCTTGCTTGTCACAACAGAATTCAGTCAGGGGAGGTCCTAGGGGGGATGAAGTGGAAAGGAAATAAAAACTGCAGAACTTGCAATGTTCTTGAAACGACTGACCATATTCTTTTCCAATGCCCGCTCGCCAAGTTCGTGTGAGCAAGCCTGAAAGAGATGCTAGGATGGGAAAGAACGCCGAGGGGGATGTGGGATCTCCTCGATCTTTGGTTGCCTTTGGGTTGTAAATCCTATAACCTGAAGTTTTTCTCTATGTCGGTAGTCTTATGGGTGTTGTGTCTTGCACGGAACAAGATGGCAATAGAGGGGGTATTTGTGCGGAATCCTACGGAGCTTTTACAAAAGGTATGTGTTTTTTTGCAGAGATGGAAGTTGAGGTTGAAACCTGTTGAGCAATCTCATCTGGAGGAGGGGGAGCGTCGGCTAGGAGGTTGGATAAAAGACTTTAAGGAGAAGGCAAGACCGTGGCCGCCTGAAGAAAGTTTCATTTAGCTACATGTCTAGCGTCGGCTTGGGTGTCTCTCTGTTTGTTAGTTTCGTTGTTTAGGTAGAGGTGTAGCGAGTAACTTGGTCTTCTCAGTGGTTCTTTTTGTAAGTTGGCAACCCCAACACAGAGTCTATTTCAAAACTTAATTTGCTTTCTATAAAAGCACTTTCAAAAAAAAATCATGGCTTGCAACACACATAAGGTCAATGATCAGCGCAAGGTTGATGAAATCTCTCCCCTGCATCCAGCTTTAGTGATTCCCCACCTTCAGCCATGAAAACAGTTTTGCTCTTTTGATAGATGAGTCCATGAACTCTGAAACTCTGCATCTCGAAGAAAATCCAGCGCTTTAATACATCTTGCTCTCGCCATTATGAATTTATGATAGTTGTGTGGAGAGAGATACAGGCGAACTAACTCTGATCCTGAGCTGATCAGAATGACCCTAGACAGAACCAGGTGACGACTATTGTGGCCCCACTGCCCTATCAGATTAGCATAAAGATCAAACTAACTCTGCATCTTCAGGTTGCTCTTGCAACCACTGCAGTAACCACAAGTGTCATTTCCCATATTAAGCCTCAGTTTCAGACTTTCAGTGAGGAAAAAAACTTGAGGAGTGAACTCTCAAATATCTACAATCAATCAAGAAAATAGCTCATAAGTTAGTTTTGATAGTATATTTGTTTTTTTTCTAATCATTTACACAACTTTCATGTCTTTCAGAATTCAGAAAGTCTATTGCAGCGTATTGAGGATTACATAAGCCAAAGTCAGGTTTATAAAGATGTTACAAGAGTAAAGAAGTAAGCAAAGCATTCTTGTTCCCTTACTGATTATTTGCCTAATGTTGTGAATCTTCCTTTAATATTAATCTAAACCACAGAGAGTTGGAGAACTGCAGCTTGTGGAAGGGTCAGAATTTATGAAGAGCGGCTCAAAGAGCAGACTGAGAGATTGCAGAGTGAAACCGAACGGTCTCAAAGAGACCGTGGCTTTCTCATAGGGAACTGCTTCGTGAACATGGATGGCCGACAAGGATAGGGACCTGATCTGCTCAAAAAAAAAAAGATAGGGACCTGACCAATTTGAAGCATAATAACACTATGGCTGAGGAAAGGAACATAGACGTCGAACTGGGAAATACAGGTACAAAGTTCAAAATTCAAACCTTTGCCTCGTAAGTTTCCATATTTTAGCGAAGTGAATGTTTTCTTCACAGTACCGGTTTTTATTCCTCTAGTTGTAGAGGACTGGATTGGCCATGTCGTCAGATTATTACAAGCAGCAAAATGGAATACCAGAAAGGTAAATTAACAAGCTGATTGTCTATCCATTCTCAAAGATTTCTTGTAATAAGAACTTGTGTAAGACCTGAATTTCTTCTCATTAAATGTTTTGGCAGCGCTCCTGCAGGTAGTTTCAGAAAAGAAGAACAAGCTGGTGACATAGTTGATCTACAATGGTCTTTTTTCCAAGATCCAAAGGATCCAACTGTGAGATGCTAGCTGATCGTCTATCCATTCTCAAAAGACACTCTTCTGCCTCTGCATGTGGACACTCATGATTATGCTAGGATTCGAAATGCAGGTGAACCCCTGGCAGCAGAGGCTGCACAATGGACTGAAACTGAATTATGGTCACTTTTGAACACCTGTAACTGTAATTGTGATGAAGTATCTTTTGTTGAACACCGACTTTTAGAAGTATCGGTTGACGAGCACATTGACCTTCCCATGATCATCAAGCCCTTTTGTCACAAATCCCTTACGTAAATTTGATCCCTGTCGTAATTTAGGTGTTTCACGTTTATTTTTCTAGGTCTCACGCACCATATAAGTATTGTGGGTTGTGGGCTTGTGGCAAGATGTCATTAGACATGCTTCTAGTTTTTTTATTTTTTTAAAGCTGAAAACCAAACTTACGTTTGGTGCTACACTAAGTTACATCAAAGACAGGCAAGTTTGTTGTGATCAAGGCGAGGTAAGGCAAAAAGGTAAGGCAAGGTAACCAAAGAATAAGAACATTTTGGCAAAAGAGGTGATCTCTGTTCGTTCTCCAACTAAAATTTCACTGATTTGGCTAATTTATTATACGGCCAATGTGATGTGCAACATTTGCCCATGTATTTACGTTGTTATAATGTCGAGCATGCACGCCAATTGCCAAAAGAAGGCACAAATAAGAAAGAACATAAAGAGATACTATTAAGAAACAACAGCTGCAGCAAAACCAATTATGAATTGAACATTTGGAGCGACCACCAACCGCACTAGCTGGAACCGGATCAGTGCAAGTGTTATCTTTCTCAAACAGGTTTCAAAAGAAGTTTACAACGACAGATGCAGATTATTGCAAGGTACATAGAGGCACAACTGCACAAGCATTTTGCATTCCAGAGAAACATTATCTCATGACAGTACATGTAACAATGGTAACCCAACTAGTACAAATAATTGTGCCAAACAATTATCACTTTTTTCTAAAGCAAGTGCCAATGTATTCACAAAAAGGATCGAACATATAAAATTGGCTTGACTTTATCTTGATTTCGTTTTAGAAAATACTCCTTTTATCATCTGCCTATGATCCTTCCATTAGTGGATTCCATCCAGGCAAAGGTACTCCAAGTCTGCACCACAGCACCAGCTATGAACAACCACCTTTCAAGTTTCAACTACTTGCTGCCAACAGCACGGCAATAACAGGTGAACTTCACACAAGTGTCAAACATCCAAGACTGGTGACAATCAGATTAGCAGACTCATGACAGATTGACAGAAACATGGAAAGAAAACCTGCCATCGACGATGATGAACAGTGTGATAACGGCTGTTACCCACACCCTAAGATAAAAGGCGGCAGCATGAATCCTGAACACATGTTAAGTCAGCCTAGAGGAATATATATAGCTTCAGGTATGAACCAGTAGCACAAAAGGGGGCTAAAACTTTTAACAGGAAGTTCTTATCAAGACGGCGACTTGTAGACAGAAAAGTGAAGCCCAGGAGGAGCACGCTCCCACTAGCAGGCCGATCATCGCACGCTCAGCCTCCATTGACCGAGACCTCCAGCCACACACTGGAAAAAAATGACAGGATATCACACCACCATTTTCCATCGACATCACCTTTCATCGCAACATTCTTTCAAATTTCGTCAACCATTTGCTCAGACTTACACACATACATCAGCACCCCCTTTTCATTAGTCCAAACATCCACTACCAAAAGGGTGACCAGCCCTACCACAAAGTGTTTGGCTAGTGCACTACAGACCCAAAAGGAAACAGCATGAGAGCAGGCTAGACTCCTTGGTAGCTCTACCCATCACTTGCACTCATTGGGACATTGAAAGATGTATAAGCCTGAGTAGAATATTGCTTACAATATCCTTGCAATCAAAGCTGCTTTGAACAAAATATGGAAAGGGGAGGCTACATCATATACCAATTTAACTGATTCAAGAGCGGATGATCTTTTAGGTCCTTTCCTACTTCACGGTTAGCACATTGAAACGCTCGGTATATCATACACTTTGGATATATCGATGCCTAATAGTATTAGGGGTGAATGCACGCTAAAGTTGATGTTACTATACTACGAAGACGTATTGGGTTCAGGCTTCAATGAGTGGCCATCCTGGGGGTGTTGAGTGTCGTAGATTGCCATTGCAAGCGAAATCGGCATCATGCACAGCGCTTTGGACTGGAGAAACTGCATCGCTGCCCCGATGTCTTCTTCCATCAGCTTTGCAACCTGCTTCTCTGTGCCATCAGTTGACCACTTCTCCCATATGTGTTGTGTGCTCCCACCGTCACTTGCCTCACCCTAGTAGTTTCAGTTTACAGTGTAAGAGATATGGTGCGACTCGTGAACAAAGACAGAAAAGAAAACTACCATGAGTTTGTTAATCAAGAAAGCATCATGGCTGAGTCACATTATCATTTACCATTATCAGTGCAGCCATGCTATGAAAGTACAAAATTGACAAACCATATGTTTTCAAGGTTGGTTGCTGAACAAAGGTCAGCCTACAGTAAAAGCAGGTCTAGCCACATAAGCTCTACCAATAAAAAAATGGCATTTCCTTGATAGATGTGGAAATTATAACCATGATCAGTCAACTTGGTAGTAAACATAGAACATTCTTTACCAACAAACAGCAATAGGTGTTGTCGCTGCTGAATAATAAAGGCCAAGAATGCACACATGCAAATAATCTGTGCAACTAACCTACATGCGAACAGTTATAGCTCTGTTCTGTTCTATATATGCAAAAGGGGTTGAATAATCAAAATAATTTCATAATGAGCTCTAGCATAAAATCCTATATTTTTCCGAGTGTTACCTTAACTGAGAGTGGAATATCAGCAACCAGCTGGGCAACTGCACCAGCCCCACCAAGTCTGCTCATACTCAAAACCTGCAAGTTTAGAACAGTTTTCCATATTAAATAGACAAAAGGCATGGGATGATCAATGTTGCTATGATGTTAAAGACAACACTACATTTAAAAAAGCATACCTTTACTTGAAGCCTAAGAAACTTCACATAATCAAGGATCTCATCTAGCATGGCTGCCCTATCTGTCTGCAGAGTTTGAAGCAAGCTCAATATCCAGTTGATATAGTAACGTTTCTCGTTCATAATAATTACATAACTATTCAACTGAACCAAGCATGGATTCATGTTATATCAAGCGGCATGCAAAATACTGTTGGTGAACACAATTATGTATTTATGAGGAAAGAATAATTCATCACCTCTAAAATAATCATGTTCATAAGACAAAAAGAACTAGATGCACTATATGAGAACCCTGCTGTCAGGTCATCATAAGCCTGGACCACTTGCTGAAAATTCCATGCTAGGCATGTCAAACACGCAAGTCCTAGCATGCTTATAATGAGATCTGGAAATATGGCATGAATTATTACCTTGTTTGTGTTGGGGACCAATTCCTGCAACGCCCTCATCCTTTCAGCTATTCTCTCTCTCCTCAGCTGCACCAAAACAGATAGGTTAAAGAAAGAACAACCAAGAACCCTTAGGAGAATTTAGAGAGAGAGAGAATAGTATAAATAGAAAGCACAGCTAAGAAAATATATGGGAAACCGGCCAGCCATTCCATTTTTAATGGTTATTGTAATGCATTACCTCAAGACCAAGTGGTTTACACCTTGAAATGCAATCATTAGATACCTCTCTGGTAATCATAGCTCCCTCACTACAAAACAAGTTTCCCGTTTGATGTATGAACTTATCCAAAAAGTGGTGACTTCCGACACAATGCAACATCATGGATACGCGGCAAGTAGTCATGATGGTTAAACAGCACGCCATATGCCGACACCACAACAGCCACCCTACAGCTAGATATGAAAGCAACACTTTCCTTGAACACAACCAATTACTTGCACCGCAACATCCGCTAATCTAGCTTAAACCCAAGACAATCTCGTAAGCAAGCAACCTTCTTAATAACAGAAAACGGCGCCCGAAATCTCCTGGTCACTACTGGCCAGATCAGCCACAAATTTCACTACCGTTCGCACCGGGATGATGGCATAGCAGTCTAAATTAGTAAATTACAACCAATTTTTAGTTGAACTGGCGAATTTAACAGCTAATTACCCTCTCAGCGATGCTGTGGGGATCGGTCGCCTGCCCCCTCCGCGCCCGCACCTTGGGCCGCGGTGCCGGCGGTTGCTGCGCCATGGCTCCCTCGCCCTGCTTCGGCTGCGCGTGGAACATCTGCACGTAACTGACAAGAATCAGCAGCAGCCTCGCAAAAATTCTCCCGGGAGAAAAGGAAAAAGAAACATTGTGTTCAATTGGGAAACAGAAATCGGGCGTGCGAGCGGCTGGTACCTGGGGAGGCGGTGGGCCGCGGAGGTGCGGCTGCTGCACGCCGCCTCCGCCACCGAACACCGGCGGGAAGAGGCCGGCGAGCTGCACGGGGTCCCGGTCCTGCAAAGAGCACGCGCGCCCTCGGTCAGGAGTCAGTCGGTCGGTGCACTTCGACTAGTGAAATTAGCAGGGGAGGCAGCCGAAGGGGGGGCACTCGGGAGGGAGGAGGAGCTCACCTGCTTGGCGGATGCCTCGGCGGCGGCGTCGAGGCTGAGGGCGAGGGGGAAGGGGTGGTTGTCCCCGCCGTGGAGGCCGGCTGCGGCGCCCCCCGTGCCCGTGGCCGTGCCCCCCGCCGGCGCCGGTGGGGGCCGCGGAGGGGAACGCGAAGAAGTGCTCGAGGAAGTCGTCCTCGGCGCCACCCGGCGGCGGGGGAGGCGGCTGCTGGCCCGCCATGGCCGGCGACGGCGAACGGGGAGAGGCCCACGCGTCAGGGGGCGAAGCTTCCGGTGTGGCTCGCGACAAGAGAGACAAGGAGAGTGCGCTCGGGCGCTCGGCTCTTGCTGGGGAAGTGTGAAGGCGCGTTTCTTTAGTAGAGGCCGGGGAGGTGAGAGAAGGCGAGGCGGTATGGGCCGTGGGCCGTTACTTGGGTCCAACTGCTCTAGAGAGTATGCGGTTGGGTGGGCTTCATTTATCAAAAAAAAACTTATTGTGCATTCCTATAGAATTTTTTGGCAAAAACCAGCCCAAACATATCTCAATTGTGAAAATCCTTCTTCCTACATATTTGTGCTTAGTTTTTTTTTTGAGCATAATATTTGTGCTTAGTTGATTGTGCACTTTTCTGTCATTTCCGCGAATGTTGAGCTGGCTTAGAGCTTATCTGTTGCTTAGGTGCGACTGTGCGAGGAGCCACTACAAGATTAGCTGATTCAAGTTTGTTCCGGTGCTTGAATTATCAGCCTGTTCGACTGGCATACGAATAGTGCTCGGCTGGCTTTTTTCCTAACCATTTCCTCTCACATAATACTATTCAGTCTACCAGCCGAGCACTATTCATTCTACCAGCCGAACACTCCCATGCTTAATTTCATCATGTTGATGTGAAGGAACTTTCTAATATAGAAGCTCGAAAGCCTAATATTTACATCCGTGATTATTTTGGAAGAAGCTCTCATAAGTATATACAGTGTAACATCCCTGATGTTTAATTGTGCTAATGACATTAATTAGATGTGTTAATCAAGGTTAATTAGCTTCTAAGCATGTTTGACATGTTTTGACACAAATTTGCACAAAAGACCTTGGTCAAAGCCCCAAATCCCTGTCAAACCCTAGATCTCACGAAAGGATGATTTAGTTTTCTTGCGCGTTCTCCAAATTTCACTATAGAAGTTCAAAATTGGCCAATACGAAAGTTGTTCGTTAATTCCGGGAACACATTTTTCGTAATTGGCGGACATTCCAATTTTGAGGGCAAATTGGCCAAAAATCGAGTTGAACGCGCTGTGAACGGTAATTCGAGCCGTGGAAAAACTGCAACTTTGGCCGACGTTCCCGGGCAAACGGTTGACCAAAACATATGTCGCCCTTTGGGAAAGTTGTAGGTCTATAGCTCCTCTACAACTTGAAGTTAGTTGACACTTTAGGGAGTTATGCATTTTTGAAGCAGCGCAAATGAAATAAAAACGAGCACCCTAGCGTCTGGCGCGCTCTCGCGCCATGGACGTCGTGGCCGGCGCGCCACGCGTCGCCCGCCGATCCCTCCGACGTACGGACCTTGGACGGTCCGTGGTGGGTCGAGCGTCCTGGAGTACTCCGCACGACCCAACGACCGTACAACGAGCCTAGGGGGTCAACCGCCTTCCGTCGACGCCACGCGCCGCACGGTGTCCGTGCCACCGCGGCCGTGCATGCAGCGAAGGCCAGATGGCCGCGAGGGTGCCATGGGACTTGCCATCGCCTCGACCTCGTCGTGCCCGTCCTACTGGACAGCTAAAGCCGAGCCACGCCCTGTTGCTCTCGTTGTTCGTCCGCCAGCCGCCAACGTCGTTCCGCCGGCCGCTATAGCCGCCGCCGTCGCGAACCCCGCCTTCCGCCCCAAACCACCACCGCCCTTCCACTCCTGCACCTCTGGCACAACCTAGGGAAGCTTTCCCTTCCGCTCGTTGCCCCGCGTTGGGCCAAACCGAGCCGGAATTCCAGCCCCGGCGGCGGCCGGCCGGCGGCCAACCCGCCGCGGGCGCACGCCGCGCCACCTCCGCCCGATCCCCACCTCCAATCGACCCGGCGAGTCCCTCACGCCGCCTTGGGGCGCTCCCCGTCCGGTCCCGGCGGAACCCGCCGCCGGCGAGGTCTCCGGCCGGCCGGGGACCCGATTGCATCTTCTTCAATCTTTCTAGGGTTGCTTCCGTAAACCAGGGACCCCTACGTAATTTCGTAAAAATAAGTTCGAGGGCCCCCCCGCAAATGTGTTTTAGGGTTACAACGACAACTTCGAAAAATCATTAAAAATCGTACAAAAAACAGAAAAATGCAAAACCAATTTTGTTGGATTCGTGGTGAAGAAATCTATCTTTTCTAGAAAACATGTATAGGGTTTTTCTGTACAGTTTTTGAATTAAAAATTCAAACTCAGTTTGGAGTGTTTTTAGTGTGATTTAAAATATACACATGATATGAACTTGAATTTTGGATATGTTGATATTTATAGCATGTCTAGATCTGTGGCAAAAGTTTTCATGATTTTGATGTATATATTTTCAGTTATGTTTTATCTAAGCTTTATGCTAGAATAAGTTTGATGCTTTTTATAGCCCCTTTAATGAACTTTTCTTTTGAGCACAAGTGCACCCTAGTGCTTTGACTTGATGAGTAGTACCTCTGGTAGAGTGGATGAGATTTTAGGGAATTGTTTAATAGATGTTTTGGATTTAATCTTGTGTAGGAACTTAAATTCAAAATATGAAAAATAAATTGAATCTGCAACCATGCTTTGGTCAGAAGCTCATTTTTGACATACATGACCTGCAGGAGAAAGTTGAGATCAAAAAGTTTATTAAATCTTTTTATATGAATTAATGTTGATTTACTAGGCTGAAATTTGTCTTTTTCGTATAAATTAATTTATAAATAATCTTAAGCCAAATTTTGGTTTGAGAGCTTAAATTAAGCATATGTTGATGTGTGCAAAAGATTAGGCTCATTGGAAGTGTTTTTTATTTAATTTGGATTTATGGTTGAAAGGCTTGTTTTAAGTAATTGAAGAAAGAAATGGAAATTAAAAGTGCTAAATTGTGAAATCATGTTTGTTTCTGTTCTTATTAATTCAGACACACCCCCCTTACTGTTTGGTGAAGTTAAGTAACTTAAATTGCTTAGATGTGCACACAATCACCATCAAAATCGTGTTTTGTTTATTATCACACACCCTAATAATTTCTGTGAGAAAATAGTGATGTTTGGATGAATGTGTCCAACAAGAGTTGGTTTTGTGGTAATTCTCCCACCTTCACCATAATCTAATGCATGTGCATGTAAACGTGTAGATCTTCCTGACGGGACGTACACGCTCACCCAGGAGGAGGAGGGGGCACCTAGTGGAGAGCTGAACCAAATTGGTGTGCAGCAAGACCTGGACCAAAGTCCAGAAGAGCCCAAGGCTTGTGTTGGAGTAGAGTCTGAGGAAGGCAAGCACCGGTTTCATCTAACCCATTTTGTAAATTAAAATCATGTCTTTTACTTTTCAGTACTTATGCTTTACTTTGCGCATTTAAGTTTCAGGAGTTGTTTTAGAGCTTAGTTGCATGATCCTTGGGACTCCTATGCTCTTTTACTAGTATGTTAGGAACGCTAATGCCATGCTCTAAGGATACGGTAGAAGTCGAGTAATGACTCATTGCTCGCGAGATATAGGATGCTTATGTTGGAATCATAAGTTGGTTAAATTGACTCACTCATGTGGTAAGAGCAATGGGTTCAGTCTCGACCGAGTAGCATGGTGCTGGTCCTAAGCTATTAAACGTACCAAGTGCTTGTCGGGAATGGGACCGGTAAGCCTAGTACCTTCTGAACCGGGGCGGGATCTTTCTAGCTACCCGCTTGGGATGCGTCTCCGGCTAGCTACCCGTGGTATAGTGTGTGAGTCCGGACCGGTCGGGTTAGACCCTCCGGATAACCGTGTACCGCAGTTTGTAGCGTCCGATCTCAAACTCGTGGGATGTTGGGAACCGCTCGGTCGGGGTAGACCCCCGCATTTGCTTTATTTAAATTCTTGGGGTCTACTTCTTCCGTGTATCTTGGGTTTACCTTGCAAGGATATAAATCGATCGATCGTCGGTCACTCGCCGTTATCCGAGTCGGCTTGACCAATGGCTACCCCATGTTTATTTACTGAACATTTTTGGATTAATATTGTTACTTGTTTAATATTGTTTGCACAACATGCTTGTTTAGTACAGGTGCTCACCTAGACTGATTAACATACTAGAATATGAGCTAAAACTTGAAAATAAGGATCCACTTTTAGTCGCTTTTGGCAAAACAAACCCAGCAGCCAAAAAGCCTTGCATGTCTAGTTGTACTTTATTTTTGTCGGGTAAGTCTTGCTGAGTAGTACTCAACCTTGCTTAATTTGTGGTTTTCAGGTAATCCCATCTGGCCTGGTTCTATCCCAGATGGTTGGGAGCTTGAATAGGAGAACGATGATGAGGAGTGATATGCATGGATGGCCTCCCGTGTATATCATGCGTTTAGTTTACTTTCCGTTGTTTAAACTCTGAATCACTTTTACTTTTATGTACGAAAAACCTGGTTTGTAATAATGTTGAACTTTTGAACCTTTTTATGTAATGTAATGTTGTACTCTGGTCCCGCCTTCGTGTGGGCTTAACGCATATCAGCGATCATGTTGTATGTGATTTACCGGGCTTTACCCGGCGGAAGCGACAGAATAGTTCTTTATTATTGCTTAATGGCCACGTGGACAGGCTTAGGCGATAATACGGAACTATTTTGGGTGATTCGTAACTTCCATAGGAAAGCTCCACATTGGTAAAGCAGTACGGATTTGCTTGAAATATGTGTAATAAGTAACTTTGAAAACGGAACATATGAAAGCTCGCAGGTCAACTCGCCTAAAATTTTTGCAATTTTTTACACCTCAGATATATTATTTTTACTCCTACGCTCTCTCAAATTTATCATTTTCCCATCTATCTCTCTTTCTCTCTCCCTATCCTCTCCCACGCGCCAGGCGCCACCCCCGACTCTTCTTCCTTGCGCCGCGCCCCCCCTCCGCATCCCCGCCGCCCACCCCTCGCCGCCCCGCCCATCGCCGCCCTCCGCCGGCCGGCCCGCGCCGCCGGCCCTCCCTCTAGGTCCGGCGGGGACAGCAGCCCCACCCCCGGAAATCCCGAACCCTGACCCGAACCCTAAACTCGCCGGAATAGCTCGCCGGAGTTGGAGAAAAAGGTGAAATTGGGGAAGAAAAAATTCGTGTGAGGGGTTGCTTCAAATCACACAAGTAACAGATGGCTTTATTTTTATTTTTTTACACACAGCCGCAAACCGGAGCGGAGCATGATCTTCTAAAAAAAAGAAAAAGAAAACAAATGGAGCAGAGCGTCGCCGTTCACGGCAGGCACGACTACACGAGCGGATCCAACCGTCGCGCCTGACGTCGTCGGAGCACAGGATGTCGGGATCCACCCACTCGGAGTGCGACGTACTACTATACGTGCAGCTTGGACTCGCGTTGGTAGTAGCATAGCTTACCTGACCATCACCCCCCGCGTGTCGGCGTGTGCAGCAGCAGCATGTCACTCTGTTCGGTTAGGGTAAGTATTGCGATGAGTTAAAAGCGTACTGAGATGCTACATGGCAGTGAGGGAAAGTAGGACAGAGAATCAGCGGGCGATCGAGCAAACGCCCGCTCGACCGGGCATGGTCTTGCAGCGAGCAGCGGGCGTTTTCTATTAGCCTTGCTTTTAGCTGGTGGTTAAAATTTGATTTGTAGTGAAAAATACTGTTGTCTCGCTGATAACTAGTGGCTGATGCTGATTTGTTATGAAAGACTTTTTACTGGCTGGTGGTTAAAACGGGACCTGTCTGAGAACCTCGTGACGCTGACTTCCGTGTCATTTCTCACTCTAACCCGGTTCAATCGCGTAACAAAAACTTGTCAAAACAAGTCATATCGAGTTTACCGATGTTGATTATTAGCTGAACATAATTTACTTATAAAACTAATTACACATGTGGACTAGAAACTAATCTATTATGTCTGATTAACTCGTCATTGCACTGGAAGATGTTTACTGCAGTGTCACATTGTTTAATCATGGTCTAAAGGCTGAATAGATTCATATTCGTCTCCTGGTTACTTAAGGTTATGAAATTGATTTTGTCACTAATCTGCATCTAATACTCGTATTTTTTATGAAAATACGAAGAATATAGAAAATAGCCGATGCATGAGGTAACCCGACTGCTACGTTTTTTTTATGAAAGATGATTGCTACGTTTTGGGCACCGATGACGACGCATACCGTCACGGTCTTTTTCCTATCTCCAGGCTACGTTTGACGTTTGCTTTGTTTTTTTTTCCTTTTCTCTCTGACAAAACGTTTGATCGATCTTTGAAACGGCTTCCCGCGCGGCTGACGTCACCGTCAGGTCGTCGCCGACGGGCGCGCACGGCGGCGTTGGCGGCTTGCTTGGCGCCCGTCTTTCTCCGATGTTTCCTCCCCACTCTCCTCGACGGAGGGCAAGGACCGGCGTCGCCGTTGGGTACTGCTGGTGCCTTTCCTCAAATCGAAGTACCCAAGCAACTACAGCTTTTGTTTTTCCTTCTTCTCCCAACGACGATCGATTTTAACGCACGCTAGCTAAGCGAGCTTTTACTTCGTCACTAACAAAAATGTTGCAGTGTACTCCCTCCTAGCTTTTTTTTTTTGAGAATTACTCCCTCCTTGCTAATTGCCACCGTTTTTGACTTGGTAGGTGAGCTACCTGGGCCGTGGGGCCCGCGGCTAGTGTTGGTATTTGTTCGTGACGGAGAAAGAAGGTACTACCGTGTGACCCCGCGCGGTCGCGGGATTCGAAAGAGCTATGATTGTTTAGTTTCTCGTAAAAATAGTAAATTTGTAGAGATTACCTCAAGAGTTCCTGTGATTGTTTAGTTGCTTGTAAAAATGAGTGCACTTGTAGAGATTACCCCGAAAGTCACATGAGCTATCTCTTGATGAAAATTATACACTTTTATGTTACTTTTGAATAGATAAGAAAAAACCTAATTCGGAATTCAAGATGATGTGCACCATGTAAGGGAGAAACAGCAATTAATGCATCTTAGTGGAGGTGATGATGTGGCTTCATGGGAGTTGAGAGAATTCCTTTTCTGCGCGAATTTTTAAACAAAATTGTAACATGAAAATATGAAAGTACAACTAAGGTGATTTCTATGTGACATTCTTTTACAAACAACACTATATATGAAATATGTTCATTTTGTGGAGAAAAAACAGTTGTTAAATGATTGATCTTTCACATATTTTCATTGTTGGAATTTTGGAGCATGGTACTCGCAAAAATGTATGGATGCTATAGTCACAGAAAATCGGTGGAACACATAAATTAATGATCTAGTGGATGATGATGTGGCATGTGGAGGTGGATGACTTGCATGTTAAGAAATATATAATTAATGCTTTTTAGTGGCTTTCATCTACTCCCTCCATCCCAAAAAGAATTACGTTTTAGGATTCAAAATTTGTCCCAAAAAGAATGACGTTTTACATAATTTGACATGTGTGCATGTGTATGTAGACATGCAACAATCAATTAGCACCTAATATGGCAAATAAATAGGGGCAATCGAGGTCATTTGACCTCCTTAATAATCTGTCCTAAAATTCCTAGAATGACATTCTTTTTGGGACAAAGGGAGTATATAGTTGTATATGATATGATATGATATGATATGATATGATATGATATGCTACATTTTTTTATTAAGAGAAGAGCATGGATATCAACCAATGGTAAACAAACCATGTTTTTGTATAATAATTTGTGTAAAGACATCACACGTAAACCTGAGTGGTACGAAATGGTAAATACAAAACCCAAAACATATTATTGTATAATAATATGTGTACATTGGTTATTAGATTTCTTATATATGTTAAAACTTACCGATAAACATTTTCAAACGAGTGAATTTCATCGTAGATTCGTATGTTTTTTTCAAAGTCTCATCTAAGTTCACAAACTAAAAAACGATTTTCTGGATCTATGACCTATTAAACACGATTACCACACTCAGCATCACCACGTAGGTAAATAAACATATGTGGACGCTTTTGGACCTATGACTCATCTTTAATAGATCACGAACCAGATGATCATTTTTCAATCTATGGACCTATACGAGATCTTGAAAAAAGTTTCCGACAGTAAAATTCACTTTTTCAAATCCTAAACACCGAATGATAGGGTGTACATACTCTAAGGGAACGTGCCTTAACTTTTTTTTTCCTTCTTTGAAGTGAGGAAGTAGCACTGCTTTTTAATTTGCAGGTTAAATGTCTGCAGTTACTTTTATGGACTTCCAGATCTGTGGATTCAGTTTCGGATATGCTCACATCACATGCGCGAGCAGGATACTTATCACAAAGGCTGTGTCCCCGTTGAGATTTTTATTTTTGGGAGATACCAGTACTGCTACTGCCCGGTCGAGAGATTACACAGCGCACGTGCTTGGCGTGGAGATTCGCGATCAATTTAAACAAAGCCACACGGGAAACGCCGTGGAGCGTCAGACGCTGTCACTGAGCCACTGACACCACGGGCATTCGTGGCCCACAGGCGCCCGTTCGTCGCGTCCATCTCGATCTCGGTCTCGGCCCACCAACCCCCGCCGTGCCCCCGGCCTCCTCCGTCGTTAAATGGGCAAACGCCACCAGGTCACCACCACCTCACGCTCTCCCTCCTCCCTTCCCTCCCTATCCCCATTCCCATCCCCCCCCACGAGCTCGGCGTGGGCGCGTGGTGCACGTGAGGCGGCCAGCCAGGCAGGCAGTCAGAGCGGAGCCACCCCGCCGCTGCCACCACCAACCCGCATCCATCCCTCCTCACTCAGCCATGGCGTTCTCGCTCAAGGCCTCCACCGCCGGGTCGGCGTCGTTCGCCGCCGCCGGGCCCAGGAGGGCCGCCGCGGCCGCTCCGGGGAGGGTCTCGTTCCGCGGCGCCGCGCCCGTGGTCGCCGTCAGGGCCGCAGCGGCTGCGGCGGCGGGCGCCGTGGCGGCGGACAAGCGCAGCATCTCCGGCACCTTCGCGGACCTCAAGAAGCAGGGGAAGGTGAGCGCGCAGCGCCCCAATCGTTTCTCTCTCTCTCTCTCTTTTTCCTTGATTGACAAAAATAAAAAATAAAAAAATCGCGCGCGGCGTCTGAGGCCTGACGCGCGGTTTGTTTGTTGCTCCGTGCGTGCCGGCCCAATGGGCGGCTCTGCGGGCGTCTGGACGCAGAGTACGATCCGCTTGGTTGGCGTAGGAGGTTGGCGTAGGATGGCTTCGCGGATTGTATGCGTTGACCGACTGCGTCATACTGTTGTTTTTGTTTGCATTTTTGATTTGGGAGTTCAGTTCGTGTCGAGATCGTGCAGATCGACCATGTTTCGGGTGATGCGAGACGCTGATGAACCAGGCCTGTCCATTATTCTGCCTTGGCCATGGTAGGCTTGTATGCTGGCACATAATGATGCGTATTGTGGAGGATTGCTGGTGTGTAGGATGAGTTCCTCCGAATAATTAGTGTTAGGTTTGGTTGGGTAGATTCCTAGTACGCAATTGCATTTTCGGAGGATCCCCTGAAATGTGCTGATGACGTGTGGCCGCAATCCACATCACAGTGACGCATTTTGCTGCTAGAGACAAAATCCATATGTTTGTGTTGTAAGATTTACATTTTTTAGAGCACAGCTATACTCAGGTTGCTGAGATTAGGTGAGATGTATTATTCAAGATCAGCATTTGAGTTCCAAACTTTGATTTCTTTCCTCTGCATCCTCTAGTATAAGTTCACTAATATCTGAAAACCTTCAGACTGCCCTCGTTCCGTTCATCACTGCCGGTGACCCTGACTTGGCCACCACAGCGAAGGCGCTCAAGATCCTTGATAAGTGTGGCTCAGATGTGATTGAATTGGGTGTGCCTTACTCCGATCCATTGGCTGATGGCCCAGTTATTCAGGTAACTCACTTAGTGCCTCTGCTATATGTGCTCTTATTTCCTGTTGTTCTCATAATGCCTCTGCTTATGAGTTACTGACTTTTTGTTGCACCATTTTAGGCCTCTGCAACACGTGCACTAGCAAAAGGCACCACATTTGAGGATGTCATCTCCATGGTTAAGGAGGTGATACCTCAGCTGTCCTGCCCCCTGGCACTTTTCACTTATTATAACCCAATTCTGAAGCGCGGCATCCCAAACTTCATGGCTATTGTCAAGGAAGCTGGTGTACACGGTAATATTTCATTGTTTCTTATGTAACTAATAGCATAATTCTAGTGATGCTCGTTCACGTTAAAGTTCATACTCCAATACCTGTCGCATCAGTTAACTGATTTTTTGTTTCATTTGCATTTTAGTTTAATGACATCATTGCTCATGCTCAGATAACAGTGCAATCAAATCTTCACACCTGATATTGGACAAGATTTGGATTAGCTTCACAGAAATTTCTTTTCCAGTGTGATAATAAAGTTACTTATGTATTATTATTGTGCAGGCCTTGTGGTCCCTGATGTTCCTCTGGAAGAGACAGATATTTTGAGGAGTGAGGCTGCCAAGAACAACCTAGAGCTGGTAGGACCCATTTCATACTATAATGTACACTTTAACCTGTTACATTTTTCACACCTGTTGTCCTGGACATTTTTTGGGGCAAAGAGGATTAAGAGTTCCTGGTCAACTCTGTTTTTTTGAAGAGGTCTACTTATAACATATAACAATAGTTTTGCTGCAACTGCAAGTAAATGAGAAGCTATATTTGACTCACTTAGTAGTGATAGTTGTCTTAGAAGAGTAACAGAGGACCTCAATGATTATATATCTGTATATAGTAAATAAAATATGCATCTATGCAGTTTGAGGTAACATTGTTTGTTATGCCAGCTGTTTAATAGGATCTATTTTTCATGAGTGTTTTTCAGGTGCTACTGACAACACCAACCACACCAAATGAAAGAATGGAAGAAATCACAAAGGTGTCAGAAGGATTTATTTATCTTGTGAGTGTCTCAATTTCTGTAGCTGTTAAAATATATTTTCTCATTCTGCATTCCTCTGATCCCCAACCAATAATTTGCACCTTAGACCATTTAAATTAGTAGATATAAGATTCAAGAAGAACACTTGTGTACAATAGACCATGCTATTTCAAGTTCGCGTAAACCTAAAAAACACATGTAGCTGCTCTGCCAAACTTTCCTGAAAGAAGTTTTTACTTAATACTGGTTGACAAATTACAAACCATTTGAAACATTTGGAAGTTTCAAGGTGTTTAGCCTCTGCCACCCTGGTGGTAGCTGTTTCAACATTCTCAGACTGATTGAAATATAATAATGACAAAAATTGAAAAGACATGCACCTGATTGCTTGTCCTTTATGTGGATTTTTTATGATAGCTAATTGGATTCAACCCGTACTTTCAACGTAATCATTAGTGGAACTCTTTTTAGTATGTTTGATAATAGAAAATTGAATGTATGATGGTTTGGTTCTAACCTTTATGCTATTCAGGTAAGCACTGTTGGAGTTACTGGTACACGCTCTAATGTAAGCAGCAAGGTGGAATCTCTTCTTCAGGATATCAAGAAGGTTTGCAATTGCATCATCCTTTACTTAATGCTACTTAGAGAAGTGTCCAAAGGTCACAATGCTAATACCATGTGTTGCTTTTTATAGGTCACAAATAAACCTGTGGCTGTTGGCTTTGGTGTGTCGACTGCTGAGCATGTGAAGCAGGTAAATCATAATTTGCACTATTTCTGCTAACTACAGGATCTTGCATTATTTGCTACTCATTGCTGGTCTGACACCCTGATCGATCCATTGTCTATAATTCAGCTCTCAGGATGGGGCGCAGATGGTGTGATCGTTGGTAGTGCGATGGTTAGGGTATTGGGGGAGGCTGCTTCTCCTGAAGAAGGATTGAAGAAGCTTGAGGAGTTAGCCAAGAACCTGAAGGCTGCACTGGCATGAACCAACCATTTTCTTGAGAAAAACGCCGAATATTTTTTCCCAGTTTAGGATTGTGGGGTTGTTGTTTTGTAGCGAAAATAATGATGTCCTTATTTTGAATGCTCAAATGAATAAATCAAGGCCATATGTGTTAGAAGTGCAGAAGACATTGTTCATATGCATCACGCAGATAACTGATACAGAATCTCGCCCCTAGAAAATACAAATATGTGGATTGTTGAAGGCAGTGCTTCTGGACGTTCTTTCCCTAACCTGACATTTGAACAAGTCAACAACCCAATATGATAGTGGTAAAATGTATCATGTATGTCAAAGCAGTGAGTCCCTGTCGAGATTGAATTTAACTGGTAAGGTGTGCTAATAGACTTTCATTTTTTTCTGTTACTATATATGGATTGCTTCCATTTGATCTTCATGCGGGCATCTGATGCTAAGATTTTAATGGGAGAAGTATATCTTAAACACCATTCAAGGAAACAAATCCAATTTTGTTGTTTGGCTCTGAAAAAAGGAAAAACACCAATGTTTGACTTGAAAACTCAACTTTTGGTTGAATTGTTGGAATTATTGTATGTTGCATGCTAATATCCATGAAAGGGTGATAGTAACAAAGGAGTACAAAAGGAGACGATATTAAGGTTGATTTGAAAATGTATTTTCCATGTTATTAACAAAAAGATCATGGTAGAAGGTATGTGCAAATCCTAAGTACAAGTATTTTTTTGACAAGAAAGGCGAATTTAGTTGATCAAGTGATGAAACATAATTCTATTTTCCAACAGCAGAAGTGACTTCGCAGTTTCGGAAATGATGATTGTATTTATTTTTATACTCCCTCCGTTTCGTATTACTTGTCATTTAGATTTTTCTAGATAGATTCCTTTTGTTATGCATCTAAATATATATTATGTCCAGGGGCGGATCCAGGAATTTCATGGAGGGGGAGGGGGGGCTGGTTTTCTCTTCTTCCTCCTCCCTCCTCTCTTTCTCTTCTTCCTCCTCCTCATTTTCTTCTTCCTCCTCTTCCTCCATGACTGAAATTCCTTGGGGGGGCTCGGGGGGCTCCCATGGAACGCGTGGGGCTAGGGGGGGCTCCAGCCTCCACGCTAGATTCGCCCTTGATTATGTCTAGATACATAACAAAAGTGATGTATCTAGAAAAGTCAGAAGGACAAGTAATATGAAATAGGGGGAGTATTATGCTTTAATGGAACACTGCATATTAAGTATCAAGTTCACAGTATACAATCACATTGCAATTGCTCCTTTTTTCTTCTTCCCATTGTGCACAATCCTTCAAATAAACGATATCTTGTCCTCTAGATATGTGCTTGCCAGTTTTCTCTTGTGTTGATTAATACATTATATATTACTTGTGAGTGGTGGCAAGTGTTTTTCTTTGTGAATTGAGGGGTGGCAAAGTTTAAAACATGTACAGTAGCAATAATGGAACCTAAAACCACATGATTTGGTCTACACAACGACAAATACAAACGTTGTTGGATTTAAGATATATCTATCGCTAGCTTACAACACACTTTTACACATCGCCCCAACGCATAGATATGGGTTGTAACGGACCCTTGCAAGTTGCAATGCATATATCCTCTATACCAACACGTTGACTATATGTTTGTTAGGGTTCACATCTTGTGAACGTTTTTTCCTTTTCCAAAGTTTTGGATCACCGTAATATATAACACCTAACTTGGGCTTGTCGTATTTATGTATAGTGTACGTTTCCATAATCAAGAAATGCTGGAAGAAAACAACAAGGGAGTAAAATAACAAGCATTGACAAACCACAATATGTTGCATAAAATCAGTGGTTGTCATATTTTATTATGTACTTATTAAGCATAAAAATATTTTTGGTGCTATTAGCATTATGCACACGTGGGAAAACATATACAAAATAATCATATAGCATCACCATGGATTCCACATTTTGCGGGATAAATTGATTTGCTTCCAATGCAACTGCTCCCAAAGCCACCTTGTGTGCGTGCCTCCGATGCAATATCAATTATACATGTGAGGGTACTTGGTCAATGGGACATTGGTGGAAAATCAAGAATTGCGAGTGTATATTAGCACTAAAAACACATATACATGTTGATAAGCTACAATTAGTGTAAAGCGTGTAAGCTTATATTTCCTTATGCACTTTTCAAAGATAAAGAAAGTTGTTGTGGAGAAGTAAAGCTTCACTGATAAAAAAGTTATAAATGGATAAGCATAGTTTGTTAGCTAATATAATTGGTCATGGATTTCTACACACGTAGCTAATGGCACAAAAGAAAGAAAAAACAAGAAGGAAGCACGTTATCCCATATCCCTATACATAGGATGTGTAGCTGGGATTTATGTTTACCTTTTTTTCATGTGGATAGATTAACCACATTGAAAGTGAAGGTTAATAACTTATTACCTATGCATCCTTTTTGTGTTTCTCTTAGTTTCTCCACTTCAACCTCACTGATCTTCTCTTAGCTTCTAACTTTAAATCATTATAGCCTCACTGATTTTGAACTGAAAGTAAAAATGCATGTTGGTAGCCATTGTATCTAGACCAAAATCAGTGAGGCTATAATGATTTAAAGTCACACGGACAAAATTAGTTTGATCTGTTCTCGGCTTATTACCAACACTCGTTAATGTGTATAAAAGGACAAAGCAAAGCATGCATGCATGCACATAGCGTCACGATAAAACCCAAAACTTTGCATCACCTAACGCTGCTTTCTGTTAGCCTTTTTCGTTCCATTCCCAAACAAAATTACTTGTCCGCATTGCCTTGGTCACGTTAAACGTGGGCTTCTTGGTTCACATTGAGTGTAAGGGCTCCACACTTCTTCCTCTCGAGAAATTTCCATAGACACAACCTGCACCAGATAAATAGGTACACCCTTCTAATCTACAAATCACCTGAACATATAACTCATATGGCTGCATATCAATAGACAAACCCAGGCCAGTAAGGTCCATCTCCAAAGCCACTAGTGTTTACCCTCTCCAAAGCCAATTAGATGTAGTATTTGTTTCCTCTCCAATTTAGTAACAATCCATCGTCGACATGGATGACCATGCCATCTCAATGGAGGAGATCATCATCCCTGACCCGTTTTGGGAGGATCTGCCACCGCCACCGGAGCCGCCTCTGGTGGTCAGTGATGGCTTCACAGATGGAGTTGTTACTAATGGAGGTGGGGAGGGTACCGGCGCAACGGACCAGAACCAGAGCCCCTCGGAATGGAGCTTTGAGAGGTTGCTAGAAGAGGAGCTTCTGATCGACGCAACACCACTGGAGAACTTCAGTGGCTCAGCTCCTCATGCTGACACTACAGTGGTTGATGAGGTGGATCGTGCAACGACGATGGTGCCTGCGGCGGCGGTGAGCACGGTAGGCGATCCCATGGAGTACAACAACATCCTGAAGAGGAAGTTGGATGAGGACCTCGCCACCGTTGCCATGTGGAGGGTACACTCTGCTATAGCCTATCCCTTTTTCTATGTGTTTCTTAATTTGTAGTGTGTGCTTAGTTAGGGTGCCATTGAAGGAAATTGTGGTTTCATTAGTGATCGATTACAAAAATATTCACATGGTGGTTGTCTGGTGAAGTAGTAGTACACATCAGGGGCACCTAATAAACACCTTTAAAACCATTGTGGATAGATAATTCTTGATCTAGATATAGTATTACAATTCCTTGAAATCTGTGATCTGTTGGAGATTTGGAGTCATGCTATGGCTACAGACAAATTAACACACAATAGTTCATAGCAGGTCACTGAGTTTGTTAAAACTTTGTATGGTGCTGATGTCACAAGAGTTAATTAATATTTTTTTGGGATAGTCCATTCTTACTTATTATGGACCTTATTTAGGTACTACTTAAAAGGTTATCCGCAAAATGTTGAAACAGGAAAATAGTATTTGGTGGGCTTATCAGAAATAAGGTTGTCTGTGATCAGATTAATTAGGATGTTGTAAACCAAATTAGATAAAGTCCCATGAGGAATTTATGAGACGAAATCTTGGAACTTCATTCACTGAGTGCATGTGTAGAATTTTGGCGACTAACTGCACAACAATCCATTGGCGAATAAAAATGATTATCACAGTAGAAATCGTTGACCCTTCAAGTGCATGTGTTTTTTCATCATATAGTTCTTGTTAGATGTTTCTACTCTTCAGTTTTTAAATCTATTTCTGTGTTTTTAAATTCAAATAATAGCATCTCGCCATTCACGGGCTTCTAGTGTTGTGCATCCGGAACATTCTCAAGACTCAAACAATCACATTGGAGGTACTGTGTTGTGCCCTATTACATATTGTCACAATGTCACTATTATTAGGGGCAGTAGCATGATTCAATAACATTAAAACCAATGTTTGTTATCTTTAATACATACTTGTCTCCTCTTTGGGATCATTCCAGGAGACAAAAATTTCGTGCAGAACATGCTGTCCATTAGTGACAGTCCAATCAAACGTGTTCGAAATACATATAGTCGTGCAAGGCTTGCTAGTAGCTCTTCCTCAAGGGATCCTTCACCATCAGATGATGATGATATGGACGGAGAAGTTGAAATACTGGGATTTAACCTGCCTACTGAAGAGAAAATGAGAAAAAGGTAACATTTGCAACATCTGTTTTACCCACACCCTTCTGAAAAGTCAGCTGGACGATGAAGAACTTCAAAATACTCTAGAAAATTTCATTTTTTGATTTCTGAACTTATTTGTTACCAAAATTTTAGAAAGGAATCCAATCGAGAATCGGCAAGGCGCTCAAGATACAGAAAGGCTGCTCACTTGAAGGAGATGGAGGACCAGGTGTGATATCGCAAAATTGCTTCATTAATTTGCATACTAAAAATTATAGGAATGCTAGAGCAATGCTGGTATGAATACGGCGCCACATCATTACAGGTTGCACAGCTAAAAGTTGAAAACTCTTCTTTGCTGAGGCGCCTTGCTACTTTGAACCAGAAGTATACTGATGCTACCGTTGACAATAGGGTTCTGAAGGCAAACATGGAGACCCTAAGAACTAAGGTATAATGTTTTTTTCTATGACACGTCCAATGCACTTAATCCTCGGTACCTTCTTGCAAATCACATATATGGTGATGAATTTACCTATTGAAATGTTGGGAGAACAAGATTTTTTTCTATTGTTGTTCCGTTTATGTTAAAGTGAAGAAAGCATTTAAACATATCGGCATATACATATATATACATATATATATATATGGCTTTTTCTTGTTGATTCTTAGAATAACAATAATTTAGTACTCGGAACTGGCAAACATATATATGTTTTCATTTACTCATAGGACAACATTTTGTTGTGGCATTTATCACAACAACATGCCTGAAGCAACACAAGCCATCTCAGCCATCCATTTTTGAATCAATGGTGGACGGTTCAGAGTAGGTGAATAGTACATGAGGGTAGGTGGTGGATCGACGGTTGGATAGAGAGAAATCAACGGTTGAGATAAGTTATATGGTTAAATGCATGTTTTTTTACCGATGTTGTTGGTAAGACCGATTACTACTATGACCGGACGGCAACCGCTGTCCGGTTACTAGATTTCTTGTGTCAATTTTTTCTATAACCGGTCGGTAACGGCTACCGTTACCGCGGTATCCGGACCGGTAGCCACCGGTAAAAAAACCTAGCTAGGTTACATGTACATGTGGTTCTACATTTTTCACATTTAGCTAAACACAATTAGAGCATCAATTCCTCTAGCAGGAATCAGCAGGTGCCATTACATACTCTACTATGTCTTTTTGCAGCACATAATACCAGTGTTTAAACTTTAAATTAATCCATTGCTTAATACCTGTAATACAGCAATAATGAATCAAAGTGTGTATATATATATGCTGATGGTTCACACACCGTGTTGTGATCTGACTGCAGGTGAACATGGCAGAGGATGCACTGAAGAGGATTACAGGGACGATGAGTTCATCACAGCCGCTCTCCAGACCTTCTCCTCCAGTGCCGGTAGCAGCCAACGCTGACGCTTCAGGCCATATCCTTGACAACATCATCATTGACTACCTGATGAACTCGACAGATGCCACGATTGACAACAGTTTTGAGCTGAGAACGACGGCCCCGCCGGCGCCGGCGTTCTCACAAGCTGAGACGCCGGCGGCCGGCACGAACAGCGCCATGATAAGCCGGATGGCTGCGCATCACGCGGTGGCCGTCGAGCTTCTCCACAAGAGGCTGGGCGGTGGTGCCATGCCGCCGGCGACGACCTTCTCCGGGGTTGCACCTCCGGAAACTGCTGCGCTGCCGTCGGATGTGGTTGAGTCCACCGACATGGGTATCCATTAGGCATTGCTACTAGTCTACTACCTCTACATACCGGGAATAACTCAAATAAGCTGATGAACAACGTTGTCTCGTCGTCGTCTGTACTTGTGTGTTTTATCCATAACACCTTCTGAGAATAAGTTTGGATGATGAGCTCATCTATCAACACTGATAAATAGTAAGTTGGTGACACCTTCTAAATAAGGGTGAAGAGTCGTTGCCTCCTTTGATATTTCTAGTGATTGAAATAAGGAGTACTAGGTCTAGGCGATTCCTCGCGTGTTGCTGCTTAATTTGATAGAGCTTTTGCAGCTACTTTGTAACTAAAACAAAGTAATTATATTATGTGTACCGTATGATAATAGAACACCATATTATTTTATATAGGAAGAGATGCAGCTGAAGGTTCATGCAAGGAGACGAATAGTTGGTGTTAGTGCTAAGTAGAGCTCATGTTAAAGCTACGAATAATTCTCTAGGTGATTTCTCGCGTGTTACTGCGGAATTTGATAGAGATTTTGCAGCTACTTTGTAACTAAAACAAAGTAATTATATTATGTGTACCGTATTATAATAAAACACCATATTATTTTATATAGGAAGAGATGCAGCTGAAGGTTCATGCAAGGAGACGAATAGTTGGTGTTAGTGCTCAGTAGAGCTCATGTTAAAGCTACGAATAATTGGAATTGAAGGAGAGAGTCGGTGAATATTAGTTTTGTGGCCCTCGATTTATGATAATTATCATTGAGCTAGTAGAGGATGACGTGGCTATGTGATGTTTGAGAGAATTGCTATGGTAACTTATAGTGGGATGCTCCTAATCCTATATAGTTATATATGATTATGGTTGCTCGTAGATAGTAATGACGATCTTATTGATGATGTGATTCCGTCCATCTTAATTTGTTCTACATTTAAGTGTATATCGTTCAAACGTAACTTAGATGCCACCATAATTATTAAAAAATAAATTTTTTAAATATATAACTCTACCAAAAAAATTCATATCTCATTCACATCGGCCTGTTCGTTTGACTAGTGGTTGGTTGCTAGTGCTGATTTGTTCTGAGAGAAAAGTATTATTGGCTGGTGCTTAGTGGCCGATTTGTTGTGAGTGTTGACTGGTGTCTGATAAGTCAAACGAACAGGACACTCTTGAACTGGGCAAAAATTTTAAAAAGACACATAGTGCTTTACTAAGGCGATCTGATCACCTTGTTCGTTCGGCTTATCAACCACCAGCCAACAGTACTTTTCTCTTAGAACAAACCAGCCACCACCAACCAGCCAGCAGTACTTTTCACTCTGAACAGACCAACACTAGCAATCAGTCACCAGCCAAACAAACAGGTCGGATGTCGGGATTCTGTAACCGCCGACAGTAAATTTCTCGGATTGCGTGCCAGGCCTCGGACGATTGCGCAAATGGGGGGCACACAGGATTTATACTGGTTCGAGCCTCCGGAGAGTAACACCCTACGTCCAGTTTATGCTGCTGTGTTATTTGCGTTGATTTGTAGTAGGGGTTACAAATGGGCAAGAGAGGGAGCTTGGTCTCTAGTCTCTGTAGCTTTTGAGCCACGGATGGCTGAAGGTAGAATAAGGAAAAAATGAGAGAGCCCTTCCCTCCGAGGAGAAGAGAGAAGGAAAAAGTAAAAAGTCAGAGCATGTCCCTTGGAAAGGACCCCTGCTCTCCCTTTTATATGCCAAGGGGAGCAGGTTACATGAGTGGAGAGAGAGGGTGAGAGAGAGTGAGCTCTTGCATGCTCAACAGGTGTGCCTGAGGAGCCAGGCAACTGGCCCAGGCAATGAATGTCTCTGATTCTTGGCGCATGCATGAGCCCAAAACCACTCGGGGAGGCGTCCAGCTAGTCGAAAGTGTCCTGACAGGTGTGTACGTGAGAAGATAGTCTTGATTTTTGGACGTTTTCCTTCAAGGAAATAAACCCTAGATTACCACTTGATTTTGTGGCTGTTTTCCTGTATGAAAATAAATCCAGAAAAACACCAAAAATACCCCGGAGGCCATCGGGGCCGTGATAGTCGCTCGTAATCGCTGTCATTGGGTACCCATAATATTGGGTCCCATCAGTAACCCCCGAGCCTAGGAGGGAGTTGTAGACTCGTTCCCAGGCTCAATCGAGAGTGTTTTGGTGTTATTGTTGTTCTTGATTTTCCCGGTGGGTGCGCGCGAGCACATCCGCCGGATGTAGCCCCTGAGCCCGCGGGGGAGTCAAAGATTCACTCGCGGGGTTAACGATTTTAGAGTCGAACATCGTTCGTTAGGGGTGTAGTTGCACCCGAGTTTGCGGGAGGAAGATGGATTTTTGGTGACCTTGCACGACGCGAGGCACTAGTCGGGGAGTCGTTTTCCCTTTTCGTTGTGTCTCCCTCGCGCATCCTTTTCGTCAGGAAGGAGGGGTTGGGTGACGTCGAAGCTTGCCTCGCTGACCAAGCCTCGGCACCCTGTGAGCTGCACGGGTGAGTTCGAGTGAAGCCTCGAAGCCCCATTCGTCAGGCTCCGAATGGATCAGATGGTGACCGACCTCAGATTCCTAATGATGAAGTCATCTAGTTACCGAGCCCGTTCGGTTGGACTCGGTGGCTCATCGCCTTTCCGTCGGGGGAAAAACCATGACCTCCTTTTCCATCAAGACTCGAATGCAGTTCAGGATGCCCGCGACACTCGTGCGCCCGGGTTCCGGCCGCTGGGGCCCATCCCTCACCGCCCCTCGCTCGGGTGTCCGGGAGCGGATGTCGAACCCTTCGACGGGCCAGCCTTTGAACTCCCGATCTTCGGTGTGTGGAGTCGGCCCTCGGGTGCAGAGCCGGAAGAGTGTGGTGTTGTCTGACTCAAAAAAAAGAGTGTGGTGTTGTCGTCGTGACCATCGAGTAGTTGTCGCGCAGCCCCCGAGTGCGAAGGCTCGTCTAGCCCCCGAGCGTGAGGGCCAGGTGGTAGTCGTCTAGCCCCCGAGCGTGAGGGCCAGGTGGTAGTCACCGTCCCCCAGCCCCTGAGTGTGAGGCCAAGTCTGCGGCCGTGTTCCTGCAAAAGGAAATCGGAGGACAGCAGTACGTGGTGCGACAAACACCAATTTTGAGGAAAGAGCATTTGTCAGTTTACAACAGGAAATCTAAGTCCAACTCTTTTAAGTGTATTTAATTTCCTGGGGAAGTGTTCCTGTTGCGTTTAAGCACCTGACCCCCGACAGCCGCATCCGTAGCAATCAGTCACCAGCCAAACAAACTGGTCGGATTTCGGGATTCTGTAACCACCGGCAGTAAATTTCTCGGATTACGTGCCAGGTCTCGGACGGTTGCGCAAACGGAGGGCACACAAGATTTATACTGGTTCTGGCCTCCAGAGAGTAACACCCTACGTCCAGTTCGTGCTGCTATGTTATTTACGCTGATTTGTAGTAGGGTTACAAATGGGCGAGAGAGGGAGCTTGGTCCCTAGTCTTTGTAGCTTTTGAGCCACATATGGCTGAAGGTAGAAGAAGGAAAAAATGAGAGATCTCTTCCCTCCGAGGAGAAGAGAGAAGGAAAAAGTAAAAAGTCAGAGCTTGTCCCTTGGAAAGGACCCTGCTCTCCCTTTTATATGCCAAGGCGAGCAGGTTACATGAGTGGAGAGAGAGGGTGAGAGAGAGTGAGCTCTTGCATGCTCAACAGGTGTGCGTGAGGAGCTAGGCAAGTGGCCCAGGCAATGAATGCCTCTGATTCTTGGCGCATGCATGGCCCAAAACCACTCGGGAGGCTTACAGCTAGTCGAAAGTGTCCTGGAACGTGTGTACATGAGGAGATATTCTTGATTTCTGGACGTTTTCCTTCACGGAAATAAACCCTGGGATACCACTTGATTTTGTGACCGTTTTCCTGCATGAAAATAAATCGAGAAAAACACCAAAAATACCCCGGAGGCCATCGTGACCGTGATAGTCGCTTGTAATCGCTGTTATTGGGTACCCATAATATTGGGTCCCGTCACCGGATGTCCCCAACAAAAAATCCATCATCGATTGAGCTTGAATCTGCAGCAAACATTTTATTGGGAGAATTTCGAAGTCCCAAAATTCGTTGAATACATACATGCATTTTTATGTATATGATGAACGCTATTAGGATCAACAGGCCTATGATGAAATTGTGTGAAATACTGAAATAGCAAAAGTTTAGAGGACTGGTAGAGCACGCATGGAGACAAATAAGGGGTGGATTCTCTATGATGAGCAGTAAGTTGAATATTAGCTCTAAATACATATTCCATTTTCACAAAAAAAATCCCTATTCCATGTGCAAGAAAATATGTTTCAGTTTTTTTAAAACAAAATTGGTTTCATTTTTTTTAGAACCATGACCACACTTTATTCACCAATTCTGGGTGATACAAACACCATCTGATGGCGGTTTATAAACCATACGTGACGACGAACACTACTATAGAACTTCTAGCTAATATATGAGCATCTTTGTCCGAAAAATTGGTTCCATTTGAGTAACCGCATTTTTTTGGAAAAAGTTCATTCCACAACCCTCATCTCTAGGTGTTGTTTATTTTAACCCTCAACTGCAAAACCAGGTATTGAACACCCATGAACAATCAAAACCGTCCGGTTTACCCCCTCATTAGATTTTGGAGTGGTTTTCGCACACGTGGCGCCACGTTAGGGTGGTTTTTGCATACGTGGCGCCACATCAGCCAAATAGGGGTCAAAACTCAAAAAAGAAAGAAAGAGGGGGTTAAGGACAAATAATCATCTTCCTAACGGGGAAACAGAGAGGAGCGGATCAAGGGCTGACCGGTAGGCGGCACCGGCGTTGGTCGGCGCCTCTGGGTACGATGACGGTCGGGGAGAGGGGAAAAGAAAGCGGGAGACGAGGGGGATCGACTCCCCTCCTCACCTCAGGCGGAGACGACGCAGGGAGGCGCCTCCTCGGCGGCTGGCAGAGAGCGGCGGCGCGGTGGAGTATGGGAGAGGGAGGGAGTTGGCTGGAGAGGTGCGCAGCGAGACCCTTTTTTTGGGGGATATTTAATTATTTGCCACTTTTAGAGATGGCACTCCTTGAGATGGGACTTTTAGGTTTGGTCATACGTTTTTGCCACCGTCTTTTATCTGGTGCTACACATTTGGGACTTTTGGTGACGTGGCAAGCCACCTCCCCCATTCAGCGTGGAATCGGGAGGGGAAATGACCCCTGTGCCCTCCCGTTTCCTTTACTATCCGTAACGCCCGCGTTTTTAGCTCTAAATAAATCACCCGACAAATCATGCGTATTTTCAAAAACGAACCGCCGAGCTCAATTACCAATCAACCCTAGCCACTTCTCCCTCTCTCTCTCTCTCTCTCTCTCTCTCTCTCTCTCTCTCTCTCCCCGACGCGTGTGCCGCGATTCCCGCCGGCACCGCACCTCGGTTGCGCCCCTACGCACCTTCCCAACGCCGCGGTCGGCCACCGGCCGGAATCCCGCGCACGCCGCGGTCCCGATGCCCGGTCTGCCTCGCCGTCGCCGCCGCCCCGAAAATCACGCCGACACCCGGGAAGACGGAAAAACCCCACAAAACCCTCCCTTAATTTCCCTAATAATTTTTCCTAAATTTCCTAAAACCTTTTCCCAATTTCCTTCCCATTTTTCTTTTCTTTCTTCCTATTTCTTTCTTTTCTTCCTTTTTCTTTCTTTTTCTTCCTTTTCTCCTTTTCCCCTTTTTCTTTTTCCTTCCTTTCTTTCTTCTCTCTTCTCCTTCTCCCTTCTCCCTCTCCCTCCCGCACGGCGCCGCCCCCGCGCCCCCGACCGCCGCCCGGCACCACGGCCGACCACGGGCCCGCGTGGCCGCACGCCGACCACGCCACCTACACGGGCACGCCACCGCCTCCCCCCTCTCTTCACTACTGCGCACCGGCCGGCCGCCGAGCCGTCGCGTCCGCCGCGCCGGCCGCCGCCCGCCGCGCCGGCTCCGCCACCCCGCCGTAGGGTCCCGTCCGATTCCCCCCCCGCATTGACCGGCGCTCGTAGCATCCCATCCGCCCGGACGAGACGAGACCGCCGGACGCCACTACTTCGGGTCGCCACACCGTGGAGCCGCCGCCGCCGGCCGCCCGTCGGTCCCGCCGGCCTACCACCATCACGCCCCCGCCCGAAAAGACCTAGCCGCCGCCCGACGACCTCTCGTTTCTCGCCCGTGCCGGTCCGTCGCGCCGGCGGCCGGCCCCTGCCGGCCGGACTTCGAGAAGAAGCCCGAGCCGCCGGCGCCCCCCTCGCCGGAGAAAATATCTCCCTTCCCGAACCCTCCTCCGCCGCCTATAAATAGGGGCCAGCGGTCCCTCGCCGTTCCACACCTCGCAACCAAGTCTCCACAGCCCTCCTCTGCTCTACCACCGCCACCAATCGCGCCGCCGCCGCTAGCTCCCGCCGCCGCCCAAACCGCGCGCGCGGAGCCGCCTCCCTGAGCAACCCCAGCCCAAGGTAGGTAGGTGAATCGAATCCCCTCGGCCTCCTCTTCTTTTTCCCCCATACGGCGGTCGCCGACAAGCACGGGGCCGCCGGCGGGCACCCCTGCCGACCGGCCACCCGCTCGCCCCCCCCTCTTTCTGTTCTGATGCGAGTCAGGGGGGAAGAAGATGGCCTTTTGGCCAAAACCCCCCCTGCTCTTTCCTTTTTCCCCTAAACCCATGCCCCTATTTTCTCTCTCTCTCTCTATTCTTTTCAAATAGCCCCTGAGATAATAATTAATTATAGATTAAATACTGTCAAACCCTAAATAATTTACAACGTGGCCCTAACCAAGTTTATACTATCATAATCACCCCTTTTTACTATTAGTAGAAATTACTAATAGGTCCTTAATCCCTAACCCCTCCTTAACTTAGCATTTCATGCACGCTTTTATTCCCGACTAAGTCCAAATTTCACCACATCCTTCCCAGTAGTACCCCCGCCGAACCAAACCCCTCCCTAGGGCTTATATATACCCCCTCTCCACTCACTTCCCCTCCCCGAGCTCGGTCGGAAACGTGTATGCTAATATTGCTTGCTTGTGTGTGTGCCATAGCCGACGGAGTAGACGGAGTAAGGTACCCCGAGCAGGAGATCGAAGCCGGTTACTGCGAGCAGGAGCCCGAGGTCCCGAACGCCGAGCCGGCCCTCCCCGAAGACTTCGAAGACGGCAAGTTCAACCTCCCCCTTTGATGCATGCTTCTGTCCTAGTTTTATAAATATACCCTATACCCGTTTTATAAATTGCATATTGTTTTACTGCAAAACATGGTAGGATAGCCACCCTTGATTGCTATGATTGAACTTTGTTTTGGCCTAAATGAGTGCTTTAAAAATGTGTGAGTGCTTTCAAAATGTGTGAGTGCTTTAAAAATGGGAATGGGATATTTTTGGAAAATGAGTACGGAAGCGGGTAGACGGGATGGACGTGTGTCGGGAGTATGGGTAAGCTCGTACTGTGTGGTTGAGCGTGTTGGGAGTTGTCCATCTTGTCGGTTAAGGACCGGGTTGCGTGACATCTCACCTGACCCAAATCATCGTACAACCACTCGACCGTTGTATGTGGCAACGGCTTAGCATAAACCCCACTAGTTAATCTACTTGCCATCTGGTGTGCGGGTGAGCAGCGGGAGACCAAGGAGACGGGGTACGCTCTGTGTGAGGTACGCCCTGGTTACGTGGTGTAACCCCTTGGGTGCTTCCGTGGTGGCTCGTAGTGTTAGCTAAGGTGGGTAATGGCTATGATAGGATCCGTACCGCACCGAGGTGTCCGTGTGACGCGTACCCTACTTGTGGGTAAAGATGTACAACCTCTCGCAGTGTCAAACCTATTCGAATAGCCGTGTCCACGGTATTGGACGAGTCACGGTGTGGTCACAAAAACTAGTGTTTGGGATGGGATGCTTTCCGGCGTGAGTTGTTTTCCGGTGATGAGTGTGTGTGGGCCGTGTGCACGGGCTACGACGGACGGGAAGTCCGGTAGATCCACAGTGGTTTTCCTAAAACGAGTGAGTTACTTGGGTTATGAAAATGATTTGCGAAAACCTTTTGAGATGAACCCCTGCATGTGTAAGTTTGCAAAATGAACCTTAACCTGATCCTTGTTATACCTTATGCATGATACTGCTTATAAGCCCCTCCGTGGGTGGGGTTGGATTTGCTGAGTACGTATGTACTCACTCTTGTTTACTAACTATGTTACAGAGGAGGATCCCGATTACATCCCAGAAGACGTTGAGTAGGTCACTGCCCTACACCCAACCGTGCCTGTGTACCAGGGCCCTACCTAAAGCTTCCATGGTGTGGTACTCTGAGGAGGCTATGGAAGCCTTTGCTATCGTAGTGTGGTCGTTAGCGTTTGTGTTGTTCATTGTAGCGTTGGCATTACCGTGCCCTTTCTGTAACCGTAATGTAAAAGACTGATTCCACCTGTTGTAATAAATGTGCTACCAGCCTCCTGGGACTGGTATTTGTGTCACATTTAGTCACCTCTGATGAGGGGACGCTTCAGGTGGTATCAGAGCCGTAGGTTGGCCGTAGGACATGACCCCTAGGATACGAGACCTCCTCTGGCCCTCTCTAACCTTTCCTTTGCTAAGCTCACCTTTTCCCAAATCCTTACCTTGATTCTTGCTTGTTCCCAGATGCCTAACCCCGAGTGGAACGGTGGAATTTGCCCCGTCCGGCCCCGGCCTCCCCTAACCCGTTGCTACTCGGCCTAGAGCGCGTCGGAGTAAGGGATCCGCCGCAGTTCGTCTACCGGGAGTACGAACGCTTCGGCACCCTTCGGTGTAAGTTGCGATCTTTGTGGGAAGAAGCACGCTTTACCCCGACATTGAGCCATGGTTCGTCAACGCCACCTGGTTTTCGCTTTGCCGACACCTACCCCAAGGCTGCTCGGAAGGCCTGCGTCGCCTACGAGTGGTTTATAGACGGCACCTCCGAATGACTCCAATGGGATTCTTTCCACCTTCCGGAGGAAGAGGACGCTCGTGGATTGATCGCATGAGAGGTTTGGAACGAGAGGAAGAAGACTTAGAAGAGGCGGTCTCCCACCTATCCATATACCTCGGAGGCCTAGACCATCTTTATCGGAGCAAGCCCAACAAGCCGAAGCGACGGATCGACGGAGCGGAAAGAGCGAACGAGAGGATAGAACTAGAAAGGGTAAAGACAACCATAGCGAGAAGTTGAACGACACAACATGGCGCAAGACTACCTCGGGGAAAAAGAACGTTCGGAGAAGTTTTGGGATGAGCTCCAAAAGGAACGTAGAAGGCGAAGAAGAGAAGCCGATTTGGATGAAGAAGAACCCGAAGAAACCCACCGGGACAAAGGGACCCGGAGGCGAAGATGAGATACCGGAGCAAGATCTCCCACTAAAGAAGCGTCGTATCCGGCTAGAGGAAGAGTCACTATGAGGATAAGACTAGGGTTTAGGCTAGAGACTGAGTCCTAGTAATAATAAGTGTACCCCGAAGGATGTACCCCAACCTTCCTACTAAATAAAGTTATCCATCTCTTGTACCCCACCACAACCTGTTCAACCCTATCTTTGTTTTCAGATGGCGGAAGATGGATGGACCCAAGGCGTGTGCCGGGAGGAGCGGGTTTTGCCCGCCCGCTCATCCACTCCCCGGAGCGCCTCGGTATCACCGAGCGCCCTAGGTACTACGGCGAGAGAGTACGAGCAACTCGGCACTCTTCGCCGTAGAGTGGTCCTCTCCGTCGCTAGAAGCAACCGCCACACCAACATCGAGCCGTGGCGCGTGACCGCCACGGGGGTTCCGACACGGATACCTATCCCTTGGCCCTCGAAAAGCCCTCCGCTACCCGTGCCGAATCTACGAAGAACACCTCGTCCCCACACCGATGAGGTACTTCCCTCCCGCCATCGGGACCCCGGTTTGGCGGGCCCGCATGAGGAACTTGGAGCGACGCCGCCACCAAGAAGACCCGCCGTACCACGTAGTCGCCTACCTTGTCTCCCCGGACAAGCTCTTTGATGACCGGGCCGGACACTTGAGGGAACGGATCGGCGGCCGAGCAAGCCGAAGTCACGGTGCGGATGCACCAAGTCCGAGTGGCTCAAGGCCGAAGCGAGGACCGCGGCCAGACCATAAGCGGTGAAGCCGTTGCCCGGAAAGCCTCGAAGGATCCGGGACCAACGCATGCAAGAATGGACCCACGGCGGAACGCCGGTTCCGGCCATTGGAGAACCTCAAGTCCCGCTAGGAACACCCCCGGTAGGATGGGGAGGAGCCATAGAAGTCCCACCGGCACCACCAACGGTCACCGAACCCCCAACGGCTACCACCGAAGCCGCAAGGCACGGCCTCGGGAAAACGGAAACCCCGAAGGAGGAAACGATGACGAGCGCTCATCCCGGCCGGAAGAACACTCGACCCCGGAAGACGGCTCTCCTCGCGAGTGATGTGCCCCAAGACCCAGGGAATGAAGCCGTACCGGTCCAAGTCGCGCCCTTAGCCTTTAGTCGTGTAGTGTGTCCGCGTAGTCGGGATGTACCCTCCTCACTGGTTTGTAATAAAAACTTGTTTGTGCTTGCTTGTTTGCTATGTGCTTGTTGTGTGCTTACCGGCAGAATAAACCCTGCCTTTTCAAAAGAAATCCGTTATAATCCACTTAAACATCACATAAAACTAGATCTCTTAGAAACCCGCTTCTTTACAGATGGTTTCCAGGCGCCCTGTCAGGACCCACCGGTCGGATGCTGAGGGATCGCAAGCCGATCGGAGGGAGCGCCTTCCCGAACAAGAGGTTAACCAGAATGAAGAAGGAGGAGAGAACGTGGTCCTGCCACCACCGCCCCCTCCTATTGACTTGGCTCAAGTCTTGGCCAACGGTTGTCTTGATGGAGGCTATCTTCAATGCCATCAACCGTCCAAGACCCCGTGCCATGAGCATGAATGAGAAGCTGATCGAGTTCCTCAGGACTAAGCCGCCCACCTTCAGCGGGTCGGTGAATCCTCTCGGATGCGACGATTGGCCGAGAGCCATCCCGAGGGAACTAGAGCCCCTCCCCTTGCGAGGACCATGACAAGGTTCTCCTGGCGGCTCACCGGCTCACCGGACGGCCCTAGCCCGGTGGGAGAATTACCGCGCCGCGACCCAAGGATCCCTCCGCCATCACATGGGATGAATTCGTGGAGGAGTTCCGCCGCTACCACATCCCGGAGGCTACACCGAAGCGGAAGGCGGATGAGTTCCGCGAACTCCGCCAAGGCAACATGTCCGTGGAGGAGTACACGTACCGCTTCATAGAGCCGGCACGCTATGCCCCCGAGGAGGTGGATAAAGACTCCAAAAAGCAAGAGATGTTCAAGAAGGGGCCGACTCGAACCGAGGACACTGCCGACTCCTCGGATTTACCCGACTTTAATACCCTTATGAACATGGCAATCCTCACGGAAAGGGCAAAGGCCGAGGAGAAGAAGGAAAACAAGCGCAAGTTCATGGAACACAAGGCCAAGCGAAGAAGAGCGGTCCCGAGAGACCAAGAAACTTTGGACACCCCCCCGTCCGGGTTCCAAGCCCCTATGCGATGCGAACCCAAACCCAAGCCACAAGCTCACAAGCCCCCGCAGCCCGAGTTCAAGCCCTCCTACAACCAGAATGCCATGAAGCCCCCACAGAACAACACCGGCCCGGCTCACTACCAACAACAACAACAACGGCTCCCGAGTGTGTTTCAACTGCCGGAAACGGGGCACTTCATCGCCAACGCCCCTATGCTAAAAAGCCGCCCACCACCACCTACTCCAACTCGGTAAACGGACCAAGGCCACTTGCGTCGGAGCCAACCGCATGCCGGTGCGCGGCAACAACGGCTTCGGCAACAACCCCAACAACCGGCGGATGAGGCGGCCCCGGCGGTCGTATGGACGCGCCGGGTGAATCACATCAATGCGCGGGAGGCACAAGAAGCACAAGGAGTGGTACTCGGTGAGTTCCCGGTCGGCTCGGTTTTGGCTACCATACTTGTTCGATTCGGGAGCATCACACTCATTCATATCCTCAAGCTTTGTGGAAAAGCATAGCATACCCACGGTACTACTAAAAGCACCCCTAATAACTCGAACGCCCGAGGTGACATTAACTCGTCAACCGGGATGCCCCCGGTAAGGATTATTTTAAGTGGGGGTAGAGTTCCTAGCGACTCGGTAGTACCGAAATCCAAGGGGATAGATGTGATCCTTGGTATGGACCGGTTAAGCCAACACCGTGGCCTCATAAGCCGCGCCGATAAAGTAGTGCACCCGACCAACCCGGACGGGATACAAGTGACTCGCCACACCCGGGACACAGGCGGATATAATGGTTTTCAACATAGAAGCCAAGTCCATAGAAGATGTCCCGGTAGTACGAGAATACCCGGATGTGTTCCCCGAAGAACTCCCCGGAATGCCACCGGACGGGGATATAGAGTTCGTAATCGACCTTATCCCCGGAACCTCGCCCATAGCCAAGAGGCCCTATAGGATGGCGGCCCCGAGTTGGCGGGGGTTGAAGAAGCGACTAGCGAGCTCCGGCGAAGTGGGTTCATCGACCAAGCTCATCACCATGGGGAGCCCCGGTGCTTTTCGTGGAAAAGAAGGATAAGAGCATGAGGATGTGTGTGGACTATCGCTCGGCCGAACGAGGTCACTATTAAGAACAAGTACCCTCTTCCCGGGATAGATAACCTGTTTGACCAACCGAAGGGAGCCAAGTATTTCTCGAAGGTGGATCTAAGATCGGGTACCACCGGCTCAAGATCGGGGAAAGTGACATCCCCAAGATCGCCTTTGTCACTCGCTACGGGCAATATGAGTTCACGGTGATGTCCTTTGGACTAACCAATGCCCCGGCGTACTTCATGAACCTCATGAATAAGGTGTTCATGGAGGAATTGGACAAGTTTGTCGTGGTCTTCATTGACGACATACTTGTTTACTCCAAGAGTGTGGAGGAGCATGAACAACATCTTCGAGTGGTAATGCGGGAAAATTGAGGGCACACAAGCTATACGCCAAGTTCGGCAAGTGTGAATTTTGGCTAGAGAAGATATCCTTCCTTGGGCACATATTGACTGCGGAAGGAGTAGGCGTAGACCCCGGGAAAGTTGAGACAGCTCTCCAGCGGCGGCAACCCACCAACGTAAGTGAGATCGGGGAGTTTCCTAGGTTTAGCCGGGTACTACCGGAGGTTTATCGAGGGATTCTCCAAGATCGCCCGGCCCATGACAGAGCTGCTTAAGAAAGAGAAGAAGTTTAACTGGACCGAGGCCTGCGAAAGAAGCTTCCAAGAGTTGAAGAAGAGGTTGACCACAGCCCCAGTGCTAACCCTGCCAGACATTCAACGGGACTTTGTCGTATATTGCGACGCCTCCCGACAGGGGTTGGGATGTGTGCTCATGCAAGATGGGAAGGTAGTGGCATACGCCTCCCGTCAGCTCAAACCCCATGAGCAGAACTATCCCACCCATGATCTGGAGTTTGCGGCCGTAGTGCATGCCCTGAAGATATGGAGACATTACTTGATCGGGAACAAGTGTGAAATCTACACAGACCACAAGAGTCTAAAGTATATCTTCACCCAGCCCGATTTGAACCTAAGGCAGAGAAGATGGCTGGAGCTAGTCAAGGACTACAACCTAGAAATTCACTACCACCCCGGGAAAGCCAACGTGGTAGCAGATGCTCTAAGCCGGAAGACCCATGAGAAGGCGGCACCCAAGAGTGCCCAGCTGCAAGAGGAGATGGCCCGACTCAACGTACACATCGTTCCCCAAGGCTACGTCCGCCAGCTGAGTGTTCAGCCTACCCTAGAAGAGAAGATCCGGAAGGCCCAAGAAGCCGACGAGGATCTGATGAGGATCCGCAAGCATACGGAGAGAACAAGGCCCCTGACTTCGGGGTGGATGACCAAGGCACCCTATGGTACAAAAACAGGATATGCGTGCACGAAGGTGGAGATTTCCGACGGACCATCATGGATGAGGCACACAACTCGGCCTACTCCATTCACCGGGATCCACCAAGATGTACATGGACTTGAAACGAAGTATTGGTGGAATGGGATGAAGGTAGACATTGCACGGTTCGTCGCCCACCGCGACACTTGTCGAGGATCAAAGCCGAACATCGAAGCACTGCAGGATCGTTGCAACCTTTACCAATCCCGGTGTGGAAGTGGGATGAGATAGGTATGGACTTCATAGTAGGGTTGCCAAGGACTCGAAGGGACATGACTCCATATGGGTAATCGTGGACCGACTCACCAAAGTCGCTCACTTTTTACTCGTACGGACCACTTATGGTGGAGAGAAATTGGCGAAACTCTACATAGACAATATAGTGAAGCCGCATGGAGTGCCTAGCGGAATAGTCTCGGACGGAGGGACCCGAGTTCACCTCTAGGTTCTGGAAAAGCTTGCACAAAGCCATGGGCACCAAGCTAGACTTCAGCTCAGCATACCACCCACAGACAGACGGGCAGACCGAAAGGGTGAATCAAATTTTGGAAGATATGTTGAGAGCCTGCGTCCTCACCTACGGCAAGGATTGGGAGCAGAGCCTGCCGTATGCGGAATTTTCCTACAACAACGGCTACCAAGCAAGTCTGGGAATGTCGCCATTCGAAGCACTATACGGGAGAAAGTGCAGAACACCCCTGATGTGGTCAGAAGTAGGAGAGCGTGCCCTGGTTGGGCCCGCGCTTATAAAGGAAGCCGAGGAGCGAGTAGCGGATATTCGAGAAAAGTTGAAAGCCGCCCCGGTCCCCGACAGAAGAGCTACGCAGACAAGAAAAGGCGTGAAGCGAGCTTCAACCCAGGAGACTTCGTCTACCTCAAGGTTTCACCCATCCGAGGGACTCGGAGGTTCCAAGTACACGGGAAGTTGGCCCCTCGGTACATCGGCCCGTATAAAGTGCTCAAGAGAGTCGGAGCAGTAGCGTATCGACTGGAGCTACCCGAGGAAATGTCAGATATACACCCGGTATTCCACATCTCCCAGCTACGACGGTGTTTGAAGGTTCTGGAAGAAAAGCGGGTACCAGTGGAGACCATCGACCTACAGCCAGACCTCAGGTACCAAGAGGTGCCCGTCAAGATCCTAGACACTGTGGTTAAGCGGACAAGAACGACCGAAGTACGGGTATGCAGAGTACAATGGAGTAGGCACGGAGTGGAAGAAGCTACGTGGGAGCGAGAAGATGCACTGAGAAAAGAATTCCCCCACCTATTCGAGACTTAGCCGAATCTCGAGGACGAGATTCATTTTAAGTGGGGTAGGTTTGTAACGCCCGCGTTTTTAGCTCTAAATAAATCACCCAGCAAATCATGCGTATTTTCAAAACAGAACCGCCGAGCTCAATTACCAATCAACCCTAGCCACTGCTTTTCCCTCTCTCTCTCTCTCTCTTTCTCTCTCTCTCTCTCTCTCTCTCCCCGACGCGCGTGCCGCGATTCCCACCGGCACCGCACCTCGGTCGCGCCCCTACGCACCTTCCCAACGCCGCGGTCGGCCACCGGCCGGAATCCCCGCGCACGCCGCGGTCCCGATGCCCGGTCTACCTCGCCGCCGCCGCCGCCCCGAAAATCACGCCGACACCGGGAAGACGGAAAACCCCCACAAAACCCTCCCTTAATTTCCCTAATAATTTTTCCTAAATTTCCTAAAACCTTTTCCCAATTTCCTTCCCATTTTTCTTTTCTTTCTTCCTATTTCTTTCTTTTCTTCCTTTTTCTTTCTTTTTCTTCCTTTTCTCCTTTTCCCCTTTTTCTTTTTCCTTCCTTTCTTTCTTCTCTCTTCTCCTTCTCCCTTCTCCCTCTCCCTCCCGCACGGCCAGCGCCCCCGCGCCCCTGACCGCCGCCTGGCACCACGCTGACCACGGGCCCGCGTGGCCGCACGCCGACCACGCCACCTACACGGCACGCCACCGCCTCCCCCCTCTCTTCACTACTGCGCACCGGCCGGTCGCCGAGCCGTCGCGTCCGCCGCGCCGCCTCGCCGCCCGCCGCGCCCGGCTCGCCACCCCGCCGTAGGGTCTCGTCCGATTCCCCCCCCGCATTGACCGGCGGTCGTAGCATCCCATCCGCCCGGACGAGACGAGACCCCGCCGGACGCCACAACTCGGGTCGCCACACCGTGGAGCCGCCGCCGGCGGCCGCCCCGTCGGTCCCCGCCGGCCTACCACCATCACGCCCCCGCCCGAAAAGACCTAGCCGCTGCCCGACGACCTCTCGTTTCGCCCGTGCCGTCCCGTCGCCGGCGGCCGGCCCGCCGGCCGGACTTCGAGAAGAAGCCCGAGCCGCCCCGCCCCCTCGCCGGAGAAAATATCTCCCTTCCCCGAACCCTCCTCCGCCGCCTATAAATAGGGGGCCGGCCGGTCCCTCGCCGCTCCACACCTCGCAACCAAGTCTCCACGGCCCTCCTTTGCTCCACCACCGCCACCAATCGCGCGCCGCCGCTAGCTCCCGCCGCCGCCCAAACCGCGCGCGCGAGCCGCCTCCCCGAGCAACCCCGGCCCAAGGTAGGTAGGTGAATCGAATCCCCTCGGCCTCCTCTTCTTTTTCCCACATACGGCCGGTCGCCGACAAGCACGGGGCCGCCGGCGGGCACCCCTCGCCGACCGGCCACCCGCTCCCCCCCCCCTTTCTCGTTCTGATGCGAGTCGGGGGGGAAGAAGATGGCCTTTTGGCCAAAAACCCCCCCCTCTCTCTTTCCTTTTTCCCCTAAACCCATGCCCCTATTTTCTCTCTCTCTCTATTCTTTTCAAATAGCCCCTGAGATAATGATTAATTATAGATTAAATACTGTCAAACCCTAAATAATTTACAACGTGGCCCTAACCAAGTTTATACTATCATAATCACCCCTTTTTACTATTAATTACTAATAGGTCCTTAATCCCTAACCCCTCCTTAACCTAGCATTTCATGCACGCTTTTATTCCCGACTAAGTCCAAATTTCACCATATCCTTCCCAGTAGTACCCCCGCCGAACCAAGCCCCTCCCTAGGGCTTATATATACCCCCTCTCCACTCACTCCCCCTCCCCGAGCTCGGTCGGAACCGTGTATGCTAATGTTGCTTGCTTGTGTGTGTGCCATAGCCGACGGAGTAGACGGAGTAAGGTACCCCGAGCAGGAGATCGAAGCCGGTTACTGCGAGCAGGAGCCCGAGGTCCCGAACGCCGAGCCGGCCCTCCCCGAAGACTTCGAAGACGGCAAGTTCAACCTCCCCCTTTGATGCATGCTTCTGTCCTAGTTTTATAAATATACCCTATACCCGTTTTATAAATTGCATATTGTTTTACTGCAAAACATGGTAGGATAGCCACCCTTGATTGCTATGATTGAACTTTGTTTTGGCCTAAATGAGTGCTTTAAAAATGTGTGAGTGCTTTCAAAATGTGTGAGTGCTTTAAAAATGGGAATGGGATATTTTTGGAAAATGAGTACGAAGCGGGTAGACGGGATGGACGTGTGTCGGGAGTATGGGTAAGCTCGTACTGTGTGGTTGAGCGTGTTGGGAGTTGTCCATCTTGTCGGTTAAGGACCGGGTTGCGTGACATCTCACCGACCCAAATCATCGTACAACCACTCGACCGTTGTATGTGGCAACGGCTTAGCATAAACCCCACTAGTTAATCTACTTGCCATCTGGTGTGCGGGTGAGCAGCGGGAGACCAAGGAGACGGGGTACGCTCGTGTGAGGTACGCCCTGGTTACGTGGTGTAACCCCTTGGGTGCTTCCGTGGTGGCTCGTAGTGTTAGCTAAGGTGGGTAATGGCTATGATAGGATCCGTACCGCGCCGAGGTGTCCGTGTGACGGTACCCTACTTGTGGGTAAAGATGTACAACCTCTCGCAGTGTCAAACCTATTCGAATAGCCGTGTCCACGGTATTGGACGAGTCACGGTGTGGTCACAAAAACTAGTGTTTGGGATGGGATGCTTTCCGGCGTGAGTTGTTTTCCGGTGATGAGTGTGTGTGGTCGTGTGCACGGGCTACGACGGACGGGAAGTCCGGTAGATCCACGATGGTTTTCCTAAAACGAGTGAGTTACTTGGGTTATGAAAATGATTTGCGAAAACCCTTTTTGAGATGAACCCCCGCATGTGTAAGTTTGCAAAATGAACCTTAACCCGATCCTTGTTATACCTTATGCATGATACTACTCATAAGCCCCTCCGTGGGTGGGGTTGGATTTCTTTGAGTACGTATGTACTCACTCTTGTTTACTAACTATGTTACGGAGGAGGATCCCGATTACATCCCGAGAAGACGTTGAGTAGGTCACCGCCCTACACCCAACCGTGCCTCGTGTACCGGGGCCCTACCTAAAGCTTCCATGGTGTGGTACTCCGAGGAGGCTATGGAAGCCTTTGCTATCGTAGTGTGGTCGTTAGCGTTTGTGTTGTTCATTGTAGCGTTGGCATTATCGTGCCCTTTCGTAACCGTAATGTAAAAGACGGATTCCACTCGTTGTAATAAATGTGCTACCGACCTCCCGGGACCGGTATTTGTGTCACATTTGGTCACCTCTCGATGAGGGGACGCTTCACTATCCCGCGGCGTCCGTTCGTCCGGTTCATCCCGCCCCCTTTCCCCTCCGTCCATGGAACCCTAGGCCGAGGCGGCGGCGACGACAGAGGGTGACGCCGACGCTTGGTGGCGACGATGGAGTCTGCTGCTTGCCCTCCCCGGTGAGTCAACCTGAACCCCCCCTTAGTGTCCCTCCCTACCTGGTAGTTAACTTAGCCTCCCTAGGGTTCGACGCATATAACTCCATCTAACCCGAAGTTCATGTTCATGATTTATGTCAGGGTCGACCCTGGCAATGCGTTTAGAATAGTTGTTAACGTTGACAAATATAAGGCAAATGCGGAGTATGGTATGGAGGTAGATATGGATGAGCGGGGAGCATGTGGTTTGGTTTGATAAATCGTACGGGTATAATCCGGCTAGATTTGAGGCCGACATGGCTAGCAAGATATACTTGGGGTAGTAGTCAAATGCTTTCGGTTTGGTCGAGTTGATGTTGACGGTGAAGCATCATGGAAGATTAGGAAATCCGAGAACTTTGAGTCAATGATTAAGCACGGATTGAATTCGGAGTGGCATATGTGAAGGTACAAGTAGTTTCAAAGGCGGTGGTACCGAAATACTAACAATTGGACAAATGAAGGGGTTTCGGTGTGACAAATGAAGGTGCGGGTGAATCTTGCGGCTCTCCAAAGCACAATCATTCCAAGCACGGCCGAGCAAAGAACGAGAAGAGCAACAACCACGACCCGAATACATAGATTGGAGTACTTTGACAATATTGCTGAAGCCGAACATGATGGTGAAGCTTATGTTCTAGGCGATGAGGAAATGGTGTATGAAGCAATGGGTTTCAAAGGCTGCAGATGAGGCAACGGCGGAAAGCGAAGACAAGAAGAAGAAACCATTCCTAATATTCCTCCCGATGTACAACAACAGATGGATGAGGCAGGCATTTCTGTTGATGACAATGACCCTGAAGAGCCAATACTAGATTGGGATAGGGACAATCCAGATATGAGTGTTGGGACAATGTATCCAAACATGGTAGAATTCAGGTTGGCTCGAAACAGACATACAATTGTCACGGAATTTGAACTAGGCACCGAAAAATCGGACACTCTAAGGTTCGAGAGGTTATTGCAAAGCTAAAGGTTGTGGATGGAAAATTAGAGCTAGGAGGAAGCTTGATGGTTGTGTGAGGGTATATTTACTCACTTTCATGTGTTTATTGCGGGGATACTTGTATATGTGTGATGGGTTACGAAATAATCCTTTCTTGTCTTGTGCGAGTCCAAATAAACACGAGAGAAACATCTCGTGTGCTTCAAGAACCGGGGTGAGGGCAACAATGGCTTCTCAAGCTTGGATTGCGAGAGAGGGCGTACCTTTGTTGAAGAAGAAACCCGCATTGGGAGCCAAAGATATCAAGGAAGCATTGGAGGATAAGTACAACATCAAAATAAATTATCGACCGCATGGTATGGTAGGCGAGAGAGCGATTGACAAATTATTTGGTAAGTGGGATGATTCCTTTGAAGAGTTGTATAGATTTAAGGCGAGAGTTGAGTGAGATCCCCTGGTAGTGTAGTTGAGATAGACACCGAGAAATTTGAAGGAAAGCACCACTTTAGTAGGTTTTTTTGTGCTTTCAAAGGCAAGTATAGATGGATTCTTACAAGGTCAGAGACCTTACATTAGTATAGATTCAACTTGCTTTGAATGGTCGGTGGAATGGTCATATGCCCGCAAGCATTAGCAATAAATGGACATAACTTGGATGTTTCCTTTGGCTTTTAGTTTCTTTCAAAGTGAAAAAAAAAGAAGATTGGATCTGGTTTATGGAGCGATTACACAAGGCTATAGGTGTGCTTCCAAGACTGGCTATATGTACGGATGCCGGGACCGGATTGTTAGGCTAAGGAAGCAAGTGTTTCCTTGGGCTGAACGAGAGAGTGCTTCAGACACATGATGGAGAACATGAAGAAGAGGTTCACTGGACAAGTTTATGCAGAGAACATGTGGCCTGCTGCTAGGGCTTACACTGTTGGCAAGCATGAATACTTCATGAAAAAAGTCTTTGAATCTAGCCCTCAAATAGAGACTTGGTTGAATGAGCGCCACAGCCATCTCCCGGGCTAGATCAAAATTCTCTCCTGATATCAAGTGTGACTACATAAACAACAATCTAGTAGAAAGTTGGAATTCATGGATCAAAGAGTTCAAGGACCTGCCACTCCACTTCATGGTTGATGCAATCAGAGAGAAAGGAGTGATCATGTTTGAGAGGAGGAGGAGGATATCTAGAGCTCTGCAAGGAGTAATTCTTCCAGCTGTGGTTCATCAACTGAATGCTGCTTCAAAGGGAATTGGACACTTGAGAGTCACCAAAGGCCTGCCTGATCAGGCTGAGGTAACAGAGAGATACAAAGATGAGGAAGTGAGAAGGCATGTGGTGTACCTCAGTACAAACCACTGTACCTGCATGGAGTGGGATATCACTGGGAAGCCTTGCCCTCATGCATTGGCTGTGCTAACTACTGAGAGGCAGCCAGACTATACTACACATGTGGACATGGCATATTCTGTGCAGAGATTTCGACAAGCATATGATTCTGGATGGCCCAATATTACTGACAGACATCAGTGGCCAAATGTGGAGAAGGATTTCATATGTCATCCACCACTAGGCAAGAAGAGAGGGGTTGGTAGGCAGAGGAAGAATAGAATTCCATCATGTTTGGAAAGGTCAGGCAAAGCAACTAGACGAGTCGGATGTGAGGGTTGTGGTGAGTGGGACATAGGAGAGGAAGTTGGAGATGTGCACTAAGCGGGACCAAGAAGAGGTATGTTTGCTCTCATCCGTTTACTTGTTTAAGATGGCCATGCATTTACTTGTTGAACATGTTATATAGGAAAAGAACCAAGAAAGCCCAATCCAAGGCTGGGAGGAAGAAGAGCAAGAAAACCACACCTCAAGCGAAAGCGTTGCAACTCCCGGAACCGGAGCGGCGAAGAATGCTAGGGAAGCGACGAGCAGCGGTCGAAGAAGCGGCTAAGGAAGCAACCGGGGAGGCGGGACGGACAACGGATGCAGTAGCTAGAGAAGCGACGGATGCGGCGGCTAGAGAAGCAAAGAACGAGAACAACGGCTAGAGAAGCGAAAGAACGGCGGCTAAACCAACACAACCTGAAGCTTCAAGTGCAAAGAGGAGACTTGATTTGAATCCAGTTCCTTTGATGGTTGCAGGTCCCTCAGTACCATTTGAAGCTCTCACAAAGAAGTTGACCCCAAAGAAGAAGCTGGCTTCCAAAGTGAAGAAATCTTAATTAGGTGATGCCTTCCTTTTATGTACTGCTTTTGTGTAATGCTTTTGTGTAATGCTTTTGTGTCTAGATGGCCATGAACTTCTATCTGTTTTGGCCATGAACGTATGTCCGTGTTGGCCATGAACTTGTGTCCGTGTTGGCCGGGAACAATTTATGTACTTGTGTTGGCAATGTCCTCCGGAAATGTGTGCTATATTGCTTCAAAAATGTGTCTTGCATTTGTGCAATGCATGTTCTCATCATCACAAATTGGGGACAAAAATTGTTCATGACACAACACAAGTAGCTAGTACATTAAACATCATGCCTTACATCACAGATAGTTCATGAACATAGATAGCCTACAACACATCACAGATAATTCATGCAACATAGATAGCCCTACCACACTTTGCTGGGATACACCTTCCTACTGCTTCAACATGTAGCCTAAAACAACACCAAATAATCCTACAACCAACACAGCCAAGAACATCACTGCATACACCATCTGCTCCAGCTTGACCTCCATAGGATGCTTCTGCTGCAGGTTCTTTGTGGGAACTGCAGGTGCCATACCTCCAGACTCAGCCTGATCTTCAACTCTTGCTCCCTCAAATTGCAGCACCTGAATCATGCCGGCGTCAATCAACTCCACCAGATAGGCCTTTTGCCACCTGTAATACTCACATTTCTCTGGGAGCTGAACAACAAGAGAAAAACCAATCTTTGTCAGAATCAAAACAACCGAAAATCAAAAACCAAAGTCAAACTCACCCATTTTTCGTTTCTTGGACACTTAATGTAAATCCACCCGTAGTTTAGAGGCGAATCTTGTTGCGTGCGACGCTCAACAAGCCTAGCCCTCTTGCAGTAGGGACATTGGATCAAGGGCAAACCTGTTTCTTCACCAAATAGGGGATACGGCTCCTGCATCCATCCCCCTGACGATGCGGATCCATGCCTCCTTGAGGTACCTTCTTGTGCCATTGCTTCCTTGCAGTGGCAGCACGCAGCGGCGGCGGCGGCGTCGGCGGCGAGGAGGAAGAGGGAGGGAGGGAAAGGGGAGAAGCAAAACCTAGCGACCGTAGGCAACCGCGCGGGATATTAAAGGATAAGGGGAGGGCACGGGGGTCATTTCCCCTCCCGATTCCACGGCTGGATGGGGGAGGTGGCTTGCCACGTCACCAAAAGTCACAAATGTGTAGCACCAGATAAAAGACGGTGGCAAAAATGTAGGACCAAACCTAAAAGTCCCATCTCAATGAGCGTCATCTCTAAAAGTGGCAAATAATTAAATATCCTTTTTTTTGAGCAGCAGAGGCGGAGTAATGGCAGCCGGTGACGGATTGACGGCACGACAACATTGTCCTTGATGGGACGGGTGCGACTGCGAGTCAAGCGGCGGGGCGCGGTGCTGCGGCAGACGGTGGGTTGGCCGGCTTTGCCTCGAGGGTGGCACATAGCGCAATTGCGGCAGTCTGCAGCGGCGCTGCGTCGATGGCAGCAAGTGGCCATGGGAGGCGTGTGCACGTGCGCTACTCTCCTCTGTTGGCGACCATCCCGTGTCCTCTCGATGCGGCCGTTGAGAAAAGGGAGGAGGGAGAGCAGCACTGCCGGAGTAGCACCTTCGTCGTCGCTAGCCAGTTGCTCCCTCATGCACGCGCACCATGGCTTTGACCGTGGAGCGCATGGCGGTGTGGCGCCTGCGGGCCGCGGAGGTGGACCTGGAGCGGGTCGTGCCGTGCAGCGTGGAGCTTGTGGACGTTCTAATTGCCGGCGGTTGGGAAAGCTGACGATGACAAGCAGCAGTAGTGGTGCGGTAGGCCGGCGCCGGTCGTGCGGCGACCGGCGAGACGGACGCGTGCGTGCTGCTTCTACCATGCCGGCGCCGGGGCTGCAGGGCATGTCGGTCATGTGGCAAGGCGGACACGTGCGTGGTGCTTCTGCCGTGTCGGCACCTGTGCCTGTGTGGCGTGTGCGAGGTGGCCGCCGGCGGGATGGAGGAAGTGCGACATGGTCTAGTCGTCGCACCGCCGTGATTATGTCGGGGAGAGAGATGAAGCTAGCTGGTAAGGGGCCTACCGCCACATGTGCCTAACAATGTGTGACTCAACGCCACATCTGCGAAAACCAGCCCAAAACAGTCGACGAATCCGTCGAAGGGGGTTAAACGTCCGGTTTGAAAGTTCAGGGTGTTGAATACCTAGTTTTGTGATTGAAATCCAAACTGTATTTGTAGATGAGGGTTGCGGAACGAAGTTTTCCTTTTTTTTTTTTTACTGACGTGGGCAGCGGTGGCATCATGAGATGGGCCGTGGTCTCGATGGAAAAGAGGTCCAGCCCAGGTGAACATCGTTGCCAGCCTGCCCCTTCGGGTGGGTACGTGGCCGGACTCCGCCCCCGCATTCGAGCTCGAACCCAGGTCGCCGCCGCCGCCGCCGTAGAGGGGGACTAGAGAGAGAGAGAGAGAGAGAGGGGGAGTTGGATTTAGTGTGAGGCGCCGGGGAGTGGAGTCAGGAGGGAAAGGAGGAACTGGGTTCGCCGCCGCCGGCGCAGCAACATGTCGTCGCTGGGGACGTCCAAGGGGGTCCTGGAGATCGCCAAGTTCGGCGTCTACGTCTCCGTGCCCGTCGTGCTCACCTACCTCGTCGCCACCGACTCCAAGACCCTCAAGAAGCTCATGGGCCTCGTAAGTCCCTTCTCCCCTCCCCTCCCCTGCCTACCTCTCTCGCTCCCCGAATCGTCGTCGCTCTGCTCGCGAGGAGGCATCAGGATAATTAACCGGGGCTCGGAGCTAATTGGGATCTGTGGTTCTGCTGTGCTTGTGCCAAACAGTTGGGGCCGCTAGGGTTTATCTGATTGATTTTCATTTGATAAGAAATTGGGTAGAAATGTTGATCAGTACAGAGCAAAGATGGGAGCGAATTTCAAATGAAGGGAACTAAAATATGTGTATGGAGAATTGGAGATGGTGTCTACTGTCCAGCCATAACCCGGATTCTGGAAATGATTCTGAGTGCCTGTGTCGAATTCTGGAAGTAGCAATGCTCAGTTTGGCAGTGATGTTTTGTAGGATGTTGTGGTGTGGCTGTTCCTGTTCGTTGACAGCTGACACGCTGAAGATGAGGATGCCCTGGCCTTAAAGCATCTATTGGATACAGAGGCACAATCTCTTTATTTTTGTTCTTTTCCGTTGCATTTAGAAGAATCTTTCCCCCCATGTATGTGCATTATAAGTGTGCATTTTTTCATTAAGAGGAAAAAAATATTAGTTTGATACAGCACTATGCAGGACTTGCAGTTGCAGCATGCTTAGCCAAACACACCTCAAAGAATCTTTTATGAAATTATACAACACAAGCTACAGGTTATAGTCCATTTACCAGGTTGCCGATTGTCTGCTTTGCCCCAATAGTAACTTCTCTTCCCTGGGGAGGTGTGGATGCACATGGGCACATTCAACACTGTGGTTTAAGCCCACTTTGGCTTGAATTGTGGTGACTTTCATTTCTTGGTGAACAAATACCTAAGTTTCTCAGTTTCTCGTTTTCTCTTATATGTTCTTGTAATTCTTAATAAAAATGTTCTTGTCTGGTTTGCAAATGGCACTTTGCTCAACTCCTAGGCAACATGGCTTGTCTTGTACGCGCCACAGTTGATGTTTCAGTATTTGTTTTTGATGAACATTTCCTACAGTTGGTTCATTCAATTATCACAAGCTTACAAAAGATAAATAAATAGCTTTATTTGTTGAACAACTGTTGATTGCCCTGCATTTTATATATTTTTACATAAAGATTGAATTATGTCTGTGCGCCCTTTGCAGCGTCCTTATGTGGTTTATCCACCTGAAGGTCCACGCCCACCACCGCCCGAAGAACTTCGTGAGAGGGCTCGCGAAATAGCTCGGAAGAGGCAGCAGAGTTGAATGTATTGGTGACTAGGGAGCATCACAGATCATAATCCAGCTCACAGATACGGTAGAGAATGTCACTCTGGTTGTTGATATGCAACGTGTTTGGCACTGGTCTATAACCTTTAAATCTTTTTGCTGTTGTCGTAATAACATTAAAGTGGCTGTGGGTTCTCTGTTTTAAGCTGAGGATTGACTGAATGTAACTGTATTTCTTGTTGGGAGCCGGTTCAAATGGTACATTTTGAGTTCTAGACTCCTTTAAAAGGTACAGAATAAAGAAAGGCCATATTTCATATCTCAGCATCTCATGTTTGAGTTTGAAGAAACCAGCTGTCCTGAATGAGCATAAGACACCTCTGAACATAGATGGTTAATTATACTGTTTGGATTACATATTTACAACAGAAGTTTACATGGTGCCTCAAGGATGCTCATTTTTGCATTGACATGTGGACTTCAATGAATCTGTTATCCGTTTGCTGAGAGCACTGATAAAATCACGCCCAGCCAAACAGGTGGAGTATGTACATGCCCTTGTTGCTTGTGTGTACTTGATGGATCAGTCTGTTCTTGGACGATTTGAGCTTCTGTAAGATCCATTGTACAGAGGCAGCAATGACCGCGCAATTCCTTTCCTTCCACCCAGACAACGCCAATAAATCGCCAAAAACCACAGCACGGCAACGATAGGGAACGCCCATCTGCGCAAGAGGATGAGCATAAGAGCAACACAACAGAGACTATACATAGCGCTGTATTGTTTGAGGTACCAAGAATGCAATTACCTGTCAAGATCAAGAAAAGGATTGTAGACAATGGTTTCCCAGGTAGAGACGACTATGTGCCAGACAGGGTTGTAGTACAGGGACTCCGAGGACCAGAACAGCCTCGTGTACGTCTCCAGGAAGGCAAACATCACCCAGGCAACAATCTCGAGCAGGAAGAACCTGACCACAAAGCGCCCGATGACAACCATGACTAGGGAGAATATCACCAGCCAATTGAAGAGCTTATTGTTGTACTCCTTGATGAAAAGAGCGCGAGACCTTGTCAGCATCTGGAAGAATGCATACAAGACAACTTGATTCAGTTCAACAATGTCAGATAGACAATACACGCCCCCAAAAAAAATCCTATTTTATTACTGGGAACATATATCACACTACACCTAATAGCTCTTTGCATTATCCCTGAAATTCATCACAGTTATTCGTGATCATCCTGGAAGCTATCTTAACTTGCATTGTAAGTTAAAAGAGATGAACCTTTGACATCCGGCGTTGATAACTTTCCTTGGCAGGCCCAACGCAATCCATTTCGAAACTTTGATTACATAGAAGAAATCCTGCATCAAATTTTGCCATGGATGGAAGCTTTAAAACTTGAAGGTGTTCCATTTTATCTTCACACTCTGAGAATCGTGCTTCACACAACTTTGATGACTGATATTCGTTGGCCTGACCAAAGTTTCTGAAGATCTAAAAAGAATACCTGGTTAGGTATTACTGAAGATTTTTTTTCCATTGCATAATTTGCAACTCACACAAAAGATTAAATATGACAACACACTTCTTGCCCTAAAAGCCATGCAAAAATTGAAGCGCTCAGATTCTCCACAAATAAAGTGGATTGCACAAAGGCATTATGATGTCATACTTACTCTATGGATCTGAGAAAAATACATTTAAAATCGTAAACTCTTTATCAAGGAGTATGGAACTTCATGACAGGGATAAAATGCAGAAATAAGTTTTATTGTGGATTGAATAAAATGAGAACAAAATGTCAATTAAACCTTTTTAATCTCTTCATCAAGCTTGAAGATGGACTGAGCAGCATGATGTTTACCAAAATGCTGCTTGTCGAAGAGCCTTCTAGCTTCATCCTTTGCAAGGTCATGAAACTGCTCAAGTTTATCCACTGATACTGGTAGACCTGCTCTGCCCATTCTTTCATTATACACCTTCAAGCAACGTTCAAGGATGGCCTTATTGAAAACTTCAACGAGTGACCCCGTTGATGGAATTTCACCTTTGTTTAAAGCCTCTAGTATCTATAACAAAGGGGAATAGTTTTAAAAAATTTGCAGGGACATTCAGATGCTCTATGTAAGTAATAAACTTTCAAACAAGTATTACCTGCCCTAGGAAGGATACAAACTCCGTCCCATTTAGAGTTCTGCCCTGCACAATTTTTGGTTTTATCATGGATGAAACAATTTGTTTCAATTGATCTCTCCTTTTCAAATACAATGGATCAAGTTCCTGATCATCCAGATCACATAACTGTGTCCTTTGCAGATGAGGCTGAAGAAAGGAAGAATTTCAGGATATCAGCTACCCATGGGTGTGCAAAGAGGGGAAAATAGTGTACATCGCCAAACTGAATTCAAATTGGAGACATGTCATATGTGCAGCTTGAAAGAGAAAAGGTAAACAATTGGGTCCTCCAAGAAGATCATGTTTTGCATTTTTCAATGAGCAGTGCATGAATTTAATGCACATGATATGATGTGTACTGAAGTGAGATATTTGAGAACCCGACAATTCACAGCCATCAGTGCTGCTAAAATGGTACTACCACAGAACAAGAAAAACGAGAGGTTGTCTCATGCAACGCACCTGTGGCAAGCTAAAAGCCGTACTGTTATCTCCCATAACCGCCAAAGAGTCTCTGATTTGGTTGATCTGACATAACAGGAAAGCCAATTTATTCAACCAAACTTTCATTTCATACCTTCAAGTTAGTAACATATTGGATCAAAGAACTGTTACCTCATCAATATATTTTTCTCCTGTAGCAATACAGAAAAGGGTAAGTTGAGTTCAGCTGCTGATAGAATATATCCATCTCTGAAAAGTGCAAAGGAAAATGCTTCTATAGAAAATCAAAGCATATTAAATATAGTTTTGTAAGATAGCTTGAACTAACCATTGTCATTAGGGACCCTTTGGAGTGCTTCATCGACCATCTGCTGAACAGATTTTCCTTCTGCATAACAAAGTTAGCAACATTGGAGGAAGTTTAAGAAGTTTGATATAACATGAGTGTATGGAACTATTACTGCAAGTCTACAGAACATATTAAAATTATTGATGCAACAACTACCTTACAAAAACGCTGGTAACTAGAAAGAGCATAAGCAAATTATTGATGCAACAACTACCTTACAAAAACGCTGGTAACTAGAAAGAGCATAAGCAAATTAGTATGGATTGTACTCTACAAACTCCATGACAAAATCATTATGTACAGATGGTAAAAGTAATGACTCATTACCTATATATTTACCATGCGTTTTAATCAGACCAATGGTATATATTCAAAAACAATATTGGGTAAAAAATGTTCAAACTTAGATTGCTAGGGGTGGTTCAGTAACCAGTTTGAATAGTTGGCACAAGTTTCTATCCAAAAAACAATTTAGGAATATCATACCCTAATGTGGAGCTTGTAACATTTTAATATTAGGAGATCAGAGGATTATCCCCTAGAAGCACAATTCAATTATCTGACCTATACTTATTATCTATTTCTCTATACTTTACACAAGCCAAAATAAATAAATGTATCATCCAAACAAAAAAAAGATATGCGAAAAGGAAGCAACTTACGGAGAAAGTCCCTCTGGATTAGCCACAGAAGTTTTGCTGGCTCAAAAGCAACATCTTGCCCCTGCAGAGCCAAACACGTGATTTTGATATAGTTTCCTGCTTCATAAATCTGAGACTAAAGTTAACGAAGTATTACCTTGACTCTGGTGCACACGTCCGAGGGGGGAAATAGGAAATATGTTAGAATACAAGGTACTTATCAAAATGGAATGGTCCAAATCAGAGCTAGAATCAAGCAAACCTTCCATAGAATTCTTCAGCAATTTCAACAGCAAATGAAAGCCTAGATATATCAGCTTCACGAATCTGTCACCAGAAGATGTAAATTAACTCCTATTAAATAAAAGAGTGGAGATGAAGCCCTGAGTACATCATAAGAGGGAAACTCACTGTCTCAGGAAGATTGTAGATCAGAACCGAACTTAAAACAGTTGCTAGAGCAAATATCCTGCCACAAGATAAAATTTCAACGAATCTGTTGCCATATACAAATAAGAAAATTGAAATTGGCATATGTGTTATTTGTAAACCAACCTATCATCATATACATTTGATTTCCCAACACTCTCAAATCCTTCAGTGTCCAGGTATATAACAGAAACTATGGAGCCATCAATATCCAGGTCAATGGGGGTGCCCCAAACCCATATACCTGCAAAATGTGGTTTAGTGTGTTCATTTCCTTCGATTAAAATATAATGAGAATATCATATTGCTTTTAATTGGCAGATCATCTTACCTTTTGTTTTCGTATCTCGCATGTGCCCAACTCCAAAACCTGGCAGGAAAATTTATTATTCCTCCATTCCAAAAATCCAAATATTTAATTTTCTGAAGCATGATTTAAAGCAGAAGTTCACTGCACCTTTATCACATGATAAGGAGAGAAGCTGGTTGAGAAGAAAAGATTTGCCTGATCGATATGGACCAATAACCTGATTTTACAACAACAAAGACAGAACTTGGTAAAGGGGGCATGTGTATGTCTGTTATGATAGAACAAAATATCCTGTACCCATGCAATAACCACTCGAGTATTAGAGTTTTAACTCACAGAGACAGCAGCTATTGGAGTTTTGATCCTCTGAATGGCCTCCAAACCTTCTTTCGAAAGACGGAGTTTCGTGTGACCATGGTCTGGTTCGACTATTGGAAACCTGCATAACTATCTCCGATCAAAAGTCTGACAAATAAATGAATATTTTACAGTTTATCTTGTTGACAAATACTGGAATTTTCCATCTCAACTGATTTATATCTTCTGAATTATAGTAGAAATAAATGAGACAGTTCTAGTACACATATATGTCACTGCCATCCACTCAGCATATGTCAGATTAGCCTTACCATCCAACCAAACAGCAAAAAGCTGCCATTCTGTTAAATCACAATTTAATTTGTGGATAAGATCGTATGGTCAACTGTCCAATTTAATAACTGACATCCATTCACATACAAAGCAACAACATATGCTTGATTAGTTCTGTACCATGCAAGTAATAACACACAAAGTAGCACCTACTTCACGTTTCACACAGGATTATACCCACTTGCATTGGTTTGACCCCCATTCGTCAGCAAGAACCTACTCCCCTTCCACAACTCAGCTTCGCAAATAACCACATTTCGCATAAAAAAATAGGCCAGAAAAAAGCCCATCAAGGCATTTCTAGCACTCGACTAAATCAGCAGAAAATATCACTTTTTTTGAAAAAAAAACAAAATGGCCTCGTGTGCAATGGGTGTGGGGATGATCGATTGATTCGTGACTGAAATTTGAGGTTCCTCCTAACTTAAATGTGACATGAACGATATGATGCTGTCAGCCTCTGACTACAACCTAACGCCGGAGGAAGAATCCAACGCGAAACCTGACGCTTAAACCGCAGGAGACGACGGGTAAATTGGAAATCATGGACGAAACATTTCAAAGCTACACTCAGAATTGCATCCTCATTAAGCTGTACGAAAAAAACATTTCCAACTTACGCGCGCTCGAGGTCACCGGCGTCGGCATCCCCTGCCGCTGCGGCAGCAAGCAACCACAGCGCCGCAAGGACCAACACCGCCGGGGCACGCGCCCGCCACCCCATCGTCTCAACAAATCCACCTTCCGCCCGCAGGAGGGTGCACGACCGTACCAGGCCACGAAATCGAAGCGCGATCGACCTCAAACGGCAGCGGCTTCTGCTCGTGCCGTGGGATGCAGAGGAGGGAGCGAAGGAGAGGTCCCGCGCCAGCAACAGGGGCAGGCTGATAAAGGGGCTCGGGTTCCGTTCCGGTGGCTTTTGCTTGGCGACAGGGGGGAAGGAGACGTCGAGGGGAGGCGAGGTGGTCGGCGTCGGCGGGGTGAAGGGGAAGGAAGAGCGCGATCAGAGGGCAAGCTTTCGATTCGTTGGTTAATCCTGTTCAAAACTTCAAAATGCGGATTAGTTCCGACACTTGATCGAGGAAATGTTTGGTGTCCACGTGTCAGCAGATGGGCCACCTCCCAGGCAAAAAGTGTGTGTGGCCGTCAGCGGGGGAAGATGGTTGGGGACCGGACCCACGTGTCATCGTTAGGGACTTGTTTACAAGGCGAATGCAGAGATAGGCCCAGCCCAAACGAAATATCGAGCGTAGCATTTCCCTGAGATTCAGAGTCATTGTGCGTTTTAGAAGTTCAGATTCAGTCTTTATTGCCTCTTTCGATTCAGAGTCAGATTCAGATATACGTTGCCTCTTCGAGATTCAATTTGCCTCTTCATATTCGTAATCTATCGATCAAGAGTTGCCTCTTACCTGTCCGCACTCGTGGAACTCCAAACTCAACCCCTAAAAAGAATATTTCCGCCTGGTCATCTACATTTTCCAGTTCAGTTTCAATTTCTCCGCACCCGGTAACCTCTATATCTCAAACTCCATACCAACTACCTTTGGCGGGACTCACACGTCATACTCTTTCTTTTTGCTTCCTCCCCACCTACGCCACACCTGCCTGGCTGCCTGGTTCCCCTTCTTTCTCTCCTTCGGCCCCCAACTTCCTCACCCACTCCGCCGCACCGGCACCCCCTCCCCCACCGCGCCTCTCTCTCCTCCGGCCCCCTCTTCCTCCCCCACTCCGCAGCGGTCCCGGGCAGGAGGCGGCCGGATCCGTGCCGCGGCGTGCCGCCTCCGCTCACCATCCGGCGAGACGCTCCCCCTCCACTCCGAGGCGCGGCGGCGCACAGCAGGGGAATCCGACCCCGGCGGGACCTCCCATGTGTGCCTCGCCGGCGGGAGCAAGGCGGACCTTCCCGGAGGCAGCGACGAGGCGGCTCTTCCCCACCTCCACCCGTTCATGGGCGGCAACGACGCGGTGATGGTGGCAGCGGCCGCGCACGACATGGACCGCGCACAGGAGAGCAGTAGCGGCGTCGAGGTCGAGGATGTGGATGCGGCGGTTCGCCTAGTTCTTGGCCTCCCAGTTCGTCGGCGGGTGCTCCTCCCGCATGGCTGCGCGCGCAAGCGACTACGACGTCGGCCGACCACAGAGGAGCTCCACGGCGGCGTGGGGGCTGCGGTGGCGCCAGGCGTGCGTGCAAGGTAGGGGCGGTGACGTCCCCTGCTCCATGGCGACCGGCCCTTCCCCGACCGTCTAGCGACCCTTCCTCGAGGACGATGGCAATGACTCCGGCGACGGCGTCCTGCGGTGGCCTCCCTCATCGGTCCTCACCTCGACAGGTTGTTGGGACAACGCGCGAGCGTGTGGGCCCGCCGCCACGTCCGCGCCTCCAGGCCGAACGGAAAGACGCCGGATTTGGCGTCGCCGCGACCGACCGCGGCGGTGCCGTCGGGTTTACAGGCCCCCGCTGCGGGAAGAAAAATGCTAAACGGGACCGCCACCCGCCACCGTGTCGCGTCCCGGTCGTTTTCAGGTCCCAGTGCCGATAGTCTCAGAGTCCAACTTGCGTTCATATTCAAGACTTCACTAAGAGCATCTTCAGTCTATATGTTGTGTTCGGAAAAAGTTTACTTTACCCCCTAACCTATGGGGGTTGAAACATATCACTCCCCAACCTATGAAAATGGATTTTTTTACCCTGAACTTTTTAAAACGGGACAAATCACCTCCTGAAGCAGTTTTGAAAAATCATAGTAAATCACAGAAAAATCACAAAATGAAAAATTAAATTGTGTTGGACTTCAAATTAGTAGTACTAAGCAGTGAGCATACAATATGGAATACATTAGTACATATTTTTTTATAGCTTTAGATTTATGCTTTTCTCCATAACTGTAAAAAAATGTATTTAATATACCATATTATATGTTCATTGTGTATATGTACTCATTTAGAATCCAACACGATTGGATTTTCCATTTTATATTTTTCTATGATTTACTATGATTTTTCAAAACTAGGTGATTTGTCCCGTTTTAGAAAGTTCAGAGGGTTAAAAATCCATTTTCATAGGTTGAGGGTGATGTGTTCCAACCCCCTTAGGTTGGAGTAGGGATGGATTCGGATGTCTGGAAATCCGAATTATCTAAATTCGTATTCGTTTAAAACGCAAATGTGGAATTCGTATTTGTATTCGAATTGAAAGTGGATGGCGAAATGGAAGCATCCGAATTCGATTAGGAAAAACGAATTCGGATTCGGATACGGATAATAACCGGATACATCCGGCATCCAAAGCGTGATTTTTTTTCTTGCGGGCACCAGGCACCCAGGCTGCCAGCTCGCTGCTCGCCCGCGTAGACGCGTAGTGCCCGGCGCTCCCGCGTCCCGCCTTCGTCTCTGGCGGGAACAAATTCAACGCGCCATACGTCTTCGCGCCAGATTCCGCATCCCACGCATCAAAAATCTTCGTCGTATATAAGGTGCTACCTGCAGAGCTCTCCCATTTGGTCCTCATTCAAACAAAAATCTCCCACCACCCCTAACCCTAACCCTAACTCGGCGGCAGCGTTGCGGTGCTGTGTGTTGAGCTGCTGGGCGCCTAGGCCTCTCATTCCACGGCGGTGGCTCACCTTTACCCGGAGACTCCCACGGTAGGTCGGCAGCTGCTCATCTCTTTTTTAACATTCTCATCTGTGGAGATGTTCATCTATTTTTACATCCTCTCTGAATCTATGTGTATCAACGATCCAATTCATATTTGTCCATCCATATTTGTAAAATAAATATATAGGAGCCTGTTATGCCTGTGTTCTAGGCGGAGCTAAGTGTGTCGTGCGATTAAGTCTGAATGTGTATCTCTGAATCTATTTTTACATGACTATTTCACTATTTCACAACTAAAACCACTAGTTGTGCAGTTTGATTAAGCTAGCTGCTTTGCAAAAAGTGCCAATCGGAATATCATTTGCTAACTTGTATTTTCATTGGACGCAGAATTTAATAATCATTTACTTTGCATAGTACATAGCTAACAGTGTAATTACTACAGAAAATTGAGTAATTTGGCCCCCTCTTTGGTTATTTTCTAGCTCCGTCACTGTTCTTTAGCTGCTTGTTTGCCTGGTTAGAACTAGATTGCTATAATATCAGGTCCAATCTGACCAGCCTCTCTAATATTTAACCATATGTTTTACAGAACTAGAACTAGTAAAGGGGAAAGGTGAACTCCATCGACGACCATGGTTTCAAGAAACACAAGGTCATCAGGAAACAAGCGGGTATGTATAAGGTCATCAGGAAACAAGCGGGTATGACCATCGATGACCATGGTTACTGTTGCCTGCTCCCGACTCCCGTTGCCTACTGCATGTCTTTTTATTCAGTTTTAGTTCACTTGGAGTTGGAGTTGAATGTCATGGAGGCATATACTTTGATTTATTCGCCAATGGTCACAGTAAACTATTCACTTTAATTTGGTATTGTAAGCTCTGTTTTAAATTAGGTTTGATACTTCCTATTTACTTGGCGCTGAGTAAAATATTGATTTCGAGTTAGAGTTGAGTAAATATCCGAATGCATATTTGAATTCGAACTATTCGTTTTGTATTCGTATTCATGTCCGAAAAGTTCGAACTATTCATTTTGTATTCGTATCCAAAAAGATTCGTATTCAAATTCGATTTCAAATGTGGCAAATAGTGACATCCATATTCGTATCGGTGCGCATTCGATCTGATTCCGTTCCTAAGGACCCATCCCTGGCCGATCTGATTATGGTTGGAGGGTGAAGTAGACCTTTTCCTGTTGTGTTCAGATTCAGAGTTCATCTAAAACCTGTTGGTCGCATGGTTCCTTTTAAGGATTGTGATTTCAACACCAGAACAGTATCACAACGATCTGCTACATGCCAGGTCTTGAATTTAAATTTTGAACTCATTTAGGTACGATAAAAAAATTCATTTATTTCACGCTCAGTTTAAGCCTCAGAATTGCAGAGTGACAGCATGGCTCACCGAGCCAATCAGCCCCGAAAGATGGTGTTCTTTTATTGCAATTTATCATCACCGGCTAGCAAACAAACTCACTTTCCAGATCCATCCATTCAAGTTTAAAAAAGACCAAATAAAATGAAATGACACTAAATCTCATGAAAGAAAATTTTCGTCACCCAGAAACAACAGATGCAGAATGGAATACGTGAAATCAGAGATCTGGGGGCGTGTCGAGGGGACATCAGAATTGCAGAGTTGGCAGCATGGCAAGAGCCAATCAGCCCCGAAAGATGGTGTGTTTTGATTGCGTTTTTCATCACAGTCAACCCCCAACTCGCCCAGCTCGCACTCGGTGATTGATCATCCAAGCAAACGAAACAAAAAAGGACACACACAAAAAAAAACAAAAAGCTCCAGACAAGAGGTAGACAGCAGAAACAAGAACCAAAGAAACAAACCACAATGCTTCGTCGTATAATCGATTCGGGAGGAAAGAAATAGGGCGCCTCAACAACAGCCGCAAACGGCGTTGCGAGGGAGGCGGCGGCGGCGGCGGCGGAAACGCTAGGTGGGGATGGATGGGCAAAGGCGCAACGGGTAGTTTCATTTATAGGCGATGGGAGACCTGGGGGTGAAGTCCCAGCCGTTGGATTAGCGGTCGGTCACAAATGAGAAGGCCGCCGCTCTGGTAGACCTAATGGACCTCATTTGGGCCCAATCATGTCCGCCGCAAGGCCCGAAAAAGAGAAATATCGGCCCAATGGTTTATCTTGAAACAGTTGAAACAGTTTCTTGAAATGTGGGCTATCTTTTTTTAAGTCTGGACTCTAAGTATACAAGTTGTAGAATCTATACTCACACAACACACACCACTGCACAAGCATACCCTTAGAAACTACTACAACATATATACTGTAACAAGCGCTTCTTCTGTAGATCACTGAAGCCTCCACGAGCCTCGTAAACGACGGACAAATTGTAATCCCAACTGCAACGCTACGCAAGTGTCCAGAACCAGCATGAAACAATTCTGGGAAAAATCCCACTGTGGACTAAGCCCCGGTGCGAGACCAGGAGTCGAACTCCCGACCGGCCGCTTCGCACACCAGCGAGCGGATCACTGCGCTACAAGCACGTTCGCGAAATGCGGGCTATCTGGAATGTGTGGAGGAAGGCAATTTATGAGAACTCGTTCCAGATTGATTTTTTTCTTTTTTATATTTCCCCCCTCAATTTTGCAAAAATATATGATCCGAAATTTTTTTTGCAAAACTATACATCTAGCGTCATGGGGGACGGAGGCAGGGACCTACCGCCGTGCCCAACGGCGTTAGGGGCGCGAGTGGGTCACGGCGGTAGGGGTCCACTCTGTTTTTTTTAAAAAAATTGATTTTTTGTTTGAATCCAGATGAAGATAAACTTTATATGAATATTGTAGCTTTCGACGAAATCTACAACTTTGTAGTTCAAAGTTTTTCCATTTGAAGTCATCTTCATAGTCAAATAATCGATAAACCATCCAGATCTCAGTTTGCAGTTTTCAGATCTGGACGGTTTATCGCTTATTTGAGTATGAAGATGACTTCAAATGCATAAACTTTGAACTACAAAGTTGTAGATGTCGTCGAAAGCTACAATTTTCATATAAAGTTTAACTCCATCCGAGTTCAAACAAAAAAAATTAAAAAATTTTGAAAACGGACTAGACCCTTACCGTCGTGGCCCACGACGGTAGGAGGCGCTACAATACCGCTCGCGCCCCTAACGCCGTGGGGCACGGCGGTAGGTCCCTGCCGCCGTCCCCCACGACGCTAGATGTATAGTTTTGCAAAAAAAATTTGGACCATATATTTTTGCAAAAAAGATAAAAGAAAAATATAAAAAAAGAAAAAAATTCTTCCGGATTCCATTGTCCACTCATTGCTTTGTGGACAGGTTTATGGCTAAACTTGATCAGTTGGAGCCACAGAAAGTCACGCCGAGCACAGGACCAAGGGTAAACTGAAGGTGGATTCCACCACCGGAGGGGTCGATTAAGATAAGTGTTGATGCTGCCATCTCGAAAAATTCATGAAGGGGATCACCAGCAGTGCTTGCCAGGAATAGAGATGGTTCTTTTGCTGAGGTAATGGAAGTTATAGCTTGTCAGGAAGGACTGGCTTTGGCCAGCGATCTAGCTCTCCGGGGGATCAAGGTGGACTCAGACAACAACAATGTTGTGAGGAACATTTTTGGGGTGGGCATGGGTCCCTATGGCCAAATTGTTCACGAGATTAGGTCCAGTTCACGAGCGTTTGAACTCTCTGAGTTTGTTAATTAAGGTAGATACATCTAATGTTGATGCACATAATTTAGCTAGATCGTCATTTTCTTTTGATACTGGGAGGAATGTTTAGTTTTTGGACCCCGGTAGGAATTTGTAATCATGTACCACTGGTTTAGTTAATAAAGGTGATGGTGTGCTAAAAAAAGATGCTACTTTGCTAGTGAGTGGAGCTGATCCTGCCACAAGAAAATCGTGTGCCAGCGAGACTACAACACAATCGCTGAAGTTGTAGTACCTTGTCCCAGAAAAATTATCGTGGCCTACACCTAGGTGCCTACACTGCCCATGCGCCTCCCCTACCTGCACTACCCCATACACCATGCCCCTGCCCCTGCTGTCCTCATCCAACAAATGTGTGTGGCACGTGTGGCACAACCGGTCGCTAAATTTTTCCTATCCAGACATTAGTAGTGGAGTTTCAGGTGACAACATAGGGGTGTTAGGGTCGTTTGCTTATTGTCTTGGTTACCGGGTTTGTTGTCCAACGACGAACATTTGAAGACGAAGGGAGTATGCGTTTTAGTTTTATAGGGCGAACTTCACATTTCTGTTTTTAAAAAAGATCTAATATAACTGTTGTAATTTTGTAAGTAGATGTATGGAAAACTAAACATTAATTTTGTAGGTAGATGTATGGAAAAACTAAACATTTTTAATATCGTGTTTATTCAAAACTACACATAAATTCCGAATAAAATATTTTTAATATCCTAGCACGTCCGCACCGGAGTTGCTGGGGGTACTAATGGTGATTTGATACTCAATGATTCAAAAATTGCAACATAAAACTAGAGATAAACAATTCGTCGGTTTGGCTGGTGGCTGGTGCTGATTTGTTATGAGAGAAAAATATTGATGTCTGGTTGCTGGTGGCTAATTTGTTCCGAGAGAAAAGTACTGATGGCTGATAGTTGACGTTTGATAAGCCAGATGAACGGGTGAAATAGACAAGCCCGTTGTTAGGAAAAATGTTTTGATACCATGTCAAAACAAATGGTTATTTTTTTTATCCACAAGGCATCTGACTTATATTGAGGAAGGCTTCTAGCAGCATGAAAAAGTTGCGAAGTGTATACGTAGCCTAGTCAGAATATAACGGTTTTCTCAAGCATGCTATACAGGATGGACGTTTGTGCGGAACCTGAGTGTGACGTAAAGCTGTTTCCTTGCAGCGCGCAACCGCGTGGGTTGTTCACTTCACTCGAATTGCCCCAGAGGTCGCGGGTGGCTGCTGCCACGGCTCGCCACGCGCTGCGCTGGCATGGGAGAGCCACCGCACCCGCCCCCGACCCCGCGGCCCGCCCTGCCCTCCACCGCCGGCAGCGCCGTCACGACGTCATGGCCGGAGCTCCTCGCGCCGTTCGACCTCTCCCGCCTCCGCGCCACGCTCTCCTCCCACCCGCTCACCCCGCGCCGCCTCGCCCGCCTCCTCGCGCTCCCGCTCTCCCCCGCCACGTCCCTGCTCCTCCTCGACTGGTACGCGTCCTCCCACCCCGGGCTCTCGCTCTCCTCCCTCCCGCTCCGCCCCGTCCTCGCCGCCGCCGACCCGGACCGCGCGCTGGCCCTCCTCGACTCCCTCCCGCCCTCCCGCCTGCCCCCGCTCCGCGAGTCCCTCCTCATCCCGCTACTCCGCTCCCTGCCCCCCGGCCGCGCCCTCCACCTGCTCGACCAAATGTCCGCCCGCTTCGCCGTCACCCCGTCCTTCCGCTCCTACAACGTCGTGCTCGCCACGCTCGCCAGGGCCGACTGCCACGCTGACGCGTTCGCACTGTACCGACGGATGCTCAGGGACCGCGTGCCGCCCACCACCTTCACCTTCGGCGTCGCCGCGCGCTCACTCTGCCGCCTCGGCCGCGCCGACGAGGCGCTCGTGCTGCTCCGCGGGATGGCGCGCCACGGCTGCGTGCCCGACACTGTGCTGTACCAGACGGTCATCCACGCGCTGTGCGACCAGGGCGGGGTCGCTGAGGCCGCCACGCTCCTTGACGAGATGTCCCTGATGGGTTGTCCTGCGGACGTGAACACCTTTGACGATGTCGTGCGCGGGCTGTGCGGGCTCGGCCGGGTGCGAGATGCAGCCAGGCTGGTGGACAGGATGGTGATGAAGGGATGCACGCCGAGCATGCTGACGTACGGGTTCCTCCTGGAGGGGCTGTGCCGAGGGAAGCAGATCAACGAGGCATTGTCAATGCTGGGGAGGGTGCCAGAGGTGAACGTCGTGCTGTTTAACACGGTGATTGGTGGGTGCTTGGCTGAGGAGAAACTGGAAAAGGCGACAGAACTGTATGAGATTATGGGTTCGAAAGGCTGCCCGCCGGATGTCCACACATACAGTATACTGATGCATGGTCTTTGCAAGCTTGGGAGGTTTGGTTCGGCCATGCGGTTGCTTGGTGAGATGGAGGAGAAGGGCTGTGCTCCAAATGTCCTGACCTACACAACCTTGCTGCATTCATTTTGCAGGAATGGCATGTGGGATGACACAAGAACAATCCTAGATCAGATGTCGGCGAGGGGCTTAAGTATGAATTCCCAAGGATACAATGGAATGATATATGCGCTATGCAAGGATGGCAAGTTTGACGATGTACTGAGGCTCATCCAAGAGATGAAGAGTCAAGAGTGCAAGCCTGATATTTGCACATACAATACAATAATTTATCATTTGTGCAACCATGACAGGATGGAGGAAGCGGAACATGTTTTTGGAAATTTACTTGAAGAGGGTATTGTCGCCAATGGAATAACTTATAACACTCTAATCCATGCACTTCTGCGCAGCGGAAGGTGGCAGCAGGGCCTAAGGCTTGCAAATGAAATGGTACTTCATGGTTGCTCATTAGATGTTATTAGCTATAATGGACTGATAAAAGCCCTCTGCAAAGAGGGGAATGTTGATCAGAGTATGGGGTTGCTTCAGGAAATGATGGAAAAGGGAATTAAGCCAAATAATTTCTCATACAACATCCTGATCAGTGAGCTCTGCAAAGCAAGGAAGGTACGTGATGCACTAGAGCTCTCGAAGGAGATGTTGAATCAAGGGCTCACTCCTGATATTGTGACTTACAATACGCTCATAAATGGATTGTGCAAAATGGGATGGACACATGCTGCTTTAAATCTCCTAGAGAAGCTACCCAACGAAAATGTGCATCCAGATATTATCACATACAATATTCTCATTAGTTGGCACTGCAAAGTCGGATTGCTTGATGATGCAGCAATGCTTCTAAACAAAGCAGTAAGTGGAGGGATAGTTCCTAATGAGCGAACTTGGGTGGTGATGGTGCAAAATTTTGTCAGGCAGCCAGTCAATGTTCAGGCGTATTAGAAGGTTTTATTATATCTGAGTGGCTGCCATGGTATTGGGATTATGTGGTATGTGCGGCTCGATATGCTTTGAAGATCAAAATGGAGCGCATCTTGACTTCCCGCACAGTGTTCACCATGCACATTGATCGGATATTCTGGTACATATATCTTCTCCTGTTACATCTTGTACCATCAAAATTACATCTGTTGACCATGTAGCATGTAAAATTAATTTTTCCCCTGTACAATGGCATCTGAATGCCTAGTGATAATAGATGCATCAGTACAAAATTTTGGGATATTGTACTCGTGTATACATTTATTAAGGTAATAGCTTCTTAGAAATTGTGCTTGTCCCATTGCAATTTGCAAGATTATTCCTGTTTCTAGCTATTTCTTGTTTGTAAAGAAATAGTATCAGTGATTGTATTTGTGAATGATATGATGGACACATCTACAAGCCCAGTTGCACATCCTATCTGTAGTATCAATCTACCCCAGTGTACAGGACTCCAAGTAGGAAAGTAAATCAAGCTAGACCTACCTGCTTAAATTACCCTTTTTTTCCTAACATATATGAAAAGGGGCGCACCCCAAATTCTATTTTCAGTGTGTTACCTTGAAATTTGCCCCCAAGTCCACAGTTTATTCTTCAGAATATGACTACTTTAATTGAGGTGCCTAAGGGTAATTCCAGGGAACAACTGTAGCTTGATATGGGATCTTTCTGTTGTGTAGCAAATGCACTGTAGGTTTCATTTGAAGTTTTGGGCATAGCCAGCCCATCATTGTGGGGTCTTACTGGGTGCTCCATAAAATGAGTTGAGTTTGTGGCGGGGTCTTTAACTTAGTGTAAATAGAGTTGGTAAATTAAAGTTACCAAGGGTTTCTTAAGGCAGAGATTTATCTGGTACATTCTATTGCAGCAGCAAGTGTTATAATTTTACAGATTTTCCAGTGATAGGGAATCTGATCAATAATACCTTGACACTTCAAATGGGGAAAAACCCCAGTGCTATGCTACTTCTTTCACCAATGCTCGGAACTTAAACATGAAACACTAGGGTATGGAGACCGAAATGGTAAATTTGAGCCTTGTGTGTCGTATTGGCTAACTAGTCAATCATACAGAGGCATAGGAAGCAGGGCACGGCACATAACAGAGTATGGCCTCCATGAGGCTCTGTCCCTGCTGGTGGCTGCATAAATCTCAATCTGGTGCATGCATGGATTGTTGATTCTCATGAAAAAATAGCATGCTTGCACTGAAAAAGTAATTAAGCAACACATGCCATTCCGTCAAACTAGATTCTCCAAGGAAGTTGAAATTTTGAATTTTATGCCTGTACTGTAGCTAGGTAATGTGCATTTTATTTGGTGACTGGAAGCTAACTTATAGTTTCCTGTTTTTCTCCTTGTGTTATCCAGTGACAGCGAGCACAGTGCTTCTATGGGCTGGGTGACGATGGTCGTGAATGGCTGGGGCCGTGCGATAGCATTTCTGTCATTCTGTGGTTCTTGGGGTGAAGTTTGGTTTTAATACAAGTTTGCCTTGTGATTTTTCCTGGACCACTGAAAATCCGAGAAATCATGTCCGTTGGAAAGGAAAGCATGCCAGCCAGGGCATCTCAGGTACTGGTACACATCCTACATGCTTTTTTTTTTGTCTATTTCCAGTTTCTAAGGTTTTAGTATATGAACCACGCACCTCATAATTCTTGTTTTTTTTGACAAATCATTTCCTAATTCAGTGCAGCACAACATGGCCGGACTGCCGGAGGAGCTTTTCCTTGCATTGCAAGAACCTCCCGCCCTCGCCCTCCCCAACAACAAGGACCACAGCGCGCGCGGCTCGGTTGCAGATGCGGAGCGTGGTGGCCCTCATTGCTTCCAAGGTTTTTTTTCCCTCCCAGAGCACGATGCGCCCATGGCCGAGGCGGCGGCCACCATATGCGTGCGCGCGCGAATCGGATGCAGTTGTGTTGTTACCGTTCCCCGTGGTAATTAACTTCCTTTTTGTTTACCCTTGGTAGCCGCGGCTGTCTGCTCGAAACTGCAAACGGCTTTGCCTCGATCTTACCTCAAAGCATGTGATCAGTCGTGCAGTTTACAAGATCCTGTGGCAGTTCTGGCAGAGAAGCCGAAGCTGGAGCCACCGGTACGTGTCGGCTGTCCCCAACCGGCCAAGTGCTCAGCTAAAACCCTTGTTCTGATCGTTTTTTTGTCAGTTACTAGCAAAAGTTGGGTGATCGATGATGGGTGTGGTTGCTGTGCACGCGGTCGTTCGAGGTGACCACCACGTCCAGTCCAGAGTCCACCACGGAGTCCGAAGTGCTAGCGTCAGAGTTCTACCGCGTGGTGCGCGGTGCCTGCGTGAAAAGGGCCGAGGAGGTCAAGCGCGGCGAGCGTGCGCTCCGCTCCGCTCCGCGCCGCGCTGCACCTTGCACCCACGCCGACGCCGTGGCCCGCGGTGGGTGGGTGCCTGCGCGAGGCAACACGTACGACGCGCACGCCGGCACGCCGCACGCGTCGCGGGGCGCGCTCTCGCCGCCCCTCGAGACACCACGGGGCGCAGCGCAGTGCGCAGACCTGAACGGCTGCACGCACACGCTGGCGCGGTGGCGCCGCAGGCCCGCAGCCACGGTCTGGCCCCACTGGCAGGGAGCGTCAATGGCCGTGGGTCCCACACCGCGGTAACCACGGACCATCTCACTCGCTTTTACTCGGTGGTCAAAACGTTGTCAACTGTCACTCCAGTCCTGTTCAACTGTGCTCGCTCAGGACCAGAGGACACCAACGCCGTCGTCAGGGGCCTGCGCGCGCACGAACACCCCGCGCACGCGTCGGGCGGGCGGCCTCCTCCTCGCTCGGCATCGCCGCCCACACGGCCCGCGCGCCTCTCGAGACGGCACGAGCGCAGCGCAGGCCTGCGCCTGCACCTGCACGCACGCCCACCTCCTAGAAGAACTCCAGCACTGTACGACGACGACCTGGCAGCCATCCATATCCTCGATGATATCCTTCCCAGTCAATAACGCCGGGCCCCACCCTCGCAATAACTGCCCTGCCACTCCCTGCGGCGCTCAGCTGATCAGCTCGGCCTGTCCAGCAGTGCTCACCTCACTTCGGAAAGATTTTCACAAGTAGACCCTTTTTGGAAAGATTTCAAAAAAATGGACCCTGAGCTCGGCGCCGTGGATCATGGCGCCGAGCTTACATGCCTCGGCGCCACAGATCATGGGCGCCGAGGTCTTAGGCCTGAAAACAATATCAGTTACCCTACTTTGAAATTCTTTTGTGAAGAAATTTGTATGTTTTCATGGTCAACAACATACACAAAATGTTTATTAAACATCATACTACATTTGAGATCCAAATTCTTTCAATGTATATATGAAAACTTTTTCAGAATAGAATTTCAAAGTTGCATGACTGTTAATGTTTTAAGGGTTCTCAGCACTTAGAATTTTTCAGCGCATGAGTAAATGCTGACAGCAATACTTTCAATTTTGGAATGTCATTTTAAATATGTAAACTCGCTTAGTTTTTATCCACAAATGTTGTAAGATGTTAAACAAAGTTCATAGATTCCATTTTGCATGTTATTGGCCACATTTTACATACAAATTTCTTCACAAAAGAATTTCAAAGTAGGGTAACTGATATTGTTTTCAGGCCTAAGACCTCGGCGCCATGATCTGTGGCGCCGAGGCATGTAAGCTCGGCGTCATGATCCACGGCGCCGAGCTCAGGGTCCATTTTTTGAAATCTTTTCAAAAAGGGTCTACTTGTGAAAATCTTTCGCAAAAAGGGCTAAAAAACAAAAAAGACGGGCCTCCGGCTCCCTCCGTGCCAAAAAAAAAATAATTGGCCTTGTTTAGTTGGCTGAAATTTAGCAAAAATTTTGCTACCTTTTCAACTCTCTCCATCACATCACATTAAATATATCAAAAGACGTATGTTCAGAACAGTAAATGTAGGTAAAAAATTAACTAATCACACAGTTTTGTTGTACATCACGAGCCGAATCTTTTGAGTCTAGTTAGTCTATGATTGGACAATATTTACTACAAATAAACGAAACATGCTACAGTGACCAACAAGAGTTCGAAAAGTTAAAAAGCCTAAATTTTAGCCAACACATAAGTTGTCCCAACCAATTCCATTAAACAAAATGGATTAGTGACGACATCCGTCATACAAGTTTAGAAACAATAAACAAGATTTTACCCAACATACAATCATTAAACAGGATGCATTTCTTTCACTTGACAATATATGAGATTTAGAAACATGTACAGATGGATACAAGTTTTGTGTATTCTATGCAAGAAAAATTTGCAAAGAAACATGCTTGTTGGTGAAGCCAACCTCTCTACCATGTCTTCATTGTAGAATCACAGTGCTACTCTGCATGAAACCATACCAAAAGAAACAATTAAGATCACTGCAACTCCAGCAGCCAGCACACTGCAATATGTTTAAATCAGTTGCATTTGCTCTCTTTATTTTTAATAAATCACATATTTTTACTACTTGTTTGCACATGCATGTGAAAGTTCTAAACCGAAAATCACTTCAGATTGTATGTACAGGCCATCTCATATGTATTACATTAATAGGTAGCCCATCAATGACCTAAGCAAGAAAGACAGAGAAACCTGTAGCCAGTTTACTTCAGACACCTTTCATACCAAATATATCCAGTGAGTTTCAGAAAGAAACTAAATAGCCAGTTTACTTCAGACACCTTTCAGATTGAGCATTGGGAGTTCAGCCGAACAACATCAAATAAAAGAAAAGAGACCCTCAAGACACTTCTAGCTGTTCAGCAGATCTTTTATAGATTTGTATCGTAGACCTTTTCCGGAAGAAAAGTAGCTGGTTTATAAAAAAACCAATTATTATGGGAGAAAAATACTACACAAGAAGTTAATTAAAGGAAATTTAGTTTGGAAAAAGTTGTGACATGAGGAGAATAGTGCATTAGACCGCATCCATAAAGAGGATATGAATATATGATTGATGTAAGATGGTGAATAGTGAAAAATTGTATTATGAGGGCGTTTAGTTTGAAAAAGTGGTGAAGATGATACTCGATGTGAGGAATAGTAGCTTTGGACCACTTTAGTCAATCTAAACACAAATACATATAAAAAGACTAAAATTTACTTGTCAAATAAATTTTGTGTGCCCAACTGAGTTTAGCTTAGCTTGTAAGCCTACTTGTGGTGTCTCAACTCGGTACTGGTGCTCGCACTGCTATTCTTTTAGTGGTAGACGACGTCCTCATCGACAACGAGATGCTAATAGTGACTATATCAATCTTGAGAATTACGTCGGTACGTGAGGCTAATCCCAATGGGAGTTTCATAGAAGTTTCATTCTCATTTGATGACGTGACACATCAGCATTTTTGAAGACATGACGTGATAATTATGAAGAGAAATGGAATGACGACCTGCTCGTTTGGCTGGTGGCTAGTGCTGATTTGTTCTGGGAGAAAAGTACTGCTGACTGATTGCTGGTTGTTGGTTTGTTCTAAGAGAAAAGTACTGCTGGCTGGTGGCTGATAAGCCAAGCGAACAGGGCGTGAGTTTCATTAGACAATACCATGAAACCTGATGAAACTAGTATTGGAGGCCTGGGAGTTCATCTCATCTCATTATGTCCAATCACACATCTCACAATTAAATAAGATGCCTAGACTATGAAAGTGCTTAAGGATGGAAACGGATCGGATTCACATGGAATCGGATTCGGATAACACCTTTTACCACATTTTTACTCGAATATGAATACGTATTCGAATATTCGCGAATACGAATACAAAACGGATGTCTCGAATTTGGAACACATTCGGATATCTACTCGATTTGGAAGACAACACTTACCAATTTGCTTTATTGGAAATTTACAATTACAAAAATCATGTAAAGACTAAAGTATTAGTATATAATAGAGCTCGTTAAGAATATCACATCCATCCATATTTATTTTAATAATTAATCATATGATAAATAAAACTATTATTAATACATTTTTCAAAATTTATATACACATTTCTCAAACAAATAATAAAAAATCATGAATAAACTAGAGTAATCAACATTAAACTTTATCTTAATGTATTTTTAGTACTAAAAATAATAATATTGGTCATTGAATTTAAGTATAACTTTTAATTTATTTTATGGATGCAATATTTTTAATATCAAAACTAATGTCATAATCATTAGTTATGGATATAATTTTTCAATTCTACACTATCATTATTCGTATTCCATTGAACATAATTTGTCATTAGTTAGAGACATAACTTACTGTTTTATATAGTCGAATACGAATGGAATCTGATAGAGAAAAAATCGACAAAAACGAATTCGGATGTATCCACTTTACTACCACATTTGAATTTGAATACGGATATCCATATTTATGTTTTAGCAGATACGGATATCGGATAATTCTATTCCATTTCCATAATTTCATCCCTAAAAGTGCCAAATGAAATTTTGCACTAGCAGACATTGTTTTATTCATCTACTCAAATCTCTTTTGATGTGAATTGGCTATAGTCTAATTGTAGGATAGTCCAATGGGACGCAACCCACAAGGATTCAAATCCTGATGCTCGCACATTTTCTTAGGGTTTCCCAAGATTTACTGACATTGTGCGTTAATTGGTAAACAATGTTCCGCTCACAATGAGACGCCATCGGTGACCTCTGGAATCTCCAAATTCGCCGAGTTCTCAGTCTTTCGAAGGTGCTCGTAGGGCAGAATTTGCATACATGTGTTCATAGATGTGAGTGTGTGTTTGTTGTGGAAGTCTGCGTTATGTGTAATTTTTAAAAAATACTCATTTGATGACATGTCATTCTTGAAAAAAACTCTCCACCAAGAATAACCTAATTGTTTGGGTCTGAACTATGTAATTAACACATCAATATAAATTTGTTACATAATTAATTTGTTGACATTTATTTTACCACAAAAGTTAGCACTTCTTCTATATAATTTAGTCAATTTTTATTTTATTTTTTCGGGGGGATCGTAAACCACTCGCCGTAAACCTGTCTACCAGCTGACGACTGATGACAATTGACATGCACTCCAACTCCAACGTTGTTTGCAAAAAGGTAGGGAGTACACAGTACGCAGCAGGATGCTAGTAGAATCGGAGTAGATTAACTGCAGTAGAATTTTTTTTACTAGTACCTCTTCAATTGAAATCACAAGCCTGGCATGACCTGATGGACATGCTACAGTATACAGGTAGCAATTCAGACTTCAGAGCTCCAGATCATGGCGGTGAGGCTTGTTCTTCCATCTTCGTCTTCCTCTCGACAGCAACAGGGGGACGAGGAACCAAAAAAAACTCCCCGCGGTTCCTTCAATTCACCCCGGCGGCGGAAAAACGGAAACCAGGAACAAAACGGACAAAAAGGAGGCGTTTTTTCGCTGTCTCTCTCGATTCCAAGGCGCCGGAAAACCGCTAAAACACCTGGAGCCGGCCCTCGGACGGATCGAGAAACGCGAGGGGAAAAAGAAAAGAAAAGAAAAGAAAAGGCGACAAAAAAAGATTGGGTGGACCGGTGGAGGTGGGAGTTCTTGGGTGGGTGTGATCGGCTAGCTAGCGTTATTCGATCCACCGCCGCCGCCGTGCTGGTTCGGAATCAGAGCACGGAGGCGAGCCCTGTCACCAGCTTCCCCTTGGCCTGCGGCGCCGGCGGGCTCGGCGCGCTCGCCTCGGCCTCCTCCGGGCGCCACGGCGACGGCGACGGCGACGGGGACACCACCACAGTGATCTTCTTCTCCTCCCCGTCTTCGCGGGCGGTGCCGTCGGGCGCCTTCGTCGGCTTCTCGTCGAACCGCAGCTCGAACTCGCCGGAGAAGCTAGCGGCGGACACCGGCGTGGCGAGCGTCGTCGTCGCCGGCGGCGTGTCCGGGGCGCCGGCGCGGGCGTGCGGGGACAGCCATTTGGCGCGCATGTACTCGGGCTTGCGCCACGGCGGGAAGTGGAGCCCGCGCTTCCGGAGGCTCTGCCGCGCGGCGTCGGCGACGAGGGCCACGACGCGGCCGAGCCGGTCGGGGGTGCCCACGAACAGCGGCGGCAGCGCCTGCAGCGCCGCCCGGTACGCCTTGGTGGGCCGCGCCACCTCGAACTCCGACCGGAAGTCCACCTCCACCACGAGCCGGACCGACGGCGCCGGCGCCGCCCCGGACCCCGCCACTACGGCGTCGATGTACTCGTGCTCCCCCGCCGGGTGGGAGGGGCCCTTGTCCCACCGCGACACGCACACCGCCGCGTCGTACCCAAGCGCGCGCAGCCCGTCCGCGACGGCTCGCCTGACGTCCGCCTTCTTCCGGCCAGAGCCGCCGCCGCCGCCGCTCTTTCCGCAGCGCTCGGCGATTCGCGACGCGTCAGCGAGGAGATTCCGCTCCGCCGTGCTCGCGCACTGCACCAGGCCCTGCGATGCAGACGCAGACGATGTCAAAGGGGAACGAAAAGAAATTAAAATCAATTCGTGGCCATTCGGCGACGAGCTGACGAGCGATTGGTTCTTCCGGAAGCAGACACGAGGTGAATAATCCGGACAGGAGATGCTACCTTGATGAGCTCCAAGGCGTCGCCGGCCGCGGCAGGCGCGGCGGCGGGTGCGGAGGCGGAGGGGAGGAAGTCGAAGTCCTCGTCGTCGCTGCCGTCCTGGTTGCCGTTGAAGCAGTTGCCGCAGCGCCCCCGCGGGGGCCGCTCCGCCACGGCCGCAGAGTCCTCCATGAAGCTCAGCACCATCCGGTCCAACCCCAACGACCCCACCTCCGCCTCCGCCCCGGCGGCCGGCGGCGACCTCTCGTTCTTCTCCCTCTCTCTCTCCTTGGTGCCGTCCGCGGCCAGGCGCTCGGCCGGGGTCACCCGCACCATGAACCGCCGGAACATCGACGACACCCTCGCCGGCGGCGGCGGCGGCCTGCCCTCCATCGCACCACCCTGTTGGATCCTTGCCGGGAACAGAAACGTCATCGACCGCCGGCAACCACCGCGCCCTCTTTCCACCCAGCAAGGCCCAACCCAACCACCGCCGTCGTCCTCACTCAACAGACCAAGAATGACCGCCCGCCGCGTGCGTTGCTTACAACCGAACGGTGTCTACCCACCTACACTGTCCTAGCACTTGCGGTTCTGGCTCGCAGGAGGCTCTCCGGCGTCGGCCATCTCCGGCGACTCGGTGCTTTCTTCTCCTCGGAGACGGAAACGGGGGAGTGGGACGGTGAACTCGCCCGCGGCGTCTTATAAAGAGGGGGAGCCCAGGCCGGGTAGGGCGGGTGACGTGGCGCGTGGGTGGGCCCGCAGAGTACGTGGCGTAGTGGGTGGAGGCGGTGTGGGGACGGGGGCTAGGACGACGGTGACAGGTGGGCCCGAGCGGTGGGTCACGGTGTTGTTGCCGCTGTAGTTGAAGGGGACGGGGGACTCCGTGGGCGCGAGGGGAAGTGACGGATATACCTCTGCATCGAATAGGAGAGTGAGAGTAATGCCGGCAGGGGCAGTTCGGGTATTTCCATAGGAAAGGTCGATTTGGGTGTGGAATGGCGAGTTTGCCCTTCTTGGAGTTTGGCCTTTGTCCCGGCTGCCCGTGGTTTTGTGCGTGAATAGTTGAGGAATCAAGGCAAAGTGCACGGGTAGAGGCATGTATAGTTGTTGTAATCACTTATTTTTAACATTGTAGTCCTAAAACACAATTAATTCGATTAGAACAGCCACTTAAGGTGACAAAGACATTTTATGTGATATTTTGTGTATTAACGAGACAGAGACATTTATGTGATATTGTGTGTATTAGTATTTGTTAATGAGCAACTAATAATTTGTTTTACAATACATGGGTCGATGTGAATAGACAGTCAAACTCGAACTCATAAGTTTCCTTAGGTTGATCATAGCTAGAAAGAAAATTAAAACTCATGACCACTAAAAAGCAACTTTATTCCTTGACAAGTCCATAGATTATATGCCTTACCCTTTTATTCTCTCAAATCATCTCATATTTTTCTTCACTACTAATACACCTAGCAGGGATGCCACAAAGCGGCTGAGAGAAAAGAAGAAGTAAAGCTCTGATATTTTCTTTAGAAATAATGGGGGGCAAGGAGCCCACCTGAATTTTCATTCCACAAAACCGGACGTGTCCAGGGGTTTTACACGAGCAAACACAGAGGCTCGGAGAGTCGAGAAGAGGGGGATGAGGGGAAGGAGCTAAGCATTCAGGGCTAAATTACATTACAAACATTACAGCACCAAGACACGAGAGGTTCCGTGTCAAGCTTCCGTGGAGCGCGACAGGTGTCCAGAGGGTGGCGTGCTCGCCGACCAGAGAAGCAATGGCCGGGAGGAGAGCTGCACGGTCGAACACCATCTTGTCCCGGGACTTGCAGATTGTCCAGAGGACGGCGAGCGACGCGATGTTGCCAAGGGTCAGCGAGGCGGTGAAGCACGCTACCACGACATCAGCGGCACCCAGGGGAGTGCTGGGGGGGGGGGGGGGGGGGGGTTGAGCCGGCAGCAGGCGGTAGGGAAGATGCAAAAGAAAAAAAGGGGAAGGTAAAGTAACAAACGACCATGTAGGAAGGAAGGGCATATGAGTAAATGTAGCATCCTAGCCTGACGAACGTATCCCGCAACAAACGTCATCATCACGCGCAACAGCACAACGCATTAAAGCGTGCAGAACCCCCAACAAATGTGCAACAGGTGACGCTTCACTCGGAGAGGAAAAATACAGTTGCTGCTACGAATACGAAAATGAAGTCGAACCGCTTTTTATTAACAAACATTTAGAGTACTAATCAAAACATTGCATAACTAAGCCATTCTAAAATAGATTTCCCCTCTAACAAACCTAAACCCACAGTACACTTTACCAAAATGGTGGAGGAAATGGCCTTTGCCGTCCCCAAACCAGAAACCAGTACACACCTACTACTAGTGCTCAGCCGTAAATTGGTCCTGTAGCCAGGGGCAAACACAGGAAAAAGACCCATAATCCACTCCCACTGGACCCCCTGGCGCCTGGGCCCCCCGCCCGTGCCTGTGAGGAGGGGAAGGGACACGCGGCGCGCGGCGCGTGGCCCGGGCGCGGGCGGCGACAGCGACGGCCACAGGCGCGTCACGCAGGGGACGATGCCTTCCGTGTACTGTGCGGAAAGCCCCGAGCCCGGCACGGAAAGAGCGGCCGCGACGTGCCCCACGGGATCTCGTGTGGCGTGTCTTCCTGTGCCCCCGTATCCTTTTTCTGCTTCCCCCACATGTTTTTTTTTCCCATTTCCTGACGCCTTTGGTTTCGTTTTTTGCCTGGTCCGGCTGGACGGGCAGGGGTTGTGTTGGTTGCGAGGTGTGGCCTTGGCATGTTAGGAGGGAGGCCTTAGAGTAATCCATGATGCAGTGTTTGCGTATTGTATAGGTTGTTTCTTTTATGTGACGATATTGATATTTTGGACTAGCTCTGCGTTTATCTTGCACCTATAAACATTAGAAATTATATATTACAAAGCATGGACATTACAACGATTATAGACGACAATATGTTCCTCTCCTCGTTCTTACATTGGCACTAGTACTTCCTTGTCGCTGTAGGTTTGTTAAGGGTCCTGTTGAACAAAACTGCAACTGAATCGGTCACTGAAGCTTCCATTGGCCATTCAACATGAATTGTCCATTTCCACTTGATTGTTTTATGTGGACTGTGAGGGACTATTGACAGGGATAGTGATCCAATAAATGCATTCTCTACACGACCCTTTTTCTGTAAAATTTATTCAATAATCTTTTCAACATAATAAAGTAAGTTCTAATATATTCCAAAAATAAGATTAGCTCTGTTCATTTGACACACCACATATGGTGTCTTGGTCAAATCGTTCAATTGGAAAGTATTTTTTACTTACATATATTGTGTTAAAGGATTTTTATCACTTTTTGGAGATTTTTTTTGAAAATAACCCCTCTCCAACATTATTTGCATGGTGCGACTCTTTTGGTCGCGCCGGGGGCTGTGGTGCGTTGTCGTGCCACTGCATGTCATGACAGGTAAAACAACTTCTCCTAAAAAACTACATGTATTTCACGTTTGGAAAAGGAAAACCCTCAAAGTGTATATATGTTGCACACCTTCCACAAAATATGAAAATAGACATGCATGTTATTATCATGCCGTTTTATAGCATTTCTCCAAATTAAAATTTTGTCGGTTTTAACTTTTAAATGAAACATTGGATCCCCAATAATACCACTTTAACCAGTGAGAAGAGCAGATAATAATGATCCTTTAATTCCGTGTTTGTGAGAAGGGGCCTACCTGGCTACCTGACGGGTGGTTATTTGTTCCTGTCTATCTATAATTCTATATTGGTGTAACGACTTGATTCTTTCTCGACACTGCCCCCTAACCACTATTCTCTGCCTCCATTAAGAACTGAAGGCTACGCTGATGGTTTGGTTCCCCTCATGTATGTATGCAAGATGATCGATATATCATGTACCGAACCAACAAACCCACCCAGACGGATCATCACACCTTTTTCTTTCTTGAGAAATTCTTAGATCGCACACAATGTGTCTATTTGCCTTATTTGGCCGTGTGCACTTTTGGGCCTTTCTATCTTGGCTTTCGGCTCTAAAAAGTAGGGAACATGGTTTTCAGTACTGTGTTGAAAACTGCGTGAGAGAGAGAGAGAGAGAGAGAGAGAGAGAGAGAGAGAGAGAGAGAGAGAGAGAGAGAGAGAGAGAGAGAGAGAGAGAGAGAGAGATCCTATACATGATGAAAAATCCATTCATGTATAGTACATAATTTCTGTGATTTTTGAAAAAAAACACATGGTATTAGCATTAAAATTTGGCGGATGAAATAATATTAATAAATTGCGTCTAAAATTAGTCTACTTAGAAATTATAGAGTAGTTTATATGGCACCCGTTTTCTCTATCTTAAAACAGACTCAAGAACCACGTACTGATCTGGGCATGGCCGTATGGAAGAAGATGTCCCAAGAAGCCAAATTATTGCATTGCTCTCTAGAACACCACCTCCCATGCCATTTCGTTTTCATCTGACTACATGATCTGATCGGAATGGATAAGCCAAAGGCACAATGATTCAATGCGGACAACTGGCTTGATGACGTGCTTAATTATTGTTCGATGGGATGATTACGCTAAATCAATCAGTTGATCTCAAAACCAGAAATGTCCTCAGTAAGCGTTTGCACAGTCTAATTTTCCCCAATTTCATTGATAAACAAGAAATCCAATGCAATGTAACCTCACTATTTTGTCTTCAGATTCAATACTTTTTCTTCGTGGGCATACTTGTGGTAAATGTTGAATGTCTCCTTCCATCCGTGTCCTTCAAATTTATTCTATCCAAAAAGTTCAGTTTGATATGTAATTGTACTATTGTTTTAGCCCCTAAGTTGACTAAGTCTGGTCTATTGGACCAATAGAGATCAGCATTGGTGTATGCACAATTTGATTAATTAACAAAAGTTTTTGGCACATTCTATGATCTCATCTCTGTAAATTGGATTAACAATGAATCATGGGCAGGCTAGCTCACGCAGGCTTTCGTCACAGTGAAAGTTATTTTTGCTCTATTTTTTGAATGAAACCTTTAAGTATTCTGGACAACATTAAACTTGACACATTGCAACGCGGAACAGCTCAACTGCTTTTGGGTGGGGTTAGTCTGTCTCTTGTTCCTTTGTGTATTTTTACCTCATCAACAGCTCAATCAATCTAATTTGTTAATCTATCCCGAGCTTAGGAATTTTTGACCTTGCCGCCCTTGGCGTCATGCGTAGTAAGAAAAACATATCCAAAATGATCCATATATAAGTCTCTAGCTTGTTCAAGCACTAGCTAGAGACACTAATCATTCGGAATGCAAGAACCACTCTTCTTTCTAACTTGATACGCTGTTCTTTTATTAGAATAATTTGCTGCCATTTTTGTTTCATTAATTCAACGTTTTTATGCTAACTAATTTCAGGCTCGCCAATGCAGAAGGAAAAGAAGCTTGTATCAGAAATATTATATTACATCGTGAGTCGTGACACGCATGAATGTAGTTCTTCAAGTGTTCTAAGCACTAGTTTCCTTAGGATCTATGAGAAAGGCATTCGGAAACCATAATGCAGTTGTGCAGAGAACCTCGTCATGCAGTCTATGTGCGTAGCAATCAAAAGAGCCATGCATTATGCATACGCGTATAGTCCCTAGCTACCTAAGCAACAAACACCTTGAGAAGCTCCACATCAGCTACTGTGCTCCATCACTTCCGACGATCAAAAGGAAGAGATGAGGCCATCCTTATCTCACCAGAAATGCTGTTCTCAGCAAGATTTGGCAAGATATAGTTCAATTTAAACTAATCTGTCTGAAACAAACAACAGGGGAAATTAATCTGTTTGTTCACTTATTAGCCTTTAATTTAGTTTAAGTGATCTTGGTCTCGAAGGAAATAAATGCCAGCCTTGAGAGTTGATAAGAAGTTTAGTTGCTGCAAGTCCAAACTGTTCCAGTTGGTTACTTGCAATGACCAGTGTTTATTATTTGGTCTGAGTGGTTGAAGAATGCCTATCCTATGGTCAAGCCCTACAAGAAGTAAGTGCACAAGGTGATGATTGGTTGAGAAATTATTACACTAACCATACATACAAAGGCCAAAAAAAAGATGGTATATGATGATTTGGTAGGGATATCATGGAGGATGCATGCATGATTTGCTCCCGGGCCCTTTTCAAATGAAAGAAGAGCAGCACAAAAGTCATCAAGTACTGATCACTTTCATGTGCACTTAATAGTGGGCTCACTATGACTGTGACACATGTCCTGGGCCCACATGCAGAGGCAGGGCAGAAAGGGACATATTGAAGCATCATAGATTGAGCACCACCAGGCAGGTGAGACTGAAACTGAATAGCCTTAGCTCTAAAGAATGCTCCCTGCTTTCTTGTAGCTAGATAGGCTTTATCACCTGTCCTTTTGCCATTAAATCTTTTTTTACTTGTGCTAGTTATGATGTTGCACAAACAACGACTCATAAAAAGCATATAATTATCGACTGAATATATATTTGTTATTGTGCATTTCTCACTTGTTCAAAGACAGTCTGGGAACTTCTGAATGTGAAATAACACTTCTCTCTATGAGGTCTTTTACAGTACACAATACCACCCAACGACATTACGGTGGTATCATCGGTTTTTTTTTTCAGTTTTTAACTATGGGTAAATTGGTAATTTGCTCGATGTATGTTGTTTGAAAAAAAATTCCCGCTGCCAAGGTTACATAAAAAGACTTATTTCATATATTACAACAATATTATTTTGTATATTTCCGATAATACCCATGCACTACCCATACCACATATCAATACCACCCGTACCACACTAAAAAAACCAGTTGTACACAATTAATCTCAATCGTCGGATCCTTACATATAGGTTCTTTTATATTACATACGAGTCCTTTTCAACCGGTGGTACAGAGTGATATTGTGTACCGGAAATGATGCTGAAGCTTTGATATATGAGATGATATGTTCATATGTTGCCATGAGGGATGGTAAGTGAATGAGGACAGTTCAGTTGAAAGACCAATGATCTGCACTGGTTGCGTATACATAGAAATATGTTGGTGAATGGTGATGATCTCTTCTGAGATTTATCTGGATCTATGATGTATCTTTTAACTTTTACTCAAAGTACCACATGTGTAGTACTGGGATCAACTCCGGTGACTTATTTTCACCGCATGAATTTTCAAGGACATGATTCTAGAAAGGGGGAGCACACAGTGGCCCCACTGACCTCACACAACTTTTACAATTCACAAAATGTAAATTCATTTTCTCTCTCTCCCCCATGAAAGCGATGCCTTTTGGACCCTTTGTTTGCCACAAAGCAGGTGTCACGTCTATTTGCCCCATACTAAGCGTTTGATGGGGATAGAGGTGATGATGATATCCTATATAGAGGATAATGAGAGGTTTCTTGGTTTCTTTTGAGAGAACGGGGTTTTATATTTAAAAAAAAGTGTGCTATTCATGTCATTTTGTGAGTTTGTGTATTTCATAATCTTTGTTTGGCACATTTTCTTTGTAACCTTATTTTAGTATGCTATCAGAATTAGGCTTAACTTCCTAGGTCAGTTGCTTGGCTGGGACTTAGAGTGCGTTTTTTTGTGGCTACTTTTGCAGCCAAGTGGCGAAATGGTTAGTTAACAAGTGTCATCAGCGTTGCCTGAAAAAAAATTCCGCATGGTTCCAAATGTGTCACTGTTTAATTGTGCACACACCTCGTGTATCAATACAATCTAGAGGCTTGAGAATCAAATCATTTAATTTGTTCCTTATTGACTTCAATTTGTTTCGTAACACTTATAATACTCCCCCGTTCCAGATTGCAGATCACTTTAGCCAACCTAAGATTCATAGTTATTTGTGTATCTAGACATAAGTATATATATACTCCCTCCGTCCACAAATATATGACATTTCTGATAAATATTTTAGTTCAAAAATGAATCAAATTGCCTGTCCTAAACGTCATTATTGTTTAAGAACGTAGGGAGTATCTAGATGCATAACAAAAATTAAAACTGTGAACCTTGAAATGTTAAAATGATCTAAATTTAGAACGGATGAAGTACTTCCTACCACAACGACTTCTGAGCCCTTTTCTGTCTTCGTTTGCGTGTAATCATGATTTTCAGATGCTGTATCTTACTAAATTATTGTGGAATACCGAAGTAACTGCGATGACAAATTGCTGCAAACATGTGTGTCACGACTGGGAAGAGTAGTGACGGTCTCTCTGTCTCAATGGATAGATGATGAGATCATGTCAGGATTAAGCTAAGTCGGCTCACAATTAAGTCAAGTGCTGTGCAGCAGACACTACCTGTTCCGTGGGGGCGACGAACAGACCCTCCAGAGTCCAGACCAATCTTCACCACTCGCAGGAGACACCTGTAAGGCTGCAACATGCCGCCGGACTGGCTCCATGTCCATGACGATCGACGCGGCCGACGGCGCCGCCGCCGCCGTCGCCGTGGATGCTCGAAGACGACAACACGCCTACATGTTTCGTGGCCTCGTACTACTTCACACGGCATCGTTACATACTTGTCGTTCACGTGAACTCCGTGACGCCTCAAGCTCTCATCAAGATTGTGCGTGGTTCGCAAAACTGCAGTGGTACGGTGTTTTGAGAGCGATTGAGGGCCAGTTTCAGGTTGCTGTGCTTGTATACCGGCTTTCATACGGCCCCTCTGCAGCACTGTCACGTGTAGCAGTTGTTTTTCTACATCACGTCATATTCGGAGCATCTTCAAATTTACTCCTACGGAGTATTTCTAACACCTGTCAAGATTTTAATGCTCTGAAAGCATTGTTCTTAATTGGACACCAGTTATAGAAGTCACACACATTCACATTTCTATCAATCACCCAAGAAACTTTGTACACTTCTATTTTATAAGAAAAATTAAGTGTAAAAATATTCGTATTTCGATTAACTTCGAGCCTTCAAGGTTCAAACTGATTATTCTTCCACTCACCATGCTCTTTTAAAATTGTAATACATTTCACGATACGGCTGATTATATTGTCTTTAATTGTCCCACCTCATCTTACCTATCCATTTATCGTAGATTAGGCTTAAATTTTGAGAAAAATGGATAAGAGCACATTAGGTTTTATTTACAACCGGTCTGACATATATGTCACAACTATTCCTACACTTATTTTGTCTTTGCATCCATCCAAAGAAATAAATTTATTTCTAGTTTTGCCCTAATAAAACCATCTTACTTTAAATAGTGCCTTATTTATAACACCAAATTAGTATCATTAGATCCATCATAAAATTATTTTTAATGTATTTATATGCATGATGTACTATTTTCTATTAATTTGCTCCAACTAAAGATAACTCGTAGCTATTTCGGGACAGAGGGAGAACAGTAGAAGAGCGAATATTATGGTACAATGAACCCTGCTCTGATCGAATTATGCTACATGAGATTAATAGGTATGATTGTCTTGTTCCTCCCACCTCATTTTATCCATCCATTTACCACAGAAATATGCTTAAATTTTGTGAAAGGTTGATAAGAATATTGCCGGTTTCATTATTTACAACAGTTTAGATGTCGTAAACTATTCCTGCAACTATAGTGCGTGATAACTCTCTTCTATAAACTAACTTCATTTGTAGTTATGTCCTGAATAAAACTGTTTTACTTTAAATACTACTAGTGTGATATTTATAACACCACATTATATCGTTGGATCGGTCATGAAAACATTTGTAATATATTAATTTGATGTAGTATTATCTACATATAAATCTCATCAAACTAAATTAAGATAATTCCAGCTCGATCTATTCGAGGACAGAGGGAGGACTGCAGAAGAGAATAATTTCGGTACAATGAACCATCCCCCATCAATCTCAATAAGGTGTTGGTGATCAATCAAGGCCGTGTAGCATCGCAGACAGCGATCGCATGGCACGGAGATACTGGCCCCCCTTCCGGGTACGCTCGTCACCTGGATGGAGTGCAGCATGTCGGCGAGCGCCATCACCAGGTCGCCGGACCCCTGGCCATGACCAGCAGCAAGGTGTGGGCCACGTTGCTCGCCATGTCGCCGGAGTCCGGAGACGCTGAGGATTGTTTTTTTATATTTTATAAAGAAAGGAACCAGATTTCATCAAATTAAAATCATTTTTTCCAACTTAAATCTCAACATAAAATAAAATTACATTAAAGCATACCACAAGGTCTCTATACACTTCATCTTTCTCGCGTCCGGTAAAGCACAAAGTTCCATCGTCACCATGAAAGTACACTAGATCTAGACCCGAGAACCACAATCCCTATCAATACGAGACTTCACGAACATGAAGACTAAAAAACGTGATGACCTCAACCACTACGGGGAGTGAAGGGTGCCGAAAACACATCGGTCATATCTTCTAAAGTTTGAACCAAACATAAGATCTCATGTTGCTAGCATCACCACCCACAACCAGAAGGACAGATCCACCGCCGCCAGTAGTATCACCGGCTGCCAGAAAGACGATCATGTAGAAGGGAAAATAGATTCAATCCCACTTCGAGGAAGACTATGCCGACATATCTCGATCTCTCCAGGAAGAGCATGCCATCACCGAAGAAGAGGACCCATCCACCGGATATCTAATATGAACAAGAAAGACGAATCCAAAACATTGGAAAAGGTCAAACCAAAATTTAGTCTAAACTATTATGGAAGAAAGGAAAATAAATGGAGAACAACCTTAGAAAACAACAAGAAGGCAACGGCGGGCATACAGGGCTATGGGAAAAAGAACTAGCTTGGTAGGTGTTTTTTTGTGAGATTCTAGCTTGAGCATGGGTGGAAGAAACGACCACAATTTTCACGTAATAGCCTTCCTACACACACTACCAGAGGATGGAAGTTTGTCGTGCGCCCGAAACACACAACAAAGATGAGAAAAACGCACGACAAATTCTTTGTCGTGCGTTTTCCACCATGGCTACCATCGCCGCCATCCTCGTTGTTTGCTGGGCCTCTGGTCGGCGACTCCGGCAGTCCGGCTGCGGGTGGTGGTGCTAGGGTTGTGAGGGAGTCTGGGGTCGGTCGAGATATTTACAATTATGCCAGTCTCAAAAGTGTGTTTCACTACTTTGTCATCCCGCAAAAGGGATTCACTGCAATGCCATTATTAAACGTGAGCACACCACTACAATACCTTTTCTAACGATAATGCCCTTACCCTTCTCCTTCAATTCATCAGCCCACCCGCCGCGCTGCACCTTGCTCCATCCTCTCTCTCTCTCTTTCTCTCTCTCCACTAGCTGAGTGCTCTACGCTGGTCGCCCCTCCCTCCTAGCCCCTCTCTCTTGATCTACACCGGGCTCATTCTAGGAGCTCGGCCGGTAAGGGAATCGAGCGTTGCGCACCAACCTTGCCCTCTCTTGGTGGTTGCAACACCTACTACCACCTGGTGTTGCTCATGGGCAGGCAGTGGAGTTCTGCCAGCGACACTGGTTGGGAAGATCGGCCTGCCGCCTAGAGCTTCCTCGCCGAGGTGCAAATGAGGGGGAGAAGGGAGGAGGAGCCGGAGGGGCGTCGCACGGAGGAAGCGAGGAGGGACCAGGCTGCCACAACCGGTGGCACAGCTGACCTGCCTCCCACCACCTAGTGTTTCTCTACCGTCAGCTTGCCACTTCCGCTCTGGCTCTAGCCTCGTCGAGCTCCGCCCGTGCCCGTCACGCCTCGCTCCTACCGGGGACGAAGATGGTCGCGGTGGGGAGGAGGAGGGTTGTCATCGTGCCTCATGGACACCGATTGGGTGAGAGAAAGAGGGTCAGAGATATGGGGTATGGGGTGGTGCGGCGAGGAAGGAGCATTGTCGCCAAAAGGTATTGTAGTTGTGTGCTCACATTTGATAAGGGCATTGCAGCCTCCTTATCAAAAGGATGGGATGACAAAAGGATGACAAAATTGGGAAACCCACTTTTGAGACTGACATACTTGCAAATATCTCGATGTCAGATGGGAGAGCTGCCTAGTTCCCTAGCGCAATTAACGGAAAAAATTGTATCCCTTCGAATCTCTCCCACACGGGCTTGACGGCTGTTAAGTGCTTAAGTGCCTACTTTAGCCATTAATATACTCATGAATAAAGGAGCAAAAGTCATTTCTTACACGCATTTAGTTAAGAATAATGTAGTTCCACTTGTCCTTGAAGAATTTGTGATTGCAGGTAAAATAAGCATAAAAGAAGTGACAAACTCACCTTCTATGTTCCATGTCACGTCACCTCAGCCAAGGAAGGGCTGCCACCTAGTATCCCATGCATGCAAGCCATGTCACTAATCCAAGGGAGGCAAACCCCGACGAATCAGAGGGTGACACTGAAGGCATCTAGGCCCCTAATTCGTGTTTTGGTAATTAATGACAATCATTATGGACTAACATTTTTATTTGAGATATAAGAATAGGTTAGTCCGGTGAAATGATGAGTTCGTGAGATATGAAAAAGGATGGCTTGTATGTCATGTGATGGAAAGGAGCTAAAGGCAAAGGTAAAAACTAGGTTTATTATTTTTGCCGGTCACAAGGTGATTAGAGGATGATAAATGACCGAATTGATATGATAGATAGCCGTACTATCAAGAGGGGTCAATTTCATTGGCTTGACTTTTCATAGTGCCACTTTGATAAAGAATTTGCATGCATTGCATTTAGATGAGTGGCGATTTCATTTAATAAAAAGTTGTTGAAAATCTTGAGAAAAATCAGTTTTCAGCTATGGGGCGGACAGTCCGGGCCCTTGGGGCGGACGGTCCGTGGGCCTTTAAGTTTTGTTTTATATCTGAGGTTTTTGGCAAAGTTTTTGAGGAAAGCCGCTTCCGGGCGGACAGTCCACAGGTCTACGGCGGACGGTCCGAAATTAATCTCAAAACAGACAAAACCATGCGCAGCTCGGGTGGACCGGGCGGACGGTCCGCGGCCTACCCGCGGACAGTCCACGGGGTCCTGGCGGACAGTCTGCCCAGCCCAACGGGCACCTCTAACAGTAGTTGACTTCATGGTTTTACCGTTGGAATTCAAACGCGGACAGTTCACGAGGTACACGTTTTTGACATAACGACTAGTAACGGGAAGGGAGAGTATAAATACTCCATGCCCAAATTGGGAGGCGCTCTCTTGGCACTTTGAAAGGTTCATACTCCCTTGTAGAGCTCTCCCACTTCTCTCTCTCACTCACATTGCTTAGTGGTTGCATCTTTAGTGAGATTGAGAGCATCTAGTGCATTGCATCAAGGTTTTGATCTTTTTGGCACTAGGGAATCATCAAGCAAGTGCTTGATTTGTTACTCTTGGAAGTTTCCACTTCCTAGACAACTTGGTGGTGGAAGAATCTGTTGAAGCTCGCAAGAAGATTGTGCGTGGCTCCGGATTTCTTGTTGTGAGAGGTCTTATGCTCACCTCACCGGAGTGGTGAAGAGCAACTCTAGTGGAATCGAGGTGTGGAATGGTTCTTTGGTTCTAACCGGCTCAAGGTCAAGCGGTGCCTTGATAGAGGAGCGGTTGAACATTGAACCCACCTCAACGTGGATTAGGGGTGATCGGCAAGTCATCAATACCGCGGGATAAAATTCGTCTCTTGTGCTCGATTATTTCTTTGCTCAATTTCCTTTCAAGTACTTTACTTTGAGCATTTATTTTCTAGAGATTGAATTGTATCTTGCCACCCTAGGTTGCAAACCCCCAATATATGAATAGAATAGCTAGAGAATCAATCCTCTTTGTGGTTCTAATTAAATTTCTCTAGTGTTGTGCTTTTAGATTTTAAACTGCCTATTCATCCCCTCTAGTCGGCATCCTAGATCCTACAGACACATGGACGTCACATGAATTGAAGGGCCCACGGGTAGGCAAACCGCCTCACACTCAAGTGGACACTAGGAACCGACGTAAGGGTCCACAGGACAGCCACCACGAGGAAGCACACCCCGAGTGGGGCCCACAAGGGGTCGACCGACTTATTCTCGTCATTGATCTATACTCATTGCAATAGCGTTGCACTTGTTAATCCGACCATGCCTTCCTTGGATTCAATACTCTTTGGAATACTCCTTTGGAGAAACGTTACAATGATATATCCGTGCACTTGCAGATTCTTTGTAAACATTAGGATCACCATCAGAACATTTCTGACATCGTTGCTAGGAAATCATGAACTTAGCAATGATGTTAAGGAATGCTGACAAACATTTCTGGCGTCGTGCCGAGATACAAACCTAGTGATGACATTAAGAAATGTCAAAAACATTTCTGGCGCTGTTGCCGGGGATACAAACCTAGTGATGACGTTAAGAAATGTCAACAAAACCCTAGCTGCCGCCGGAGCTCGCGCAACCCGTGGGGATGGTGGTGGCGTGGCCTTCCTCCCTCTTCCCCGGCGGTCTTGGGTGGGCGTGGCCACCGTGTCCCCTGGGGAAGTTCGTCGTCGAGGGCCGTCCATCCACGGAGGTGGAGGCTGTTGCTGCCAGATCCGGCGGTGTCCCGGCTGGATCTGGTGGCTGCGCAATGGGAGTGTGTGGCAGTGCGTGGAGGGGCGACGACCAGAGTCGGACGACGGCGATAGCTTCCATGGCCGACTCGGACATCACCGGTGGTTGTTGCGGGTGGCATGGATCGACGGTGGCGGCGGCGATCGGTGTGGTGGCGCAGGGTGGAACCGGAGGCGCGGTAGCCAGGGTCGACGCGTGGCCGGGCCGTGGTGGGCGACGCTGTGGCCGGCCGTGGCCACCGGCGCGGGCCGTGGCCGTGGCCGGCCGGCCGGGCCGTTGCTATGCCTGGCTGTGGCCGGCGGGTTGTGGCTGCATGCGGGCAACAAACATCGACAAGATGGTGGTGCTTCTTTTTCTCCCCCTCGACGGTGATGCTGGTCTCATGATGCCTTGGTGGTGGGGTCGGAGGCTGATGGGTGCTTGCTGGTGTTGTCGTGGTGGCACCTCGGGCTGTGCCGAGCTTCTCCAAGCCGAGGTGTCGTGGTTGCGGTGGGGTGCAGGCTCCTGTCATTGGCCGAGAGTGTGTGGCAGGAATGGTGTTCCACGCAAAAGCCTCCACTGTCGGTGGCAATGGTGGCGACGGCCCTCGAGGCGTCTCTTTCTCTGTTGAGGGCACCATTGACGGTTATCATGTCCTTGCAGCACGACGGTTATCATGTCCTTGCAGCACGGGGGTTCTATGGTGAAAACCCAGTCCTCTGTGGACGTGCGACGACGACACCTTTTGGCATAGTAACCTTCTCGGAGGCGCTGCATCTGGAGACCCGTCTCAGCTTGTGGCAGTGGTGCTGGCCGGCTGGTGGTGTTGCCTGGTGCGTTGTGGGTGTGGTGGTGTGTTTGGTCCGTGTTGGCAGGGAGGTGCAGAGGGCCCATGGGGGTGTAGCCTCGAGTTGGCACATTTGGTGTACATGTAGTGGTAATCTCGGTGACGGCTGGGGCAGAGGTGTTGCTCTCAAAGTAGTTTCAGATATCAGAGTCTTTGGCAGGAGTGTGAGTCGGTGGATGAGGCAAGGTCCCCACGCAGAGTGGCCAGGATCAGTGGTTTTCATTGGTGCTGCGACGGGAGTCTTCTGCCGAAGCAACGTCGAAGCTGAGGGATCGACGATCGAGTGTGTGCGACTTGTTGGTGATAGCCCATGGTGGAGGAGTTCAGGTGGCCACTTGAGTTTGGAGCGGGTTGCGGCTTTGGTCGTGGCACATCGTTGGTGACGACGACGCGAGTTCTGGTGGCATTCTTTTGGCTCTTCTCCCAGGTTGTGGTGGTGTAGTGTCTTGTTGTGTGCGTTATTCGTGTGTTGTTTGTGTGGTGACGTTCGCTTCCACATGTGATGTATAAGGGCACTCCCAACCCGGACTCTACCCATGGAGTCTATATCCGGAAGACTCTATCACAAGAAACTATATTCTCCAATGCAGATTTTCTACCATGGAGTATATAATATTTCTCTCGGATTTTCTACTCCCGCTTTTTTAAATAAGAGGACACATCGCGTATGTGGACAGCCACACGGGATCCGCACGGACTTCGTTTTACGTGTAGACTTGGAGTCTAACTTAGACTTGGTTTCTAAGTTTTCACCCCTCTCTCATCATTAAATTGCTTGCCACATCACAGCAATTTGCTTAGAGTATGGGTTGGGAGTGCCCTAATTGCTAGTATTGGGCCCCCTCGACTCGTGGAGAATGTTATCAACTAGTCAAAATCAAAACCCAATAACATCACCATGCCCAAGGCCCAATAACTGCTTTCCAACACTCGTTTCCGTTGGCCCACGCTTCCAGATCCCCCTTCTCTACCTCCGGCGCGGCGGCGGCGCCAAGTATGACCATCACCGCTGCCAATTCCGCCGCGCCGCGCCCTCCTCCGCCATGAGTCCCGCAGTCGGAGATGAATGACCTCGCCGTGGCCGCCATGGTCCTCGGACACCTCCATGGATCACGCGGCCAACGTCCAGGTCAGGCGTATGCGTATCGCCCACGGGCCCAATGACCGTGAGTTGCCTGTTCCTCTCACGAGTCACGATTCCCCTCGATTTCGCTTCTATGTTTGGGGAGAGTATTCATTGGAGACTTCGTTGGTGAGTGTAGAGACTGAGGAGGCGGCGCTCGTGATCACGGGCATCAATGGAATGGAAACAGACCAGGACGAACCATCGCCACATTTGGCTGGGACTCGGAGGTTAGCATCCTGTCGTTGAGGCCTCAACCTGACTCTACTTGTTACTAGTGTAATACCCATGCTAATGCTACGACAAATTAAAAAAGAACTATAATCTGATAAGCAAGCATAGGGTGAAATAAATTTAAGATTCATAAAGAAAAGTTTAAAAGTGTTACATCTATAGGGGTAGTTACTTCATTGATATAGATATAGTCATACACAGATACTTGGTATTCCCATGCTAACGCTACGGAAATATTTTTGCAATATTACAATTAAATAACCTAAAGGATATTATTATTAATGACATCAATCTGAAATTTAAAAACACAACAAATACACAATGGTAAAAGTGACCAGGAAGACGATGATGACAATCATTGGCATCCACTGTGGAGCCATGCTGGTGTGGGCGTTGTTGATTTAGTTGTAGGTGAAGCTCCGCAACCTTCTGTTTTAACCTTGCAACATCAGCTTCAGCAAGAGCAATCTTCTCAAGCTATGCCCTTGTCTAAGGTGATCAGGGAAAATGAGACTCCATGAAATAGAGCCAGAAAGTGTAGGAACTGCTCAAGGTAGCAAGGTACCTTAACGTCCATCGAACGTGCACTTGAAAATTGTCCAGAAGACATGCTTCCAAGACAATCCAGTGGATCAAGAGATATCTGTTTGAGTAGATAGCAGTCCACAAGAGCTCATTGTAAAAGTTGAAACAAATCTTACCCTTTTGACATTGTTGAGATCAAAATGTCTATCCAGCGGTAGCTGTTTAATCATATCTGGAAATTTGCCCGCAAAACTTGCAACAATTTTCCATAGATCCCTTTTACAAAAAAAAAACAGTATACTAACATCATTACCAACTATTCATTTTAAAACGGAATAATCAAATCTTTAGTGTAAGTTCATTAATAACCTCACCAGATGTTTATAAGCGAGAAATTTATCCTCGAATTCCCAGCACAGCTCCAAAGCAGCTGCTCGAGTTCCTTCGGCACTTTGTACCATGGATTCTACCAGTCTTAGTTCATCTTCAACTATCTGAGATTTACCCTGAAGGCTGAAATTGCAGCACAAGCACACAGATGTAAATTTAGCTCCAGATCATGCATACATGTGAATTAACATCAATTCAAGAAGGAATCATCTACCACGATACACCATCATGAGCATCCAAGAGTTAGATAGCAGATGCAATGGTTACTGAAGAATAGACATAATTCTTACCCACTTAAAAGGTTGAAAGCCGCACTTTCATTCTTTTGCGTATCTGCTTCGCAATGGTGTCAACCAAAGCAAGTCGACCTAGCTTATCTTGAGGAGCACCAGTCAAGATGCTCTTCAGAGTTTCAGCTTCAGCTCGCCAAGCTGTTTCTAGCGAGTTTTCAGACCCAACTGATTGCGCTGACGCAGTTGCAACAAATTGTCCTATTAGAGCAACCCACTCAATGTCAGGAAGGTTTTTTGGCCCTTGTTAGACAGTAGGGCCTGCACACAAGCTATAGTTTTTGCATCTCCATTTGCTTGATCAACTTTGCTTATAACACCAACAGTTCTTGTACTTACAGTTACAATGAATGGAAATATGCCCACTCAATACAACAAAATGGTAATGGGAATACTGACAATATTTTTCAGATAAGAGACAGACCATCTGAATCAATATCCTTGGCCAACCTCAGAGCTAGAGATGATGCAACCTCAACAGCTTGTTTTGCGGGTATCACAACAAGCAGTATGCCAGTATCGCATCATTGTGCCCAGCATACTCATTGATCTAAAGTATAAAAAAATCAGAAATCTGCTAGAAAGAGTAAGAAAGGTGATGGCCTTAAAGAGCTAGACCTGTCATGAGCAACAAGAACAATGGGGGGGGGGGGGGACATGACAAATAGCAGCAATACACGAACAACAACAACAACAATGGTGGGTGGGGGCGACGAGATGCTATGAGGAAGGAAACACATGGATCATGGATGGATATGGATTTGCTAATTCCAGGGTAAGCGCAGATTGTACCCGCGAAGATGGAGGCGGCAGCCTGTGCCACGACGAAGAGGGCACGAGCCTGGAGCTCCGTTCAGAGGCTGCGCGGCTGTGGACGGAGCGGTAGTGTGGCCGTCGCCGACGCTCGGGGACCAATCCACGGTTGCGGTGCTCCACACGCAGCTGCAGCAGGCGAGGGGCAAGGCCAAGGAAGAGGACAAGGCGGGCGCTGCGGCTGACGACACCAGGCCCCACCGCCACCCCCTGCCTGGCCTTGCCGGTGGGCGCGCCGGCCTCCGCCGTGCTGCTCGGGACATCGTCGCCGCGCCATGGCGCATGCGTGATTCGCCGCCCAAGCTTTCTCCTTCACGGGGAAGTGGGCCGTCGCCACATGGGGGCGCGACGGCAGACCGTGGCGGTGGCCGAAGAGATCTGCGGGCGGCGTCGGACGGTGGTGGAGAAGGAGATGGCGGCGTGGTGGGGCGAGGAGCAGCCGAGTAGCGGTCAGCACGCTCGCCGCGGCGGCGACCCCGGAGATCCAGCCGCCGCCAGGGACGAGAGGTGCGACGCAGGTGGGGGTAGGGGAGGGGAGGGAACGTGACCAGCGAATGAATGGGTGGGGTCGGGAAGAGCCCGAGGCACGCCGTCTCGTATCCTTCTCTCAAGCCTCCTCGATTTCCTCCCGGGTCGACTTTTTCTCTTAGGCGCGTGGGGCACTGCAGAGGGGGCTGAGATCTGATGCGGAGGAGCCGAGCCGTTGGATCGTGAGTGAGTGAAAGAAAGTTGATGTTTGCAGCAATTTGAACCTTTAGATCGTGGGTGAGTGAGAGAAAGGGGTTGTTTGCTGGTGCAATTAGTTGGGTGTACTTAGTTTGCTAATGACTGTTGGGGTGATTTGTTTGTGTGACTTTAGTAAAGAAGTAACTGGTGCATTTTATAGTAGTAGTGATAATACTTGGAATGCCAGATTAGGCCTCTCCTTGCTAGCAGTTTATAATGTTCTAATGCAGCTTGACAACATGAACTCCATGACGAATAAACTGCATAGTGTCGTAGTTGACGAAACTGACAGAATAACACCAAGTTTTGCACTATTACATAATGTCAGTCTTAAATGCAAATCCATTTGAGACTGTGAATCAAGAACGTATACACACTGTAGTACAGTAGTTCAAGAGCCTGATGAAATAATTACAAATCTTGCATTATCACATAAAAATTGCAAAGTCTTGGGTGCAAATCCATTTGAGACATCGAAGCAACAACACACATATAGAACACTCCATCCAGATCCGAATGGAATAGTTTAACTTCGGTATGAATTGGATGAAATTGATCTCCACACAGGCCTCACCGACTGTAAATGAAGCTACAAACAACAACGAAAATGTGACAGAGTACACACATACAGAGGAACCAATATGCTACTACATGACGACATCAGCAGGGTTCACCAAACCGTGAACCGGCCGGTTTCTTGAACCGGAAAAACCGGACCGGTATACCGGTCAAACCGACCGATATACCGATAGGAGGCTTTTATCAGGTGTGGTAAGCGAGTGGTATACCGACCGGTTTAGCTACCGGACCGGCCCGGTAACCCCTAAAATCGCGGTATACCGGCCGGTATACCGCGAAAAGGTGAACCCTGGACATCAGTCTTACTAGAAGTAATCTGGCAATGACAGAGGAGGGCACATCATCAGACATTCAGACCTGAGATACACATATACATGCTGTGGTCAACGGCATTACACGGGACGCGAAGAATGATGTGCAAATCCTGTGATATGGATTGCCAAGCTGTAACTCTTGTTCTCTCATCTCCCTCCGGCAATTCACTTGACTCCAGAGACGAGACGACTGATCATTCCTGGTGAGCGTATACGAAAAGTCGAAAACTGTCAGAGTGTATATGGAAACTATTAAGAAAATGGTGTTGACCACAAGCAGAATTTCAAGCAACATCGTAGTAGTAGTGATTACCATGTCTTGTAGAGCTAGGCCTGGCCTAATTGGATCAACTTTCAGCTTTTGTAATGTCACATTGAACCACTGCTTTAGCCTCCTCACCAACTGCTTGAGCATCATCCTCAGCTCCAGCATTGGTTCTGCTCGAACTCCCAATTGTATTCTCTATCACCTCATCAGCTTCTTCTTGGACATCATCTTGTTCAATGCCATTGATGAACATGTCGATTGGGTTGCTATGCTCGGCAACTTGTCGGGTCACTGCCTCCACTGTCATCTTGATGATGGGGCTGTTGATGTATTGGGCGTTGTAGCAGAGGGCAACCTCTGTGAGCCTGTGGAGGTTGCTGATGCCTGAAGGAACACCGAACTTCAGTTTAGCATTGGGCATTGGGGTCGAACAGAACTTCAGTTGGAGGTATGTCAGCTTCGGCATAGCTCCTGTGCTGAAAGTGAGCCATGGCATTGGGCAGTTGACCAAGAATCTCTCAAGTTTACTGAATCCTTGTTTGTTAATCAATATGGCTTGTTCAGGAATGATGTCCAAGCCTAGTATTAGGCACTGCAATTTGGGCAAGCCTCCAAGTATTTTCAGATCATCCGTCATTGTTTGCTTGTTACAGACAGTGATTTGCACAAAAGTTAGAAGCCCGAGACTTCGGATCCATGTTGGAACACTTGTGAATCTTCCCTCAGTCACCTTGAACTTCTGGAGCTTCCTAAGCGCACTAGATTTTTCAAGGGAGCCCAGGAACTCCATGGAGCAGCCGAGTCCACAGTGAATGGTTAGGGACTCGAGCCTTTTCCACTTTTCGATGGATGACAATAATGCCTTACAGTAGTCTGTGTCAGTGGACAGGTGAAAGGACCATGTAAGTGCAAGCACCCTCAACCTGCGTAGACCACCGAGAGCCGTGACCATGACCAAGTTTGCAGGCTGTTGTGTCAAATCAACAGTGGCTAGTGTCTGTAGGCAGTCGAGATGCCGTACATCGTGCGGCACCCTTGTTGCTGCTGTTTCCACAGAATTGATTGTTCCTTGGCCGCCAACCAGAAGAGACTCCAAGTTACCCTGTAGGCCCACAATTTGCTTTGGCAGCTGGTTTACCCGTGTGCCTCTTAAGTCCAGGTGCCCCAGAAATGGTAGCTCGAACACTTCAAGTGGGAGCTCTGTTATCTGTGTGTAACTTGCATCCAGTGTATCCAGAATCTGCAGCTCCTTGATCTCGTTTGGGAGCTTGCTGACTCGAGTATTCCTGACGCTCAAATACCTCAAAAAGAACATTTTGCTTCTACAAACCAGCAGTAGGTCCTCATCCTTGAGATTCTCCCAGCCTTCAAGGTCCAGCAGCACCAAATTGACAAACTTGTCCAGAGGGATTCTGCTTACTGTTCTAGACACAGATAGTGAACGAGTCTGCGACAAATCTATAGTCTCAAGTAGTGACGGAAGCTGGGGATCTGTATGGTGCAGGGCTAACCTCCGTGGCAACCTGCTGCTAGTTCCGTTGCCATGGCCTGCTGCTGCTGTTGCTGCTGCCACTAAGTTGAGTGTAGTGGTGGTGAAAATGAAACCCATATCTGCAGATTCGGAGGCAAGGAACTGCTGAATAAAATGATTGACTTTCCACTGGCAAGCCTCGGCTTCATCCACATTATTGTGTTTGCAATAATTTGCTGCTACACAGGTGATGACATTCCTATCCACTAGCTGGGAGAATAGCTCCTCTGCTTCGAACCACGACACATCGACTTCACATCTCCATTTCCAGAGGAGATGATCCTTGTCAAATTTGTAACCATAAGGTAACATGCTCATGTATAATGACAGTAACCTCGACTCATTGTTAGGGAAGTCGTTAAAAGCAGAGGACAATGACTGTTCCAACCATTCTGGTAGCTGGGGCATTTGTCCCTCGCAACACACTGCTAGTCTTTGATGCTCGTCGTCCTCATCAACTTGTTGTTGCTGTTGTTGCTGCAATTGTTCCTTGATCAGCCAGTCTGCCATTCCAATTATAAACAATGGTATACCATCACATCTCCTCAAGGTTTCATCACAAAATAGCTTCATATTATCTGTAAGGAAACCATCCTCATAACCAACAGCTTTTGATAGAAGCAGCCTTTGTGAGTCGATCTCGTTCAGAGGCTTCATCTTGTGCACGAGGCCATCATAAGAACCGGAGCAACATGCCTCTGCTACACTTGTAATGCGTGTTGTAATCAATATTCGGCTACCAAGATTATTATTAGGAAATGCGCCCTTGACTTTCTCCCAATCTGATTCTTCACACAAATCGTCGATAATGATGAAGTACCTGGGCAGGGAGCATGCATCGTGAGTGATATTAATTACTAGCATATCCAGAATATGATCATCCCATAGTTAGTAAGTGTAAGTTGTTTGGCTGCTAAGGTACAACCTTTATTTCATAGGAGGTAAGATCTCAAACAACTCTTAGCCCTCAATTTCTGAGTTGCATACAACAATTCAATAGTTATCAACTAATTAAAATGTTTTGTAAAAGGGAACAAACTAAACAAACGGACATAAGATATCTAGTATCCAACAATAGTACCTCTTATACTGCAGGCGTTCTGAAACAAGGGGAAGTAGCAGTTCCATTGTATTGCATTGGGATTGATCAGATGATAATGCAGATCCTGCTGGGTCTGAGAGTTGCGAGAGAATATCTTGAAGAAGAAGAATGTTTCTATCAGCCCGCCGTGCTGCTCGAGCCATAACGTTGCAGTGGAAATAGTGGCGTTGTCTTCCACTGCTAGTTTCATGCCTGATGAGGCGATTGCGGACCTCCACTGCAAGAGTTGTCTTGCCTATCCCCACAGGTCCAACAATAGACATGACTCTCAAGCTCGTGTAGTCACCCCCCTCGTGTGTTAACCACCTGAAGATCTTCTTTGCTGGGCGTTCGACACCGACAACAGGGAGGAGAACACCAGCCTCGACCGCCAGTTGGGTCGTAAGGCCAAGGTTAGAGCTAGTGAGAAGAAGATGCATATACCTGGAGGGATGTTCGTTGATATAGTAAAGCTGTAACGTCTCATAAAGAAGCCAAAATAAGTATGACTTCCTACGGTTTAACTGGCGGAACCACTCTGAAGCTCTTCGCAGCAGTGTGTGACGTGAGGGGTCAACTTCACGCAGAACAGGGAACAAAGAGTCTTCCAGCCATTCCTTCGTCTCGGCACCGTCCAAATGCCGCAGACTCAATATTGTCAATTGCGTCGCTTTGATGCTCAGCTCCGTCTCTATGAAGGCCAAGCAGCGCCGTCCGGTGGCACCAGCGACGACGACGCGACGACGAGGGCCAGCATGCCACAACTGTCGAGCGATCCTCGCATGAAGCGGCTGCAGCTTCCTCAGTAACTTGTCGATCTTGGTTTTGGTTCCCGCCGCTGCTGCCTCCCCAGAATCTTGATGCGCTGTGACATCTCTCTCCTTCTGCTGCTGCTGCTGCTCGGGGTCGGGATCGGCAGGCACCATCTCCACCTCCTTGCCCGGCCTGAGAGCTGAGCAGTTAAACGAATTATGGATTAATTAAAGACCAATGTCACTACATCAGGTGGCAGAATGTAGATTAAGAAGGGTGGTTTTAGTATTATTAATTTCCCACTTACTTGATCCGTGATGGCTGACACGATTCTTGCTTGCCTGCCCTAGCCTGCTATATATTCTGCCTTGTGTTCTGCAATCCTGTAACTAATTTTTGTGCTGTGTTCAGGAACACATCGCGATGATATGCAGCAAAACCATATGCTACCTCCTAGTTACAAGTATTGTTGCTTTGCTTCAAGAGTAGTAGTAGAAGCGATGAAGCCAGCCAGCCAGCAGCTGCATCAAGCAAGCAACACAGAGAGCCCTCCTCAGCAAAACATGTGTGCATTACCGGAGATCTTTTAATTTTCCCACTCATCAACGAGGGTGAAAGGACTTTATTCCACAAGCAAAGGACTTTATTCCGCAGGCAGACCAAAGTGTGAAAGGACTTTATTCCACAAGCAAATTAAGGACTTTATTCCACAGCCAGACCAAAGTGGGAAAGGACTTTATTCCACAAGCAAATCAAGGACTTTACATCTGCTTGCTATGCATTCTCTTTTATAGATCTTTTCCTTTGCCAACAAGTCACGCCAATCTGCATCCTGCAAACCATCAGTGATGGAGGTCATCAGGTATACCTGTTTGAATATGGTAAACCAAACACTCAGCAAAACCACATTTTATTGGACATGCATGGAGCAATAGCCCACTAGCTTAATTCCATCGATCTCATCTCTCGACGGCCACAGCACTAGATACATCGAGGTGGCCATGGACCTTGTCGTCGGTGCCTCGAGCGAAGCCGTGAAATCTTTGGTGGACAAGCTCGGGAGCCTCCTGGCACAGGAGTATGCTCTGATCGGAGGCGTCAGCGACGACATCCAGTACATCAACGACGAGCTGGCCAGCATGCAGGCCTTCCTCAACAGGCTGAAACAGGAGGCCAAGCACGACGAGCAGCGGCAGGACTGGATGAAGCAGGTGCGGGAGGTGGCGTACGACATTGAGGACTGCGTGGACAAGGTGCGTCACCGCCTGGGTCGCGAGCCCCGCGGGAGCGGCAGGCTGGCCTCCATCAGGCGGGCGTGCTATCTCCTCACCACGCTCTACGCACGCCACTGCATCGCCACGGAAATCGGCAACCTCAAGGCCCGGGCGCAGCACGTCAGCGAGCGGCGCACCAGGTACGGTGTGGAGAATCCAGCAAGCAGACAACAGGGAAGCGGCTCAGACGAAGCAAACATCCCCATCGACCGCCCGGCACCACCTCCTCGTCTCATCGGCACTGTGGCGCCTGTGGGCATCAACGACGCCTGCCTGGAGCTTGGACCATGGTTCATGGAGGCCAAGGAGCAGAGCACTGATGAACTGCCGCGGCTCCTTGCCATTGTTGGGTTTGGTGGCCTTGGAAAGACTACTCTTGGCATGGCCTTGTACCAAAGGTTTGGAGACGAATTTGATTGCAGGGCATCCGTTTTGGCGTCTCAAAACTTTCATCTCCAGACAGTTTTGAGAAGCCTTATCAAGCAGTTTCACGAGCAGCAGGGTGGGGCTTCCACGAACGACCTCGAAGGAATTCAAGAAATGGGATTAGAAGCGCTCAAAAGCCAGCTCGCCCGTCAGCTACAGCAGAAGAGGTACTTAATTACTGTACGTCCTGCATATATATATATTACTACTCATGCATGCATAAATACAAGGCAAAGATAGTAATTTCAAAATATGCATAGCAGTACCTCATATTATGTGGATTTTTATAATCAAAAGCCAAGTTTATTGGTTACTTAAGTTATTTATAGTATGACATAGGCGGATTTTGCTACTTTTCATTTGGTAGATGTGGGTGATTGGATCCTACTAAATTGATTGCCAAATATTTGCGTTTCCGAGTTATCTTCATTCTTGCACATGCGGGGATGCTGATTAAAGTGAAGGAAGATTCCATTAGTAATAGTTGGATAAATGCCTTTAAGAAATCATTCCAATGCCAAATGAAACATGCATGTTAATCTATGGGAATACTTGTTACTTAATTCTAGGTATGCTCCTTTAGTGAAGTATACTCGTGGCATATTATCCCTTGGTATACTTTCTTAGTTCTAAATAATGCTTTTGTTAACAGGTATCATATACTGATAGACGACATATGGTCTGTATCAGCATGGGAAAGCATTAGGGATACTTTACCAAGAAGCAAGAAGGGCAATAGCATAGTGGTGACAACTAGGTTCAAATCTGTAGCTGAAGCATGCCGCCGTCAACGAGGCCTTGTCTATGAGCTCAAGCCTCTCAGTGACAAATACTCCTACGAACTGTTCCATCAGATCATCTCGGATGCTCCTCAAGTTCCCACCAAAGATGCAAGATCTCTTCTGAAGAAATGCGGAGGTTTGCCTTTGGCCATAATTTTAGTAGCTGGGCTCGTGGCTAGTAAACTGAGGTCAGGGTCAGACATTGCCCAAATAGAAGAGCACCATTTGGCCCAAGTGGACAAGGATGTAGGTGAACATTTGGAGAATGGTAAAACCCAAGCCGGCAGTAATTGGAGTAAACGGTTGGAGAAAATTTTGGAACAAGTGGGAAAGGATTTAGGAGAAGAGTTGGAGAAAAATCTCTCCACAGAAGGAGTGACACACATAGTGAACCACTGCTACAACCAGTTGCCTTCTGACCTTAAGACCTGCCTATTGTACCTTACCTTGTTTCCCAAAGGTTGTTTTATCAGCAGAAAATGCCTAATCAGAAGATGGATTGCTGAAGGTTTCATCACCGAAAAACATGGGAAGACAGTCGAGGAAGTTGCTGAGGATTGCTTTAATGAATTGATCAGCAGGAACCTAATCCGAGCGGTCAACAGCAGCAACAATGGCAAGGTGAAGAGCTGCCATGTCCACGACATGGTTCTTCAGTACATTGTCGTCAAGTCAAGTGACGAGAATTTCATCACCGTGGTTGGTGGCCACTGGCATACACCATTTCCATCATACAAAGTGCGTCGACTGTCTGTCCAAAAGAGTGATAGGCAAGAGAAAGAAACAGTGGAGAGGATGAAGCTATCTCATGTCCGATCTCTGACAGCATTGGGGAGTTTTAAAACTCTTCATTCAACTCTCTCCAAGTTTCATATACTGCAGGTGCTGGATCTTGAAAGTTGCAAGGATTTATTCTCAACGAATCAGCTTGAAAAAATATGTGATATGCATCAGCTGAAGTACCTAAGCCTGCGAAGGACAGACGTTGACAAGATCCCAAAGGAGATAGGTAATCTGGAATATCTTCAGGTACTTGACATAAGGGATACAAACATCTTGCAGTTGCCTTCATCAGTTGGGAAGCTACAACATATGACACATCTACTTGCTGGTAGCAAGAGCAAGCGGGTTGGTTTAACATTAACTGATGGGATCACAAAGATGATGTCTTTACAAACACTATCTGGGGTTGAAATCTGTGGAAGCTCTCCTAATGCTGCCAGGGGTAGATCTATTATTAACGGGGAAGCAGAAAATAAGGTGGAGGCATCGATTGTCAGCAGCAAGCACACTTACGGTTATTGTGGCCACAGGCAACGCAAGAAATATTTCAGATGCAAGGCTGCTAGTACAGGCTTGGCAGGACTGCGTGCCTTGGAAAACCTCACCAATCTGAAGAAGCTGACTGTTTACAGGCTTCAAAACTTCACCAAGGAAGATAACATTCTACTTTTGTCTGCCATTGAGCACCTTAGCAGCTGTTCCCTCAAGTTTCTTGATATTGACGATGATTTCATCGGCTTCCTCGACAGCTCACTCAATGCTTCACATGCCCCACCGGAGCATCTGCACAGCCTTGGGCTATCTGGCAAGTTGTCCCTACTGCCTGGCTGGATCGGTCGTATGCACAACCTTGAGAAGCTAACACTGTCCTTAACTTCACTCACGACAAGTGCCCTGATGGTTCTCAGTGAGCTGCCCGAGCTGTTCTCTCTCATTTTTACCCTGAACTCTACAAAGAAGAAAACAAGTGCTCTCCAGTTTATGCGTCAGAATGCAGTTAAGTCTGGAGGAGAAATCTTTGTGCTAGCAGGAGGATTTGGAAAGCTTAAGCTGCTGCGCTTCGTGACACCAGTGCTGCCACCTCTAAGCTTTCTTGAAGGAGCAATGCCAAAGCTTGAGAGTCTTGAGCTGAAGTTTATAATGGCGGAGGGCGTGTACGGCATGGAACACCTTGCAAGTCTCCGACAGGTGCTCCTGACAGTCAGCAGTCAGGCGCCCGAAGTTGCCAAGGTGAAGGTTTCTCAAATCAAGACATTGGCGAGCATGTATCCGAAGCACCCCAATGTGATCGTTGACGAGTATAAGGAGATATAAGATAAAGGGTCACATTTCAAACTCAAGTGAGCTGGTCATGATTAGCACAAGTTTTTCGACCTCGTATGTATGTAGTATTGTCGTTTCCTGAAATATGCAATATGGTTTGTTGTTCATTGTTAACTTGTTCATTCTTTATCACCCCTGAGCATGTGGTCGTGTAAGTGTTGTACTTGGTTTATTACTCCACCCTCAGGATCTTACTAGAATTGCTTTTGGACACCTCTTTCAACGGACAGGAGGAGCAAGAGAGGCTAGCCGTGGCATTGTTTTATCAAATGAGTGAAGCGATGACAATGACACCAAAGAAATTTGACAGATTTAGGATTTAGGACATGTTTGGTTTATGCTCCATCTTAGCTTTACCACAATTTAGTCATGATCAAATCAATGACAAAATTTACCTCGGATAATCTAGCATCTTTGGTTCCCGTACGACTATTGCCAATGCCATGGTCTTCTCTCTTCTGTCTCCACTTTGCGTTGCCCACCAATTCATGGGCATCCAGAACTTCGGCGCAGGTTGGCTGGCCAAGCCAAAAAATTGGTTTGACCAGCAGCATAGTAAGCATCAAACCAAACATCCTCGAGTTTAGTTAGGATTTAGACCTTGATCTTCAGTACTAAAGATGCATGGACGACTTTTTTTAGTGGAAGTGTATGTGTGGCTTTAGTGGAAGACTTTTTTTCTTTGACGAACCGCACAACACATTCATTGATATAGCAGAAAAAAATACAAGACTATGACACTGGGAGGTCATAGGTAGGGAAAAAAAGAAAAACGACTATACTCGCCCAGTTGGATTGGGACATCAACGTGTAGTTACCACTCATCGGGCACTCCGATTGAGACATCAACACGTCTAGTACCACTACACATAGAGACGTCGGAGAAGACGGAGCAAATTCGCAGCTCCCACCCGCAAGCCACACTCATGTAGACATCTGAGTCAACAACGTGATCAAGCGCCGAAAATAGAAACAAGGGGGCAGGCGCCACCACACCAAGAAGGCTACCACCACGTAGGAGTAGGACCCTTCGCCGCGGTGCCGCTGCAACAAAGCAAACCATCCGACGGAATGAAAACACCAAGTTCGGGCAACACAACGCGCGGGGGTCTCGCCTCATCCGCTGTTGGACTCCTCCTTTTGGCAATTCAGGACAAGCAAGCACTGTGGTCACAATTGGTGACGGGAGAAGGACAATATTTTGGCAGTCCTCATAGCTCCATTGACAAGCTCCAATGATTTGAAACTTCTTTTGGCGCACGCGCGTTCCGAGCGTGTGTTCTGTGTCGTGTGGTCTGTTAGGCTACAGCTGTTGATGATGTGCTGTTTTTGACTTGTGTTTCAAACTTTTGTGGAGGATTCATAACTTGGTGGTTTTGTTGTTGCAAATCGAAGAGCTCGATAACTTTTTGTGGAGGTTTCATAACCTGGTAATGGTTTTGTTGTTGAAAATCGAAGAGATCGATCACCTTTTTGTTTGTGTTTGTAAAAAATTCCGTGATGCTCCTGCACCAGCAGCTTGCTCTGTCCCTCCTCTGTTTTCTTTCACCGTAAAACAATGCAGCCCGCTTCTCTCCCTCCAATTCAGAAATCCGAAGAAACGAGCAACAGTCAGCGGTGCATCTCGCATTCGCATTCATCCATCCCCTCTCCAACAATCCAAGCACAGAAGCCAGCATCGCTTTCTCCCGGTGCCCAGTTGAAGCAGATGACAAAGCAACAGGGAAGCTCTGCTTCCCAATCTCCTCCTCTCGCACCGGCCAAAATCAACAGGAAGCAGATGGGTGAGGGGCGCGTCGGCGGCGTGGTGTGGCTGCAGACGACCAGGGCCGGCTCTTGGGCAAGTAAGAAAATAAAGGTATGTTGAAATAATTTTTAATATCAAATAATAGTGGATAATAAAAGTTATTTTTCATATGTATATCCATAAAACATAACAATAGTATAATAAGCAAATAAGTACAAATATTTGTTTTTTCCTGAGCACAAGACAAATAATTTTTAGGCAACATCTGATATACATACAGTATATAAAGGAGTACATTGATTTATAAATTTATAAACCTAGCATCGTAAATAGTATATATGACATACATACACAAAACAAAGAAGAAGAAAATTAGGAAAATATTAAGAATCATGGGCCATGTGTTGGTGTGTTGCTTAATGTGACCGCGTGCGCATCTGTTGTTCGTGGTTCTTGCAGTTGTGGTCGCCAGGCGTCGAGGAAATTGATCAGACCGGGGTCGTGCGTCGTTAGACAGGCATCGTCTAGAACCTAAATAGGCGTCGACGTCGTGCGTCCATAGGCAGGTAGGGTGCCAAGGTTGCGGCGGCGGCAAAAAACCAAAACGAGATGTCGAATAGTGTCTGCGCTAGCTCCCCTCGATGATATTTGACTTCCCTACGGATGGTCTGTACGCTTGTATGTCGTCACTTTCAAAGGCTTGGTATACCAAATATTAAATTATGTATACTAATTACCTATTTATTCTTGGGCCCCTCAGCTCCATGGGCCCACGGTGGTCGCCCTGCCTGACCCCCCTCTAAGTTGGCCCTGCAGACGGCGTTGTGACTTGTCAGACCTAGATGGCGTCGGGGCTTACGGATGGCGGCGCTGCGACAAGGGTCTCCGGCATACTGCGTCGACGACAGGCAGGGGCTCAACACTTTGTAGCGCAGTGCTCAGTGGCTGATGGCGCCCAACTCCCTCTGCTCCATCACTCATTTTTCATGGTGGAGAAGGAAAAAGAGAGGCGGGCCGCTGGCCGGGCGCCGCCGCTCAGCACCGGGAGGAGGGGCTCGCGGCGGGCCTGCCCAGCGCTGATACCAATTGTTAAATAAAGATAACTAACAATGCTTAGAACATAAAACATCAGGATCTACTAGTTCACTGTAGATCACATATAACACATTAATCTAATGCGGAAATAAAGAGCAGGTTCGGCTTAATACCAGTGGCGGTGTTCTCCATCGCGTTGGTGTTGGCCGATTCAGCGGTGACGGAGTCGACGGCGAGAGCGACGTCCGACTTGTAGCGTAGACATTCCTTGAGCGTCTTCTGAGGGTATCGATGGCCTTCAGGACGCCAACGACACTGCCCAGGACGCGGAGCTCAAGCTTCCAGGCCTTCCAGCGCTCTTAGCGATCGGTGGGTGGATTAGGGTTTCGATTCGCGTGTAAACACGACCTTCAAACGCTCTTAGCGATCGGTGGGTGGATTAGGGTTTCGATTCGCGTGTAAACACGTGAAACACATGAGGAACCGTGAGGGGTCCACCTTTCTTATATAGGCAGCGCTGTAGGCTCGGGGCCGAGCCCGATTAGACTTAGGGTTTACCACCCGATCACGGCAAGCGGGCTGTCGGTGTTTTAGACCGGCAACCTACCAAGGAGAGTACCCGAGGTAGATGAATGTGGCCTCGCTGAGATCGGTAACTCGAAGGAAGAGACACGTGGCACACAATTTAGACAGGTTCGGGCCGCGAGGTGCGTAATACCCTACGTTCTGTATGTTGCGTAGCTCTGGATTGATTGGATGTGATTACAAGATGATGCGTAATCTCGTGTGTGAGGGAAGGGGTCCCTGCCTCGCCTTATATAGTCCGGGAGGCAGGGTTACAGGTCGGTTTAGGGAGAGAGTACTAGTCGTGTATGTCTAGGAGTCCTCTACACAGTACATGGTATGTATAGCTTTCTATCAGAGTACTTCTCCACTGTAGTCCTTGCGCCTCACGCCAACAGGTACCGTGCGGCACAAGTCGGGTAGTCCCAGGGGCCCACCGAGTAGTCGGTCCTGGTACCCACCGAGGTAGTGGGCCTAGGGAGGTCCATACCTGTTGAGACGTCAAGGCCGCTGAGTCAGCCGTCTGGAGACTTATCCGTCCGGCCGTTGAGGAGCCGCCGTTAACTTATAAATAGAAGCCGAAACCCTTAGGGTTTTTCACCCCACGCACTTGCAGCCATTCCGAGCAAATTGTGCCTAGAATCCACCACCAGTGCGCACTGCCACCTCAGAAGAGATTGTAGATCCAAGCGCGCCGCCGCCGGAAACCACCGCCGTAGACCCCGAGCGAATGCGAGTGAAAACCCGGTGCACTTGGAGAATGAAGCCCTCGCCGTCGAAGAGCATGAAGACTGCTGGTGGGAAGAAAAGGTCCCGAGAGGAAGCCGCCGGATCCGCCGCAGGGACATCGCCGTCGGTGTCTCCGCCGCGCCCGAATCCCAACCAGGAGTGGAAGAAGTCGAAAGCGAAGACCGAGGATCTGCTGGCGCTCCTCAACAGTGGGTTTCTTCGGGAGAAGGAGGTCGACATGTGGCGCGCCGCCGCGGGAGATCCGTATCCCATGGAGAAGAATCCAGATGAGATCCCCATGTTCACACGGTTCGCGGAGCGCGGGATGTCTCTCCCAGCAAGCGATTTCTTCAAGGGGCTCTTGGAGTACTACGGCATCAAGTACCTCAACCTCAACCCCAACGGTATCTTCCACACCTTTGTCTTCGTACACTTCTGTGAAGCCTTCTTGGGGATCAAACCCCACTGGGTACTCTTCCGGAAGTTTTTCCAAGTGAAGCCCCAACAGAGTGCCAACAACCCCCGAGTAGTTGGGGGAGCCGGCATCCAGATGCGCGAGGATGCCGCGGCGCAGTACCTCGCATACAAGCTGATCGACTCCAATCAAGATTGGAAGTCAAAATGGTTCTACATCACCAACCACCACCCGGAGCTGCCGAAGCCTAGCGGGAAGCAGCCGAAGCACCGGCCCTGGTGGAACTCCGAGCCGACGATGCAGGAAGGTATCCAGCTACCCGAGCTGCTGGCGAAGATCAAGGCTTTGAGAGAAGCCGGGCTGAGGGCCGAGCATGTGGCCTTCAGCTTCATGAAGAGGAGGGTGCAGCCGCTGATGGCTCGTGACACCCTGGGCTACCAGTACACCGGCAACGACGACACGTCACGGATGCCCGGTGATGAGATCGACGACGACGACATCGTTGATAGATTGGGCAGGATCTTCAAGGACATGCCGGCGTACACGCCATGCCCCGTGCCCGAGTACTCCGTCGCGCGTCCGCCGAATGAGGTCAGTAGTTGTACTCAGCTTCGAGTACTAATTATGTAGTAGTAGTCGTGCTCACCCAATGTGCTTCTTGCAGGATGACATAGTGAAGTTTGTCTCCGAGCCGGCGTCGCCTCCTCGACTTGTCGAGATCCCAGATGAGGGGAAGGGCAAGGCCAAGGAGGGCCGCGAAGTCGGTGAAGGAGACGACACAATAGTCATTGAAGACACATTGGACGAAGATGATGAGGAGACGCTGCAAGAGCGGTTCCAGCTGCGGTCAAGATTCAGCCACCCTGGGCTGCCCAACGTCCCTCTCGTTCAGGATCCACCAACTATCCTGGAGGCTAGTTTGCCTGCGCCGCCAAGGAAGCCGCGCAACGTGGCCCGCAAGCGTGTGGCCAAGAAGCTTAAGGTCACGGAGACCACGTCCCAAGAGGTAAGCTTCCTTGAGTAGGGTAGTCGAGTACTTGTGTCTCGATGTTGTGTGTGCTGACGACGAGATTCCATTACTTGCAGGAGATTCCACCTTCCGACCCCGTAGAACAAGGGGACAAGGGTGACTGGGATACGGTGGGAGAGCCGGCTAGAGCCAGCCGCAGCCCAGCCCCCACCGTAGAAGAACTTGTGGCGCAATTGACGCGCCAACCCCCAGTTGCTGTGGGGAGTACTGAACCAGCCGTGGCTGTTGCAGAAGAGCCAACGGCTACTGAGGCCCAAGAGGAGGCGCCTGCTGAGGCTGGGCCGGTCGACATCGCCAGTATCCTCGGCTCCCCGACCGTGACAGTAGTCCGGTCAAGCCTGTAAGTGAAGATCTTTCCCGAGTAGTACATTTGGTTTGGTAGTCGTACTTGGTTGACAACCTGTTGTGTACTCTGCAGGAAATCCACAGATTTGACCTGGGATGGGGATGAACCCAGCGCCACGGTGGTTGAAGAGGAATCCACGCCAGCCGCTGAGGAGTCCGCTCTCGCCCCTCAAGCAGAGTCCGAGGCGCCAGCCGTGGAGGCTGCATTGCCGGAGGCCAGCATCGTAGAAGGTGAGTACACTGCACGAGTGCAGGTATCCTTAAGGAGTAGTCGTAGCCAAGGGTGACTAATCCAGTTGTCTTCTTGTTGACAGGGGTCGAAGCCGAGGGAAGCGCTATTCCCGAAGTAGTGCCCGTTGAAGGCCAAGCGCCGGACACCCAAGGAGCCGCCGGAGAAGCCCCCGAGCTGATGGAGGTAGCCAGCGAAGAAGCCCCCGCAGTGGCCGGAGAAGAACGCGGAGACGTACTACCAGAATCCACCCTGGAAGTAGTCGTCCGTTCGCCGGAGATTCAGGATGCGGAGCCAATCCGCTCGGCGCCAATGTCAGGAGCCGCCACGAGTAGTCGTGGTGGGGTTGAACTCCTGGAAGACGAACTTGTCGACCCGGCGGTGGTAGCTCGTCACTTGGAGGTGATGCGCCAGGCCGAGCAGTGGATGAAGGTGAGTTGTCGACACCCTTGAGTAGTCAATCTGCTGTAGATTCTGAGTACCCAGTTGATAGTTGTTGTCTGCTGCAGGATGTCGCGGAGAGATCCCGACAGAAGTCTGGCATGCTCCAGGGGTATGGCGACGCAGTGCTCCGGGCGGAGGCCATGGAGGAACAACTCGTGAAGGCCTGGAAGCACTCCGCTATGCTTCAGTCGAAACTGGACGGCGCCTTCGCCCAATATCACAACGAAGTTCAGGATATGCAGGCGAAGAGCGACGAGCTGGTGCGGAAGAACAAATCGCTCCGCAACAAGAATAAAGGTACGAGTTGTCTTGTCGAGTACCCATTGGAGGTACCTTGCAGTAGTCTGACCCGCCTTGCTTGTTGATTGCAGAGCTTGAGACTCGTGTCGAGCAACTGAGGGCCTCAGAAGTCGACATGAAGAACCTCTTCTACCGGGAGAAGGAGGCCCGTGAGGTACTTGAATATGACTATAAGCAGTTGGCTTACGAGTGCGATAAGCACATGGAGCTTCGAATTGCCTCGGATCATGACCTCGTCAACTGCTAAAAATCTCTGTAGAAGCTGAACGAGGACTACGAGAAGCTGCGGGCCCAGCTGAAGGAACTCGAGGAAGCCGCACTTCCCATCGCGAGGCTACTGGTACCTCATCCAGGCGAACCGAAGATAGCTCCATTGGTGGACCGGCTGAGAGAAGCTCCCAGCCGTCTGGCGACGTACGTCAAGCACCTGGCGAAGTCGATCCCCAACCAAATCTTGGCATTTCTGCGAAGGCTTCAGTTGATGTAGTCGCCGGCGGACTAGCCGCCAACTGCACAGACGAGCAATACGCGGAGCTGCTGGAGCAGATGGCGCCAATTGCTGAGCAGGTCGCCGAGAAGCTTAACCTCTAGTAGTTCCTGTAGGGTTAGCTTGTAGCAGTAGTTGTAGATAAACAAAGTTGTAATGAACTTGTTTAAATATGAATGAGGAAAACTTCCATAAATGAGTACTCGTTGTCGCGGTGTGTGTATGCAGAGTCCCATCATGGAGTTGTCACGAGTAGTCGTACTCGCCAGTAGACTCGTTGAGGGAGAAAGACAGTAAATCAGTTGATAGATAATCAAACTTTATTACTGACAGAAGTACACCTGGATGGCCAGGGCCGTTTTACAAGAGTATTCGCCAGGACCTGGAGGCCGCCTACGGCTAAGTGGTGCTAGGGCGTGTAGTCGCTTACAGCAGTAGATCCGTTGGTAGCCATGTAGGCTGGATCTAGTAGTACATGGTCTCTTAGTAGACCACTGCTGGAGTCCTTTGTTGCTCGGAGCAGCCGAAGATCCGTTGGTAGCCGTTAACGCTAGAGCTTGGTGTAGAGTAGTCCGGAGACTAGTGCCTGGACCCAGAGGCCACTTATAGCGAAGGGATCTTTGAGTAGTCGTGTAGACTTGAGCCCCCAGGGTAGTCGATAGACTAGGCGTAGAATCGACAGAGCCGGTCGATATTCCACGAGTTGTTGACGACTTCACCTTCGAGCGTCTAGAGGCGATAGGAGCCCGGTCCGGTCACCTTTGCGACTGTGAAGGGACCTTCCTAGGGCGAGCTGAGCTTGTGTAGTCCTTCCGTGTTCTAGATGCGGTGGAGGACAAGATCGCCAACGTTGAAGGAGCGTTCCTTGACGTTGCGATCGTGGTAGCGTCGGATACCCTCGAGGTACCATGCTGATTGGACGAGGGCGGCACAACGAGCTTCTTCGAGTCCATCGATGTCAACTCGTCTGCTGTCTTCAGATATGCCTTCGTGGTATTGCTCCACTGCCGGTGAGTCCCACATGACATCAGTAGGGAGGATTGCTTCGGAGCCGTAGACCAGGAAGTATGGCGATTGTCCCGTCGGCTTGGAGGGTTGAGTACGTAGCCCCCAGAGCGCATTGGGTAGTTCCTTGATCCACTTGCCTCTTTTGGTGTTGGCAGCGTCGTGTAGCCGCTTCTTGAGAGCGTCGAGCACCATCCCATTGGCGCGCTCGACTTGTCCGTTGGCCCGAGGATGGGCAACTAAGACATATCGGATGTCGATCCCGCTGTTCTCGCAGTACTCCCAGAACTGGTGATTGTTGAAATTGGAGCCCAGGTTTGTGATGATGTGGTGGGGTAGTCCGTAACGATGTACGAGTTCATCCAGGAAGTCGAGTACTCTGTCGGCCTTGGGGCATGTGACCGGCTTGACCTCGATCCACTTGGTGAACTTGTCGATGGCCACCAATACTCTGTTGAATCCACCTGGCGCAGTCGGGAGTGGCCCTATCATGTCGAGGCCCCAGCAGGCGAAAGGCCAGGTTGGCAGTATGGTGACTAGCATGTAGGCCGGGACGTGTTGTTGCTTGGCGAAGTATTGGCACCCTTGGCACCTTCTGACGAGTTCTTCGGTGTCGCCCAGAGCTGTGGGCCAATAGAAAGCTCGTCGGAAGGCCTTGCTGACCAGCGTGCGAGAGGACGCGTGGTTGCCGCAGACGCCTTTGTGGATCTCCTCCAAGATGCCCTTGCTTTCTTCTCGGGGAACGCACTTCATGAGTACTCCAGAAGATGCGCCCCACCTGTAGACTTGGCGCGGTGGATGAGTTGCTCGGCCAAGTTCTTGTCCGAGGGAACCTTCTGCTTGCGAAGGTAGTCGATGAAGGGTTGCCTCCAGTCCACGTCGATCATCATGACCTCCTGGCCAGCCGGAGGATGTGCTGGATCAGTGGTCGGTGGCGCCGGCTCCGGGATGGATGGCGCGTGAAGCTCGTGGAAGAAGACACCCGCTGGTACTTGAGCGCGAGTAGAACCAAGCTTCGACAGGACGTCCGCTGCAACGTTGTTGTCGCGGACGACGTGGTGGAACTCGAGACCATAGAACTTGTTCTCGAGCTTGCTGACTTCTATGCAGTAGGCATCCATATTCTCCTTGTTGCGGTCCCAGGACTTGTTGACTTGGTTGATGACCACTGCGGAGTCGCCGTAGACTAGTAGCCGCTTGATGCCCGGTGAAGCCGTGAGGCGGAGCCCGTGTAGTAGAGCTTCGTACTCGGCTTCGTACTCAGCTTCGTTGTTTGAGACCTTCCAGAAGATCTGCGGGACGTACTTGAGTTGTTCGCCCGTTCGAGAGATCAAGAGTACCCCTGCACCCGCGCCTTCGAGCTTGAGCGAGCCGTCGAAGTACATCACCTAGTGCTCTGGGCGCTCGGTTGGAGTAGGTAGCTGATTCTCCCGCCACTCCGCCATGAAGTCGACTAGCGCCTGCGACTTGATGGCTGTGCGTGGCTGTCGGTGTTTAAACCTCTCGACCTCCATAGGAGGTACCCGCAGCAAGGTAGAAGGTGGGGATCACCATGATCTGGAACCCGAAGGTATGCGCGAGGACCCAAGACACGAGATTTATACAGGTTCGGGTAGCCAGAGTAGCTACCCTACGTCCTGTTTGGAGTATATTGCGCCCTGCGCTTGGTGTTGTTCCCCGGAGGGATTGTGGATGTTTGGCTAGGTACCCGGCCCTCTTTTATATAGTCCAGGGGGCGGGTTCCTAGTCGGTTACAAGGCAGAAGTCCTAGTAGGATTACACGGAACGAGTCCTAGTAGAATTACAGGGGAATTTGTGACGCCCCAGGTTTTTAATTAACCTTAATAGCCGGTCAATTGGTCAACCGTGGTCAAACCTAGGTTAACCTGGGCCCTCACCTCGGAAAACTCACTAACCCACCCTAGTGACCCTAAATGAATAGTAAACACACTTGTGGGGCCAACTCATGGTCAAAGGTTGGGTCAAACCCCTTGCCACCCTAGTGTCCACATGTGTCTGCCGGAACTTTTGCCGCGTTCTCTAAAATTCACCTAAACACTTAAAATTCTACCTTTATGAAAGTTGTAGATCTTGTTGAGGGACACAACTTTCATGTAGATTGGCATTTCAAATTTTGAGGGGAAAAACTTGAAAAATCAAGTGCAAGGTAGAAATCACTGTTTGCCAAAACAGGCTGACATTCAAAGTTGGCATTCAAATATCTTCAAATCTAGGCAGAAAAACCCTATATAGCCTTTGTAGAAAATGTTGTTGGTAGCTAGATCTACAACTTTGGTATTCTTCACTTGGTCGACTTTTATACAAAATTTTGGAGCAATTGTATTTCAAAGACAGTACCAGTAAAACAAATGGGGCCAGGGCGTGCCACGCCGCGACGTCGCGCGCCCCCGCGCGCCGCCGGCCCCCCGCATCCGCGCCCGCGCCTCCCGAGGCCGCGCACGGCCCAAGGCACCTCCACCCCATGATCCCCGCGCCCCGACGCGCCCGTCCCGAGGCTCCCCCGGCGTCGGCCGCCGCCGTACGCGCGCGCACGCCGCGGACCGCCGGTCCGACGGCGGCGTCGCCGCCGCGTGCGCGCGCCCCCCCGAGCGCCGTAGCACGGAGATGCTCCCCGCCGTCACGCCTCGTCATCCACGGACGCCTCGAGCCGCCTATGAAAGCATTTCCCTCGCCCCCTCCGCGCGCCACCCAAGCCACCCGCGCCATGGCCGCCGCCGCTCGGTGCTAGCTCCTCCCGCCCGTGCTCCTCGCCGGCCAGCCACTCTAGTAGCTTCATTAGGTCCTAGTGAAGCTCCAAAGCCCGCTTGTTGCCCAGCACCGCGCCTCCTTGCCTCCTTTCCCCGAGCCGCCGCGGTCACCGCCGCCGCCGCCGCCGTCGATCCCCCCTCGCCGGCGGCTTCTCCGCCCCAACCACGGCCACCTACGGCTCCTAGGTGAGCATGTGGTCGAGCCCGGCCGCTTGCCCGGCCGGCCGCGCCGCCGGCTCGCCGAATTGGCCATGCCCGCGCCGCCGGCCCGGCCAAGGGCCCAATTGCAACACTTTCGATCTTTGTAGGGTGCTTAGGGTAAAAGTTCAGGGCTGGGTTGTGAAGAACCCTAACTATCTTTTCTTACAGATTAGTCCAGGGTTTTGTAAAATGCCTAGAAATTCGTAGATTAATCAGAAAATTCCCAAACCAATTTTGTAGGGTTCAGGATGATAAATCCCACCTCTTTTGTTATATACTCATGGCTAGATTCTAAATAGTTTTAGCATGAAAATACAAATGTGTTAAGCCTAGATCTGCCATAACTTGAAATACATAACTCCTCTGTAGCCCAACTTTGGATATGTTGTGTGTTAGGCTATGACTAGATGCTGTGCCAAAAATTGCACAAAGTTATGCAGTAGATCTTGCTAAATAAGTTCTTTTCCATTCCTGCAGTAACTGCCTAGATGATTTTTCCTGTTTAATATATTTATGATCTTGAGCTCCACTTGTGCACACTGTCTTTGTCGGTGTTTTAGACCGGCAACCTACTACGGGGAGTACCCGAAGTAGATGATTGTGACTCGCCGAGATCGGTAACTCGAAGGAAGAGACACGTGGCACACAATTTAGACAGGTTCGGGCCGCGAGGTGCGTAATACCCTACGTTCTGTATGCTGCGTAGCTCTGGATTGATAGGGCACAATTACAAGATGGTGCAATAGTGCGCCGTGAGTTGTAGGGGATTGGATGAGGTGATCCTGAGATCGGTCCCCGCCTCGCCTTATATAGTCCGGAGGCGGGGTTACAAGTCGGAGTAGGGAGAGAGTACTAGTCGAGTACGTCTAGGAGTCCTCTATACAGTGCGGAACATGTACAACTCCCTAACCGAGTACTACTCCTGTGTAGTCCTTGTGCTCCACGCCTTCAGGTGCCGTGTAGCGCAAGCCGGGTAGTCCCAGGGGCCCACCGAGTAGTCGGTCCTAGTACCCACCGAGGCAGTGGGCCCAGGGAGGTCCATACGACAAGCCCCCGAGTACTTTGTAGTCGAGAAGGATAGTTTCAAGTAGTCTTGACGACCTTAACGAGTAGTACTCAAGCGTCCCTGAGTGCTACAAGTCAAAAGTCCTCAAGAGTAGTCGAAGCATCCCGAGACTGGAATGTACTCCAGCTGATGTCTGAGCAATCTTGAAGTCTTCTCGAGTAGTCCCAAGCGTCCTCGAAAACTGCCTTCGAAGGCCTTCAAAAAATGCCTGTCTTGCCTTGAAGCCGAAGCTGATATGGAGGTGCGACTTGCAAAAACCGCACTCCACATGGAACAGCCCCCGAGCCTTGAGCCGCGGGCTCTGGCTGAGGATCCATCTGAAGTCTTGGCAAGAAAATCCCGAAAAATCCGGAGAGAAAAAACCGAAGGACATGTGGCACGGAGCCCCCGAGCCTTGAGTCGAGTACTTCCTCTCGAATTGAAGGGTCTTCTTGAAGAATGTGTCCTGAGATGCTCTTGAGACTAGCCCCTTCCCAGGTAGTCGAGTAGAAGTAGCCGAGCCCCCGCGGTGAGGCGCGTCGACTAGTAGAATACGAAGAGTCACGCGCAGCCGCTGAATCAGCCGCGCGTGGACTTGTCCAGCCTTCCGTTGCGGAGCCGATTTGGCTTATAAATAGAAGCCAAAACCCTTAGGGCTTTTCGCCCATTCGAGCTGCAGCCATTCCCTTTGCATTTGAGGCGAATCCACTCCTAGCGCTTGCTGCCGCCGTAGTAGATCCAAGTGCGCCACCACCCAAATCCTTTAGGGTAGCCCCCGAGCGGATGCGAGTGAAGACGCCTTGCACTTGGAGGATGAAGCCGTCGCCGTCCAAGACGTCCAAGGCCGCCGGGAAGAAGAGGGGCCGCGAAGAGGCCGCCGCGGCTGCCACCGGAGCGGCGCCGCCCATGTCTCCACCGCGGGCTGATCCAAGCCGCGAGTGGAAAAAGTCCAAAGTGAAGACGGAGGACCTGCTGACCCTCCTGAACAGTGGGTTCATCAGGGAGAAGGAAGTCGACATGTGGAGATCCGCCGCCGGAGATCCATATCCGATGGAGAAAGCCGAGGACGAGATCCCGATGTTCGCGCGGTTCGTCGAGCGCGGTCTTGCGCTCCCGGCCAGCGATTTCTTCAAGGGGCTGCTTGGGTACTACAGGATCGAGTACCTGAACCAGAACCCCAACGACATCTTCCACACGTCGGTCTTCGTCCACTTTTGCGAAGCCTTCCTCGGGATCAAGCCGCATTGGGCGCTTTTCCGGAAGTTCTTCCGCGTCAAGCCGCAGCCCAGTGCCACCAATCCCAGGGTAGTCGGAGGAGCCGGCATCCAGCTGAGGAAGGACGCCGCGGAGCAGTACCTGGCGTACAAGCTCGTCGATTCCAACACAGATTGGAAGACCAGGTGGTTCTACATCACGAACCACCACCCCGGCCTGCCGAAGCCGAGCGGACGGCAGCCCAGGCACCTTGAATGGTGGAATACGGAGCCCACCATACGAGAAGGGATCCAACTCCCCGAGCTGCTAGCACGCGTCAAGGTGCTCAGGGAGGCGGGACTGAGGGCCGAGCACGTGGCCTTCAGTTTCATGAAGCGAAGAATCCAGCCGTTGATGGCTCGGGAGACCCTGGGCTTCGAGTACACCGGCGATGACGACGCGTCGCGGATGCCGGGAGGCGAGATGAACGACAACGACATCATCGAGAGGTTGTCGCGGATCTTCAAGGACATGCCGCCGTACACGGCGTGCCCTGTCGAGTACTCCGCCGCGCGCCCACCCAAGGAGGTGAGTAGTCATACTCCCCTAGTCGAGTAGTGATTGCTTGAAGTAGAGTTGTTGACGTCTTGTGTCTTGCACAGGATGATGTGAAGAGGTTCGTCTTCGAGCCGCAGCCACCTCCGAGCGGAATCGAGATCCCAAAGGAGGGGAAGGCGAAGGAGCGGCGTGAAGTCGGTGAAGGTCACGACACCGTCGTCATGAAGGATGTCTCCGACGACAATGACGAAGACGAGGAGACGCTGCAAGACCGCTTCCAGCTGCGGTCGAGGTTTAGCCGCCCGGGCTTGCCTCATGTTCCTCTGGTACAAGACCCCCCGGCTAGCCTGGAGGCTAGCCTGGCTGCGCCGCCACGGAAGCCGCGCAACCCCGCCAGGAAGCGGGTGACGAAGAAGCTGAAGGTCTCCGAGACCACGCCTCAGGAGGTAAGTTGTCTTGAGTAGAGTAGTCGAGTACCCTTTGTTCGGGTACGCTTGCTGACGAGCAGTCTTCCTTGGGTGCAGGAGGTGCCGCCAGCGGAGCCCGTCGAAGAGGGCGACGAGGGCGTGTGGGACACGGTGGGGGAACCAGCTGGAAGTCGCAGTCCAGCCCCCACTGTGGAGGACATCTTGGCGCAACTGGAGCGCCAGCCCCCGGCTCCGCAAGGGAGCACGGGACACGTGGCCGCCGCCGTTGAAGAGGTGGTGGCCTCAGGAGCGCAGGAGACTGCTGCGCCGGCCGCTGCTGCTGTGGAGGAGGCGGTAGCCGCAGGGGCGCTGGAGGAGGAGGCGCCCGCCGAGGGTGGACTGGTTGATATCGCCAGCATCCTCGGTGCTCCGGCCGTGACCATTGTCCGGTCGAACTTGTAAGTACCGTATCCTTACGAGTAGTACTTTGTTGCAGTAGTCGATGTTGCCTGACGACCATCTGTGTGCGCTTCTGCAGAAGATCCACGGATCTGACCTGGGATGGGGATGAGCCCTCATCAGCGGTGGCGGAAGAAGTCGCGCCGCCCGCCGAGGAGGCCGCTCCCGCTACCCAAACCGCGATTGAGCCACCGGTTGCCGAGGCGCCGCTGCCGGAGGCCAGTGTAGTCGAAGGTGAGTACCCTTCTTGAAGCAGCAGAGCTCCACGAGGAGTAGTCGTAGGCACTGATGCACTTGTCTCTCTTTGACAGGCGCTGAAGGTGGTGACATCCCTGCGGGGGTGCCAATGCAGAGGTTGACACCAGAGGCCCCGGAGGCTGCAGAAGGAGCCCCCGAGCCCATGGAGGAGGTCGTCGAGAAGACCGCCGGGGGAGAGACGGTCACCACGTCGCCAGAGGTTGCTCTGGAGGTGGCTATCCGCTCCCCCGAAATCCAGGACGCAGAGCCCATCCGCTCCGCGCCGATGACGGAGGCCACCGCGAGTAGTCGCGGTGGGATAGAGCTGCTCTCAGATGACCTTATCGAGCCGGCGACGGTGGCCAAGCATCTGGAGGCGATCCGTCGGGCGGAGCAGTGGATGAAGGTGAGTAGCTGTAGCCTTTGAGTAGCCAATCCTTTGTCGTTGAGTACTCTTCGTGACTTGAGTTGTCTTGTGCAGGACGTTGCGGAGCGGTCCCGCGACAAGTCGAACCTGCTGCAAGGTTATGGCGACACGGTGCTCCGAGCCGAGGCGCTTGAGGAGCAACTTGTGAAGTCGCGCAGGCATGCTGCTGCCATGCAGTCGAAGCTCGACGCCGCCTTCGCCAAGTACCACAACGACGTCATGGAGCTGCAGGCGAAGGGCGACGACTTGGTGCGGAAGAACAAAGGCCTCCGCAACAAGAACAAAGGTACACCCCTGAACTTGTCGGGTACTTGTTGGAGGTCGAGAAGCGTCTGACCCGCTGTTGCGTTGATGTGTTGCAGAGCTTGAGGGCCAGGTGGAGCAGCTGAAGGCTTCGGAGACGAGCATGAAGAACCTCTTCTACCGTGAGCAAGAAGCCCGCCAGGTACTTGAGCTCGACTACAAGGAACTCGCCTTCGAGTGCGAGAAGCATATGGAGTGTTGACGGTTAATAGTTGTATCAAAGTTCGTTTGTGACTTGCAAGCGGACAAGTCTCCCGTCGTAGTCAAGGGACCCTTCTTCCCTCGAGTGGTGAACCCAAGGTATCGAATCCGTGGAACAATGTGCAACGCAAGGATTCAATCTAGTAAAGCAAGGTAAAGCTATCTATTGAAGAACAAAGATGCATCTAATCTAAGATATGATCAAGTAAACGAATCTAATCTAATCTACTAAAGAGGTAGCAAGAGAAAGCAAGAGATAACCAATCTAGAGAATCTAGATCATGCTTATGTTGTAGCTCCAAACAAGATAGATGAAGATAGCAAAGCGAATCTCATTAAAAGCATCTTTAAATCGTGGCCTTCCCATCCGACTCCGAAAACATCCGCCTTTCGAGACCCCCGTTCTGTCACAACGTATCCCTATTCATGCGGGGAGCTTAGGGCGAGTTCGATAGAACAAGTTGAAATCACTTGGCCGGTCCGGTATGCACCTCTAGCCACCGCGGCTACAAGAGCACCCTATGTAATCTAGCCGCAAACTAGATCGTAGAAGAAGCAAAACCAAGAAGAAAACAAAATCATCGAGAAGGCACTTAATCGCTAGAAATCGGATTCACTTACAAACTTCACCATGAATGATTACATGAACAAGATCACCACCGGGCCCTCCCTCGATCTTGATCCTCGCTCCGAGCTCCGACGTGGTCTTCCATGCAAGGTTCCCACGTCGGCCGGGGAAACCCTAGACAACTAGCACGACCCTCATCCTCAAGTTGGTGTCCCTCAAGCTTCTCTTGCTCCTCGGCGGCGGATTACGACTTCGGTTCTCCGTGGCTCTCGGTCGGGGGGCTATTTATAGCCCGAGAAGCAATTAGGTCAAAGGAGAGGCCGATTGGGCCCCGAATTGGTGGGGCGGCCGGCCGGCTCCGGGCCGGCCGGCTCGGGCCCACTCGGCCCATCCCGCGGCTCGCTTCGCCCGTGTTGCTTCCCACGTCTTCTAGATGTTCTCCCCTTTTGCATGTGGGCCCTTGACGTCGGTTTCTCTCCGAATTGGACTCAACTCCTTGTCTTGCAAGATTCGAGACTTTTCCGGTTCGGTCCTCGGAGTTTATCATCTTCTCGGGCTTGGTCCTTGGGCTCTTGGAGTCATGTTCACTTCATTGCTTGACTTGTATCGGGCTTCAAGGTCTTGTCATGAGGTGCTTAATGAACTTATCCCGGAAGTCTTGCTTTCATCGTTAAAACCCTGCGTAAACACTTAACTCCAAAACCGACATGCACAAGTGAACTTGTTATACCACGGGGGTTAGTACCAATGAATAAGATACAAAAGTCATGCCAACACCGGAGGTAAACTCATGGCTAGGTTGACGGATTTTCACCGTCAACATCTCCCCCATGTTTAAACCTTGCTCGTCCTCGAGTAAGCCTTCGATGGATATCATCATTGCCAAACAATGTTTAAACCTTGCACTTGATCATACATGAAAAAAACATAATGCTCCCAAAAGTTTAATTCGTTAAAGTTCCATAATGTACTAGCCTTCACCTCTACGGTGGGTAGATTCTTTTTAAGCTTATCCCACAAGTATTAACATGCTCACAAAGTTTAAATAGATCTCAGAATTTTTGAAATAAAGAACAAGATAAAGAAAAGAGCTAAACCAAGTTCACAAATTTAAATCACCTTGTATATTGCTCATGAACTCTCATCTCACTTGTCTCTCAAGCCTATATATTCTACTCCTTTCCCTCTCATAACATATATGTGTGGTAGGCTTTATATGGAGCTTTGGGAAAGTTTAGTCCTAACAAGATTTTATAAATGAGGTGTTGTCAAAACAAGACAAGCTTCTCATGGTCTTACCGAGACTCGTCAAAAAGGTCATTGGAAAATAATGTTAAATCAAGGAGGGGAAAGAGAAAATACACACACTTTTAGATGAGTGGACATGTGCAAATGGCAAGGAGTGATCCCGAGGCACAGAGGAAGTCCTCGTTATCGGATTGCACATGGTTGGAAAATGAGAATGGATCTTTTAAACTTGAAGCCTTGATTGCACTCTTAGAGAACCGGGGAGTTCACTTTACGCACATATTTTTTTTTCTCTTTCTCATATTTCTCATTCTTTTCTTTCTTTCTTTCTTTCTTTCTTTCATTCATTATATATATATATATTTTTTCTTTCTTCTTGAAAGTCATGAGTATCACTGGATTTTTTTTCTTTCATCATCATTTTTTTAAATATTCCCCTCTTAACTCTAAAACTGCACCGTACCTACCTCCTCCCCCATGCTTAGACGTTGCTCGTCCTCGAGCAAAGAGGCGAAAAATAAGGTAGGTACCGTGATATTCTTCCTTGGAGAGATACTTGAAATCTTCAATGTTGGCACCGTCTTGCGATCTTCCTTGAATTGATGATCCATTCTCAACAATAGGTTGTGGTCAAGGAGGTAATCACAAAAGATGATATTTGGTTTAAGGGTGGATATCCGGCGAGGTTTGTGAGATCTCCGATGCGGGGATACACAATGCACGGATAAAAGGCTAGCAAAAAGATAGATACGCAAAAACGAAATGACCAACTTCTTAGTCTCGGGCCAGAGAAATCATGGCCTGCAATAACTCACTCAAAAATAAATCTTGTACACTAAGGTTTATGCACTCAAATATATATAAGGCTTTGGATAGGTTGAGCAACACACAAGCGATATTTGTGACAAGGTTAGCAATGTTTTTGAGCATAAAAGACATCTTTAATCTATTCATAACTTGAGAGCACATAAAACACTATGGGTCTTTATTTTAATCATAACCTCCGCTGAAGATTGAGCTAGCATTTAGATAATTTCAGATTTGTATTTTTAAGAGAGCACTAGTTCAAACATGCATAAATCAATTACAAAGATAAACAAAGCGGCAATTATAATCATATATCATCATGGCACAAACTTTGTAACTTTACCAAAGGTAAAAACTTGGTGGTGACATTATTCATGATGAAAATAAAAACTAAGATACATGCTGAAAAAATTAAACTAACACACTTTCTGAAATTTAAATAAAAAAAACTGAAAACACTACGCATACATAGGCGCAAACAAGCTGAAAATTAAAGAAAAGGGGGTAAAGGAAAGATAACTAAAGCTCCTCCTCTCTCTAATCTTCCGTCGGTGGTTGATATTGATAGTCTTGGTTGTTGTACCCTTACTTGCAATAGGAATGCGCCTCTCCTCCTATGAATTGTCCAATGGTATTAGGTGAAGGTGTCAAAGCTCATAAGCGACGTTTGCATTTCCTTCACCCATTTGGTTTGCATTGGTTAGGATGGCTGCAATAATTTGCATGTTCCTTGCAGCGTATCCTCCAATGGTGGCCACATTTTGTTGTGGTTGAGGAAGGTGTGCATAGGGCTTCGCAAAGGCTACGTTGGGCACCGCAAAAATGGTGGGGGTATGGCTGCACCACTCCCCCATGCTTGCATTGGTAGACCACCGTAGTAACTCGGCGGCGCCGGGGTTCCTCCCAATGGTGGGACATAATTTTGTTGTGCACCTTATTCTTGGGCCATAGAAGATCCTTCTCCTATAATTTTTTTTTCTTTTATTATTTTTTCTTCGCCGGCACAAGAAGTCCTTCCTCTAACCGATCTTCTTCCCCTCAAGAAAAGTCTTAATCTTCAAATCCGGAAGGGGCAAATTCACCTAGGCCACTTGTAAGCCTCCTCTCTCATCTTCACTCTTATATTTTCCTTTCTTCATATATTCCTAGGGAAGTCCCGGGTAGGAGATGATTTGGGTTCCTTATAATACCCGGTTTTAAAGAGATAGCCAATATGGAGAGGTAACACCCCGAACCAATATCTTCCGAACTCGATGTTGCAACAACACCACCGGTTGATCATAGGTGAGTGGGGTCTAATGGCCACTTGGCAATCAAAGCCGAGTAAAGCCAATTCAACTTTGTGTTGGTTATCTTTGTCTCTCTTGTTCTCCCAAAAATCCACTTGCACAAAAGTGACACACTTGGATGATGGGTTCCGGATAGTATTTCTTCGTTGATGGTCTCTTCCCGTGATCATACTCCAAAAACCTTCCCTTGTGCCTTCATGCACATACTTGTTCCGGAGCTCCCTTCTGAAAATAGGAGACACACGCCCATGGGTCTACGATACTAGAACATGCAATCATTTCAAATCATGAAAACCAATCTATCTATCGGGGGTTGTGACCACGGTTTCGCCCTTTCCCTCCTCTCGTACTCTCACTACGCGAAGGTATTCATGACTAGACCTATGATGGTCACAGTGAAAGATGATAGATAGATAATCCAACAAAGTATGATTACATCTCAAGATCGATTGCAACCCATGGATGAAAGGAGATTACCCCATCAAAGTGCTAGAAATAGCATCGTTGATCAAGGTTACCCTTCCGACGGTGTCTTCCTTCTTCTCCTCTTGTGGGCTCCCTCCAACGGAATGAGAGACTCAGCACTCCTTCATCAAGGGTATGCGCCATGGTCATGAAAATTTCCTAGGCGAATTTCTTGTGGGTGTTTGCCGACACTCCGCTAGAGAATTGCACCGGTGTCCCGTGTGAAACCCAATATGTGGAGAGCTTGGTCGTTGATGTCGGCGTTCGCTACAAGCCTCTACTTAAGGCGAGCGAGCTTCTTCTCCTCCTCCGTCATGATGACATACCCCTCGGAATACCGCGGAGCATATGGAGGTGGAGCGGATGATCGTGTCAAGTGGTGAGGTTGGACGGGCGGCTCCTCCATATGTTATTGAAGTTTGGTGAACCTCATAAACGAGTTTCGTGTGGCCCTCATGCCACCAAGGAGAAGAGTGTGGTTCCTCCTCGGCGGTGCCGTGTCCTCCTCCATACTCCAAGGAAACTCGGAAACCGAGTGCCTCCTCGAAGAGGTTGTCGATGATGGCTTAGACGACGATGATCCCTTCTTCTTTGGTGAAAAGGCTTGTAGTTTTCCTCCATGATTGCAGCACTCTCCCTCGTAAATATATATCCGGGGTTTTCACCCGTAACAAGGTACACAAATATTATTTTGGAGTCTGGACTTTGTGTGGATTAAGGATGTGATTTGTTGCACGAAACAAACGCGGTGGATGGCTAAGTCTAAGGTGATTCCGACCTACAAACTAGAGCACACGAACAAAGAGTTGGATGAAAGACTTACCTCTCTCCTCCTCTTGGCTCGGTTCTTCTCTAGTGCATTCATGTTGCTTCGTGATCGCGTACACCTTCCAAACATTCCCGTCCACTCCTTCGCTTGCATTATTGCTCCTTCCACTTGATGTTTTCGCTTTGACTCACTTCCATACTCCCTTGCCTCACATGCATCCATGATATTCCTACAAAACAAAGCCTTGGCTGCCCCCCATGCTTGTACTTTGCATGTGGTTTAAATATGTTGGAGGGGCATCCCGTGATGTGTCATGGTGCATGCATGGTTAGGTTAACTAGATTGCCTCCCTTTAAGGCTAAGCACTCCTCTAATTTCGAAATTTAAAAATATTTTTCAGAGCCATGCAAGAGCTCAAGCATAAATTTAGAGAAGTTTTTAACCCATTAAAAACAAATGTAAGTCGAAAATATTTTTCAACTACGTCGATTTCGGTCTCACCGGTATAGTTTGCCTTCATTAGTTGAGAGCAAGCTTTTCCCGGCTTGATCATGGGGGCATAGGTTTAGGTCCTAATTTTGATTAGATGAGAGAGATTTTGAATGAAATAAAATTAAGTGAGGCTTAGAAAAATTCTAATCTTAGAGAAACCAAGGATATGGATTTTTAAACCAACCAAAAATCAAGTTTCTAGGTTCACGCGAGTCCTACCACATGCTGAAATTTAAATAACATCTAGATACAAGTCGTGGCTCTACTCGTGTGTTTTTAGCATGAAAAACAAGTCAACCACATCACCATAATGAGGGTGAAGGGTTGAGTTAGGTTCTGAAATTTTTTCTTTTTGGTTGTGGTTTCTCGAAGAAGAAGCAAACAATCACATAGGATGGTTCATGTAAAGGGTTTATGATCAAGCAAAATATTCAACCAAGAATTATGTCTCTAATATTATTCAACCATTCTAAGTCTAATGTTTTGCGTAGTAAAATTCAAAACTGAATTATAAAGACTCGAAAAACCTGGAATCGGGTTGTCCTCCCGGTAGCTTATTCTTGACTCGACGAAACGGGTTGCCTCCCGCTTAGCGCTTCGTTTATAGTCCATGGCTAGACTTCTTCACTTGATTACTCCGATCAACGCTCTTTGCGGGCGTTGCAATCTTGGGTACCCACTTTGGCTTAGTCAATTTTTTTGGTCTTCACGAGCCGGCTTTGTCCTTTGGTCTTGACGGATGCAACATCTTCCTTGTGGCTCGGCATCTCGAACTCCGGTCCTTCGGTCGTGATCTTCATGGTCTCTAGTGTGATCCTTCATCTCTCCCGAATGAGCTTGAGTAGCCTTCGCCGTCTTGGGACCTTGGAGTTGTCTCGGATATTCTTCTTTGTTGCCCATCGGGCGCCCGGCAAGTTGTCCCACTTGCGTCTCTAGCATCTTCATCATGATGAACACTTCGCATGTGGATCTTGCCTTGGCGACCTTTAGGTGTTGAGCTTCTTTCTCCATCTCCATCTTCTCCATCCTCCTCTTGATCTTGAATGGCCTTCCGGCGTCTTGACTTGGAGGTAGTGATTCCCTTGGAGATTTCGACGGTCCTTCGAGCTTGTGTTGCACGTCACCTTTGCCTGTAAAGTTTTCCTGAATCATCCACAAAAAAGTTTGGGTTTCTTGGAGAGGTAGCCAACCATCTCCGGTTAGGGTTAGTGATAAAACAAAAATCTAAAAAGAGAAAAATTAGGGTTAATCAAAACTAGATTAGATTGACTCTTTTTTTTTCTTTTTGGGGATGATCAAACATAAAAGATGCAAAAGAAAATCAAAAGAAAAACTGAAAGATAAGCGATACTAGATCGGATCTTGATTGCTTGTTCCCCGGCAACGGCGCCAGAAAAAGGGGGCTTGTTGACGGTTAATAGTTGTATCAAAGTTCGTTTGTGACTTGCAAGCGGACAAGTCTCCCGTCGTAGTCAAGGGACCCTTCTTCCCTCGAGTGGTGAACCCAAGGTATCGAATCCGTGGAACAATGTGCAACGCAAGGATTCAATCTAGTAAAGCAAGGTAAAGCTATCTATTGAAGAACAAAGATGCATCTAATCTAAGATATGATCAAGTAAACGAATCTAATCTAATCTACTAAAGAGGTAGCAAGAGAAAGCAAGAGATAACCAATCTAGAGAATCTAGATCATGCTTATGTTGTAGCTCCAAACAAGATAGATGAAGATAGCAAAGCGAATCTCATTAAAAGCATCTTTAAATCGTGGCCTTCCCATCCGACTCCGAAAACATCCGCCTTTCGAGACCCCCGTTCGTCACAACGTATCCCTATTCATGCGGGGAGCTTAGGGCGAGTTCGATAGAACAAGTTGAAATCACTTGGCCGGTCCGTATGCACCTCTAGCCACCGCGGCTACAAGAGCACCCTATGTAATCTAGCTGCAAACTAGATCGTAGAAGAAGCAAAACCAAGAAGAAAACAAAATCATCGAGAAGGCACTTAATCGCTAGAAATCGGATTCACTTACAAACTTCACCATGAATGATTACATGAACAAGATCACCACCGGGCCCTCCCTCGATCTTGATCCTCGCTCCGAGCTCCGACGTGGTCTTCCATGCAAGGTTCCCACGTCGGCCGTGGAAACCCTAGACAACTAGCACGACCCTCATCCTCAAGTTGGTGTCCCTCAAGCTTCTCTCGCTCCTCGGCGGCGGATTACGACTTCGGTTCTCCGTGGCTCTCGGTCGGGGGGCTATTTATAGCCCGAGAAGCAATTAGGTCAAAGGAGAGGCCGATTGGGCCCCGAATTGGGCCGGGCCGGCCGGCTCGGGCCGGCCGGCCCGGGCCCAATCGGCCCATCCCGCGGCCTCGCTTCGCCCGTGTTGCTTCCCACGTCTTCTAGATGTTCTCCCCTTTTGCATGTGGGCCCTTGACGTCGGTTTCTCTCCGAATTGGACTCAACTCCTTGTCTTGCAAGATTCGAGCACTTTTCTCGGTTCGGTCCTCGGAGTTTATCATCTTCTCGGGCTTGGTCCTTGGGCTCTTGGAGTCATGTTCACTTCATTGCTTGACTTGTATCGGGCTTCAAGGTCTTGTCATGAGGTGCTTAATGAACTTATCCCGGAAGTCTTGCTTTCATCGTTAAAACCCTGCGTAAACACTTAACTCCAAAACCGACATGCACAAGTGAACTTGTTATACCACGGGGGTTAGTACCAATGAATAAGATACAAAAGTCATGCCAACACCGGAGGTAAACTCATGGCTAGGTTGACGGATTTTCACCGTCAACATGGAGCTTCGGATTGCTTCTGACAGAGATCTCGTCAACTGCTACAAATCCTTGCAGAAGTTGAACGAAGACTGCGAGGCATTGCGGGCCCAGTTGAAGGAGTTGGAAGAAGCCGCGTTGCCGATCGCAAGACTCCTGGTGCCGCACCCGGGCGGCCCCAAGATAGCTCCTCTGGTGGATCGCCTTCGGGAAGCTCCAAGACGGCTGGCCGCCTACATGAAGCACATGGCCAGGTCGATCCCAAGACAAGTCTTGGCCTTCATGAAGTAGTACTTCCCGAAGGCCCCGGTGGAGGTAGTCGCCGGCGGGGTAGCCGCCAACCGCTTCCGATGAGCAAGATGCGCAGCCGCCTTGGAGCGAGATGGCTCCCATCGCGGAGCGAGGTAGGCGACAAGCCGAACCTCCAGTAGCCCTGTAATAGGTAGCTAGTAGCCATAGTTGTACAGGAAAACAATTGTAATGAATTGTTCAAGTATCAATGAAAGAAAATTTTCCAGCAATGAGTACTCGTAGTCGCGATCTCAGAGTGCGGAGCGCCCATCGTGGAGTAGATGCGAGTAGTAGTACTCGGCTTTGGTAGTCCCATTGCAGGGAGTAGACAGTAAAGAAGTTGATGAACAATCAAACTTTATTACTGAAGAAGTACACCTGGGTGGCCAGGGCCGTAGTTACAAAGTAGTCTCTTGGACCGTGAGGCCGCTTACGGTGAGTAGAGCCGCAGCGGGTAGCCGCTTACGCCCGTTGATCCGTAGGTAGCCGTGTAGGCCGGATCGTAGATCCGTAGGTAGCCGTGCAGGCTGGATCTTGTATTGTGGTCTCTTAGTAGACCGCTGCTAGAGTCCTTGACGCTCGTTGCAGCCCAGGGTCCGTAGGTAGCCGCACGGGCTGGACCCTGGAGAGGAGTAGTCCGGAGAATAGAGCCAGGACCCGGGGGGTCACTTGCGGCGAGGGGTGTTGACGTAGTCGTGTAGACTTGAACCCCAGAGTAGTCGTGTAGACTATGCGTAGAATCGACAGAGCTGGTCGACGTTCCACAAGTTGTTGATGTCTTCGCCTTCAAGTGTTTGGAGGCGATAGGAGCCCGGCCCGGTCACCTTTGCGACGGTGAAGGGACCTTCCCAGGGGGAGCTGACCTTGTGAAGTCCTTCCGTGTTCTGGATACGGCGGAGGACGAGATCTCCAACGTTGAAGGAGCGTTCCTTGACGTTGCGATCATGGTAGCGTCGGATACCCTCTAGGTACCTTGCTGACTGGACGTGGGCAGCGCAGCGAGCTTCTTCAAGGCTGTCGATATCAACTCGTCTGCTGTCTTCTGAGACGCCTTCGTCGTAGTGCTCCACTGCTGGCGAGTTCCATATGACGTCAGCAGGGAGGATGGCTTCGGAGCCGTAGACCAGGAAGTTGGGCGATTGCCCCGTTGGCTTGGATGGTTGAGTCCGTAGCCCCCAGAGTGCGTTGGGTAGTTCCTTGATCCACTTGCCCCCTTTGGAATTCGCGGCGTCGTGTAGCCGCTTCTTGAGAGCGTCGAGCACCATCCTATTGGCGCGCTCGACTTGTCCGTTGGCCCGCGGATGGGCGACTGAGACGTATCTGACGTCGATCCCGCTGTTCTCGCAGTACTCCCAGAACTGGTGGTTGTTGAAGTTGGATCCCAGGTCTGTGATGATGCGGTGGGGTAGCCCATAGCGGTGTATGAGTTCATCCAGGAAGTCGAGTACTCTGTCAGCCTTGGGGCATGTGACCGGCTTGACCTCGATCCACTTGGTGAACTTGTCGATAGCCACCAGTACCCTGTTGAATCCTCCCCGGCGCGCTGTGCGCGTGGCCCAATCATGTCGAGTCCCCAGCAGGCAAAGGGCCAGGTTGGCGGTATGGTGACTAGCTTGTAGGCTGGGACGTGTTGCTGCTTGGCGAAGTACTGACATCCTTGGCACCTTCTGACGAGTTCCTCGGCGTCGCCCAAGGCTGTGGGCCAGTAGAAAGCTCGTCGGAAGGCCTTGCTCGCCAGCGTGCGTGAGGACGCATGGTTGCCGCAGACGCCCTTGTGGATCTCCTCCAAGATGTCCTTGCCTTCTTCACGAGGGACGCACTTCATGAGTACTCCAGAAGATGCGCCCCGCTTGTAAAGCTTGTCTCCGACGAGGACGTAAGACTTGGCGCGGCGGACGAGTTGTTCGGCTGCGTTCTTGTCGGAGGGGACCTTCTCGCTCGGCTGAGGTAGTCGATGAAGGGTTGCCTCCAGTCCACGTCGATCATCATGACCTCCTGCCCAGCCGTTGGATGGGCTGGGGCAGTGGTCGGTGGCGCCGGCTCCGGGATGGATGGCGCGTGAAGCTCGTGAATGAAGACACCCGCTGGTACTTGAGCGCGGGTGGATCCGAGCTTGGAGAGGACGTCCGCTGCGACGTTGTTATCGCGGACGATGTGATGGAACTCGAGACCGTAGAACTTGTTCTCGAGCTTGCGGACTTCTAGGCAGTAGGCGTCCATGTTCTCCTTGTTGCGGTCCCAGGACTTGTTGACTTGGTTGATGACCACTACGGAGTCGCCGTAGACTAGTAGCCGCTTGATGCCCAGTGAAGCCGCGAGGCGGAACCCGTGTAGGAGGGCTTCGTACTCGGCTTCGTTGTTTGAGACCTTCCAGAAGATCTGCAGGACGTACTTGAGTTGTTCGCCCGTTGGAGAGATCAGGAGTACTCCTGCACCTACGCCCTCGAGGTTGAGTGAGCCGTCAAAGTACATCGCCCAGTGTTCTGGTCGCACGGTGGGAGTAGGTAGCTGGTTCTCCCGCCACTCCGCCATGAAGTCGACTAGTGCCTGCGACTTGATGGCTGTGCGTGGCTTGAAGTCGATAGTGAGGGCGCCGAGCTCGACGGCCCACTTGGAGATTCTTCCAGTAGCATCTTGGTTCCGCAGGATGTCGCCAAGCGGGTAGTCGGTGACGACGGAGACCGAATACTGTTGGAAGTAGTGTCGTAGCTTCCGCGAGGTGATGAGTAGAGCGTACAGGAGCTTCTGCACGGGCTGATAGCGCGCCTTGGACTCTGATAGAACCTCGCTGACGAAGTAGACTGGACGCTGGGCCGGGTAGGCGTGGCCGTCTTCCTGCCGCTCGACAACGATGGCGATGCGACCACGTGGGTAGTCGCGGCCGAGGTAGAGCGGCCCGCTCTCCCTTGTGAGGAGCCGTGAGGATCGGTGGCTTTGATAGGAAGTCCTTGAGCTGGGCAAGGGCTTGATCCGCCTCTGGAGTCCACACGAACTTCTCTTGATGCTTGAGTAGTTTGAAGAAGGGGAGGTCCCATTCTCCTAGCCTCGAGATGAATCTGTTCAGCGCCGCCATGCACCCCGTCAGCTTCTGGACGTCTTTGATGCTCGTGGGAGCTTTCATGCTGGTGATGGCGGAGATCTTCTCGGGGTTGGCTTCGATGCCGCGCTGGCTGATGATGAAGCCGAGTAGCTTGCCCGAAGGGACGCCGAAGACGCACTTGTTCGGGTTGAGCTTCCAGCGGTACTCGCGTAGTGATGCGAAGGTCTCTTCAAGGTCGTTGATGAGGGTACTGGAGTGCCTGGTTTTGACAACCACGTCGTCCACGTAGGCCTCGACGTTCTTGTTGAGTTGCCGCTTGAAGCAGGCCTGGATGGCCTGTTGGTAGGTAGCGCCGGCGTTCTTCAACCCGAATGACATGGTCGTGTAGCAGTACGCGCCAAACGGGGTGATGAACGCGGTCTTCTCCCCGGTCTTCTTCCTTGATCGCGATCTGGTGGTACCCGGAGTAGTAGTCGAGGAAGCAGAGCGAGGTCGCGGCCCGCCGTGGAGTCGATGACTTGATCAATCCGCGGCAACCCGAAGGGGTCCTTGGGGCAGTGCTTGTTGAGGTCAGTGTAGTCGACGCACATCCTCCACTCGTTCGAGTTCTTCTTGCGGACGAGGACGGGGTTGGCCAGCCACTCAGGATGGAAGACTTCTCTGATGAAGCCGGCTGCGAGTAGCTTGGCGAGTTCCTTCTTGATGGCATCTCGCCTGTCGTCGGCAAAGCGTCGGAGGTGTTGTCGTTTGGGGGTGGCCTTAGGGTCGACGTTGATGGCGTGCTGAATCAGTTCCCTGGGCACTCCTGGCATGTCCGCTGGCTTCCACGTGAAGATGTCGCGGTTAGCCCGAAGGAAGCTGATGAGCGCGTCTTCCTATTTGGGGTCGAGGCCGGACCCGATGGTGGTGGTCTTGGTGGGGTCGCCTGTTCCGAGGTCGACCGTCTTGACGGGTACCTCCTCAGGTGGCTGAGGCTTGTTGGTACTGTCAGATTTCTCTGGGATGTCGAGTTCACTTTTAGCAAGCTTCTTCGACGCGGCGTAGACCTCCATCATCGCGTTGGGTACTTGATTTATGGAGGCGATCTCCACGGCCTTCCGTGTCGCGCCGTCGTGGGAGATCTTGAGGTCCCCTTGGAGGGAGAGTACACCGGGCCGGGCTTGGCATCTTGAGTACCAAGTAGGTGTAGTGGGGCACCGCCATGAACTTGGCGATGGCCGGTCTGCCGAGGATGGCGTGGTAGGAGGTCTCGAAGTCCGCGACCTCGAACTTGATGTACTCGGTATGGTAATTGTCCCGAGATGCCCCGAAGGTAACTGGCAGGACCACTGAGCCCAGTGGAATAGCCGCGTTGCCGGGGACGATGCCGTAGAAGGGCATGCTGCTCTTGGTGAGCATGGGAGTGATGTCGAGCTTCATTTTCTTCAAGGTCTTGGTGAAGAGGACGTTGAGCCCGCTCCCGCCGTCAATGAGGACCTTGTTGAGTTTGGAGCCCGCCACCGTTGGCTTCAGGACGAGGGGGAACCGTCCTGGTTCGCGAGAAAGCCGGTCCATTGGTCCGCGCGAGAGAAGGTGATGGGTACCTCCGACCACCTGAGAGGGGTCGGGGACCGCCGGTTCAATGGACATTACTTCACGACGGGTAGCCTTCGCTCCCGCCCGCCGGCGCGTCCGCCGAAGAGGACGTTGACGGTCTTCTCGGGTTCTTGGAAGTCGTTGTTGTCGCCGTCCTTCTTCTTGTTCTTTTGATCATGAGGGTGCGGTGGCTCCGGCGTCTCCTTGAGTGCGTGCATGAGCTGGTAGCACTGTTCGGTAGTGTGGTTGCCGTTTGGATGCCACGGGCACTTCTCCTTCAGCAGGTCTTTGAAACCGCCGTAGTTCTTCTTCGAGTTCCCTTTCGCAGGGCGCTGGATAGCCGCGACAGTGTTGTCTGGCTTGCGCTTGCGGTTGGGACCCGAGTAGTAGTAGTTGTTGTTGTTGTTGCGGCCGCCCTGGTTCGCATTGCTGCCGCTGCCGCCGCCCTGGTCCTGCTTGGTCTTGCCACGAATGGCGTCGTATTTGGCGTTGGCCTTGTCTTCTTCATCCGCCCAGGACGTGATCATGTCCTTGAGGTGGGGGATGGACCTGGGGCGGCGACGACCGAAGTCTTCGAAGGTGCGGCGGTGATAGAGGCCGTCTTGGAAGAGGTCGATGACCTCCTTGTCGGTGACGTCGACGACGGTGGCGCGCTTCTCGAAAAAGCGGCGCATGTACTTGCGGAGGGTCTCGCCTTGTTCCCGCTTGATCATAGCCAGGTCCATGCGAGTACCCGACCGTCCCATGGCGCCCGCAAAGTTGCTTGTGAACTGCTCCTTCAACTGGTCCCACTTGTCGATCGAGTGCTTGTCCAGCGACTCGAGCCATGTGAGTGGTGCCTGGTCCAGGCAGAAGGGGAAGTAGAGGCACTTGGTGTCGCTATTTCCGCCAGCGTTCTCGATGGAGAGAGCGTAGCATCAGAGCCACTGGATGGGATCCTGCTTCGCATCGTACTTGGTGATCCCCAAAGGCTTGAACTTGTCGGGGAGGAGCAAGTTTCGAAGTCGAGGTGAGAAGGCGGGGAAGCCGTCGCCTTCAGCGGCAGTGGTCGACTTCTTCCGCCGCAGCTCCTCAATCTTCTGGCAGGCGTCGTACCCGCCGTGTGAGGCGCCGGAGGCGTGGCCTCGGCCGCCGCGACCCCGCCGCCGCCTCCGGCCCTCCCGTTGGCCCCATGGTTGGAGGCCGCCGCCGTCGGCCGCCGCCGCCGTCGGGGTCGTTGTCGCCGCCACCGCCGGAGCGCGGTGGGGTACAACTTCTCGGTTGCCGCGATCTTGCAGTGAAGGTCCGCCGGCGTTGGAGCGGCGACGGTTTGGCTCGGCTGGGAGGTCAGCTCGAGTACGGTTGGGACCGTTGTTGGCGCTGCGACTAGTAGCTTCGTTGTCGCGAGGCTTAGCTGGAGGAGGTTGGTTGACTCTGTTGTCGACCCGCATGAAGTAAGCTTCTTCAGCGAGCTTGGCAATGACCTCATCAGCGTGTATGCCCTGAGCCTAGCGTGCGATCGCTGTGATCGACATGAGGCATTGCTCACGTGTAGTGTGTACTCTGCTCTCGACCGCCTCGAGAGCTTCCGCAAGGTTGCGGATGGGGAGGTTGTCGCGGATGCGTCGACGGCGTTCGTTGCGCTTCCGGTTGCGTTCACGTCGAGCGTCTCTGTCTGCCGGAACCTCATTGGGTGGAGCATCAGCAGAGAGCTCGTCGGCGGAGATGTCTTCCAGGTACTGGTCCTGAGCTGTGCCTGAAGGCCCTGGGGTGTCGCCGGCAGCCATGAAGACTTGGCGATCGGGGGTGCCAAGGCTAGACTCAGAGGGTGCCACCTCGGTTGGTGTGTTTGAGTCCGCCCGGGCTAGCGGTGTTCCCTCCTGGAATGGTAGTGAGTCGATGTAGGCGACGTAGCGTGAGTCTCCCTTTGCCAGGTCAGCAGGCTTGCGGTCTGGCCAGTAGACGTATCTGCCGGCCGGCGTGGATTTTATAACCAGCCCAGAAGCTGGTCCTGACAAGGGAAACTCAGTGGAGTCGTTTTCGGACTCGGGCTCCTCAGGGTCCGACCCGAAGTCGAACTCGTAGTCCGGGTTCGAGTAGAACTCGGAGAGAGGGGCCGGAGTCCGAGCGCGATCGGGGGCGGCGTCGGAGTCCGAGTTGTACTCGGGTACGGGCTCCTTGCCGGCTCGGCGCGAAGTGGGAGCCTCCGTGCGGGCCCGACTAAGGATGCGGGGGCCGCGCGGCGAGGGCTCGAGCGGTGAGGGGGCCGCCCGCGATGGCCGAGCGGCCCGGCTCGCATGCGATGGCCCATGGCGACGTCGAGTTCGAGTTGGAGACGGACTCGAGCTCGAAGTCAGCGTGGTGGTTGAAGAGCGAAACTTCGCCGAACTTGCCGGTGAGTTCGCCCGTGACGGCTTCGGGAAGCGTCACGAGGCCTGTCTTCGGGTTGGGCTGCATGGTGAGGCGGCGCTGGAAGGAGCCCGCGCCATCCGCGCAAGTGCGGACCCGGTGCGCCGAACACGAAGGTGTCGCCGCGGTTGAAGGCGACGGTTGGCTTGAAGCAGACAGGAGCCGTCGAGTTCGCCATGTGATCTCGGGGGAGAGCCCCTACCTGGCGCGCCAGCTGTCGGTGTTTTAGACCGGCAACCTACTACGGGGAGTACCCGAAGTAGATGATTGTGACTCGCCAAGATCGGTAACTCGAAGGAAGAGACACGTGGCACACAATTTAGACAGGTTCGGGCCGCGAGGTGCGTAATACCCTACGTCCCGTATGTCGCGTAGCTCGGATTGATAGGGCACAATTACAAGATGGTGCAATAGTGCGCCGTGAGTTGTAGGGGATTGGATGAGGTGATCCCGAGATCGGTCCCCGCCTCGCCTTATATAGTCGGGAGGCGGGGTTACAAGTCGGAGTAGGGAGAGAGTACTAGTCGAGTACGTCTAGGAGTCCTCTATACGGTGCGGAACATGTACGGCTCCCTAACCGAGTACTACTCCTGTGTAGTCCTTGTGCTCCACGCCTTCAGGTGCCGTGTAGCGCAAGCCGGGTAGTCCCAGGGGCCCACCGAGTAGTCGGTCCTGGTACCCACCGAGGCAGTGGGCCCAGGGAGGTCCATACGACAGTCTTGTAATGCCAAAATGCACATCTTGTGAATTAATCATGATTTTTGGATTAACAGAAATAATTATTCTTGAATTATGCATGTTTTCCTTTGTAAATTAATAAACCAAGTTCAGTAGAGTTTCCATGTGAACATGCTGGTTCTCTAGGCTTGTCTAGGACCGGAGAGCGAAAAGCGGGGAGAAAGTTTGGATCAAATTGATGCTTATTTATTTTTGTATGCATTTAAGTTGAATCACTAGCTAGCCTTTGTTATTTTCAATAATATTTAATTTTCTAGCATCCAACACTTACATGTGGGTCCAATGGACCAGGATAGGTGCTAATATGCATTTGAAACACTTCTTTAATTTTTGGTAATTTAAATGTTTAATAAAAAGCTTAAAAGCCCTTTAAATATTAAAGGGAAATTAAATAAAGAAAAACCCCTAATTAATTCTTTTTCCTTTTTGAAAAGTATTATTTAATATAATTAAAAGATAATTAATTATCATCGCTGATAAGAAATTAATTCATAAATAAAAATATTAATTACACCTTTGTTGGTGAAGATAAAAGGAATTGAAGCTTTCACATGAAATGACAAGCTTAATAAAAACCTCTATTCAATGTGCAAATAAAAGAGTAAACCATGTACACCCAATAACCTTCCTAAAAGAGAAACATTAGATGAATGCTTGTTAAGGTGATCATGACCAACCCAGAGTTGGATAAGACAACAATCTATCACATCACCTAAAGTGCATTGCATTCCGTGTAGATCTTCCGGACGGAGATTACTCCCTTGTCCCGAAAACCGAGGAAGGAGGAGCGGAAGCGTAGCTGCAGTACGTGGAAGTACTCGACACCGAGGGTGCCCAAGCTAACGTAGCTGACGAAGGCAAGCTCCGGTGCATCTAACCCAGTTTTCAAATTCCTTATTGAATTATCTATGGATGATTGTGCATTTACGTTCAGGAGTTGAATGAAACCCTAGATGCATGATCCTAGGTACCTTTGTCCTTACTAGAATGATAGGTCGATAGCTGCTAAGCTATAGGACCGTTACAAGTCGGGTGATGACCTCACTCGCGAGAATAGGTTCCTAGATAGGAATCATAATATATCCTAAATGGATTGCTCATGTGGTAAGAGCATGGGATCTGGGCTCCGGTCCAGTGGTTATGTGGGTTAAGTTTTTGAACGTACCAAACATTTGCCGGGAATGGGACCGGTAAGCCTAGTACCTTAATGAGGTGGCAAGGGATCCTACCATTACTACTCTTGGGATTCGCTCTCACGGCTCGCCACCGGTGGTGTATGGTGACTCCGGGTATCTCGCGGGGTATGCCGGATAGCCTGCACCAAAGACTGTAAGATTCGATCCCGACCCGAGGATTTTTGGGGACGGCCTAGGAAAGTTGTTCTCGCGGGGACAGCCTACCGTGTGTTTGGGTCTACCTTGCAATGTTTAAATCAATCGATTGTCGGCCTCTCACCGTTATCCGAGACTACTTACTCCACTAGTCATGAGATCCCTAATGATGGAAGTTGATGAAGATAATGCTTGATTAATTGTATTGTACAACTTGTTTGTACTAGTTGGCTAATGTAGTAAAGAATAAACCTACTAGAACTTGTGCTAAAATCTTGAAAGTAAGGACCTACTCTTTGTTACTTTTTAGCAAAGCAACCCAGTAGCCAAAAAGCCTTTCATGGTCTAGAATTGGTGAAGTAGATATCACCGACGGGTAAGACTTGCTGAGTATTAGTATACTCAGCCTTGCTATAATGTGTTGATCCAGGTAATGCCTTCGGTGATGTGTGGCCCGGAGAGATCCCGCCCGGCTGGGAGCTGGAGTGGGTGGAGGACGACTACTGAAAGCACCATGGATGGCCTCCCGTGGTGTCTTCGCTTCCGTTAGTTTATTTCCGCTGCTTTTCGAAAACTCTGAACTATTTCATCATGGCAAAAACTATGGTTTGTAATGAATAAACCCCTCGGGGTACGAATTTGGATTTTAATGTTGTTGTATCTCTGGACTCGCCTTCGAGTGAGTTTTAATGCATATATTCGATCCTTGTGCTTTTCAAGTGATTTACCGGGCGTTAACCCGACAACTAACGACAGGATGATACTTTATTATTGCTTAATGACCAAAGTGGGTCGGTCTTAGGCGATAGTACGGTATTTTCCTGGGCGGGTTGTCACAGTTGGCATCAGAGCTTATATGCACCAGAGATTAATTAATAAACCTTAATCGCTGGTTTTTGAATAAAATATGCCAAGGTTTTCTGATTTTCCAAAAAAAAACTTTGGTCCGCTAAGGATAAACTAGACCGAGAGGCCCTAGAGGGAATTTTGGGTTCTTTCAGGTGGCTTAAATAACCTATGGTTTATTTTGCTAACTTCCAGCACATTACTTTATATCAGACTTACTTTCTCGCACAACCAAACTAGGAGCCACGTGTTTCATACGTGTGCTATTCCGCATCATGGGAATTGCGAGGGTTGATGGAGTGATCCATTCCACGGATCCCATCTTCGCGTCTGTTTGTGAGTTGTGTGTCGCCACGTGCTTCATACGTGTGCATTCCGCATGTCGCTCATGCGAGGCAAGGATACACTCCATACAAACGGAGGGTGTCCGAGGCTGTCCATGCAGCGGCTTAACGCATGGATACCATTTCTATAGTGAACGATAATGTATGTGGACGCTTTCGTGACGTGCTGACACGAAAGGTTCGTTTTCTGCAGGTACATAACAGCGCTTCGTTAGTCGATAAGCGAGTACCGTATAGCTCTCGACTAGATATTATAGGGAGAGACGAATAAAAGCCTTGCCACCGGCACTAACTTCGATTTTTGGCTTGATTGCCATGTGCGGTCGAATAGGACGTCTTGCATGCATATTAAAAATCGAAACAACTAAAATGGACCCAAAAATCGAATTTCCATATGTTCTCTAAGGAAGTTTATGCTAGTGTGAGCTTTTTATGAACTAGAGTACCTTCCATACCTAGCCGTCATGCTGCCGAAATTTTGTGAAAAAGTTGTTTATCATGTGCTAGGTTAATTAAACCAAATGATTAAAAATAATTGCTCCTCAACTAGTTATCTCGTAATAGCAAGTCTCAATCCTAGTTCGTTGGGTTGGTTCACACTTCCCTAGGCACATCCCGGTTAAGGACCATTCATCTTGTTTCCTTGATCGATGCTCAACCTTAAAAAGCTGAATTAAAAGTATTAAAGGTTTAATTTGAAACTTGGGAAATTTTTGAGGTTTCTGGATTTTTGGTTATGAATTTTGATTCACAGCTACCAGAACTTCACCATTTGACATGCCGTTCTCTTTGAGATCTGACATGAGTTACATTTGTGTACAGATGGATTTCCCCGTGTTCCACCAGTTCGACGCTGACGGTACGATCCGTACCAACGGGTTGCACTGGGAGGGTTTTCCGCGCCTGGCGTGGGAAGCACTCAGTGCCGCAGGCTACCTCACCCCACCGACTTACGAGGTGAATGAGTTTGAGCGCTTTGGCGTTCCCCGCCGCGAGTGATCGTTACTCTTCTGCCACACCCAGACCACGCCGACCGGTTTGACCCGAGCTTTATCTACGGGGATTTATCACTCACGAGTCCGTGGAGTCGGCCGCCCTCGCAGTGTTGACGGACTCGTGACCACAACCCCACCGTGGTAGCTCTTTCTCCGTTTGGACCGCTTTCTGCCGTGAGTCCTCACGACCCAGCATGGTTGGACCGTTTGGACCACCTACGGGAGCTACTGACCCTAGCAGAGCCGTTGGATGTTACTCAGACGCTTGCCCGTTGTCTGAACGTGGTCTTCACACTTCAGGGGCTGCGCTATAACACCGCAGCGATTATTGCACAGCGCTTGGAGGCATCTAGGCGCGATTGGGAGCAGCTTTCAGCAGCACACCAGCAGCTGAATTTCACGCTTACTCAGGTGCAGCAAGAGAATGACAGGCTGCGTGCTAGGAGGTTCCAGTTGGAGCTTGAGAGAGGCGACCGCCTACAGAGGATCGTAGATTTGGAGGAGGAGAACCATGCACTAGAGGAGGATGCCGATGCTCACGAGATAGAGAGGCTCACACTACTGCAGAATATTGCGGATATGCAGCAGCAGGTGCAAGAGGCCGAGGTACAGGTGGCAGCCTTGCAGGCCATCGTGGCCTTACAGCCACTGCCCCCAGTACAGGCACACCCGGAGGAGCAGCAGGCCTTGTCCGGTCTGGACCAGACGAGCCAGGTAGAACCACCGCTACCGACTCCCCCAGCTTCGCCTACGTACAGTGACGCTTCTGTGGGCAACTAGGTTGCCGACAGCAAGGATTAAGAGGATGTCGATCCTATCGAGTTATTTGGAGGTGTTTAGAGTAGTGGCTTGACAGCACGTCTTCGTGCCAAGTAACTGCTTGTATCGTGTCATGTCATGTTTTTTTTTCAAATTCGAGTTGTAATGTCTTTGAACCTTGTTCCATCGTGTTGCAATAAAGAATGCTTAAGCTTGTATGCTTTAAGTAAATTCGTTTGTCATTCAGATTTGAAACCTTCCTGCGTATGAATACCAGATCCCTGGATAAACCGTTGCAAATGACCACGCTTGTCAATTTTGCATTTCTCACCTAAAAACGTTGGTAAACCAAAGCATTTTTAGGGACATCACTCGTTGCCAGCGAATAAGTACTCGTCCGTATACCACCTTCGTTGGTATCCGAAATGACGATGATCGTTCGAGGGTGCTTATGAGCCGTGCAATTGAGTAATCGCCATCCTAACCGCGTTGAGAAGAACGATTCTATGAATCTTGGTGGCTATAGAATATTGATGATTGTTGCTGTCCTCATTGATTAAATACTAATGAGATGTGATTATGCATGATCGTGCTTGTCATCATTTGGGGTAAGCTTTTGGTTATCTCACTAATAAATCTCACTTTTTAGATGGTGGGAACCACGCGCAGCTCTCCCAACGGTTTCGGAGCAAGTGGTAGTGGTGACTTGCCACCACCCCCACCCATGACACCGACGGAGGCCTTCATGGCCACCCAAACCGAGGTGCTGCGCCAGATCCTGCAGACGCAGCAACAGATCGCCCAGCAGATGAACCGAGGGCCACCACACGGGGCCAACCACGAAGGGCCTAACCAGGTCACTACGTATGCCCAGTTCATCGCTATGAAGCCGCCAACCTTCACTAAAGCAGAAGACCCCCTAGAAGCTGAGGCTTGGGTCAAGGCCATAGAGGCAAAATTCTCTGCCTTTGTGTTGCCTTGCTCCGAGGAGAACAAAGGGAACTTCGCAGCGCTGCAACTGCGAGGGGAAGCTTTGATGTGGTGGGACCACTTCAAGTCAATGCAGCGAGGGCACCTGTGACTTGGGATGAGTTCAAGCAGGCTTTCAAGAGCCACCACATCCCCAAGGGTCTGATGGATAGGAAGATGAGGGAGCTGCTAGCCCTCCGTCAGGGATCTAACTCAGTGTACCGCTATGCTCAGAAGTTTAATAGCTTATGTCAGTACGGTGGGCATCATGTTGATACTGATGCCAAGAAGATGGAGAGGTTTCGTGACGGGCTTGATGGCAAGCTGTATGAGCGCCTGAATCTGCTCGAGCCCGCCAACTTCCATGCGCTAGTGAACAAGGCTATCTCGCAAGAGGATGCTATGAAGAAAGCCCACGGGGACAACAAGAGGATGTCCGGTTTCACCCCAGGCAGCGGAACGAGCAAGAAGTTTCGCTTGGTGAAGAAGGAAGTTCCAGGCCCATCCCAGCAATCTTCAACTGGACGCTGGACGATGAAGCCACCTCAGGGCAAACCTGCCGGGAACTTCCAGTTCCGCCGTGCCCAACAGCAGGCTCCAAAGCCCAATGCACCCCCTCGCGATGTTGGAGATCGTCGTTGCTACAACTGTGGCCAGCCAGGGCACTACATTAACGAGTGTCCCAAGCCCAGGCAGATCAACCCCAACCCGCAGAATCAGGGTGCAGGAAGCAAGCCTACCACTCTGGCTAAGAAGCCTATGGTGCAAGTGCACCGAGGCAAGCTGAACTTCACTACAATGAGTGACATCCCAGCAGGAGCTTCAGTACTCACGGGTACATTCTCTATCAATGACACTCCTGTTAAGGTTTTATTTGATTCGGGAGCCACCCATAGTTTCATAAATGAGAGCCTACTAGACAATTTGGGTCTAAGAGAAGTACAAACCAAATCCGCTTATAAAATTACCACACCAGGTGGAGACATCACGTCTCAATTAGTGACTTTTGAAGTCCCTCTAAGACTAGGAAGTAGGGTTAATCGATCTAATCTTATAACCATCAAATTGGGAAGCATGGATGTTATCTTGGGTATGGAATGGATGAATTAACATAAGGTGATTCTAGATATATCAGAAAGGGTCGTAGAGATCAACTCTCCTACGGTCGGGCACACTACCTTGTACCTACCTTTCCGGGACGGTACCGACTCCTGTGCCTATGTGACCATTATCTCCTCTCTTGATGAAATTCCAGTAGTGTGCGAGTACCCGGACGTCTTTCCTGACGAGTTGCCTGGTATGCCACCAGACAGAGATGTCGAGTTTGTGACCGAACTCCAGCCCGGTACCGCACCCATTTCCAAAAGACCTTATCGCATGCCACCCAAAGAGTTAGCCGAGCTAAAGACCCAACTCTAAGAATTGTTAGATAAGGGTTATATTCGCCCGAGCTCTTCTCCTTGGGGTTGCCCTGCCCTCTTTGTCAAAAAGAAAGATGGTAGCTTGAGAATGTGCGTAGATTATCGACCACTCAATGCAGTCACCATCAAAAACAAATACCCGCTTCCTCGAATCGATGTTCTTTTCGATCAATTGGCTGGTGCCAAAGTCTTCTCTAAGGTCGATCTTCGTTCTGGCTACCACCAAATCAAGATTCGACCTTGCGACATTCCTAAAACCGCTTTTTCCACTCGTTATGGTCTTTACGAGTTCTTGGTCATGTCTTTCGGACTCACTAATGCTCCCGCCTACTTCATGTACCTCATGAACTCCGTGTTCATGACGGAGCTCGATAAATTTGTCGTGGTCTTTATTGATGACATTCTCGTCTATTCTAAGAGCGAGAAAGATCACGCCAATCATCTCCGAGTTGTCCTTCAGCGTTTGTGAGATCACAAGCTTTATGCTAAGTTCTCCAAATGCGAATTCTGGTTGAAAAGTGTGAAATTCTTAGGGCACACCATTTCCCAAGATGGTATCTCCGTAGATCCTAGCAAAGTTCAAGAGGTGATGGATTGGAAACCACCCAAATCCGTACATCAAATCCGCAGTTTCCTAGGGTTGGCGGGATACTACCGTCGATTCATTCCTGACTTTTCTAGAATCACAATACCCATGACCGAATTACTCAAGAAAGGAGTGAAATTCGTGTGGAGCGAAGCATGTGAGAAAGCTTTTCACACCCTCAGGCAACACCTAACTGCAGCCCCAGTGCTAGCTCAACCCGATAATTCCAAACCGTTTGAAGTCTTCTGTGACGCCTCAGGCACGGGTCTCGGCTGTGTCCTTATGCAAGAAGGCCGAGTCATTGCCTATGCTTCACGGGCACTTCGACCCCATGAGCTCAACTATCCTACCCATGATCTTGAGTTATCTGCTGTTGTTCATGCCCTCAAGATATGGAGACATATCTAATGGGTAATCATTGCAATATCTTCACTGATCACAAGAGTCTCAAATACATCTTCACCCAATCAGAATTGAATATGAGACAAAGAAGATGGCTTGAGTTGATTAAAGATTACGATCTAGAAGTGCACTATCATCCCGGCAAAGCAAATGTTGTTGCGGATGCTCTTAGCCGCAAAGATCATTGCAACCACCTAGAGTTGGAGCCAGTCAGTGAACCCTTGTGTGAAGAAATGAGAAGGCTCAACTTGGAAGTGGTACCGCAGAGAATTCTTTATGCCTTGACGGCAGAGTCAAATCTTTATGACAGAATTGTCACCGCCGCCGCAATGATGTAGATATTCAAACCATCGAGCGAAACTAGCGAGAAGGAGACCCCAAGTACACTTGTTTCCGGAGAAGGATCACCGGGATGTGGTCCGGTTTGGGAAACGTCTAGTGGTCCCCGTTGACCCGAAATTAAGAAACTCATTCTTGATGAAGCTCACGGTCCAAATTCTCTATTCATCCCGGTAGTACCAAGATGTACCAAGACACGAAGCGAACTTTTGGTGGTCCAATTTGAAGGTGGATGTGGCCAAGTATGTAGCCGAGTGCGATACTTGCCACCGGATGAAAGCAAGTCATTTGAAATCGGCAGGGAGTACTCCAACCCCTGTCGATACCTATGTGGAAGTGGGACGATATTAGTATGGATTTCATTGTGGGTTTACCCCTAACCGCTAGAAAGAAGGACTCTATTTGGGTAATTGTGGATAGACTCACCAAGACCGCTCACTTCATTGCAGTGCACACCACTTACTCCGTACGACAATATGCAGAGTTGTACGTGGACCACATAGTTCGTCTGCATGGAATCCCGAAGACTATAATCTCTGATAGAGGGACTCAGTTTGTAGCTCGTTTTTGGGAACAGTTGCATGAGTGTTTGGGAACTCAGCTGATCCGCAGTTCCAGTTATCATCCGCAGACCGATGGTCAGACGGAGAGGATAAATCAGATTTTAGAGGACATGTTGAGAGCAAGCATCTTGCACTTTGACAAGAGTTGGGACAAGTGTTTGTCCTTGGCAGAGTTCTCTTACAACAACAGCTATCAAGCCAGCTTGAAAATGGCACCGTTCGATGCTCTATACGGACGTAGATGCCGCACTCCGCTAAATTGGTCAGAGGCCAGAGAAAGAACACTCTTTGGACCAGAGTTAGTTAAAGAGGCCGAAGGAAGGGTGCAAGTGATAAGAGAAAATTTGAAGATGGCACAGATGAGGCAAAAGAGTTACCATGACAAGGGAACCGCACCTCCACACTTTGAAATGGGAGATTATGTATATTTTGAAAGTGTCCCCCACCAAAGGTGTGCAAAGGTTCGGAGTCAAGGGAAAGTTAGCCCCGCGCTACATTGGACCATACGAAGTTATAGAAGTATGTGGACCCGTGGCTTACCGTATCCAATTGCCAGAACGGTTTTCCGCGGTTCACAATGTGTTTCATGTAACTCAGTTGAAGAAGGGAATGCCTGTTCCGGAGAATGAAATCATCACGGAAGCTAATGCTTGGATCGAGCCGGATTTCTCGCTCGTCGAGCATCCATTGAAAGTACTAGACCAAAAAGAGCGAAAGACCCGAAGGCAGACCGTGCGAATGTACAAGATCCAATGGAGCCATCACACGGAGGAAGAAGCAACATGGGAGACGGAGGACTATCTTAATACTAAGTATCCGGGCTTCCTACAATCTCGAAACTGTGAGTCCTTCTCCCCATCTCTTCGTTGTCAAATCGAATCTCGGGACGAGATTCCTTTTAAGGGGGTAGGCTGTGACACCCCAGGTTTTTAATTAACCTTAATAGCCGGTCAATTGGTCAACCGTGGTCAAACCTAGGTCAAACTGGGCCCTCACCTCGGAAAACTCACTAACCCACCCTAGTGACCCTAAATGAATAGTAAACACACTTGTGGGGCCAACTCATGGTCAAAGGTTGGGTCAAACCCCTTGCCACCCCAGTGTCCACATGTGTCTGCCGGAACTTTTGCCGCATTCTCCAAAATTCACCTAAACACTTAAATTCTACCTTTATGAAAGTTGTAGATCTTGTTGAGGGACACAACTTTCATGTAGATTGGCATTTCAAATTTTGAGGGGAAAAACTTGAAAAATCAAGTGCAAGGCAGAAATCACTGTTTGCCAAAACAGGCTGACATTCAAAGTTGGCATTCAAATATCTTCAAATCTAGGCAGAAAAACCCTATATAGCCTTTGTAGAAAATGTTGTTGGTATCTAGATCTACAACTTTGGTATTCATCACTTGGTCGACTTTTATACAAAATTTTGGAGCAATTGTATTTCAAAGACAGTACCAGTAAAACAAATGGGGCCAGAGCGTGCCACGCCGCGACGTCGCGCGCCCCGCGCGCCGCCGCCCCGGCATCCGCGCCCGCGCCTCCCGAGGCCACGCACGGCCCAAGGCACCTCCACCCCGTGATCCCCGCGCCCCGACGCGCCCCGTCCCGAGGCTCCCCGGCGTCGGCGCCGCCGTACGCGCACGCACGCCGCGGACCGCCGGTCCGACGGCGGCGTCGCCGCCGTACGCGCCCCCCCCCCCCCCCCCGGCCGTAGCACGGAGATGCTCCCCGCCGTCACGCCTCGTCATCCACGGACGCCTCGAGCCGCCTATAAAAGCATTTCCTCGCCCCCTCCGCGTGCCACCCGAGCCACCCACCGCCATGGCCGCCGCCGCTCAGTGCTAGCTCCTCCCGCCCGCGCTCCTCGCCGGCCAGCCACTCTAGTAGCTTCATTAGGTCCTGGTGAAGCTCCAAAGCCCGCTTGTTTCCCAGAACTGCGCCTCCTTGCCTCCTTTCCCCGAGCCGCCGCGGTCACCACCGCCGGGCGCCATCGATCCCCCTCGCCGGCAGCTTCTCCGCCCCAATAACCACGGCCACCTACAACTCCTAGGTGAGCATGTGGTCGAGCACAACGGCCGCTTGCCGGCCGGCGCGCCGCCGGCTCGCCGGAATTGTCCATGCCCGCGCCGCCGGCCCGGCCAAGGGCCCAATTGCAACACTTTCGATCTTTGTAGGGTGCTTAGGGTAAAAGTTCAGGGCTGGGTTGTGAAGAACCCTAACTAGCTTTTCTTACAGATTAGTCCAGGGCTTTGTAAAATGCCTAGAAATTCGTAGATTAATCAGAAAATTCCCAAACCAATTTTGTAGGGTTCAGGATGATAAATCCAACCTCTTTTGTTATATACTCATGGCTAGATTCTAAATAGTTTTAGCATGAAAATACAAATGTGTTAAGCCTAGATCTGCCATAACTTGAAATACATAACTCCTCTGTAGCCCAACTTTGGATATGTTGTGTGTTAGGCTATGACTAGATGTTGTGCCAAAAATTGCACAAAGTTATGCAGTAGATCTTGCTAAATAAATTCTTTTCCATTCCCGCAGTAACTGCCTAGATGATTTTTCCTGTTAAATATATTTATGATCTTGAGCTCCACTTGTGCACACTGTCTTGTAATGCCAAAATGCACATCTTGTGAATTAATCATGATTTTTGTATTAACAGAAATAATTATTCTTGAATTATGCATGTTTTCCTTTGTAAATTAATAAACCAAGTTCAGTAGAGTTTCCATGTGAACATGCTGGTTCTCTAGGCTTGTCTAGGACCAGAGAGCAGGCAGGAGAAAGTTTGGATCAAATTAATGCTTATTTATTTTTGTATGCATTTAAGTTGAATCACTAGCTAGCCTTTGTTATTTTCAATAATATTTATTTTTCTAGCATCCAACACTTACATGTGGGTCCAATGGACCAGGATAGGTGCTATGCATTTGAAACACTTCTTTAATTTTTGGTAATTTAAATGTTTAATAAAAAGCTTAAAAGCCCTTTTAATATTAAAGGGAAATTAAATAAAGAAAAACCCCTAATTAATTCTTTTTCCTTTTTGAAAAGTATTATTTAATATAATTAAAAGATAATTAATTATCATTGCTGATAAGAAATTAATTCATAAATAAAAATATTGATTACACCTTTGTTGGTGAAGATAAAAGGAATTGAAGCTTTCACATGAAATGACAAGCTTAATAAAAACCTCTATTCAATGTGCAAATAAAAGAGTAAACCATGTACACCCAATAACCTTCCTAAAAGAGAAACATTAGATGAATGCTTGTTAAGGTGATCATGACCAACCCAGAGTTGGATAAGACAACAAACTATCATATCACCTAAAGTGCATTGCATTCCGTGTAGATCTTCGGACGGAGATTACTCCCTTGTCCCGAAACCGAGGAAGGAGGAGCGAGAAGCGTCGGCGCAAAGACGTGGAAGTACTCGACACCGAGAATGCCCAAGCTAACCTAGCTGACGAAGGCAAGCTCCGGTGCATCTAACCCAGTTTTCAAATTCCTTATTGAATTATCTATGGATGATTGTGCATTTACGTTCAGGAGTTGAATGAAACCCTAGATGCATGATCCTAGGTACCTTTGTCCTTACTAGAATGATAGGTCGATAGCTGCTAAGCTACAGGACCGTTACAAGTCGGGTGATGATCTCACTCGCGAGAATAGGTTCCTAGATAGGAATCATAATATATCCTAAATGGATTGCTCATGTGGTAAGAGCATGGGATCTGGGCTCCGGTCCAGTGGTTATGTGGGTTAAGTTTTTGAACGTACCAAACATTTGCCGGGAATGGGACCGGTAAGCCTAGTACCTTAATGAGGCGGCAAGGGATCCTACCGTTACTACTCTTGGGATTCGCTCTCACGGCTCGCCACCGGTGGTGTATGGTGACTCCGGGTATCTCGCGGGGTATGCCGGATAGCCTGCACCAAAGACTGTAAGATTCGATCCCGACCCGAGGATTTTTGGGGACGGCCTGGGAAAGTGGTTCTCGCGGGGACAGTCTACCGTGTGTTTGGGTCTACCTTTCAAGGTTTAAATCAATCGATTGTTGGCCTCTCACCATTATCCGAGACTACTTACTCCACTAGTCATGAGATCCCTAATGATGGAAGTTGATGAAGATAATGCTTGATTAATAGTATTGTACAACTTGTTTGTACTAGTTGGCTAATGTAGTAAAGAATAAACCTACTAGAACTTGTGCTAAAATCTTGAAAGTAAGGACCTACTCTTTGTTACTTTTTAGGAAAGCAACCCAGTAGCCAAAAAGCCTTTCATGGTCTAGAATTGGTGAAGTAGATATCACCGACGGGTAAGACTTGCTGAGTATTAGTATACTCAGCCTTACTATAATGTGTTGATCCAGGTAATGCCTTCGGTGATGTGTGGCCCGGAGAGATCCCGCCGGCCGGGAGCCGGAGTGGGTGGAGGACGACTACTGAAAGCACCATGGATGGCCTCCTGTGGTGTCTTCGCTTCCGTTAGTTTATTTCCGCTGCTTTTCGAAAACTCTGAACTATTTCATCATGGCAAAAACTATGGTTTGTAATGAATAAACCCCTCGGGGTACAAATTTGGATTTTAATGTTGTTGTATCTCTGGACTCGCCTTCGAGTGAGTTTTAATGCATATATTCGATCCTTGTGCTTTTCAAGTGATTTACCGGGTGTTAACCCGGCAACTAACGATAGGATGAGGACCAAGAGCGTCCCGGTGGTCGGTGGATGACCACTCCTCAATGATGAGTGATTGACAACGGGTGTTGGACTGACTCTTGGCTTAGTGTGCAGGTGTAGGTTGCGGCCTAGTTCGTGTTGTTGCAGGTGAAGAACGGGCGCAAAAGGTCTTCAGCCTTGAGGGGCCTCCGGGAGATGGAGAGACAAGTAGGCTCGGTTCGAGGGACCCGGTGGACGAGCGGGGCGCGGTGCGCGTCACATGGTGGCGACACAAGCAAGACGAAGTCATGGACAAGCGAGCCGGTGCACGGTGGCGGTCAAGTCAAGCGGTTTGGCGGGAGGCCGGACCGAGCACGCGGGGTTTGGTGGTTTGCCCACAAAACCATCGGCGGACGGTTTCTTGGTTTGGGCCTCAAAACCAAGTCCGAGGGCCCAACACGACGGAGACGGGATCCGGGCGTGTCGGGAAGCTTCGAGGCGGAGGACACGCGGCGGGATCGCATGGCTTGCGTCGGGAGGACGCGGGGTGCGGCAAAGGCGTGGCCGTCCGATGGCAAGACCCACAAACATTACATAAATGCCCCTACGTGGGTTGTATCGCCAGTAGTTAAGTTAGGGGTAGTCGAGTCATTTACCACTCCGGCGGGACCTGATATATAAGCCATGAGTGTGTGTGGATGGCTCTCTCTCTCTCTCCGCGACTTAGGGTTTCATTTCCTCCCTCCTCTTTCTCATTTTCGTAGCTATTTTTCTTCCATTTTCTCTAGGCTAGCATGAGAGCTTCATGAGAGATTTGTTGAGAGGGATGGATGCTAGGGCGGCATGCTAGACCTTGTGAATCTTTCCTGGTTTGTATAGAAGATTCGGGGTTGTGTTTTCGTGGCCTTTTTGTGCTTGTTTTCGTGCCTTTGTTCCCGGTTCGATTCCGCGGATTTGAGTGGGTTTCTCCCCGGATTTCTTTGAGGAAAACATGGATAGATGTCTCGTGCATCTTTGTGATTGATCTTGTGCCCTCAAACGCCGGGAAACCACTTGGATTCGCAGTTTTTCGTTCGGTGCTCTAGCTTTTGGTGGTGCTCAAAGAATTCGCGATTCCCGGTGATTTAGGGAGTTAGGAGGCAAGAGTTTTGGGCTATAGCATCCTTGTGTGGCGCTTTTCAAGTCTCCAAACCCTTGTCTCCATAGCTTCAACCGTTTGGGAAATCCGATGATGATTTGGGGGAGTTGACTTTCGGGGTGAGGCGTTTTCTGCTCTGTCCGCACCTGGCGGACAGTCCACGGGGTGCTGGCAGACGGTCCGCGCGGCTAGGGTTCGTCGCGTGTTCGTCGTGTTCTTGCGCGTCCTTGCTTTCGATCCGGTTTGGCTTTTGGTTTTTGTTGCAGCTGGTTTGCGGACGGTCCGAGATTGAGTAGCGGACGGTCCGTGACCCGCGCGGACGGTCCGCCCGGCCTTGGCGGACGGTCCGTTTTTCTCGGGTCGCTTCTGGTGGTTCTGTGTGCTTTAACGGACGGTCCGCGGCGTAGGGCCGGACGGTCCGTGGTGTTGGCGCGGACGGTCCGCGGCTTCAGGTCGGACAGTCCGCGAGGCCTGCGCGGACAGTCCGCCCCTCCTGGCCGGACAGTCCGCCAGTGCCTGTGCGCTTTGCCTCTTGGTTCGATTCCTCTCCTCCTTCTTTTGTGCTTCCGCGTGTGCTTCAAGGAATCGTTCCTAAGGCTAGAGGTTGATCCATAACCTCGTGGTCTTGGTGATTGGTGTTTGATTTGATTCATCGCTTGTGTGTGACCGGGGTTTGACTAGGGCATAGGCCGGGTTCTTTGGAAAGAATTTTTACCGGCTCCTATTCACTCCCCCCCTCTCTAGTCGCCATCCGATCCTTCAATTGGTATCAGAGCTTGGTGCCGGATTCTTTGCGACTTTGACAAGTCTCGAATCCTAAGATGGCGTACGTTGAGCGGGGCGGTCCGCCACACTTCGATGGCAAGGGTTACCACAAGTGGGCGGCTCGTATGATGATTTTTCTTCGTGGGAAGCTGTTGGATTTTATTGTGCTTGACAAGACCTATGCTATTCCGGTCAACATCCATACTCTTATGGTGACCGATGCTGGTGCTAAGGCCAAGTATGAGGCTAATGCAAAGGCCGTTGATCACTTGGTCCGAAGCTTGTGTGATCCAGAGTTTGAGCGTGTTCGCCATTTGAATCTTGCTTGGCAAATTTGGGAGAAGTTGTTGGTTGCTCACGGTGGTGATAACCATGTGAAGGCTCGCCTCTTTGTCTCTTACCGGATGCAATATGAGAATTTCACTCCACTTCCCGGTGAGGACATTGATGCGATGTTTCAGAGGTTCACCGCCATCGTGAACAACATGAAAGCTAATGTTGAGGATTTTCCTTACACCGAGCATGATCAGGCTTTGAAGCTCTTGCATGTCTTGGACCCAAATGTTTGGGGTGCTAAGGTTGAGGCCATCAAGGAGTCTGGACATTATTTGACTATTGAGTTGGATGACCTCTTTTCTAAGCTCAAGTCGGCTGAGGTTGACAGGAAGTTGCAATCCAAGCATGAGGGCTCGACTGACCATAGTCTTGCTCTTGTGGGCGGATCAAAGGGCAAATCTAACCCTTCCTGTCGACAGTTTTCCTTGTCTTCTCTTATGTCCATTCCGGATGAGGAGTTTGATGTCTTTGGGCGAGGAGGAGGCCGGCCTTGCTCTCAAGGAGGTTTCATCGACTACACGAGAGTCGAAGGAATGCAAGGCGGAGCTCAGGGACGTGCTACAAGTGTGGCAAGCGAGGCCACTTCATCGCCGAGTGCCCGGAAGCGGAGGAGAACAAGTACAAGGTGAACGAGTACAAGGCGCACCCGAGGCGTGAAGACAAGTACTCCTCCAAGGGCAAGCACATCAACAAGTCCAAGAGCAAGGACAAGTACAAGCGGCGACCGAGCAAGAGCGGCTACAAGAAGAACAAGGCAAGAGCGATGGTGGCCGGTGCGAGCGACGTCGACTCAAGCTCAAGCGAGGAGCAGTCAAGCTCAAGCAGTGAAGATGAAGACGCCGGGAGGTGCAAGGGCAAGAAGAGTGCAAGCCGGAACCTCAGCGGGTTGAGCTGTGTGGCGCTTGAGGGCTTTTGTGGCATGGCCCATAGATCAAGCAGCAAGAAGAGCGAGAAGGAAGACAGCGACTCCGACTCGGAGGATGAGGTAAATCGTGACCCCGACTCTTTGCTTGCTGAGATCGCTAGGTTGAATGGCTTGATTGACAACCGTGATAGTGTGCTAAGAGATACCAAAAAGATGAGAAAAGATCTTAGGGCTCAACTTGAGAATGCTAGTGAGAAAGTAGGAGAGCTAGAGTCGAAATTGCTTGAATTGAAACTTGAGAATGACTCTTTGAAACTTGCTCCTACTACTCCTGATGATGTTGAGTGTCTTGAGTGTGATGCATGGTTGAATGAGATCAAGTTGCTTAATGAGAAGAATGCTTCCACTTTGGCTAAACTAGATGCTCTTAGGATCGAATATGATGAGCTTAAGGCTAGACCCACTTTGCTTGGTGCTTGTAAATCATGTCCTACTATGCATGCTAAGCTTGTTGATGCTCGTTCTACCATTAGTTCTTTGGAAGCATCTTTGAAATCTCCTGTTGTCAATGCATGCACTAGCTGTGATGAGGTTACCTTGCGCAATCTTGAACTTACTTCCCGTTTGGATGTCATCTATGAGGAGAATGACTATTTGAGGAAGGTGTTGGGTTGGTTGTACGGGCGGGAACCTCAATTGAAAATCATGATTGAGGAGTTCAAGAGAGCCGATGGTCGTGGCTTGGGGTTTGAGAAGTTGGGTGAGAAAGTGGGAGAGAACAGTGGGGAGAGTGTGTATGAGAAGTGTGTTGAGTCTAACCCCGAGTTTGAGGTGATCGGAGACATCCAAGTCCCACTCCCAAAAGCACCCAAGAACTCTTTCACACCAAAGCCCAACCACCTTTGCAACAAGCTTGACACAACCCAAGATCCACCCAAATTCCCACTCAAGACAAATGACCTCAAGAAACATGTGAAGTTTGTGAGTGAGAAGGGTGAGAAGCCTAGTGAGAAGCCAGAGCCAAAACCAAAACCCACCCCCTTCAGGTGTGAGTATTGTGGCAAGGAGAGGCACCTTGCAGAGTTTTGCTACAAGAGGAAGAGGGATGAGAGGCTTGCTAGGGAGCAAGCAAACCAGGACAGGTATCGCCAGCCTCATGGTATTCCTGAGCCTAGAGTGCCACTTCCACGGGGTGTGGGAAGTGTGAGGAGTGTTGGCAGGCTCCCACAGAGAGGTGGTGGTGCGAGGCTTGAGAGGAGAGATGATGGTGTGCGTCTTTGGTGAGAGGTTTGGTCGGGCTCGTGGTGGCTTTGTTGGACGTCCCCCTACTCATCCTCGGTACGGGTTTAGGGGAGATGATCGCGGCTTTGGGTTCCGGAGGAACTACGGACCACGTTTTCCCCCTCGTGGTGCTCGTACTCCTCCCATGGGACATGGGAAGTTTGGTGGCAAGGGAATGATGTTTGCTAACCCCTCTTTTGAGCGGATGGCTCGACACCGGTTTAACTTTCTTTGTGCTAACCCCGGTGTCGAGTCGCTAGCTCATTCTCATTCTTGTTTCGATCGCATGCGGGAGGCTTGGAGGACATTTGGTTGATCGACTCCGGGTGTTCTCGACACATGACCGGAGATAAGAAGTGGTTCTCCAGCCTCACCCCAGTGAAGGAAAAGATGTACATCACATTTGGGGACAATGGACGAGGAAGGATGATGTCGGAGGGTGTTGTGCATGTGAGTGACAAGGTAACGTTGAAGAGAGTGGCTCTTGTGAAGTCTTTGGGTTTCAATCGCTTTCGGTTTCTCGGTTGCTTGATGAGGGTTTTGAGGTGCGTTTCAAGTCCGGCGAGTCTCGTTTGCTTCATTCTCGAGGTGATCTTGTCCGTATGATCATCCCCGAGGGTCGATTTTCGTGGGCTGATTTCTCTCGTTCTTTGGGTCCTCGCTCGCCTGTTTGATGGCCGGTCCTTCTTCTGATTTGTGGAAATGGCATAGGCGGTTGGGACACTTGAGCTTTGATTTGGTTTCCCGCTTGAGTGGTCTTGACCTTGTTCGAGGATTGCCGAGGTTGAAGCTTGAGAAGGATTTGGTTTGTGCTCCTTGTAGGCATGGCAAGATGGTAGCCACTCTCCATCCACCCCTGACCGATGTCATGACCGAGCGTCCGACAGAGCTGTTGCATATGGACCTTGTTGGGCCAGCTCGAGTTCGCTCGGTGGGTGGGAAGTGGTATGTCCTTGTTGTGGTGGACGATTACTCTCGCTATGCCTGGGTGTTTTTCTTGGAAGATAAGAGTGAGACATTTGGTTTTGTTCGAGATCTGATCGTGAGGTTGAAAAACGAGAGGCATGGGAATGCTATTCGAGCTATCCACAGTGATAATGGCTCTGAGTTTAAGAACTCTCGTTTTGATGCCTTTTGTCGTGATCTAGGTCTTGAACATCAGTATTCGAACCCTTATGTGCCCCCTCAAAATGGAGTCGTGGAAAGGAAAAATCGGACTCTTTGTGAGATGGCTAGGACGATGCTCGATGAGCACAGGACTCCTAGGAGGTATTGGGCTGAGGCGGTCAATACGGCTTGTCATGTTTCCAACAGGATTTTATTGCGAGCTTTCAAGAAGAAGACCTGTTATGAGCTTATGCATGGTCGGGCACCCAAGGTGAGTCATTTCCGAGTCTTTGGCTGCAAGTGCTTTATTCTTAAGAAGGGAAAACTCGACAAGTTTGAGGCTAGGTCTAGTGATGGTATTTTCTTTGGATATGCTAACCATTCTAGAGCCTATAGGGTGCTTAACCTTGAGACTAACAAAATCATGGAGACTTGCGAGGTAACCTTCGACGAGACAATGCCATGTACCTCTCTTGGCTTTGAATGTGCAGGTGACGAGGAGATGGCCGAGGACCTCTTTGAAGAGGAGAAAGATGAAGCTGGAGATGATGATGGGGAGAACCATGCGCCTGAAGCTGAGTGTGTACCCACTACTTCCCCTACGACCACTACGGAGCGTGGACCGTCTACTTCATGGACAACGACGGTGCAACAAGAAGATCAGGCGAGAGAAGCTGAAGTTGAGGGGGAGGTCGTCTCGAGGCGTGAGGCTCCCCGGCGGATTCAAGAAGTGCATCCCCTGTCGAAGATCATTGGGAACATCGACGAACGCACTACACGGTCAAGGTCCAGGAATTCCTCTCATTTTGCTCATGCTGCTTTTGTTGCCACTTTTGAGCCCAAGGACATTGGACATGCTTTATCTGATGCAAACTGGGTCAATTCTATGCATGAGGAGTTGGAAAACTTTGAGAGGAACCAGGTGTGGGAGTTAGTTGAACCACCTCCAAATTGCCATCCCATAGGAACCAAGTGGGTTTGGAAGAACAAAGAGAGAGAGAATGGGATGGTTGTGAGGAACAAGTCCAGACTTGTTGCTCAGGGGTTTAGTCAGAAGGAGGGGATCGACTATGAGGAGACCTTTGCTCCTGTGGCCCGTCTTGAAGCAATTCGAATCCTTCTAGCCTTTGTCGTGGCTAAAGGGTTCAAGTTGTTTCAGATGGACGTGAAGAGTGCTTTTCTGAATGGGGTCATAGAGGAGGAGGTGTATGTGAAGCAGCCACCTGGGTTTGAGAGCGAGCTGTACCCACACGGGGTATACGGGTTGAAAAGGGCTCGTATGGGTTGAAACGGGCGCCCGTGCTTGGTATGGGAGATTGAGAGGTTTTCTTTTGAGCAGAGGGTTTGTGATGGGTACCGTGGATAGGACCCTGTTTCTCCTCAAGCATGGAAATGACTTGTTGATTGTTCAGATATACGTGGATGATATTGTCTTTGGTGGCTCGTCACATAACCTTGTTGCCAAGTTTGCAGATGAGATGAGCAGGGAGTTCGAGATGAGCATGATGGGCGAGTTGCAGTATTTTCTCGGGCTGCAGATCAAGCAAGTGAAGGACGGTACATTTGTGCACCAAACCAAGTACACGAAAGACATGCTGAGGAAGTTCCAGATGCAAGATGTGAAGCCGTTGTCGACTCCCATGGGGAGTACGGCCACTTTGGATGCGGATGAGGACGGAGAACCAGTGGACCAGCGGGAGTACAGGAGCATGATCGGCTCCCTCCTCTACTTGACGGCGACGAGGCCAGACATACAGTTCAGTGTGTGTCTGTGCGCTCGTTTTCAGGCTTCGCCGAGGACATCACATCGACAGGCCGTCAAGAGGATTTTCATGTACCTACAGTCTGCCCCTGGTCTTGGCCTTTGGTATTCTTCCTCCTCGACTCTTTCTCTTCATGGTTTTTCCGATGCGGATTTTGCTGGGTGTCGAGTCGAGAGGAAGTCTACTTCTGGTACTTGCCAGTTTCTTGGTTCTTCGTTGGTCTCATGGTCTTCCCGCAAGCAGTCTAGTGTAGCTCAGTCTACCACCGAGGCGGAGTATGTTGCAGCCGCGAGTTGTTGTTCCCAGCTATTGTGGATTTCATACACTTTGAGAGACTTTGCTGAGGAGTGCACCCAGATCCCACTTCTTTGTGATAGCACCGGTGCCATAAGCGTAGCCAAAAACCCGGTGCTTCACTCCCGAACCAAACATATAGAAGTGAGGTATCATTTCTTGAGGGACAATGTGGAGAAAGGAACCATTGTGTTGAGCCATGTCCCTACCCAAGATCAGCTAGCCGACATCTTTACAAAGCCTCTCGACCAAGCTACATTTGTGCGCTTGCGCGGGGAACTTGGGGTTTGTTGCCCTTTCTAGTTGATTCTTGGGGGATTTCCTTTTGTATCATATGTATCATACCATGTTTACTTTGATGTATATACATGCTTTGCTTGATGAATAAACCATGGTAGGATAGCCATCTTGTTATATATCATGTTGCATTTGTATCATATTGCATTTTAGGATGATGAGCTTCTTTCATATGCCATATTTGAGTCTCTTTGGCTATTTGTGAGATATTGGTTATATGTGTGGAGAAATGGTGATGTGAGGCTATGCTCTTGGAATATTTGAGATATATGTGTGGTGAGATAGCCCTTTTTGAAATAAATGCTAAACTTGACTAAATTTTGATGAAATATGCTCCACTCGTGTGTAGTTGCGTATCCATGTCACAGTTTGGTCTAAATGTGCTTTTCATGCTTAGATTGTGCTTGGATGCCTGGTTCTTGCATTTAGGCCAAAGGCCGAATATCATTGTGAATGTTTAGCCTATGTTGCATTCATGGGGGAGCATAAGCTTCTTTTTGCCGCAAAGGCACTTCATGTACCATAAAATGATTTAATCTTGAAAAGAAGTGTAAAATGCTTGAAAAATGCTCCATCCATCATGTCTATGCTTAAAATGTCTTATCTTTCTCATATGGGTGCAAAACATGTTGCATGATGTTCACCAGTGGAGAAGTCTCCCCGAAGTGGACACATGGCTCATGAGCTTTGACATGACATGCTTTGCTTTATAGGTGTTTGCCATGATCTTTTGCTGAGAATTTGATATCCCTATATGATCTTTGAATGGTATGCATGTTTGTGGCTCAAGTGTGACATGGATAGGCTTTTACATGTGAAGCGAGCCTTCTTTTGGTAACAATGCTTAAATCTGAAAATTTTGCTTTGTCACATGCTTGTATTTTCATATATTACTTGTGGCAATGCTTTGACTATACTATGATTCATATGTGTGATCTTTGTCTCATTTTTAGCCTTTGACACTGGATTTGGCCTATTTGAGAAGCTCATGTAGATGTTTATATGCTTTGTTTTGCATTTTCTGCATTTTCACCTTGATTCATACATTGTCAACAAGGGGGAGATGAGGTGAGCTTAATGAAAATTCAGAAGAGGTGAGCTGAAATTTGGAAGTTTGCATCCACATGTTCAGGGGGAGCTTGCATTTGTTCAGGGGGAGCTTTCTTGCTGTTTTCGGTGTGGAGTTTGTGCTTTGCTTGGCTTGTGACCTTTCTTCGCCTTTCTTCGGTTTTGGTCATGAGTTGAGCTTCTTTGTTTTTCTTTCTTCTTCCTTTTTCTTTTTCTCTGAATTTCATTTCGCGTTGTGTGTTGTCAATGCACTCATCAAGGGGGAGATTGAGGACCAGGAGCGTCCCAGTGGTCGATGGATGACCGCTCCTCAGTGATGAATGATTGACAACGGGTGTTGGACTGACTCTTGGCTTAGTGCGCAGGTGTAGGCTGCGGCCTAGTTCGTGTTGTTGCAGGTGAAGAACGGGCGCGAAAGGTCTTTAGCCTTGAGGGGCCTCCGGGAGATGGAGAGACAAGTAGGCTCGGTTCGAGGGACCGGTGGACGGCGGGGCCGCGGTGCGGGCCACATGGTGGCGACACGAGCGAGACGAAGTCATGGACAATCGAGCCGGTGCACGGTGGCGGTCAAGTCAAGTGGTTTGGCGGGAGGCCGGACCGGGCACGCGGGGTTTGGTGGTTTGCCCACAAAACCATCGGCGGACGGTTTCTTGGTTTGGGCCTCAAAACCAAGTCCGAGGGCCCAACACGACGGAGACGGGATCCGGGCGTGTCGGGGAAGCTTCGAGGCGGAGGACACGCGGCGGGATCGCATGGCTTGCGTCGGGAGGACGCGGGGTGCGGCAAAGGCGTGGCCGTCCGATGGCAAGACCCACAGACATTACCTAAATGCCCCTACGTGGGTTGTATCGCCAGTAGTTTAGTTAGGGGTAGTCGAGTCATTTACCACTCCGGCGGGACCTGATATATAAGCCATGAGTGTGTGTGGATGGCTCTCTCCCTCCGTGACTTAGGGTTTCATTTCCTCCCTCCTCTTTCTCTTTTTTCGTAGCTATTTTTCCTTTATTTTTCTCTAGGCTAGCATGAGAGCTTTATGAGAGATTTGTTGAGAGGGATGGATGCTAGGGCGGCATGCTAGACCTTGTGAATCTTTCCTGGTTTGTATAGAAGGTTCGGGGTTGTGTTTTCGTGGCCTTTTGTGCTTGTTTTTCGTGCCTTTGTTCCCGGTGTGATTCCGCGGATTTGAGTGGGTTTCTCCCTGGATTTCTTTGAGGGAAACATGGATAGGTGTCTTGTGCATCTTTGTGCTTGATCTTGTGCCCTCAAACGCCGGGAAATCACTTCGATTCGTGAGTTTTCGTTCGGTGCTCTTATTTTTGGTGGTGCTCAAAGGATTCGCGATTCCCGGTGATTTAGGGAGTTAGGAGGCAAGATTTTTGGGCTATAGCATCCTTGTGTGACGCTTTTCAAGTCCCCAAACCCTTGTCTCCATAGCTTCAACCGTTTGGGAAATCCGATGATGATTTGGGGGAGTTGACTTTCGGGGGTCGGGCGTTTTTCGCTCCGTCCGCACCCTGGCGGACGTCCGCGGGGTGCTTGGCCGGGCGGTCCGCGCGGCTAGGGTTCGTCGCGTGTTCGTCGTGTTCTTGCGCGTCCTTGCTTTCGATCCGGTTTGGCTTTTGGTTTTTTGTTGCAGCTGGTTTGCGGACGGTCCGAGCTTGAGTAGCGGACGGTCCGTGACCCGCGCGGACGGTCCGCCCGGCCTTGGCGGACGGTCCGTTTTTCTCGGGTCGCTTCTGGTGGTTCTGTGTGCTTTAACGGACGGTCCGCGGCGTAGGGCCGGACGGTCCGCGGTGTTGGCGCGGACGGTCCGCGGCTTCAGTTCGGACAGTCCGCGAGGCCTGCGCGGACAGTCCGCCCCTCTCGGCCGGACGGTCCGCCGCGTTCTGTGCGCTTTGCCTCTTGGTTCGATTCCTCTCCTCCTTCTTTTGTGCTTCCGCGTGTGCTTCAAGGAATCGTTCCTAAGGCTAGAGGTTGATCCATAACCTCGTGGTCTTGGCAATTGGTGTGTGATTCGATCCATCGCTTGTGTGTGACCGGGGTTTGACTAGGGCATAGGCCGGGTTCTTTGGAAAGAATTTTTACCGGCTCCTATTCACTCCCCCCCCCCTCTCTAGTCGCCATCCGATCCTTCATAGGATGATACTTTATTATTGCTTAATGACCAAAGTGGGTCGGTCTTAGGCGATAGTACGGTATTTTCCTCGGGCGGGTTGTCCCCACGTCTGGGGGTAATTCTTCATCCTCCTTGCTGATACCCGGGGAGTGTCCAGTCCGTCTTCATCCTTCCTTGCGATACCCAGGGTGTATGCCCGACAAGCCCCCGAGCACGTTGTAGTCGAGAGTAGTAGTTTGAGTAGTCTTGAAGCCTCTTCGAGTAGTTCCTGAGCGTCCTCGAGTACTCCTTGGAGAAGTCTTCAATATTACTTGAACTGCCGCGAGGCTGGAAGGTGGTCCAGCTCATCAGTCTTGAAGTCGAGATTATATGGAAGTGCGCTTGCGAAATCGCACTCCATATGGAGTAGCCCCCGAGCCTTAGGTTGAGTTGTAGACTCTGGCTGAGGGTCAATCTTGATTCTGCTTCTGTCTTGAAAAAATCAACTGATGGGTGTAGCCTAGTAGCCCCCGAGCCATGGAACGATTGAAGAATCAGTCTGAGGGTCTTCAGTGTTTGCGGAAGTCGCGTTCAGCCCCCGAGCTCGTCCCAGGTGAGCCGTAGGAGCCACGTCGAGTAGTTGTTAGTGCTGAGCCCCCGAGCTAGAGAGCTAGCGGAGACTACTCGAGTTGTTGTCGAGTAGTAATTTGGTGCGTAGCCCCCGAGTTTGGGAACTAACCGCACCGGTAGAGATACTCGGAGCGTCCTGGGAAGTCGTCGCCGAAGCTTGACCTCAAAGTAAGGATGCGTACATTATGTAGCATTTTTGTAGAAATTGAATCTACTAATGACAAATACAAATATGAATATAGATGTAAATGTCATGTGTCATGCACTTGTTTCGGTCGTAAGGTGTCGAGTAGTTAGCCTGATGTGGTTTAGCGCCCAGTCTCTTTGGTCGCTGTTTAGCCATAGCCGCTGGGGGCGTGGAGGCATGACAGGAGAGCTGGTTTAAGCGCCCGATCTCTGAGGAGCCTGTTTAGCCATAGCCGCTGGGGCGTAGAGGCATGACAGGAGAGCCGAGGCTTTGCGCGGATCAAGGCGTGTGCTACTAGAGTGAGACCATTAAGAGGTAGACGAAAGTAGTCGGCGAGGCGACAAGAGATAGCGTGTGTGCTCGTTGTTCCGCATGGCGGAGAGCGAGATTGCGCAGTGCCTCCTCAGGGTGTAGTCGTTGAGCACCTCCAGCACTCAGTACACGAAACGTCGTGGCAAGAGCCTCCTAATTTGGTGCACCAAGCCTGTGGCAGTCGGTCGACATCCCCGAGGGATAATTGGCACGGTGTAGCTCTGCTAGCACGTAGCCGTCGAGAGGCGTACATGAAGTAGTCTTCAGCATTGGTTCCTATATGCGGAAAACAAGCTGAAGAAAAAATTATTGAAATAAGTGACTTAGCTTGATTTGCGGACGAGAATCGACGAAGCCGTGGCGGTCGGTGATGGAGCCGCGACGGTTGTTGCTGAAGTCGACTAGTCGGAGGTGGATCTAACTAGTTGTTGATGACGTAGTAGCCGCCCTCGACAAGTTTACTAGTCGAGATGAGTAGTCGAAGTAGTCGTACGCCCAGAACACGACGTCACGGCGGCGTACGGCGTAGTCGATGTAGAGCCCGTGCGGCCGGCTGACGAGTAGTCGCAGCGCACGACAAGGTTGATATAGAGCCAGTGCAGCCAAACACGATGTCGCTGCGGCACGCGGCGTTGCACTCGAGTAGTCGAAATAGTACTCGCGTACGCTGCTGTGTGCACTAAGCAATATTCTTGAAGCTTCTTGGTACGTTCCCGTGTGTGCATCCAGCACAAAGGCAAAACATTCAAGTGTTGCTTTTGTTTTACCGGAATCGACGGACCGGCCTTGTTTAGCTTTTGCTTTGATCTCCGTGTGGCATTAGGATTTGTTGTTTCCTTTCCTACTGTGTGTGAGAATGCAGGTGTGATACGGTCACAGACCCAGACGGACAGGGTAACTTCGATCCAGCGAGGCAGGTAGGCAACGAATTCTGTTGGTGCATAGGAATTGAATCCGACAAAAACTCCGATCGACGAAGCGCACGCAGCGGCCTGTGGAAAAAATCAATTTGATCTTTGACCTTCGTGGAACTGCCAACTCGGCGACTTGCTCGTCGAGTAATCTGATTCCGTCTCGACGGAAACACGGCGTGGTTTGCAAATTGGATCTCCAGTCGTCGTCGAGTAGATTGATTTCGCTAGTGAAGGTCCTTCGAATCCGCCGGTGATCATGACGATGGCTCCACGGTGGGCGCCAGCTGTTGGTGTTTAAACCTCTCGACCTCCATAGGAGGTACCCGCAGCAAGGTAGAAGGTGGGGATCACCATGATCTGGAACCCGAAGGTATGCGCGAGGACCCAAGACACGAGATTTATACAGGTTCGGGTAGCCAGAGTAGCTACCCTACGTCCTGTTTGGAGTATATTGCGCCCTGCGCTTGGTGTCGTTCCCCGGAGGGATTGTGGATGTTTGGCTAGGTACCCGGCCCTCTTTTATATAGTCCAGGGGGCAGGTTCCTAGTCGGTTACAAGGCAGGAGTCCTAGTAGGATTACACGGAACGAGTCCTAGTAGAATTACAGGGGAATTCTAGTAGGAGTCCGTCTTCATCCTTCCTTGCGGTACCCGGGGTGTATGCCCGACAGTGGCTTGAAGTCGATGTTGAGGGCGCCGAGTTCGACTGCCCACTTGGAGATTCTTCCAGTAGCATCTTGGTTCCACAGGATGTCGTCGAGCGGGTAGTCGGTGACGACGGAGATCGAGTACTCCTGGAAGTAGTGTCGTAGCTTCCGCGAGGTGATGAGCACTTTGCGTACGAAAGCTCGTACTGGGCCGATAGCGTGCCTTGGATTCTGAGAGGACCTCGCTGACGAAGTAGACTGGGCGCTGGACTAGGTAGGCGTGGCCGTCTTCCTGCCGCTCGACGATGATGGCAGTACCGACCACGTGAGTAGTCGCAGCAAGGTAGAGCAGCAGCTGCTCACCTTTGAGAGGATCCGTGAGGACTGGTGGCTTTGATAGGAAGTCCTTGAGCTAGGCAAGGGCTTGGTCTGCCTCTGGTGTCCACATGAACTTCTTTTGATGTTTGAGTAATTTGAAGAAGGGGAGCCCCCGTTCTCCAAGCTTCGAGATGAATCTGTTCAGAGCCGCCATGCACCCGGTTATCTTTTGCACGTCTTTGATGCACGTGGGAGCTTTCATGCTGGTGATGGCGGAGATCTTCTCGGGATTGGCTTAGATGCCGCGGTGGCTGATGATGAAGCCGAGTAGTTTGCCCGACGGTACGCCGAAGACGCACTTGTTCGGGTTGAGCTTCCAGCGGTACTCTCGTAGGGATGCGAAAGTCTCTTCAAGATCGACGATGAGCGTTTTGGAGTTTCTGGTCTTGACGACCACGTCATCCACGTAGGCTTCGACATTCTTGTTGAGTTGCCTCTTAAAACAGGCTTGGATAGCTCGTTGGTAGGTTAGCGTCGGCGTTCTTTAACCCGAAGGACATGGTCGTGTAGCAGTACGTGCCAAACGGGGTGATGAACACGGTCTTCTCCTGGTCTTCTCCTGGTCGGGACCGCTGGTTCAATGCTCATGACTTCTCGACGGGTAGCTTTCTGAGCCCGTCGGTTGGGTAGTCTGCCGAAGAGGACGTTCACCGTTTTGTCGGGTTCCTGGAAGTCACCGTTGCCTTCGTCGGTCTTCTTATTGCCTTTCTTGTCGTGAGGGTGCCGTGGCTCTAGAGTATCCTTGAGTGCTCGCCGGAGTTGGTAGCACTGCTCGGTGGTGTGGTTGCCGTCCAGATGCCACGGGCACTTCTCTTTCAGCAAGTCTTTGAAGCCACCGGAGGTCTTCGTCGAGTTGTCTTTCGCAGGGCGCTCGATAAGCGCGACAGTGTTGTCTGGCTTGCGCTTGCGATTGGGACCCGAGTAGTTGTTGCTGCGACCGCCTTGGTTCCCGTTGTTGTTGCTGCCGCCGCTTGTGTTATGTTTGCTCTTGCCACGGATGGCGTCGTACTTGGCGTTAGCCTTGTCTCCTTCATCAGCCCAGGAGATGATCATGTCCTTGAGGTGGGTGATGGAGCTCGGGCGGCGACGGCCTAAGTCCTCGAAGGTGCGACGGTGGTAGAGACCGTCTTGAAAGAGGTCGATGACCTCCTTGTCAGAGACATCGACTACAGTGGCGTGCTTGTCGAAGAAGCGCCGCATGTACTTGCGAAGGGTTTCGCCTTGTTCCTGCTTCACCATTGCCAGGTCCATGCGAGTACCCGAGCGGCCCATAGCGCCCGCGAAGTTGCTGGTGAACTGTTCCTTCAGCTGGTCCCACCTGTCGATCGAGTACTTCTCGAGTGACTCGAGCCATGTAAGCGGGGCTTGATCCAGACAAAAGGGGAAGTAGAGGCACTTCGTGTCGTTGTTGCCACCAGCGTTCTCGATGGAGAGGGCGTAGCATCTGAGCCAATGCACTGGATCTTGCTTCGCGTCGTACTTGGTAATTCCCAGAGGCTTGAATTTCTCTGGGAGGAGTAGGTTGTGAAGTCGCGCAGAGAAGGCGGGGAAGACGTCGTTGTCGCCTGCCGTGGAGGCCTTCTTGCGTCGTAGTTCTTCGATTTTCTGGTGGGCGTCGAAGCCGCCACGAGAGGCGTCGGAGACGTGGCTGTCCGCGTGGCCTCGGCCGCCGCGGTCACCTCCGCCCCCAGCTCTCCTGTCAGCCCCATGGTTGGAGCTCCCGCCGTCGCTGCCTCCACCGCCAGGATTGCGGTGAGGGATGATCGCCCGGCCGCCGCCGGCGCTGTTGCCACCTTAGGAGGGTCCACCGGCTGTTTCCCGAGTACGGTTGGGGTTAGCTGGTAGCTCCGCTCGAGTACGGTTGCGACCGATGTCCGCACTGCGACTTGTGGCTTCGTTGTCACGGTTCCTGACGGGGGCGCTTGAGCGACCCTGTTGTTGACTCGCGTGAAGTAGGCGTCCTCCGCGAGCTTGGCGATGACTTGTCCCGCGCGCACCCCCTGAGCCTGACGTGCTATCGTAGTGATAGACATGAGGCATTGCTCTGGGGTGGTGTGCACCCGACTCTCGACTTGGTCGAGTGCTTCCGCGAGGTTCCGGATGGGGAGGGACTCGCGGAGACGTCGGCGCCGTTCGTTCCGCTTTCTGTTGCGTTCATGTCGGGCGTCCCTGTTGGCGTCGGTCTCGTCGGCGGGCGCGTTGGCGGACAACTCGTCCGCTGAGATGTCCTCAAGGTATTAGTCAGGGACCATCCACGAGGGACACGCGGCGTCTCGTTGGTAGTCATGAAGACTTGCGGTCGGGGAGTGCCAAGGGCGGAGTCGGCGGTTGCCACCTCTGTCGGAGTGTGCTCCCCGAGTGGAGCAAGCGGTGTTCCCTCCTGGAAGGGAAGTGAGTCGAGGTAGGCGACGCAGCGTGAGTTCCCTCTGTCGGGTGCGGGCTTGCGGTCGGCCGATGAGACAAATCTCCTGGCGGGTGTAGATGTTATAACCAGGGCGGAAGCTGGTCCTGATAGGGGTTGCTCTGTAGTGTTGTTCTCGGACTCGGGCTCATCAGGGTCCGACCCGAAGTCGAACTCGTAGGAGGAATCCGAGTAGAAGCCGGAGAGAGGGTTGGAGTCCGAGTTGTAGCCGGGGGCGGTGTTGGAGTCCGAGTCGTACTCAGGTACGATCTCCTTGCCGGCCCGGCGCACGGTGGAAGCCTTCGCGTGGGCCCTGCTGGCATTGCGAGGACCGCGTGTGAAGCGCTCACGGAGTGGGGAGTCCGCACGCGATGGCTGGGTAGCCGACTCGCATACGATAGCCCACGGGGACGTCGAGTCCGAGTTGGAGTTGGATCCGAGCTCGAAGTCAACGTGTTGGTTGTAGAGTGAAATTTCGCCGAATTTTCCGGCGAGATTTCCTGTGACTACTTCGGGAAGGGTCACGAGCCCAGTCTCCGGGTTGGGCGGCGTGGTGAGGCGGCGTTGGAAGGATCCGGCGCCGTCAGCAGTGCAGACCCAGGAGTCGAAGACGAAGGTGTCGCCGCGGTTGAAGGCGACAGTTGGCTTGATGAAGATGGAAGCCGTCGAGTTCGCCATATGATCTTCGCTCCCCTACCTGGCGCGCCAGTTGTCGGTGTTTTAGACCGGCAACCTACCAATAGGAGTACCCGAGGTAGATGAATGTGGCCTCACCGAGATCGGTAACTCGAAGGAAGAGACACGTGGCACACAATTTAGACAGGTTCGGGCTGCGAGGTGCGTAATACCCTACGTCATGTATGCTGCGTAGCTCTGGATTGATTGGATGTGATTACAAGATGATGCGTAATCTCGTGTGTGAGGGAAGGGGTCCCTGCCTCGCCTTATATAGTCCGGGAGGCAGGGTTACATGTCGGTTTAGTGAGAGAGTACTAGTCGTGTACGTCTAGGAGTCCTCTACACAGTACATGGTATGTATAGCTTCCTATCCGAGTACTTCTCCACCGTTGTCCTTGCGCCTCACGCCAACAGGTACCGTGCGGCACAAGTCGGGTAGTCCTAGGGGCCCACCGAGTAGTCGGTCCTAGTACCCACCGAGGTAGTGGGCCTAGAGAGGTCCATACGACACGGGCTTCGTTAATGTTGGGCCGAATCCGAGTCTGAGAGGAAGTGGATCGCTCCCCCCACATCCTCAGCCTGTCGATTGACCGAGGTCAAACCAAAATATCCAACAATCGCCCTGTTCGTTTGGCTTATCAGCTACCAGCCAACAGTATTTTTCTCTCAGAACAAATAGCCACCAGCAATCAGCCAGCAGTACTTTTCTCTCAGAACAAATCAGCACCAGCCATCAGCCACCAGTCAAACGAACAGGCTGAATGGCGTCGTGGGACTGCGCGGCCGGGGAGTCGGGGATTCGCGGTGTAGGCGGCGGAGACGGTTGTGCGTGGGGTGTGCGGCGGCACGGAGCTAGCACTAGCAGAGGCTGCCGGCGGCAGCAGTGCTGGCTCGCCGTCTGCTCTTCGACGCCGCCCCGGAATATCTATGAAAAGCTCCGGCGGGGTCCTTTCGTAAAATGGCAGATGGAATATTTGCGAAACACCTCCTTATTTGGATCATATTTAATAAATATCCGGCTTTGTTCGTTTGGTTGGTGGCCGATGGTATTTAGTCTTGGTTTGTTACGAGAGAAAATCTTGTTAATTTGATTCTTTGGTGGTGGTTTGTTACGAGAGAAAATCTTTACTGGTTTGGTGGGCGATAAGCCAAGCGAACAGGGCGATCGTCACTCAGGCTTGCATTGCATCACAGGAGGAGCCTTTGTGTAAAATGTAGGAATAAATATTTTCAAATCTACCCCTAATTTTGATCGCGATCCGATTTGGGGGGCCTTTTGAAACGTTTCAGATATAGTATTTGCAAAAGACCCCCTGAATCGAACGGCTCTGCTCCCGGCCACCGCCGGTCGCTGCCGCCGCCGTCCTCCATGATTTTTCGTTCCGGCCAGAAGCACCATCGATCCTTCGTCGATTCCCTGCCCTAGCGCTAGGCGAAGGCTCCCTTTTCCATGACAGACGCCGCCAGGCCGCGCTCAATCCCTGCAGCTGACGGGCCCGCTTCGCGGCCGTTGGAACACGTCGTCATCGATGTCTCGTCCGCTGCGGTCGCATGGCCCGTCGTCGTCACGGAAGGCGCTGCCACGTCGCCGCTGGAAACCGGAACACGCCGCAACCGACATCATGGTGTTCTTCGCCGTTGTGTTCACGGCCGCGCTGTTCATCATTCGGCTCAATCGTGTCAGTAATTGTTTATTTTTTGGATTGTTCACACCTAAAATTGGCACGTCTTGTCTGACCGGTCAAACCTGTGGGTCCCACCGGTCAGACCGGAGTGGTCAAAGATCATGAAAATACAATTTGGACTTCACCATTGGATAGGTCTCGTCGAGTAGATCAAGATTCATACGTGGAACGTCCAACTCGGAGTCCGGACGAGGGAGATATGACTTATACAAGATCTGCACGTTGAGCACACCGGTCTGAGTGGTCTGACCGGTGCCCCCCGTCCGAACCGAAAAAAGAGTCCTGATAGATTTAAGCTTGTAAAAGGATTTCCTTGCGGGGCAAGACATCCCCACCCTGTAAATATAAAGGGCCACGACCGATTGAAGTATCCAATCGATCAAATCAATCTACTTTTATATTTTTACTTTTTCCCTTTGCCTTGTATTTTTCCAATCTGTTACTTATTGTTCCTCCCTCGTCTCCACGTCGATTGAGGGCGTTCTAGGTGGCCTTGCCGACCCTAGAGCAACCTTACGTGCGCCACCCCGACGGGATCATGCCCGGGCGACGTTCGGAGGTCTTTCGCCGGTTCACCCCGGCAAAGGTCTAACAGGTGACCTTCACCGATCTGGACGGTGGGCAAAGGTCTGACCAGTGACACACACCGGTATGACCGGTACCTACGCAGAATTGCTGCACCGAGCCTCTCTGCGTGCTTGTTGGCCTGACACTTGTGCCAACAAGGATAAAACGGATTAATGGTCCCCGTCATGGCATTGTTGAATTTGAAAATGCACGCTCGGTCTGCCCCCGCAGCCGGCGCCAGGCCACACCCGGCCGCTTCTGCTGACGGTCTCGCGCCACCGCGGTCTGAACAAGTCGACATTGCCCATCGACATCCATGCCGCCGTCGTCACGCCGCTCATCGTCATCATCCCAGGCCGCACCCCTTCGCCGCCGCCGCCCGAACACGCCGTCGTCGACCGCCCTGTTCGTTTAGCTCGTCAACCACCAGCCAGCAATACTTTTCTCTTAGAACAAACCAACCACCAGCAACCAGCCAACAATACTTTTCTCTAAGAACAAATCTGCACCAGCCACCAGCCAAACGAACAGTCTCGACATGCCGGTCCGCCGCCGGCACGCGGCCCGTCGCCTTCGGCACCAGGAGCCCGGTGCGCGTCGGCGCCTTCGTCAGGGACTCAGGGCGCTGGTCAAAGGGTGTGTGGGTCGCGTACAAGCTGGTTGCCGCGGCTGCGCTGGTGTGAGGGCGCGCGGCGTCCACGTTCGTGCCGGTGCTGCTCATGGTGCACTTCGCCGGCGTGTTCAGGGCCCCGCGCTCCTCGTACGGGATGCCGAGGAGGAGGTGCTGGCTACTCTTCAACGCATGCATATGCAACCATTAATGATTTCTTGAACCTGTATTTCGTTTTCCCAAGCTTACTACACCAAACGGATTTCACAGGTCAGCTTGAACCTGTATTTCGTTTTCCCAAGCTTACTACACCAAACGGATTTCACAGGTCAGAGCTCGAGCCTTGATTGACAAGGCTCCTAAGTTACGGAGCATGATCGAGGATTCGAAGCAATCACCACCCGAGTGTTCAAACACCTTGCTTTGGTTGTTAAAAACACACCTTGCTTTTATGGCAACAGAAGTCAAGAAGATACACGACATACTCCCTCCGGTTTGGTAAATGAAGTCGTTTAGGACAGAGACACGGTCTCCAAAGTACAACTTTGACTTCTTATTTTTATAAAAATATTTGTTAAAAACTAACATATGTATACTTTTATTAAAGTATTTTTGCAAGACAAATCTATTCAAGTAGTTTTCACATTTTCAAACTCAATGACTTAAAAGTTATTCATAATTTATATTCCCAATGTTTGACTCAAATCATGTCCAAAACGACTTCATTTACCAAACCGGAGGGAGTACATAGTACACATGGGCTGAGGACACGCTACCATTCTTCCTTGCTACTCTGATTCGTTATCTCTCGGTTATCCCCGAGATTATTTAAGGTCACAATTTACAACAGCAGCACGAGTTTGAAGCCACCCACATGAATACAACAACAAACAGGACGGAACATTTGCCTACTTATAAGCCCATCACAGACCAGCAAGACCCAAAGCTTGCACATTGAAGAGCCAGCCAGCCACCCCAACCAAGGGCAGACTATAAAGCCTAATAGACATAACAGTTTTACAACAGGCACAAAGCCGCAAATTATTATTAGTTCTCTCTAGGTGCTGCTAAAGTTCGTGTTCCCATCTTCACCTCATATGATCATCTCACAGAGGATTGGGCGATGCGAAGATCAATCAATGGCTCTTTCTTCTTAGGGTACGTTCATCACCTGGATGGACTGCAGCGTGTCGCAGAGTGCGATCACCAGGTCGCCGGACTGGATCATGCCCCTTGCCTTCAGAAGGGAGAAGGTGCGGTTCAGGTTGCTGTCCATGTCGTCGGAGAAGGCGAGGCGGAAGGGGATGAGGCCCCACTGGAGGTTCAGCCGTCTCCTGACGGATGTCGAGGTTGTGAAGGCGAAGACCGGGCAGTCGGGACGGCAACGCGAGAGCAGGGAGGCCATGTGGCCAGTCTTCGTGAAAACAAAGACGGCATCAACTCCCAGGCCATTAGCTGCAGATGGAAGTGGGTTTTGTTTAGACTTATCTTCAAAGCAAATGGATTCTAATATTCTCAGTGACCAAGATAATGGACAATAATAGGACGATGCAACAGAAAAGGTAATAATTGCTATGACAACATAACTATGCTAGGGTCTGAATTCGTGGTGGCACCGTGGCAGTACTTACCCATTTTAGCTGCTGAGTTGCATATTTCTTCTGATATCTTGTCAGAGAAGGAAGATGAAACACCTTGTAGTTCCAGTGACTCGTGGCGCTTCTCCTCCCGCCACCACTTCTCTATCCTGAGGCTAACGCTCCTGAGAACACTAAGAGCCTTCTCTGGATATTTCCCCATTGCTGACTCACCAGAAAGCATAAGAGCATCCGCACGCTGGCGGACAGCTTCAGAAACATCAGCAACTTCAGCCCTTGTGGGTAAAGGATACTCAATCATCGAGTCCAGGAGCTGAGAAGCAACAATGACTGGCTTGTTGAGCTGCCTGCACAGTTGAACTATCTTTTGTTGTATTGCGGGGACCTGCTCCAAGGGAACCTGTGCTCCCAAATCCCCTCTGGCTACCATGGCACCATCTGATGCTCGGATGATCTCCTCCAGGTTCTTTAAAGAATCGATACTCTCAATTTTCGCAAGGACTGATATATCACTGATCATATAAGATTAAGCATTATTAGAGCAAGGAACCAACAAAATTCAGTGAATTGAAGGAAAAACTTCAGAAACACAGTACTAGCAATTCTTTCAGATTTGGATGTTTGAGAAGTATAAAAGATAACATAGCAAAATTGATATCACTTGCAGTTTGGAATTAGCGATTTTAATCTAGGTAACTTTTTGTGTCACTAACTCAGTTTTAACCACAAAACATGAGATGGATGTACAATGGCATACTGGCAATTTTGCCAGGAGGTACACACAATGTTTCTAGTACACGCAGATGAATTGGGGGTGCTGAGATGACACCAAGTGTAATTTTTTTTTGGCACAGAGATGACAGCAGGTTGAGGCTAGCCAGACAATTATAAACAGCTCTTATTATGCTTCGGTGAATCACGTTGTCCCACAGCATTATTTGGAAAAGGAGGAACACAAGAAGGGAGATATCTTGTTGATTCACCATTTTCTCTAGTAACTACATGAAAGACATATATTCCAGGCTGATTTTTTTTGAGGTTCGAATACAATTAAAACCCTACCAGTATGAGTAATCATGTGGGACTGATCAGGAACCGACCACAAACAGTGGCTAAGCATCCAGAACAGTTCTAGGAACACCCATTATCAGTTTCATAATGTCAACTATGGCTTTTCTAAGAAAACATAAACTTAAATGATAGTACAGAATTATACTCCTGGTACCTGCCACGACTCCTTGCAGCTATGTAGCTTTTCAAATGTTTAATTACTTCTGCTGACTTGACAAATGAAACAGCAATGAAATCTACACCTTCAGCAATTCCAAAGTCTATGTCAAGCCAATCCTGCACAAGTTGTCACAAGAAAAAAGGAGCAGCATTGTTATAAAGTTACGTGTGGCTTTGAACTAATACATGTTTTGAACTGACCATGGCATTGACCGAAAAAACAAGCTGTAAATCAATTGCAATACTAGTACCAAGGGACAGCATAGGTTAACAAAGTTTTGCAGTCTTTTGGTAATTACAGTACGAAATTTATTATGCTAACGCAAGTACCTTTGATGAAATTGTAGGAAGCATAGCATTCCTCTCACGGACAATACTTCCATTACGCCAGAATGTAAGATTCGCACGAGGCAACAGCAAACCAGGATCTGTGCAGCGACACTTAACATCTGGTCCTAATTTCTCAATCACCTCAAACCGAGCCATTCCACCATCCACAAGAAGCTCATCACCAACTCTCACATCTGTGTAGAATTTAGATGCAAAATTTGCAGTGAACAATAACAATGAACGACATTAACAAATAGGTCAGGTTAAATACCTTCAGCAAACCCATCATAGTTCACACTAATAGTTCGTTCAGGGAGAGGTAATTCAAATGCTCTAACGCTAAATGTCCATACTTCTCCATCCTGTGGAATCCAACAAATGTGACATGATTTGTTAATTGCTCCAGAATTGTTATTGGGTAAAAATAATGTAGCTCAAGAAAACCAAGGATTATTGAATAGATGTACAACCAAAGTTCTAACTAATTTCTTTTTCATTTATTTTTCTGATCAGGAAAAATAAAAAATTATGTCAGTTATTCTATGGTTAAAAACTTGAGATGACAGTTAGCAGTTTCTTTGGATTACTAATATCAATGTATTATCTAAAACACAACTATCATCAGACACTACCATTGATTACAGGCAAGAATCTACCTAGAATTTTCCTTTTTTTCAAAAAGTTATTCATGCTATAACTGAAGGATCTGAAATGCAGTTGCAAAAAAGGATGCAGACTGAGAGACTCCGCAAAACAACACTAGAAATTTCAGCATTCTGAAAACTTCTACATGGCTTTATACTAATAAGTAAAAAAAGATATAGATAAACTATTACTAAATTCAATAGCTACTAGTAGACACGTTAACTTCAAAACTTTAACAAAGCATTAAACCAGCAAGCCAAGTCTTATTAATGAGCTAACAACACGCTGCATGTCCGTCATTGTTGGAATTTGCAGCAAGTTAAATGCTTAAAATTGATTAACAGAATGAGGATAATTTTTATGAATCTAATCATTTACTAATAAATGGGCCAAGCATTCTACAAATTAAGTTAATTCAGATTAAACCTAGCTCAAGAGATTCTGATCCTGAAATGGAATTTATAACCAACGCCCAGGCGGATATTCTTGTGTTTTCCCCAGTGCTAAATGCCATACTTACAGGAAGGTTTGCAACAGAGAAAAACAACCATTTGAGTCTTGGGCCTAAGATCTAGAAAAACGACCTTCAGAAGCTGAATGTCATCACTTTACTAGTCTAGAACCTCAGCACCCTATCTTATATGCAGAGAAAGCCAAAACGTGTGGTGATGTGTACCATGAACTTTATTTGAGTTACACTGATACTGAAAGCCTTAATTTTTTTTTAAAAGATTGAAAGCCTTGAAAATGACTACAACTTTTACAATCCAGTGTTCCACAACCATTTTAAATTTCCGAATGCTTTTCCTTCTATAGCAATTGCAAACATGAGCTGAAAATCTAAATCAACTGAGCCATTTCGTTTTTTTTTGTTGAAATCCTGACTCGCCAGTTTTTTCAGAAGTATGAAACGACAATGCCGACACTGCCACCAGCCCACCACCCTTTCCTTTCACCCACATTGCACAAGCGCATTTCATCGAATACGTTCAAGTGATGTGCAGGCGTCTCCACACTGAAAACTCGAAACTGCAACGCCAAGCCCAAAACTGCACATCAGCCTACACAAACGCACAGCACCTCACCTCCGCCTTGGCCGACGACGCGCCGCCGAGGTCCCCCATGTGGATCTCGCTGCCCTCGGTGTCCATCATGACGGCGACGGCGAACCCTTTCTCCTCGTTGAGCCTCCTGACTGCCCGGATGACGCCCCGGTGCCACTCCAGGTCCCCGTGGCACATGTTGACGCGGGCCACGTTCATCCCGCCGACGGCGAGCGCCTCGAGCTGCTCGGGCGACGAGGTGGCGGGCCCCACGGTGCAGACGAGCTTGGTGCGGCGCGTGCTCCGGAACCCGTTCTCGCGGAGCTCCGCCTCCGTGACGGCGTCCACGTCGATGGGCGCGAGGATGCCATTAGGGTTGGGGAAGTCGGTGAGGTCGGAGGCGGCGGCGGTCTGGGAGGTGGAGCGGAGGCGGGGGAGGAGGCGGGAGCGCGCGGCGGCCGGGAGGCGGAGGAATGGGGAAGGGGAGGGAGACGGGGAAGGTGTGGGGGCCTTGCGGCCCGCCGGTGTGTGCAGGAGGGAGTGCGCTGCGGCGGCGGCGGCCATGGCGGTGGCGGTGGCGGGAGGCGGAGGAATGGGAAGGGGAGTGGAGGAGGAGATGCGCGTGACAATTCGATGGGGTGGCGGAGATTGCGAGGCGGGCTCGCTGCTCTGCTCGCTGAACTGAGATTCGGTGACATTGCTCGGTGCCATTGAGTCACTGGCATGTGGGACCACTGACATGTGGGTCTCACATGCCAGTGACTCAATGAGCCGAGAATGGCACTGAATCTGAGTCCCTGCTCGCTTGGGGTGGGGAGCATCGCTGTTGAGAAGAATGACGTAGCCAGCTGAGTTGGCGGTCTCTGTCCTATGTGCGCAGACGCACGCGACACCGTGTCATTGTCCTATGAACGGAGGGCAGTTCCAAATTCCAAAACGGAGGGCAGTTCCAAATTCCAAATGCAGGGGTTGTGATTTGAGAGGAGACATTTTTTTTTGGCGGGTGTGAGAGGAGACATCTGTATCTCTCGATTTGGGTCCGGCTGTTCATCGCCAATGCTCTGTTCTGTTGCGTTCCAACCTCGAAGACAGAGTTGGTTCCTCTGTTCTGTTCCATCCCCTGCATTCAGAATTTCTTCCTGGTTTATGGCTTTGCATCCCAACCCATACTGAGTACATGGCAATACTATACAGAAGTTCTTCCTTGGTTTATGGCAATACTATAGTTTCTTCTGGTTCACTGAAATCACCATTCTTTCAAATTCCATTGCAGCATTACCTGGAGAAGATGTTACAGCAAGAATCAAGATGCAGTTTCGGAGAAACAGGGCTTAACAATGAGACCTCTGCACAAGAGACAAGACCGCGCTATCCAAAGCCTTGCAGGATGCAGGATCACCCTGCACTGCACACCATTCAGTATTTGATACACACAACATACATGGGAGAAAATTCAGCATTTTCAGCTTGTCCAGACATGAGTATGTTGGACCCTCGATCTATGTCTATGGTAATGACAAGTAACTTCTGCGGTCATGATGGAAAACCCATTGTGAAAACGAAAGTTCTAGTTGTGTTTCCTTTATGCTGGAGCAGACATGAACTCAAATACGTTACAGTTCAAAAAAAAAGATTGAAAAAAATGGAGCATGCAACTCTAATGGCTAAATTATTCATCTTGCAATCTGAGGGCTTCTTTTATGCTCAAAACCTTGGACTTCGGCTTGACTTCTTCACTAGAGATTATCTTCAGAAAGTGTATGTTGTAAATTTGACCATGGTCACAATAATCCATCATTTGCAGGTTCAGTAATAACGATCCTACAAGGAAACCACTGTTACGAATAGAGGAGAAGATGGAGACTGAACTGGATAATTCTATTGAATAGCCCCAAATGGGTATATATACATGTGACTCCCCAAACCCTAGACACTAGGATATTACAAGATTACCCTTGACTATTATGCCCTTAACTCCCCTCTCAAATGACGTGAATGCAATGGTGTTGCATTTGGAGAGTTGACACTAAGCACTAGGCTTAAACACTATGATTACATGACGCATCCAAAGTCCGAAATCAAAAATGTCGTCGAAGTGTGGAACTCTTGAACCCTAGACACTATTACACCCTTAACAGCCACACCTCATCGGGAGTCAGCATTGGGGGGGTAGCATAATTTGAAATCAATCAACAAGAACAGTAATATTACCAACCTTGGTGAGAACTTGCATTAGGTCCTCAATCTGCTATTTCAAGCACACCAGGCTCCTGATGGCACATTTCCGGGTCTTAGGTTCTGGCAGATGAGGTCCTGACCATGGATGATGTTAGAATTTATGCTTGCAACACCAAATTGGAGTATATAGACAGGACATCCGATATTGTTTATGCAAAAAGACGTAAGCCAGGCATGTAGACAGAACTACGCATACTAGTACTGTATGCAATGGAGCTAATGAATTTGCAATTACAACCATTGTAACAAAAGGAACAGCAAAGATCATCTTATAGTTCAATTCCTTTGTAGGGACAAAAAAAAAAGAAAAAGAAGAGATATACAAGGACGACTATAGTGAAGTGCAGTATATTGGTTGGTGCCTAAACTTGTTGATCCAGATGTACGCGTGCTTAGATACCACGAATGTTCAATATGTGAAAGTTTAAGGATTTATGTGTCACAAGTGCACATAAATATGGCTAGTAGTGTTGCATTGTTGTACTCAATATATAATGTATGTATCATCAACGGTTGGCTGTAGGTTCTAACATCATTTTGGTTCCACCACATCACTGTAATAACTAACAGAATGTTCAAGTGGAGAGTTGCATTTTAGGAAAACACCAATTGAGCACCTGACCATTTTGTAAAAAGAAACAAAGAAACCAGAGCTTACCTTCAAAACGGGCATCTAGACGTTTCTCCTCGAGGTAATCGAAACGGTTCTGTAGACTCCGCGGAAGCAACTTTATACCATCACAACTTCTAATCTTAAGAACTCTAAGAGATGAGTATGCTTGAGGCCTATCCGGTAAGGATGCCAGGCTTCTGCAATAGGAAAGATCGAGTTCCTCCAGTGACCAGAGCTCTCCTAAGCAAGATTCCAGTGATTCCAACTTACTGCAGAGTGCAATTTCCAAGGTTTTGATAGACGGAGGAATATTAGTAACCACTGACAAACCATCGCAGCTCTGTATTAATAGAGATTCTAGGCATGGAAATGGAAGCAAGCGATGGTTGGCTACAGATGACAGCTTCAGTACAACTGTTGACGTTGTGGCTTCACTACTGCTGCATCCTGGAATTAATGATGATGTATCCAGCCTCACAACACCTTCTCCACTCACCAACCTCGTAACCTCCAGCTGACTGAATACGATGGACTTGACAATATTACTGCATCTGACAATACTTAACGTCTTGAGAGATGGTGGCAGGTCGGGGATCTCTACCAAAGATTCACAATTTTCTATCCTTAGAGACTCCAGACATGGCAGGAGCCCACCCCGTTCTGGAGCTGGAGCAGATTGCTCATCAGAAGCTTCTCAGGCATACCAGGACCTGGAACACATTTTCTGGCAAGTAGACAAGAGTATCACAATTCCAAATGTCCAAATCTACTAGGTGTGCAAAATGTGTCCATAGAGCTAGTGCGCTTGAGTTGGAGAACAAGAGGTTGCAACCAGTTAACCACATAGCTGGCAGAGCGAGTGTACCATTCCATTTCTTCTTGACACGCAGCAGTGTTGTTTCTGTTTCATCGTGTGACACATGCAGACCCAGAGAGGTCAATGAAGGAATGAATCTACTAGCTGCCTCTAGGGATATTTGTTGTTCACCAGGTCCTCCAAATATGGATAATTCACTTAGCTTCGGTGCTTCAGGTAGATCAGTCAACCTCGGGCAGCTATCGATATCCAAGCTCTGCAGAAGAGGAAAGGTTATCTCTTCTCCTGGAGTTCCTTCGGTTGCCCCCCACCTCTGAAGAGCCGGCAAAACAGATAACTTTAGTTTCCTTAGTGTTGGAAATGCAGAGCGGCAGCACACAGTTTCAGCTTCGCCACATGATTGTCTAACCAATAATGACCCTTTTGGTAGTGCACTCAGTCTGCCACATTCCGAGATTGACAGCTCCTCAAGCCGAGGAAACGTTACCTCTTCGCCTGAGATTCCTTCGCCTGCTCCCCACCTCTCAAGGGCTGACAAGCTAGATAATTCTAGTATCCTCAGTACTGGAAATGCAGAGCGGCAGCACACAGTTTCAGCTTCGCCACATGATTGTCTAACCAATAATGACCCTTTTGGTAGTGCACTCAGTCTGCCACATTCCGAGATTGACAGCTCCTCAAGCCGAGGAAACGTTACCTCTTCGCCTGAGATTCCTTCACCTTCCTCCCATCTTTCAAACATAGTCAACTTACCTAGCGTCATTTTCCTCAATGCTGGAAATGCGGAGCGGTACATAGTGTCAACTCCACTAATCACTGGTGTAGCTTTCGGTAATGCAGTCAAACTTTTACACTCCTCAATCTCCAGCTCCTCAACCTTGGGAAATATCGGCTGTGGGAGCTCCTCATGTGTCTCCCACCATGCCTCCAAATTTTCCATTCCAAACAAGGTAAGAAACTTCAGTTCCGGAAATGTGACAGGTGTAGTACCACCGCTGCACAAACAATGTACTCTCTCCAATCCCTGCAAGTGAAGAACTTGCAGAGCTGGTAACTCCCAGAGTGCAGGAAGCTCCTTGACCTTTTTGCAACCAAATAACTGAAGCTCCACCATGCCTCTCAATGTACTCATCCATGCTGGGAAAGTACTGCTCCCAAAACGATTTATCCTCAGAGCCTTCAACCCATCATGGGGTTTAAGACCTTCCAGCACCTCATTATTATTATTATTCTGTGCTTCCTGGTAGATCCAACGTAACACCAGTTCGGTCAGTTTTTTCTTGTTTCCGACACCTGCTGCTTGGGCATCCACTCCTTTCACATTTTCAAGCTGGCTTAGCTCCAGTTTACCGCCAAGGTCCAAATGCTGCAGTTCTCTCAAATTACAGCAACCCGATTCGGTACTTGCCACAAAGTATGTAAGTGTCTGTAGGGAAGTAAGGTGTCTGAGCTCTGCGGGCATGCTATTCAAACTTGGACATCCATGAGTGTAGAGGTGACGGAGGGCAGTCAAATACTTCAGTTCCTTTGGAAGTCGTTCAAGACGATGGCAGCAAGAAAGGTTCAGTGTTTGCAGATGATATAGGATGCTAATATCTCCAGGAAGTGCTTTGATGCCACTACATGAGAGATCAAGATACCTCAAGTGATGAAGATATTTAGGCCTTAGGATTGAACCACCCTCGATCTTCAAAGCTCTGATAGAGTTGTATTTTGATAAAATCTTCAAATCTTCTTCATATCGTCTGCCACAAATCAGTGTTTGCAAAGTTGGAGATCCTTTCTCTAGGGAAGCATTCAGAAGAGTTTCTGGTCGACGGATTGACAAATACAAGTGACGAACTGAACAAAGAATATCCTCTCTTTCGCTTGGGTGTGTAGCTCTTGCAGCACATTCTTCTCCCATAGCAGACTTTGCAACATCATGCATAAGGTCGTGGATCTTGCAAGTAATTCTAGAACAATACCTGTACTTATTACCCTCGCCAGAAATATAATATTTTTCGTCAAATGGGACATTTTTCAAATCCTGAAAAAATGACCTTGACTTCAGTTCATTGACAATTCTCTCTCCAAAGGTTTCAGGACACACTTTTGGTTGGTCTGGGATAAAACCATTAGCCATCCATAAGTGTATTAGCATTTGCACATCAATCTCATAATTCTTGGGAAACATAGCACAAAAAGCAAAGCATTGCCGCATATATGATGGCAAGCAATTGTAACTGAGTTTAAGTACTGGTAAAATTCCATTTTCCTCGTCACAAGTCGTGCTTGCATTTAGTACTGCATCCCATTCTTGCTTGCTGGTTTTGGTACCCAGTAAAGAGCCTAATGCTGTAGCAGCTAAAGGAGAACCAGCACATCTCTTGGCAACTTCACCAACCATGTTAACTACTTCACCAGGCCATTCCTTTTCTTGTTTTGAACTGAATGCTCTAGCTTCGATAATTTTCCCTATGGATTCGTCATCCAAGCTTCCAAGTTTGTAGGCTCCTTCACTTGTTCCCATCATTAGTTTAGCAACAGCTTCATCACGAGTAGTTGTCAGCACTGAGCTACCATTGCCACCTTGCTGAAGGTAGGACTTCAGCCTTTCCCACTTGTGCTCATCACGATTCCAGACATCATCCAATACGAGGAGGTACCTCTTCCCACTCACCGCCTTTCGAAGATTGTCCAGTGCTGATGAACTTTTACTTGCTTCACAACCATTCTCTTTCACTATTCTGTTAGCCAGGGAATCCACATTAAAATCATCAGAGACACACGCCCAGAGCCGCAACTCGAAATGCTTTTGAATTTCAGGGTCATTGTAAACGAGCTGAGCTAAGGTGGTCTTGCCCAACCCCCCCCATTCCGACTATCGGAAGGACTATGAGATCTTTACTGTTGGCTTCAGCAAGCAATCTATCAACAATATCCTTCTTCTCTTGAGCTCTTGATTCGCTGGCAATGTCCACACAATCTGTGGGAATGGAAGCATCTGTCTGCCTCCATTTCATGGCCATTTGCGGCTGTGGTTTGAATTCGAACCTGAATGCATTCATCTCTGAGATGAGGACATCCATTTCTTCCAAGATCACACAGAGCCTTTTTGCCATCTTGCAACGGAAAACGACACGGTTGTGAGAAGGGAAGAGCTTTATTACATCCATGCCGAGCGCCTTGTAGTGGCCATCCGCCTTGGCTTTGCGGCGCAGCGCCTCGTACTTGAACTCGTCGAGGACATCATTCGCCTTGTAGGCCACCGTCCGCACCTCCTCCAGCCAAGCTTTCGCCCCTTCTCTGTGCTTCGCCGCCTGCTCCTCTGCGTCGGCGATGACGTCGAGGATGGCCGGCAGCTTGCGCTTCAGGAGCTTGTGCTGCTCCTCCATGCCCTCCATCACCTGGTACTGATCCAGGAGATAGCTGGAGGCCTTTTCCTTCACCATGGACAACAGTGGCCCGACCACCATGGTGGCCAGTACCTCAGCCATGGCTGCACCGGGAGCTCCAAAACACACGCGCCCAGTGGGCAGGGAAACACTGTTGCTGGGTGCAGATGGAGAAGCTAGACAGGGGGGTTGAGAAGCTGCTTTTGCGGAAGATGGACCAAGTGGATGTGTTTAATTGGTTGCATAAACTACGGCAATACAGAAGCATGTTCATCCAGGTGTGTTCGATCTGTGCATCTTGATCTGCGCCTCTTCAACCAACGAGAGGCCAATTAAGGAAAATTTCAAACCATGTGAGCGCATGTGCAGATTGCACTAGTTTTGGACCATCCATTGGCATCTCGAGGCCGGGAGGAAAAATAATAGTAGTTTTGTTTAGTAATGACAAGCTGACAATGGACAAAGTCTCTAGGATCTGTTACTTACACCCATCCCCACGTTTCATGTCTAAGAGTACTCCCTTTGCAGAGTGTTTTCGGTTTTCTTGGTGCAGTGTTGGTTAGCTTGGTAATTTTTCACTGGACTGTTTGCCAGTTCAAGAAATAATAATAATAATAATAATAATAATAATAATAATAATAATAATAATAATAATAATAATAATACTAATAGTAATAGTAGTAGTAGTAGTAGTAGTAGTAATAATAATAATAATAATAATAATAATAATAATAATAATAATAATACAACGAAAGCCCGATGATTTTCTTAGCGGATAGGGTAATTTAGCGCGGTCGGTACCTTTGCCGCACCTCGCAGTGAAGCCGTCGGCGCGCCACCAGGAGGCAGCGGAGCCCTTCCCCGCTGTCCGCCTCGGCCGCTTCCTTGTTCATGGACTCCGGAACGACGAGGCCCTCGGCCTCTTGACGCCCGGTGAGGGCGAGGGCCGGTCGGCAACCCCGTCGATGCCCACGAGCAGCGCGATGAGGATGGGCGTCCGCGGCGTATCAGCCCCTGATGGCATCACGGCAAGGAGCCCATCAGTAGGCTCCGCCCAAGCCAACGCAGATCTGAACGGCGCCGGCTCTGTACGGGAGGTGGGGTGGAGGAGGCGGGGAGCGGACGCCACTGGGTGCTGGGGCGCGAGGTAGTAGGGAGCCGCGCGGCGGCCATGGGGGCGCGACGAATAGACCATGGCCGTGGCGGGCGCGAGGTTCGTTGCCTGGTTTGACGACGGGGCGGGGGGGGGGGGGGGTGTTGAAGCCATTTCTGCATCGCCGCGACTATGCTGTTGATGTAATAGTAGTAGTAGTTTTTGTTCGAACTAAAAGAAAAAAATTTTGTTTTCTCAAGAACAACTGAACAAGCCAAGTACACAAGATTATTTCCTAACAGACTCGCCATTATCGTTGCAGGAAAAAATGGGCAACTTTTCTAGGAGCACCTCGCGTGCATCAATCACAAGCGCCGGTGCCCGGAGCCCCGGACCCGACCAAGAAATCGAGTCCCTCCCTCGTCCGTGGCTCTCGGTTTGTCTACGAGCCAGCTGCTACGGTTTACCACCGATTCACAAATAGCTCGCGATGGATACAACGAGAGGAGAATTCGGAGTTGCAGAGGAAGACAAATTCGTCTCTCCGCTCGGTTCCATCCCCTGCTGCTCCTTCTCATGTCATTCTGTCCCAGCCCACCCGTACAGAGCATGTCACAACTCATGACGATTCTGTTGTAAAGTGAATGAATTGATTGATTGTGTGGGGGTGGGCCCCACTATTTATGTACGGTGAAGGGCGTACAAAGCACCCTTTGGAAGGAGTAGACGCACCCGTACGGAGAGACACACCCGTACGGGAACAGCTGCCTCTGCAATTAATGATTAAGTTAATTACATAATTAGGCTAATTGATCACCTAATAATTATTTCTTAACACTCCCACTTGATCAATAGCTTCATGAGATCTTTATGTAATTTGAATTCAATCTTCCTTGGACATTATCTTGTAAAACTCCTCCATAAACCCTATGGGAAAAACTTGAGGAGAAACCAATCTGTGTGTATATGCTACTAAAACTCCTTTAAAACCCAGTGGGAAAATATTAGGAGAAAATAGCATTATTGTCTTGTTAAATATTTGTATGAGAAAACCTTTGGTAAGGGAAAACTCATATATTAGAATAATGATCTGAGGATCATGTATGAACATCCTTCTCCAAAAACCTAATAGGAAAATATGAGAAAGGATTTATATCTTCTTAAAAACTCTTAGAGAAAACAGAAGATATGACATAGAATATGTCTTGTATATCACCCTTAAAACCTTAATGGAAAAATTAGGTGATATGGTCTTGTATTGTTGTTGCCTCGTTAAAACCTTTTTATGAGAAACCTTGTGAGGAAAAACTCATACGGAAAAAAGAGTACACTAATCGGATGAGTATTTATATAGGTTATATCAAAGAGAATCTCCCCCGATTCTTGCAAATTTTTGAGTTGTCTCATACCAATTCCAAAAACATATTTCCGGAATAATGATGTTGGTAATGATTTTGTGAATAAATCCGCAAGATTATCACAAGATTTAGTTTGCAAGATTTCTATCTCTCCTACCTTTTGTAGTTGATGAGGATAAAATAATTTAGTAGCCATATGTTTTGTAAGATTACTCTTTATATAACCTTGCTCTCATTTGTGCAATACAAGCAGCATTATCTTCATACATTATGGTAGGGTTCATGATTGAACTTATACCACATGATCGTTGTATGTGCTTTATCATTCGCGAAGCCACACACATTCACGTGATGTTTCAAATAATGCAATTATTTCGGAATGGTTTGTGGATGTGACTATTAGAGTCTGTTTTGATGACTTCCATGAAATAGCCGTTCCACCATGTAAGAACACAAAGCCCGTCCGAGATCCGGCTTCATGGGGATCGGATAAATAGCCGGCATCCGTGTATGCAATTAATGATTTATCTTGGTTAATTTTGTAAAATAATCCAAGATCTATTGTGCCAATGAGATATCTGAAGATATTCTTAACTCCCGCCCAATGGCGTTGTGTTGGAGCAGCGCTGTATCTAGCTAGCAAGTTTACCGCAAATGCAATATCAGGTCTGGTACAATTTGCGATATACATCAACGCCCCAATGGCACTGAGATATGAAACTTCTGGTCCCAATACCTCTTCATTTTCACCTTTAGGTCTGAATTGATCTTTATCAATTTCAAGAGAGCGAACGACCATAGGTGTTTTAGATGGATATGATTTATCCATATTGAATTTTTGTATAATCTTTTGGATATAAGCGGCATCGGTGTACTAAAATCCCTTGTTGGGAGATGCTCAAGTTGTAAACCCAAGCAAAATTTGGTTTTACCCAAATCTTTCATTTCAAATTCCGTCTTAAAATGGTTGCGTGTTTCATCTATATCTCGTTGAGTTCTAATGATATTAAGGTCATCAACATATACGGATATGATACGTAATCCGATTGAGGATTTCTTGATGAATACACATGGGCAATCATCATTATTGGAAAAACCCTTCCCAAGAAGGAATTCCTTTAGTCGGTTGTACCACATTCTTCCCGATTGTTTTAAGCCGTATAATGACTTTTGAAGTTTTACACAATACATGTTGCGTGAATGATTCTTGTTCGGGATATCAATTCCTTCCGGAACTTTCATGTATATATCCGAATCTAGTGACCCATATAGATATCTTGTCACTACATCCATGAGATGCATGGATAGACCTTTTTGTGCTTGCCAATGATATTAGATATCGGAATGTTATACCACTCATAACCGGAGAATATGTTTCATCGAAATCGATGCTTGGGTTTCTGCGTGAACCCTTATGCTACAAGCCTCGCTTTGTATCTCACCACCTCGTTGTTTTCATTTCTTTTACGGACGAAAATCCATTTTGATCCCACGGGAAAAATATGACGAGGAGTAGGTATTCTTGCGGAGAATACCTCTCGTTTCTTGAGCGAGTCTAATTCGCCTTGATTGCTTCCTTCCATTTGACCCGGTCGGAGCGCTTGATGCACTCTGCCATGGACTTAGGTTACCGGATCAATGCGAAGTTCACTTGCAATCTTAGTGGCAAAGTAAATGTCGACATTTGTAGTCTTTCTATTGTATGATTCTGCAGAATCAATATAATTAATGGAAATTTCTTGTACCCCTTGTGACTCATCATGATTTCCCACAACGATAGAGTCCGGGTCTTCCGATGCCCTAGCATTTATATTATTTTGTGCACTTGTGCTAGGCATGTGATGTATCCGTTGAACATCCATATCATTTGGATTTATAATATCCAATTGGTGTGGTTCAACCTTTATAATATCCATATCATGTGTATCTTCCGATGCCCTAGAAATTGTAGTGGTTCGGCTTTTATTTTAAGATAAGAAGGTTTTAATATTAATTTTCCCGTGGCACATATGTTGCACACAAAGTCGATGGCTTGGGAAATTTTGAAGTGTTTAATTTGTGACCAATTGAATTGCCGATAATTTTTCTCATCATCCCTATGCCGGGATGACCAAGGCGATCATGCCAAATCTTGAAGACATCAAGATTTTGAAAAATTACCTTGTATGCAACATGTTGTACGGGTTTGATGTATGTGTAATACAATCCGATGATAGTGAAGGAATTTTCTCAAGCGGTCGCTTGTTATATCCGTCATGTTTAGTGATGAATAGATATTCATCTTTGTTGTCACTATTTGTTTCTACATGGAAACCATTGCGACGGATGTCTTTGTAACTCAATAAGGTACGAGTTGAATCGGGATACGGAGTGCATCCTCAATTACTATTTGAGTACCCATAGGGAGAACTATTGTGGCTCGCCCCGAACCAACAATTATAGCATCGCATCCTGCGATAGTTGTGACATTTCCTTTACTCTTTTTGAGAGTTTGGAAATATTTAAGTTCTACGAGTATGGTGTTAGTTGTGCAACTATCCACCAAACAAAGTTCTTCCTCCATTTGGATTGTTCCCGTAGGATAACCTAGAATGAGTAAAATAAATTATAAGTTTTGAACTCATACATTATACAATACATACTTTATTCAATAATATTATAAGTAGCATATGTCTTACAATATTATGTGACAACAATTAATACAACACAATTATTACATAAATATGGCTATAGAACGAAGTTCTTTGATACTATAGAACGAAGTTCTTGTCGGGGAGCATAAATCTAAGACATGTCTCCGAACACGTCATTGGATGGTCCATCCACAAGCATGTTGTCGGTATCGTCGATGCTATCAATTATCATGTCGTACGTGCGAAGAATTCGTCCAACCGCATTGGATCTTTCTCCTTGTTGTGTTCCGCCGGAACATCCTTGGAGCAACCGGCATCCGGAGTGTGAGTAGTGAAGTGTGCTTCAAACTTGTCCCCATGAACTTGCTTTCCGGCGTGCTTTTGGTAGAGATCAACCAAATGCTTAGCGAGTGTGGCACTTTCTAGTTGTGTGATTGTGACAACCACACCTCTGACAAGCTTGAGAGTTGTCATGAGCATTGTTTTTCTTGAAAGTGTCTTTGTTGTTGCTAGAACCCTTGCCTTTCTTAAAATTCTGCTTCTTCCATTTTCCCTTGAAATTCCTTTTGAATTTCTTGCCACTGAACTTTTTATTATTATTATTCTGAGCATTGAAATGTACTTCCGGCGAGGTGCCGCACCCACGGGCGAATTTGATGATTCTTTGTTAAGAGCTCATCATGCTTTTCCCGCTTGGAGTAAATCATATATTAAGTCGGAATATTTAGTATACTTGTGGCGACGGTATTCTTTGTTGCAATATCCTGTTAGCGAGGAAGAAATGTAGATAGAGTCTTTTCTATCATGTCCGCATCATCCTAAGGTTGATTGCAAAATCGAAGCTTGGTACAAATCTTGTGGACGACGAAATTGTGATTCTCGCAACCGATTTGAAATCCATGAGACGGAGTAGTGACCACTCCCGTCTTGCTTCGAGCAGAATTACGCCTTGTTGCTGATTATAGCGTTCTTTGAGAGAGTCCCAAAGTTTCTTAGAATCATCTTCCATCATGTATTCTCGCTTTGAGGTCATGGTGGAGATGGTGTCGTAGAAAATGCAAGGCCGCAAACTTTTTTGTCTACGGGATAGGATTTTGTGGATCGGGTTCATTAATTGTATTAATGCAATCTTTGGTCGTTAGCACAATCTTGACATCCATAGCCCGGGTTAGATAATTACTATCATCGGCGACAAGTTCGGTGAAGTCTTTATTGATTAATTTAGCCATTTTCCTACATGAAAGAACCATGTATAGGATTAATTTATCGATGTAAATTTGTGTTGTAAAAATAGGCAAAATATATATGTAAGATGATTCTTACAAAATTAAGGTATATATATATATATTAATTCCCGTAGGAATAAATTTGACTTAAGATGTTCGTAGGCCAAAATCTTTGTTCATAAGAATCACTCGGATCACATTAAGGTTTTACCCAACTCGCCATACAGTGTAGAAGAGAGATGCACCTTCTCTGGAATGAGCCTTGTACAAAGGTTCTCTTCTCACACTTAAACAACAACTTGTTTTGCCATTCTATTTCATGGGATCTCCGGTCACATAGAATAGGTTACCACTACTGATCAACTTTTATGGGTCTCAAGCCCAATTCCATAGATACATTATCTATCACATTATGTGAAAGACCCTTTGTGAATTGGTCTGTCAGATTCTTAGCCGTATGAACATAATCCAAGGCTATCACTCTGGAGTTTCTCAATTTTCTGACAGATTTCAACCGCCTCTTTACATACCTAGAAGACTTCATGTTGTCCTTAGAACTGTTCACCTTGACAATCACTATCTGATTATCACAGTTCATTAGAATAGCCAGTATTGGTTTTTCAACTACCGGCAAATCCATTAGGAGTTCACAAAGCCACTCAGCCTCAACAGTGGCAGTGTCTAATGTTGTGAGTTCTGCTTCCATTGTTGACCTTGTTAAGATGGTATGCTTGCAAGACTTCCAGGAAACAACACCATCTCCAAGTGTGAACACATATCCACTTGTGGCTTAAAGTTCATCAGCATCACAGATCCAGTTTGCATCACTATATCCCTCTAGTACCCTAGGGTACTTGGAATAGTGGATCCCATAGTCCATTGTGCCGATTAGATAGCACATTACTCTTCCAAGAGCATACCAATGTTCATCTCTCGGATTTGAAACAAATCGGCTAGATTTGCTCACAGCAAACGAGATGTCAGGTCTCGTAGCACTAGCTAAGTACATCAAAGAACCAATTATTTGAGAATATCTTAGCTGATCTCTCATTATCCTTTTGTTCTTTTTTCAGATTCATACTAACATCATAAGGTGTTGGAGCAGGTTTAAAGTCACTATAACCAAAGTGACTCAAATTCTTTTCCACATAGTGAGATTGTGAAAGAGTTACCCCACCATTGCCTTCTATTACTAGCTTTATGTCAAGGATAACATCAGCCTCTCCCAAATCTTTCATTTCAAAATTTGAGACAAAAAGTCTTTAACTTCTTTAATCACATTAAGATTTTTCCCAAAAATCAGTATGTCATCCACATACAGACACAAGATCACCCCTTCACCTTTACCGTATTGATAGTACACACACTTATTAGCTTCATTCACAACAAAGCCAGCGGATGTCAAAGTTTGGTCAAACTTTTCATGCCATTGCTTGGGCGCTTGTTTGAGGCCATATAAAGACTTCATTAATCTACACACCATTCCTTCTTGACCTTTTGTTACAAACCCATCAGGCTGATCCATATAGATCTCCTCTTTCAACTCTCCTCGCAAGTCAAATTTATTCCTACGGAATTAATATATATATATATACCTTAATTTTGTAAGAATCATCTTACATATATATTTTGCCTATTTTTACAACACAAATTTACATCAGTAAATTAATCCTATACATGGTTCTTTCATGTAGGAAAATGGCTAAATTAATCAATAAAGACTTCACCGAACTTGCTTTGCCGATGATAGTAATTATCTAACCTCGGGCTATGGATGTCAAGATTGTGCTAACAGCCAAAGATTGCATTAATACAATTAATGAACCTGATCCACAAAATCCTATCCCGAGAGACAAAAAAGTTTGCGGCCTTGCATTTTCTACGACACCATCTCCACCATGACCTCAAAGCGAGAATACATGATGGAAGATGATCCTAAGAAACTTTGGGACTCTCTCAAAGAACGCTATAATCAGCAACAAGGCGTAATTCGCCCGAAGCAAGACGGGAGTGGTCACTACTCCGTCTCATGGATTTCAAATCGGTTGCGAATACAATTCTCGCTCGTCCGCAAGATTTGTACCAAGCTTCGATTTTGCAATCAACCTTTGGATGATGCGGACATGATAGAAAAGACTCTATCTACATTTCTTCCTCGCTAACGGGATATTGCAACAAGCAATACCGTCGCCACAAGTATACTAAATATTCGACTTAATATATGATTTACTCCAAGCGAGAAAAGCATGATGAGCTCTTAACAAAGAATCATCAAATTCGCCCGTGGGTGCGCACCTCTGCCGGAAGTACATTTCAATGCTCAGAATAATAATAATAAAAAGTTCAGTGGCAAGAAATTCAAAAGGAATTTCAAGGGAAAATGGAAGAAGCAGAATTTTAAGAAAGGCAAGGGTTCTAGCAACAACAAAGACACTTTCAAGAAAAACAATGCTCATGACAACTCTCAAGCTTGTCAGAGGTGTGGTTGTCACAATCACACAACTAGAAAGTGCCACACTGCTAAGCATTTGGTTGATCTCTACCAAAAGCACGCTGGAAAGCAAGTTCATGGGGACAAGTTTGAAGCACACTTCACTACTCACACTCCGGATGCCGGTTGCTCCAAGGATGTTCCAGGCGGAACACAACAAGGAGAAAGATCCAATGCGGTTGGACGAATTCTTCGGCACGAGACGACATGATAATTGATAGCATCGACGATACCGACAACATGCTTGTGGATGGACCATCCAATGACGTGTTCAGAGACATGTCTTAGATTTATACTCCCCGACAAGAACTTCGTTCTATAGTATCAAAGAACTTCGTTCTATAGCCATATTTATGTAATAATTGTGTTGTATTAATTGTTGTCACATAATATTGTAAGACATATGCTACTTATAATATTATTGAATAAAGTATGTATTGTATAATGTATGAGTTCAAAACTTATAATTTATTTTACTCATTCTAGGTTATCCTACGGGAACAATCCAAATGGAGGAAGAACTTTGTTTGGTGGATAGTTGCACAACTAACACCATACTCAGAGAACTTAAATATTTCCAAACTCTCAAAAAGAGTAAAGGAAATGTCACAACTATCGCAGGACGCGATGCTATAATTGTTGGTTCAGGGCGAGCCACAATAGTTCTCCCTATGGGTACTCAAATAGTAATTGAGGATGCACTCCTGTATCCCGATTCAACTCGTACCTTATTGAGTTACAAAGACATCCGTCGCAATGGTTTCCATGTAGAAACAAATAGTGACAACAAAGATGAATATCTATTCATCACTAAACATGACGGATATAACAAGCGACTGCTTGAGAAAATTCCTTCACTATCATCGGATTGTATTACACATACATCAAACCCGTACAACATGTTGCATACAAGGTAATTTTTCAAAATCTTGATGTCTTCAAGATTTGGCATGATCGCCTTGGTCATCCCGCATAGGGATGATGAGAAAAATTATCGGCAATTCAATTGGTCACAAATTAAACACTTCAAAATTTCCCAAGCCATCGGACTTTGTGTGCACCATATGTGCCACGGGAAAATTAATATTAAAACCCGTGCACGCCGCCGAACAAGATCCTCAAGCCGTCACCGGCGTCCACGGCGGCGGCAGCCGCAAGGGTCCTCTCGCCGTCACCGGTGTCCGCGGCGGCCGCGAGGGCGCACAAGGACCTCCGATGCGGATGATGACGATGCCACAAGGTGAGCTCTCTTCCGGCTTGTGGTCCGATGATTTGGTTGGTTAATCGATGGTTCGTCGTGTGGTTAGGATCAGGGGATCGATTTGGATTAGTTTTTGCAAATTCTGTTCGATCTGTCGCCATATGAATTGCTACAGATTGCTTCGTGTCTTTGATTAGATTTGTTTTTTTGGTAACATATTGGAACTGTCTAAGGCTCCTGATGATATTGCCGATTCCGATCTGCCATATAAATGATCATGTAGATTCAACGCGGTTGGTATTTGTCTCTGGTGAGCTTAGTACTTTGTTGTTTGATTGGAACCAGGCCTAGCGTATAAAATATAATGTCTGCTTATTCAGTTTAATTTAACTTTGTGTGTGCTTGTGTTTAGCTATCCTACTCTACTAAAAATAGGATGAAATGGCATCTATTTAAAAGCTTGCAAGTCACATTGATGTCCCTGCTTATTGTTGTACATAGCTCATGTCTGCTTAGAACTTTCATCTGAATATGCCTGTGCAAACAATAAGTAGTAAACATATGTAATTTATTAAAGGAAAGAGAGGTACTGTAACTGATTTAAACATGTTGCAGTGGTCTGTATGTGTCTTGTTCGCTTGAGAAATGAGTTCAGTGATGTTAATTGCTTCTTTTGGTATGCTTTGATGCAGAAGAGCGTTGTTCCTACCTGGTGAGATGCCTCGATTCAACAATGACTACAATCGTGTGCATGTTTTCTTATATAATCCGACCTTTACATTCATGAGATTCTCAAGCTCGATTATTCTCAAGCTCAAATATTGTCATCGTGTGCTAATTGCCTTTATGTTGCGTTTGCGGGTTTGTGGATTGGAGTTTAGAGAGCTCACGCCGAATCCGGAATTGCTAAGAATAGTAGGGGTTTGATGTTCCAGAATGCTTGACGAATAATGAAATTGAAGTAATCTGACATATATATCTCGCCAAAACCCTTTTATATGTTTACAACTAACCTTGGCCGGATGCACTTGGGGTGAATTGATTTTCCCGTGTAATTTGTTTCCCCAATTTGAACTCTACCTTGTGTGCGACGGTTTTAGGTGTCATGCCCTGATAAGTAGGATGTGATTGTGGCGGAGTTCAAGGTTTTCTACACTTAGTCAGTACACCAATCCGAAAATTGCTAAGCTGAAATCTATGTACGGTAGTTGTGCATATGGCTTTGTTAGGTCCCCCGAACGATCCTCTTTGTTAGGTTTTCTTGAGTAGGATGACATGCTTTACTCGGCTCTATCGTAAATAGTTCACCATCACACATTTTACCCGTACCTTTGTACCCCGCAGAAATTAATTTCGGATAATCCTTTCCCGAAACTATGTTTCGACTATTTCTTGCTCTCTCGGTAACAGCTTTGAATCTTATTATTTTGACGGATATGTAGTTGTCTATTTCTCGATCCCGTATCTTCGGTATCAAGCGAGGCATTGTCAACGATGAGATGTCGTCTCTACCGCAGAAACCTTTTCTAGCCTGTAGGGCTCTTAGAGGCGTTTGGAGCAACGCGGGGATGGTGGCCGGAGGTAAATTTCTCAAGCTTATGAGTTCGGTTCAAAGTTTATGTTATAGGTTCATAGTTTCACACATTCGGGTGTACTTCTATACCGATGCTTATGAGCTTCGCTTGCTAGTTCATTAATAAGATTAAGTGTACTTGACATGTACTATACAAATCTTGTCCTCACGAGTTATATTTGTCTTCTTTTGTTGTTGGAGTAGCTGTTCTTTCTGGGGCTTCAATACCAATACTGTCACAGGTTATGAGCACTATCAGTATTCTATTGCTGTCTTGGTTTAATCAAATCTAAGCACATGTCTATAATTTCTTTATTACTTTCTGCAGAGCTATCTTGTCTGGCAGAATCTGCTATTTTCTTCTGTCTTTGTTTTTCTCCATTAGGCTCACACATGTTCCAGAGCATCTGCCTGCCCCATTGTTTACGACTCATGCCTCTGCCACCAGAAAGCTGACCTCTCCTAATTCTGCAACAAAATAACGCGTGAGATGATGTGGCTACTTATAAGCCACAACCTCAATGGCTAAACTATTAGTATCATGTAATGTTACTAAAAGGACAAATTGCTTCTATTGATATGTGCTAATTGACAGTGTAGTATTTAATATATTTAGCGAGCACAAGTTAGCCTTCTAGATGATGCAATAAATAAGGTATACTTTTTCTTGCTAAATATATATACTAAATATTACCCTAATTTTGTTAGCTCAGTATACAACTAATTTTGTTGCTAATGTTATGTCCAAACAGACTTTATTTGCCCATGAACAAGTGACAGTAATAAACTAATTACATGTTATGATAAAAAAATAGGGAAAACCATGAATGTCTAATTGGATTCCGGTTTTCTTTATTTCAGGATTTATACGAACTCGCAAGGAATGTGTAGAGCTTTAATGCCCGGAGATGTGTAGAGCTTTAATGCCTGGACATGAAGAAAGCATGAGCGATGAAGCTATTTGGGAGACACTTCCGTAATGTTTCCATACTAGTGCATATGACTACCTTAGGCACAAGTCGCACAACTTGTCCACTAATTTGAATCGCAATCCATTGTTTTTAGTAAAAATAAGTATAGAATGCATCACTAAACCAAGAAACTTTAAGGTGTGCAATTTTGTAGTATTCATTTGATACTCTTCGGTAGTGGAATGTTGCACTATGTGCCATGAATCAATTGTAGGCTTCAAGTTAAATACAGAAAACAAATACATGATTCATCAATTTCACATTTTTTGCATTATCAGAAAAAACTATATAGTGCAAAAATAATATCGGAACAACTGTTAAGACCATTTTAATATTCTACTATACTAATGTAGTTAGTGTTATTCTGGTTAATTATTTGTATGATTGACACATAAACTACGAGATGCACCATTGTACATTGAAAAAGACATCTAACATTTCTAAATGCATAAACCCCATTTATTTACAAACTCTTCCTTGTTTAGAAAACTAAATGCAAATTTGTATAAGAATAAAAATATGTGAACCTCTTTGCTTTACTTGCTTGCTTGGTAGTTCTATCATTACTTTGTCTCAGCTTATTTTGGTTAATTATCATGTTGCGGGCTCCATCCGGATAACTTAAGTTATGTTTTCTTAATGTATCTCACCTGCATCTCACCGTGATTGAAATATGTGTCCGGCGAAGATGAGCAATCTAAGAGGCCACTGGCTATGCCTACCCGGCAATCTAAGAGTCCAAATTTTAGAGAGTAGTCATGAAACAAGGAACTTTCAAGCACATATGATGACCCAAAGCATTTGAGAACTTTTTAACATTACCCTCTAACTATTAGTATTTGGTAATGTGCTCTTTCGAGGGCGAGGATCGGATCAGCAAGGAGCAAGCCACTAGAAGTGATTGGATGAGGATCGGTTGCATCCAAGAACAAGCGCTTAGAAGGAAAGAGGAGACTTAGATTTTCTATGCTTTGCACTACTAGTGATTAACAAATGCATGTGATCTTTTAATACTCGAATTGTAAAACATGTGATGTCGTTACTTGTGAGGTGGAATTACTTACCGTTAAATGTTAAAATTGGGATGTTCCCGTTGTAATAAATTTGACTCCCCGATTGCTTACTTGTTGAATGAATTGGGATGGAAAAATAATTGAAATTTGGTGTTAATTGCCACGTCATCGTCCACGTAGGATGCCACGTCATCGTCCACGTAGGATGCCACGTCATTGACCACGCAGGATGCCACATCATTGTCCACGCGGATGCCACGTCATCGTCCACGTAGGATGCCACGTCATCGTCCACGTAGGATGCCACGTCATCGTCCACGTAGGATGCCACGTCATTGTCCACGTAGGATGCCACGTCATCGTCCACGCGGATGCCACGTCATCGTCCAAGCCACGTCATCGTCCACGCGGATGCCACGTCATTGTCCACGTAGGATGCCACATCATCATCCATGTCGACCGCCATGTCGGTAGCAATCCGTGACGATTTTATTTTGTCACGGATAGTGAGCCATGGGTTGGGCCGCATGGGCCTCGGGCTACTCCGTGACGATTCGGATACGTCACGGATCGCGACGTTTATTAAGGGAACGTCGAGAGATTTAATCAATGACGCTCATTCCACCACGAAAATGTAAATCATCGCGAATGCCGATTTGCGACGTAATTTTATTTAATCCGTGACGGAATGGTTACGTCACGCATTAAATAGTTTCTTGTAGTGTTGATAGTCATTTATATGAAATTTTGGATATACACTTTGAAGGTAATCATCATAAAGATGTAGACCTCACAATGATGAGCAAAAGCTGCCTAAAAGCGCGGATCTCAGGGCAAATAAGCTCTTAGTAAGAACTTATCGCAGCCAGCGCCTAGGTCACATCACCTTGTGTTATTCCAAATTGTATGTATAAACCTTAATTTTAATTTTGCTTGATATTTTACATGATGTAGAGATTTGAATTTTAAACCATGCAAAAATAATTATTGCATAGGAATTGTTCTAATACCTAAAAATGGTCTGCGGATCATAAACATGAATAATTACTGCGGTAATTATAACATTTAAATTACATAGGTACATATACCGGATGGTACAAATAATATTGTTTGTCACAACATAAAATTACGGAACAATTCGAGGTCTAAAACATAAATATACAACACTAATTAAGTCCGAATATATAAAGGATAAAAGCCCGAGGGCTAAATTTAAATTCGGGGGGGGTTTTCGAACTTTTGCAAAGTTGAGGGGGGTCCAACGGACTTCGGGAACGAAAGGCTTTGCGGCCCGTGGGCCGCCGCCCTCCGCTTGTGGGGCTGGCCGGCCTGTTAACGGTCCGCGTGGCTCGGTTGGCCCGGCCCGGCCCGTGCGGCGGCGGCCGAATAAAAAGGGGGGGGGGGAGGGGGTGCGGTTAGGGTTACCCCTAACCGCGCCCGCCCCCATCCAAGCCCGATGCGGGGGCGCCCGGTGCCCCGGAGGCGTTGCGGCGCCGGCGGCGGCCGGCCGGGCCGGCCGGCGGTGTCCCCCATCGGCGGATCTGCCGGTGCTTGATGCGGCCGTCGAAGGTCCGGCGAGTCCGGTGACATGGTGGCGGCCGTGAAGGAGGAGATGGCCGCCGGTTCGGCCGAGAGCCAATTCCGGTGTTGCCGGTTGCCATCGTCGTCGTCCGCGCGGTACGTTTAGGTCGGGGAAAATCCCAACACCTTCTTCTTGTGTGCCGGGGCGACGGATGCGGACGACAAGACGGTGGCGTGGCGGTTCCACCGGGGAGGTGTTGGCGTCGGAAGACGCCGTGCCACCGGGGATGGACCGCGGGATACAAGCCCCGTGGTGTATGGCGGCGTGGACGTCCAGGCGTGCTCGGAGGAGCGGTTGTTGCTTGCAGGCCGGCGAAGCACGGCGCGGTGGAGGGGACCTTGGTCCACGGCGGCCACGGAAGCGGCGGTTTCGTCCTCCACGTCGACCACGGCGGCGGCCATGGCGTGCACCACCGCGTGCGGAAGAAGCGGCGGCCTCGATGTGTTCGATGGGCATCACTAGATAGGTAGCATAGGCGGTGTCTACTAGTCGAAATGGGGAATCCATTTTTGCTAACCTTGGGAGGGATTCCGGCGTGGTTGCGGCGGTGAGGCCTTCCCGGCCTCTGTGTGCGTGCGTGCGTGAGTGCTCGGAGAGCATGCGTGCGTGATAACGTGTTGAAAGTGTATGAATTGATTGATTGAGTGGGGGTGGACCCCACTATTTATGTACAGGGAAGGGGCACATAGGCACCCTTTGGCAGGAGGGGACGCGCCCGTACGGGAGAGACATACCCGTACGGGAACAAATTTCCCTCTACAATTAATGATTATGATAATTACATAATTAGGCTAATTGATCACCTAATAATTATTTCTTGACACATTCTTTCCAATTCCGTTACAAGCATTACCGGTAGAAAGTGCTCTAGCTATAGTATCTCTACTACTAAAAAGAATGAAGTGGAGACGAAACTTTTTCCTACTTTCTTCCACTCGCGTGAATCCGCCCCCCTCCCCCCACCCGCGCGCGTCCGCCTCCCCCCGCATCACGTGTCCCACCGCCCCCCCCCCGTCATCCTCTCCCTTTCTTTCCGCTCCTCCCAAACCCTAAACATGTGAACCTCTATCCGCCTCCCCTCTCCATCGCGCGCTCGCCTCCGCCGCCGCGCTCACATGCCTTCCTCCCTAGCCGCGTCTCCGACACGGGCTCCCACATCCGCGCGTCCGCCTTCGGCCTCGCCTGCGCCTCCCATGGCGGACGAGAACAAGGGTGGCGGCGGATGGGGCTCCTCGACGGCGCACACCTCCCTCCCTCCATCTTCTCGCTCGGGGACGACGAATCGACGACCGGGGGCGCTCGATCCGCCCCACGAGCCTCCTCCCCGCCCAGCACCACTACGTCAACCTCCGGCACACGGATTCGGTGGGAACGACTCCCTCCACGGCGGCGCCCTCTCCCTCGGGCGGCCCGCACCCACAACCACCATCCAATCCGGTTCCCCCACATCGCCACGTGACCACCAAAGCACCTCTAGAAACTTCCTCCTCGCCTCCGCTTTCCCCTTCCTCCCATGAAGCCCCAAACCCACGAAACCCTCCTCTCCTCGCCGCCGCGCCGCCGCTTCCCCCTCCTCCCGCCGCCGCACCGCCGCTCGTCCTCCTCCCGCCGCCCATACCCGGACCAATCCTAGCTTCGCGACGAGAGGTAATCGGAGCCGCGGGACAGATGTCGCCGAAGAAGGTCGGGCCATCGAAGGCGGAGCCGGCCAAGAAGCGAAGGTCGTGAAGGACAAGACCTTCAGCCTCAAGAATAAGAACAAGAGCAAGAACTACGAAGTACATCCAATCCCCGCACCCGCTCCGTCCACCCAAGCCCGACCCGTCCAAGACCGCCGCCAAGGTACCGAGAATGCTCGGATTGAGAGCCTCCCCCAGCCGCTTCTTCCTCCGATTGCCCGGCTCTTCGATTTTCTTCCTTTTCTTTGATGTGGATGTGGATTTGTGTGCACGAAAAAGAAGGAGGAGGAGGAGGAGGCGACGCGTGAGAAGGAGTTCAATGATTTGTTCAAGGTCGCCGTCGGCCGGCCTAAGGTTCCAGTTGGTACGGTCTTTTTTCCTTGTGCTTAGGCGTCTTAAATTGTCCCGTCCAATATATTGTTGTATAGTAAGTATCGGTTTACATGTGGATGAAATGAGTGCCACAGTTCCCATTCGATGTCATTTTTAGTATCAAAGTGATCTGTGCAATATAAGCATCATCAACTGACATGGTTTTTTTAGCTTGTTCAGTGTGTAGTTGTGCATTGTGAAATGCCAACATCTTGGAGATCTTTCATACCATGTAGAGTTATAACAAGTTATTAGGATTGGTACAACATGGTAGTTTACAGATTCTGATGCTTCAAATTGTGCTCTACAGGTGTTGATCCCAAGTCAATAGTGTGTGAGTTCTTCAAGGCCGGCCGCGTGCCGAAGGGTTTTAAGTGCAAGTTCTCACATGACCCGAATGTCCAGAGGAAGGGTGAGAAGATTGATATCTACCCGGACAAGCGTGATACGGTATTGGACAATTGTTGATTGGACTATATTACTTCCTTCGTTCAAATGGTTCGTATAAATCCGTGTTATTTGTTATTGCTAGAAACTATGGAGGACTGGGATCGGAAACTCGGAGAAGGTTGTTGAATCGAAAAAAGACAGAGTATCAACGAACAAGCCTACGATATTGTACGCACTACTCTCAATCTATTTTGCGGTCAATCACTATTTCTTTCCCGTCAAATGTCGCATCACTTTCTATGTTCCTTCGCATGTTATAGTATGTTAATACCTATATTTATCAAGTTTCAAACTAGGTAGAATATGTGTTGACCATCTTGGTCATCAAATTTGAAACATTCGGAGATGAATCATGCTTAAGCAACTTGACACGCCGTCGTAAAGTTTTATTAAGAGGTTATACTAATCAATCAACATGTAGAAAAACTTCTTGCCCGTCATATAATGACTAACCGAATGCAAATGTATATGCACCGTATATTTATCATGAGTGCAATTTTAGAAAGATTTACCATGCTATCATATTTTGATGCATTCGTTCCGAATTTTTAATTGCCTATAGCTTTAATAATCGTTGTTTTGTTTTTCATACGATGTTGTTTGTGTTCTTTATAAATGTGGTATTATAGTTGTTTCTTTGGCCACCGCCGAAAACGCCACCCCTCTTACCCCCACATTGGCTGCCCTAAGCGAGAGGACCCTTCGACCCTCTTACTCCCCCATCGACCGCCCCTCTTCCGGAGCGAAGAAGCGAGGACCCCTCGATCCGGAGCGAAGGAGCGAGAGGACCCCTCGATCCGGAGCGAAGGAGAGGACCCTGCGGCAGCAGGAGGACCAAGGGCGTGGAGTCTGATGGCCCTTCCTGTTCGGCCTCTCCCTGTTCTCGTTGGGGATTGAGACGCCCAATTGTACGTCCTTGCACGAAAGGAGCGGCATGGAGGCAGCATGGAGGCAGCAACTACACCAACACGAGGCTCGCCGACATCGTTGACGCTCTCGCTCTTCTTGAATCTTCTTGGGCGTGTAGGGTAGAGTAGGGCGAGGGTGGCGACGCAAGCCTCCTTGAGCTAGCCGACCGCGGCGCAGGCATAAGCCGCCCTCCCGTCCTCTCCGCCGCCGCGGCCCGGGCCTTGACCAAATCCGACGCAGCCATGTCGGGCCACTAATGACCTCTCCATTAATGCATTCACCGATACGCTTTAGTGATTCCATTTATTGCAATTTAGATACCCCGCATGCCTCAAGACGATTTGATGATGCGGATAGTCAAGGATATAAGCATCCGCATGTCAATTCTAACAAGAATTCGTAAATGATAGAGAAGCCACAAGTAAATTTGATATATTTATAATATTGTTTATACTTCTTTGTGTCTCTGTATTGAATAAATCAGTAAATCTTCTCTGATTGTAGTATGCTCAGAACACAATGTACAAGAACATTTATGGTGCATGATTACTAATCCACACCTTTTTCTTTTTGTCCAGCTACTTCTACATGAGGACTAGATTTATTTTTTGTTTTAGTTTTTTAGGTGAAGCCAGACCCATAGCTTGCAGAGGTCAGTGGCTGGAATTTTTCGTTCGTTTCGGTTTGACCGGAGTGGAATACCAGATTAGCTTGATTGACACAAGGGTATTATTTGATGAAGATGATTGAGAAGAAAAATCAAACTAAGGTAAACATGCTACCAAATTAGTTGCATTTCTGAAACGTCATTGGATTCCTTTATTAATTTCAGCAAGCTTAAAGCATAATTTATAGAGGTGAAGCTACATTCTAATTTTTTTGACATAATTTTGTTGGTATAAATTTCTTCAACTCGGGATAGCCAATTGCCCTATTAGAACACATTTGCAATCTAATGTGATAGTAATGTGGCCTCTGCAAAATTTTAGGCAATTTGCCCAAATTTGATTTTTTATTTTTTTGGATAGATGGAACGGTAAATTCAAAATGTTTCTTATGAAGAAGAGAGTGCAATTGATTTCTTGTAAAGGATGAACGGCGTCGGATTATAGATACGTGTTGTATGTAGTATATGGGGTGACTACTTATTTCTTTTCCCGTGTTCCTTTTTCCCAATTTCATGTTTTTTCTAAACCATGTAGGTTCACAAATCATTTGCAAGTCAACAGGGTTTTACTTCAGGTTGTTAAGGAGCTCACTAAGGAATGAAATATCTCTACAAGATTTTACTATCATAAATCCAAGTACATTTCTCTTGCTTTTCTTGCTTTGATGTTTCCATGATGAGCTGTAAGGTGCATCTATGATTACTCGGATAAGTTTTAAAGTTTCATCAGTTGCATTGCAAGTACAATTGCGTTGTTGTGTATGTCTGGGGCACTCCGTCCCCTAGCCGGTGCCGCTCCAGCAGCAAGTTCACTAATGGATCTTTGCAACATCCATGGCAAGCCAATAGCCAAACCTATCTTCGTACTCCCCTAGGCCCTCAAATGATGCCCAAGTTCCTCTTCATCTTTCCGATCTATATTTGTGATGTAGTTTTCTTGCAAAAAATGGAAAAGAAAATGGATTGGTTACATTGACTTGGATGTGCTTGAGGTCTATTCTTTGGAAATGAAATGAAAAATATATTGATATGGCCGATCTAGGTGTGATCCTGTACAATTGTTGAATGCTAAGTAGCCATGTCGTTTGAAAATGGAAGTAAAAATGTATTGTTAGTAGCAACCTCCATCCTTGCATATTATTTCAATTATTTGGGTATAGATGTACGAAGAAATTGCACTTGAAGCTTTTGTTTTTGTTGATAAAACGTGGTTAGTAACCTCTACTTGTTTGGATCTCGCAATGGAGAAAAAACATTTCTTTTGCAATTTCTTGATCTACGTAGTATGTCATGAATGATACCAACAAATGAGGTGTTAAGCTCTACTTTTCTATTTTTATTTCGGTCCAGGGATGCTCACCAGGTCTACATTTGACTTTTAGAAATTTGGTGGAATCACATCGACTTATAATGAAATTACGCACATTACAAGTTCTTAATTATTGACGCTAACATGAATAGTGGTATAAAAAACTTCGGTCTTGCATTTAGAATTTCCATAATGCAATGGCCTTTGATTGAAGTAGACCGAAGTGTGCCGGTTTTGGGTAAACAAGATGCCCTTCTCAAGTCTTTTTATGATTGCCTCATTACATATAATTGTGGTTAAAATTAGTGGGATGTCTAAATTCTAAATATTCCGTTCAATGTTATGCAATCGGTTTATAAGTCAAACCTAAATGGATGCAGCGCATTGCATCCATTTAGGTTGGCTTATTCAGGCTGACTTTAATGGAATCACCATTTCCTGTCTCTAAATTGCTAACCTCGTTGCATATATAAAATATAATGTGATTTAGTGTGGGCAAGAGGCTGGTTGAATTAGTTGATGTAGAAAATAATGGAAAGTAAGGATCGCATTGTTGGAGGGTTAATTTTAATGTGTTTATGCTGTCTGGATGTGTCATGTACGGGCAAAATGTTCTGATCTAAGGTAACATGTATGCAGCAAGCTCTCCTGCCCAAATTAAAAAACCAATGAATCATTAGTTTAACTACTAAAAGTACGTCTGTGTCAGTAATTATCTTATTTTTAACCTGAAGGGAGGCTTCATGGAAATATCCAAGTTCTAATTTTGTTTTCTTCTCAGAACTTGTAAAGTGGTGGAAGTTTATCATTCTTTATTTTGTCCTATGATATTTACTACTTTTTCTGTGTATAACTTAGACCTTGCCGTCCAACATGCATGTTGCTGCCTTTTTCTTTCAGATTGTTCCAAAAAGGTTATGAATCATTTGAGGAAGTGCGCGAGCCTTGATTCATCTAATTAAGGGAATGGAATATTTTGTGATATTTGGGAGACCTTTTCAGGCAGCAAAAGGTGCAAAGGTTTGACTCCGTGCTCACTACCTGCATAGCTTCAAGTGCATCCTTCAGGCTACTACATTAGTTCTACTGTTAGTTCCTTTATCCAGTCATTCATTTTCTGGATAGTTGGACGACTGGAGCTTTTGGTGATCTTGTTTAATATTGCGTTTTGTTTTTTCTGTCAGTTTGTGGGTGGGGCGGCAAGATATTGCTGTCAGCTATTGGTGGGAGACATCAGGTGATGGTGTTGGAGGCGAATTCAACGACTCTTATTTATTTAGTGCTACAATGGGCCGATGGAAGCAGATCAAATGACAAGGGTCGTCAGAGACGGTGGAGTGAGCGTTGCAAGGGAGAACATTGAGAATGGGTGGGGGAATGGTGTCATCGTGTTGGTTGTGAGAAAGATGGTCTTGTTTGTGGGATGCATCCCAACGTTATTGTTCTTGGACTGCTCTCCTAATGTTGGGATTGTTGCCGTCGATAATAAAATTTTTGTGGTATGATATTATATATTTGCTATTGAATCTGTTTTAAATATATATTTTTATTTATTATGGTTTTTTAGACATTTGCGTGCAGCACATGCATTTTGCTAAGAAGCAGTACTATGTTGCTAAGAAGCAGCACACTAACTACTATGTTGAAACTAAAAAAAGGCATACAAAAGCATATGTACAGTAGTTGTCAGTAGTTTCTCATTAGTTTTTAAGCATCTTGGCACCACTCAAGTATCTCAGTCATAAATCAAAATACGCATTGCATATATGTTAGTTGGTTACCACTAAGATGAGAATGATATCTATGATTTTGTTGCCCGTAAGCAACGCACGGGCACGATGCTAGTGCTAATAAATTCTTCAGCTTCCACCGGTCGGCCATGTAATTATGTAATAATCAGTCCCCTCGTGTCGCCCTCCCCAGGCGACTCGGGGGCAAACCCACCCGCTGCCACCAGCCCCTCCCCCTTGCCGCCGCCGCCGGTGTGCGTTGCGGCGGCCTTGCCCCTCCTCTCTCTCTCCCCTTCGCCTTCCCTCATCCCCTTCCTTCTTCCCCTCTCCTGCACCACGCCATAGCTCGGTCGCATACAGGTTGATGACCACCGCCCTCCTCTCTCGGCGCCGGGCTCGGCTGCTCCGACGCTGTCGCTCCCCCGGGACCCCACGGCGCCACTGTGCCCACCTCTCCTCCCTCTCCCCCCTTCTTGTCCCCACTCTCCGAGACTCCGTCCCAATCATGCCCGTCTCGCCACTGCGCCGTCGCTCGGGACCCTAGCGGTGGCCTCCTCTTCGGTGCGACTATTCGTCGGCGACGCCTACCCTACAGCCAGCGGGAGCGGGCTCGGTGGTGCCGTCGTCGTCGCAGCCACCGTCTTAAATGGTGCGCTCCCACCGGACCTTCGGCGTCGGCGCCACCGTTGTGCCGGGCAGGCGGTGTTGTGAGGGAGGAGCCCTCTCCCCCCCTCCCCCGGTTCGGTGTCGCCTCACCCACCTCCTACCTCGACGGCGTCCCTCTCCTATGCGGCGGTCACGGCTCTCCCAACCCTCCGTCCGGCGGTCGCGGACCATACTGTATGCTCCGGGACTCGCAACCGCCTCTTCCTCCACCTCGTCACACTGGTGGCCGCGACCCCCCTCGTGGGCGGGCATGATTCCCCTCTCCCTCGCCGGCGGCCACTGCTCTCCTCTCTGACGCCCCTGGGTTTGGGTCTCCTCCGCCCCGCTGACGTCGTCCCGTCCTCGTGCCAGTGGTCGCGCCCCTCCTCCCCACCGCCACTGGCATCCTTGAGGTCGCGCCGCCAGCGGCCCCTCCTTGGGACTTTGTCGTGGTGCCATCCCCACGGTTGCTACTTCGCCCTCCTGCTCCCCCTCCTCTATTCTCACTTTCTTCACCTTCGCCGTTGGGTCGGTTGTCTGTTGTTGGTCTGCTGCTGTGCTTCAGTTCCCCTCTGTGCCGCATGCTGCCTTTCCATCGGCGATCAAGCACCAAGTCTTCTAGGGTGATGGTGTGGAGCTGGTTTTGGGGTTTGGGTAAAGCCTCGCTTGACTTCCGTCAGGCTGACAACGGCTGCGCATGTTGTGTAGCTTACCTCGCTGGAGGTGTTGTTGCAATGACCCCAATCCCGCTTGGTCTGCAAGGTGAAAACCTATCCTGCCCCTTGGCGTCATCGTCCTGCATGACTTTCTCGCCCGACCCCCTTTAGGCTTCTTGTTTAGCGTCTGGTGATGTGAGTGCGTGTGCTCGATACCCTTGTTTGCAGTAGGCTAAGCCAATCTTGTGGCTTTTGTTGTATGGTGGTGTGGGTTTCCAGTTTTAGGTGGTCCTGTCTTGTTCTTTGCGCTTTAGGGTTCTCCTAAAGTCGCGTCTTTGTAACCGGCTTGTCTTCTCTTAATGAAAAAACATGTTTTGCACGTCTTAAAAATTCTTCAGCTTGCACTATGGCCTTGATTTCTGCACAAAATCGAGGACTTTGGCATGACTTCAGCTTCAGAGATTATCTTGAGAAAGCCTATGCAATACATTCGACCACATGTCACGTCACAATAATCCATCTTGAGAGCTAAAAGAAAGTAGTCGCAGAGTAGTGCACTAGCATCTAGCCGCGAGAAAAGTTTCACCAATACACTTGGATAATTAAAGCTAATACAATTTGGCTGCAATAATTCCATGACGCCATTGCTTACGTTTTGTTTGGAGAAACATAGTTCAAAAGAAAAAAGCAAAACACGTCATAGTTTAAAAGAAAAAGGCAAAAGACTGGGACATGTAGCTCTGTATGCTAACTTCTTCTGCTTGCAGTCTGGGACTTGTTTTATGCTCAAAATGAAGAACTTCGATTTGAAGAAGGGTTAAAAACTGGAACACGCAGCTCTGTGTGCTAAATTCTTCAGCTTGCAATCTAGGACTTTGCCTTGACTTTACTGGAGAATATCTTCAGAATGCACATACCATACATTCAAAACAAGAGTCACAATAGCCCATCTTTTGCAGGTCTGGTAGGATCCTACAAGGAAGTCACAGGTACAGGGAGTCAGCATTAGGAGCTGCATCATTTGAAATCAACCATCAGGAACACTAATAATACAAAACTTGGTGATATCTTCGGAAAAATACCTTGGCGATAACTTGCTCTGGCCAGGCCTTGATCTACTATTTTGAGTACACCAGCTTCCTGATTGAACGTTTCCAGGTTGGCTCTGGCAGATCAAGCCATGATCATAGATGATGTTACAATTTATGCATGCAAATCATCACAAAGTTAGAAAGTATATATACACATGAGAATATATATGCTGTGGCACCCAACAGTAAACGTTTTAAAGGAAAATTATTGTTTATGTAAAGGATAATTTAATGTATGACTGAAGTAAAAAAATGGAACGGTAAAGATCATCTTACACTTTCACAAAAAAAAAGTAAAGATCATCTTGTAGTTATAAATTCCATTGTAGAGGGAGAAAACGAGAAGAGATATACAAGGACGACTATAGTGAAGTGCAGTATATTGGTTGGTGCCTAAACTTGTTGATCCAGATGTACATGTTTAGATATCACAAATGTGCAGTATGCGAAAGTTAAATGATTTAAGTGACAACACAAATATAGGCATTCGTGGTGTATTTTACCCAATGTATACATCATATAAACAGCTGGCTAGAGGTTCTAAACACCACGCTTGTAAACTTCTTACCACTAAAGGGCTTGCTTGGTTCCTAAGTGAGGGTTGCCTCGCGTCGACATTACAAGCGAGCCTCGCCTTGCCGACCCAGGCAAGCAAGAACAGCTCTCCTGCAGGAGCAAGCTGAATGGTGTGGCAAGGAGAGCTTGCTGAGGAACCTAACACTGCTTTTCTTGACTAGCTAAGCAAAGCAAGATGTGGCAAGGGATCCAAGCACCCCTTAAATCCTACCATGTCGTTGAAATAACTACCAGAACGTGTAAGCACAGTGTTGCGTTTTAGGCAACACAATTGAGCTTCTGACCATTTTGTTAAAAGAAATAAAGAATTTGGAGATTACCTTCATGATGGGCAGCTAGATCTTTCTCCTCGAGGTAACCCAAACGGCTCTGTAGGCTCGGCGGAAGCAACTTAATACCATCACAGTATTTAATATGGAGAACTCTAAGAGATGAGTATGCTTGAGGCCCATCCGGTAAGGATACCAGTCTTGGGCAGCAACAAAGCCAGAGTTCTTCCAGCGACCAGAGGTCTCCAAAGCAAGATTCCAGTGATTCCAACCTTCTGCATGATTTAATACTCAATTTTTGGATGGAATCTAGCTTCCCTGATAGGGATTGAAGATTAGGGCAGTCATAAATCTCCAAGGTCTTGATAGACTTAGGAAGATTGGCAACCTCTGACAAGCCACGGCACATCTGTATATTTAGAGATTCTAGGCATGGAAATGGAAGCAAGCGATGGTTGGCTACAGATGACAGCTTCAGTACAACTGTTGACGTTGTGGCTTCACTACTGCTGCATCCTGGAATTAATGATGATGTATCCTGCTGTACAACACTTTCTCCACTATTCACCAACCTCTTATCCTCCTGCTGACCAAATACGATGGACTCGAGCTTATTGCAAATCTCAATATGTAATGTCTTGAGAGATCCTGGCAGGTTAGGAACATCTACCAAGGATCCACACTGTTGTATTTGTAGTAACTCCAGACATGGCAGGATTCCACATCGTTCTGGAGCTGGAGCAGATTGCTCATAAGAAGCTTGTGTGCGTCCCGTCAGTTGGCTGCATCGCCTAATTGATAACTTCCTCAGGCATACCAGGACCAGGAACACGTTTTCTGGCCAGTAGTCAAGAGCATCACAATTCCAAATTGTCAAATCTACTAGATGTGCAAAACATCTCCATAAAGCCAGTGTGCTTGAGTGGGAGAAAAAAAGGTCGCACCCAACTAAACTCATAGATGCCAGGGCGAGTGTACCATTCCATTTCTTCTTGACATGCTGCAGTGTTGTTTCTGTGTCATTGCGTGACACATTCATATCCAGACGGGACAACGAAGGAATGCATCTGCCAGCTGCCTCTAGGGATATTTGTTGCTGACCACATCTTCCTTCTATGGATAATTCACTTAGCTTCGGTGCTTCTGGCAGATCAGTCAAATTTGGGCAGCCATCAATTCTCAAGTTCTCCAGCTGAGGAAATGTTACCTTTTCTTTGACTGGCCCCCACTTCTTAAGGGCCGACAAACCAGATAATTCTAGTTTCCTCAGTGCTGCAAACCCTTTTGGTAGTGCACTCAGGCTGTAACAATCCCAGATTGAGAGTTCCTCGAGCCAAGGAAACGCTACCCCTTCTCCAAGAGTTCCTTTGACTGCCCCCCACCTCTCAAGGGCTGACAAACTAAATAGTTCTAGTTTCCTCAGTGCTGGAAATGCAGAACCCCAGCACACAGACTTAGCTCCAACAGATGATTGTTTAACCAATAATGAGCCATCTGGTAGAGCACTCAGGCTGTCACAAGCCCAGATTGACAGTTCCTCAAGCTGAGGAAACGTTACCTCTTCGCCAGAAATTTCTTCACCTGCCTCCCATCTTTCAAACGTAGTCAAATTACCTAGCATCATTTTCCTCAATGCTGGAAATGCGGAGCAGCACTTAGTGCCAACTCCGCTAATAACTGTCGCTGCTTTTGGTAACGCAGTCAAACTTTTACACTTCCAAATTAACAGCTCCTCAACCTTGGGAAACATCAGCTCTTCTCGTACCTCGTGTGTCTCCCACCATACCTCAAATTTTGCCATTTCTTTCAAGATCAGCACCTTCAGTTCCGGAAATATGATGGATGGAGTACTGCCACTGCACAAACAATGAAAACTCTCCAATTCTTGCAGGTAAAGAATTTGTAGATTCGGTAACTGCTGCCAGAGTCCAGGAAGCTTCTTCAACTCTTTGCAACCAAATAATACAAGCTTCACCATGCCACTCAATGCACTCATCCACGCCGGGAAGGTACTGCTCCAAAAGCGATTTATCCTCAGAACCTTCAACCTATCATGAGGTTTGAGACCTTCCAGTACCTCATTATGATTATTACTCTGTGCTTCCTGGTCACTATCGGTCCAACATAACTCCAGTTCGGTCAATTTTTTCTTGTTTCCAAGGCCTGCTGCTTGTGCATCTGCTCCTGTCACATTTTCGAGATGGGTTATCTTCAGTCTACCACCGAGGTCCAAATTCTGCAGTTCTCTCACATTACTACAACCGGAGTCAGTACTTGCTACAAAGTATGTAAGCGTCTGTAGGGAAGTTAGGCGCCCCAGATCCGCGGGCATACTTTTCAACTTCCTACATCCGTGAGTGTAGAGGTGACGGAGGGCAGTCAAATACTTCAGTTCCTTTGGAAGTCGTTCAAGACGATGGCAGCAAGAAAGGTTCAGTGTTTGCAGATGATACAAGATACTAATATTTTCAGGAAGTTCTTGAAAATCACTTCTCGAGAGATCCAGATACCTCAGGTGCTGAAGATATTTTGGTCTTAAGATTGAAGCACGACGGACACTGATCTTCAAAGCTCTGATAGAGTTGTAATTTGATAAAACCTTCAAATCTCCTTTTACATATCCATCACATATCAATGTTTGGAAAGCTGGAGATCCTTTCTCTAGGGAAGCATTCAGAAGAGTTTCTGGTCGACGGATTGACAAATACAAGTGACGAACTGAACAAAGAATATCCTCTCTTTCGCTTGGGTGTGTAGCTCTTGCAGCACATTCTTCTCCCATAGCAGACTTTGCAACATCATGCATAAGGTCGTGGATCTTGCAAGTAATTCTGAAGATCTTTGTACCATTGAACTGAAATGGGATTCCTTTCACATCTTGAAAAAATGACCTCGATGCCAACTCAACAAAAATATTTTTACCAACAATTTCAGGGCGTTCTCCTTGCTTCTCTGGGATAAAACCATTGGCCATCCACAACTGGATCAGCATTTCAACATCGATAACATAATCCTTTGGAAACATTGCACAGAAAGCAAAGCACTGCCTCATATGTGATGGCAAGTCATTGTAACTCAACTTGAGTACTGGTAAAACTTTATTCTCCTCATCACAAATCGAGCTTCTCCTTAATACTGACTCCCATTCTTCTTCAGTAGTCTTCATACGCAGTACAGAGCCCAATGCTGTAGCAACTAAAGGAGAACCAGCACATCTCTTGGCCACTTCACCAACCATTTTAACTAGTTCACCAGGCCATTCCTCTTCTTTTTTTGAACTAAATGCTCTTGTCTTGATTATTTCCTCTATGAAGTCTGCACCCAAGCTTTCAAGTGTATAGGCTCCTTCAGTTGCACCCATCATTAGATTAGCAACTGCTTCATCACGAGTTGTTGTCAGCACCGAGCTACCGCTGCCACCATGCTTAAGGTAGTACTTCAGCCTTTCCCACTTGTGCTCATCACGATTCCAGACATCATCCAATACGAGGAGGTACCTCTTCCCACTCACTGCATCTTGAAGCCTGGCCAGCGCTGAACTTCCACTTGCTTCACAACCATTCTCTTTCACTATTCTGTTAGCCAGGGAATCCACATTAAAATCATCAGAGACACACACCCAGAGCCGCAACTCGAAATGCTTCTGGATTTCAGGGTTATTGTAAACCAGTTGCGCTAAGGTGGTCTTGCCCAAACCCCCCATTCCAATGATGGGAAGGACCTTTAGATCCGAGCTGTTTTCTTGGGCAATCAATCTACGAACAACACCCTCCTCCTCTTGGGATCTTGATTTGCTGGCAATGTGCATAGGATCGATGATATCAGGACTATTCTCCCTCAGGTAACTTATGGGCTCTGGCGGCCCTGATTTGGATATGAACTTAAATTCATTCTTCTCTGCAATGAGAACATCAATCTCTTTCAAGATCATGCAGAGCCTTTTTGCCATCTTATAACGGAAAACAACACGGTTGTGAGAAGGGAAGATCTTTTTTACATCCATGCCGATCTCCTTGTAGTGACCCTCCTCCTCAGCTTTGCGGCGCAGAGCCTCGTACTTGAACTCGTCGAGGACATCACTCGCCTGGTAGGCAACCTTCCGGACCTTCTCCAGCCAAGCTTTCGCCCCTTCTCTCTTATCTGCTGCCTTGTCCTCGGCGTCGGTGATGGTGTCCAGGATTGCTAGCAGCTTGCGCTTGAGGTCCTCGTGCTGCTTCTCCATGCCCTTCATCACCTGGTACTGGTCCAGGAGGTGACTGCAGGCCTTCGTCGTCACCATGGACACCAGTGGCTTGATCACCATGGTGGTCAGTATCTCAGCCATGGCTACACTGGGAGCTCCAAAACGCTCGCACGCTGTGGATAGGGAAACAGAGTGTTGGTGGGTGGAGAGGGAGAAGCTGGACATTGGTTTTGAGGAGCTGCTTTTGTGGAAAATGCAGACTGTGAGCATTGACAACCTTTGAGTCATCAAGTGGATGTGTCATTACCGCTGCATAAACTATGGAAAATCTCAAATCATGTGAGAGCATGCGCACTCACTTTTGTAAGTGCTATCCGAGTAGGCATGGGCATATATTAGCACCCTAACTGATGTGCCACCTTAAAAGTGACACATAAATAATTGCCTTATTGGTGCCTTGTAAGAAGAAAATTCATGAGAGGTTCCTCGTCATTCTCATACTGTTTCGGGTCAAGCATCTTTTCCCTCTGAGGGCCACTCTCATGCTTGCTTTATGCGCACCCCAAAAAAGGAGATTTGATTAGGCACTATCATATACACAAGTGGAAACATTTTAGACACAACTGTTACTACTTTGGATTTTTAGGAGTTGATCAACTACTCTTTTAGCTAGATTTCCTACTCCCTTAACGGAACAGATGCCTTAGCACGTAGAAAACCTTTTCTAGTGGCATATTTTGAGCTCAGGCATCAAATGTTCATTTTGGTTTGTGCTTAGTGCTTTGCTGCTAATATTATATATATAAGTAGGCAGCTTTGTGTGAATGTGAGTATGACCCATGTGCCTTGCTGTCTTACCGCCTTTTTGCCAAGCTCTTCTGCTCTCCACTATGTATTGTTATATGCCATACTGCGTCTGCCATTTGCATTTCTATTTTAACCTCTAAATCTCTGTATTGTGCATTTGTGTGCTTGTGGATTAGTTAGTATAGAAATGCCTATTCTACTAAAAACTGTTTACCTGATTAGTCTAATCCTAGTGCTCAGCTAATATTATTGCACTGCTTTGTCGATTGTAAAGGCTGTTTCTTGGTGGCAATTATATTATTTAGCAGTCCATTACTCACTAGTTTGGATGTCTCTGGTTGTCTGGTACTCTGCTCGATAAATGCTCTGATGTATGCTCCATTGTCTCCTTACTCCTCACCTTTCGGTTGTCCTCTTGTTCTTTGTGTGCGGTGCACCGGCAAACAGCAAGCAGCAAGGAATGCGAGATCAGATGATCCAAGATGGAAGTATGGATCATGGGCAAACCTTGAGAATAAAGATCAAGTGAAATGTACCCTCTGTGATATCATGGTTCATGTATGGATAAAAAGGCTGAATCAGCATTGCGCAGGTGGCTGTATATGGAGACATGTAGCAAACCTTTTTCTAGTGGGTTGTTTTGAATTCAGGCATTTCAACGTTCCTGTTTCTATAGCTAGAAAACCCAAGCGAAATTCGTCCCTTCATTCTAAACGAGCCAAACGTCGGCCAATTAGCTTGTGCCATTGGAAAACTCTTGGGCAAATTCCAATTTTCCAGTTTCAGTAGAAGTATGAATTTCTACAATGCAGACATTGCCCAACACCCAACCCTTCCTTTTTTTCTCCCTCACAAGCACATTTTGTCCGGCGTTCACTCGGAAAAAAAAAATGCAATGCAAATTAGCCCAAACCGGAGCAACAGATACATACAGGGCCGGCACCTCACCTCCGTCTTGACCGACGATGCGCCGCCGCGAAGCCCGCCATATGCGGATCTCGCTGCCCCCGGTGTCCATCAGAACGGCGGCGGCGAACCCTTTCTCCTCGTTGAGCCTCCTGACGGCGCGGATGACGGCCCGGCGCCTCTCCCGGTCCGCGTGGCACTAGCACATGTTGAGGCGGGCCGCGGGCCGCGTTCATCCCGCCGAATGCGAGCGCCTGGAGCTGGTCCCGAGCCGAGGTGGCTGACCCATGCGAGGAGGAAGGGAGAGGAGATATTGCGCGGCGGCGGCGGCGGCAGCGGCAGCCGGGGGATGCGGTGGAGATTCTTGTGCAGCTTCGCTTGGGAGCGTGACGTGGCGGGGTGAGTTGGCGGTTCCGGCCTACGTGGGCAGCACGTGCATCCTGTCGTTGCTAGTATACACTCTATAATTGATATTTGATTTGAGTACTCATTAAATTTTAATTTTTATATTTTAAAAAGAGAGTATGCAGCAGGTCTACATGGGTATGCTTTTAAAATTGTTTTGTGATAAAAATATGTTCTCTAATTAATTATGTACTTTCGAACGGGCCAAATTAGTCCTCAGACTTTACTCTCTCCACTCAATTTCGTCATCCATCCTAGATGGAGGGCCACGGGGACGTGCCATGTCGTCTAGGCAGGGGCGAAGCTGCCTTATGTTGTAGGGGTCTTCGCACCCCAACGATTTTTTAAAAATTCCATGCAAATCTACTGTTCACAAGCTACATGACCCCATTGATTAATGAAGCAGACCCCAATGGCCATTTTTTTTGACTTCGCCCCTGCGTCTAGGCTCATGTAAGAGCTTTCTTGCGTATGGAAAAAATCTAAAATGCCCTTCCCATTCGTAGTCCCAAGTATTGTGCACCTGATGCCAACTATGAATGTAATGTTGGTCAATGCAATGAATTTTCTTGACACTTTTTCTTAGTTTTCATCATGAAATTGGAAGAGAGAAAAGGTAAGACCTTTTTACATGCGCAGCAAAGTTCTAATGTGGACTTGGGTGACATGGCATATCCATGTGGCTATGCATCTAGGATGGAGGACGAAATTGAGTCGATAAACTAAAGTTTGAGGACTAACTTGACCAATTCAAAAGTATAGAGACGAAGTTGCCCCTTTGCCGAAAGTTCAGACAAGATTAGCTATTTTACCTTCAAATAACCACGTTTTTCCGCGCCATGGACATGGACTTCCGCCGCTTCTTTTTGGAGACATGGTCACGGATAGTACGATGACCGTGTTTGGTTTTGGCACAACAACGGCATAAAGTCAGCAACGGCGATGCACTTTACTTTATAGGCAAAAAGAAAAAAACAGTCTTGGCATGTGTGTAGTGGACTGTGGTGGCTACCTGACCATGTGTGCTGCGTGCGGGACATCTGGTGCGGTATGCAGTATGTTCTCTGTTTTTAAACCAAAAGAGCATTCTGCATCATCCATCGTCTAAAAAACCTCTTATGACCTGAAGAGTGAGAGCTCACTGGATTGCTTCCACGTTGGGTGGTTATTTTGGGAAGCTTGCCACTGAAATTAGAAGGAGATTATTCCTATTTGACAATGGAAAACTTACCCATTCCTTTCTTGCCTCTCAAAAAATTTTCCTTCCCTATTTGACACTCGGTTGAAATTCCGCCCCTCGTATGACACTACCGTCCATTCGTTAGCAATTGCCGTGAGAATCACTTGGCCCACTTGTCGGTTTTCGAGTTGATGGACAAAAATATCCCAGCCTATTCACATGACCCAATCCTCTCCTCATCCCCTCACACGGGCTCCTTTCCTTCGTTCGGCCCGACGCCTCCACCCACTCAAACCCTAGCGGCAACGGCTCGTGACGTCAAGGCGGTGGAGGTCAACGATGGAAACCGACGAGGGCGGCGTGGCCGATGCGGTGGCGGGCACGAGTGCCGCGGAGGCGCCTTGCATCCCCACCACGCGGGCTCCGGATACGCTCGCAAGCCTCACCGGTTGGGATGTGAGGGTGCCCGCAAGCCTCGCCGAGTAGGGGTTGTGGAGGCGGACTCGAGCATTGTCGGGTGGTCCGTGGAGGCATACCCTAGCCTCCCGGGGCGGGATGAGGAGGCCGCCGACGAGCTCGCCGAGCGGGAGGGGAGGAGGATGTCGAGCGGACCCGAGCCTTGGAGGCCAAAATGTGGAGGCTCCCGCAAACCCCCGTTGGGACCAATGTTGTTGATGCATAGCCGCATTGACTCCTTCATGGGTGAGTCCATCTCCTTCCTACCGCACATCTCTTGTTTATGAGCCGGTAGCAAATTTTGATTCGCTAGGCCGTTTAATTTTCCAAGATGGATCCAAATTCGACATATTACCTTGAAATTAGATTGTTTGGTAACAAAATGAAAGGGAGAAAGGATTTTAGATACTTTTGTTTTGATATGATTACCGATTCCAATGTGACAAATTATAAGGATTTTGTTGAAGAGATTGTTGACAAGTACTCACCAAGTTATCTAGAAGTTGCTCATGTTCGGTACTATGACAATGATATGAAAGCCTTCCGTGAAGTTTTGTCTTAACAAGATTCGGTATGTATGTTTGAGAAAAAATCCAAGGCGAAGGTGGTTGACATGCTCATATCATATCATGATCCCTCTGAACCATCTGAGCCTATCAAACAGTTCCATGAAGATGTGCAAATAAAATAAGGCTACTAACAAAGGTAATCAAGATGAGGATAATTAACTTTCCAACCCATTGCCATAGAATGAGCACGTAGGTGTTAACGAGGAGGTGATGTACTTGGGGATGGAACCTATTGAAGCTACAAATATGGCATTGACTCGTGCATCAAGAACATGACAAAGAAAAGGATGACAAGTGAGGACGAGGATGAGGTCAAGATGAGACCGAGGATGAGAATGAGAATAAATTGGAGATAGAGTGAGGGGCTAATTTCCAAGATGATGAAGAGTCGGTAGGACATGAGGCGAGCATATTCCTAACATGGAATATGATAAAGAAGACCCTCCGATGGTAGTTGGCTCCACATATCCTAACATGGCTGAGTTTAAGATTGCATTATCTCAAGCATGCAATCGAAAAGGAATTTGAGTTTAACACGGAGAAGAGTGCACCTTTGTTGATGGTGTATATGTGTATCAAACTTCGTTTGGATTGCAAGCGGACAAATCCTCTCGTCGTAGTCAAGGGACCCTTCTTCCCTCAAGTGTGACCCAAGGTATCGAATCCATGAAACAAATGTGTGATGCAAGAATCAATCTAATAAAGCCACAAAACTTTAATCTTCAAAAGGTTGTTGCTTTAGCATCTAATCTAGATAGCACCAAAAGAAACGAATCTAATCTATTAAAACCGAGATAGCAAGAGATAGAGAGGGATAGGTAAAACCAATCTAGAGAGATTGGATCAAGCTCTCCGAAGTTCCAAGCAAAGAAGACATAACCAAATTGAATCTCATAAAAGGCTTCTTTAAATTGCGGCTTCCCTTCCAACTCCGAAGACAACCACCTTTTGGAGCCACCGTTATGTCACAATACACTCTTATTCGTGCGGGTTAGCCTAGGGCGAGTCCAAAGGACGAGTTGAAATATCTTGGTAGGTTACGCATGCACCTCTAGCCACCACGGCTACCATAACACCCTCTATGATCTATCTCCCGTAATAGATCTTAAAGTAAGAAAAGCCAATCGAGATCAAAGTCGTAGAAGACACACTTGATTGCTAGAAATCGAATTGCAACTTGATAATTCAACGTACTCAAAGGTACATGGACAAAATCACCACTAGGATCCTACCTTGATCTTGCTCCTAGCTCCTAGAACTCGACGTGGTCTTCCTTGCAAGGTTTCCACGTCGACTAGGGAAACCCTATACAACTAGCTTGACCCTCTCCTCTCCGGAATGGTGTCCCTATCTTCTCTGCTCCTCGGCGGCGAATGACAAATGAGTTGATGTGTGGCTCTTGGCGGGGGGACTATAAATATTTCGAGGATCGTGTAGGTCAAAGGGGGGCACGAATGGGCCCGTAAATGGGGCGGGCCGACCGGCCCGGGCCTATTCTAGCCATCTCGTGGCCTCTTTCATGAATGATGCTTCCCGTGTCTTCCGGAATGTTCTCCCTTCGCATGTGGGCCCTTGACGTCGGTTTCTCCGCGGTTTGGATAGAGCTCCTTGTCTCGCAAGCTTCGCATTTTCTCGTTCGGGTCCTCGGAGTTTTCCGTCTTCACGGGTTGGTCCTTGGGCTTCTTGGAGTCATTTTCACTTCATTGCTAGACTTGTGTCGGGCTTCATGGTCTTCTCACGAGGTGCTTGGTGAACTCGTACCCGAAGTCTTGCTTTTAACACTAAATTCTTGCATAAACATTAAATTCCAAAACCGACATGCATGAACGAACTTGTTATATCAAGGGGGGTTAGTATCAATGGATAAGATATAGAATTGATGCCAACACCGAAGGTAAACTCATGGCTAGATTGACGGAAATTTACCGTCAACAACCTTATAGGTTTAGGGCCTATTGTTCAAAGGTGGAAGGAAGATAAGTGCCCATGAAGGTTACATGCTTCTACAACCGATGATTTATGCACTAGTGGTATTTTTTGAACTTTAGCCAATTCGCATATTCCTATGTTGCCGCTTGACAACCCCGCAATGGGCACAAGAAGAAAAAAAAATTGGATCCCGCTAGCCCCGCTCGTCGTATGGACCTCCCCGGGCCCACTGCCTCGGTGGGTACCAGGACCGACTACTCGGTGGGCCCCTGGGACTACCCGGCTTGCGCTACACGGCACCTGAAGGCGTGGAGCACAAGGACTACGCAAGAGTAGTACTCGGTTAGGGAGCTGTACATGTTCCGCACTGTATAGAGGACTCCTAGACGTACTCGACTAGTACTCTCTCCCTATTCCTACTTGTAACCCTGCCTCCCGGACTATATAAGGTGAGGCAGGGACCGATCACCTCATCCAATCTCCTCTCATACAACTCACGGCGCACCATTGCACCATCTTGTAATCGTGCCCTATCAATCCATAGCTACGCAGCATACGGGACGTAGGGTATTACGCACCTCGCGGCCCGAACCTCGTCTAAATTGTGTGCCACGTGTCTCTTCCTTCGAGTTACCGATCTCGGCGAGTCACAATCATCTACTTCGGGTACTCCCCGTAGTAGGTTGCCGGTCTAAAACACCGACACCGGCGCGCCGGTAGGGGATCTCGCTCGAGATCATATGGCGAACTCGACGGTTTCCGTCTACTTCAAGCCAACCGTCGCCTTCAACCGCGGCGACACCTTCGTCTTCGGCGCACCGGGTCCGCACCGCCGATGGCGCGGGCTCCTTCCGCCGCCGCCTAATCATGCGGCCCGACTCGAAGAGAGCCTCGTGACGCTTCCCCGAAGTTGTCACGGGCGAACTCGCCGCAAGTTCGGCGAAATTTCGCTCTCCAACCACCATGCCGACTTCGAGCTCGAGTCCGTCTCCAACTCGAACCCGACGTCGCCATGGGCCATCGCATGCGAGCCGGCTACTCGCCCATCGCGGTGGCCTCCCTCACCGCTCGAGCCCTCCGCATGCGGTCCCCCGCACCCTCGCCCGGGCCCGCACGGAGGCTCCCACTCGCGCCGGCCGGCAAGGAGCCCGTACCCGAGTTCAACTCGGACTCCGACGCCGCCCCCGATCACGCTCCGACTCCGCCCTCTCTCCGAGTTCTACTCGAACCCGGACTACGAGTTCGACTTCGGGTCGGACCCCCGAGGAGCCCGAGTCCGAAGACGACTCCAATGAGCTTCCCTTGTCGGGGCCGGCCTCGGGACCGGTTATAAAATCCACGCCGGCCGGGAGATACGTCCATCGGCCGGACCGCAAGGCCGCCGACCGGCAAAGGTGGGCTCACGCTACGTCGTCTACATCGACTCACTACCGTTCCGGAGGGAACACCGCTAGCCCGGCCGACTCCAACACACCAACCGAGGTGGCACCCTCTCGAGTCCGGCCTTGGCACCCCCGATCGCCAAGTCTTCATGGCTGCCGGTGACACCCGGGACCTTCGTGCACGGCCGAGGACGGATACCGGAGGACATCTCCGCGGACGAGCCGTCCGCCAATGCACCGCGCATGAGACCGTCGCCAACGGGGACGCTCGACGCGAACGCAACAGGAAGCGCAACGAACGATGCCGGCGGCTCGCAGACAACCTCCCCATCCGCAACCTTGCGAAGCTCTCGAGGCGGTCGAGAGCAGAGTACACACCACTCCCCGAGCGAGGCCTCATGTCGATCACAACGATCGCACGTCGGGCTCGGGGCATACGCGCCGGGAGAGGTCATCGCCAAGCTCGCCGAAGAAGCCTACTTCATGCGGGTCGACAACAGAGTCAACCAACCTCCTCCGGCCAAACCCCGCGACAACGAAGCTACTAGTCGCGCCGCCAACGCCGGCCCCAACCGTACTCGAGCCGACCTTCCGGCCGAGCCAAACCGCCGCCGCTCCAACGCCGGCGGGCCTTCACGGCAAGATCAAGGCAACCGAGAAGTCGTTCCCCACCGCGCCCGCCGGGCGGCGGCGGCAACGATCCCGACGGCGGTGGCGGCCGACGGCGGCGGCCTCCAACCATGGGGCCAACAGAGAGCCGGAGGCGGCGGCGCCGCGGCGGCCGAGGCCACGCGAACGCCCACGCCTCCGGCGCCTCGCACGGCGGGTACGACGCTCGCCAGAAGATTGAGGAGCCGCGGCGTAAGAAGTCGACCACCGCCGGCCGAGGGCGACGGCTTCCCCGCCTTCTCACCTCGACTTCGCAACCTACTCCTCCCCGACAAGTTCAAACCTTTGGGGATAACCAAGTACGACGCGAAGCGGATCCTATCCGGTGGCTCCGATGCTACGCCCTCTCCATCGAGAACGCCGGCGGCAACGGGCGACACCAAATGCCTCTACTTCCCCTTCTGTCTGGACCAAGCACCACTCACATGGCTCGAGTCGCCGGACAAGCACTCGATCGACAAGTGGGACCACCGAAGGAGCGCTTCACGAGTAACTTCGCGGGCGCCATGGGCCGTTCGGGTACTCGCATGGACACCGGCCATGATCAAACAGAAACAGGGCGAGACCCTCCGCAAGTACATGCGCCGCTTCTTCGACAAGCGCGCTACCGTCGTCGACGTCACCGACAAGGTCATCGACCTCTTCCGGACGGCCTCTACCACCGCCGCACCTTCGAGGACTTCGGTCGTCGCCCCCCGAGTCCATCCCCCACCTCAAGGACATGATCACGTCCCGGGCGGATGAAGAGGACAAGGCCAACGCCAAGTACGACGCCATCCGCGGCAAGTCCAAGCGCAACCGGGCGGCGGCGGCGCGGCAATGCAAACCAAGGCGGCCGCAACAACAACAACAACAAGACAACTACTCGGGTCCCAACCGCAAGCGCAAGCGTACAACACCGTCGCGGCTATCCAGCCGCCCTCGCGAAAGGGAACTCGAAGAAGAACTCTGGCGGGTTCAAAGACCTGCTAAAGGAGAAGTGCCCGTGGCATCCAAACGGCAACCACACTACCGAGCAGTGCTACCAGCTCAGGCATGCACTCAAGGATACGCCGCGCCCACCGCACCCTCACGACCAAAAGGGCAAGAAGAAGGACGGCGACAACAACGACTTCCAAGAACCCGAGAAGACCGTCAACGTCCTCTTCGGCGGACTGCCCAGCGGCGGGGAGCGAAGGCTACCCGTCGTGAAGTGATGTCTATTGAGTCGGCGGCTCCGACCCCTCTCGGTGGTCGGAGGTACCCATCACCTTCTCCCGCGCGGACCAATGGACCGGCTTCTCCGAACCAGGACGGTTCCCCCTCGTCCTGAAGCCAACGGTGGCGGGCTCCAAGCTCAACAAGGTGCTCATCGACGGTGGAAGCGGGCTCAACGTCCTCTTCACCAAAACCTTGAAGAAAATGAAGCTCAACGTCACCCCCATGCTCACCAAGAGCAGCACGCCCTTCTACGACATTGTCCCAGTGCAACGCGGCTATCCCACCGGGCTCGGTGGTACCGCCGCTTACCTTCGGGGCGTCTCGGGACAACTACCGCACCGAGTACATCAAATTCGAGGTCGCGGATTTCGAGACCTCTTACCACGCCATCCTCGGCGGACCGGCCATCGCCAAGTTCATGGCGGTGCCCCACTACACCTACTTGGTACTCAAGATGCCAAGTCCGGCCGGTGTACTCTCCCTCCAAGGGGACTTGAAGATCTCCCACGACCGCGACACAGAGGCCGTGGTGATCGCTTCCACGAACCAAGTACCCAACGCGATGATGGAGGTCTACGCCGCGTCGAAGAAGCTTGCCACAAGCGAACTCGACATCCCAGAGAAGTCTGACAGCGCCAACAAACCTCAGCCACCTGAGGAGGTACTCGTCAAGACGGTCGACCTCGGAACAGGCGACCCCAGCAAGACCACCACCATCGGGGCCGGCCTCGACCCCAAATAGGAAGACGCGCTCATCAGCTTTCTTCGGGCTAACCGCGACATCTTCGCGTGGAAGCCAGCGGACATGCCAAGAGTGCCCAGGGAGCTGATTGAGCACGCCTTAACGTCGATCCAAAGGCCACCCCTAAGCGACAACACCTCCGATGCTTTGCTAACGACGGACGGGATGCCATCAAGAAGGAGCTCGCCAAGCTACTCGCACCGGCTTCATCGGAGAAGTCTTCCATCTCGAGTGGCTCGCCAACCCCGTCCTCATCCGCAAGAAGAACTCGAACGAGTGGAGGATGTGCGTCGACTACACCGACCTCAACAAGCACTCGCCCCAAGGACCCCTTCGGGTTGCCGCGGATTGATCAAGTCATCGACTCCACGGCGGGCCGCGACCCTTCTGCTTCCTCGATCGCTACTCCGGTACCACCGGATCACAATCAAGGAGGAAGACCGGGAAAAGACCACGTTCATCACCCCGTTTGGCGCGTACGGCTACACGACCATGTCATTCGGGTTGAAGAACGCCGGCGCTACCTATCAACGGGCCATCCGGCCCGCTTCAAGCGGCAACTCAACAAGAACGTCGAGGCTTACGTGGATGACATAGTCGTCAAGACCAGGGAACTCCGGTACTCTCATCGACGACCTTGAAGAGACCTTCGCATCGCTACGCGAGTACCGCCGGAAGCTCAACCCGAACAAGTGCGTCTTCGGCGTCCCTTCGGGCAAACTACTCGGCTTCATCATCGACCCGGCGCGGCATCGAAGCCAACCCCGAGAAGATCTCCGCCATCACCGGCATGAAAGCTCCCACGAGCATCAAAGACGTCCGAAGGCGACGGGGTGCATGGCGGCATTGAACGATTCATCTCGAGGGCCGGGAGAACGGGGCCTCCCCTTCTTCAAACTACTCAAGCATCAAGAGAAGTTCGTGTGGAATCCGGAGGCGGATCAAGCCCTTGCCCGGCTCAAGGACTTCTGTCAAAGCCTCCAATCCTCACGGCTCCTCACAAGGGCGAGCAATTCTTGCTCTACCTAGCCGCGACTACTCACGTGGTCGCATCGCCATCGTTGTCGAGCGGCGGGAAGACGGCCACGCCTACCCGGTCCGGGGCCGCCCGGTCTACTCCGTCGGCGAGGTTCTATCGAGTCCAAGGCTCGCTACCGGCCCGTGCGAAGCTCCTCGTACGCTCTACTCATCACCTCGCGGAAGCTACGACACTACTTCCGGGGAGTACTCGGTCTCCGTCGTCACCGACTACCCGCTCGGGACATCTTGAGGAACCAAGACGCCACCGGGAGAATCTCCAAGTGGGGCGTCGAGCTCGGCGCCCTCACCATCGACTTCAAGCCACGCACAGCCATCAAGTCGCAGGCACTAGTCGACTTCATGGCAGAGTGGCGGGAGAACCAGCTACCTACTCCCACCGTGCGACCAGAGCATTGGGTGATGTACTTTGATGGCTCACTCAACCTCGAGGGCGCAGGCGCAGGGGTACTCCCCGATTTCTCCAACGGGCGAACAACTCAAGTACGTCCTGCAGATCTTCTGGAAGGTCTCAAACAATGAAGCCGAGTACGAAGCTCTCCTACACGGGCTCCGCCTCGCGGCTTCACTGGGCATCAAGCGGCTACTAGTCTACGGCGACTCCGCAGTGGTCATCAACCAAGTCAACAAGTCCTGGGACCGCAACAAGGAGAACATGGACGCCTACTGCCTAGAAGTCCGCAAGCTCGAGAACAAATTCTATGGTCTTGAGTTCCATCACATCGCCCGCGACAACAACGTTGCGGCGGACGTCCTTCGAAGCTCGGATCCACCCGCGCTCAAGTACCCGCGGGCGTCTTCGTCCATGAGCTTCACGCGCCATCCATCCCGAGCGGCGCCACCGACCATGTACCCGGCCCATCTACCACCGGGCAGGAGGTCATGATGATCGACGTGGACCGGAGGCAACCCTTCATCGACTACCTCGGCGAGCGAGAAGGTCCCCTCCGACAAGAACGCAGCCGAACAACTCGTCCGCCGCGCCAAGTCTTACGTCCTCGTCGGAGACAAGCTTTACAAGCGGGGCGCATCTTCTCGGAGTACTCATGAAGTGCGTCCCTCGCGAAGAAGGCAAGGACATCTGGAGGAGATCCACAAGGGCGTGCGGCAACCACTCGTCCTCACGCACGCCGGTCGGCCAAGGCCTTCCGGCGAGCTTTCTGCGGCCCCACGGCCACGGGCGACGCCGAAGAACTCGTCGAAGGTGCCAAGGATGTCGGTACTTCGCCAAGTAGCAACATGTCCCGGCCTACAAGCTAGTCACCATACCGCCAACCCGGGCCTTTGCCCGCCGGGGGCTCGACATGATCGGACCACTACCAAGCGCGCCGGGAGGATTCAACGGGGTGCGGTGGCTATCGACAAGTTCACCAAGTGGATCGAGGTCAAGCCGGTCACATGCCCCAAGGGCGACGAGTACTCGACTTCTCGGATGAACTCGTACACCGCTATGGGCTACCCCACCGCATCATCACGGACACGGGGTCCAACTTCAACAACCACCGGTTCGGGGAGTACCGCGAGAACGGCGGAATAGACGTCCGAGACGTCTCGGTCGCCCATCCACGGGCCAACGGACAAGTCGAGCGCGCCAATGGGATGGTGCTCGACGCCCTCAAGAAGCGGCTACACGACGCCGCTAACTCCAAAGGGGGCAAATGGATCAAGGAACTACCCAACGCACTGCGGGGGCTGCGGACTCAACCATCCAAGCCAACGGGGCAATCCCCCCTACTTCCTCGGTCTACGACTCCGAAGCCATCCTCCCCGCCGACGTCATATGGGACTCGCCGGCGGTGGAGCACTACGACGAAGGCGTCTCGGAAGACGACGGACGAGTTGACATCGACAACCTCGAAGAAGCTCGGCTGCGCCGCCCTCGACCAATCGGCTAGGTACCCGGAGGGTATCCGACGCTACCATGATCGCAACGTCAAGGAACGCTCCTTCAACGTTGGAGATCTTGTCCTCCGCCGTATCCGAACACGGAAGGACTCCACAAGCTCGGCTCCCCACGGGAAGGCCCCTTCACCGTGGCCAAGGTGACCGGGCCGGGCTCCTACCGCCTCCAAACACTTGAAGGCGAAGACGTCAACAACTCGTGGAACGTCGACCAACTCTGTCGATTCTACGCCTAGTCTACACGACTACTCGGGGCTCAAGCTAATCGACTACATCAACACCCCCCGCCACAAGCGACCCTCCGGTCCCGGCTCCCGATCTCGGACTACTCTCCTCCGGGGTCCGGCCCGTGCGGCTACCTACGGACCATGGGCCGCGACGAGCGTCAAGGACTCTAGCGGCGGTCTACCAAGAGACCACACTCCAAGATCCGGCACTGCGCGCGCTACTTACGGATCTACGATCCGGCCTACACGGCTACCTACGGATCACTTGCGCAAGCGGCTACCCGCTCCGGCGCCACTTAGGGCATAAGCGGCCTCCGGGTCCAGGCGACTACTTTGTAACTACGGCCCTGGCCACCCAGGTGTACTCCTTCAGTAATAAAGTTTGATTGTTCATCAACTTCTTTACTGCCTACTCCCTACAACGGGACCACTAAAGCCGAGTACTACTACTCGCACCTACTCCACGATGGGCGCTCCGCACTCTGAGATCGCGACTACGAGTACTCATTCTTTGGAAAATTCTCTTTCATTGATACTTGAACAATTCATTACAATTGTTTTCTGTACAACTATGGCTACTAGCTACCTATGCGGGGCTACGGAGGTTCGGCTTCTCGGCTACTGCTCCGCAATGGGAGCCATCTCGCTCCCGACGGCTCCGCATCTTGCTCATCGGAGCGGTTGGCGGCTACCCCGCCGGCGACCACCTCCCTTCGGAGCCTTCGGGAAGTACGACTTCATGAAGGCCAAGACTTGTCTTGGGATCGACTTGGCCATATGCTTGACATAGGCGGCCAGCCGCTTGGTGCTTCACGGAGTCGATCCACCAGAGGAGCGATCTTGGGGCCGCCGGGTGCGGCACCGGGAGCCTCGCGATCGGGAGAGCGGCTTCCTCCAACTCCCTCAACGGGCCCACAATGCCTCGCAATCCTCGTTCAATTTACGCAAAGATTTGTAGCAGCTTGACGAGATCTCTGTCGAGAGGCAATCCGCGGCTCCATGTGCTTCTCGCACTCGAAGGCGAGTTCCTTGTAGTCAAGCTCGAGTACCGCGGGCTTCCTGCTCCCGGTAGAAGAGGTTCTTCATGCTCGTCTCCGAGGCCTTCAGCTGCTCCACTTGGCCTTCGAGCTCTGCAACACAACAATGCAACAGCGGGTCAGATGCTTCACGACTTCCAACAAGTACTCGGTAAGTCAAGGGACATACCTTTATTCTTGTTGCGGAGGCCCTTGTTCTTCCGCACCAGGTCGTCGCCCCTCGCCTGCAACTCCATGACGTCGTTGTGGTACTTGGCGAAGGCGGCGTCGAGCTTTGACTACATGGCAGCCGCGTGTTTCCGCGACTTCACGAGCTGCTCCTCCAGGGCCCTCCGCGGAGTACGGTGTCGCCGTAACCCCCCGGCAAAGGAGTTCGACTTCTCGCGGGACCGCTCCGCAACGTCCCGCACAAGACAACTCAAGTTATGACGAGTACTCAACGGCAAAGGATTGACAACTCAAAGGCTACCGCTACTTACCTTCATCCATTGCTCGGCTCGACGGATCGCCTCCAGGTGCTTGGCTACCGTCGCCGACTCGACGAGATCGTCCGCCAGAAGTTCTATCCCGCCGCGGCTACTCGAGGTAGCCTCCGTCATCGGCGCAGAGCGGATGGGCTCTGCGTCTTGGATCTCAGGGGAGCGGATAGCCACCTCCCGCAGCAATCTCTCGGCGACGTGGTGACCGCCTCTCCCCGGCGGACTTCTCGACGATCTCCCCCAACGGCTCGGGGGCTCCTTCTGCAGCCTGCGGGGCCTCTCGGGTGTCAACTCCTCGCATTGGTACCCCCGCGGGGGATGTCACCACCTTCGCGCCCGCCAACAAACGACAAGTGCATTAGCGCCTACGACTACTCCTCCCCGGAGCTCCGCGGCCTTCACGAAGGGTACTCACCTTCGACCGCACTCGCCTCCGACAACGGCGCTTCGGTAGCCGTGGGCTCGGTCCACGGCTTGGGCATCGGGAGTGGCCTCCTCGACGGGCGGCGCGACTTCTTACGCCACCGCCGATGAGGGCTCGTCCCCATCCCGGCCTCGGATCCGTGGATTTTCTCGCAGAAATATTCACGAAGGGTCGTCGACAAAGATCGACTACCGCATCAAGTACTACCCGTGAGGATATGGTACTTACAACTTCGACCAGGACGATGGTCACGGCCGGAGCACCGAGGATGCCGGCAATATCAACCGGTCCACCCTCGGCGAGCGTCTCCCCTCCTCCTCCCCTGCGGATACGCCTCTTCCACGGCGGAGGCGGCCGGCGCGCGACGTCTCCTCGCACTCCCCGAGGCCACCACCTTTCCAACGGCGGCGGCCACGGGTCCTCTCGCTCTCTTCGGAGTAGGGGGCGGGCGCTCCGACCGCGCCGAGTTCTTCAACGGTGGGGGCCGGACTACAACTTCCAGCCGGTTCCCCCACCGTATCCCACACGCCCTCGTCGCCCTCTTCGACGGGCTCCGCTGGCGGCACCTCCTGCATGCAAAGGAAGACTACTCGTCAGCAACGTACTCGAACAACGGGTACTCGACTACTCTGCTCAAGACGACGTACCTCCCGAGGCGTGGTCTCCGAGACCTTTAGCTTCTTCGTCACCCGCTTCCTGGCGGGGTTGCGCGGCTTCCGTGGCGGCGCAGCAAGGCTAGCCTCCCGTGGCTAGCGGGAGGGTCTTGAACCAGTGGCACATGAGGCAAGCCCGGGCGGCTAAACCTCGACCGCAGCTGGAAGCGGTCTGCGCGCGTCTCTTCGTCTTCGTCGTCGTCATCGGAGGTATCTTCCACGATGACGGTGTCGTCGCCTTCACCGACTTCGCGGCGCTCCTTCACCTTCCCCCTCCACCGGGATCTCGATCCCGCTCGGTGCGGCCGCGGCTCGGAGACGAACCGCTTCACATCATCCCGCGCAAAGACGCAAGACGTCGGCAACTCTACTACAAGTACTCACTACTCGACGAGGGGAGTACGACTACTCACCTCCTTGGGCGGGCGCGCGGCGGAGTACTCCTCGGCCCCGGGCACGCCGTGTACGGCGGCATGTCCTTGAAGATCCGCGACAACCTCTCGACGATGTCGTTGTCATCCGGCTCGCCCCCCGCATCCGCGATGTGTCGTCGTCGCCGGTGTACTCGAAGCCCGGGGTCTCCCCGAGCCATCGACGGCGCGGGATCTCGCGCTTCATGAAACCGAAGGCCACGTGCTCGGCCCTCGGTCCCGCCCCCCCCCGAGCACCCCCGATGCGTGCTAGCGACTCGGGGAGCCGGATCCCTTCTTGCATGGTGGGCTCCGTATTCCACCACTCACGGTGCACCGGGCCGCCGTCCGCTCGGCTTCGGCGAGCCGGGGTGGTGGTTCGTGATGTAGAACCATCCGGTCTTCCGGTCCATGTTGGAGCCGACGAGCTTGTACGCCGTGTGCGCTCCGCGGCGTCCTCTCTCGGTCGGATGCGGCCCCTCCGACTACTCGTTGGAGGCACCGGGCCGCGGCTTGACGCGGAAGAACTTCCGAAGAGCACCCGGTGCGGCTTGATTCCGAGGAAGGCTTCGCGGGGAAGTGGACGAAGACCGACGTGTGGAAGATGCCGTTGGGGTTCGGTGTTCGGGTACTCGATCCCGTAGTACCCGAGCAGCCCCTTGAAGAAGTCGGCCGGCCGGGAGCGCAAGACCGCGCTCCACGAACCGCGAGAACATCGGGATCTCGTCTTCGGCCTTCTCCATCGGTTATGGATCTCCCGCGGCGGATCTCCACATGTCGACTTCCTTCTCCCCGATGAACCCACCTGTTCGGCGGGGGTCGGCAGTCCTCCGTCTTCACCTTTGATTTCTTCCACTCGCGGCTAGGATCGGCCCGCGGTGGAGACATGGGCGGCGGCCGCTCCGGTGGTAGCCGCGGCGGCCTCTTCACGGCCCCCTCTTCTTCCCGGCGGCCTTGGACGTCTTGGACGGCGACGGCTTCATCCTCCAAGTGCAAGGCGTCTTCACTCGCATTCGCTCGGGGGCTACCCTAAAGGCTTCGGGTGGCGGCGCGCTTGGATCTACTACGGCGGCAGTAGGCGCTGGGGGTGGATTCGCTTCAAGATTCAAATGGAATGACTGCGGCTCGAATGGGTGAAAAACCCTAAGGGTTTTGGCTTCTATTTATAAGCCAAATCGACTCCGTAACGGCGGCCGGATAAGTCCACACGCGGCCGACTCGGCGGGCGCGCGTGACTCTTCGTATTCTACTAGTCGACGCGCCTCACCTCGGGGGCTCGGCTACTTCTACTCGACTACACCGGGAAGCGGCTAGTCTCAAGAGCATCTCGGGACACATTCTCCAAGAAGACCCTTCAATTCGAGAGGAAGTACTCGACTCAAGGCTCCCGGGGCTCCGTGCCACGTGTCCTTCGGTTTTCTCTCCGGATTTTTCGGGATTTTTCTTGCCAAGATTTCGAGATGGAACCTCGGCCTAGAGCCCGCGGCTCGAGGCTCGGGGGCTACTCCATGTGGAGTGCGGTTTTGTAAGTCGTACCTCCATGACGGCCCTCCGGCTTCAAGGCAAGACGAGCGCTTTTGAGGACCTTCGAAGGCGCTTTTCGAGGACGCTTGGGACTACTCGAGAAGACTTCGAGATTTGATCGGACATCGCCGGAGTACATTCCGGCCTCGGGATGCTTCGACTACTCTTGAGGACCTTGACTTGCGGCACTCGGGGACGCTTGAGGACCGCTCGGTTAGGGGGGCCGTCAAGACTACTTGAAGCTATCCTTCTCGACTACAAAGTACGGGGGGCTTGTCGTATGGACCTCCCCCGGGCCCACCGCCTCGGTGGGTACCAGGACCGACTACTCGGTGGGCCCCTGGGACTACCCGGCTTGCGCTACACGGCACCTGAAGGCGTGGAGCACAAGGACTACGCAAGAGTAGTACTCGGTTAGGGAGCTGTACATGTTCCGCACTGTATAGAGGACTCCTAGACGTACTCGACTAGTACTCTCTCCCTACTCCGACTTGTAACCCTGCCTCCCGGACTATATAAGGCGAGGCAGGGACCGATCACCTCATCCAATCTCCTCTCATACAACTCACGGCGCACCATTGCACCATCTTGTAATTGTGCCCCATCAATCCGAGCTACGCAAGCATACGGGACGTAGGGTATTACGCACCTCGCGGCCCGAACCTCGTCTAAATTGTGTGCCACGTGTCTCTTCCTTCGAGTTACCGATCTCGGCGAGTCACAATCATCTACTTCGTGTACTCCCCGTAGTAGGTTGCCGGTCTAAAACACCGACACATGCGTTGAGCACAATGAGCAAAAGACGGCTCGGTCACCGTGATCTTCATGTTGGAATAAACTTGCACTTGGCTTTGTGTGAAATTTCATGTATCTTTGAACCTATTATCTATTTGTGAACCTAGGCATCGGATGTTCCGAACGTGTGTATGTGAGATGTTATGAACCTATGCGTATGTGAGATGTTCTCAACCTATGTGTATGCAAGATGTTCGAACCTTATATATGCATATTTGTTGTTAATGGTGGATCTGTCATTGTGATGTTTGGGGCATCATTTTTCTCTCCACTTTATAAAAAGATGTATTCCTGCAAATTTGGTATTTATAAATGATGCAAAAAGTTGATTAAAAAATTGATGAAAAATTTGATGCGGAATTGTTCCAAACATTGCTTAAACTTTTGTTATAGGACATCTCTTGTTATATTGCTCTACGGATGCAAAAACATAGTGCGATCGGCTCATTTTGTACTACAAAGGGGCACACACGTCTTTTCAACTCGGAGTTAAAGGTGTTAGTGAACCAAATGGATGGCGTGTCATATAGTGGATGGAGTTTCAACTATATGTCAAATAGGGAAGGAGAGGGTTGCCACATTCGCTCTAGTCGTTGTAGATCCGGTGGGAGATGGAGGAGAGGGTGTTGGACCCGGCCATCGGCGGGAGAGGCGGGAGATCCGGAGACATAGGGGACAACACAACGCCGACCGGAGAAGGAAGGGATCAGCGGTGATGATAGAAGATCGGGGAGGGGAGGGTGGCGCCGGCGGTAGGAGATGGAGGGGAGGGCGCCGCGAGGACCGTAGATGGAGGGGACGAGGTTGCGCCGAGTTGGACTTGAGGAGGCGTTGTTGGTTGGACCGGAGGTGGTGGGGAAGGCGCGGATCCGGTGGACATGTAGGGGAGGCGGTGGATCCGGCCGGAGACAATGGGGAGGTGGTGGGGAAGGCGCGGATCCAGTGGACATGTGGGGGAGGCGGTGGATCCGGCCGGAGACCATGGGGAGGTGGCGGGGGGGGGGGGGTGAGGTGGGGGGGAGGAAAAGAAGACTAGTAGGGTTGGGCAGGAGGGAGCCACATTTTATATTGAGGTGTTTGACCAATGAGAGAAGGGTATTTGAGTCTCCCAGATCCCTGACATGGCTGCTTCGCCGAGTGTCAACATTAAACACTCAGTGACTGTCCGCTTCACCAAGTGTCGTACATCTAGCACTCGGCGAACCACTCGTAAATTTTTATTCCTTTTAAATTCCTACCTCCTCCTAAAAAACCTCTCTTTTGTCATCATTTTCAATTGTTGAATTGCTCCAATAAATTTGCAAGTATATGTTAAATTCACCAGCAATGCACATTTAATACTTATACAAATTTTAACTCGTTATTTCATGTAGTTTACTAAATGTTAATTTGTATTGACTAATTGCATTTAATAAATTGAAATTATCAAATGAATTCGAAAATTCACCAATTTTTCATAGCCTACAATCTAGGCTGTTCATTTCTTATAGAAAATGTTTCGAAGTCAAACTTTAATCTGACTACCATTGTTACTCCAAATCTAATTGAATCTTTCTTAACTCTCTGAAACTTCTTTGGAGATCCATTGGTTTGTAAGGAGCGCACATGATGAATTGCGCGAAATCTTCTCAACTATTTAGCACCACCTCCACATGCACATATGATTTCAAGACATCTTGACAAATCTCATAATGTTTGGACTTAGTTTGCATTTTATAGAATTAAAAAATATATTAGCTACAAGCACACGTGATCATGTTTACTACAAAAGATGTGCAAAATTAACTTTGATTTAAGGATCAAGGCCTCCAAATGGACTAAGTACCATGAATAACATTTTTACTAATATTATAACATTATTGTAATCACTTCTAGTTCAAATTTAACTTGGAATATCTGATTATTTTCTCTTTTGCTCCGCCTATTATCTTCTATTGCCCCTGGTTCTTGCTCTCTACCTATGCTTGCAGGTCTCGTTTCTTTTTCCGACCGAACATTTGGTGTAAAAGGACCGCAATAGTCGTGCGCTTCAATTTAGATGCATAAGTCATGGGGATAGTATACTCCGGTTTTCTTTGGTTGTCTTGTCATGGTTCTTTTTTTGTGTCTGTCAAATCTTAGATGCTCCTTCGATTGCTTGTAGAATGTCAATCATCGAGGTCGATGCAACTCAAACGATCGAGAGACAAATATCTTTGTTTTGTTCCGAGTGCTAGTTAATGTTTGTACAAGAAGAAGATGCCGCCTACAAGAAAACCAAGGAACTAAGGTAAAGATCGGGTGCACTAACCGAATACTTGCGGTGTCATTGACCGTGAATAGTGGTGTAATAATTGCTTTGAAAATTTAATTGCTTGGCCCCCGAATTGACATCTTCCTTTGCTTGTGTCTAACAGTAATTAGCTTCTTTTTAAAATTAGTAATCTTTACTCTTTCTTTTATCAACCTGAATAGTTCAATAGTTTTCGTGTGTCTAGTTGGATGTACTACATGAAATGATTTACTAAGTTCTTTCTAAATGGATGTATGGCCTGGATTGCATTTCAAACTACTGCCAACACTTCGGTATCTTAGCCATATTTATTTCGGGATGTGTAACTTGTATCTCACTTCTGTAACCTTATGGCTGTTTACTTGTAGAGAATATTTATCTGATTTACTTAATTGTGGTTCCGTCACAAGAGGTGGCTTCTGCTCATGAATGATGCTTCAGGCTGTCTCCGTTATGTTTATGTACTGCAGTTTTAGATTTCAGTTCAGTCCTATGCAGCATGCCGCTCTTGCCTGAATTTTTGTTGGGTAGATAGTACCAGTAGAGATTAGCTACCTAACAGTTCTTTTCTCCATGACACTATGACTGAACTTGTTTAGCACAAGCAGTACCATGAATTTTGATGTTGCCTAGATTCACTGTTTGAGAAATATTATTTACTCATGTGTACTGTTATGTCATGTGACAAAATGTGAATATTATTGAAGTTTGGTTCAGCTTGAAATATTATATGTAGTAGTTGCATTTTAACTGAGGCATGACAGTAGTACAATCTTTTTTTCTATCCTTGGCAAATGCTTATTTATTTCTGTTTTTCATTTTTCCTATTATGGTTGCCAAAAAAAACCAAATTCCCTTAATGTGTTGAAAATTAGGTGCAGGGGAAAACTGGCAAGGATCGCATGAAGAGATGAAAAGTTTATGTTGGTGCTGACCTATCTTTTGTTGTTTCTGGTGGCCTATGTGCCATGTTGCATTTTACTAAAACATGTATGTGAATATGTAAAACAGTGTATTGTTTGCTGTAATGCATTTTATGAGAAATGGGCTGAAAATCATTCCTAATTTGGTGTGCTGATTTTTTGTTTGGCTGAATGATTCGAGCCCAGAATTTTTGCGAGCGGATGCTAAAATGTTTATGGGCTTAAGTTTTGCCAAAATGAATTTGGACTGAAATTTAGTTTTATTCTAAAATCAGCCCATTAATAAATGGCCTATGACTGAAAAGTCAACGTCCACATCAGTAGTCACATCGTTGTCCACGTAAACAGCCATGTCATCATCCATGTTGGCAGCCACGTTAGCGGTTTGCGACGATTATTTTCGTCGCTAAAATTGGATTATGGGTTGGGCTGCATGAGCCTCGGGCTACTCCGCGACGATCCGGATACGTCACGAGTGCGACGTTTATTAAGAAATGTCGACCGATTTAATCAATGACGCTCATCTCACCACGAAAATTTAAATCGTCGCGACGCTGATTTGCGATGAATTTTCAACGGTCCATGACAGAACGATTGTGTCATAGATTAAATAGTTTCTTGTAGTGGAAATTTATTTAAGTGAAATTAATATCTTAACTATAGTAAACAAATCAAGAAATGTATCAAAATTGAGTATGGAGTACCAAGTAAGAGAACTAACGAAAAGCTTGAAGTCAAGAGGAAGAAACAAAATTCAAATTTTGTCGAGTGTCTCGGGCATACACTCGACAAACAGGTAGACGTCGAGTGTTTTCCTTCTATCACTCGGCAAAGAGGCCTTTCGTCGAGTATCAATAGTTTGCCGCGTGTTTCTGTGTCCGCACTCGGCGAAGAGACTATCCGTCGAGTGCCCGATGGAAAACACTCGGTGTATTTGGGTTTTCACATAGTGATTGTTTTAATTGAGGCTTTTCGTGGTCCTATTGTTTTTGGAAACAAATTAGGTTTATTACAGCCCAAACATCATGCGAATAATTTTCGTTCATGTTCATATCATTATTACACACTTATCAATCGACATGTATTATGTCACTGACATTTTATTCCAAGTTGCCACTCATGTGAACACCATTATTTGATGATGTCACTTATGTGAGCATTATTATAGACCACACACACAAATATTATATTTCTTCGGGAGCTTATAAGCCCCTCGAGAAGCCGGTCTCCTTGTCAAAGAATCTGTTCCATACCACAATGCCTCCATAGTTGGGCTTCTTCGTGACGAATTGCAGCACGCGGTAGTAAAGCTCCCTTGGGGACATGTAGCCGGCAGGAGCAGCTGCCGGATCCGGCGAGGCCACCACGCCGACGAAGACCTTGCTGCGAGGGTACACCGACGCCCACTTCTCCCACGACTCCCTCGGCGTCGCCATGCACTTGCGGTCCTCGCCGAAGAGCTTGACGTGGATGCGGTCGAAGAGCCACGTGTTGAGCGCCGCTTCCAGGCGCTGGTCCGGAAACCCGCACCTCGTCGTCGCTGCCAGCACCACGCGCCCCACGCGGCTGTACTTGGTGTACTCCTTGAGGCGCCTGGCCACCTCGTCGTAGTGCTCCGTGGCTCCCTGGTCGATGAAGAAGTCGATGCCGTCCACCACCGCGTCGCCGAAGGGCCGGCGCACGCCGGCGCGGTAGCCGCTGTTGGTGTAATCCTGAATAAATCAAGGATGAAGCCAAGTCACTGCATCAGCAAGAGCGTGGCGGGAAGGAGAGCTCAGAAGCTGAAGTTTGAACTTGGGCACACGGCGGGAACGGTTCTGACCGCGGTGATCACGTCCTTGTGCTACGTGTGTGTCAGTTATCATTTTGTAAGCACTGTCCATCAGTAGTAGTGGTATGTATGCGTGTGGTGGTGTGGTATAACACCAGTGTGAGTCTGTAATCAGAGTAGTTGCTTGCTTATTCAGTAAAGGTGAAAAGGGGCACCGATACCCTGTCGTCCTCAGGACGGTTGCCACTGGAACACTGTGTTCGTGTGTTCTTCTATCCTTTGATCCTTGTTTAGGCCAGCCACCGAATGTTGTTGTGTGATTGTGATCCGATTTAGCCAACATCTGGTATCAGAGCTGCTATCACACAGCAAGAATCCACCAAAGCTTCATCCATGTCTGAAGACGGCGATGGCGGGCGAGGTAGCGGGAGTCGTCACAATCAGCTGTTTCCGACGCTCACAACGTCGAATTATATCAGCTGGAGTATTCGTGTTCAGGCGAAGATGGAGGAGAAGGGTTGGTGGGAGGTGGTGGAGCCGCCGGAAGGGAGTTCGTCACAGAAGCAATCGGCTGATGCAGTTGCTGCAAAGGACAAGAAGCTGCGGGCGGCGCTGTTTGAGTGCCTTGCTGATGACCTGTTGATGCAAGTGGCGAAGAAGAAGACTGGCAAGGAAGTTTGGGAGTCCCTGAAGGCGAGGTTTGTCGGAGCTGAGCGCGTGCGGGATGCACGGTTGCGGACTTTGAAGGCGGAGTTCGATTCACTGAAGATGAAGGATGACGAATCGATTGATCAGTTTGCTGGGAAGCTGACATCAATGTCAGTCAAATACAGTAACTTGGGGGGCACTTTGGAGGATGCAGCGATGGTGAAGAAGCTGTTCGACTCTGTCCCCGATCGATTCATCAATGTTATCGCTGGAATCGAGCAGTTCCTTGATCTGCAGAAGGTGGAGTTCGATGAAGCGGTGGGGAGGTTGAGAGCTTTCGAGGAGCGGACGCGGCAGGGAGCTGCAGGCTCAAAGAGCGAAGGCGTGCAGTTACTCCTCACGCAGGCTGAATGGGAAGCCAGGCACATGAAGTCCAGTGGTGGGGAATCTTCGGGGAAGGGGAAGACACATGATGGTGGAGGCCGAGGACGTGGTCGAGGCCGTAGCGGCGGTGGCCGTGGATGAGGAGGACGGGGTGAGTCGTCTGGAAGAGGAGGCGGTGGACGTGGACGGGACAAGAGCCACATCCAATGTTTCAAGTGCCGCAAGTACGGGCATTATGCAGACAAATGCCCAAAAAATCAGGAGAAGAGGCACATCTTGTGAGAAAGGATGGGGCAGATCAGCCACAGGCTCTTATGCTAGCAGTTGCTGAAGAAAGGGAGACAGGAGATGAGCAGGGAGTTCTGAACATGACGCAGGCAAAAGTGTTCCCAGAATTAAATTTGACCGGGGGCGGCGAGCAGACCGGCAACACATGGTACCTCGACAATGGAGCTAGCAACCATATGACTGGTGATCTGGAGAAGTTTGCTGAACTAGATGAAGGAATCAAGGGGAGAGTTCGGTTCGGGGATGGTTCATCAGTGGAGGTCAAAGGAAAGGGCACAATTCTGTTCAGGTGCAGGAATGGTGATCAGTGGGCGCTTGGGGATGTTTACTACATTCCCAAACTCCGGAGCAACTTGGTGAGCCTGGGACAACTGACAGAGAGTGGACATAGGATTGAGATGGATGATGATGGTCTTGAGGTGCACGACAAAATGTCACAGAAGCTGATCATGAAGGTAACTCGTTCACAGAATCGAATGTACATGATAGATTTGCATCCTTCAGTTCCTGTATGTTTCTTGTCAAGTACAAATGATGAAGCTTGGTTGTGGCATGGTCGGTTGGGGCATGTGAATTTTCAATCAATTAAGCAACTAGTCAGTAAGTCTATGGTTGGGGGGTTCCATTGATTTCACATCCAGAGGAGGTCTGTCATGCATGCTTAGCAGGGAAACAGACAAGACTATCATTTCCTAAAGCAGCACAGTGGAGAGCAAATAGTCCATTAGAATTGCTTCATGTTGACTTATGTGGGCCTATAAAACCATCAACTGCTGCTGGCAACAAATACTTTATGTTGATTGTTGATGATTGTACACGTTGGATGGTTGTGTTTGTGCTGAAATCAAAGGACCAAGCCTGTGAGGCATTTGTGAAGTTTAAATCAGAGGCTGAGAATCAACTCAATGCTAAGATAAAGTCTGTCAGGTCAGACAGAGGAGGAGAGTTCTTGGCAATGGTTTTTAGAGATGTGTGTGAAAAGGCTGGAATCAAGAGGCAGTTCACAGCTCCTTATTCCCCACAGCAGAATGGAGTTGTGGAGAGGAGAAATAGGACAGTGATGGAGATGGCCAGATCCTTAATGAAGAGCATGGAAATTCCTGCAAGATTTTGGGGGGAGGCAGTTAGACACTCAGTTTATTTGTTGAACTGTCTGCCAACTAAAGCTATGGGTAATAGCACACCCTATGAAGCATGGAAGGGAAGGAAACCACATCTTGGTCATTTGAGAGTGTTTGGTTGCACTGCAAATGTGAGAACTGCAACACCTCATTTGAAGAAGCTGGAAGATAGGAGTCAGAGAATGATCTATCTTGGAGTAGAGGAGGGATGCAAAGCCCACAGGCTGTATGACCCCAAACACAACAAGATAGTTGTGAGTAGAGATGTCATATTTGAAGAATGTGTCAAGTGGAAGTGGGGAACACAAACTGGAGCACCTGAAGATTCTGAGTTTATTGTGCAGGATGATGAGCTGACAAGTACAGGTTACAGTGTCAGTGGGAATCAGGGTGTGTTTGGACACATGCCAAATGCAGTTGCAGATGGTGTGAGCCAATCACAAGCTGCAGGTGATGATGTGTCAGTAGGACAGGAATCACCAGGAGTTCAGTCAGTCCAGGGTGGTAGAGGAAATGACCCTGCAACCAATACTGACGAAAATCCGGCAATAGACCCAAATGATGCTCCAGTGCAGCAACCACAGTTTGAACTTGATGACTTAGAAGCAGAAGGAATTTCTGAGGAACATGGGATAAAATTCAGAGATCTGAATGACATCTATCAACACACTTCAATAGTGGATCTGTTGTATGACTTAGATGGTGATGCATTGTTAGCTGAAATTGAGGAACCAACAAATTACAGAGAAGCTGCAGGGAGTGCAGAGTGGATAGATGCCATGAACAAAGAGATTCAGTCCATAGAAAAGAACAAGACCTGGAAATTGTGTAAGCTGCCAGATGGTCATAAACCTATTGGATTGAAATGGGTATTTAAATTAAAGAAAGATTCAGATGGAAAACTGGTCAAGCACAAAGCTAGATTGGTGGCAAAGGGATATGTACAGAAGAAGGGGATTGACTTTGATGAAGTGTTTGCCCCAGTTGCTAGGCTTGACACGGTGAGATTCTTACTTGCTTTGGCAGCTAACAGAGGATGGGAGGTACATCACCTAGATGTTAAGTCAGCATTCTTGCATGGGGAACTTGAGGAGGAAGTTTATGTCACACAGCCAGAAGGGTATGTTGTGGATGGAAAGGAACAATATGTTCTGAAATTAACTAAAGCCTTATATGGGCTTAGACAAGCTCCTCGGGCATGGAATCTCAGGCTGGATAAAAGCTTGAAGAAGCTCAAGTTCAGAAGATGTGCAAGTGAGCAGGCTGTTTACATAAGAGGTGAAGGGAAAAATGCTATCATTCTTGGAGTTTATGTTGATGACATAATTGTCACTGGTGAGGATCCAGCAAGGATCAGTGAGTTTAAGAGGCAGATGACAAAGGAATTTGAAATGTCTGACCTTGGGCTGCTGTCATACTATCTGGGTGTGGAAGTTGGACAACACAAGGATTTTACTACAGTGAAACAAACATGCTATGCAAAGAAGGTGCTAGAGCAGTTTGGTATGAGTGAGTGTAATCCTACTAAACTCCCAATGGATCCTGGAACAAAGTTGGACAATGACAAGGAGGGACAACCAGTAGATGCAACTGAATATAGAAGAGTTATTGGTTGCTTGAGATACTTGTTGCACACAAGACCAGACTTGGCTTATTCAGTTGGAGTGGCCAGTAGGTTCATGGAGAGACCCACAGTGATGCATCTGAATGCTGTTAAACAGATTCTCAGGTACCTAAAAGGCACTGTTGAGCTAGGGCTGGTCTATACTAGAGGGGGAGCAGAGGAGGTGCTTGTGGGTTATTCAGATAGTGATTTCGGTGGTGATCTAGTTGGAAGAAAGAGCACTGCAGGCATGGCTTTCTATCTTGGTGAGAACTTGATCACTTGGTGTTCACAGAAGGAGAAAATAGTTGCTCTTTCTACATGTGAAGCAGAGTTTATGGCAGCCACTTTGGCAGCACAGCAGGCATTGTGGTTGAGGAACTTGATGGCTGAAATCACAGAGAAGAAACCTAAGACTGTTACACTATTTGTGGATAACAATTCAGCAATAGCCCTGATGAAAAATCCAGTTTTCCATGGAAGAAGTAAACATATGGAAATCAAGTATCACAAAATCAGGGAGTGTGTGGAGCGTGGACAAATAGTTGTGAAGCGAGTCTGCACTGATGAACAGAAGGCAGATGCACTGACAAAGGCATTGTCAGCAGGAAAATTTTCAGTTATGAAGCATTTGCTTGGAGTTCGTGATCTCAGTGTTCTTCAGGATTAAGGGGGAGATTGTTGGTGTAATCCTGAATAAATCAAGGATGAAGCCAAGTCACTGCATCAGCAAGAGCGTGGCGGGAAGGAGAGCTCAGAAGCTGAAGTTTGAACTTGGGCACACGGCGGGAACGGTTGTGACCGCGGTGATCACGTCCTTGTGCTACGTGTGTGTCAGTTATCATTTTGTAAGCACTGTCCATCAGTAGTAGTGGTATGTATGCGTGTGGTGGTGTGGTATAACACCAGTGTGAGTCTGTAATCAGAGTAGTTGCTTGCTTATTCAGTAAAGGTGAAAAGGGGCACCGATACCCTGTCGTCCTCAGGACGGTTGCCACTGGAACACTGTGTTCGTGTGTTCTTCTATCCTTTGATCCTTGTTTAGGCCAGCCACCGAATGTTGTTGTGTGATTGTGATCCGATTTAGCCAACAGCCGCCGAGGAAGGCGTTCCAGAGGTAGTCGGCGAGGTCCGTCGCTGCCTTGGACGAGGGGAGCCAGTACTCTCCGCCCTGCCCGCCGATGGAGAGGAGGACGCGGAAGCCCTTGGACTGGCAGTGCTTGATGTCGCTGCCGACGTCGTCGGTCCGGTGGCCGGAGAGGTCGAGGGTGTACTTGCCGTGGCCGAAGGCGCTAAGGAAGGAGATCATGACAGTCTTGTACAAGCCTGTGTCGCAGGTCTCGCGCAGGCTGCCCTCGTACTTGTTCCGGCCCCAGTAGACACCGATGTCGCGGCCGCCATTGGCAGCGGCGAGCCCGGCTGTAAGCTGTAGGCCTAGGGAGAGGAGTGCTAGGAGCAGGAAACATGCTGGGCGGAGCTGGAACGCCATCGTACTCAGATTCTCAGATTGCTTGGTGTTTAGTTGTTGAAGATTGTTAGAGACGGCAGTGTGTATTTATAGAGCAAGTTGTTGACTATGGCTGATGGGGACGCGCCCGGCTTAACCTGTGTGTCATCGCAAATAGTAATGGGCCGGACTCTGAAAATTTGGATTTAGTGAAGCTGTTCATACCAAATTTTGTCAAACAATGATATTGATGAAGCTGGAGATATGGGATGGGTGTTGAAGGCAGGAAACATGACATACTTGGTGCCGAGAAGAAGCCAATTGTCCGGTACGTGGCGCCTGTGGTATGGCGGTTGGTGGTCGTGGGTTGAGAAAGCATGCAAAGCCTGCGAAACTATCTCCATCTGTTATCGGCAAACGTAAGGCTCTGAATTAACTATAGGGGTTCTTTTCAGTGAGCAGATATTCGACAACATCTGAAATTCATACAAGTGAACGAATGAATGGCAGTGAATATTGTGCTTCTTTTATTGTTTCCTTAAATGATCCAGCATCCTCCGATCAATGATCTTTTTTTTTTGCTATGTGTGTGTATGTGTCTGTTTTTTCTTTCATTAGTGCATACTCTAATTCTTCATCCTATCATATTGCAATACTCTCTTCCAGTCCATTGACCATTTAGCCATTTTTCATCAATGAAATTGTCCCTTGTGGGTAGAAAATACACATATGAGAAGACCCAACCCAAAGAAAATGCGTTATTACCAAGGAATGCATGCGTGTGAAGATGTCAGCTAATTATTTTCAGATAACTCAATAAGGAGTTGAGTAAGATAATGGTGGTGGTGGCCGCCGGATGCAGGTCTTAACCTGTGTATCGTCGCAACCTGTAGTTGACTAGACTCTGTCAGTTTGGACTTAGTAAACCTGCTGTGTTCATGGGTTCAGAAACGAGGAGCAATTCAAAGCCTATCAAGGGTCCTCAGAGGGGCTGAGATATAGTTGTAGTCAGAGACTTGGGTTCGATTTCTCGTTGGAGCGAATTTACGGTACTGATTTTAAAAAATCCCTTGTCGGTGAAGCCAGTCGGGTTTGGCGGGGTTTTCTAATCTGAGATACGGTTCGCTTCTCTTAGGATTGATTGGTTAACTAGGTGACTTGAGCCTGCACCGCACTAGCAAGCAGGCCACGCCTAGCCAGGCTGCAAGCATGCATTGCCCTGTGACTGGTTGCTTGCACTCGAACAACCTGGTTCAAGTGAGCAGTTGTTTGGTAACTCACATAGCAGTTACATTCACAAATTTTCCACTACCTGCGAACTCAAGCTGCACCACGGGAGCCACAGGCCCGCTGGAAACGGTGGGTTCCCACGTTTTCGTGGAGCCTGGCCACAAGTAGCGATTTGCATGCTGGGAGCGTGGCTTGGAGGCTGCGACGGGCAACCAAATTGGCATGTTGTGGGACGGCTTTAACCCCACCAACTTAGTTTTTGAGGAGTAATTCAAAGCCTGAGAAGCCAACTCCATCTACCATAGAGATGAACAAAGTTGAGAATTAATTCTAGGGGTTCTTTTGGTGTGTTGCCAAGTGTATACCGGCCGTTGTCGAGTGTATTTGGCACTCGACGTCTTTGTGGTTTCACGCAGTGTGCAGAAAGAAACAACAGTACAAGACCAAATAGTCTGCATAATCTTTTTTTGTGATATATTTTTTAAATATGTAACCTCAGTAGCAGTTTCGCTACCGTGTCATTTGCTTATGGAAATATATTGTCTTATCGTAATGCTAAAATTGTTTAATATCATGTGTTAGTTAATATATTTGGAGAAAGGAATGATACTATGCACTATACACTACGTGAAAAACTCACATTGGTAACAGGCAAAGCGCCTGTTACCGATCAAGCGTTACAAATGAGTGAACAAAGGTAACGGGAAAATTACTGATAACACATATTCGTAACGGGCACCTACAAAGACCGTTACCACAACTAGTTACCGGTCACGTGAAATGGTTGTTTCTCTTAGGCCCACAGGGGACTTTGGTAACAAGCACCAACATCGAGCCCATTACATGAACTCAACATCGAAGATGCATGCTGTGAACATGCATCTCCTCTGTCTCGACGAAATGAGACACGTCTTTTGCACGCGCGTCACCTCTGTCTCGAAGAAAGGAGACACTTGCTGTCAACACGTGTCTCCTCTGCCTCGACGAAAGGAGACACTTGCTGTGTATGCACGTCTCCTAATGTCTCGAAGAAAGGAGATGCGTGCTTCCAACAAGCGTCTCCTAATGTCTCGAAGAAAGGAGACGCGTGCTGCCAACACGCGTCTCCTTTGTCTCAACTAAATGAGACACATGTTGTGAACCCGCGTCTCCTCTATCTCGACGAAAGGGTCAACTTATGGGGCCCACTGAAATGGTAATAGTATTTATGTTGCCCATTACATTGTTGGTATACTTGTAACGGGCGTTCTGAGTGAAGGGCTTCACTTAGTGATCATTTTTGTAACATGCTTTAATTAACACGCGTTACCGATACATAGGCCACCTCTACATACAGTAATCTGCATGTTTGCTGGTTGCATCCTGGAACAAGCCAGAATTTGGCAGCCACCATATCAGGGGCTGCATCCTGGAACCAACCAGAATTTAGCAACCACTACAGCAAGGAGACATCACAAACACACTCATCACATATATAGACAAGCAAGATCAACATATATAGATAAGCAAGATCACATTTATAGACACGCAAGATCACATCAAGGTTCAAGTTTCAAGTTACTCATCAGGGCTTGTTTGGATGGAGTCATGAAAAAATTGTCTGAGCCAGGCAACAATATCTGACCCCAGCTAACAAGCAAGCCAAGCAGGTTTCTCAAGCAACAACAACTAACTAAACAAGCTTGAATGCAACAAGTTTCAAGTTTCTGGCTACAATAAACTCACGATGTACTATTATAGAAGTTGCCCTTTCAGTCAAGGGTCTCCTTAAAAATGTACTCACACAACATCTCTCCGACTGTCTTTAGATTCTGTAGAAACATTTATGGTAGCTTTGAAATCCTGCAAAATACAATCATTGTGAGAATACAAGTAGAAATTAATTCTAAATCAAATGCAGAATATGAGCAGAGACAAGGCTAAGCATTATCTACTTGCAACAGCCTTCTTGATGTCAGGTATGTCATCGAGTAGTCTTAAAATATTGAATGCCACATGGAATCCACACAAAGAGGACCCCCATGGCTGCTGAGCACACTGCATCGAGGTACCAAAATGATAAGTTAATGCAGTACCACATAGGTATAAAGAGACCATAAAAAACCTCGGTCTTACATCAATATTTGCTTTGTGCTTGAGTGTGGTTTTTGGCTTTTTCTTCTTTCCTTTCATCACTCCGTCCTTTGTGCGTATATCAAAGGCCCTGTATGATTAGCAATACCGATTAGAAATGCTAAGAGATTGAATTCTTGTGAACAAAACCTACAAGATACTGACCAGTCCACAACAACTTTGACGTCTGTGAAGTTTCACGCGGGATATTGTTTAGCAGAATCTAGATACCAAACATCTTTCGTGAACTTTCACGCGAGATGTTATTTACCAGAATCTAGATACCAAACCTCTTTGAACTTAGTTTTTGAGGAGCAATTCAAATCCCCAAAATCCAACTCCATCTACTATAGAGATAAAAAAACTTGAAAATTAATTCTAAGTGTTCTTTTATTGCGGAAATAAACAACAATACATGACCAAATAGTCTGCATAATATTTTTTATCTAAGAAACCTTTTTTGTGAATATGTAAGCTCCGTTGCAGTTTTGCTAACGTGTCATTTGCTTGTGGAAATATATAGTCCTATTGTAATGCTTGTCACACCCGGATTTAAAGACAAATCCAAATGCATTGAATACATGTGCGCCAGGATCAAGTTTACACACATGCATTGACATAGTGATAACCAAAAGATAGTGAATCTCGATAGTAGAGTATTAGCTTTATTACATCACCGAAAGTCTTCAAGCTAACACACGAACGAGTAGGTAACAACGGAAAAGATAAACGTAGATGTCCACCACAAGTAGCTAACTAAAGGAGCGAACACCTAGAACTCGTCGAAATCACCAGAGAAGTCATCAAAACGTCTGTCTAAGAGTAGCAGCCGGGTTGTGTAGATGCAATATAAAACAACAAGCATGAGCACATGTCTTACTCAACAAGGGAAACACACTATAACAACATGCAAAGGCTTTTTGTTGGAAGGCCTGTGGTTGAAAAGCAGGTCATCATTTTAGTTGGTCAAATTTTATTAAGCAACTATTACTAGCAAGTGTAAGTGTATACCAAAACCCACTTAATAAATGCATAGGAACCATAGAATGCAATGCACAAGTTTTTAAGTTCCATCTTCCATAGAATTAATCATGTGAGGGTCCATGCTGCTCTTGACCGTGAGCACGGCTAACTAATTAGTTTTACACTCTGCAGAGGTTGTACACTTTCACCACAAGTCGCGTAAAAACTCAAAAGAGTTTTGTACCCAACCACGCTATGCAAAAGTAGGCACAATACCACATTACCGAGGTGTGGTTGCATAGAGACGCTACGAGGCCTTTAGGAAGATTCCCCAATGTATAGCAACCCACTAAGTTTCAGGTAGAAGCAGGGCATAAAGCTCCCTAGCGGGTCAATACCCTACCATAAATGAACAAACCCAACTCCCAAGCGTCTTTCTCGCTCAAAGCCTTCTTGATTTTCAACGACAGTGTACTCCACGAACTGATTGTTCACTACGCTCCATACAATAACATACAAGCATACAATACAATTAATTAAGAAACAGTACACCAATCATAGCAAACAGAAACAAAAACAACTGAAAACTAATCTACTCGTTGAGATGATCACATGGATGTAAAGAACGCTAAAAACGGAGCTAAAACGACGAAGTTACGCACTGACGAAGATAGAAGGACCTATCTACAAAGAAATTAAAGCTTCAGGGCTAAAATGAAGAAAATAGGACCTAACCGTAAGAAAACTTGTACTGCGGGAGGGCCGGCTTGTAAAACTTAAAAATGCAGGGGCTTAACTGCAAAACTGCCAAGGCGGCTCGGGGTTGACCGTTACTTGACTAGGTTGGCTTGAGTCAGGACGGATCTGATCCGTTGGATCGAGATCTGGCGGTCCTGGATGCACGCAAGCGGCGACAAGCGGCGGCCCAAGGCGGCGACTAGCGGCGCAAACGCGATGCCGAGCTAGGGTGCTCGATTTGACTCACGGGTTTCACCGAAACATAGAGCACGACGCAACGATTGCATCTAGGGTAACAAGGAAGGCTCACCGACGAAGACGACGGCGCGCGGCTCAAGGGGGTGGATGGCGGCGATGGTGAAGCACCGGCGAACGTGTGTGGGCGCTGCAGGGTCAGCGAGGCAAACACGTGGCACCGACGACTTCCTCTCATCCATGCGAAGCTCCGAGCAGCTCCTCAGCGGTGGAGAGGCGACTGCGAGGCGGATTGAAGGCGGTTGCGGCACTAGGGTTTCGGCGACGGCACGCTGGAGCTCGAGGCAACGGCTAGGGTTTCACGGGGTTGGCTCGGGGGTGGCTGCGGTACCTTATAAAGGGTTGGGCGGGTCTTGGCGTGCGGGCTACGCCTAGGAGGGTGTGCACGGGGCGGACTCAGACGACGCGCTGGAGTCCTGGTCGGAGACGGCGGAAGGAGGGGGATGCCAAGCGGGCCCCGCTCGTCGGCAGCTGTGGGTGCGCACGCGGACTGTAGCTGGGCTGAGAGCTGGCGCTGGGTTGCAGGCTGCGGTGCGAAGGCGGACTAGGCCGGGGAGTAGAGGGGCGCGAGCAGACTTCAGGTGACGGGTTGAGCGGATGGCAAAGCAGACTGGCTGAGGGCGTTGGACGGCCGCGGGAGAAGAACTAAGGGGCTTCTAACAGACTTTTGGCACTGGGCTTCAAAACAAAAAGGGGCCAGGATAGAGGGGAAGGAAAAGAATAAAAGGAAAAGGGTTTTCTATTTTGAAAAGCACCAAACAAATGAATTCAAATACAAATTTGAATTCAAACACTCAAAAGCAATGCATCAGCATGTATGCAACATTAAACTCCTATGATTAATTTATTTTATTTTGGAAATAATTAAATGCCTAAAAGAAGTTAAAGAAAACCTTATAGTCCTTAAGGGCAAAATTAAGGGTTGCTAACAAATTTGTTTAAATTCAATTTTTTGAAAATTAGGGTGTTACAATGCTAAAATTGTTTAATCTCATGTGTTAGCTAATATATTTGGAGAAAGGAATGATACTATGCACTATCACTACGGAAAAACCCAGATACGCCGATTGCTAAAATAAACGCTGAGTGTTTTCCATCACGCACTCGACGAATAGTCTCTTCGCCAAGTGCGGACACAAAAACACTTGACGAACTATCAACACTCGACGAAAGACCTCTTTTCCGAGTGCTAGAAGGACAACACTCGACATCTACCTGTTTCCCAAGTGGCAATAGCTGGCACTCAATATCTATAATATATTCGCAGAGTGTATTAGGTCCAACACTCAGCGTCTACCTGTTTGTCGAGTGTCAGCCGGGACACTCGACAAAATTTGAATTATTTTTCTTCCCCTTGACTTCAAACTTTTTCTTTAGTTCTCATGCATTACTTGGTACTCCATACTCAATTTTGATACATTTCTTGGTCGGTTTGCTATATTTAAGATATTAATTTGATTTAAAGGAATTTCTAGGAATAAGTTAAATTTGAACCGGAAGTGATTACAATAATCTTATAAACTTATTAAAAAAATGTTATTCATAGTACTTAGTCCATTTTGACGCCTAATTTTGCACGTCTTGTATAGTAAACATGATCATGTGCTTGTAGCCAAATTGTTTATTGATTCTATGAAATGCAAACTAAGTCCGAAAGTTATGAAATCTGTCAAGATGTCATCATATCTTATGTGGAGGTTCCCGTAAATAGTTGAGAAGGTTTCACGCAACTCATCACGTATTGCTTACAAAGCAAAGGATCTCACGTATGTTGCCCTACTCCTAGGAGCATTTTCGAAGACTGGATTGGCAAATCCTCAAGATTGACGAAGTCACCACATGCGCCTCGCTGTCAAGGGGAATGCCGCCTACCACTAAAATAAAAAATGTCGTTAAATTCTGAGAAAATTTGCTCCCACGAGGAGTCAAACCAAGGACCCGAGGTGCTACCGGGGCTTTTGTAACCACTAGACTATAGGCAGAAGGAATGTCGGCTTTCCGAACGTTTGACCTACTTGTTAGAAGGAACAACATCCGCATAATGTTTGAAGTTAATCTGTAAGGAATCCGATGCTCATAGCCTAAGAGGGGGAGGTGGTGAATTAGCCAAACTAAAAACCTTAACCGATGGCTTCACTATTTTTGCATAAAGATAAACTAGAACATACTATCTAGGTGTGCAACTAGGGTTGTTCTAGTGTGAAACTCTTATCCAAAACAAGGTTTGCAACCTATAGCCGATCCTAGCATGATACTACTCTAGGAAAGTAAATGCAAGCAAAGATTGCAATAGAGTAAATGCAGAAACGTAAAGGGGATGAGAGGAAGCAAATTCTTGACACGCGATTTATCCCGTGGTATCGGTAGGCACTAAGCCACCTCTAGTCCACGTTGTTGAAGCACTCACACAAGAGTATTGCTTCCCGGTCACCAAGTCTCTCCCAAGAGCACCGCTTAACTCGCCACAAAGGCTAGCCACTTAGGCACTTGCCAAGCTCCCTTGGTCACCTTGATGCCGCCGCCACTAAGGAGCTTCTCCACCAAGGAAGGGGGTCTCCACGTCCCCCGCACAAAGTGTCCTCACCGCTCCACACCAAGACGGATGGTCGATGACGATTGCCCGGTGAGCCACTTAGGCCCCAAGGCTTCCGGCGAACCTTGTACACCTTGATTCACTCAAGAATCACCTCACAAGGTTGGCACAACCTTGCACTCACTCAGCTCTAAGCTAAGTCTAGCACTAAGCACATACACAAAGCATATGCAAGTCTAAGGATGAGCAATTAAGCACTTGGATGGATTAGATATGATCTTCTAGGTGTCTTGAACTCCTCTGCACTTCCACACAATCCAGCTGCCTCAAATGGGTGAGTGAAGGGGGTATAAATAGCCCAAGGCATCCAAAGAGCCGTTGGCTAATGGCCTCTGAAAAGGTAAGCGTCGGATGAACCTATGCTATGCTTTTTCTAGGCGTCGGTTCATCCGGTGCCCTCCACGTCACGTAGCCGTTGAAGATCTGCTGACACAACTGCTCCGACGCATTACACTGACGGTGTGTTCGGTTCATCCGGTGCTGAAGGACTTCTCGCCAAAACGTCTCTGTATGCTGCTTCGTGACCGTCGGATAGACCGATGCTATCTCTAACCCAAGGCGTCGGTTCATCCGGTGCTGAAGAGGTTGTCTTGGCGCGTCTCTGTCTTGATTCAAACTGAGCGTCGGGTAGACCGACGGTGTCCTCACTGAGACCGTCGAATCATCCGGTGCTACTGGCTTTGCTGCTTCTTCTCTGCAATTCATCCGGCGCATCTGGGAAAAGGACCGTCGGTTCATCCAACGGTGCCAACTTCATTTTGCCTCTGGCAGTGTACCAAGTGTTCTGACGCTTGCACCGATGGTACCATTGGTTCATCCGACGGTGTCTTTTTCCGTCCTTTTCTTCGCGTCTTCAACTTGGATCTTTGCTTCAACTTAACATCCTTAACATGCCATCACTTATAGCCTCAAAATATATACTAAGTCCTCATTTTTGCTATAAGTAACCTAACATGCTTGGGCATGGTATGTTAACTTGTGGTAGGACATGTTAGCTTGGGCATGGTATGTTAACATGTAGAAACATCCATGGGACCTAGGAATGACTACAAAGACATGATAGACAATGTGCTTAGTCCCATTGCTTGTGTTAGTATGAATCACCAAAATCAACTCGAACAAATGGCAAATGGGGTCATGTTCGCTACATAATCACCACGAAACGATAAAAGGAACTTCAAGATTGCAAACGTGTGCAAGACAAGTAGACTTTGTTTCTGGAAATACGACGAGGAGGCCCACATGGAAGCTACAGAAGGGATCAGAACCAATTCGGAAAGGAGAGAAGGAAGATCACGTCTGTGTCTGGGTCCACGGGGAGAAAAATAAACCATATCATGCATGTTACTCAGTATTGGTTATATATATATATATATATATATATATATATATAATATATATATATATATATATAGACACGGTAGCGCTAATCTACACCCAACGGTAATTACCGACCAAAGCGTGTAAGAATTCCGAACCAAATCGCGAGATTACCGAACCGGTGAGCATGGTTCAGTAATCCCGAGACTTAGTTCAGTAATTGCTAATCAGTTTGGTCAGTAATTACTGCTGGGTGTAGATTAGCACGTGTGTGTATATATATATATATATATATATATATATATATATATATATATATATATATATATATATATATATATATATTGCATGTTTCTAATTAAAAATGCTATCCACTATCCAGGGGTTGATAGGCCTATACATTATTGTAAAGAGTTAATCCTATTGTACTATCATATTTTTTCTCTATGTATATCCTGATCTATGCATTTATCCTGATCTATGGGATACTTGTATTTATCCTGATCTATATATGCATTACCATTGTTGTGATGATTAAATTTCTTTGAATTTATAAATAATCATGACGCTACATATATTTGGGATAATTACGCTATAGTGTCAAGTGTCCTATATATGTCCGGATCGTTTAGCATTGGTGCACGCACCTATTTTCAAAAGCAAAAAAAAAGAACTCAAATAGACACACAAATAGGTATTTGATCTCTCCACTAAATTGTTGTTGTTATTCACTTTTTTGTTATGTTTGACCAGCCGTCTTATTAATATTTTGTAAAAATATGTCATATACTGTATCTCGTTGTGATCGACTTGGTTTATCACTGAAGGAAATTTAAAAACAATTTAAATAAAATTTTTAATTAAGACAAACTGTTTAATATAAGGGAAAATGGAAGAAGTACTAAAACTTTATTTAGTGTCGTCATCATTTTATTTGCTTATATCATTACATGACACATATATATGGATTGCTCAAGTGGACATCATTATTTATATAAGCTTAATAATCGAATAATAGAACGTGTCGTCGTTGGACGAAGTTAATCAGCTTGATTATAAGCCGGCCAGGTAGCCCGTCTTGTTGTCGTAGTATCTGTTCCATATCATCAATCCGCCATAGCTCTGCCGCTTCTGGGCGAATCGCAGCACGCCGTGGTAGAGGTCCTTCTGTGACATGTAACCGGCAGGCGCAGCGGCCGACTCCGGCGAGGCCACCACGCCGACGAACACCCTGCTGTCCGGGTACGCCGCCGCCCACCTCTCCCACGCCTCCCTCGGCGACGCCACGCACTTGCGGTCCTCGCCGTAGAGCCTGACGTGGATGCGGTTGAACAGCCCCGTTGCTAACGCCTTCTCCAGCCGCTGGTCGGGGAACCGGCAGCGCGGCGTGGCGGTCAGCGTGATCCCCCACGCGCGGTAGTTCTTGTTGTACGCGTAGAGGTGCTTGGCCAGCTCGTCGTAGTACTCGGTGGCGCCCTGGTCGATGAAGAAGTCGACGCCGTCCACCTGCGCCTCGCCGAACGGGCGGCGCACGCCGGCGCGGCGGCCGGCGAGGAAGGCGTTCCAGAGGTAGTCGGCGAGGTCGGCGGCGGACTGCGCGGAGGGGAGGGAGTACTCGCCGCCCTGGCCGCCGATGGCGAGGAGGACGAGCACGCCCTGGCCCTTGCAGTGGTCGATGTCGGCGCCGACGGCGTCGGTCCGGTGGCCCGAGAGGTCGAGCCGGTACTGGCCGTGGCCGAAGGCGGCGAGGAAGGAGATGATGACGGTGGTGTAGGCGCCCGTGTCGCAGGCCTCGCGCAGGCTGCCCTCGTCCTTGTTCCGGCCCCAGTAGACGGCGACGTCGTCGCCGCCGTAGGGGTTGAGACTGAATGCCAGCTGCAGGGAAAGGAGGAGTGCTGCTACTGCTAGGAGGAGGCAAATTGCTGGGCTACGATGGTGGAGCGCCATCGTGTTGATACTAGCTTAAAAAAGTGTAAGCGATCGAGGTGAGTTCAATAGTTGAAGGTTGCACGTGTATTTATAGCTACGATGCCATTTCAAAACAACGTGACGACAGATAACCCATATGCATGCATGGCTGCGCCGTAAGCAAGTCTTAACCTGTGTGTGGTGCGCCGCGTAGTCGCAGCTGGTAATTGGCCGCCGGACCAGTCCAATTTGGACTTGTGGACCTGCTGTGCTCATGGGTTGAGAATCGGGATTCACAAGGTCAACCAGAAACCGTATATGAAGGTTGAAAAAATGGAGGCTGCTAAGAGTGAAGGACCGATTAGGCGACCAGAGAGGGGAGTGAATGTGAGCCGATAAAAATTATTCTCCAAAGAGAGAACTCAGCCTATCCCCTAAATTCACAACCAAGGATTCCCACACGAGCTTGCCAAAGTCGCGTAGTCACAGCGGACCTACCAACCCTAGGAGCAAACCCCAAACGATCTCAAAGCGAAAGCGAAACTCAAGAAGCAAAGGATTTAGCACCTCGAAGATTGGACCGGCCGGACCGTCCGCAAGCTCGGGCGGACCGTCCGCAAGGCACCGGCGGACCGTCCGCGAGCTGCGGTGGACTGTCCGAAAAACGATCCCTGACCACCAGTGCTGCACCCTCAATAACGGACTGTCCGCGATGGGCCCGTGGATCGTCCGCCCCGTCACGGACCGTCCGACACTCAAGTACGGACCGTCCGCGAACTCCGTGCAACAAAAATCCTAAGGCAAAAAGATCGAACGAAAGGCACGAAAGAACTCGCGAAGAACACAACGAACTACTGGCTGAAAGCCTCCTCGCGGACCGTCCGCCAGGAGCGTGCGGACCGTCCGTGTGGTGCGCAGACAGCAGCCCGAACTCGGCCTCTTGAAGGTCAACACAACCTTCCCACTACCCAATCTCCCGAATCAACCAAGGGATTGCTACCAAATCACAGGTGAAGGTGAAGCGCCTCTAGGAGATGCTATGCCTACGAATTTGTAGCCTCAAACCCAATGAATCGAGAGGAATCGAGATTCTACCGAGCTCAAGAACAAAGCTAGGTTTCCAACCGAAATCCTTCAATCGGAGGTCGAATTCGGAGTTTGAGGGATCAAGGTCAAGCACAAAGATGCATGAGGAAACTATCCATGATTCCTACCAACAAATCCGAACCCAAACACCTCAGAATCGAATGAAAAAGTCGCGCACAAAAAACCGACGAAAATAGCTTGAAAAAGACACAAAAATCCAAAGAGCTACAAACCGGGAATTGATGCGATCATGAAAGCTTCCATTCACTCGACGATCAGATTCTTTACAAACGGAGGAAAAATCTAACCCTATGGAGCAAGGAAATGAGAAGCAGTCTGGAAGGATGGTTTGCCTGGAAACCCTAGAGCTAATATAGATGAGTCCCTTCCGGGCCAGGCAAAAGACCACACTGCCCCTAGCACATAAGTTGTGATACAACCCCTCGGGGGCAAATAGGTCATGTAGCACTCCTCTTCATCGCACGGTCATGCCGGTGCCGCGGACCGCGTCCTCCCGACGCAAGCCCCCGTGATCCCGCCACGCGTCCGCCGACATCGAAGCTTCTCGGCGCGCCGGGATCCCGTCTTTGCCCACCGAGCCTCCGGTCTTGGTTTTGTGGCTCAACCAAGTAACCCGACGGTTCGGTGAACCGCCGCAAGCCTCACGTGCGGACTGCGGTCGTGAGCCACTACCCCGCACCGGCTCCGGTCGATGACTTCGTCTTGCTTTTCTTGCCACCATGCGGCCCGCACTTGACCTCGTTGGCCACCGGGTCCCTCGAGTCGGGCCGTCGGTGTTTTAGACCGGCAACCTACTAAGGGGAGTACCCGAAGTAGATGAATGTGGCCTCGCCGAGATCGGTAACTCGAAGGAAGAGACACGTGGCACACAATTTAGACAGGTTCGGGCCGCGAGGTGCGTAATACCCTACGTCCTGTATGCTTGCGTAGCTCTGGGTTGATTGGGTACGATTACAAGATGATGCAATCTTACGCCGTGAGATGAGATGATGGAGAGAGGGGTCCCCGCATCGCCTTATATAGTCCGAGAGGCAGGGTTACAAGTCGGTTCAGGGAGAGAGTACTAGTCGAGTACGTCTAGGAGTCCTCCATACGGTGCGGGACATGTACAGCTTCCTGACCGAGTACTTCTCCTCTGTAGTCCTTGTGCTCCACGCCATCAGGTGCCGTGCAGCGCAAGTCGGGTAGTCCCGGGGCCCACCGAGTAGTCGGTCCCGGTACCCACCGAGGTAGTGGGCCCAGGGAGGTCCATACGACAAGCCCCCGAGTACTTTGTAGTCGAGAAGGATAGCTTCGAATAGTCTTGACGGCCTTAACGAGTAGTCCTCAAGCGTCCCCGAGTGCTACAAGTCAAAAGTCCTCAAGAGTAGTCGAAGCATCCCGAGGCCGGAATGTACTCCGACCGATGTTTGAGCAATCTCGAAGTCTTCTCGAGTAGTCCCAAGTGTCCTTGAGTGCTGCCCTTGAACGTCTTCAACAATGCCCGTGTTGTCTTGAAGCCGAAATCGATATGGAAGTGCGATTATAAAATCGCACTCCATATGGAGTAGCCCCCGAGCCTTAGGTTGAGTTGTAGACTCGGGCCGAGGGTCCATCGAAGTTTTGGCAAGAATATCCCAAACAATCCGGAGAAAAAACCGAAGGACACGTGGCATGGAGCCCCCGAGCACGGGAGTCGAGTACTTCCTCTCGAATTGAAGGGTCATCTTGTAGAATGTGTCCCGAGATGCTCTTGATTCTTGTCGCTCCCCGGGAAGTTGAGTAGAAGTAGCCGAGCCCCCGAGGTGAGGCGCGTCGACTAGTAGAAGTTGAAGAGCTCTTGGCGCGGATGGAGCGCCGGCCCCCACGTTGCGCGGAAAGCACGGGGCACCGCCACCGCTGCCCTGCGAAGAGGCGGCGGCTACCGAGGCGCGGAGGCGGTGCCTCGCCGAGGCGGGGAGCGGTCGACATCGCCGGTATCCTCGGCGCCCCAACCGTGACGGTGGTCCGGTCGAGCACCGTAAGTGTTGATCCTTCCCGAGTAGTGCATTATATGTGGTAGTCGTACTAGGTTGACAACCGGCTTGTATCTTGCAGAAATCGACGGACTTGTCTCGGGAGGGGGATGAACCCACTACGAGAGGTGGCGGAAGAGGAAATCGCGCCGCCCACCGAGGAGTCCGCTCCCACCCCTCGGGGAGAGCCCGAAGCGCCGGCCGGCGAGGCTGCGTTGCTCGAGGCCGGCATCGTTGAAGGTGAGTACTCGCTCGGGTGCGAGTACCCCAAAGAGTAGTCATAGCCGCCGAGTAAGACCGATCCACGTGTCCCTTTGTCGACAAAAGCCGAGGTCGAGGGAAGCGATATCCCGTCGGTGGTGCCCGTTGAAGATGTGGCACCGGAGACTCGAGGAGGCTGCCGGAGGAGCCCCCGAGCCGATGGAGGTGACCATCGGAGAAGCCGCCGCAACGACCGGAGGGGAGGGCGACGACGCGCTGCCAGAACCCGCTCTGGAGGTGGTCGTCCGCTCCCCAGAGATCCAGGACGCGGAGCCAATCCGCTCGGCGCCAATGTCCGAAGCCGCGACGAGTAGTAGTGGCGGGCTCGAGCGTTAGCGGATGATCTTGTCGACCGGCGACGGTGGCTCGGCACACGGAGGCGGTGCGCCGTGCCGAGCAATGGATGAAGGTGAGTAGTCGACACCCTTGAGTAGTCAATCCTTCAGTGTTGAGTACCCATTTGACATGTGTTGTCTGTGCAGGACGTCGCGGAGAGGTCCCGCCAGAAGTTCGAGATGCTTCAAGGATACGGCGACGCGGAGCTCCGGGCCGAGACATTAGAGGAGCAACTCGTGAAGTCCCGGAAGCACGCCGCCGCCATGCAGTCGAAGGCCGGACACCGCCTTCGCCAAGTATCACAATGACGTCCAAGAGATGCGGGCGAAGAGCGACAATGCGGTGTCGAAGAACAAGTCTCTCTGCAACAAAAATAAAGGTACGTGACCGCCTTGTTGGGTACTTGTTGATGGTAGCTTGAGGTAGTCGACCCACTTTGCCTTGTTGATTGCGAGCTTGAGACTGTGTCGATCGGTGAAGACTTCGAGAGACCGACTTGAAGAACCTCTTCTACCGAGAGTAGGAGGCCCGCCAGGTACAGGAGTACGATTATAAGGAGCTTTCTTACAAGTGCGACAAGCACATGGAGCTCCGTATTGCATCAGATCGTGACCTCGTCAACTGCTACAAATCCTTGCGAAGCCGAACGAGGAGGCGCGAGAAGTTGCGGGCTCGGCTCAAGGAACTCGAGGAAGCCGCGCTCCCCATCGCGAGGCTGCTGGTGCCCCACCTTGGCGGTCCGAAGATAGCTCCGCCGGTGGACCGGTTGAAGGAAGCCCCCCGGCCGCCCCGGCGACCTACGTGAAGCACTTGGCCAAGTCGATCCCCAACCAAGTTCTAGCCTTCATGAAGTCGTACTTCCCGAAGGCTCCCCGTGGACGTAGTCGCCGGCGGGCTAGCCGCCAACCGCACCGACGAGCAATACACGGAGGCTGCTTGGAGCGAGATGGCGCCCATTGCCGAACAAAGTCGCCGAGAAGCTCAACCTCCGGTAGTCTGTAATGTTAGCTCGTAGCGATAGTTGTACATAAACAATTGTAATGAAATTGTTTAAGTATGAATGAAGAAAACTTCCATGAATGAGTACTCGTTATCGCGATGCCGTGAGTGCGGAGTCCCATCGTGGAGTCGTCGCGAGTAGTCGTACTCGCCAGTAGTCCCGTTGAGGGAGGAAGACAGTAAAGTAGTTGATGGATAATCAAACTTTATTGCGAAGAAGTACACCGGGATGGCCGGGGCCGTTGTTACGGGGTAGTCGTCGGGATCCGGAGGCCGCCTACGGCTAAGTAGTGCTAGGGCGTGTAGCCGTTTACAACGGTAGATCCGTTAGTAGCCGTGTAGGCCGGATCTAGGAGTACATGGTCTCTCGGTAGACCGCCGCAAGAGTCCTTTGTCGCTCGTCGCGGCCCGGGATCCGTAGGTAGCCGCATGGGCCGGATCTGGAGAGGAGTAGTCCGGAGGCCGGTACTTGGACCCGGAGGCCACTTACGGCGAAGGGGTATTGATGTAGTCGTATAGACTTGAACCCCCGGGGTAGTCGTGTAGACTAGGCGTATAATCGACGAGTTGGTCAACATTCCACGAGTTGTTGACGTCTTCGCCTTCAAGCGTCCGGGAGGCGATAGGAGCCCCGGTCCGGTCACCTTTGCAATTGTGAAGGGACCTTCCCAGGGTGAGCTGAGCTTGTGTAGTCCTTCCGTGTTCTGGATGCGACGGAGGACAAGATCACCAACGTTGAAGGAGCGTTCCTTGACGTTGCGATCGTGGTAGCGTCGGATACCCTCTAGGTACCTTGCTGATTGGACGAGGGTGACACAACGAGCTTCTTCGAGTCTGTCGATGTCAACTCATCTGCTGTCTTCGGAGACACCTTCCTCATAGTGCTCCACTGCTGGTGAATCCCACATGACATCAGCAGGGAGGATTGCTTCGGAGCCGTAGACCAGGAAGTATGGAGATTGCCCCGTTGGCTTGGAGGGTTGAGTACGTAGCCCCCAGAGTGCATTGGGTAGTTCCTTGATCCACTTACCTCCTTTGGAGTTGGTGGCGTCGTGTAGCCGCTTTTTTAGAGCGTCGAGCACCATCCCATTGGCGCGCTCGACTTGTCCATTGTCTCGAGGATGGGCAAGCGAGACATATCGGACGTCGGTCCCGGCCGTTCTCGCGGTACTCCCCGGAACTGGTGGTTGTTGAAGTTGGAGCCCAGGTCTGTGATGATGCGGTGGGGTAGTCCATAGCGATGTACGAGTTCATCCGGAAGTCGAGTACTCTGTCAGCCTTGGGGCATGTGACCGGCTTGACCTCGATCCACTTGGTGAACTTGTCGATGGCCACCAATACTCGGTTGAATCCACCCGGCGCGGCTTGGAAGTGGCCCAATCATGTCGAGCCCCCAGCAAGCGAAAGGCCAGGTTGGCGGTATGGTGACTAGCTTGTAGGCCGGGACGTGTTCTTTGCTTGGCGAAGTATTGGCACCCTTGGCACCTTCGACGAGTTCTTCGGTGTCGCCCGCAGCCGTGGGCCAATAGAAAGCTCGTCGGAAAGCCTTGCCGACCGGCGTGCGGGAGGACGCGTGGTTGCCGCGACGCCTTTGTGGATCTCCTCCAAGATGTCCTTGCCTTCTTGTCCGGGAACACACTTCATGAGTACTCGGAAGATGCACCCACCTTTAGATCTTGTCTCCGACAAGGACGTAGGACTTGGCACGGCGGATGAGCTGCTCGGCCAAGTTCTTGTCCGAGGGAACCTTCTGCTCACTGAGGTAGTCGATGAAGGGCTGCCTCCAGTCCACGTCGATCATCATGACCTTCGGCCGGCCGGGGATGCGTTGGGACAGTGGTCGGTGGTGCCGGCTCCGGAATGGATGGCGCGTGGAAGCTCGTGGACGAAGACACCCGCTGGTCCTTGAGCGCGAGTAGAACCAAGCTTCGACAGGACGTCCGCTGCAACGTTGTTGTCGCGGACGACGTGGTGGAACTCGAGACCGTAGAACTTATTCTCGAGCTTGCGGACTTCTAGGCAGTAGGCGTCCATGTTCTCCTTGTTGCGGTCCCAGGACTTGTTGACTTGGTTGATGACCATTGTGGAGTCGTCGTAGACTAGTAGCCGCTTGATGCCCAGTGAAGCCGCGAGGTGGAGCCCGTGTAGCAGGGCTTCGTACTCGGCTTCATTGTTTGAGACCTTCCAGAAGATTTGTAGGACGTACTTGAGTTGTTCGCCCATTGGAGAGATTAAGAGTACTCCCGCACCGCGCCCTCGAGGTTGAGTGTGAGCCATCGAAGTACATCACCCGGTGCTGCGGGCGCTCGGTTGGAGTAGGTAGGCGATTCTCCCGCCACTCCGCCATGAAGTCGACTAGTTCTCGCGACTTGATAGCCGTGGAGTGGCTTGAAGTTGATGTTGAGGGCGCCGAGTTCGACCGCCCACTTGGAGATTCTTCCGGTAGCATCTTGGTTCCGCGAAGGTCGCCGAGCGGGTAGTCGGTGACGACGGAGATCGAGTACTCCCGGAAGTAGTGTCGTAGCTTCCGCGAGGTGATGAGTACTACGTACGAAGCTTCTGTACAGGCGGTAGCGTGCCTTGGATTCGACAAGACCTCGCTGACGAAGTAGACGGGTCGCCGGACCGGGTAGGCATGGCCGTATTCCTTCCGCTCGACGATGATGGCAAGATGCGACCACGTGAGTAGTCGCGGCGAGGTAGAGCGATGGCGCTCGCCTTTGCGAGGAGCTGTGAGGACTGGTGGCTTCGATAGGAAGTCCTTGAGCTGGGCAAGGGCTTGGTCCGCCTCTGGAGTCCACACGAACTTCTCTTGGTGCTTGAGTAGTTTGAAGAAGGGGAGCCCCCGTTCTCCAAGCTTCGAGATAAATCTGTTCAGGGCCGCCATGCACCCGGTCAGCTTCTGGACGTCTTTGATGGACGTGGGAGCTTTCATGCTGGTGATGGCAGAGATCTTCTCGGGATTGGCTTCGATGCCGCGGTGGCTGATGATGAAGCCGAGTAGTTTGCCCGAAGGTACGCCGAAGACGCACTTGTTCGGGTTGAGCTTCCAGCGGTACTCGCGCAGGGATGCGAAAGTCTCTTCAAGATCGTCGATGAGGGTACTGGAGTTTCTGGTCTTGATGACCACGTCATCCACGTAGGCTTCGACGTTCTTGTTGAGTTGCCTCTTGAAGCAGGCCTGGATAGCTCGTTGGTATGTAGCGCCGGCGTTCTTCAACCCGAAGGACATGGTCGTGTAGCAGTACGCGCCAAACGGGGTGATGAACGCAGTCTTCTCCTGGTCTTCTTCCTTGATCGCGATCTGGTGGTACCCGGAGTAGCAGTCGAGGAAGCAGAGTAGGTCGCAGCCCGCCGTGGAGTCGATGACTTGGTCAATCCGCGGCAACCCGAAGGGGTCCTTGGGGCAGTGCTTGTTGAGGTCGGTGTAGTCGACGCACATCCTCCACTCGTTCGAGTTCTTCTTGCGGACGAGGACGGGGTTGGCGAGCCACTCAGGATGGAAGACTTCTCTGATGAAGCCAGCCGCGAGTATTTTGGCGAGTTCCTTCTTGATGGCGTCCCGTCTGTCGTCGACGAAACGGCGGAGATGTTGTCGCTTCGGGGGTAGCTTTAGGATCGACGTTGAGGGAATGCTCAATCAACTCCTTGGGCACCCCCGGCATGTTCGTCGGCTTCCACGCGAAGATGTCGCGGTTAGCCCGCAGAGGAAGTTGATGAGCGCGTCTTCCTATTTGGGGTCGAGACCCACCCCGATGGTAGTAGTCTTGCTGCTGTCGCTCGTCTCGAGGTCAATTGTCTTGACCAGAACCTCCTCGGTGGGCCGAGGCTTGTTGGCTTTGTCCGACTTCTCTCGGGATGTAGAGTTCACTTGGGGCAAGCTTCTTCGACGCGGCGTAGATCTCCATCATTGCATTGGGTACTTGATTTGTGGAGGCGATCTCCACGGCCTTCCGTGTCGCAATCGTGCGAGATCTTCAAGTTCCCTTGCGGTGAGAGTACACCGCCGGACTTGGCATCTTGAGTACCAAGTAGGTGTAGTAGGGTACCGCCATGAACTTGGCGATAGCCGGTCCGCCGAGGATGGCATGGTAGGACGTCTTGAAGTCCGCGACTTCGAACTTGATGTACTCGGTACGATAGTTGTCCCGAGATTCCCCAAAGGTAGGCGGGCAGGGACCACCGAGCCCGGTGGGATAGCCGCGTTCCCGGGACGATGCCGTAGAAGGGCGAGGTGCTCTTGGTGAGCATGTGGGTGCTCGAGCTTCATCTTCTTCAAGGTCTTGGTGAAAAGGACATTGAGCCCGCTTCCACCGTCGATGAGGACCTTGTTGAGCCTGGAGCCCGCGACCACCGGCTTCAGGACGAGAGGGAACCGCCCTGGTTCGGAGAAGCTAGTCCATTGATCCGCGCGGGAGAAGGTAATGGGTACCTCCGACCACCTGAGAGGGGTCGGAACCGCTGGTTCAATGCTCATGACTTCTCGACGGGTAGCCTTTTGTTCCCGTCTGCTGGGTAGTCCACCGAAGAGGACGTTGACCGTCTTGTCGGGTTCCTGGAAGTCGCCATTGCCGTCGTCGTTCTTCTTCTTGCCTTTCTTGTCATGAGGGTGCGGTGGCTCTGGAGTACCCTTGAGTGCTCGCCTGAGTTGGTAGCACTGCTCGGTGGTGTGGTTGCCGTCCAGATGCCACGGGCACTTCTCTTTCAGCAAGTCTTTGAAGCCGCCGGAGGTCTTCTTCGAGTTCTCCTTCGCAGGGCGCTGGATAGCCGCGACAGTGTTGTCTGGCTTGCGCTTGCGGTTGGGACCCGAGTAGTTGTTGCCTGCGACCGCCTTGGTTCCCGTTATTGTTGCTGCCGCCACCCGTGTTCTGCTTGCTCTTGCCACGGATGGCATCGTACTTGGCGTTAGCCTTGTCTTCTTCATCATCCCGAGGAGGTGATCATGTCCTTGAGGTGGGTGATGGAGCTCGGGCGGCGCGACCGAAGTCTTCGAAGGTGCGGCACGGTGGTAGAGACCGTCTTGGAAGAGGTCGATGACCTCCTTGTCGGTGACGTCGACTACGGTGGCGCACTTGTCGAAGAAGCGCCGCATGTACTTGCGGAGGGTCTCGCCTTGTTCCTGCTTCACCATAGCTAGGTCCATGCGAGTACCCGAGTGGCCCATAGCGCCCGCGAAGTTGCTGGTGAACCGCTCCTTCGGTTGGTCCCACTTGTCGATCGAGTGCTTGTCCGGCGACTCGAGCCATGTGAGCGGGGGCTTGGTCCGGGCGAAGGGGAAGTAGAGGCACTTGGTGTCATTGTTGCCGCCCGGCATTCTCGATGGAGAGGGCGTAGCACATGAGCCACCGGATGGGGTCTTGCTTCGCGTCGTACTTGGTGATTCCCGCAGGTTTGAACTTGTCCGGGAGGAGTAAGTTGCGAAGCCGAGGAGAGAAGGCGGGGAAGCCGTCGTTGTCGCCTCCCGTGGCGGACTTCTTCCGGCGGGCGTCGAAGCCGCCCCGTGAGGCTCTCCGGAGGTGTGGGCTGTTCGCGTGGCCTCGGCCGCCGTGATCGCCTCCGCCACCGGCCCTCCCGTTGGCCCCATGGTTGGAGCTTCCGCCGTCGGCCGCCGCCCGCCGCCGGGGCCGCGGTGGGGGATGATCTCGCGATCACCGCCGGCAGGCCGTGGCACCGCGTTGCCGGCTTGAGAGGGTCCGCCGGCGTTTGCACGAGTACGGTTGGGGCCGGGTCGGCGGCTCGCCTCGAGCACGGTTACGGCCGAGGTCCGCGCCGGGACTTGTGGCTTCGTTGTCGCAGCTCTCGGCGGGAGGCGGCCGAGCGACCTCGTTGTCGACTCGCATGAAGTAAGCATGTTCCGCGAGCTTGGCGATGACTTGCCCCGCGCGCATCCCCTGGGCTCGACGTGCTATCGTGGTGATAGACATGAGGCATTGATCCGGGGTGGTGTGTGCCGGCTCTCGACTTGGTCGAGTGCTTCCGCAAAGTTGCGGATGGGGGAGGGAGTCTCGAAGACGCCGGCATCGTTCGTTCCGTTTTATCGTTACGCTCGCATCGAGCGCCCCCGTTGGCGTTAGTCTCGTCGCGGGTGCTTCGGCAGACAGCTCGTCTGCAGAGATGTCCTCAAGGTATCGGTCGTCTGCCGTCCCTGAGGGTCCTGGTGTGTCGCCGGCGACCATGAAGACTTGGCGGTCGGGGTTGCCAAGACTGGAGTCGGAGCTCGCCACCTCAGTTGGAGTGTACTCCTCAGCCCGAGCGAGTGGTGTTCCCTCCCGGAAGGAAGCGAGTCGAGGTAGGCGATGTAGCGTGAGTCCCCGCTTATCAGGTCGGCGGGCTTGCGATCTGGCCAGTAGACGAATCTCCCGGCGGGTGTGGACGTTATAACCAGCCCGAAGCCGGCCCTGATAAGGGTTGCTCGATAGAGTTGTCCTCGGACTCGAGATCCTCGTGGTCCGACCCGAAGTTGAACTTGTACGCGAGTCCGAGTAGAAGCCGAAGAGGGGGTTGGAGTCCGAGGCGTGGCCGAGGGCGATGTCGAAGTCCGAGTTGTACTCGGCTACGAGCTCCTTGTCGGCCGGCGTGTAGAGGGAGCCTCCGTGTGGGCCCCGCCGAGGCTGCGGGGGCCACGCGTGAAGCGCTCGCGAGGTGGGGAAACACATGCGATGGCCGAGTAGCCGGCTCGCATACGATAGCCCACGGGGACGTTGAGTTCGAGTTGGAGGCGGATCCGAGCTTGAAGTCGACGTGTTGGTCGAAAAGCGAAATTTCGGCCCGAACTTGCCGGCGAGTTCGCCCGTGACTACTTCGGGAAGCTTCACGAGGCCGGTCTCCGGGTTGGGCGGCATGGTGAGGCGGCATTGGAAAGATCCGGCGTCATCGGCGGTGCGGACCCGGGCGCCGAAGACGAAGGTGTCGTCGCGGTTGAAGGCAACGGTTGGCTTGATGTAGACGGGAGCCGTCGAGTTCGCCATGTGATCTCGGGCGAGATCCCCTACCGGCGCGCCACCGTCGCTGTTTTAGACCGACAACCTACTAAGGGGAGTACCCGAAGTAGATGAATGTGGCCTCGCCGAGATCGGTAACTCGAAGGAAGAGACACGTGGCACACAATTTAGACAGGTTCGGGCCGCGAGGTGCGTAATACCCTACGTTACGTATGCCGCGAAGCTCGGGTTGATTGGGTACGATTACAAGATGATGCAATCTTACGCCGTGAGATGAGATGATGGAGAGAGGGGTCCCTGCCTCGCCTTATATAGTCCGGGAGGCAGGGTTACAAGTCGGTTCAGGGAGAGAGTACTAGTCGAGTACGTCTAGGAGTCCTCCATACAGTGCGGGACATGTACAACTTCCTAACCGAGTACTTCTCCTCTGTAGTCCTTGTGCTCCACGCCATCAGGTGCCGTGCAGCGCAAGTCGGGTAGTCCCATGGGCCCACCAAATAGTCGGTCCCGGCACCCACCGAGGTAGTGGGCCCAGGGAGGTCCATACGACAAGGCCTACTTGTCTTCTCCACTCCTCGGAGGCCTCACAAGGCATAGACCTTTTGCGCCCACTCTTCACTTGCACCAACGCTAATCAAGCCACAACCTGCACCTACAATACTCGGCCAAGAGTCAGTCCACATCACGTTGTCAATCACTCATCACAGCCAGAAGCGACCATCCACCGGTCCTCGGATGCTCCGGTCCTTAATCTCCCCCTTGATGAGTGCATTGACAACACACACAAGTAACCAATTCAGAGAAAAGAGAAAAAGAAAAGAAACGAAAGAAAAAGCTCAAGCAAGTGATCAAAAGCCAAACAAAAGCCAAGAAAAGATCACTTGAGTGAGAAAGATCTCGGTCCCCTAAGACAAGGGCAATGGCTCGACACAACTGAGATAAAATGCTCCAAAATTGCCGACTCCTCAAGGTGAGGCAAAAGGGCTCGACACCATTTGCAAAAGAGCACAACAAAAATTCAGGCGAAAAAGAGCTCCCAAATGCATGAATGCAAGCTCCCCCAGAACAAATGCATTTCTCCCAAATTTTTCTTTCCTTGATGCAAAACTCCCCCTGGAAACATGAATTGGGTACTTTCCTCCCCTTTGGTAATGCATGAATCAAGTCTACAAATGCAAGCATGTGCTTCTCAAATATACAAAGAGCACTACAACATGCTAAAATTGAGACATAGACAATCAAGATAGCCATAATTTGAGCACAAGCATCGCCAACAAGATAGAAAAGGACATACAAGCAAGTGACATAGCCATGATCAAATTGAAGCATTTTTCACAAAGATTTCCCTCTCATGAGCATAGGACCTAGAGCACATAAAACATATAACTCACAAACTTCATGCAAGGTCACAAATTCTCATCACAAGGTCATCACAAACACCTACAAGCTATCTCATGTCATGTCAAAGCCACCAAGCCATGTGTCCACTTCTAGATATGAGACTTCTCATTGGTGAACATCATGTAACGGTTTAGCACCCAAGATAAGAAATTTAAAGCATTTATGATATCGAAGCAAATTTATTCAAGCATAGGCATCTCACATACCATTTTCGTGATTTACAAATTAAACATGGTACATGAAGTGCCTTTGCGGCAAAAAGAAGCTTAGGCTTCTCCACAAGGTAGCATGTAGGCTAAACATTCATGATGATAAATGGATCTTTGATCCCAAATGAAAAGAACATGGTTCCAAGCACCAATTAAGAAAGATATAGCCATAAGCACCCTAAGTGAACATGAAAGGCATTCTACTCACAAGAGAGGATCATATAGTATATTTATAAAAAGAAGCCATTCACAAGTATATATATCCCAAAGCTACCAAGAGCATAGCTATACATCTTATGAGCATCACATGCCAAGTCATAACCTCATCTCTAGCATATAATGGTGACCAAAGCATATGGGAGAAGCACATCTCTATGGCATATGTTACAAATGCAGTCTATGATACAAAGATGCAAACATGATATGATACAAAAATGAGAATGCAGCATGCATATGTACATCAACCTTCCCAACCGAAGGTCAAAAAGGAAAAACAACTCCAAGCTCTCCTCGCAAACGAGCAAATGTAGCTTGGTCCAAAGGCTTGGTTAGGATATCAGCAAGCTGCTTTTCTGTAGGTACATTGATGAGGTATATGTTTCCCTTCTCAACATTGTCTCTCAAAAAGTGGTACCTCACTTCTTTGTGTTTGGTTCTAGAGTGAAGCACGGGGTTTTTGGCAACACTAATGGAACTCGTGCTATCACACATAAGAGGTACATGGGAACACTCCTCACCAAAATCACTCAACGTGTATGTGATCCAAAGCAGCTGGGAGCAACAACTAGCGACAGCAACATACTCGGCTTCTGTGGTAGACTGAGCTACACTAGATTGTTTGCGAGAAGATCAAGAAACAAGCGAAGATCCCAAAAATTGGCAAGTACCCAAAGTCGATTTCCGATCAACTCGACACCCCACAAAATCGGCATCCGAAAAACCAAGAAGCGAAAGGGAAGAGGACGCCGAGTACCAAAGACCGTGCTTAGGAGTGTATCGAAGATACCTGAAGATCCGCTTGACGGCCTGCCGATGTGAAGCCCTCGGCGACGCCTGAAAACGAGTGCATAGACACACAGAAAACTGGATGTCCGGCCTCGTCCCCGTCAAGTACAAGAGGGAGCCAATCATGCCCCGGTACTCCTTCTGGTCCACGGGCTCTCCCTCCTCATCCGCGTCGAGCGCTATAGTCGTACTTATCGGTGTCGACAGGGGCTTCGAGTCATCCATCTTGAACTTCTTGAGGATGTCCTTCGTGTACTTGGCTTGATGCACAAAGGTTCCCTCCTTCGCCTGCTTGATCTGAAGCCCGAGAAAAAACTGCAATTCTCCCATCATAGACATCTTAAATTCTTTGCTCATATCCTCTCGCAAACCTCGCAACCAAAGAGTGAGATGAGCCACCAAAGACAATATCATCCACGTATACCTGAACAATTAGGATATCATCACCCTGCCTGAAAAGAAAAAGAGTCTTATCAACCTTGCCCATCTCAAACCCCTTGCCGAACAAGAACCCCCTCAAACGGCCATACCAAGCATGGGGAGCTTGTTTTAGCCCATACAACGCCTTTCTCAACCTATACACCTTGTGGGGAAACTCTGCACTCTCAAAGCCTGGTGGTTGCTTCACATAAACTTCCTCTTCTAAAAACCCATTCAAGAAGGCACTGTTCACATCCATTTGGTACAATTTGAACCCTTTAGCGACAGAAAAGGCTAGAAGGATCCTAATTGCCTCCAAACGGGCTACAGAGGCAAATGTCTCCTCATAGTCTATCCCCTCCTTCGACTATAGCCCTGAGCAACCAACCTCGACTTGTTCCTCACCACCTCACCATTTTCTCCCTCTTTGTTTTTCCACACACATTTTGTCCCAATAGGTTTGCAATTTGGTGGTGGCTCCACTAACTCCCACACTTGGTTTCTCTCAAAATTCTTTAACTCCTCATGCATGGCATTCACCCAATTAGGATCAGATAGAGCATGTCCAATGTCTTTCGGCTCAAAGGTAGCAACAAAAGCTGAATGATCAAAGTGAAACATTTCTGGACTTCGACCCTGTCATACGCTCATTGATGTCGCTGATGATTCTTGAGGGTGGATGATCAACTTGTACGCGTCTCGGTGCCTCTCGTCTGGAGACAACCTCCCCCTCAGTAGCTACTTCCACTTGATCTTGCTGGACCGTAGGCGGTGTAGGGGATGGACCATCCTGCACCGTAGTCGTCGTAGTGGAAGTAGAGGGTACATGTTTGGCTGGAGCTTCACCATCATCACCATCATCCTCTCCAGCATCATCCTCCTCGTCCTCAAAGATCTTCTTGCCAACTTCATCATCACCTGCACACTCAAAGAGATGAATTGCATGGTTGTGTCTCGCCGAAGGTCACCTCGCAAGTCTCCATGACTAGGTTAGTATCAAGATTGAGCACACGAAATGCTCGAGAATGATTAGCATAACCCTAGAAAATCCCATCGGAAGACCTCGACTCAAACTTATCAAGCCTACCCTTCTTGAAAATGAAGCACCTACAACCAAAAGCCCTGAAATGGCTCACTCTAGGTGCTCGCCCGTGCATGAGCTCATAGCACGTCTTGTTCAAAAAGGCCCTCAGAAAAATCCGGTTCCCAACATGGCAGACAGTATTCACCGCCTCAGCCCAATATCTCCTCGGATTCCTATGCTCATCAAGCATCGTCCGAGCCATCTCACAAAGGGAACAATTTTTCCTGTCAACCACACCATTCTAACAAGCATGTTTGAGACCCAAATCACGACAAAAGGTTTCGAAACGAGAGTTTTTAAATTCACGCCATTGTCGCTACGAATAGCTCGAACAAAGCATCTCCATGTCTCTCGTTCTTCAACCTCAAGATTAGATCCCTCACAAAACCAAACGTCTCCCCCTTGTCGCCCAAGAAGGGGACCCAAGCATAGCGAGAATAGTCGTCCATGATCACAAGGACATACCATTTCCCACCCGCCGAGCACACACGAGCTGGACCAACCAAGTCCATATGGAACAACTCGCATGGCCTCTCTGTCATAACGGATGTCAGAGGAAGATGAGAGGCGGCGACCATCTTGCCATGCCTACGCAGAGCACATACCAAATCCTTTTGGTATTTCAACTTTGGCAATCCTCAGACTAATCCTAGCCTACTCAAGCGTGACAACAAGTCAAAACTTAAGTGACCTAGTCTCCTATGCCTTTTCCAAAGCTCCACCGTAACACCAGCAACCAAACAACGAGAAGAGCCAACCCACTGAGAAAAATCGGCTCTGAAAATTTGACCCTCGGGGACAATCGTGCACACAAGATCGCCTCGAGAATCCAAAACAGGAGAACAACCTGTTTTGAAACGGACTTCAAAACCCTCATCAAGAAGTTGGGAGACAGAAAAAAGATTGTACCCCAAGGACTTGACAAGAGAAACACGCCTAAGAGTCACAGACTCACTCACCTTCATCGTGCCCACTGAAAGCACTCTACCTTTCCCATTATCCCCAAAAGTGATGTACTCTTTGGTCATCACCGGGGTGAGGCTGGAGAACCACCGTCGATCTCCGGTCATGTGTCGAGAGCAACCAGAGTCGATCAACCAAAAGCCCTCCATGCCTCCCACATGCAAAATAAAAAACGAGAACGAGATTGAGCAAAGAACTCAGCACTGGGGTTAGTACAAAATGAATCAAACCAGTGCCTTTCCATTTGCTAAAACGCGTGGGGTTAGCAAAATCCATCCTATCTCTCCTAGGTGGAACACCCACATACCCCCTTGGAGGACTACGCGTACCACGAAGGGGAGACCGTGGCCCGTAGCTCCTCTGGGACCTAAAGCTACGATCATCCCCCCCATACTCGTATTGGCCTCGAGCAAAGGAATGTCCAGCAAACTCACCACACCCAAACCCAACACGCCTACCACCTTCTCTATGTGGTGGCTCACCTCGAGGCACAAACTCACGCCTCTCTCGAGGGTAAATGGTACGCACCATACCCTCGCCTCTCGGCACCAACCTAGGCTTAGGCACACCACGTGAAGGGTGGTACCTATCCTTGTGGGCCAACTCTCTAGCCAACCTCTCCTCACGCTTCCTCCTGAAGCAAAACTCAACAAAGTGCCCATCCCTCCCACAATGCTCACAATGGAAGGGTTTCAGTTTTGGCTTTGGTTTTGGGTTCTCTTTGGGCTCTGGCTTCTCCTCACTCGGTTTCTCTCACTTCTTCCCAAAGAACTCATTCCCCAAGACACTCTTGAACTTGATGGGTTTCTGGAAGTTGTCGGTTTGTGGAGGAAACACGGGTGGAGCTGGGGTCGTGTCTAGTCGGTTCCTAATATGATTCGACTTAGGAACAAAGGCATTTTTGTGGTGGGTTTTTGGTGGCTCTGGGATATCACTCTCACCACTTTCCTCACCAGCCTTCTTTGCCCCAAGCGCTTCCCCATCCAGGTGCGTGTATGTCTCGATCATTATGCTCAACTGAGGCTCATGACCAAACAACCAACCCATCAACTTTCTCAACTCATCATTCTCATCCTGCAAACGGTCAACATAGTCTGCATAATCCATATTCTTCATACCATTTATTTCACAAGTAGAGAAAATAGTAAGAATAGGAGCTTTCAGCTGAGCCTCTAGAGATCTAGCATACACAAGCGAAGCATCAAGTTTCTCATGCAAAACAGGACAAGAAAAGGAAGCATCAAGCAAGGAGGGCCTAGATTTCATCTCATCTAGCTCAACCCTAAGCACATCTAGTTCCTCAACCTTGGAGGCATACTTCTCTGTAAGCACATCAATTCACCAAGAAAAGTGGAACAATCAGTGCATTCAGGTTCATTGGTCACAACAGGAGAAGACTTAAGAGAATCTATTTGAGCCCTAGCATCATCAAGCAAAGATTCTAGCTCAACCACCTTCTCCTTAGCCTATCCAAGCAAAGACCTATACTCCCTCTTCTCCTTGTTGGTCTTCCTAAGCACATCATCACGGTTGTCAAGCAAGTCATTCAACCTAGCATTCTCCGCTATCAAGAAGGACGGGCTATTGTTTACCTCTTCCTCGGAGTCGGAGCCCGACTCATCCTTGTTCCTCTTCTTGCTTGTGGAGCTATGTGCCATGCCGCAAAAGCCTTGGGCGGTGAAGCACAAGCCGTTGATGTTCTTGACCGACCGCTTGCTCTTGTGTCAGTTCTCTTCTTCATCACTTGAGCTCGATGAAGAGTAGTAGGAGCTTGAGTCGATGTCGCTTGCACCGGCCACCATCGCTCTTCTTGTGACCACCACTCTTCCTTGGCCTCCGCTCGGACTTGTTCTTGCCCTTATAGTTGTCCCTTGAGCGGTGCTTGTGGTTGGTCCTCGAACGATGCTTGTGCTCGGGCTTGACCTCCATGGCTTCCGGGCACTCGGCAATGAAGTGCTCGTGCTTTCCGCACAGGTAGAACATGCCCGAGCTCCTCCGAGCGTTCTTCCGGTTCGTGTACATGCGCTCGAACCGCCTGCTCAACAACGCGAGTGTCGGTGTTTTAGACTGGCAACTTACCAAGGGGAGTACCCGAGGTAGAAGAATGTGGCCTCATCGAGATCGGTAACTCGAAGGAAGAGACCCGTGGCACACAATTTAGACAGGTTCGGGCAGCGAGGTGCGTAATACCCTACGTTCTGTATGATGTGTAGCTCTGGATTGATTGGGTGTGTTTACAAGATGATGCGTATATATCAGAGATAGGGGTCCCTACCTTGCCTTATATAGTCCGGGAGGCAGGGTTACAAGTCAGTTTGAGGAGAGAGTACTAGTCGTGTACATCTAGGAGTTCTCTACATAGTACAGGACATGCACAACTTCCTATCCGAGTACTCCTCCACCGTAGTCCTTGCATCCCATTCCATCAGGTGCCGTGTGACCCAAGTCGAGTAGTCCCAGGGGCCCATCGAGTAGTCGGTCCTGGTACCCACCGAGGTAGTGGGCCCAGGAAGGTTCATATGACAAGCCCCCGAGTACTTTGTAGTCGAGCAGGATAGATTCGAGTAGTCTTGATGGCCTTGACGAGTAGTTCTCAGGCGTCCCCGAGTACTACAAGCCAAAAGTCATAAAGAATACTTGAAGCATCCCGAGGTTGGAAGGTACTCCAGCTAATCCTTGAGTAGTCTTGAAGTCTTCTCGAGTAGTTCCCAAACGTCCTCGAGTTCTTCTCTTGAAGGTCTTCAATAGTACTCGCCTTGTCTTGAAGAAGAAAGCTGTGACAACCCACGCAGGAAAATACCATACTATCGCCTAAAACCAATCTACTTTTGTTATTAAGCAATAGTAAAGTATCATCCTGTCCTTAGTTGCTGGGTCAACGCCTGGTAAATCACTTGGAATTCATATAGAGGATTGACATATGCATTAAAACTCACGCGACGGCGAGTCCAGAGTACAACACGGGTTAAAATTCAATTTATTACAAACCATTGCTCGAGACAATAAATAAAGGTTCAGAGTATGAGAACAGCGGAAAAAATAAACTAGCGCAACGGTAAACATCACAGGAGGCCTTCCGTGATGTCATCACTTGTCGTCATCCACCCGGTCAGCAACACCGCACAACGGTTTAAAGCAAGGGCCGAGTATACTAATACTCAGCAAGACTTAATCGTCGGGTGATAACTACATCACCGAACTCTAGACATGAAAGGCTTTTGCCGGTGGAGTTCTTTTGCTGAAAAGCAACCATGAGTGTGTCCTTACTTTCAATATTTTAGCACAAGTTCTAGTTGATTACCATTTCTATGTGTGCCAGCTAATTGAAAAATTGTACAAGCAATTACTCCATACAACAATATTTACCAAGTGCCATCATTATGGGATATCATGGCCAGTTGATTAAGCAGTCTCAGATAACGGTGAGAGGTCGACAATCGATTGATTTAAACCTTGCAAGGTAAACCTAAGCACACGGTAGGATGCCCCCGCGAGGAGAACCATCCGAGCGGTTCCCAAAACTCCTCGGGTTGGGATCGAATCTTACGATCCCGGGAACAAGGCTAATCGGCACACCCCGCGAGGCATCCGGTCTCACACATGCACCCCCCCTTCCCGGTAGCTAGCCGGTTAGGTGATTCCTCGGGAGTAGTAATAGTAAGTTCCCACACCGTCTCATTAAGGTACTAGGCTTACCGGTCCCATTCCCGACAAGTGCTTAGTACGTTTAAAAAGCTTAGCGCACGAAAGCCACCGAACCGGAGCCAAAACCCCACGCTCTTACGACATGAGCAATCCATTTATAAAGATCTTATGATTCTAACATAAGAACCTACTCTCGCGAGTGACGAACATCACTCGACTTCTAACGGGTCCTATAGCAGAGCAGCTATCGACCTACCATACTAGTGTAGAGCATAGGTACTTAGGGATCATGCATCTAGGGTTTCCATTCAACTCCTGGAACGTAAATGCACAAACATAGCCAAACGTAATTGCATAAATTTCAAAAGACGGGGTTAATGCTCCGGGGCTTGCCTTCGTTGGCAAGGTTGGCCTTGAGCCCTTCTGGACTTGGGTCCAGGCCTTGAGCTATGCACACGTGCTGCAGCTCTTCGTCGGCACCTTCGTCTTCTCCTTCCGGCACGAGCGTATATCTACCGTCAGGAAGATCTACACGAAAATGCAAATGCAAGATTTCATTGTCGATTCTTAATTTAATCTCTACTACTAAAAAGAATGAAGTGGAGACTAAAACTTGGTCGTCCTTTTTTCGTTCGTGTGATGAATCTGCCTCCGCGTGTCCGTCTTCGCGGCTTCGCCCCTCGCGTCCCCAATCCCATCCCCCGGTCCCACCCTCCCTCCGCGACTCTGCCGCCCTCACGGGTCCATCCTTCGCCCCCCGCACGCCGCCCTCGCTTCCCTCTCCACACGCCGCCTCCCCTCCCGCACCGCCGCCGTACCCCGCCTCCCCCTCCCCGCACCGCCGCCATCCCCCGCCCTCCTCCCCTGCGTCGCCGCGCGTTGTCTCCTGTCCTCCTCCTGTGCTGTCGCCGACGACCCGCGCCGCCTCCGTCTTCTCCGACCAACACCACCCTCCAATTCCGTCCGGAGCACCGCATCCTCGCCATCGGTAAAAGCCCATCTGCAGGACCTTCTCGAACTATTCCTCTGTTTCCCCGCCCCAGCCAAGCCCCCCGTCGTCGATCCGCTTTCCCCGGCGATGCCGATACGAACGCGGGCGATGGCGATGGGGATGGGGATGGGGAGCAGTAGCTGTCGCCCCATCGCGAGCAGCCGGTTGGCCCGTCACAAGACGTCCCCCACGAGCAGCCACCACCGGACTCCAAGCCCTCTAACTCATTCCGTCGACTACAAAGAAACTCTGACGCCGTCACGGAGCAGGTCATGTAATACATAGCGGCAAACAGATCATCTTCCTCCCCAGTACGCCCCCTGATCTCATCCTTCATCTTCATCTTCTCATAACATCATAAAAAAATTGTTATATTTTTTTTATTGTGCCGCACCCTCTGTCCCTTTGCAAGTTTTTGCTGTTAACCCAGTGTCGAGCGGGAAGACAGCCGTGCAGCAACGACAGTAAGATGTTTGATAAAATGCCCTGAAGTTAAAGCAAATTGATCCTTTCTCCTACAGATATAGATCATTCCATTTTATCAGCTAGAGATTCTTATTCATTCCCGCTTATGAACTACTCTGGCTATATATATAAGATGGATACCCATTAAAATTTGCTTATTGTTGTTATGATATCTTTACTTGTACTGAAAATACACATATTGAATATACATATTGTAGTTTATTTTGCTTAGTAGTGCTGGTAACGTACAACAAGGTACTTTTACTGCTTACCAAAAATGTTTGGATGCAGAATCGATTGGGTTGCAGATATGCAGAATCGTATTGTGATCTTAATTCTGAGGTGCCACAACATGCATGAAAGTAGACTCATCTTTTTAAATGCTATTTGTAACTAGGAATCTGGGAAAAGATAATGAATCAAGAGGAAATTAAATATTTATATCAGCTAGCAAGTGCCACGACATGCATGAAAGTAGACTCATCTTTTTAAATGCTATTTGTAGGACACTAGGAATCTGGGAAAAGATAATGAATCAAGAGGAAATTAAATATTAATATCAGCTAGCAATATGTCATTTACTGGAGTAAACAGTACTGAAAATGTGGGTGCTATTTGTGGACGAGCTGCTAATATCTTTGTATGGTTCACTCAAGATTAGAAACTTCACCGACATGGTCAAGGTACAAAGTGATCTTTTCTGATAAGCTTCATCACACGTTTTATACTGAATAAAGTGAGTGATTAATGATTTTTTGTCAGAGTGGAAGCTATATAGTTATATCACTATTCCGATTGAACTGTCCTACACTATTCTGATTGAACTGTCCTACCAAAGGTTATCCTACTCTTTTACTTTCCTGAGAACACTATTACTTATCATCAGAAGGTTTAATTTGCCTTTGCATTACAGGGTGCACTATGATTGGAACTACTACGACAAGTTTCTGATAGCTTTGAATCTCTGATTCTGAAATGTGTTCCAGAGAAACTTATCTATAGCATACACATGACTGAAAGAATAAGTACCTACAGAATCATGAGCACCAGGTGCTTTGGAGAATCAGTCCATCACCGGTCTCCTTTTGTTTTCTAAAGCCCTTTAAGGACACCAAGTCTCCTGAAAAAAATTCTACTACTCTAAATTCTTTTTTGTTTACTAATAACCTTTTTTTGTGCACATGAAAAGTATTCTAACTAGATGGCCATTGACGCAAGGGCAAATCTGTGTGATTTTTGTATATTCTCTCTCTGGAACTGAGCAATAATAGACCATCTCGTATTCAAGGTGTGCATTGCTATTTGTGTTGGTCTTCTTATTCGTATTCAATCTTGAATGATGATAATTGTAGTGAACATTATATTCTAAATTATTTACTCCCATGATCTCACACCAAGTACAAAGCACATTTCTAATTTTCTTAGTATATTCTTTTCTTGTATGAGCATGAACAAACAATGTTTAATTATGCCGTTATGCATATTTTTCCTTCTTTTTAGGAACGGAAATTGGAGTGATGAGTAGAGGGGCATGCTATGTGAAGACCTGTGGTTGGTTTTTGATCTATCCTCTTTATTCATGTTACATCATACGGGGCTAGAGCCTGCAGTGCAGGCAACTATATCGCCTATCGGTTTCACGTGTTACATTCTCAGATGCATCTTTGATTGTGTCACACCCGTTTTCCGAAGAAAACCGAATGCATCTCATACGTGTGCCATAATCACAATTTCACACATATGATAGACAAATAAGTTTAATATCATAGTACAATGCTCAAAACGTACATAGAGAGGTTTATTAATTTATTACACTCATTGATAGACTCGAAGGTCTAAACACGAACATCGATAGCTAGACGATGGAACACCGTCTCCAACTTCACAAGCTCATGATCGGGGGGTAACGCGAGCCTCGGAATCCATCGAACTCGTCGAAGAACTCGCTCCGAGCATCCTCCTCTGAACACATATGGCAAGGGTGAGTACACTTATGGTTGGTACTCAGCCCGTGGGGGAAAATGCAAAGCTATCAAGGGTAGGCTAGGGTTTTCAGCGGTAAGCATTTTAAGTTGGTCAAATTTTATTAGCAAGCACCTATTTACTAAGTGTAAGTGTATACCACCCCAAAACTTAGCTTTTCAAGACTATTCCTCCAAATCATAAGTAAACCACAATTTGAAATCCATTTCTAGTTAACTATCATGTGAGGGTCCAAGCCGCTCTTGACCGTGAGCACGGCTGATCGATCGGTTTTCACTCTGCGAGAGGTTGTACACTTTACCCACGCTTCGTGTTCCCCATTTTGCCCGGGTTTGCAAAGCCCTTAAACACTTCCGAGGTGAGTGGCAAGGGGTTCACTACGAAGCCTTTACAAAGGCGTGCAAAACGCCAATATCCCACGACATTCTGACTCGGGCGGGCCATAACCCTCCCTAGTGGTCGCACCTTAGCAAAGGCTACTACCCCAAAAGGACCGGGCTATACCCCTGCAACCCGGAGCCCCCTGTGTTCCTTCCGGACAAGGGCTATTAGATATTTTACACTCCTAATTAATTGGCTAAGCCAGAGCCATGTGGACTGTGGTTGCACTGTTTTCCTGGGTGGTTCTCCATGTTTTAATTTATGTGTTCTTGAAATTCCATAAACACAAATTCCATTTAAATTCAACATTTTAAAAGATAACTTCCATTCCCAAAGTATAGCATCTAAGCATTTATCTACCCAAACATTTATTTAAAACAAGGTATGCAAGGTATAAGGATTAAAATCTAGTCATTTCCTTAATAGGCATTTCCCATCAAAATTTATGCATAACGATTTAAAATTTAAAGTGTGATAATATGCATGTTATTAGGACAAAAAGAGTATGCAGGGGGGGAATCCACTTGCCTTCTTCTCCTAAAAACTGGGGCTCAATCTCTTCAAAAGATGGCTCCTGCTCAATCTCGAACGGCACGTCCTCTACGATCACACAAGAAAAACAAACAATAAATAAAACAGTACATCAAACATTGCTAAAAGTCTAATACAAGCTTCTAAAACTATCGTGCTTGTTGAGACGATCGCGTGGACACCAAAAACGCCTAAATCGGAGCTAGGACGGAAAAGTTATGATTAAAACAAATTCTAGGGACTATTTTGTAAAAGAAAATGATCCTTAGGGGGTTTTCCATAAAAATCCAGGGGCTAAAACTTAATTATAAATATAAACTAGAGGTCCTAGATGCAAAGAGGGGCTTTTGGACTGCAGTTGTGTATTTTTGAAAGGCTAGGGGCTTATCTATAAAAATCGGGGCTAAACTGTAAGGATTCTATATGGTGGGAGGACCGGGTTGCAAATTGTAAAAAGGACAGGGGCTCTTTAGAAAGTTTGCCGGCGCAACCCTAGGCTTTGACCGGTATGCCTCTGTTGACCGGCGGCTAAATTGAATCTGGGCCGTCGGTTTGATCTAAGGCTGCGGATGGCTTGCGGCTTAAGAGCGGCGGCAGTGGCGGCGGCGGTCGCGGTGTCCCGGCGGCGGCGGCTCGCCGGCCGGCTCGCGAGAAGCCAAAAAGCGCTACGGTGCTCTAAATAACGGGCGAAGGCACCAATACAAAGAGGAGAACACGAGGAACTCACTGAGGGGCTTGGACCGGAGGAAGGCTCGCCGGAGAAGGAGATCGATGGCGAGGGCGGAGCTCCGGTTCGGCTTCCTTGGGGACGGCGGTGTAGAGGAGGAGATGAGCTCGAAGGAGCGGTGCGAGGTGGAGAGGAGCTCGGGGGCGGCCTTTTATAGGTGGTGAGGGGAGTGGAGGAGCCGCGGGCAAGGCGGTGGACGGCGGGCACGCCGGCGGCCGCCATTAATGGCCGGGGCTCAGTGCATGGCCGTTTCAGGGAGGGAGAGGAAGGGGAAGGGGCTGGGCGGCGCCAGGTTAATGCTCAGCGCACTAAAGGAGAAGGGGAGGCGGCGCGGGGGAGGCGAATCGACGCCGGGCACGGGCGGTCGGCGCGGCCAAGGGGGGGTGGGGCGGCGCCTGAGGGTAGAAGACGACCCTGACAGGTGGGCCCCACCTGTCAGCGGCGTGTGTGAGTGAGAGAGGGGTAACGGGCTGGCGGGTGTTAGGTGGGCCGGTTGCTGCGTTTTGGGCCGCGCGGAAAAAAAAAGAAAAAATACAGGTGGGCTGGGCTGTAAAGGAGAAATGGGTGAGGGTGATCTGTTTTGTGTTTTTTTTCAATTCCTTTTATTTCCTTTTCAAGCTTTTACTCAAAAACTTTTTCAAAAAATTTTAGACAAACTTTTGACCACACAATCAATTCAAAATCCATGCATTCAACATGATGCACAAACACTTGGTTTCTCTAAATTAATTAATTATCATTGCATATATTTAAAGGCAAATTTGATTATTCAAATTCATTAACCTTAGAAAATAAAATTCTAATTGTTGCTAGCATTTTTTTAAGTGATGGAATTTTGGGTGTTACAAATCCTACCCCCTTAAAGAGAATCTCGTCCTCGAGATTCAGGAAGATTGGGAAGCGGTGAGGAAATTCTGCCATAAGCTCATCTTCTCTTTCCCAAGTAGCTTCTTACTCTGAGTGGTGACTCCATTGGACTTTGCACATTTTAATGACTTTGCTTCGGGTAATTCTTTGTGATGTATCTAGAATTTTGATAGGGTGTTCCTTATAGGTTAGATCATCCTTCACATCAAGATCTTTCAAAGGTAGGTGGTCTACTTTAGTCTCACTTGAACACTTCTTGGTGAGATACATGAAACACATCATGTACATCCGACAATCGAGCCGGGAGTTCTAATTGATAAGCAACTTCTCCCTTTCTTTCTAAGATCTTAAAAGGTCCAATGAATCGTGGTGACAACTTCCCTCTAATCTTGAATCTTCGTAGACCTCTAATGGGTGATACTCTGAGATACACATAATCTCCTACTTCAAACACAACTTCTCTCCTTTTGGGATCAGCGTAACTCTTTTGTCGTGATCGAGCAAGTCCTTGAGATTTTCCCGAATTATCTCAACTTGTCTTTCAGCTTCTTTTATAATGTCTGGTCCAAAAAGTTGACTCTCCCCTGTTTGATCCCAGTACAATGGTGTTCTGCACTTTCTCCCGTATAAGGCTTCAAAAGGAGCCATCTTAAGGCTGGTTTGGTAGCTGTTATTGTAGGCAAACTCTGCGTATGGCAAACTTTTATCCCAGCTACCTCCATGCTTTAAGGCACATGCCCTAAGCATATCCTCTAGGATTTGATTTGTCCTTTCGGTTTGACCATCTGTTTGTGGATGATACGCAGAACTGAAGTTAAGCTTTGTATCCATTGATTCATGTAGCTTTCCCCAGAAACGTGATGTAAACTGTGTCCCACGGTCAGATACTATCCTCTTTGGAACTCCATGTAAGCATACAATTCTGGACATATACAGTTCTGCTAGTTTGGCTCCGGTGTAAGTAGTTTTGACAGGTATAAAGTGAGCAACCTTGGTTAACCTATCCACAATGACCCATATGGAGTCATATCCATCACGGGTACGTGGCAATCCCACAATAAAATCCATGCCTATTTCTTCCCATTTCCACTCGGGTATTTTCAATGGTTGAAGCAAACCTGCCGGTCTCTGGTACTCTGCTTTTACCTTCTGGCATATGTCACATAGAGCTACATAAGCAGCTACATCCTTTTTCATTCCATACCACCAATATTTCTGCTTCAAATCTTGATACATCTTGGTGCTTCCAGGATGAATTGAATAGGCAGAGTCATGTGCCTCCTTAAGTATAGTCTCTCGAAGATGATCAATTTCGGGCACACAGATTCTATTCCTGAACCAAATAGTTCCTTGGTCATCTCTTTTGAAATCTGGAACCTTGCCAGCATCAATCAACCGTCCATACTCCTTAATCTTCTCATCTGTCATTTGACCCTTCCTGATTTCTTGTTCAAGTGTAGATTCTACTTCTAATGTCATAGCTTCACTCTGGGTGACAATTCCCAGATTGAGACGTGCCATCTCCCAACACAACTCTTGAGGCATCACATGAGCTATCAGTGCGTTTGCCTGACTTTTCCGACTCAAGGCATCTGCCACAACGTTTGCCTTGCCGGGGTGATACTGAATGTCCAGATCATAGTCTTTGATTAATTCCAACCATCTACACTGTCTGAGATTTAGATCCTTCTGGGTGAAGATGTACTTCAAGCTCTTATGGTCAGTGAAGATGCGACACCTATTTCCGATCATATATTGCCTCCAAATTTTTAGAGCGTGCACAATGGCAGCCAACTCCAAATCGTGAGTGGGGTAATTCTGCTCATGTTTTCTCAATTGCATAGAAGCATAAGCAATCACTTTTCCCTCTTGCATCGGTACACGACCAAGACCCCGAAGTGAAGCGTCACAATACACATCAAAGCCCTTGTGAATATCCGGCATTATTAGTACGGGGCTCGTGGTTAATCTCTTCTTTAGTTCCTCGAAACTATCCTCGCACTTGGCATCCCACTTAAATTCCTTTCCTTTTTCTAACAATGAGGTGAGAGGTTTTACAATCTTCGAGAATCCTTCGATGAATCGACGGTAATAACCTCGCCAATCCAAGGAAACTTCGATCTCAGCCACATTCTTAGGCGGATTCCAATCCAGTACAGCCTTCACCTTACTCGGGTCTACTGCTATTCCACCCTCTGTGATAATATGCCCAAGGAAGGAAACTTCCTTTAGCCAAAAATCACATTTGCTGAATTTGGCATATAACTGATGTTCTCGTAGTTTCTGCAGCACGAGTCTCAGGTGTTCTTCATGCTCTTCTTCATTTGGGGAGAACACCAGAATGTCATCGATGAAAACTACCACAAACCTATCAAGGTACTCCATGAATACTTTATTCATCAGATACATGAAGTATGCTGGTGCATTTGTCAATCCAAAGGGCATAACTGTGAACTCGTATAAGCCATATCTAGATGTGAAAGCAGTTTTGGGAATGTCCTCTAATCGGATTTTCAGTTGATGGTACCCGGATCGTAGATCGATCTTGGAGAATATTTTAGCACCTTTCATCTGATCGAACAAATCTCCAATCCTGGGTAAGGGATATTTATTCTTGATAGTAACATCATTAAGGGGACGATAATCTATGCACATTCTTCTAGTACCATCTTTCTTATCAACAAAGAGAATAGGAGACCCCCAAGGTGATGAACTAGGTCGGATGTAACCTTTACTAAGCAACTCATCTATTTGTTTCTTTAATTCGGCCAAATCCTTAACATTCATTCCATATGGTCTTTTATAAATAGGAGCAGTACCAGGTAAAAGTTCAATGCTGAATTCAATGTCGCGGTCAGGCGGCATACCTGGTAACTCATCTGGAAATACATCGGGATACTCGTTCACAACTTTGATCTCTTCTAAGGATTTGCCCTTTGCTGAATTCACTGTTCCTTGTTCTTCGGATGAGTTGTCCACTTTGAACTCAATTCTGTCTCCCTGTGGGCTAGTCAAAACCACTGATCTCTTGCGACACTGAATCACCCCGTCATGCTTGCGCAACCAATCCATTCCAAGTATTACATCTATTCCCCAGGATTTTAAAACTACTAGGTCGGCTAGAAATTCTATCTCATTAAGTTTAAGGTTCACCCGTGGACATATGTGTCTGGCTTTCATTTCACCACCCGGGGAGCTAACTAGTAATGGTGTCTTCATAAGACTCATGGGCAAGCTATATTTTTCCACAAATTGATTGGTAACAAATGAATGTGATGCTCCAGAATCGAATAAAACGGATGCAGGTTCAGAATTGACAAGGAACGTACCAAGCACGACCTCGGGAGCTTCCCCGAGCTCGCTCAATCGTCACGTGGTTTACTTTCCCACGCACAAAGTTTTGTTGAGCCCTGTTGCCCTGAGGAGTAGAATTCCCAGTGCGAACCTGAGAGGATGGCTGCCCAGGCTTCTGACCATTGCCCTTCTGTGGAGTTTGCATTCCACGCTTGGGACAGTTATTGGCATAATGCCCTAACTCTCCGCACTTGAAGCATCCACTAGGCTGAACTGGTGCGGTGTTTCTTACTGGGGCACCTGGGGCATTGTTCGGGCGACTCTGCTGCTGAATTGGGGTACGTGGAGTCTGCTGATGGAAGCGCTGGGGCTGCTGAGCTGAACGCTGGAATGACTGGTTCTGCTGAAAATTCCCACTATATCCTCCTGAGCGGAACTGAGGATTCTGTGGTGCATTATAGCGGGGACGTGTGTTGCTGCTAGACTGCCCTTGGTTTTGGAACTTGCGTTTCTGGTCTCCAAGTTCTCTGCGCTTGCTTTCAAGACCGATAGCTTTGTCTAATAGGGTCTGGAAGTTGGGGAAAGTGTGGCTCTGGAGCTGATAGTTCAGTGGCCCTATGAGACCATCCAGAAATCGTTCCTGCCTCTTCGGGTCAGTATCCACTTCATCCGGAGCATACCGAGACAGTTGGGTGAACTTGTCCCGATACTCGCTGACGGACATGCTGCCTTGCTTCAGAGCGAGAAACTCCTTCTGCTTCAGCTTTATTATTCCAGACGGGATGTGGTGAGTACGGAAAGCTTCCTCGGAACTCCTCGCCGGTGATAGTGTCAGCAGCGGCATGTGCTACAGTGTAGGCATCCCACCAATCGGCTGCAGCACCCTCTAAGCGTCCCGAGGCATACAGGACTTTCTCTCTGTCATTGCACTGAGTGATGTTTAGTTTCTTATTGATAGTCTTGAGCCAATCATCTGCGTCAAGAGGATCCACTGAGTGGGAGTAGGTGGGTGGATGGTGGCTCATAAACTCTCTGTGTTTGTTGACTGGTGGAGGTGGTGGAGGTCCTTGTGGTGGCGGATTGTTTTGCTGTGCCTGCAGGTTCTGGACAGTGGCAGTAAGATTCTGAATCAACTGCATCTGTGCCGTGAAGAACTGCTGCATGGTTGGATCCATTGCTAATCCCTGAGGTGGAGGTGGGGCGGGATTCTGCTGATTGGCGATGTGAGCACGTATCACAGGCGGTACGTCCTGTCCACCTCCGGACCTGGTGTTTACCATCTGATTGTTAGAGAAAGTCATTTCAGATAAGAGCAGTATCGATAAACATGAGTAAGAGAGAAAGGGGGCTAAGATTAAATTTAAACTTAATTATTTTATTAATGCATATGCGGCCATCACACCACAAAGCATTTCAGTCAAACAAAAACCCAAATCAAACATGTTTTCAATCAACAAGCATTATTACATCGATTACGTCCTCGCGAGGGACGGGTCTAACGATCTCAACTCACGGTGGCATCCTAACCCGGAAGACTCGTGGTAGCGAGATGAAGAGCCGTAATGAAGCCTCTTGCGGGGTGGTGACTCCGCGAGGGAAAGGGGTCTCGTCGGGGGCCGGACGGGTGGCTCCCTACCGTCACGCTCGGCCTCCGGGCCGAGCAATCCGGCGTAGGCGTCCTTCGGCTCACCGTGGGTCCGCTCCCGGCTCGGCCGTAGCACCCTCCCGGGTCGGTGTTGAGTGCTGCCGTGACCCGGGCAAGAGTGTGGAGGCGTGGGTCCTTGGAGCCGGTCGGTGGTACCACCGTCCGCTCGGTGCCACTAGTACGACGAGGGATGTGGCGGTAGTCGCTGAGGCTCAACTCCTGGTCATGCCCGAAACGAAGAGAGAACAAGGCCCTCCTGGCGGCATTGCGACGGATGCACCGGTAGGTAGAGTGAGGTGTAGTAGAATCATGTGTCGTGCGCGAGATATAACCTCCTCCGGCATGGTTGCGCACCCTGATGTGGACCCTGGTCAGGTAGTGGGTGCCTAGTGGCGGTTCGTTCCAGCTGTGGGTGACGTACATGGGGTACACGGTGTTCCCCAGCTCCAGTAGAGTGTTCCGCAGCAGCCAAGGGAAGTAGCCAAGTGCCACCTCGGACGAGTGCATGATGCAGTACGGGTCTCCCTCGCGAGGTCCCTCGTAGTAAGCGTCGTCCCTCTCCTCGTTGTCATCCTCCGTCGCCTCCTTGTCCTCGGTGTCATCGCCGAGTCATTTGGATCTCCTTCCGCGGCAAGCGGTGCGGGATCCTCGGGAGCGACGGGGAGCTGCCGGTGAGGCGAGGGGCGGTGGTGGCGGCACCTCTACCGGCGGCGGGGAAGGCGAGAGGTCGCGGAGATCCTAGCTCTCCATCGAGTACACCTCCGGGATCGCTCCATCCTCGGCCTCTACGAAGAAGTAGGGGTCCTCCGGTTCCTCCTCGGGGCGGGACGGGGGGGGCGGCTCGTGCTCGAACGGGCGAGTCCCGGCCATCTATGAAAAGAAAAGCGAACTCGGAGCGAGAATAAAACAATAAAGGGGACAAGGTTTTAACAAAAGCAAATAAGATAGATTTTTAGGTGTATTTAGGGGATTTTTTTTTGAATGAGAGAGCTGAAATGTCTTTCTAGATAATGTCCTTATTTCGACCATTTCTATCTAAGGCTGCGTCCTACAGTCAGCATTGCTCTAATACCACTCTGTCACACCCGTTTTCCGAAGAAAACCGAATGTATCTCATACGTGTGCCATAATCACAATTTCACACATATGATAGACAAATGAGTGTAATATCATAGTACAATGCTCAAAACATACATAGAGAGGTTTATTAATTTATTACACTCATTGATAGACTCGAAGGTCTAAACACGAACATCGATAGCTAGACGATGGAACACCGTCTCCAACTTCACAAGCTCTCGATCGGGGGTAACGCGAGCCTCAGAATCCATCGAACTCGTCGAAGAACTCTGCTCCGGCATCCTCCTCTGAACACATATGGCAAGGGTGAGTACACTTATGGTTGGTACTCGGCCCGTGGGGGAAAATGCAAAGCTATCAAGGGTAGGCTAGGGTTTTCAGCGGTAAGCATTTTAAGTTGGTCAAATTTTATTAGCAAGCACCTATTTACTAAGTGTAAGTGTATACCACCCCAAAACTTAGCTTTTCAAGACTATTCCTCCAAATCATAAGTAAACCACAATTTGAAATCCATTTCTAGTTAACTATCATGTGAGGGTCCAAGCCGCTCTTGACCGTGAGCACGGCTGATCGATCAGTTTTCACTCTGCAGAGGTTGTACACTTTACCCACAGTTCGTGTTCCCCATTTTGCCCGGGTTTGCAAAGCCCTTAAACACTTCCGAGGTGAGTGGCAAGGGGTTCACTACGAAGCCTTTACAAAGGCGTGCAAAACACCAATATCCCACGACGATTCTGACTCGGGGCGGGCCATAACCCTCCCTAGTGGTCGGCACCTTAGCAAAGGCTACTACCCCAAAAGGACCGGGCTATACCCCCGCAACCGGAGCCCCCCGTGTTCCTTCCGGACAAGGGCTATTAGATATTTTACACTCCTAATTAATTGTCTAAGCCGAGCCATGTGGACCGTGGTTGCACTTGTTTTCTGGGTGGTTCTCCATGTTTTAATTTATGTGTTCTTGAAATTCCATAAACACAAATTCCATTTAAATTCAACATTTTAAAAGATAACTTCCATTCCCAAAGTATAGCATCTAAGCATTTATCTACCCAAACATTTATTTAAAACAAGGTATGCAAGGTATAAGGATTAAAATCTAGTCATTTCCTTAATAGGCATTTCCCATCAAAATTTATGCATAACGATTTAAAGTTTAAAGTGTGATAATATGCATGTTATTAGGACAAGAAGAGTATTCGGGGGGGGGGGAATCCACTTGCCTTCTTCTCCTAAAAACTGGGGCTCAATCTCTTCAAAAGATGACTCTGCTCAACTTCGAACGGCACGTCCTCTACGATCACACAAGAAAAACAAACAATAAATAAAACAGTACATCAAATATTGCTAAAAGTCTAATACAAGCTTCTAAAACTATCGTGCTTGTTGAGACGATCGCGTGGACACCAAAAACGCCTAAATCGGAGCTAGGACGGAAAAGTTATGATTAAAACAAATTCTAGGGACTATTTTGTAAAAGAAAATGATCCTTAGGGGGTTTTCCATAAAAATCCAGGGGCTAAAACTTAATTATAAATATAAACTAGAGGTCCTAGGTGCAAAGAGGGGCTTTTGGACTGCAGTTGTGTATTTTTGAAAGGCTAGGGGCTTATCTATAAAAATCAGGGGCTAAACTGTAAGGATTCTATGTGGTGGGAGGACCGGCTTGCAAATTGTAAAAAGGACAGGGGCTCTTTAGAATATTTGCCGGCGCAACCCTAGGTTTTGACCGGTATGCCTCGTTGACCGGCGGCTAAATTGAATGCGGGCCGTCGGTTTGATCTAAGGCCGTGGATGGCTTGCGGCTTAAGAGCGGCGGCGGGCTGGCGGCGGCGCTGCTGTCCCGGCGGCGGCGGCTCGCGGCCGGCTCGCCGGAGAAGCCAAAAAGCGCTACGGTGCACTAAATAACAGGGCGAAGGCACCAAAACAAAGAGGAGAACACGAGGAACTCACTGAGGGGCTTGGACCGGAGGAAGGCTCGCCGGAGAAGGAGATCGATGGCGAGGGCGGAGCTCGGTTCGGCTTCCTTGGGGACGGCGGTGTAGAGGAGGAGATGAGCTCGAAGGAGCGGTGCGAGGTGGAGAGGAGCTCGGGGGCGGCCTTTTATAGGTGGTGAGGGGAGTGGAGGAGCCGCGGGCAAGGCGGTGGACGGCGGGCACGCCGGCGGCCGCCATTAATGGCCGGGGCTCAGTGCATGGCCGTTTCAGGGAGGGAGAGGAAGGGGAAGGGGCTGGGTGGCGCCGGGTTAATGCTCGGCGCACTAAAGGAGAAGGGGAGGCGGCGCGGGGGAGGCGAATCGACGCCGGGCACCGGGCGGTCGGCGCGGCCAAGGGGGTGGGGCGGCGCCTGAGGGTTGAAGACGACCCTGACAGGTGGGCCCCACCTGTCAGCGGCGTGTGTGAGTGAGAGAGGGGTAGCGGGCTGGCGGTGTTAGGTGGGCCGGTTGCTGCGTTTTGGGCCGCGCGGAAAAAAAAAAAAAAAAACAGGTGGGCTGGGCTGCAAAGGAGAAATGGGTGAGGGTGATCTGTTTTGTTTTTTTTCTCAATTCCTTTTATTTCCTTTTCAAGCTTTTACTCAAAAACGTTTTCAAAAAATTTTAGAAAAACTTTTGACCACACAATCAATTCAAAATCCATGCATTCAACATGATGCACAAACACTTGGTTTCTCTAAATTAATTAATTATCATTGCATATATTTAAAGGCAAATTTGATTATTCAAATTCATTAACCTTAGAAAATAAAATTCTAATTGTTGCTAGCATTTTTTTAAGTGATGGAATTTTGGGTGTTACAGATTGTAGAAGGCCTACACATATTTGTTCAGAGGTTAGTCATAGCTTATATTGCAGATTATTTTTTCTGTTGAGCTGAATAATACACATACCAACCTATTTTTTCTGATTACATATGTGACAGCAGGCTGGAACCAACTCATTGACACAGGATTTCAAAACAAATACCTTTTGGTATTGTTTAATCAAATTATTGCAAATGTTTCTTAATTTATATTCTATCCATCAGACATACAGTTTCTTACATACGATTTCTTAATTTATATTCTCTATCTATCAAACATACAGTACGTCAAACTTTGCAACGGAAAATATAATGTGTTAAGCATCCTTCACTTATAATTTTACTAATGAGATATGTAACCAAAATATCATATCATGAAGATGTGATACCATATACTTCTCCGAGATGCTAATTAACATTTCTTTTAGCCAAGTGTTTAGTATAGGAAATTTCTGGCAATGATCTCTCAACATCTTAAAGGTACTGAAATTTCATTTCCAAGAATTTTTTTAGTAAGGTGTATCACAGAGGTTGCCTTTATTAATAGATAATGGAGAAATTCAAATATGTTAGATTCTTGAACTACTAGATAACTAGAACCATATTTATACCAAATTCCAGCCATTTCTTTACTTCAGTAGGTATGTGACTATGTTGAGTGTGCATAGTTATTTAGTGCTATTAGCAGCACATTGACTCAGAGCTAGGACTGAAATATTTTGTCGGGGAAAATGCTTCATCTAAGCCATACGGAAGTCATTATCAGCTAATCTGATTACCATTTCATTATGAACATATATAGTATGATGAAGCTTGCTTGGACAGTCATCAGCTACTACATAGCTGAAAGGGTAGAAGATTAAGCAATCAAAGAAGCATAAAGATTTTGCTAATCGATTTCTGTTTCCTGGTTTGGTCTCAATGGAACAAGTGGCTCCATTTTCCAGATTGACGAAGCTCAAAATTGAAGATGCAATCAAGTAGAGAAACATCACACTGTATCGTGTTATATGTTGTACACTTGTACAATAGTCAGTAGAATACATATGGTTCCTACTTAGTTGATTGTAGTGACCAAATATATATGTGCAAGGTGTACAATTTAATTAAGTAATGAAATAGCTTTTGAAAATCTAGCTTGTTCCTCTTCTCATGTCTTCCTCTTATACCATGCCATGGAAATGTATATGTGCATCTAAAGTAAATAGTGATCTGACTAAGTAATGTAAATGCCTACTTATTCTCACACTGTTATTATCCTGTTGGATGATTACATACTGCAATATTAATATTTTGTAGCCCGTAGCAACGCACGTGCATGATCCTAGTTAATTACAAACAACAAATGAAAACCATGGGGTGCATGGTTGACCACATTCACCTAGATAAGAATACATTCAGCATACTCTTCCAAAAAGGAACAATATGCAGCTCTTTATTAATTATTCTTTTTGATAGTGACTATGTACATATATATGTAAATAATTAAATTTATCTTCACAAACAGCAATGGGTTGATCATTGAAATGATTTACATCCACACACAAGGTCATTAAAGGTGGGTTGGTGATTTTCCCATTTAATTGACTATTAAGCCTTAAATTGCTTCCATAGCTTTTATTCATGAAATAAATTATTAAAATCCAGTGGAAGGGTTTATTAAACACTAAACACCTATAACCAGCCACTGGACACACATGCATGCTTAGGATAGCTAGGAAATTAACTATTTGAAAATAACAAAAGCTAGCTAGTAAAACAAGGTAAATGCACACAAAAATAAATATTCATCAAAACGAAGCCAACTTTCTCACACATGTTATATGATCCAAAACTAACCTAGGAATGCAGCATATACACCTAGAACTATTATGAATCTTGAGTTATGCATTTTCAAAGAAAATTAAGAATATTTCCAGAATAAATATTTATGGCAATTATAAAATTGTGATTAATTCACCAGAGGTGTATTTTGGCATAACAAGATGACATGCAGACGTTGGGCACAAGAATCGAATTATTTTTAGAGATTCTGAGTAAATAGAAAACAATTTAAATAAAAAGATTTATAACATAACTTTGTGCAGTTTGTGGTACAGGATCTAGTCATAACATAACACACAACATATCCAAAAATTAGCTACAGAAGAGTTGTAGATTTTGAGGTACAACGGATCTAGGTTTTTCACATTTCTATTTTTCATGCCAAAAATATTTGGAAACAGCTCAGTCAAGACAGACAAAAGTTGTAGTACTTTTCATCAGGAATCCAACAAAATTGGGTTTGCATTTTTCTGATTTTTCTACGATTTCTACGAAATTACAAGATTCAAAGAAATCACATATACTTTTGAAGTTACAGCCTTTCACTAAGGCCCCTGGAACTTTCTGCAGGATCAAAACCATGCCCTTACTTTGCGGTTAAGACCTCAGAAAGTTTCCTAACCTCGCAATGTAGCCCTTGGGGCGGTGGCTGGTGCGGTTCGCCGGAATCTGGCGAGCTCGCCCGCGTCCGCGGCCGGGAGAAGGCGGGGAAAGGGTCCCCACTCCCCAAGGGTTCGATTCCGGGGCTCGGCCGGGTCCGAGAGATGGCCGGCGAGGGGGCGCACGGCGGCCGGCCGGCGGCGATGGCCGCAAGGAGCTCGGCTCCGGCGAGCTCTTGTCTGGGGATAGAAAACGGGCGGCGCGCACAGCACTATGTGGTCCTAGGGGAGGTACCCGGATGGTCGAACCGACGGGGAAACCGGTGGGCGGGGGTTTCCGCCACGACGGTGGCCATGGCAAGGGCAGCGGGGCAACAGGGAGGCAGCGGCGGCCGTGGGCGCACTCACGAGAAGGCGCAGACGGTTTTATAGGTGGTTCACGTGGCGTAGGGGGAATCTTCACCGCGATACGGCGGCGCCTCGGCGCGCGCGCGCGCGCGGGCGGGCGGTGGGCGGACAACCGGACCAAGGGTGGCGCGGCCGGCGGCATGTACGGGAGCAATACGTGGCGTGCGCGGACTTCAAGGGTCTTGGGAAGGAGCGAGGGTGCCTTGGGAAGGTGCGCGTGGGGGCGCGGACGCCGAGGCGGCGCGGTGCGCGGCGTCGCGGCGCGGCACGTTGTTGTTGACGGTGAAATTCCGTCAACCTAGCAATGAGTTTACCTTTGGTGTTGGCATGAGTTTTATACCTTATCCATTGGTACTAACCCCCGTGGTATAACAAGTTCACTTGTGCATGTCGGTTTTGGAGTTTAGTGTTTATGCAGGGTTTTAGCGTTGAAAGCAAGACTTCCGGGATAAGTTCATTAAGCACCTCATGACAAGACCTTGAAGCCCGTACAAGTCAAGCAATGAAGTGAACACGACTCCAAGAAGCCCAAGGACCCAACCCGAGAAGATGGAAAACTCCAAGGACCTAGCCGTAAAAGTGTTGAATCTTGCGAGACAAGGAGCTTCGTCCAATTCGGAGAGAACCGACGACAAGGGCCCACATGCAAAAGGGGGAAGGATCTAGAAGACTCGGAAAGCACCACCGGCGAAGGAGGCCATAGACCGGGCCAAAATGGGCCAAGGCCGGTCGGCCCGGCCGTTTCGAGGCCCGGTCGCCCCCCCCCCTTCTGACCTAGATGCCTCTCGGGCTATTTATAGCCCCCCGACCGAGAGACACGCATCAACCAATTCGTCATCCCCCGCCGAGGAGCGAGAGAAGCTTGAGGGACACCATCTCGGAGATGAGGGTCATGCTAGTTGTCTAGGGTCTCCCTAGCCGACGTGGGAACCTTGCATGGAAGACCACGTCGGAGCTCCGAGCAAGGATCAAGATCGAGGTAGGATCCCGGTGGTGATCTTGTTCATGTAATCATTCATGGTGAAGTCTTTAAGTGAATCCGATTTCTAGTGATCAAGTGCCTTCTCAATGATTTTGTTTTCTTCTTGGTTTTGCTTCTTCCCCAATCTATACTTAAGATAGATTGCATAGGGTGCTCTTGTAGCCGTGGTGGCTAGAGGTGCATACGGACCGACCGAGTGATTTCAACTTGTTCTTATCGAACTCACCCTAGACTACCCGCATGAATAGGAGTACATTGTGACGAATGGGGGCTCCGAAAGGCGGGCATTTTCGGAATCGGACCGGAGGCCACGACTTAAAGATGCTTTTAATGAGATTTGCTTATCTTCATATATCTTGTTTGGAGCTACAACATAAGCATGATCTAGACTCTCTAGATCGGTTATCTCTTGCTTTCTCTTGCTACCTCTTTAGTAGATTAGATTAGATTAGATTAGATTAGATTAGATTAGATTAGATTAGATTAGATTAGATTAGATTAGATTAGATTAGATTAGATTAGATTATATTAGATGTGTTTTCTTGATGATAGCTTAGATTAGATGCAATTTGGTTCTTCATAAGATAGCTTTCCTTGCTTTACTAGATTGAATCCTTGTGTTGCACATTGTTCCACGGATTCGATACCTTGGGTTCACCACTCGAGGGAAGAAGGGTCCCTTGACTACGACGGGGGATTTGTCCGCTTGCAAATCCATATGAACTTTGATACGATAATCTACCGTCAACAAGCCCCTTTTTACCGGGCGCCGTTGCTTGGGAACAAGCAATCAAGATCCAATCTAGTATCCCTTATTTTTCAGTTTTTCTTTTGATTTTCTTTTGCATCTCTTAAATTTTATCATCCTCAAAAAGGAAAAAATAAATCTAAATCTAGTTTTGATTAACCCTAATTTTTCTTTTTTAGGTTTTTGTTTTTGCTAACCCTAACCGGAGATGGTTGGCTACCTCTCCAAGAAACCCAAACTTTCTTTTGTGGATGATCCGGGAAAACTTTACGGGCAAAAGAGACATGCAACACAAGCTAAAGGATTGGAAACCCTAGATCCAAAAGCCAAAGTCGAAGGACCGTCGGAATCTCCACGGGAATCACCACCTCCAAGTCCAAAGGAAGATCAACCTCAACCGCCACCCATAGGAGAACAACCACAACGGAGCGCAAGATCGAGCTTTGCACCCCGGACATCGTTGATCTACCTATCATAAACCTTCAAGACGCCGGAAGGTCGTTCAAGATCAAGGTCTCAACTATCCGCATGACGATTGCGGAAGCTTTGGAGCGCTTCAACGAATACATGCGAGCCGAATTCCTTGAGTGGCATATCGGTTTAATTAAGAGGAGGATGGAGAATATGGAGATGAAGAGAAAAGCCAAAGACCTAAAGGCTGCCGAGACAAGATCCACATGCGAGGAGTGTGAGGAGTATGGCCATGTCCAAGGTAAATCCCGATTTAATGCAAGTTCGTCCATTCAAGATTTGGCTCCCCTTTGTACACCATTGAAGGACTTCATGGACGAGCAAGCTAAGATCAACGAGGACGTCATCACTAAGTTCGAGGCTATGGTGAAAATATTGGAGAATTTAAATGGCAAGGTGACGGAGGTCGAAAGCTCTATACGTGAAGTGTTCATCATGATGAAGATGGTAGAGACGCAAGTGGGACAGCTTGTCGTGCGCCCGATGGGTAACAAAGAAGAATTTCCGAGACAACCCCAAGGTCCCAAGACGGCGAAGGCTACTCAAACTCATTCGGGAGAGATGGAGGATCACACTAATGAGACCACGAAGATCACAACCGAAGGACCGGAGTTTGAGATGCCGAGCCACTACATGAAGGAAGTTGCTGCATCCGTCAAGACCAAAGGACAAAGCCAGCCTATGCAGACCAAAAATATGACTAAGCCGAAAAATAAGCTCGTGCCCAAGATGGTGCAGAAGTGGGTACCCAAGATTGCAACGCCCGCAAAGAGCGTTGATCTGAAGTAATCAAGTGAAGAAGTCTAGCCATGGACTATAAATGAAGCGCTAGGCGGGAGGCAACCCGTTTCGTCAAGTCAAGAATAAGCTACCGGGAGGACAACCCAATTCCAGGTTTTTCGAGTCTTTTTAATAATTCAGTTTTGAAATTTACTACGCAAGACATTAAACTTATAATGGTTGAATAATATTAGATACATAATTCTTGGTTGAATATTTTGTTTTGATCATAAACCCTTTACATGAACCATCCTGCATGTTTGTTTGCTTCTTTTCGAGAAACCAAAACCAAAAAAATTCAGAAACTATCTCAACCATTCATCCTCTTTATGATGTTATGGTTGACTTGTTTTTCATGCTAAAAACACATGAGTAGAGCCACGACTTTTATCTAGATGTTATTTAAATTTCAGCATGTGGTAGGACTCGCGTGAACCTAGAAACATGACTTTTGGTTGGTTTAAAAATCCTTATCCTTGGTTTCTCTAGAGTTAGAATTTTTTCTAAGCCTCATTTAATTTTATTTCATTCAAAACCTCTCTCATCTAACCAAAATTAGAACCTAATCCTATGCCCCCATGATCAAGCCGGGAAAAGCTTGCTCTCAACTAATGGAAGCAAACAATACCGGTGAGACCAACATAAAAGTAGTCGGGAATATTTTCTGACTTGCATTTGTTTTTAATGCTTTAAAAACTTCTCTAAATTTATGTTTGAGCTCTCCCATAGCTCTGAAATTATTTTTTAATTTTCGAAATTAGAGTAGTACTTAGCATCAAAACATGCTTAGAGGGAGGCAATCTAGTTAACCTAACCATGCATGCACCATGATGCATCGTGGGACGCCCCCCAACATCTTTTATCAAACCACATGCAAAGGACAAGCATGGGGGGCAGCCAAGGCTTGGTTTTGTAGGAATATCATGGAGGCATGTGAAGCAAGGGAGCATGGAAGTGACTCAAAGCAAAATCATCAAGTGGAAGGAGCAATAATGCAAGCGAAGGAGTGGACGAGAACGTTTGGAAGGTGCAACCCCGTGGAGCACGCGGTCATGAAGCAACAAAGCAAGCATGAGTGCACTAGAGAAGAACCAAGAGGAGGAGAGAGGTAAGTCTCCCATCCAGCTCTTTTTTCGTGTGCTCTAGTTTGTAGTCTGGAACCACCTTAGACTTAGCCATCCACCTCGTTTGTTTCGTGCAACAAAACATATCCTAATTCCACTCAAAGTCCAGACTCCAAAATAATATTTGTGTACCTTGTTACCGGTTGAAAACCCTGAATATTTATTTGTGAGGGAGAGAGTGCTGCAACCATGGAAGAAAGCTACAAGCCTTTTTCACCAAGAAGAAGGGATCATCGTCGTCCAAGCCTTTATCGATAACCTCTTCGAAGAGGCACTCAGTTTCCGAGTCTCCTCGGAGTATGGAGGAGGACACGGCACCACCGAGGAGGAACGATACTCTTCTCCTCGGTGGGATGAGGGCCACACAAAGCTCGTCTATGAGGTTCACTGAATCTCAAGGACGTATGGAGGAGCCGCCCGTCCAACCTCACCGCTCGACACGATCGTCCGCTCCACCTCCATGGGTTTATCATCATGACAGAGGAGGAGGAGAAGAAGCTCACTTGACTTGAGAAGAGGCTTGTGGCAAACGTCGACTCGACGACCAAGCTCTCCACATGTTGGGTTTTCATACAAATATTTACTTGGGTGCAAATCTCCAATGGAGTGTCGGTAAACACCCACAAGGAATTTTTCTTGGAAATTCTCATGACCATGGCGCCTATCCTTGATGAAGGAGTACCGAGTTTCTCATTCCATTTGGAGGGAGTTGAACAAGTGGTTCCCTAGTATATTAGGGAATTGCTTGGTTTTCAAAAGGGAGCCCCGGAACAAGTGGATGTGCATGGAGGCACATTGGAAGGTTTTTGGAGTATGATCGTGGGAGAAGCCCATCAATAAAGAAATACTATCCGAAACCCCATTATCCAAGTGTTTCACTCATGGACGTGCAAAAGGATTTTAGGGAGAATGAGAGACAAAGATAACTGACATGGAGGTGAATTGGCTTTACTCACCTTTGCCAAGAAGCCAATCGACCCCACTCACCTTATGATCAACCGGTGGTGTTGTGAGCAACATTGGGTTCGGGAGATATTGGTCCGGGGTGTCACCTCTCCATGTTGGCTATCTCTTTGAGATCGGGTATTACAAGGAACCCGAAGCATCTCCTAGGCGGGACCTTCCTTGGATTTGATTATATGAAGCAAGGAAAATATATAAGTGAAGATGAGAGAGGAGGCTTCAAAGTGGCCAAGGTGAATTTGTCCCTTCCGGATGGAAGATTAAGATTTTTTCTTGAGGGGAAATAAGATTGGTTAGAGGAAGGACTTCTTGTGCCGGCGAAAAAAATAAAAGAGGAAGGATTATAGGAGAAGGTTTTTCCATAGCCCAAGAAGGAGGTGCGCAACAAAATTATGTCCCACCATTTAGAGGAACCCCGGCGCCACCGAGTTACTACGGTGATGTACCAATGCAAGCATGGGGGAGTGGTGCAACCATGCCCCCCGTTGACGGTTAATAATTGTATCAAAGTTCGTTCGTGACTCGCAAGCGTACAAGTCTCCCGTCGTAGTCAAGGGACCCTTCTTCCCTCGAGTGGTGAACCCAAGGTATCGAATCCGTGGAACAAATGTGTGACGCAAGACTTAATCTATTAAAGCCAAATAACGCAATCTTCAATAAAGAACCTAATGCATCTAAGTAAAAGACACAAAACAGATCTAATCTACTAAAAACCGGAGAAAACAAAGTAAGATTGGGTAGATAAACCGATCTAGAGGGATCGGGGTAAGCCTTTTGTTGAAGTTCCAAGCAAAAGAAGAAGTAGCAAATCGAATCTTAATAAAAGCCTCTTTAAATCGTGGTTTCTGTCCAAATCCGAAAACATCCGCCTTTCGAGACCCCCGTTCTGTCACAACGTATCCCTATTCATGCGGGGAGCTTAGGGCGAGTCAAAAGACAAGTCGAGATTCTTTCGGAGGATCCGGCGTGTACCTCTAGCCACCGCGGCTACAAGAACACCCTATGTAATCTATCTCGAGAATAGAATTGAAATAAGCAAAGCCGATCGAAAAACGAAATCTTCGAGGAAACTCTTGATCGGCGAGAAAAGATTCAACTTGATAATTCAACTATAACAATGATACATACACAAGATCACCACCGAGATCCTTCCTTGATCTTGCTTCTAGCTCGGGAACTCCGACGTGGTCTTCCGTGCAAGGTTCCCACGTCGGCTAGGGAAACCCTAGTCAACTAGCTCGACCCTCTCCTCTCCTAGATGGTGTCCCTCTCTTCTCTGCTTCTCGGCGGCCGAAGACGAAATCTTCTCGCGTGGCTCTCGGTCGGGGGACTATAAATAGCCCGATTGGCGGCTAGGGCAAAGGACGACGCGTTTGGGCCCTAAATGGGCTCGGGCCGACCGGACCCGGGCCGGCCGGCCTGGGCCCATTTAGGCCCGGCCCCGCGGGCTCCTTTGCCCGAGGTCGGTTCCCTTGCTTCTCGGATGCTTCCCCCTTCCCGCATACGGGTCCATGTCGTCGGTTTCTCTCCGAATTGGACTCAACTCCTTGTCTTGGAAGATTCGACGCACTTTTCTGGTCAGGTCCCTGGAGTATGTCGTCTTCTCGGATCAAGTCCCCGGCTTCTTGGAGTTAATTTTACTTCATTGCATGACTTGTTCAGGGGCTTCAAAGTCTTGTCATGAGGTGCTTGATGAACTTACCCCGAAAGTCTTGCATTCAACACTAAATCCCTGCATAAACATTAAACTCCAAAAACGACATGCACACGTGAACTTGTTATACCACGGGGGTTAGTACCAATGGATAAAGTATAAAACTCATGCCAACACCGAAGGTAAACTCATGGCTAGGTTGACGGATTTTCACCGTCAACATCTCCCCCATGCTTAAACCTTGCTCGTCCTCGAGTAAGCCTTCGATGGATATCATCATTGCTAAACAATGTTTAAACTTTGCATTTGATCATACATGAGAAAACATAATGCTCTCAAAATATTAATTCATTAAAGTTCCATAATGTACTAGCCTTCATCTCCACGGAGGGTAGATTCTTATTAAGCTTATCCCACAAGTATTAACATGCTCACAAAGTTTTAAATGGATCTCGAATTTTTGAAATGAAGAACGAGATAAGAAAAGCTAAACCAAATTCACAAATTTAAATCATCTCATGTATTGCTCATAAACTCTCATCTCACTTGTCTCTCAAGCCTATATATTCTACTCCTTTCCCTCTCATATATATGTGGTAGGCTTTATATGGAGCTTTTGGGAAAGTTTAGTCCTAACAAGAATTTATAAATGAGGTGTTGTCATAACAAGACAAGCTTCTCATGGTCTTACCGAGACTCGTCAAAAAGGTCATTGGAAAATAATGTTAAATCAAGGAGGGGAAAGAGAAAAATACACACACTTTAGATGAATGGACATGTGCAAATGGCAAAGAGTGATCCCGAGGCACAAAGAAAGTCCTCGTTATCGGATTGCACATGGTTGGAAAATTGAGAATGGATCTTTTTATCTTGAAGCCTTGAATGCACTCCTAGAGAACCGGGAGTTCACTTTACGCACAAATATATATTTTTTTTTCTTTCTCATTCTTTTCTTTCTTTCATTCATTCATTTTTTCTTGCCTCGTCATATATTCAGTCCATGACTTTCACAACGAAGTTTTGATTTTTTTATACCTTGAAAGTCATGAATATCACAGGATTTTTTTTTCTTTCATCATTATATATATTTTTTTAAATACTCCCTTTTGAACTCTAAAACTGCACCGTACCTACCTCCTCCCCCATGCTTAGACGTTGCTCGTCCTCGAGCAAAGAGGCGAAAAATAAGGTAGGTACCGGAGATAATTTTCCTTGGAGAGATACTTGAAATCTTCAACGTTGGCACCGTCTTGCGATCTTCCTTGAATTGATGATCCATCCTCAATGATAGGTTGTGGTCAAGGAGGTAGTCACAAAAAGATGATATTTGGTTTAAGGGTGGATATCCGGCGAAGTTTGTGAGATCACCGATGCGGGGATACACAATGCACGGATAAAAGGCTAGCAAAAAGATAGATACGCAAAAACGGAATGACCAGCTTCTTAGTCTCGGGCCAGAGAAATCATGGCCTGCAAAAACTCACTCAAAAACAAATCTTGTACACTAAGGTTTATGCACTCAAATATATATAAGGCTTTGGATAGGTTGAGCAACACACAAGTGATATTTGTGACAAGGTTAGCAATATTTTTGAGCATAAAAGACATCTTCAATCCATTCATAACTCGAGAGCACATAAAACACTATGGGTCTTTATTTTAATCATAACCTCCGCTGAAAAATAAGCTAGTATTTAAATAAATTCAGATCTGTATTTTTAAGAGAGCACTAGCTTAAACATGCATAAATCAACTACAAAGATGAACAAAGCTGCAATTTTAATCATATATCAACATGGCACGAATTTTGTAACTTTTCCAATGATATAATCAAGGTGGTGACTTTATTAATGGTGATATCAAGTTGAAATACACACTGAAAATAAACATACATGCTTGCTGAAAATTAAATAAAAACAGAAAAAAAACTACGCAAACACACATAAGCAAAAGCTGAAAATTACAGAGAAATAGAAAAGAAAAGAAAACAAAAGTTCCTAAATCTTCTAGTCCTCCGCCGGTGGTTGATGTTGGTAGTCTTGATAATAATACCCTTGCTCATAATATGAATGAACGCTTCCTCCGTCGAATTGATTTGGCTCCACAAGGTGAAGGCGTCCAAGTTCAAAGGCAATATTTGCGTTGCCTTCACCGAGTTGAGCTGCGTTGGATTGGATGGCTGCGATATTTTGAGCATTTCTTGCAGCATACCCTCCAATAATAGCCATGCTTTGTTGTGGTTGGGGATGATGAGCGTAGGACTCCGCGAAGTTAGCGTTGGGCACAACATAATTTTGTGGGGGTACCGGTGCACCACCCCCCCATGCTTGTTGTTGAGACCCTCCGTAATAACTTGGCGGAGGAGGAACCCCGCCGGATGGTTGCACATTGGGTTGTGCTCCACCCGCTTGTGCGGAGGATGTTCCCTCTTCTACGATTCTTCCTCTTTTGTTCTTCCTTGCGGGGACAAGTAGTCCCTCTTCCAACCAATCTTCCCTTCCTTCGGTGAAAAGCCTAAGCCTCTCATCCGGAAGAGGGAGGTTCACAATGGCCAATCGGTAACCTCTTCTCTCATCTCCACTAATGTACTTGCCTTGCCGCAAGTACTCAAAACCGAGAGAGGTACCGCGCAAAAGGTGAGCGGGGTTTCTTGCGATCCCCGGTCGCAAGGAAAAGGCCAACATGGAGAGGTAACACCCCGAACCAATATCACCAGCCCCCGATGTTGCTTCACAACACCAACGGTTGATCATGAGGTAAGAGGGGTCAATTGGCTGCCTGGCAATTAAAGCCGAGTATAGCCAATTTAACTCCGTGTCGGTCACCTTTGTTTCCCTCATCCTCCCCAATACCCTCTTGCACATTCAAGAGTGAAATATCCGGATAATGGGGTTGCGGATGCTTTTGCGTTGTTGATGGGCATCTCCGGAGATCATGCCCCAAAATTCCGCCAACATGCCGGGAGGCACGTCAACTTTCTCCGAGCGCCCTTGTGGAATCCAAGCAGCTCCCTTACGTGCTCGTAGGGAACCACTTGTTGGATTCCCTCCAAACGGAATGACAAGCTTTGCACCCCATCATCATCAACGATGGGTGCAATAGTCATTAAAATTTCCAAGGTGTAACCCAAGTGGGTGTCCACCGATATTCCGTTGGAGAACTGAACCCACCCGAGGTGCCCCAACATGTAGTATATGTCGGTGCGAAAACCCAAGGTGTGGAGTGCTTGGTCGTCGAGCTCGACGTTTGGCACAAGCCTCTTCTCAAGATTTGCGAGCCTATCCTCCTCCTCCGCCGACAAGATGATGAAGCCGTACGAAGATTGTGTCGGGGTGTAAGGAGGTGGTGCGGTTGAGCGAGTCGATCGTCGTGGTGGCGCGGGCTGCTCCTCCGTGTGCCCACGAGGTTCGGTGAACCTCATGGAAGTGCTTCTCGCAGCCCTCATACCACCAAGGAGGAGAGCGTCGTTCCTCCTCGGTGGTGCCGTGTCCGTCTCCATGCTCCGGGAGACTCGGAAACCGAGTGCCTCCTCGAAGACGTGGTTGATGACGGCTTGGACGACGACGAACTCTTCTTCTTAGAGAAGAGACTTGTGGTCTTCTTCCACATGTTTGCTGCACTCTCTCTTCAACTAAAAATCCGGGTTGCAACCGGTAAACTAGGCACTTAAACTCTTTGCTTCGGATGTGGACTTGGAGTGGATTAAGGAGGTGGATTTTTTTTTTCTTGAGCTCTCAAGCTTGGGTGGTTGGCTAAGTCTACGGAGGTTCTGAGCACACAAACTTGAACACACAAACAAGGGAAGGAGAGGGAAGCTTGCTGCGAGAAGACGGGCGCCGGGGGACGCCATTTATAGGGCGGGCCGGCCGGCCTAGGCCGGCCGGCCCGGGGGTGCTCCGGCTCCTCCTCGGCGCGTCTTTCTCCCCGCACGATCATTTCGCCTCTCGCAACTTTCCTCGCCCGCGTGCTCCACGAGTTGCACCGCCCAAACGCTCTCGTCCACTCCTTTTCTTGAATCATTGGTCCTCCCACTTGATGCTCCATGCTTTGGGTCATGTCCATGCTCCCTAGCTCCACTTGCTTCACATGCCACCATGAAAATCCTGCAAAGTTGATGCTTGCTGCCCACCATGCTTGTCCTTTGCATGTGGAATTGGTGAAAGTTGATAAAAGGGAATCCAATGGTGCATGCATGATTAATTCAAACTTGATTGCCTCGATTTAGGTGTGTTTAAGGTTAAGCACTCCTCTAATTCGAATTTTAAAATATTTTTCAGAGCCATGCAAGAGCTCGAGCATAATTTTAGAGAAGTTTTTAAACCATTAAAAACAAATGTAAGTCGAAAATATTTTTCGACTACGTCGATTTTGGTGTTACCGGTAAAGTCTGCTTTCATCGGTTGAGAGCGAACGTTTTCCCGGCTTGATCATGGGGGCATAGGTTTAGGTTCTAATTTTGGCTAAATAAGAAAGATTTTGAATAAAACAAAATTAGAATGGGCTTAGAAAAATTCTAATCCTAGAGAAACCAAGGATAAAGATTTTTAAGGCCAACCAAAAGCTTTGATTTCTAGGTTCACGCGAGTCCTACCACGTGCTGAATTTTTATAACACTTGAATATAAATCGTGGCTCTACTCGTGTGGTTTTAGCATGAAAAATAAGTCAACCTCAGCACCATAATGAGGGTGTAAGGTTGAGCTAAGGTTCTGAAATTATTTGGTTGAGGGGTTTCTCGAAAAGAAAAGAATCAAACAAGCACATAGGAGGGTTCATGCAAAGGGTTTATGATAAAGCAATCATTCAATCAAGAATTATGTCTCTAATATTGTTCAACCACTTCTAAGTCTAATGTCTTTGCGTAATAAAACTCAAAAACTAAATTATTAAAAATACTAGAAAAACCTGGAATCGGGTTGTCCTCCCGGTAGCTTATTCTTGACTTGACTTGACGAAACGGGTTGCCTCCCGCCTAGCGCTTCGTTTATAGTCTATAGCTAGACTTCTTCACTTGATTACTCCGGATCAACGCTCTTTGCGGGCGTTGCAATCTTGGGTACCCACTTCCGCACCATCTTGGGCGCGGGCTTGTCTTTTGGCTTGGCCGGCTTAGTCATTTTTTTGGTCTTCACGGGCGGCTTCTTTTCCTTTGTCTTGACGGATGCAACACCTTCTTTAATTTTCGTTACGTTCACTTTTTTCGGCTCCTTCTTCTTTTTCAGCCCCTCCGTTTGTTTTGGTTCTCCCTTCACTCCAATCATGTTGCATGCCTCAATCCTTGGACGGAACTTGAAGGAACTCCTTTCTCCGTTGATATCGAACATGATCTCCCCCTTGCCAACATCAATAGTTGCTCCCACGGTCTTGAGGAACGGCCTCCCTAGGATGAGCGGTGGCTTCTCCCTCTCTCCCATCTCGAGCACAACGAAGTCGACGGGGATGAAGTGGTGTCCAATCTTCACGGGTACATCTTCAGCAATGCCCAAGGGATAGCGAATGGAGTTGTCACCCAACTCCAAACATATTCCCGTAGGCTCCATCGGTAGGCGTAACTTCTCGAACACATCCCTCGGCATGACACTCACACTAGCTCCAAGGTCGCATAACGCCTTCTCGAAGTTGAAAGAACCAACTGAACATGGAATTGTAGGGCACCGGGGTCTTTTTGCTTCTCTAGCCCATAAGCAATAGCCGCACTACACTCCTCGGACATTTTGACATGATCTACCCCGAGTGTTGCTATCTCATATTTATTTGCAAGTATGTCTTTAAAGTAACGAGAATATGTAGGTACTTGTAGGGCATCTAGTAACGGCATGTTGATGCTAAGTCTACGCACAACTTCCACAAACTTCTCAAAGTGGTTGTCAAGTTTACCTCGGAAGTAGCGTGGCTTGAGTTGCGGTATCCTCGTGTCATCTTCCGGCATCTCGAATTCGGGTTCCTCGGTGACGATCCCCGTAACCTTCTCTTTAGCAGCTCCTTCCACCTCGGTGGACGGTTTAGGCTTCCTTGCTCCCGCGGAACGTTCCGGATCTTCAATCTCCTTCCCCGAACGCGTTTGAATGGCCTTCGCCGATTTGGGACATTTGGGTTGTCCCGGAAGCTTCCCTTCATCATTTGTGAGGCGCCCCGCAAGTTGTCCAACTTGCGTCTCGAGCATCTTCATCATGTTGAGCACTTGATGATTGGAACTTCCGACCTCCGTCACTTTGCTATCGATGTTCTCCAACACCTTGTCTATGGTCTTGAACTTGGTGACGGTGTCCTTGTTGATCTTAGCTTGCTCATCCATGAACTCCTTCAATTGTATCCGAAGTGGAACCGCGTTAGGAATAGATGAGCTTGCATTAAATTGAGGCCTACCTTGCCCGTAGCGGAAGTTCGGCAATTCTCCCTTCCTCATGTAGTCGAGCACTTTGGCTTCCTCCGGACAATCTTTGCGGACATGGCCATACTCTCCACATTCTTCGCATGTGGACCTTGCTTCGGCGGCCTTCAAGTCTTGAGCCTCTTTCTTTTCTATCTCCATCTTCTCCAACCTCCTCATGAGCGAGTCGATCTTGCCTTCGAGTATGTCTTCCTTCTCCACTTGCAAGATTCCTTTGACGTTCCCCATAGGTTGAGCCGGGTGTAGGCGCCGGATGACGCCCACGTGTCATTATCCGCGACCTTCTTGAATAGCGTGAAAGCTTCCGTCGGTGTAAGCTCGATGATAGATCCTCCCGCCGATGCATCGATGATCGTCCTTGACGCCATGGTGAGTCCTTGATAGAACTTTTGCACGAGGTCTTCTTTCGGGAACTTGTGATGTGGAACCGCCCGAGTGTACTCGTTGAAGCGCTCGAATGCCTCCGAGATAGTTTCGTAGGATATTGAACAAAGGTGGCAATCTTATTACGCAAGCTCGAGTTTTACCCGGCGAGTAGTATTCCTTCATGAAAGCCTTCATCAACGTGTTCCAATTTTGCACCGTCTCCGCCGGTTGAGAGTGGAACCATTGCAACGCCTTCCCGAGTAGTGAAAATGGAAAAAGCCTTGCCCTCATTTGATCTTGAGTCACCCCCTCCATGTTGAAAGTCTGACATAGTTGAATGAATGCTTGGAGGTGAAGGTTCGGATCCTCTTTGCCGGTGAAGGGTGAGTGTTGCACCATGCGGATTGTTGAGGTCTTGATCTCGAACGGTCTTCCGATCTCGTCGAGGTTCAAGATTGGTAGGTCGATGATGTCTGGGGTGCATAGCTCCCCAATCTTGCGTTCTTCCGGTGGTTGGTCACCCATCGGTGGACGTCGGTTCTCCCGCGGACTTTGAGGTGGTGAATTCTCCGGAGATTCCTCGCGATCCTTTGTCTTCCGACTCCGAATCTACAAAATCCGGCTTTTTAGCTTGATGTGCTTCGCGTCTCCTTAGCTCGTAAAGTTTTTCTGGATCATCCACAAAATTATTGGGTTTGTTGGAGAGGCAGCCGTCCATCTCTCGTTAGGGTTAGCAATAAACAAAGTATGCAAAAAAAACTAGAAAACAAAACAAATCTATAAAGACTAGAGTTAGACAAACTAGATTAGATGTATTTTGAGGATGATCGAAGCTTAGTAGATGCAAGAATAAAATAAAATAAGTACTGAAAATTACAAAAAAAAGCAATAAAAAATCAAATCTTGATCACTTGTTCCCCGGCAACGGCGCCGAAAAAGGGGCTTGTTGACGGTTAATAATTGTATCAAAGTTCGTTCGTGACTCGCAAGCGTACAAGTCTCCCGTCGTAGTCAAGGGACCCTTCTTCCCTCGAGTGGTGAACCCAAGGTATCGAATCCGTGGAACAAATGTGTGACGCAAGACTTAATCTATTAAAGCCAAATAACCGCAATCTTCAATAAAGAACCTAATGCATCTAAGTAAAAGACACAAAACAGATCTAATCTACTAAAAACCGGAGAAAACAAAGTAAGATTGGGTAGATAAACCGATCTAGAGGGATCGGGGGTAAGCCTTTTGTTGAAGTTCCAAGCAAAAGAAGAAGTAGCAAATCGAATCTTAATAAAAGCCTCTTTAAATCGTGGTTTCCCCGTCCAAATCCGAAAACATCCGCCTTTCGAGACCCCCGTTCGTCACAACGTATCCCTATTCATGCGGGGAGCTTAGGGCGAGTCAAAAGACAAGTCGAGATTCTTTCGGAGGATCCGGCGTGTACCTCTAGCCACCGCGGCTACAAGAACACCCTATGTAATCTATCTCGAGAATAGAATTGAAATAAGCAAAGCCGATCGAAAAACGAAATCTTCGAGGAAACTCTTGATCGGCGAGAAAAGATTCAACTTGATAATTCAACTATAACAATGATACATACACAAGATCACCACCGGGATCCTTCCTTGATCTTGCTTCTAGCTCCGGGAACTCCGACGTGGTCTTCCGTGCAAGGTTCCCACGTCGGCTAGGGAAACCCTAGTCAACTAGCTCGACCCTCTCCTCTCCTAGATGGTGTCCCTCTCTTCTCTCGCTTCTCGGCGGCCGAAGACGAAATCTTCTCTCGCGTGGCTCTCGGTCGGGGGACTATAAATAGCCCGATTGGCGGCTAGGGCAAAGGACGACGCGTTTGGGCCCTAAATGGGCTCGGGCCGACCGGATCGGGCCGGCCGGCCCGGGCCCATTTAGGCCCGGCCCGCGGGCTCCTTTGCCCGAGGTCGGTTCCCTTGCTTCTCGGATGCTTCCCCCTTCGCATACGGGTCCATGTCGTCGGTTTCTCTCCGAATTGGACTCAACTCCTTGTCTTGGAAGATTCGACGACTTTTCCGGTCGGTCCCCGGAGTATGTCGTCTTCTCGGATCAAGTCCCCGGCTTCTTGGAGTTAATTTTACTTCATTGCATGACTTGTTCGGGGCTTCAAAGTCTTGTCATGAGGTGCTTGATGAACTTACCCCGAAAGTCTTGCATTCAACACTAAATCCCCGCATAAACATTAAACTCCAAAAACGACATGCACACGTGAACTTGTTATACCACGGGGGTTAGTACCAATGGATAAAGTATAAAACTCATGCCAACACCGAAGGTAAACTCATGGCTAGGTTGACGGATTTTCACCGTCAACACCCCCATCAAATTTTGCGGTGCCCAATGTAGCCTTTGCAGAGCCATATGCACACCTTCCTTAACCACAACAAAATGTGGCCATCATTGGAGGATACACTACAAGAAAGATGCAAAATATCACAGCCATCCTAACCAATGCTAACCAAATGGGCGAAGGGAATGCAAACATCGCTTATGAGCTTTGATGCCTTCACCTAGCACCGCCGGGACGATTCATAGGAGGAGCGGTGCAATCCTATTATGAGCAAGGGTACAACAACCAAGAGCCAATATCAACCACCGGCGGAAGATTAGAGAGAGGAGGAGCTTTAGTTATCTTTCCTTTACCCCCTTTTCTTTAATTTTCAGCTTATATGTGCCTATGTATGCGTAGTGTTTTCAGTTTTTATTTGAATTTTCAGCATGTGTGTTAGTTTTTGTTTTCATCATGAATAAAGTCACCACCTAGTTTTTACCTTTGGTAAAGTTACAAAGTTTGTGCCATGATGATATATGATTATAATTGCCGCTTTGTTTATCTTTGTAATTGTTTTATGCATGTTTAAGCTAGTGCTCTCCTAAAATACAAATCTGAAATTATATAAATGCTAGCTTAATCTTTAGCGGAGGTTATGATAAAAATAAAGACCCATAGTGTTTTATGTGCTCTCAAGTTTTAGATGGATTAAAGATGATTTATTTGTTCGTAAAAGTAATGCTAACCTTGTCATAAATACCACTTGCGTGTTGCTCTACCTATCCAGAGCCATCTATATATATTTGAGTGCAAAAACTTAGTATCCAAGGTTTCTTTTTGGGTGAGTTATTTCAGGCCTTGACTTCTCTGGCCCGAGATTAAGAAGTTGGTCATTCCGTTTTTGTGTATCTATCTTATTGCTAGCCTTTCTATCCGTGCATTGTGTATCCCCACATTGGAGATCTCACAAACCTCGCCAATATCCACCCTTAAAACCAAATATCATCTTTTGTGATTACCTCCTTGACCACAACCTATTGTTGAGAATGGATCATCAATTCAAGAAAAATCGATGGTGCCAAGATTGAAGGTTTCAAGTATCTTTCCAAAGGAAAAGTATTTCCGGTACCTACCTTATCTCTATCACCTCTGCCCGAGGACGAGCAACGTCTAAGCATGGGGGAGGAGGTAGGTACAATGCAATTTTAGAGTTCAAGGGGAGCAAATAAAAAATGATGAGAAAGAAAAAGAAAAAATGAGAAAACTAAATAAAGAACCAAAATATGAGAAAAAGAGAAGAAAAGAAAAAATATATATGTATGATGTAAAAATAAAATAAAGTAAGCTCCCCAGTTCTCTAAAGTGCATTAGGAATTTCAAGGCTTCGAGATTAAAAGATCCATACTCATTTTCCAACCATGTGCAATCCGATAATGAGGACTTCCTTTGTGCCTCGGGAGCACTCTTTGCCATTTGCACATGTCCACCTATCTCAAGTGTGTGTATTTTTCTCTCCCCCTCCTTGATATAACATCATTTTCCAATGACCTTTTTGACGAGTCTCGGTAAGACCATGAGAAGCTTGTCTTGTTTTGACAACATCTCATTTATAATATCTTGATAGGACTAAACTTTCCCAAAGAGCTCCATATAAAGCCTACCACATATATGAATGTTATGAGAGGGAAAGGAGTAGAATAAATAGGCTTGAGAGACAAGATGAGATGAGAGTTCATGAGCATGATGCAAGGTGGTTTAAATTTGTGAACTTGGTTTAGCTCTTTTTCCTCTCATTCTTTATTTCAAAATTTCTGAGATCCATTTGAATTTTTGGAGCATGTTAATACTTGTGGGATAAGCTTAACTAATAATCTACCCTCCGTATGGACAAAGGCTAGTACATTATGGAACTTTAACAAACTAAACTCATGAGAGCATTATGTTTTCTCGTGTATGATCAAGTGCAAGGTTTAAACAATGAAGGGCAATGATGATATCCATCGAAGGCTTACTCGAGGACGAGCAAGGTTTAAGCATGGGGGAGATGTTGATGGTGAAATTCCGTCAACCTAGCCATGAGTTTACCTTCGGTGTTGGCATGAGTTTTATACCTTATCCATTGGTATTAACCCCCATGGTATAAAAAGTTCACTTGTGCATGTCGGTTTTGGAGTTTAGTGTTTATGCGAGTTTTAGCGTTGAAAGCGAGACTTCCGGGATAAGTTCATTAAGCACCTCATGACAAGACCTTGAAGCCCGGTACAAGTCAAGCAGTGAAGTGAACACGACTCCAAGAAGCCAAGGAGCCAACCCGAGAAGATGCAAAACTCCGAGGACCTAGCCAGACAATGAGCTTCATCCAATTCGGAGAGAAACCGATGACAAGGGCACACATGCAAAAGGGGGAAGAATCTAGAAGACTCGGGAAGCAACACCGGGCGAAGGAGGCCACGGACCGGGCCGAAATGGGCCTAGGCCGGTCGGCCCAGGCCGGCCGGCCTAGCTCGTTTCGAGGCCCGGTCGCCCCACCTCCCCCCTTTGACCTAGATGCCCCTCGGGCTATTTATAGCCCCCCGACCGAGAGCCACGCATCAACCAATTCGTCATCCGCCGCCAAGGAGCGAGAAAAGCTTGAGGGACACCATCTCCGAGATGAGGGTCGTGCTAGTTGTCTAGGGTCTACCTAGACGACGTGGGAACCTTGCATGGAAGACCACGTCGAGCTCGGAGCAAGGATCAAGATCGAGGTAGGATCTGGTGGTGATCTTGTTCATGTAATCATTCATGGTGAAGTCTTTAAGTGAATCCGATTTCTAGCGATCAAGTGCCTTCTCAATGATTTTGTTTTCTTCTTGGTTTTGCTTCTTCGCCAATCTATACTTAAGATAGATTGCATAGGGTGCTCTTGTAGCCGCGGTGGCTAGAGGTGCATACGGACCGACCGAGTGATTTCAACTTGTTCTTATCGAACTCGCCCTAGACTACTCACATGAATAGGAGAACTTTGTGACGAACGGGGGGCTCTAAAAGGCAGGCATTTTCAGAATCGGATCGGAGCCCACGATTTAAAGAAGCTTTTAATGAGATTCGCTTTTCTATATTCATCTTTCTTGTTGGATCTACAACATAAGCATGATCTAGACTCTCTAGATCGGCTATCTCTTGCTTCCTCTTGCTACCTCTTTAGTAGATTAGATTAGATGTGTTTTCTTGATGATATCTTAGATTAGATGCAATTTGGTTCTTCATAAGATAGCTTTCCTTGTTGTACTAGATGAATACTTGCGTTGCACATTGTTCGACGGATTCGATACCTTGGGTTCACCACTCGAGGGAAGAAGGGTCCCTTGACTACGACGGGGGATTTTTACTCGCTTGCAAATCCATATAAAATTTGATACGATAATCTGCCGTCAACGGTCGTCGGCCGGCCCGACCTTATGACACCTGCACCCCTATTTGAACGCCTAAAACCCCCAAAAATTTGTATAGAAGTGCACAAAGTGGTGAATAGGAAAGTTGTAGATCTCACTACCCTCTACAACTTCTACAAAGGCTCTAGGGGGTTTTTCTCCACAGATTTTGCATAAATTGCAGCCAAACTTTGAATGTCGCCATGTCTCGGTGAACAAGAGATGCTGATAGTTGACCAAGTTTTTCACCAATTTCCTCTCAAAATTTGAAATGCCAAACTACATGAAAGTTGTGTCCCTCAACAAACTGGACAACTTTCATATTGGTAGATTTTTAAGTGTTTAGGTGAAATTTGGAGAACGCGGCAAAAGTTCCGGAAGACATTCGCCGACGTAAGTGTTTAAGCGGGGTTTGACCGTGTCTTTGACCAAAGGTTGCCCACAAGGGTGTGTTGACTTCGTCAAGGGGTTCAATAGGGTTTGTTGGCGAGGTTTTCAAGGCGATGACCCAGGTTGACCTAGGTTTGACCAGTGTTAGCCGGTTTGACTCGGCTGATTCGGCCATTAGCGGTAATAATGCTAATAAAAAACCTGGGGCGTCACAGCCTACCCCTTTAAGAAGAATCTCGTCCCGAGATTCGATTAACAAGATTAGAGCGATTTCCTTCCATCATGACAAGGTTTTCAAAGGGAGAAAGACATCTCCGCTTACACTTTCCAATATCGGGAATTCAGAGGAAACCAAAAGGTACAAGGTGCGTTCCCTACTCCCTCATCGCCGTTCATGAGGAAGCGGGCGATGAATGTGCACACGGATAGCTAATAGTAGATAGATTCCGCCTGCGATACAGAGATACATCCCTACCAACGTCCAGCGAAATGACTCGAACTCTTCCGAGGACTGAGTCATGGGTGTCCGTGTGGCTCAAGTCCTTCTTCCGGTCTACTTCCAAGTTTCTTCCCGATGTCGTGGACGAAGACGGAGGAACAGCTTGCTCGGCGAGGAATGGAACAGATGGGAGAGATGGGTAGTGAGTCGCCAGGTTTCACCAGCAGGGACCGGTCTGAACGGTGTAGGTCAGTGAGGCTCGAGTGTTGTGTTCCGCTGCGTTCTCGGGTCTGTGAGATTGGGAGTTGGTTCCTAGGTCCAGTAGCACTTCAGTGGCTGCGTGGGCTTGGCTAACTTCGGTAGTGAGTTGGAGACGTGTGTTGGAAGCTGTGTTCGTCTTGTTAGAGTCTCCATCTCCTTCGAGAAGAATTTTTATCGGCTCCCATTCACTCCCCCCCTCTCTGGTTCACCGTATCGGTCCTTCAGGTGGGAGCCTTCATCTTGGTGATGGTGGAGATCTTCTTGGGGTTGGCTTCGATGCCGTGATGCCTGATGATGAAGCCGAGTAATTTCCCCGAAGGTACGCCAAAGACGCACTTGTTCGGGTTGAGCTTCCACTGGTACTCTCGCAGAGATGCGAAAGTCTCTTCAAGATCGGCGATGAGCGTGTCAGAGTTTCGGGTCTTGACGACCACGTCATCCACATAGGCTTCGACATTCTTGTTGAGTTGTTTCTTGAAACACTTCTGGATAGCTCGCTGGAAGGTAGCGCCAACGTTCTTCAACCCGAACGACATTGTTGTGTAGCAGTAGGCGCCAAACGGGGTGATGAAAGCGGTCTTCTCCTGGTCTTCTTCCTTGATAGCGATCTAGTGGTACCCGGAGTAGCAATCGAGGAAGCGAGTAGGTCACGGCCCGCCGTGGAGTCAATGACTTGATCAATCCACGGCAACCCGAAGGGGTCCTTGGGGCAGTGCTTGTTGAGGTCGGTGTAGTCGAGGCACATCCTCCACTCGTTCGTGTTCTTCTTGCGGACGAGGACGGGGTTGGCGAGCCATTCAGAGTGGAAGACTTCTCTGATGAAGCTGGTCGCGAGTAGTTCGGGGAGTTCCTTCTTGATGGCGTCCCGTCGTTCGTCGACAAAATGGCGGAGATGTTGTCATTTCGGGATAGCTTTAGGGTCGACGTTGAGTGAGTGCTCGATCAGCCTCCTGGGCACCCCTGGCATGTCCGCTGGCTTCCAAGAGAAGATGTCTCAGTTAGCCTGAAGGAAGCTGACGAGCGTGTCTTTCTATTTCGGGTCAAGGCTCGCTCCGATCATGGTAGTCTTGTTGTTGTCGCCTGTCCCGAGGTCGATCGCCTTGAGTTGCGCTTCCTCAGATGGTTGAGGCTTGTTGGATTTGTCAGACTTCTCTGGGATCTCGAGCTCGGTTGGGCAAGCTTCATGGATGCAGCATAGATCTCCATCATTGCATTGGGTACTTGATTGGTGGCTGCGAGTTCCACAGCCTCTATGTCGCAGTCGAAGAAAATCTTCAAGTCCCCTTGCATCGAGAGTACACCAGCAGGACTTGGCATTTTGAGTACCAAGTACGTGTAGTGGGGTACTACCATGAACTTGGCGATAGCTAGTCTGCCGAGGATGGCATGGTAGGAAGTCTCGAAGTCCGCAACCTCGAACTTGATGTACTCGGTGCGGTAGTTCTCCTTGATTTCCCCGAAGGTAACTGGCAGGACCACTGAACCCAGTGGAATAGCCGCATTCCCGGAGATGACTCCGTATAAAGGCGATGTGCTCTTAGTGAGCATATGAGTAATGTCGAGCTTCATCTTCTTCAAGGTCTTGGTGAAAAGGACGTTGAGCCCGCTCCCACCGTCGATGAGTACCTTGTTGAGTCTGGAGCCCGCGACTACTGGTTTCAGGACGAGTGGAAAATGCCCTGGCTCGGAGAAGCTTGTCCATTGATCCACGCGGGAGAAGGTGATAGGTACCTGTGACCACCTGAGAGGGGTCGGGACCGCTAGTTCAATGTTCAATACTTCCCGTCTGGTGGCCTTCTAAGACCGTATGGTGGGTAGTCCGCCGAAGAGAAAATTCACCGTCTTGTCGGGTTCTTGGAAATCGTCGTTGCCCTCATTAGCTTTTTTCTTGCCCTTCTTGTCATGAGGAGGCCGTGGGTCTGGAGAGTCCTTGAGTGCTCGTCGGAGTTGGTAGCACTGCTCGGTGGTATGGTTGCCCTCTAGATGCTATGGGCACTTCTCTTTCAGCAAGTCTTTGAAGCCACCAGAGGTCTTCTTCGAGTTGTCTTTCACAGGGCGCTGGATAGCCGCGACTGTGTTGTCTGGCTTGCGCTTGCAGTTAGGACACGAGTAGTTGTTATTGCAACCCCCTTTATCCCTGTTGTTGTTGTTGCTGCTGCCGCCCGCGTTTTGCTTGCTCTTGCCGCGAATGGCATCGTACTTGGCGTTTGCCTTGTCTTCTTCGTCGGCCCATGAAGTGATCATGTCCTTGATCTTGGTGATAGAACTCGGGCGGCGGCGACCGAAGTCTTCAAAGGTGCGACGGTGATAGAGACCGTCTTGGAAGAGGTCGATTACCTCCTTGTCGATAACACCCCGGTACTCATGCAAGGAAGGAAGAATAGTAGAAGACGGACTCTGGTAGAATTCCCCCCGTACTCCTACTAGGACTCGCTCCGTGTACTCCTACTAGGACTCTTGCCTTGTAACCGACTAGGAACCCGCCCCCTGGACTATATAAAGGAAGGTCGGGTACCTAGCCGCACATCCCCAATCCCTCCGGGGACAACCAACACCAAGCGCAGGGCGCCATACTTGATCCCCCAAACAGGACGTAGGGCTCGCCACCTTGGCGGCCCGAACTCGTATAAATCTTGTGTCCCGTGTCCCGTGTCCTTGCGCATACCTTCGAGTTCTCGGTCTCCCGATCACAATCCCCAATCCCTCCGGGGACAACCAACACCAAGCGCAGGGCGCCATACTTGATCCCCCAAACAGGACGTAGGGCTCGCCACCTTGGCGGCCTGAACCTGTATAAATCTTGTGTCCTGTGTCCTGTGTCCTTGCGCATACCTTCGAGTTCTCGGTCTCCCGATCACGATCCCCACCGCACAATCTACTACCTCGGGTACCCCCTTGGTAGGTTTGCCGGTCTAAAACACCGACACCGGCGCGCCGTAGTAGGGGTGATCATCGCCACCGACGAATTCGAAGGACCTTAATCATCAAGATCAATGCGCTCGACGACGCCGACAACACATGGACAACTATTCGACGACCCGGCAACTCGCGGAGCTCGGCGAAACTCTACACGAATCGATTTCGTGTCACCCGATCAAGTTTGCTCTACGTCGACCTCGCCGTGCGCCGCGACTACTTGTCTCCCGGCCGCACGTGCTCATCGTCGACCTCGCCGTGCGCCGCGACTACTCGTCTCCGGCCGCACGCGCGCTTTACGTCAACCTCGCCATGCACCGCGAGTACTCGTCTCCACTCCCCGGTGCCGGCGATCTACCCCGCCTACGCCGCGCGTCCGGGGTGCCTCGGCACGTCGCGCGGCTCTTCTTGTGGCTCGTCGCGCCGCTCATCGTCGACTACTCCGTGCTCGTCGTCGACTACTTCGACTACGCCGCGCGCCGGGGTGCCTCGGCACGTCGCGCGGCTCGTCTTGCGGCTCGTCGCTCGGCTCATCGTCGACTACTCCCGGGCTCGTCGTCGACTACTTCGCCTACGCCGCGCGTCCCGGGGTGCCTCGGCACGTCGCGCGGCTCGTCTTGTGGCTCGTCGCGCCGCTCATCGTCGACTACTCCGTGCTCATCGTCGACTACACGCGGCTTGTCGCGCCGCTCGTCGTCGACTACTTTGTCTCCGCCGCGCGTCCGGGTGCCTCGGCACGTCGCGCGGCTTGCCACGCGGCTTGTCGCGCGCGCTCGTCGTTGACGACTCGTCGTCGACTACTTCGTCTCTGCCGCGCGTCCGGGTGCCTCGGCACGTCGCGCGGCTCGTCACGCGGCTTGTCGCGCCGCTCGTCGTCGACTACTCGTCGTCGACTACTTTGTCTCCGCCGCGCGTCGCGCGGTGCCTCGGCACGTCGCGCGGCTCGCCACGCGGCTTGTCACGCCGCTCGTCGTCGACTACTTCGTCTCCGCCGCACGTCCCGGGTGCCTCGGCACGTCGCATGGCTCGTCACGCGGCTTGTCGTGCCGCTCGTCGTCGACTACTTCGTCTCCGCCGCGCGTCCGGGTGCCTCGGCACGTCGCGTGGCTCGTCACGCGGCTTGTCGCGCCGCTCGTCGTCGACGACTCGTCGTCGACTACTTCGTCTCCGCCGCGCGTCCGGGGTGCCTCGGCACGTCGCGCGCGGCTCGTCACGTGGATTGTCGCGCCGCTCGTCGTCGACTACTCGTCGTCGACTACTTCGTCTCCGCCGCGCGTCCGGGTGCCTCGGCACGTCGCGCGGCTCGCCACGCGGCTTGTCGCGCCGCTCGTCGTCGACTACTTCGCCTCACGCAGGCTCATCGTCGACTACTCCGCCTACGCTGCGCGTCCGGGTGCCTCGGCACGTCGCGCAGCCCGTCACACGGCTCATCATCGACTACTCCGTGCGCCGCGACTTCGTCTTGCGGCCACGCTGGCTCTACTTCAGCCACGCCGTGGGGTGCGACTACTTGTCTCGCGGCAACACTGGCTCTACTTCGAGTACGCCGCGCGCCGCCACGACGTCATCTTCCCCGGTCGCATCGCGTCGACCATTCATCTCGACTAGTTTTCCAAACTAGTCGAGAACGGCAGTCACGCCCCCAACAACTAGTCGGAATCAACTCGACTAGTCGACTTCAACAACAACCGTCACGGCTCCATCGCCCATCGCCGCGGCTTCATCTACAAGTCTCCGCCGGGCAAGCAACAACTAAGTCATTTATCTAAATGATTACTATTTTCTTGGCTTGTTCTCCTCATCATGTAGGACTACTTGCCGACTACTCATTTGTGTATGCTTCTCGGCGGGTTTTCACGGGAGCTACACTCGCCGACTACTCTTGGGGCATAGCAATCAAGTCGCCGCGAGTCTACTTCATCAACTCGGGGGCTATCCCTAGGAGGCAGTTTCTAAAGTCCGCTACGCGCGGCAATCTAAAGTCGACTTCTAAAGTCGCATTCTAAAGTCCGCTCCGTGCGGCATCTTAAAGTCGACTCCGGTCGCATCTTCGCCCCGCTTCGGTGGCATACTACGTGTGTAAGCTTCGATGGAACCTAGCCGTAAGCGGCCCTCGGGTCCCGGCGACGATGGAACCTAGCCGCACGTGGTCTTCACGCTCCGTACCATGGGTCCAAGTGCCCTAAGTACTCGCGCTCCGTACCTTGGGTCCGAAATCCATGGCCCGTGTACGCAAGTCGACTCCGGTCGCACCTTCAAGTCCACTACGGTGGCACCCGTACCTTGGGTCTGAAATCCATGGCCTAGGTACACAAGCCGACTCCGGTCGCACCTTCAAGCCCGCTCCGGCGGCAATCGTACCTTGGGTCTGAAATCCATGGCTCAGGTACTTAAGCCCACTCCGGTGGCACAAGTCGACGCTAACGGTCGCATCCAAGCCCACTCCGGTGGCACAAGCCCGCTCCGGCGGCAACTGTACCTTGGGTCTGAAATCCATGGCTCAGGTACTTAAGCCCACTCCGGTGGCACAAGCCGACTCCGGTCGCAATCTTAAGCCCACTCCGGCGGCAAAACTACTCGTTTTCTCTGATTTTTCATTCACTTTGGCTTTCCGGAAAGTGCCTTTTGTTTTTTGCATCTTAAGTCCACCCCGCGTGGCACAAAGTCGACTACTGCAGTCGCACCTAAAGTCCGCTTTACGCGGCAACTAAAGTCGACTTCTAAAGTCGCATATCAAAGTCCGCTCCGCGCGACATTCTAAAGTCGACTTCTAAAGTCGCATCTCAAAGTCCGCTCCGCGCGGCACAAAGTCGACTTCGGTTTTCAAGTCGCATCTCAAAGTCCGCTCCGCGCGGCACAAAGTCGACTTCGGTTTTTAAGTCGCATTCTAAAGTCCGCTCTGCCGGCATCTAAAGTCGACTTCGGTCGCAACTAAAGTCCGCTCTGACGGCACGGCTACTTCTCAAGCTCCACGGCTCGACACCAAACTGCTACTTGGAATCTCTCCAGCTCGGGGGCTACTCGAAGATAACTTCAGCATGCTTCGCTCGCTCTCAAGCTCGGGGGCTCCTCACCAATCACTACTCGACGTGGCTCATACGGCTCTCTTATCTCGGGGGCTACACGCTGCAAGAGTACTCGGATGATGGCTTCGCGAACACCGAAGACCCTTGGATTGATTACCTAATCATTTCAAGGCTCGGGGGCTGCTATGCTACACCCATCATTCAAATTTTTTCAAGACCGATGAGTCGGACCACCTTCCGGCCCTCGCGGCGAGCTTCAAGTACTATTGAAGGCTTCTCCAAGCGGTACTCGAGTACGCTCAAGGACTACTCGAAGAGGCTTCAAGACTACTCGAACTACTACTCTCGACTCCAACGTGCTCGGGGGCTTGTCGGGCATACACCCCGGTACTCATGCAAGGAAGGAAGAATAGTAGAAGACGGACTCCTGGTAGAATTCCCCCCGTACTCCTACTAGGACTCGCTCTGTGTACTCCTACTAGGACTCCCCGCCTTGTAACCGACTAGGAACCCGCCCCCCGGACTATATAAAGGAGGGCCGGGTACCTAGCCGCACATCCCCAATCCCTCCGGGGACAACCAACACCAAGCGCGGGCGCCATACTTGATCCCCCAAACAGGACGTAGGGCTCGCCACCTTGGCGGCCCGAACTCGTATAAATCTTGTGTCCCGTGTCCTGTGTCCTTGCGCATACCTTCGAGTTCTCGGTCTCCCGATCACGATCCCCAATCCCTCCGGGGACAACCAACACCAAGCGCGGGCGCCATACTTGATCCCCCCAACGGGACGTAGGGCTCGCCACCTTGGCGGCCCGAACCCGTATAAATCTTGTGTCCCGTGTCCTGTGTCCTTGCGCATACCTTCGAGTTCTCGGTCTCCCGATCACGATCCCCACGGCACAATCTACTACCTCGGGTACCCCCTCGGTAGGTTTGCCGGTCTAAAACACCGACACGCTTGTCGAAGAAGCATCGCATGTACTTGCGTAGGGTCTCACCCCTTGTTGCTTCACCATAGCCGAGTCCATGCAAGTACCCGAGCGCCCCATGGCTCCCATGAAGTTGCTGGTGAACTGATCTTGAGCTGGTCCCACTTGTCGATCGAGTACTTCTCGAGCGACTTGAGCCATGTAAGTGAAGCTTGGTCCAGACAGAAAGGGAAGTACAGGCACTTTGTATCATTGTTGCCACTAGCATTTTCGATGGAGAGGGCACAACATCTGAGCCATTAGACTAGGTCTTGCTTCGCGTCGTACTTAGTGATCCCCAGAGGCTTAAATTTCTCTGGGAGAAGCAGATTGCGAAGCCGAGCAGAGAAGGCGGGGAACCCGTCATTTTCGCTTGCCGTGGAGGACTTCTTGCGTCGTATTTCTTCAATTCTGCGGTGGGAATCGTAGCTGCCGCGTGAGGCACCGGTGATGTGGCTGTCTGCGTGGCCTCGGCCTCCGCGATCGCCTCCGCCACTGGGTTGCCTGCCAGCCCCATGTGAGGAGCTCCCGCCACCGCTGCCTCCACCGCCGCATCACCATGATCGGCAACGTTGCGACTACCACGGGCGCCTCCCCGCACGATTCACCGCCCGAGAGGGTCCTCCAGCTGATGCCCTAGTACGGTTGGGGTTCTGGGGCAGTTCTCCTCGAGTACGGTTGCGTCCATTGCCTGCTGGACTGCGACTTGTGGCTTCATGGTTGTCGGGTTCACGAGTTCTGAGGGGAGGCACTTGAGTGACTCTGTTGTCGACTCTCATGAAATAGGCGTCCTCCGCAAGCTTGGTGATGACTTCACCCGCACGCATCCCTTGAGACGGATGTGCTATCATGGTGATAGACATGAGGCACTGTTCGGGGGTCGTGTGCACCCGGTTTTCGACTTGATCAAGTTCCTCTGTGAGATTCCGTATGTGGAGGGTTGCACGGAGATGTCTACGTTGTTCGCTCCGCATCTTGTTGCGCTCATGTCGAGCGTTCTTTTCGTCGTTGGTTTCATCCATGGGTGCATTGGCGGACAACTCGTCCGCTAAGATATCTTCAAAGTACGGTTGGGGCGGGTCCTCGAAGGTCCCGGCATCTCGCCGACAGCCATGAAGACTTGGCGATCGGGGGTGCCGAGACCGGAGTCGGTAGTCGCCACCTCTCGTTGAGGTGTGCTCCTCTCGTTGGAGCTAGGGGTGTTCCCTCCTGGAAGGGAAGCGAGTCGAGGTAGGCGACGCGGCCTTAGTTCTGTCTGTCGGTGCGGGCATGCGGTCCGGCCACTAGACGAATGCGTCGGCGGGTGTAAATGTTATAACCAGGCCGGTAGCTAGTCTTGACAGTGGTTTCTCAGTCGTGGAGTTCTCGGACTCGGGCTCATCAGGGTCCGATTCGAAGTCGAACTCGTAGGAGGAGTCCGAGTAGTATCTGGAGGCGGGGTTGGAGTCCGAAGTGTAGTCGGAGACGATCTCCTTGCCGGCCCGGCGTGCAGTGAGAGCCTCCGCATGGGCCCCGCTAGTGTTGCGAGAGGTCGTATGGGGAGTGCTCATGGAGTGGGATGTCGGCACATGATGGCTCAATAGCCGGCTCGCATGCAATGGCCCACGGGGACGTCGAGTTCGAGTTGGAGGGGGGTCCGGACTCGAAGTCGGCGTGTTGGTTGTAGAGCGAAATTTCGTCGAATTTTTTCGACGAGGTCACCCGTGATCACTTCGGGAAGCGTCACAAGCCCGGTGCTCAAGTTGGGAGCCATGGTGAGGCATCGAAAAGCTCGGCACCGTCGGCGGTGCGGCACCCGGACCCGAAGACGAAGGTGTCGCCACCTGTTGAAGGCGACGGTTGGCTTGATGCGGATTGAAGCCGTCGAGTTCGCCATAAGATCTTCGGCGAGATCCCCTACCGGCGTGCTAGGCGTTGGTCTTTTAGACCGGCAACCTACCAAGGGAGTACCCGAGGTAGATAAATGTGGCCTCGTCGAGATCGGGAACTCGAAGGAAGAGACACGTGGCACACAATTTAGACAGGGTTCGGGCCGCGAGGTGCATAATACCCTACGTCCTGTATGTTGCGTAACTCTGGATTGATTGGGTGTGTTTACAAGATGATGCGTATATATCAGAGATAGGGGTCCCTGCCTCGCCTTATATAGTCCGGGAGGCAGGGTTACAAGTCGGTTTGAGGAGAGAGTACTAGTCGTGTATGTCTAGGAGTTCTCTACATGGTACAGGACATGCACAGCTTCCTATCCGAGTACTCCTCCACCATAGTCCTTGCGCCTCACGCCATCAGGTGCCATGTGACCCAAGTCGAGTAGTCCCAGGGGCACACCGAGTAGTCGGTCCTGGTACCCACCGAGGTAGTGGGCCAAGGTAGGTCCATACGACAGCGAGGTCCTCCTCGCCCAACACGTCGAACTCCTCATCTGGCATGGACACAAGGCAAGACAAAAAATTGTCTCGAAGACATGTTAGCATTAGTCCTTGAACCAGATACGAGAGCCAGGCTATGGGGATCAGTCGGGTTCTCGATCTTTGCACGTACCCCACGGTACACCTCGGACGACTTGAGTTTGGAAAACAACTCATCCACCGTGAGGGTCTCATACTTCTCTGACTCTAGGATGGCCTCGACCTTTCTGCTCCACACAGTATGATCCAGAGAATGCAAGAGATGGCATCGATGTGCTCATGGGTTGAGAATCGGGATTCGCAAGGTCAACGAGAAGCTGTGTATGAAGGTTGAAAAAATGAAGGAGGATTTGCTACGGGTGAAGGACCGATTAGGCGACCGAGAGAGGGGGAGTGAATGGGAGCCAATAAAAATTATTCTCCAAAGAGAGAACTCGGCCTATGCCCCAAATTCACAACCAAGGATTCCCACACGAGCTTGCCAAAGTCGCGTAATCACAGCGGACCTACCAACCCTAGGACAAACCCCAAACGATCCCAAAGCCAAAGCGAAACTCAAGAAGAAAAGGACTTAGCACCTCGAAGACTTTGGACCGGCCGGACCGTCCGCAAGCTGCGGGCGGACCGTCCGCAAGCTCGGGCGGACCGTCCGCAAGGCCTGGGCGGACCGTCCGCGACCTCCGGGCGGACTGTCCGTGAGGGTCCAGCGGACCGTCCGAAAACGATCCCCGACCACCAGTGTTGCACCCTCAATAACGGACCGTCCGAGATGGGCCTCGCGAATCCGCACCGCCCCGTCACGGACCGTCCGACACTCAAGTACGGACCGTCCGCGAACTCCGTGCAACAAAAATCCTCAGGCAAAAAGGATCGAACGAAAGGCGCGAAAAAACTCACAAAGAACACGATGAACTGCTAGCTGAAAGCCTCCTCGCGGACCGTCCGTCGGGGAGGACACGGACTATCCGCGTGGTGCGCGGAGGCGGCCCGAACTCGACCTCTTGAAGGTCAACACCACCTTCCCACTACCCGATCTCCCGAATCAACCAAGGGATTTCTACCAAATCATAGGTGAAGGTGAAGCGCCTCTAGGAGATGCTATGCCTACAAATTTGTAGCCTCAAACCCAATGAATCGAGAGGAATTGAGATTCTATCGAGCTTAAGGACAAAGCTAGGTTTCCAACCGAAATCCTTCAATCGAAGGCTAAATTCGAAGTTTGGGGGATTAAGATCAAGCACAAAGATGCATGAGGCAACTATCTATGATTCCCACCAACAAATTCGAACCCAAACACCTCAGAATCGAAGGAATAGGCCGCGCACGAAAAACCGACGAAAATAGCTCGAAAAAGACACGAAAATCCAAAGAGCTACAAACCGAGAAATGACACAACCATGAAAGCTTCCATTCACTCGGAGGTCAGATTCTTTACAAACGGAGGAAAAATCTAACCCTATGGAGCAAGGAAATGAGAAGCCATCTGGAAGGATGATTTGCTTGGAAACCCTAGAGCTAATATATATGAGTCCCCTCCAGGCCAGGCAAAAGACCACACTACCCCTAGCACTTAAGTTGTGATACAACCCCTCAGGGGCAAATAGGTCATGTACCACTCCTCTTCATCGCATGGTCACGCTGTTGCCGCAGACCGCGTCCTCTCGACGCAAGCCCTGCGATCCCGCCATGCGTCCGCCGGCATCGAAGCTTCTCGGCGCGCCCAGATGCCGTCTTCGCCCGCCGAGCCTTCGGTCTTGGTTTTGTGGCTCAACCAAGTAACCTGATGGTTTTTTGGTGAACCACCGCAAACCCCACGTGCAGACTCCGGTCGTGAGCCGCTACCCTGCACCGGCTCTGGTCGATGACTTCGTCTTGCTTTTCTTGCCACCATGCGGCCCACACTTGACCTCGCTGGCCACCGGGTCCCTCGAGTCAGGCCTACATGTCTTCTCCACTCCTCGGAGGCCCCGCAAGGCATAGACCTTTCGCGCCCACTCTTCACCTGCACCAACGCAAATCAAGCCGCAACCTGCATCTGCAGTACTCGGCCAAGAGTCAGTCCACACCACGTTGTCAATCACTCATCACAGCCAGGAGCGACCATCCACCGGTCCTCAGACGCTCCAGTCCTCAACGGGAAGATGGCTCTCCCGATAGCGTTCGGTCGAGAGCCCCCTCCCCATGCGGCCACAGTGGGCCCCACCACTTTGCCTTATCTTCCTCCCCTCCTCCGTCCGCAAGTTGTCTTCCTCCTCTCGTGCCCCACCCTCCCCTCCACCGCCGGCCTCGCGCCCCGCCCTCCCCCTCCACCGTCCGCGGCTAGCGGCGACCGTTGACGAATAAAACTCGTGTCCACCTACGATCCGCAAGCGTACGGACCTACACCTTTTTCACCACGGGATTCCCAAGGTTCTTGTCAATCCGCGAGCAAGGGGATTGCTAGCACTTAACCAAGTACTAATGTAGTTGAACGGAAAACCTTTGAAAGAGTATTAATCTAAAGGTAAAACAATCTAACCTAAGTTAATATAAGTTGATCAAACAAATCTAGGGTTAAACTAGATGGTAAAGGCTGAACACAAGAGAGTGATTAGAAAAATAAGAGTTCCCTCCCTAGGATCTGGGATAACATGGATATGCATCTACTACATGAGAGTGATAAACCAATCTACCGGGGGTTGTGACCACGGTTTCGCCCTTTCCCTCCTCTCGTACTGTCACTACGCGAAGGTAATCGTGACTAGACCTATGATGGACACGGTATGTTGATGGAATCTATGGGAGTAGCGGATATCATACGCCCGAAAAACACGGTAGCTAACCTTAATCATCAAAGCATCATCAACATGAAAACAATAGATTGAAACCACAAATCAAGTAGCGATCACATAGCATGCATCCATCTAACCCTAGGGATGAACGGAGACATTACCCCATCATCTTACACGGATTGAAGCACATAGGGGTTATGGAGACTCCGGAGAACGTCGTCGATGAAGATGGAGGCGATGGAGCTTGGGAACACCCCTAGGCGAGCGGCTTGGAGTCCTCCTCTTGCTTCCTTCTCTCCGCCGCATTGATCCTTGCGACGAGCTCATCTAACTCTCTCCCTCATCTTGCGGCGGCGGTGTTCTAGTGAATGGTGTCGGTAGAATGATTTGTTCAATGTGGCGGCCGACGGCGGCGGAGGCAATAAATAGACGAACACCTAGGGCAAAGGGGGCACCGAACCGACCCCGGAGTGGGGCTGGGCCGGTCGGCCCGGGCCGGCCGGCCCAAGCCCATTTCGGCCCGGTTCGGCCCCGGTTTCCTCCAAGGTTGCTTCTCGCGTGATCCCTTATTTGTGTGCACTTGCATGTGGGCCTTTGACGTCGTTTCCTTCACGGTTAAGGCTTGATTCCTTGCTATGCAAGCTTCGCCGTTTTCTCGGTTGAGTCCCCGAAGACTTGCACGTTGACGCTTCGGTCCTCGGGTCATTTGGAGTCATGTTCATCGCATGTCTTGACTCTTGTCGGGCTTCATGATCTTCTTCCAAAGTGCTTGGTGAACTTATCCCGAAAGTCTCCTCTTTAGCGTAGATTTCTGCGTAAACAACAAACTCCAAAATCGACATGCAAGTGTGAACTTGTTACATCATTAGTATGCGTAGTGGCGGGTTAGTTGCAAATCATAATCGAAACCAATGTATAACAAGTACTCTAGGTTGACGGAAATTCACCGTCAACGCCGACCTCACCTCCACGCCGCCACCCACCAACCCCCCCCCTCGTCCACTTCCCCGTCCATCCTAATCCGGTGAAATTCTTCTTGCCCGGCGAGCCACCAACCCCCGCCGCCACCTCCACCACCCCCGGCCGGCGGCTACCTCGCCGCCGCGCCGCCCACCCACCGCGCCCCCCCCCACTCCCCGCCCTTACTAATCCCATGGGGATACTCGCCCCCGCCACTGGCCACACCGCTACCACCGCAGGTCCTTCGGCGCCCCTACCCCCTCCTCTTCAGGTCCGGCAAACATAGGAAACCCTAAGACCCCCACCCAGAACCCTAAGCCCGCCCACCAGAAACCCAGATCCATAAAACCGCCACCATCGCCGCCACCAACGGTCGGCGGCGACCTCGCCGCCGGCCGCCCTGCCCACCAACTGCCGGAGTTGGAGAAGATCACCGGAGAAGGTGCAGTTACTTTTTGGGAGGGGATTTGTTACTTTTTTTCTTCTTTCCCTTTATGGTTGTTGCTTCTTCGAATTACCTCGTTATTACCATATTTGGCGGGCTCTCCATCTAAGACTAAATGGAGAGCCCTCTCTGTTTAGATTTTGCGAAAAAGGAAAGCACCATACGTATGCCACACATGCTAGCCTGTCCCACTACTCCACTTCTTCTTCCTACGGCTTTGTTTACTACTCCTACTCTCTTACTCCCTCAATCCCATAAAGACCGTGCGTTTAGAAAAGATTAATACATGTCAATAGTTGTGACAAATATTTTTATTTACATAATTAATCATGCATTGGAACCTGAAAAGAGACATCAAATAAGCATGTGATTGGCTCCATACGCTTCTCAAATGCAATATTTCCAAGCTAAAAAACACTCTTTGTGGGACAAATTTTGAAAGCTACATGAACAATCTTTGTGGGACGGACGGAGTACATGGCTGGCTGTCACTAAAAAATGAGGTTCACAGTCCATGCACTAGGTTGAGAATGGGCCTCGCAATACCGGAAACAGAGAAGTCGTCGTGCGCATAATCTCGAACGCACGCCGAAGAGTTTGTTTGCCATGCGCCGAGAGCAAGATACATGACGAAAAAATGACACATGTAGGAACTAATGTTTTATGTGCCCCGCAGAGTAGACACATGGTGAACATGACTCTTCGTCGTGTGCCTCCTACAAACGCACGTCCAACGTCGTCCACGTGCGCACCACGTCAGGCTGCAGGTGGATCCGACACCACCCGTTATGGTTCGCCACGCGTTGGCCGTCAGGCGCACGGCGAAACCTAATGGCTGGCCTAGGCCCCACATGCAGCTCGGCGCAGTGGCGCATGTGGATGGCACGTCCCTAAGCCTTTGTCGTGCGTCAATTTGAAGCCACACAACAAAAATTTTTGTTCACCGTGTGCCATGGGGTGACACACAAGGAACATTAAGGTTTGTCGTGTGTCTTCCCGCGGTGCACGACAAACAAGCATACAAAATTCATCTTTTCACCACCAATTTTTTCTCCACTCTAAATTCGTTCCTAGGTACTTCATGTTCAAATTTGGTAAATTGTTCGTTCTGTTTGCTATATTAAACTCCTTTTTTCCATTCGAATGATTTGTTTGTTGAAATCAAATTTGTACTGCAAGTGTATGAAATAATAGAGTAAAATTCATGGAAAAATAATACATGTAAATGAGTCCTCTGTGAGACCTTAGCCTTGAAATTAAATGAAATTTTGAACGTTTTGCTCGGAAAGCATGACTATCCATGTGTGGTTGAAATGTTTTTTAATTGTATAAAAACCAAACGAATTTTGAAAATCATGAGATTCGTCAAGAGCTCATGATATCCTATGTGAAGGTCGCGGTATGTAATTGAGAAGGTTTTGAGCAATTCGTCATGCACTATTGTAGCGACGTCCTCCACCTCCTTCACCTCAGGGCGGGGCTACTAGAGGCTGGGCTCACGCAGATCGAAGCGGAGCTGGGGCGTTCGCCATCGCTGCCGCACCGCAGGAACCCACCATGCGTCGTTTGCCATCCAGCAGCGGAGGGAGCAAGGAGGGAGGAGGGGACGCTGCGGAGAGGGAGGAGGACGGTGCACTCGATGCCGGTCCCGTGCCGTCCTCCTTCGACGTGCGCAGCGCAGGAAGCCGGCCGGCGGGCATCTCCTCTGAGCTAGAACAGCAGAGGAGGTGCCACGAGTCCCGCGCCCCTGCAGGCGGAGGAGGAGGGTAACGCCTGCCTCTCCCTCCCGCTCCTCGCTCCTCTTGCTCCACCTGAGCTCACCGGCGCCCAGATGAGGGCGCGGCGCAGGAGTCCCCTGCCTCCAACCGCACAGGATCCGCATATGCATCAGAGGACGAGGGTCGCCCCCGCTCGATCTGTCGTACATGGGGACGAGGACTGCCCCTGCTCGATCCACCGGCCTTTGGGTGGCTCGATTGGTCGACGGAGAATGCGGAGGAGGCTAGGCACTGCCGTCGCTACCCCTGCGTGTCACCACATCGATGGAAAGGGGCGCAGGAGCTCTGCGCCGGTGAGGAAGAGAACGGCCAGGCGAGGTCACGAAGGCCGCCGAGCTCCAGCCCACCACCGCCCACAGGACCGCACCACCGGAGGGGCCTGGTTGCTCGTCGACAGAGGAAAAGCATGGGATAGGAAGGAGTGAGGTGGAGATGGAGGCGGCCACCGTGGGCAGCGCCGGCTTCACCGCGCACTCCTACCATGGGCGCAGCTCTCGTCTCCCCTCCCCCGCAGCTCCTCGCCACCCAAGATCCGAGTAGGGGAGCTGAGTGCCATCGCTGATGGACGAGGCAACACACCAGTGAAGGGAGGAGGGAGGTGTTGGCGTAGCAGCCAAGGGAGGGAGGGGGCTAGGCGCAGTCAGAGAGAGTAGAGGAGGGAGGATAGGTCGGACGTGGTGGAGAGGGAGGATGTCGACCGGGGTAGGTGGGAAAGGAGAGAGAGTGTGGAGGGAGAGAGAGAGGGTAGTATGAGATGTGGGGCCCACATGTGGTAGTTGGTATAGAGTACGAGATGTAGGGGATGACGGGTGCGGAAAAACTGAAACTAAACTGGAGAATCTTGATGTCCAGACAGAATATTCTCTTTTCGGAATGAATTTGCGGTATGACGAGTGCAAGTAGCCTCATGCGCCCACCTCCCCGTCCCAGCATTTACCACCCTCCCACAAGGCAACACTACCGCCACCATCATCCGGCACAACACCCCCCTCCACGGCCATCCTCACGAAACACCACACCGACACACTGCCATGCCACCACGTCCGCACCGTGTGCACCCCTTGACCATAAGGTTCCACGCAAGAAACCACGCTCCTCCTGGATCGCCTGTACTGCTGCATTTCGTTGAACAGGTAGTGTGTTGCATGGATGTCCCTGGAGACACACACCATGATGAGGGTTGTTGCACTTGCACGCCACCACCCACTTAGGGTAACTCCAACCGAACTCTTAAAATTGAGCCCTCATCCACCCATATAAGGATCTCTTATCTACATTTGAGGTTTCTACTTTCCTTCAAACTACAACACAACTCTCATATACCCTCTTATCTCCTTTGTTTATTCACTTCTTATACATGGGGCCACTCGTCGTCAGCGCTTTTCCTAACCACCACCCTCCCCCGTCACCTCTCACCTCCTCCCTTTATTCCCCACTTTCCCTCTGCCCTCCCTCACTTCTCCTTTCCCTTCCTCCTTCTGTTCCCCACCGTCGTCGCCCCCCACGAGCCCGACCTCCACTTCTCGAGCGCGACCGCGAGGCGGAGCACCGTAGTCCACCACGGGTGCGCCCGTGGGGCGCAACACCTCAAGCCCAGCACGGTCGCTGCTATACCTAAGCATTTTTAGCCCCGCACGGCCCGGGCCCGGCCCACCCACGAACCTTACTGGATGGGCGTGGGCAGAGATCTTTAAGCCCACAAAAAAAATCTTGGCCCGAGCTCGGTCCGAAATGCTATTTTTAGTTATTTTACACTAAGATACGTGGGCGGCCCGCCCAAGCCCGGGGCCGGCCCGAGCCCGCCCCGAAAACTGAGGCCTGACACGTCCCATGGGACGGTCGTGGGCAGAAATTTCTCAGCCCGAAAAACCTGGGTTTTTTCGGCCCGGTCCGGCAGGTGAAATGCTCAGGTCTAGTCGTTGTTGTCCTCCCCTCAAGCTCCTGACGCGGGGCAAGATGCTGCCACCGGCCACCATTGGCGCAGATCCGGCCTAGCCGAGGCACGGTGGAGGTCTCGTCCGCTGTGATCTGCGCCTCCTCCACCAGCACGGCTGCGGGGCGGGATGCCGTCGTCCCTCGGGCTCTTGATGTGGGGAAAGCTCTGTGGACGCGCGGGAGCGCCAGCAGTTGGCGCGTCACCGGATGAGAGGGCAGAAGAGGGACTCCTGCAGGTGAGGGTCGAGAGGGGTAGAATAAGAGTGCCTCATTCGTCGGGGGCCGGACAAGAGGCCGATTGGAGGTGTTTTTACCCCTTTGAACTCTCATTTATGAGGTAGGGGTGCAGTTGAGAGGCCAGTTGGAGTTGCCCTTATTTTTTGGGGGGATTTCGTCAAGCAAAACGTGGATGTGCTGCAAGCGTAAGGGAGATGGAGATGGTCATGGTGTGGGGGGGGGGGGGGGGGCGAGGCGGAGGAGCATCGAGTGGAGAGCGGGTAGGAGTGCGACAACAAGAGGTGCAGCCGAGGAGGAGAAGGAAGGAAGCTGATGTAGTCGGTCGGGCGCGTGGAGGCCGCAGGGAGCGGGGAGGAGCGGAGAGGAAGCTGATGCTACATTCTTAAGCTTTGTAGCCAGAAACGTAATATATATTTTGTGCACGCACCATGAACCTCATGGAAACTTTTAAACGTGCCATTTTATCGAGCACCTTTTGAGAAACGGTGGAAGGGGCGGCCGGCCTGCTTGAAGCTGCAACGGAGGCTGTGCGCATCCTCCTGTGATGGAGACTCCTGTGTGAGGACCAGCGCCGAACGCCTTGCAGGCGTTGCAGTGCATGCTGCAGCCTGTGCGTCGTAGCAAGGATGCCGCAGACGCCGTAGGTCGTATCAGGCGTCGAAGATAGCTTGCTTGCTGCTGAAGACATGGAGTGCTGGTGCTCGCGGGGTCGCGTTGAACTCGCCGTGCATGGCCCGCCGCATCAATGGAGGTGCGCGGACGTTGCTACCGACAAGGGCATTGTTGTTGTGGAGTGCCGAGGCTCCGGCGCAGCACCACCTTCATCGTCGGCGTTAAGGGCCGAGAGATCGAGCTTCGCGCCGGTGGCCGAGAAATCGAGCTGGGTTCGGAGAGGAAAACAAACCCGTGCCTCTGCTGTGTTTCCATCCCCTGCTGCTGGCCTGCTGCTGCTTCTCATGTCTCTGTCCTGCCCCATCCCACCCATACAAAGCATGTCACAATTGCTTGACGATGGCTTACGGAAATGCTTGCTGTTGCAGCGCTCCAGAACTAATTGTGCATTGCCAGTTTGGCACTCACCCTGTGCTTTGTTCGACAATCGCCATTCTTTATAGTTTACCGCCTGAAAATGTTGCTGCAAGATGTCAACATCTCGAAGAAACAGACCTTAGAATTTTTTTATATTTAATTTGTGGTGATTTTCAAAAAATAAATGGTCGAATCAAAATTTACGAGAAATGTACATCTGGTGTCGTACCCCACGGCGGCAGGCTCTGGCGCCGTATCCCACGGCGTTAAGTCCCTGCCGCCGTGGGGCGCAGCGGCAGGAATCTGGTTCTTGCGCCAGGGCGGGGCAGCGCGGCGCCAGGTCCGTACCGCCGTGCCACACGGCAGCAGGTCTTTTTATTTTTTTAGTTTTTGGTTTTTAAAACACTTTTACTTTTTGAAAAGGACAAATTAATAAGTGCAAGTATAATCACAAGGAAATATCATAATCAGCGACGAAGAAATAGTCACAAGGGAATATACATAATCACAAAGTGAAAAGTTTATACGAAATCATAGTATTACATCTAAATGCGTCAGCCCCTCTTCCCCCTAACAGCTCTAGCGTCAGCCCAGGTGTGGTCCCGTCGTCCCGGTCGTACGTCCACGGGTCAGGTGCCCTGACGACCCGCGGTCTTAGGTGGTCGGGAGACGGTGTCGCCATGGCCGCCTGCGACGAGCCTGCAGCATCTGGTGTCGCTCGCCGGCCGGTGTCGCTCCGCCGGCCGTGGTCGCTCCGTCGGCCGCCAGCCGACGGCCGAGTCAAAACCGGTGGTGGTTGTGTCAACTGTGACGCGCCAAGCTCGTCGTCCTGCTGCGGGGCGCCCTCCATGGTCGCGAGAATGTCGTCGTACCGAATCTCATCCCAGGCCAGCTGGTCCCGGCGCCCGTGTCGAAAGTACTAGGCTGAGCCTGGAACATAGGCGGAGTGGACGACGAAGGAATATCTGTCGCCGGAAGTTAAAACGCCGACTATCTGGAACCTCCTAGCGTATACATCGGCGGCGGCGGCTGCTGCTGTTGAGGCCCGGCTGTCGGAATAAGCGGCGGTCGCCCTGTACGATTAGAATATAGTATAATCACAAACCCACAATAATTGCGTCCATTAGTTGAAAATAAGGTCTATTGAAAGTACTTGCGCCGGGTGGAGCAAACGGCCGCTGCACATAGGCGTGCGGGCCCTGCGCCTGTGGGTGCTGCTGTACCCTCGGAGCTGAGAACCCACCGGCAAAGGTAGAAGGCGTCGGCTGCAAAGCCGCTGTCGAGGCAGAGCTCGAGGACGACACTGGGTGGCGCGGAAGGAGAGGAATCTCTACGGCCCCGGAGTAGTTCACGACTGCGGAGTACCTCATGGACGCAGCGAGGATCCTCTCGTACGTGCCCCGGTGCTCCTGAGGCCCCCAGGAGCAGCACTGCCCGATCGCGGTCGATGCGAGCCGCACGACCTCAGCCAGCGCGTCGTGCTACGCACAAAATTAGAAAGACATGTTTTAATGAAAAGACATGAATGTAATATGTTTGCAGTATCGTAGCTTACTGCTGTGTCGGCAGTCTGGTCTCGGCGCACTGGGTAGGTCGCGTGCGGCAGGACCCTGTCGTGGTCCGGGACAGGTGGCGGGGTAGCAGTCACGTACGTCACCGCGTCCGCGTCCTCGGTAGGTACCACTACAGGCACGCTACCAGGCGGCGGCGGCGTGAAGGCGGTGCTCGGTGAAGACGTTCGCTCGTGCACCACGGACGCCTACTCGCCACGTACGGGCGCGGCTGTCGACAAACGACGTCGCCGCAGGCACGCCCTTACGCGTCCACCTAGCATAGAACATGAAACATAAAATTATTGGCAACTGAATATTTGTAACGGAAAATACTTAGAAGTGTCAGATGGTAGCTCACTTGTGCGCGGTAGGCAGCAGACGTCGCGTAGCGGGTACTGGTGCCTCCTAGAAGAGGTCGAACTGCCTCATGACCCGGTGGATGGCGTACTCCTCGACGTAGACGTCGAAGACCAGTCATCGCCACGTCATCCAGTAGGCCTGGTCTCGGGAGCACAGGGACGAGAGCCCCTGTGGTGCGCGGGCAGCGACCATGGCAGGAGTGTACGGCGTCCACCGGACCTGGGCATCGACCATCCGGTCGATCTGACCAATGAAGTCCTTGTGGCCTTCTTCGGCTGCTCCCCAGCCCAAACGTGCTGCAAAAAACGAGAAAAGTTAAGTGAATGGAACTACAGAAGTCATAACGCGAAGAATCATGTAAAGGGAGGTGATTACCTTCCGGAGACACCACAGAGAACCTATGGTGGGGAGGTCCGCCGGGTCGGTGCCGTCGGCCGCCGGCTCGTACTCCAAGAGGTCCGTCTCGGGCCGACCGATGTCAAACCGCTCGTGGATCGACATCCGGAGCGAGAGAGGGCACCACGGGAGGATCGTCTCACTCCTCGTCGGCCTCGTCACCGCCGAACACGGCCCCCGCCGTACAAAGCCGCCGAACGGCGCGCGGCTCGATCCGGGGCATCTGCTCGAGGGGTGCGGCGATCCTCTGAGCCCAGGGGATCAAGCACCGCGACACGGAGTCTCCCACTGACTCGCAGAACAGCACCCACCCGAACAGCTAGAGCAGGTAGACCTCCAAAAACCTGTCTGACGTCTGGTCGTCGGCATCGTCCGCCATGTAGTCAACCAGCACACACACAAAGGTCCATCATCACTTTCGTTTAAAATGCATACAAACGTTGAAAATAAGAGTTAGAATCACGTACGTTGAACTGTTGAATCCAAGTCCAGGTGGGCCCGTGGGTGTCGACAAAGGGCATGTACAGCGCCGGCGCGCGATCGTTCCGAGGAAAGTTCGCGAACTGAGCAAGGAAGTCGACCGCCACGTCGCGGGGATGTCGATCGGCCCCATCGCCCGCCCAAAGACACGACGGTGTTAACACCAAAATTTGGTAAGGAGTCTGACATGTGGGTCCGGTTCGAAAAAAGAGTCCGTCTGGTGGAAGGAAGGATATTTTCAAAGATTTTCGGCAAAGGGATCTGCGGTCGGCTATCTGCTCCGGTTCGGCAAAGGAACAGTAGAGCTGATTTTGCGGGATTGGACGGTGACGTGGCTCGATCGGGGGGAGACGAATGGATGGATAGACGATCAAGTTTAGTTAGGCAATGAATCCATTCGCGATTGTACTCAACGGGGTATAAATACGACCCCCGAATGTATGTAACAAGTACGATCATTCCTCAATACACACCGGCCTTACGCCAAACCCTAGAGTCCTTGTCGTGTCGTCGAGTTCTTCGAGAGGGCCAATCGATCCGTCGACCTCCGTGAGTACCGGCAACCTTGTATCATGTCTAGTATCATGCGGTGGATTTAGATTTGATGCAAGTAGTCTTGTTACCATGCTTCGTGTCATACGGTAGATTCAAGCTTGGTTCAAGAGGGTTTCTTGTTAGATCATGAGCCATGCGGTAGGCTAAGATCTAGCTTGAAGCTAGTTATCGGCTCCATTGGATTTTGGCAAGATCCAATAGATTCATTAAGTTATCCCGTGTTATCTTGAGTTTTACTTTATGTTTTAATTCATGTAACACATCTTTGCCCAATCTAGATGGGTTTGGATCGGCTGTATTTCTTTTATGATCCTTGTTCGAGCAAGTTTCGTGTTTTGACGCGTGGATCTTGTGCTTTCCGATAGCCGAAACCGAATCGATCTAGGTTGTTACGTGTTGCGGGTTCAAGCTTGCCATGTTCGTATAAATCTTGAAAGAACCGGGTATCATGCGGTAGATGCAGGTTTTTGGGTTGCTTTGGAGCTAGTCATCCGGTGGATTAGTTTCCCAAATCAGTCTGATAGATTTATTCACGTGGTAATGTTTGTTCCTTCTTCATGGACCCTGGATCGGTCATGTCGACCGTATTCGGCTATATTTTCACGAGTAGATCACGTGTATTATCTATGTCTTAAGTGATGTATGCTTTTAGCTTTCCATATTTAGATTGTATCATGCGGTGGATAGATCTATTTGTGGGAAGTGGTACATTTTTCATGCAAATCGTATCATGCGGTGGATAGGTTTGTTTGTCATCGTACCCGACGGGTTTTAAAGTGACTAGACACGCGGTAGACTAGTGCTTTGGATCTATGCATGCTTATTTAATACATGATCATGTCCGTGCTTTACTTCATTTAATGCTAATCTTCATGGGGATCGGTCATAACTTTGCGCCGGCATCTTTGTTTGTATAAAGACCGATCGTTGTCATGCTTACGTCATCTATTCGGCAGTTGTTCCCTTATCCTTTATGGTTGCCCGAATGGTTGTGGCTCTCTCGACGATAGCTTTGCATAGCTATGTGTTATTCTAATTGGCTCTTTAGCCGCAAATATGGAACCTGTCCTCGGTACCACCCGGCAAGTTCCAAGCTTTGGTATTTAACATGTTTTATCTTTTGTTAATTTTCGGGGAAAAATTGACCGGCACGTCATTTACTCTCGCGCGTGTGAAGCCGCTTTGTTCGGCTTGCTGTGTGACCGGCGTTGAGTGCACTTTTTGCGTCAACACACTTTTTGGGCACACGCCGGGGGGACCAACGACCCGAATTAATTCAAGATGCCCGAGATTGCGGACCTTATGGACGTCGACCGGGAGGATCTTTCTCCGGAGCACGGCAGCAGCCTCCAAGACGTCGTAGATCAATTTCAGCGAAGTGCTCGCTATCATTTAAGAAGAAGAAGCGGTGTCCCATATCTGAAGAATGAGATGCCTAGAGTGCTGCTACCGGGAGAAGTAGATGCTACGTCTCAGCAGGAAAAGGAGGAATGCGCGCGGGTGTTCCAAGAGTCAGCGGATTACATGCTCACCAAGCACAACAAGGCCTTCCTCGGATCGCTCCAGCAGATGATGGTAGCCATCTTTGGCCCGGCATGGAGCAAGCGTTCGGGAAGGCGCCCTTCCGCAGGAGCACCGTAGAGCCGGGTGAATCAAGTTCTCGGCCCGCCGCTACGAAGCCGGCCACGGCAGCCTCCTCCTCAAAGCGCCGGAAGCCAAGCGTTCCAACCTCCTCCGCGGGGGGCGGGGGGCGCCCGCCGCCCCCCCGTTGCAAGCTTCGAGAAGTCAACCAATCCCGCCGCCACCACGGAGCAAAGACAGGTCGCCCCGTGCAACACCGAACCCGTACCCGGCCTACGTACGGAGATCTAGCGTTCGGCTCGTCTGGGGCCCCACTTGACCCCGGACGGAGAATTGCTCCGTCGACCAACTGGCTCCAGAAGAATTTGTACGGCGGAGGTTATCATGAAGTGGGAAATTACGGAGCGTTCGACGCCTTCCCGCACCCAGGGTACGCGCCGACCGCAGGCGCGCGGGAAGATGACGCCCTAGCGCGCAAGATGGCCGAATTGATGCAGAATCAGTTCGGCCTCAAGCCAAAGATGCAGGGCCCCGCTTATAGGCCGCCGTTCCCAGAGTGGTACTATAACGTGCTCTTGCCGCCTAGAGTGAAGCCGCCGACGGAATTCACAAAGTTCTCGGGGCAGGATGAGACCAGCACGGTCGAGCACATCGCCCGTTACCTCATGCAGCTTGGGGAATGCTCGGCCGAGGAGACGTTCAGGGTTCGCTACTTCCCCGCCTCACTGACGGGTCCAGCTTTCCAGTGGTTCTCATCCTTGCCTCCTGAATCGGTGGCTAGATGGAAGGATTTGGAGCGTAAATTCCACGCTCATTATTTCAGCGGCAGCTCTGAAAAGAAGCTGATTGATCTCGCCACCCTGAAGCAGAGGCACAGCGAAACACCGCTGGAGTTTCTTAGAAGATTCAGGGAAGTCAAAGGCATGTGCTTCTCGCCGAACTTGCCGGACGATCGGTGGTCGATATGGCCATCGCCGGGATGTTACCGGCCGTGCGCGAGAAGCTATTTGGGATGGAGTTTGAGAACTTGGGCCGCCTATCACAAAAGTTATCTCTCGATGAGCAATCGGGCATATGGCCTCAAAAAGGACCCCAAGTTTGGCAAGCAAGACGACGTCGGCGACATCTACAACCGCTCCCGGACAAAGCCGATCCGGTCGAGGATTCCGACGATGAATTGGAGGTAGGCTGCAGCAGAAATCATGTGGGGTAAAGAGCCCTTGACAATGAATCGGCGTTGGGTCAAGCGAGACCAAAGGGACTTACGATTTTGACATCACGAAGGCCGACAAGTTGTTTGAGCTCTTGGTGAAAGAAGGCCGAATTAAGTCGCCCGAAGGGCATTCTAAGCTTCGGCCCGATGGAGTTAAAGCGAAGCGTTACCGTGGCTTCCATGACAGGGATTCACACTCCATCAACGATTGCGGGGTCTTCGGGATGAGGATCCGAGAAGGCTATCCGGAGGGACACCTCAAGTTCGATAACAAGATGAAGCCGGATGGCCACCCCTTTCCTCAAAACATGCTCGGCTTTTCCGTCAATGCGATAACGGCCGAGGAGAAGGGGAAGGTCAAGGTCCCGACCTCGACCCGGTCCAAGCAAGGTGGAGCGAGTGGACCCGAACGCCGGGTGACCCCGGAGCAAGTGCAAGGCGACGCCCCCGCGTGCTCAAGAGCCACATCGAGATCGGGGAGTCATCCGGGCCTAAACCCAAGGTGACGTCACGCATTCTCCTCAACAAATGGCGCGCCGAGATAGAGAAAGAGCGCTACCAGAAGCGTCGTCACGAGGAGGAGCAACGCAGAGCTGAAGAGGAAGCGCGTAGAAGGGACCAAGAGCAGTACACGCGCGAGCAGGAGCGCGCACACTGGGGATGCGCCTTCTTCAGGCACTGCTGGAATGAGGGCCTAAAGCTGCCCACATTGAAGAACTGTCCTGAATGCAGCGACAGATACGTTGAGTACAGGCAGGAAACTGCCAATCGCCGATCCGTCCACGAGAGACTTGGAAGGATCCACCCGAATGGGGATCGGCGTCAAAAAATTGAGATCATCGATCATCCCAGGAAGCGCCAAGCCGATCTCGGGGTGGGCCGATCGGGGAAGAGGACGAGGATGTCCACGTCCGGCAGAAGGGGCAATGGTGCCCGCCCGGCCTACGCAGGAGCCAGAAGAGGCGGGTCCGGCGCTTGAGGAACCGCGAGATGAAACAAGCCGGGATCCAGACGAGGCAGAAGTGGCGCCCCAAGGACCAGCGGAGGGATCGAAGTGTTCGGCTCCTACATGCATGGTATACTTCTCCGCCGAACGAGTTCATGGCTCCCTGCTAACCAGGTTGCGCAGGAGGAAGCTTCCTTTGATGACGAGCGGCCCCGAGGGGGTGATGGCGCAACCGGTGGCCGGCCAAGCGAGGCCATCTTCGACAAGGCGGCCAAGAACCGCCATATGAGGCCACCGTACTTGAGGGGGTACGTCAATGGCAAGCCATTGACCAAGATGTTCGTCGACGGTGGGGCGGCGAGAAACGTAATGCCGTACACCACCTTCGGGAAGCTTGGCATGGGCCCGAGCGATTTGACACCTACGAGCATCATCTTGAACGACTTCGCCGGAACCCCTCGGACACCAAAGGATGCGCCCACGTGGACTTGATGATCGGGTCCAAGATGCCGCTCACCACCTTCTTTGTCATCGAGGGCAAAGGAGCCTACGGCTTCGCTGCTTGGGCGGGACCGGATTCATGCTAACCGCCTGCGTCCCGTCCACCATGCATCAACGACTTATCCAAAGGGTGGATGATGAAATTGAGGTCGTCCGGGCGGACGACTCCGTGAGCGTAGCCAACATGGAACCAGCCTTTCCGGGAGTACCAAGGCATCGATTGCTTCTCGGGGAAGGACGGGGAGAAGGTCCCGTTGAACCCGTCGGCGGTGACCAACGGCCGATTCAAGCGATCGGCTCTTATAGTAATTTTTAATGGAGAACCCCGTGGATGGCACCGATGGCAAATTAGGGCGAGGATTCATGTCGGCCGATAAACCGGAAGAAGTTGATATTGGAAGCGGTGATAAGCCAAGGCCGACGTTCATCGGTGCGATTTTGCAACCGGACTTCGGGGGGGAACTTAATTAAGCTTCTCAAAGAATATAAAGATTGCTTCGCACGGGATTACTCGGAGATGCCTGGATTGGATCGTTCCATCGTCGAGCACCGGTTGCCAATCAAGCCTGGTTTCAAACCATATAAGCAACCACCCCGGAAAATCTACAAGGATGAAGTATTGGCCGATGTGAAGAAGGAAATCGAAAGATTACTTGACGCAAACTTCGTTCGGCCGTGCAGATATGCGGAGTGGATTTCTAACATCGTCCCCGTGTGTAAGAAGAATGGAAAAATGAGGGTTTGCATAGACTTCGGGGACCTAAACGAGCTACTCCCATGGATGGATACCCGATGCCTATTGCCGATTTGTTAATTGACGCCGCCGCCGGACACAAGGTGATTAGTTTCATGGACGGCAACGCGGGATACAATCAGATCTTCATGGCAATAGAAGACATATCAAAGACGGCCTTTAGATGTCCTGGTCATATAGGCCTATTTGAGTGGATAGTCATGACGTTTGGATTGAAAAATGCCGGTGCAACCTATCAGCGGGCCATGAATTACATTTTTCATGAGTTGATCGGCAAAACTGTGGAAATCTACATTGATGACGTGGTGATCAAGTCTTTAAGTCATGACACCCACCTGGAAGATGTGAAGAAGACCTTGGAGTGCACCCGGAAACATGGTTTGAAGATGAATCCAAACAAGTGCGCTTTTGGGGTATCAGCTGGAGAGTTCTTGGGGTTTCTGGTCCACGAAGGAGGAATCGAAGTTGGCAAAAAGAGCATGAAAGCCATTGATGAAGTCGTTCCTCCAACCAACCTCAAGGAATTGCAGTCATTGCTAGGCAAGATCAACTTCGTGAGAAGATTCATCTCAAATTTATCACAGAAGGTGTTGCCATTCTCTCCGTTGCTGAAGCTAAAGAAAGATCAGAAATTCACATGGGGCGACGAACAACAAAAGGCTTTTGATGAGATCAAGCAAGACATGAAGGAGCCGCCGGTCTTGGTTCCTCCTCGGCTAAACAAGCCTTTCAAGTTGTACGTGGCGGCCGATACCCAAACCATTGGATCGGCCCTTATTCAAGAATTCGAAGGAAAGGAGCGGATAGTAGCTTACCTTAGCCGAAAATTACTTGATCCTGAAACCAGGTATTCGGCTATAGAGAAACTGTGTCTTTGCGTGTACTACTCGTGTACAAAGTTTCGGCAGATCGCTTGTTGAATGCCGAATGCACTTTGTATATTCAAGGTTTGATGTGATAAAACATATGTTATCTATGCCAATTTTGAATGGTCGGATTGGCAAATGGATTTTAGCTTTATCGAATTCGAGTTGAAGTTCTAATCGGCAAAAGCCATCAAAGGTCGAGTCATTGCCGATTTTATTACCGAACATCGTGACCCTTCAATTGATCTCGCTTGAAATTACCCCTTGGGCTTTATTTTTTGATGGGTCATCATGTGGCAAAGGTGGGGGAGTAGGGATCCTACTAATTTCGCCCGCAGGTGAGATGTTTGAATTCGCCATTCCTATACAACCCACCGTCACAAATAACCAGCCGAGTACGAGGCACTACTTCGAGGGCTTCAATACTTGAGAGAAGCCGGGCCGTTTCGTTGGAGATCTATGGAGATTCGGAGCTGGTAATCAAGCAATTGAACGGCCAATACGAGTGCGGGGAGCGAAGTGCCGAGGAGTTACTACGAAGAGTGCGGAGAGAAATCTTGAAAAGCTTTCCGTTGGTAACCCTACAAAGACATTCCTAGAGAGCATAACGAGGAAGCAAACGGGCCGGCTCGGAGCGCCTCGGTTATAAAGAGAGTCAAGAAGCGTTTGCTTCGCGAGGTGTTTGCACTAGGGGCGGGTCTCGCGAAGGTGATTGGAGGAAAGAAATCATTGATTACTTGAAAGATCCATCCCGAAAAGTCTCTAGGAAACTCGGTACAAGGCAATTAAGTTCGTTCTTCCGGATGATAATTTATTCTATAAATCATTAGATGGGGTATTGCTACGATGCCCCGGGTCCGGAAGAAGCCAAGAACATGATGAGCGAGGTGCACGATGGGATATGTGGAGCGCACCAATCGGCCTATCGGATGAAATGGATTATTAGACAAGCCGGATGCTTTTGGCCGACGATATTAGAGGACCGCTTTGAGTATTACAAGGGGTGTCAAGATTGCCGCAGATTCGGGAATATTCAAAGAGTCCCTCGCATCAGCATTGAATCCCATCATCAAGCCATGGCCATTCGGGGGGCCGGGGTATAGACTTGATTGGCCAAATTAATCCGCCGTCTAGCAAGGGGCATAAGTTCGTGCTTTTGGCTACGAATTACTTTACCAAATGGGTCGAGGCAATCCCACCGAAGAAGGTGACGTCGGAGAACATGGTCGAGTTCGTCAAGGAACACATCATCTATCGATTTGGAATCCCTCGGACGATTACCACCGACCGGGGGGCACAATTCGTGTCATTGGAGTTCGGAGATTTTGCCGAAAGCATGGGAATCAAATTGTTTAATTCCTCTCCATATTATGCCCAAGCTAATGGTCAAGCGAGGCTTCTAATAAGATCATGATCAAGCCGATACGAAGAAGATCGATCGAAGCCAAGGAGGTGGCATTCGGTACTCAGTGAAGCGCTGTGGGCTTACCGAATGCCCCCCCATGGAGCTACAAAGACCTCTCCTTACGAGTTGGTTTACGGGCATCATGCAATCCTGCCTTGGGAGATACAATCAGATTCAAGGAGAGTAGTGTTGCAAAACGAGTTGAGCTCCAAGAATTACAGTGGCCTAATGATGGATGAGTTAGAAGATTTGCATATGATCCGTCTCAGGGCCCTGGAGAACATCGAGAAAAACAAGCTGCGAGTCGCCAAGTACTATAACAAAAAAGTAAAAGTAAGGCAATTCGCAGAAGGTGATCTAGTTTGGAAAGCACTATTGCCGATTGGAACTAAATACAGTGAATTCGGCAAATGGTCCCCTAACTGGGAGGGGCCTTTTCGTGTGGTCAGATGCGTTCCTGGTAATGCATACATATTGAAAACTTTGCTAGGGGAAGAATTTTCCGCTGCGATAAATGGAAGATATCTGAAGAAATATTATCCTAGCATTGAGATCGATCGATGATTACACACATCTGGCACAAAAATAGCCGGCGCTCGAGAATGAGGCCGCCTTCAAAACAAAATCCATGAACAAGAGAAAATGGCCAGTGCCTGGATGCATTGCCCTTAGCTCAATACTACATTACAACTCGCTTCTTGCGGATCACATCTAACGACCCCGATGGTCGGGTCCCCGAGGAGGTGGGAAGCGAAGGCGTGGAGGAAGAAGCGAAAGTATGATTCAATCTTTTCTTTGCTTCTTCGACCGTCGCTCCCTCTTTAGTTGTTCCGGGACCACCGTGACGGCGACTTGGAACGCACGAGGATGACCATGATTGGCGGCCTCTACCAAGCTATCCCGGGCCGCCTTCGGGTTGTTGTACCCGTCGAGACATCTAGAGCGGGAGAATCAAGGCGTGGCATCCTCTCGCTTCGAGAGAGGAATCGGAGGAGATGTACTCGGGCACATCTTCGGTCCCGATGACTTCTTCGGAAGCAAATCAAGGCTGAAAAGGACGAGAGGAAAACATGAAGCGCAAGATCAAGCGGGAGAACAAGGAGCAGATCAAGAGAGAACTCACTTCCGAATCGTACACTTCTTTGATGAGCCGCTCTCCCGAGGTTGTTTACCCTTGTCTATGGCGTTGGGGTTTTTTCCTCTAGAGGCGGGGGAAGAGATGAGAAATGATGGAGGAGTGTGCAAGTGGATTTGCGAGCACCCCACGGGCTATTTTATTGACCGGGAGGCACATTGGGAGTGATGGCGCGGTACACACCTTGTTGGAATACCAAGCGGCGGGGTTTTCCACCAAGTGCGAAGGGTTTTCTCTTGAACGGTGTTTACGGATTGCCGAATTGGGATCCTCTCGTGGATTTTGCGCCAAGGGGCGGTTGTTCTCGCGCGTTCGGCTAAAGATAGTTCCGGATGCATTCAAAGAAAACAAAATTCGCGATGCGAAATGCAAAGGGAAGTCATCGCGAACAGTGCGAGAATTCAAAAGTTCTTCATCTATTGCCGATATTTACACATCCCTAGTACAATCTAGTCGAAGAGCCTATTCAACACGGATTGGGGATGGGTAATTTCGGCAATGGCGTCGCCGTGGCCGTCAAGGCGCTCCCGGGATGAGCTCGATCTCGTCGATGTCCTCCGGCGCGCCGCCCGGAAGCCACGCGGCCGGTGGAATAGTCGACGTCCGTGTGCGTCGCCATCGCGGCCGTGCCCAAGGTGGTGCCCAAACGAACGCCATGGACGGCCACCTCGTCGACGCGGCGCTCCACCGCGGCCGGGCGCTCCGCCGGCGTGTCGCCACGGGCATTCACCTTCTCGGCTAATTGCTCTACCGGCGCCCTTTAGCCGGTTGAGCTCGGCGTCGCGGGCGCAAAGAGCAAACGAAAGGATTAGCATCAAAGGCCGGGGCCGGATCAAGAATCAATCTTAGAGCCATACCGTCAATGGCCTCCGAGCCGTTTGTTTGCGCCGGTCCTCCCATTCTAGCTCGGCCACGCCGCTTTCTTGGAGACGTCCTCTAGCTCGCGACGGACGCCTCTAGCTCCTCCTTGAAGCGGATGGCATCTTCTTCCCCCGTACGGTACGGGGAGTGGCCATCGGACTCCGAAGAGTCATCCGGCGGGGGCCGATTGGCCGGCGCACGAGGCGGATTCCACCGGATCAATCGAAAAAGGGGATGATCGTCAAGGCAAAAGAAGATCAAGAACAGGATCAAAGGGGAGAGATCGACGATCATCACCGCCCGCGCCGCTCCCCTCGGCCTCGTCGGAGGCGCGGCGGCGGTTGAGGCGGCGCACCATTGTGGTTTGGTATGTGCACCGTTTGCGAGAGGGCTAAAGATTGGCAAAGATTCGAGAGCTAGAAAGCCCGGTGGAGAGCTAGGGGGCACCTATGGTAACATTTATAGGCCCGGCAGGATGAATCGTGGCTTCGAGTCGTGGTCGTGGATCGTGGCGCATATCCCAAGAAAATCGGAAGGTGGAAAGGTTTCTTTGGCCGGCCCGCCGGCGGGTCGCTTGGAGTTCTAGGGCCGAGCCGCGTGCGGAGTTGATTGGTTCGGCTAAAGGAAATCAAAGTGCCGTTCGGGAATTGGCGTTTCACTACCGAATGGGTCGTTCGAAGATTACATCCGAAAGTGTGCAAAAGAAAGGAAACGGATCACAAGAAGATATTACAAGAACGACCAATTCGGTTATACATCAACGAGGACATTCAGGCATTCAAAAGTTTGGCAAGTACACGACGAGCATTGGATGTTATCAAATGGGAATTGTCCGAGAGCCTCTTGGCAATCCTTTTGGGCTCCGAATAAGTCGGTGAGTTCTCGCATCACATTGCTCTATTTTGGTGATAGCCGATTTTACTTCCGCTTGGGTCTTTGCTATCAATCCGGGAAGTTCGGCTATTTTCTCTTTGTCAATCTCTATCTCTCGCCGATAGGCTTCTCGCTTCCGCCTCTAGAGCAGCCTTCCCGGCAACTTTCGGATCGTAGGAAGGTTGCGGGTTAGCCGCTGCATCTTTATGGCCCTCTCGCTTGGGATTGGGCCCCGTTCATGGCATGTTTAGCATCGGTTTTCCTCTTTTCAATGGCCGGGCGGGAGCGCAATTTTCTCAAAGCGCGCCTTACGGGTGCATAAAAGGCTTCTAAGCCATAGACAGATGATAGAGAAGCTCTGATGTCTTCAGGAAGTTCTTGGTTGACAGATTCAAACATCTCTTCGAAGTGATGGAGATCATTGAACTGATCCTGAGCATCTTTTTCTAGCCAGCCGCAATTTCTTTGAGTTTGAGCAACACTTCATCCGGCAAATGCGGCCGGTTTATTTCTTTCATCACCTCGGCAGTTGAGTGGCTCTCTGATGGCAAGCTTGATGATGATGGAGCCTGATCCTGAGAAACAACATTGCCGAGTTAAGAATGCTAACATCGAGGTGCCAAAATTAAGCGCAGATGGATACCTCATGGCTGGTTTCTTGAGCAGGGGCGATCACAGGCGAAGGAGATGCTCCAGGCAGAGCCGAAACTTCCAAGCTGGGAGATTCCAATGCGGTTATCAGCGGCTCGTGAGTTTCTGGCTGATGAGGAGTTGGATCCGCCTCTGTTGGGTTGGTCATCTCTGCTTGACCGACGGTGATGGCACTCTTGGGGGACTTGGTTGAATAGGGAGATTCATCTCCGGAGAATGTCTTTGCTTCTCGCAGAAGGTGATGAAGATGAAATCTCCACCGGAATAGGTAATTCAACCCCGGGGGCGGACTTGCTTGCTGGACCACCGGAACATTTACAAGCTGCTCTTCTATTATTTCTTCGCAAATGTCAAATGGGAAGGGTAAATGCCAGTGCTCATCCTTAAGAAACAACAGTAGAGGTCATACCAGTGGATGGGGCATTGGCAGGTACTGGTTCTGAAGGCTGCTGGGCTCTGGTCTGAAATGCACAATGATATGATTCATCAAGAACAGAGTGACCTCGGTAATCAAGAGAGTAAAGGGGTTTACCTCAACAAGCACTTTCTTGACAGGTCCTTCTCCTTTTAGCACTTGGAGGGGCAATCGGATGCGGACCTTGCCTCCGTCTCAAAGCAAGGCTAGAAAGGCCGGGATCCGTGGTAGCATACCCGGCCATTAATTGATGCGAGTTGTGGATTTGAATCCCGATCGTCGAAATTGGGCCTTCGACATTGTAAGCAATTGCCCCGGCTCGAGGGGCGAGCATCGTATTCCGTGGGCGAAAAGATGAAGGTCGGGACCATGAATAAAGAGGGAATGTCTGATCCAAGGGCTCATTGTGTTACCTCTGAAGTCGGCAGAAAGTCAGGCACCAATTCTGCACAGAATACATGAACAGGCTCACTGAAGATATGGTCATGAAATTCTTGCCACCAGGAGTTGAAGGTGGGGTGAGCTATGGTTGTGGGCACAAAAGGACATGTATAGACAGTGGGACTGCACACATAGTTGAAAACCCCGCCGCCCCCGCATCGTTCTTTGATTTCCTCCCCGGGTTTGAGGAATTCATGCGGGAACGATCTTGGGGGCATCCGGCCGCATCCAAGTTGCCCGGCCATTACATTAGGCCGATAGTATTCATAAGTGCGACATTCGGCCTTCCTCCATTGAACTCGGCCGGCGGTATGCATGGGCGGATTATGATATTAAGGATCTCCAAGAATCTCCCATCTTGATGGCCGGGCTCAAAGGAAAACTCAACGGGGAAGGTCAAGGTGTCGTTGCCCGGATAAGGAAGCCAAAGAGGATTGGGGAAACCTTTGAAGAACAACTCGAAGAGCCGGGCCGATGTCTCGCCGGATGGAAACAATTGAAGCCGCTTCTCCGTAGTTTTGGCATCCTCTCGGTAGCTTGAGGCTCTCCTTCGGGGTGATTGGACAAAGGCAAAAACCCGAAGTTCAAATCGACACCAACAATTTGATGCATGTGGAGCTGCAGCCACATTTGAACAAACCACCAAGGGCCATTGACGCATGTTATTCTCTCGACCGGTGTACATTTGGGTAACGATCGATGAAGCATGTGATATACGCCGCCCAAGAAGAATTTTCCCGCAGGGAGGCGATTGCCACTAGCCGGATGAGTCGCCATTGCGATGTGGTTTAAAGTAGGCTCGTTGGCTTTACCACGAAAAACGAATCGCACGGCCACATGTTCGTAAAGGCTCGTACTCAACATTGCCAAGGGGATTGTCTCTCATGTGCTTCAAGATATAATTCTTGTAGTCGTTCCCCGGCTTTACCCCCGTCCGGCGTGAAGAGTTTTTGAATTCCCGGTGGCCGGACGACCCGGTGATGTCAAGGCCAATGATCATGTATACATCGGCCAAGGTTGGAGACATTGGGCCATGCCCAAAAAGGAAGGCGTTGACGCCATTTGACCAGAGTGGCATGCGGCTATCGAAGATCTTCATTCTTGGGTGTTTCGGCCACGGATAGCTCCAAGCATTGAGCGATACGGAGAGCATCCGGAGTTGGTCGGTCCACTCTTATCCGCAAGAATCCTCCGATACCGGGTCTTCCGGCCACCGCAATCGGGGGCAAAGGCCAGTTCTTGAACGCATCTTGCCACTGAGGAGGTGGGGATAAAGCTGCCTTGAAGGGGATTCTCTGAGATTCAGCGGCAATAAAATCTCGAGGGTCAGGATTCCCTATAGGACCAAGGTAATAAGACTGCGAATTGGCCTCGATAGGAATCAAAAGAGCAGTAGAAGGCTCCTGGAGGAAAGCGGAAAAGGAAAATCTCAGGTAAAATTGAAAACCTAATGCCGAACAAGGTTTGCGGGGGATGAATTTACCTGAGCAGCTTGGTTCTGAGTTGCCATTGGAGGTTCGAGCTCGGAACAAGGGGATCTAGGGTTGGATCTGGACGAAGATTCCGGCGGATTGCGAAGAACAGAGTTGACGAGATTTGATTCAAGGATTCGTGGTCGGAGTCAATTGTGGAACAAAATTACTTTTATCCCACAATTGAAGGGGCATGTGTTAACACCAAAATTTGGTAAGGAGTCCGACATGTGGGTCCGGTTCGAAAAAAGAGTCCGTCCGGTGGAAGGAAGGATATTGTCAAAGGTTTTCGGCAAAGGGATCCGCGGTCGGCTATCCGCTCCGGTCGGCAAAAGAACAAGAGAGCTGATTTTGCGGGATTGAACGGTGACGTGGCTCGATCGGGGGAGACGAATGGATGGATAGACGATCAAGTTTAGTTAGGCAATGAATCCATTCGCGGTTGTACTCAACGGGGTATAAATACGACCCCCGAATGTATGTAACAAGTACGATCATTCCTCAATACACACCGGCCTTACGCCAAACCCTAGAGTCCTTGTCGTGTCGTCGAGTTCTTCGAGAGGGCCAATCGATCCGTCGACCTCCGTGAGTACCGCAACCTTGTATCATGTCTAGTATCATGCGGTGGATTTAGATTTGATGCAAGTAGTCTTGTTACCATGCTTCGTGTCATACGGTAGATTCAAGCTTGGTTCAAGAGGGTTTCTTGTTAGATCATGAGCCATGCGGTAGGCTAAGATCTGGCTTGAAGCTAGTTATCGGCTCTATTGGATTTTGGCAAGATCCAATAGATTCATTAAGTTATCCCGTGTTATCTTGAGTTTTACTTTATGTTTTAATTCATGTAACACATCTTTGCCCAATCTAGATGGGTTTGGATCGGCTGTATTTCTTTTATGATCCTTGTTCGAGCAAGTTTCGTGTTTTGACGCGTGGATCTTGTGCTTTCCGATAGCCGAAACCGAATCGATCTAGGTTGTTACGTGTTGCGGGTTCAAGCTTGCTATGTTCGTATAAATCTTGAAAGAACCGGGTATCATGCGGTAGATGCAGGTTTTTGGGTTGCTTTGGAGCTAGTCATCCGGTGGATTAGTTTCCCAAATCGATCGATAGATTTATTCACGTGGTAATGTTTGTTCCTTCTTCATGGACCCTGGATCGGCTGTTCAGCCGTATTCGGTTATGTTTTCACGAGTAGATCACGTGCATTATTTATGTCTTAAGTGATGTATGCTTTTAGCTTTCCATATTTAGATTGTATCATGCGGTGGATAGATCTATTTGTGGGAAGTGGTACGTTTTACATGCAAATCGTATCATGCGGTGGATAGGTTTGTTTGTCATCGTACCCGACGGGTTTTAAAGTGACTAGACATGCGGTAGACTAGTGCTTTGGATCTATGCATGCTTATTTAATACATGATCATGTCCGTGCTTTACCTTATTTTATTTAATGGGGATCGGTCATAACTTTGCGCCGGCATCTTTGTTTGTATAAAGACCGATCGTTGTCATGCTTACGTCATCTATTCGGCGGTTGTTCCCTTATCCTTTATGGTTGCCCGAATGGTTGTGGCTCTCTCGACGATAGCTTTGCATAGCTATGTGTTATTCTAATTGGCTCTTTAGCCGCAAATATGGAACTGTCCGGTACCACCCTAAGCAAGTTCCAAGCTTTGGTATTTAACATGTTTTATCTTTTGTTAATTTTCGGGAAAAATTGACCGGCACGTCATTTACTCTCTCGCGTGTGTGAAGCCGGCTTTGTTCGGCTTGTCGTGTGATTGGCGTTGAGTGCACTTTTTGCGTCAACGGACGGTCCTCACAACATCGCGGCGTCCTCCACACCGAGAGTCATCTCGCCGACGGGGAAGTGCAACATGTGCGTCTCCGGTCGCCACCGGTCCAGGAACACGGCGATCGGCGGGGCGTCGTAGTTGAACCGCGTCAACCGCTCCGCCCGGGAACCTCGGGTTGTAGCTTGTCCTCCTCGATCAACCACGCAACAGGGAGAAGTCTGCCGCGCGTAGCCCGAAAAAATATTAATTTACTTAAAGCAATTACTATTGTAAAGAAACGGGAATAAATAATAAATATGAGTTACGTACTTCGGAATCCAACGCGGGTGTATCGGCAGCAACATGCAGGTCGTTCGGCAACGTATCGCGCCTAGCAGACCACCGAGAACAGCAGACACGTACGAGCGGTGGTGCCGGTCCACCGCCTCATCGAACAACTCCGGGCGTACGTAGTCCAGCGGTGCAGCCATAACTGGAAAAACACATAATGGAATCAATTTTCCGATTATACTAATTTTCCTAGAAGTGTAAAACAAATTTAAGCGAATTACATGAATTTAAATAATTTTCTACGAATTTTATAGCAGTTTAATCAAATTATGTCAATTATACTAATTTTCCTAGAAGTGTAACACAAATTTAAACAAATTATGTAAATTTAAATAATTTTCTATGAATTTTATAGCAATTTAATCAAATTATGTCAATTATACTAATTTTCCTAGAAGTGTAAAACAAATTTAAACAAATTATGTGAATATAAATAATTTTCTACGAATTTTATAGCAATTTAATCAAATTATGTCAATTATAACTAGAAGTGTAAAACAAATTTAAACGAATTATGTGAATTTAAATAATTTTCTACGAATTTTATAGCAATTTAATCAAATTATGTCAATTATAACTAGAAGTGTAAAACAAATTTAAACGAATTATGTGAATTTAAATAATTTCCTACGAATTTTATAGCAATTTAATCAAATTATGCCAATTATAACCATTTCCTACAAATTAAAAAGAAATTTAAACGAATTGTGTGAATTTAAATAATTTCCTACGAATTTTATAACAATTTAATCAAATTAGGTTAATTATAACCATTTCCTACAAATTTAAAATAGATTTAAACGAATTATTTGAATTTAATAATTTTCTAAATTTTATAGCAATTTAATCAAATTATGTCAATTATAGCTATTTTCCACAAATTTAAAATGAATTAAAACAAATTATGTGAAATTAAACATACCCAAGTTAACTAAACTAAATTTCAAAACTAAATTTAACTAAACTAGGTTAACTAAAATAAATTTCTAAACTAAACTAATTTGACTTAACTAACTAACTAACTAATCTAAGTTAACTAAACTGGACTAAATTTAGAAACATACCTCAGAAGCGCTCCGAAGAGGTTGAAAGCCGAAGGTTTGGAGGGGAGGAGTGAGGGGCCGTATATAGGCCAACGCGCCGTCGCGGCCCACGGCACCGGGATCTTGACGCCGTGGGCCGTGGCGTAAGGACGTGGCCCCACCCCGCCGCATCGCCCTACCGTTGGCGTCTCCCCTAACGTCGTGGCCCACGGTGGCGGGAATTCCAAGCGCCGTGGGTCACGGCGCCGGATGTACATTTGTTGAAAATTTTGATTCGACCATTTATTTTTTGAAAATCATGACAACGTTGAAGTATAAGTGAATTGCCCACCTTTCCCTATCGCCCTAAGCTTTTGGGTTGAATTGGTTGGTGCATGCAACTCAATATGGTACAAGAGCCGCAGGTCTCGAGTTCGAATCCCGCGGCGCGTTAATTAAAATAATTACGGCTCACTCCAAATTCCACGTATGCGGCTCCGTGGGAGCCCCGCACGTGAGGGGGAGTGTTGGAGTATACGTGAATTGCCCACATTTCCCTATCGACCTTAAGCTTTTGGGTTGAATTGGTTGGTGCATGCAACTCAATATGGTATCGAGCCGGAGGTCTCGAGTTCGAATCCCGGCGGGCGCGTTAATTCAAATAATTACGGCCCACTCCAATATTCCACGTATGCGGCCCGGGGGGCCCGCACGTGAGGGGGAGTGTTGAAGTATAAGTGAATTGCCCACCTTTCCCCATCGCCTTAAGCTTTTGGGTTGAACGGTTGGTGCGTACGCAACTCAATACGGTACTGCAGCGGAGGTCTCGAGTTCGAATCCCGGCGGGCGCGTTAATTAAAATAATTACAGCCCACTCCAATATTCCACTTATGCGGCCCGGGGGAGCCCGCACGTGAGGGGGAGTGTTGGAGTATAAGTGAATTGTCCACCTTTCCTTATCGAGCTAAGCTTTTGGGTTGAATTGGTTGGTGCATGCAACTCAATAGACACGTTAAAATAAAAAAAAATCCAGAACTTAACAATGAGAGCTCTGCACAAAGACCGCAGGTCAGAAAAAAAAGTATCGGTCCATCGCCAATGCAGATCTGCGTTCGGAGTTGGTGTCTCTGTCCTTGCTCATGCGCATCCATTGCTTATGTCTTGCGTCCCAGCCCATACCGAGTACATTGGAATACTACCATTTATTGTGGTCCATTGCAATCACCACTCTCTCAAATTCCATTCCAGCATTAACAGGAAAAAAATGTTGCTGCAACATGTAATTGTCAATAAACAGGCAGGTTAACAATGAGACCTCTGCAGTCTGAACAAGACCGTGCTATCCAAAGCCTTGCAGGGTCACCCTGTACCTACTACCTAGTACTGTAGTACATACACAGAAGAAAATTCAGCACTTTCAGTTCACATATGCAGCAGCTTGGACAGCTTGACGCACAACAATATGAGTACGTTGGATTGTTGATCTATTCTAACGCCAATGTTGCAAGTACCAAGTTATTTCTTTGGTCATGTAGGAAAACACATCTTGAAATGAAAGTGCTAGCTGTGTTTTTCCTCTATAGGCCAAATTTCTTCAGCTTGCATTCTGGGGCTTCTTTTATGCTCAAAACCTTGGACTTCGGCTTGACTTCTTCACTGGATATTATATTCGAAATTAAGTGTATGTTGTAAATTTTACCATGGTCAAAATAATCCATCATTTGCAGGTTTGGTAATAACGATCCTACAAGGAAGTCACACCTCATCAGGAGTCAGCATTGGGGAGTTAGCATGATTCGAAATCAATCATCAAGGATGGTAATATTACAAACCTTGGTGAGAACTTTCATCAGGTACGCAAATCTGCTATTTCAAGCACACCAGGCTCCTGATGGCATATTTCTGGGTCTTTGGTTCTGGCAGATGAGGGCCTGATCATAGATGATGTTAGAATTTATGCATGCAAATCAACACCAAATTGAAGAGTACATATAAATGGCATCCGGTAGTACTTAAAGATTTAAAGGAAAACTAGAAAGACGTAAGACATGTCGACAAAACAATGCATACTAGTATGCAATGGAGCTGAAGAATTTGCAATTACAACCATGGTAATGAGCAGCAAAGATCATCGTATAGTTCAATTCTTTTGTAGGGACAAAAAAAAAGAGGAGATATACAAGGACGACTAAAGTGCAGTATTTTGGTACCTAAACTTGTTGATCCAGTTGTACATGAATGTGCAATACGCGAAGTTACAGGCTAGCTAGATGTTCTCTAAACACCTGTAAATTTCTTACCACTAAATCCTACCACGTCACACCACGTCATTATAGTAACTAACAGAATGTTTAAGCAGACAGTTGTGCTAGGCAACACCAATTCAGCACCTAACCATTTTTTAAAAGAAACTAAGAAACTAGAGATTACCTGTGAGATGGGCGTCTAGATCTGTCCAGTCGAGGTAATCCAAACGGGTCTGTAGGCTCGACGGAAGCAACTTTATACCATCACAATGTTGAATCAAAAGAACTCTAAGAGATGAGTATGCTTGAGGTTCATCCGGTAAGGATACCAGTCCTTTGCATTTACGAAGCCTGAGTTCTTCCAGCGACCGGAGGTCTCCTAAGCAAGTTTCCAGTGATTCCAACCTACTGCAGTTGACAATAGTTAATTCTTGGACGGCATCTAGGTGTCCTGATAGGGATTGAAGGTTGCCGCACCCATAAATATTCAAGGTCTTGATAGATGGAGGAAGATTGGAAACCTCTGACAAACCATGGCACCGCCATATAATTAGAGATTCTAGGCATGGAAAAGGAAGGAAACGATGGTTGGCTGCAGATGAAAGCTTCAGTACAGCTGTTGACGTTGTGGCGTCACTGCTGCTGCACCCTGGAATTAGTTTCAGCTGTACAACACCTTCTCCACTCACCAACCTCGTATCCTTCTGCTGATCGAACACGATGGACTTAGTTTTATCACACCTTACAATATATAATGTTTTGAGAGATGCTGGCAGATTGGGGACCTCTACCAAAGACGTGCAATCATGTATCTCTAGAGACTCCAGACATGGCAGGAGTCCACCCCGTTCAGGAGCAGATTGGTCATCAGAAGCTTGTGTGCGTCCTGTCAGCTTGCTGCATCTGTAAATCGATAGCTTCCTCAGGCATTCCAGGACCTGGAACACGTTCTCTGGCCAGTACTCAAGAACATCGCAATCCAAAATTTCCAATTCTACTAGCTGTGTGAAACATGTCCACAAATCCAGTGCACTTGAGTGGGAGGAGAAAAATAGGTCGCACCGAGATAAACTCATAGCTGGCAGAGCGAGTGTACCATTCCATTTCTTCTTGACACGCAGCAGTGTTGTTTCTGTTTCCTCGGTTGACACATCCAGATTCAGACGGGACAATGAAGGAATGCATCTGCTAGCTGCCTCTAGGGATATTTGTTGTTTATCACAATGTATGAATAATTCACTTAGCTTCGGTGCTTCAGGTAGATCAGTCAACCTTGGGCAGCTATCGATATCCAAGCTCTGCAGAAGAGGAAAGGTTATCTCTTCTCCTGGAGTTCCTTCGGTTGCCCCCCACCTCTCAAGGGCCCACAAATCACGTAAGTCTAGTTTCCTCAGTGCTGGAAATGCAGAGCGGCAGCACACAGACTTAGCTCCGTCACATGATTGTTTAACCAATAATGACCCTTTTGGTAGAGCACTCAGGCTGTCACAAGCCCAGATTGACAGTTCCTCGAGCTGAGGAAACGTTACCTCTTCACCTGAAATTTCTTCGCCTGCCTCCCATCTTTCAAACATAGTCAACAATGCTAACGTCATTTTCCTCAATGCTGGAAATGCGGAGCGGCACTTCATGTCAACTCTGCTAATCACTGATGCAGCCTTTGGTAATGCAGTCAAACTTTCACAACAATTAATCTGCAGCTCCTCAAGCTTGGGAAACATCGGCTCTTCTCCTTGTACCTCCCGTGTCTCCCACCATGCCTCAAAATTTGCCAATTTTTCCAAGATAAGCACCTTTAGTTTTGGAAATGTGACGGATGTACCACCGTTGCACAAACAACGAAAACTCTCCAATTTCCGCAGCTCAAGAATTTCCAGAGCTGGTAACTGCTGCCAGAGTGCAGGAAGCCTCTTGAGCTCTTTGCAACCAAATAAGACAAGCTCCACCATGCCACTCAACGTACTAATCCACGCTGGGAAGGTACTGCTCCCAAAACGATTTATCCTCAGAGCCTTCAACCCATCATGGGGTTTAAGACCTTCCAGCACCTCATTATTATGATTATTCTGTGCTTCTTGCTCACTATGGGTCCAACTCCAACATAACTCCAGTTCAGTCAGTTTTTTCTTGTTTCCAAGACCTGCTGCTTGTGCATCTGCTCCTATCACATTTTCAAGCTGACTTAGCTTTAGTGTACCACCAAGGTCCAAATTCTGCAGCTCACCCACATTACTGCAATCGGAGTCAGCACCTGCTACAAAGTATGTAAGCGTCTGTAGGGAAGTTAGGCGTCCCAGCTCTACAGGCATGCTTTTCAACTCTTGACAACCGTGAGTGTAGAGGTGACGGAGGGAAGTCAAATACTTCAGTCCTTTTGGAAGTTGTTCAAGCTTACAACAATAAGAAAGGTTCAGTGTTTGCAGAAGATATAGGATGCTAATGTCTTCAGGAAGTACTTTAATATCACTTCTCGAGAGATCAAGATACCTCAGGTGATGAAGATATTTCGGTCTTAGGCATGAACCTTGATCTATCTTCAAAGCTCTGATAGCATTGTATTTTGATAAGATCTTCATATCTTCTTTTACAGATCCATCACAAATCAGTGTTTGGAAAGTTGGAGATCCTTTCTCTAGGGAAGCATTCAGAAGATTTTCTGGTCGACGGATTGACAAATACAAGTGACGAACAGAACGAACATCCTCTCTTTCGCTTGGGTGTGTAGCTATTATTGCAGCACATTCTTCTCCCATAGCAGACTGTGCAACATCATGCATAAGGTCATGGATCTTACAAGTAATTCTAGAACAATATCTGTGCTTACTATCCTCTCTATAAATAGAATAGTTTTTGTCAACAAATGGGACAGACTTCAAATCCTGAAAAAATGACCTTGACTTCAGCTCATTGAAAATTCTTTCTCCAAAGGTTTCAGGACACACTTTTGATAGCTCTGGGATAAAACCATTGGCCATCCACAAGTGGATTAGCATTTGCATGTCAATCTCATAATCCTTGGGAAACATAGCACAGAAAGCAAAGCATTGCCGCATATATGATGGCAAGCAATTGTAGCTGAGTTTAAGTACTGGTAAAATTCCATTTTCCTCATCACAAATCGTGCTTCCATTTATTACATCCTCCCATTCTTTCTTGCTAGTCTTTGTACGCAATATAGAGCCCAATGCTGCGGCCGCCAAAGGAGAGCCAGAACATCTCTTGGCAACTTCACCAACCATGTTAACTAGTTCACCAGGCCATTCATTTTCTTGTTTTGAACCAAATGCTCTTGTCCTGATAATTTTCCCTAATGACTCTTCATCCAAGCTTCCAAGTGTATAGACTCCTTCCATTGTACTTCTACCCATCATTAGTTTGGCAACCGCTTCATCCCGAGTTGTTGTCAGCACCGAGCTACCACTGCCACCATGCTGAAGGTAGGACTTCAGCCTTTCCCACTTGCTGGGCTCATCGCGGTTCCAGACATCATCCAACACAAGGAGGTACCTCTTCCCACTCACTGTGTTTTGAAGCTTCTCCAGTGCTGAACTTCCACTTGCTTCACAACCATGCCCTTTCACTATTCTGTTAGCCAGGGAATCCACATCAAAGTCATCAGAGACACACACCCAGAGCCGCAACTCGAAATGCTTCTGAATTTCTGGGTCATTGTAAACAATCTGTGCTAAGGTGGTCTTGCCCAACCCCCCCATTCCAACTATCGGAAGGACCATGAGATCCTTACTGCTGGCTCCAGCAAGCAATCTATCAACAAGATCCTTCTTCTCTTTGGCTCTTGATTTGCTGGCAATCTCCACAGAATCCTTGGGGGTGGAAGCATCCATCTGCCTCCATTGCATGGGCATTGCTGGCTGCGGTTTGAATTTGAACCTGAAGGCATTCATCTCTGAGATGAGGTCATCAATTTCTTGCAAGATCACACAGAGCCTTTTTGCCATCTTGCAACGGAAAACGACACGGTTGTGAGAAGGGAAGAGCTTTATTACATCCATGCCGAGCGCCTTGTAGTGGCCATCCGCCTTGGCTTTGCGGCGCAGCGCCTCGTACTTGAACTCGTCGAGGACATCATTCGCCTTGTAGGCAACCACCCTGACCTCCTCCAGCCAAGCTTTCGCCCCTTCTCTGTGCTTCGCCGCCTGCTCCTCCGCGTCGGTGATGACGTCGAGGATTGCTAGCAGCTTGCGTTTCAGGAGCTTGTGCTGCTCCTCCATGCCCTCCATCACCTGGTACTGATCCAGGAGATAGCTGGAGGCCTTTTCCTTCACCATGGACACCAGTGGCTTGATCACCATGGTGGTCAGTATCTCAGCCATGGCTACACTGGGAGCTCCAAAGCACACTCAGGCAGTGGACAGGGAAACACAGTGTTGCGGGATGGAGAGGGAGAAGCTAGACAGTGGGCCTTATAAGCTGCTTTTGTGGAAAATGGATAGTGCGACTGCAACTGCAAGCATTGACCTTCGACAAGCAAAGTGGTGAAGTGGATGCGTGAGGGCATGTGCACTTTGCAAAAGTTTTGGACCATCCATTAGAATCTCGAGGCCAGGAGAAAAAAGAATACTGCTTCCCGAGAATGCATCTCAAGGCAAATAGTTTGCTCAATGCATGTCATGTTTTGTTTATAATGTCAACTCGAATTATTTTTGCAGGATCAAGGTATGGAAAGATTCTCAGCTGACCAAGTGGACAACTCTCTAAGATCCGTTACACCCATCTCCTGGTTTGTTTTATGTACAACTCGAATAGCATGTATGGCCGAAGAGTCAATAGCTAATCCCTGTGTTCAGAGATGTTTTATGCATTGACACGTCTCTGGTAAAAGCGTGTGGCCACAATTTGAGCAAACAGGGGATGAACTGTGACTGTGCGTCCAGTCTGCGGTATACACAAGATTACAGCAACATCACAGGGCATTTGCAAGGAGATAAAGAACTAATATAAAGAGTACAGTTGTACATTGCCTATTGTGTGCTCGGTTTCCTTCTCTGTTAATTAACACAAAGCGGCATTCTCTGACATGGCCTGGCAATGAATAGATGGGCAACAGTTGCAATGTTGAGGCTGCACTGGAGGTCCAAGAAGAACTGTGAAGGGAGGCCCTTGGTGAATAGATGGGCAACAGTTGCAATGTTGAGGCTGCACTGCCAGAAGAATTGTGAAGGGAGGCCCTTGGTGAATATGTCCGGGTACTGTGAAGAGGACAACAGTTGTAGAACACACGCCCAGTGTCTCCTGACGGAAGGAGGCACCAGGTCACAAGACTGGATCATGCCCTTCCTGGCCTTGAGGAGGGAGAAGGTGCCGAAAGGGATAAGGCCCCAATGCCCCATTGCTACTGGAGGTTCAGTCCTCTTGATGGACGTCAAGGTTGTGAAGGCAAAAACTGGGCAGTCAGTATAGCACCACAAGAGCAGGGAGCCATATGTGGCCAGTCCTCGTGAAAACAAAAACGGCTTCTGCTCCCAAGCCACTGCAGATAAAAAGGGTTTTGTTTAGACTTTACATATAGGAAGATGCAACAGCAAATCAGACGAATATAGCAACTTGCTATGACAACATAATTTCGGCAGCCACTATGTGATGCAAGTAGTTACCCATGTTAGCATTGAGTTGGAGATTTCTTGTCATATCTTGTGAGAGAAGGAAGAGCAAACTATTGCCTCATGGCGCTTCTGCTCTCTCGCCACCACTTCTTGATCCTGAGGCCAGCACCTGAGAATGCTAAAAGCCTTCTCTGTATACCTCCCCATTGCTAACTTTCCAGAAAGCATTAGAGCATCAGCAATTCAGCATGCAGGTGGTGGCGAGAGAGCAAAATCAGCCCTAGTGGAGAAGCAAAATGACTGCCATGTTGAGCTTCCCGCAGAGTACTATCTTTTGTTGTATTGAGGGGACCTGCTCCAAGGGAAGCTGTGCCCCATATCCCCTATGGCTACCATGCCACCACTTGATAGACCATACCATACATCAGAGTTTGAGCTGAAACTTTGTATGGTTCCTACTTTTGTGCTCTTGGTTTAAAGAAAAATATCAGGGAGAACCATGTTTTAAAAATAATTTAGATCTTCTACAATTATATATTGATAGTATATGTCTTGTATGGATAATATGCATAACCGACATGACACATGAGAAAACCATGGAAAATTAATTAGTTAAACAAAAAAAAGGCTGAATTGGACAATGTGATATGTGGAATTAACGAACATAGCTTTTATAGAATGTCTAGGGTTCTCAAAATTATTAAACTTCAAGATCAGAAAACGGACATAATTTTCCTCAATGTTAATATTTGAAAATTCTAGTGCTCTCAAATTGAGTCAAACATTATGTTTATTAAAAAAAGTTCCTAGGTGTCCACCTGAAGGCCTCTAGCATTCTCAAATTCAGTCAAACTTGACATTCAGAACAAAAAGGCAATGGTCTTTCCCCAAATTTAAATAAATTGATTCACATCAAAAGCTGAATGTTACATCTTTTTATCTCCACTATACTATCTATTGAGGTATGTAAATTGTAATGGCCCTTTTGCATTGAAAATAACCATTAAGGTATTGCATCGTAGCAGTCTGGCAGACTATTTAAAGCAATCACATATTCAGCACACCACTCGTATAACAAATAAAGTCGATATAGTAAAGGATATCTGGAATATTTACCTGCACATATCTCTTGAGGACACTGGGTGACACATGGAGCTTTGCCTACCAAATTGAAGTTTATTTCCTTGGAGTTGGGCTATTGGCATGCATTTGTCAACTAAAACCTGGTTTCTTCGATTAAGCTCTGTCCTGGAGCCTTATTCACACTCATTGTCCTAATCAGTCTCCAAACCTCCCCTGCCTCCTCCCACCATTCTCTTTCAGCATAAAGATTGGCTAACAGGGTATAGTTCCCTGCGTTCCATGGTTCGAGATTGATAACCTCTTTCAGAGCAACCTCAGCAATGACAATCCCAGCATGGGCAGGACATGTGCTTAGAAGGGCTCCCCATATTGCTGCATTAGGCTTCATTGGCATACCTTGAATCAGTGCATATGTCTCCTCCAGAAGACAAGACCTTCCAAGTAAATCCACCATACACCTGTAGTGCTAAATTGCTGGCTCAATGGCATGTTGTGTTTGCATGCTATAGAAGATCTCCCCGTCCAAGTCCTACTACTCCCGCATGCACACAGCACCCAAGCACTGCCAAGAACATCAGAACATTATGCTCGATTTCTTGCCGCTGCATCTCTTGGAACAGCTCACTTCCGTCAATTCCATGACCATTCGTCGAGAATGATCATCGTGTTCCAGCTCGCCACACCGCACCACTGCACCCCCTCAAATACCTCCGATGCGCTACAGACATCACCACACTTGCAGTAGATACCCACCACCGCATTCGCATACTCATGTGCTCACCTCCCCGCCCCAACATTTCCAGTCCCCCCACAAGCCCCTAAACCCTAAATTAACATCCACCACACTTACACACTGCCATGCCATCACGTCCCGCACCGTGCACACCCGGCGACCATAAGGTTCCAAGCATGAAACCACGCTCCTCAGTCCTCCTGGATCGCCTGTACTGCTGCATTTCATCGAACAGGTAGCGCGCCGCATGGATGTCCCTGGCCTTGAGGCGCGCCGTGATGAGGGTTGTTGTACGCTACCGCCCAGGCGCCCACATGTTCTTTTGGGAGGATTTCGTCCAACAAGACGCCGGCGTGGCGGCAAGCGCGAGGGAGGTGGCGAAACCGATGGTGTGGTTGGGGGAGGAAGCCGAGGCGGAGGAGTATCGAGTGGAGAGCGGGTAGGAGCTGCTCGGAGGAGGCGCAGTCGATGAGGGGAAGGAGGCTGAGGCGGTCGGTCAAGCGCGTGGACGCCGCGGGGAGCGGAGAGGAGGTGGAAGCCATCAGGTGGCGAGGAGGATGCGGAGAGGGCCTTAACGGCGGCGTTGAGGTTGAGGAGCGGGAGAGGCGGCAGGGGGTCAGGCGGAGGTAGGTGGCGGATGAGGGCAGCGCGGGCGGTGGCGGCCTGGCGGGAGCCGGGTAGCAAAACAGAGGATGTGGATCGAGACAGGCAGACGGTGAATCGGCGAGGCATTGCAGACGGTGAATTGGCGAGGCATATACCAGGCATATACTAGGTAATTTGATCAACAAGACCTCTGCACAAGACAGACCGTGCTATCCAAAGCCTTGCTGGATCAGATACCTACATGACATCGGGATAGAGTTCAGAACTTCAGTGCATACCAAGAAGTAGCTTAAACAAACACAGTTTGCCGAACAACAAACAACACGAGTAGTATGTTGGGCTGGTAAGTGTTGATTCCGTGGCAAGCATCTTCCGCGATCTTGTAGGGAAAAACATCAAGAAATGAAGTGCTAGCTGTGTTTTGCGTCTGCTGGAGCAGCTGAGCAGACACGAACTCAAAAATATGCCGCATAGTACAAAAGAAAAATGACTGATAAAAGGCTGGATCATGGAGCTTTATATGCTAAATTCTTAAGCTTTGTAGCCAGAAACATAAATACTTTGGGCACCATGAACCTCTTGGAAACTTTTACACGTGCCATTTTATCGAGCACCTTTTGAGCACCGGTGGAAGGGGCGGCCGGCCTGCTTGAAGCTGCAACGGAGGCTGTCTGAGGGCGCATCCTCCTGTGGTGGATGCCGCCGCCGCAGACGCCGTGGATTGTATGAGGCGTCGAAGACAGCTTGCTTGCTGCTGGAGTGATGTGCTCGCGACTCGCGAGGTCGCGTTGAACACGTCGTGCATGGCCCGCCGCATCAATGGAGGTGCGCCGTGCGCGGACGTTGCTACCGACAAGGGCATTGTTGTTGTGGCGTGCCGAGGCTCCGGCGCAGCACCACCTTCATCGTCGGCGTTAAGGGCCGAGAAATCGAGCTTCGCGCCGGTGGCCGAGAAATCGAGCTGGGTTCGGTCGGAGAGGAAGACAAATCCGTGTCTCTGCTCTGTTTCCATCCCCCGCTGCTGCTGCTTCTCATGTCTCTGTCCTGTCCCAAATCCCACCCATACAGAGCATGTCACAATTGCTTAACGATGGCTTACGGAAATGCTTGCTGTTTCAGTGCTCCAGAACTAATTATGCATTGGCACTCACCCTCTGCTTTGTTCGACAATTATCATTCTTTATAGTTCCGTTACGGCATTACCTTCAGAAAATGTTGCTGCGAGATGTTAACATCTTGAAGAAACAGGACTTAACAATGAGACCTCTGCACAAAGACCGCAGGTCAGCAAAAAAAAAATGGTACCGGTCCATCGCCAATGCAGATCTGCTTTCGGAGTTGGTGTCTCTGTTCTGTTTCCGTTGCATTGATTGTGTCTTGCGTCCCGGTCCATACTCATGCTGTTATGACCGGCAGCGCGCGACACGTGGCTAGGGGGTCGCGGCCGGCCGGGTGGGCCTAGGGCCCGGTAGGGTTTTATTTCTAAAAGTCTTAGGGGTTTAATTAGAAAAGTGTGAGCGTCATAAATATTCGTGTAAACTCTTCGTTGGAATTAGCGAGAAACAATTATTTGTTTCGGCTTCCCCGAGGAGCGGGAGACCCCAAACCCTAGCCGCCTCCTCCTCCCTGCGCCTACGCCGCCGGCCGCCCGCACCACGGCGCCCCCCGCGCCGCCCTCGCCCGCCGGCCGCCGCCGGCCTCTCACCCTTACGCGTTAAGGGAAATCCCCCGTGGGATCCGTAATCCTATCAACCCGGTATCGGTGATGTCGGGATCCACCTCCGCTACGCCGCCGCCACCAACCTCCTCCGCCGCGCCGCCGCCAACCACCACCACCACGCCGCCGTCCGCCGCGGCGCCGGTGGGGACTCCACGGCGACCTCCCTCACGGTGTCCTCCGCCGCCGATCCCGTGTCGTCGGGGGTGTCGACGACAATCCCCACCCCCGACGAACGACCGAGTTGATCGCGGCGCTCCTCAACCTCTCCTTCGGCGTTACCGCCCGGAGTAGCGCGATCGAGACCCTCCGCACCGAGTTCGGGAGTTCCGTGCCCCGCGACGGCCTCTCCGCCGCCGACGATCACGACGCCGACGGCGCCGGCTCCGCCCTCCCCGACGGCGCCGCCGCCGGGGGGAGGCGCCACCCACGGCCGGCGCCGACGCCATCCGGGGTGCCGCCGCACCTCCCGTCGTTCCCGCCATCGCCCTCGCCGCTCCCTCCGTGGCCGCCGTCGGGCGGCGCCGGGGCACCGGCCCCCCTCGCGGCCACCACGCCCCACGACGGAGCGCGGCGGCCGACGCCGCCGATCTCCACCACGGCGTCCGCGGAGGTGCGCCGGCGTCTCGGGCGTCCGCTACGGCGGGGTCGATGGGACTTTCGTCCCGTCCACCTCCGCCGCCGTCGGGGACGCTCCGGAGCCGACCGCCGGCGGGGCGGCACTGGACATCACACAGGGCCAGGCCACCCCGCGCTTCTACAAGCTGGAGTTCCCCACCTACGACGGCGCGATCGACCCCCCTCAACTGGATCAACCAGTGCGAGCAGTTCTTCAGGGGCCAGCGTACCCTGGCCTCCGACAGGACGTGGCTGGCGTCGTACCACCTGACGGGAGCGGCCGGACATGGTACTTCGCCATCGAACAAGACGAGGGGATGCCGCCACGGGAGCGATTCAAGGAGCTATGCCACCTCCAGTTCGGGCCAGCAGTTCGCGGCTCTCGTGCGGCGGAAGCCGGGACGGCTCCGCTTCACCTCCACCGTCCGAGGACTACGCCGACCGCTTCAACGCGGTCTTTGTGCCACGCGCGGAACCTTGATGCCGTCCAGAAGGCCGAGCTGTTCGTGGGTGGCCTTCCTGACCACATCCGGGTGGACGTCGAGCTGCGTGCGCCAACGGACCTCCCGACGGCGATGTACCTGGCTCGCGCCTTCGAGCTTCGCGCGGCAGCCGTGGCGACCCTACGGCCGCACGAACCCCCCCGCGCCGGCGCGCCGGTGCCGGCCAGCCGCATTCGGCGAGGCGACGCCCGCGCGCCCGGCATTGCCGGCACCGGCGGCGGCACCGGCGAGGGGGCGCCCGCGGGCCCCGCCGCCGCCCCTCCTCCGCCTATCCGCCAGTTCCGCCGCCTCACCCCGGCGGAACAGTTGGAGCGTCGACGACAGGGGCTGTGCTACAACTGCGACGAGCCTTTCGTCCGCGGCCACCAGTGCAAGCGGCTCTTCTACCTGGAGTCGGGCGACTACACGGAGGACGAGGGTGGACTGGACGGTGGGATGGCCGCCGGAGAGGAGGTGGCCGCTCCCGTCGACGCGCTCGCCAACGCCCTAGTCGTCTCCCTACACGCCGTGGCGGGCATCCCGACGGAGAACACGATGGTCGTCCACACCACCATCCAGGGCCAGCGCCTCCTGGCCCTCCTGGATACAGGCTCCACGCACAACTTCATCCAGGGCGCTGCACTGCAGAAGCTGGGCCTCGCGACGGCTGCCGGCGACCAGCTCCGCGTCACCGTGGCAAACGGCGATCGCCTACGGTGCGTGGGGGTCGCACGCGACGTTCCGGTGATGATCGCGGGTGAACAGTACCACATCACCTGCGTCGGCATCGACTTGGGCTGCTTCGACTTCATCCTCGGCGTCGACTTCCTGCGCACGCTGGGCCCCATTACATGGGATTTCGACGCCCAGACGATCGCCTTCACCCGTGCCGGGCGCCGCGTCCTGTGGCACGGCGTGGGCTCCACACCGACACCGCCCCCGCCACCCGTCGCCGCTGTAGCCGCCGCCGATACGGGGCGGCCGCTGCTTGATCGTCTACTTCCCGGCGACACACGCCATCTTCGACGAGCCGCAGGGACCGCCGCCGCGGCCGTACGACCACCGCATCCACCTGCTGCCGGGCACCGCTCCCGTGGCAGTCCGTCCGTACCGGTATCCACAGCTGCAGAAGGACGAGCTGGAGCGGCAGTGTGCGGCCATGCTCGCCCAGGGGATCATCCGTCCGAGCACGTCCCCCTTCTCCGCTCCGGTCCTCCTCGTCCGCAAGCCGGACGACTCCTGGCGTTTCTGCATCGACTACCGCGCCCTCAACGCCAGGACATCTAAGGACAAGTTCCCGATCCCGGTGGTCGACGAACTCCTGGACGAGCTGCATGGCGCCCGCTTTTTCACCAAGCTGGACTTACGCTCTGGCTATCATCAGGTGCGCATGTTCTCGGGCGACATCGAGAAGACGGCCTTCCGCACGCACCACGGCCACTACGAGTTCCTGGTGATGCCATTCGGCCTCGCCAACGCCCCGGCTACATTTCAGGCGTTGATGAATGACGTCCTACGCCCGTACTTGAGGAGGTTCGTGCTGGTATTTTTTGATGACATTCTCATATACAGCTCGTCGTGGGCGAGCACCTCCGACACATCGGCCCCGTCGTCCTCAACGAGCTTCGAGCGCACAGCCTCCACCTTAAGCGCTCGAAGTGCTCGTTCGGGGCCCCGTCAGTGGCCTACCTGGGCCACGTCATCTCCGCCGAGGGCGTCGCCATGGATGCGGACAAGGTGGCGGCAGTGTCAGCCTGGCCGCCACCTCGTTCCGCCCGCGGCCTACGCGGGTTCCTGGGGCTGGCCGGGTACTACCGGAAGTTCATCCGCGACTTCGGCCTGATCGCAGCTCCCCTCACCCGCCTACTCCGCCGCGACTCCTTCACGTGGGACAAGGACGCGGAGGATGCGTTCCAGGCGCTTAAGCGCGCCCTGACGACTGGCCCCGTCCTCCAGATGCCGGACTTCGACAAGCTGTTCCTCGTCGACGCGACGCGTCGGAGTCGGGTTTGGCGCCGTCCTCCACCGGGCGCCGAACCCGTCGCGTTCTTCGACGGACCGTTTGCCGCCCGACATCCGAAGGCGGCGGCATACGAGCGGGAGCTCATCGGGCTGGTTCAGGCGGTGCGCCACTGGCGTCCGTACCTGCGGGGGCGCCGGTTCCTCGTGCGGACGGATCACTACGGCTGAGAAGTACCTCTCGGACCGGCGCCTCTCCACCGTCCCGCGGCATCGGTGGATCGATGGGCCGTTCGGGTTCGACTTCACCGTCGAGTACCGTCCTGGGCGGCTCAACACGGTGGCTGACGCGCTCTCCCGCCGCGACACCGAGCTCTCACACGACGACGCGGCCGGGCTGGGCGCCATGTGCGTCCAGTCTGGTCCGACCTTCGCCTTCATCGACGACGTCCGCCGAGCCACGGCGCGGGCGCCGAGGCGCGAGGACATGCCGCGCGCCGCCCGGGCGCGAGCGAGCTCCCGGCGCCATGGCACTTCGACGACGGGCTGCTCCTGCACGGCAGCCGCATCTTCCTGCCGGACGACGGCGACCTGCGCCACCAGGCCTTGCGCTTGGCACACTCAGCGGGACACGAGGGGGTCCAGAAAACCCTCCATCGCCTGCGCTCCGACTTTTACATCCCGGGCGATCGCGCGCTGGTGCAGGACTGGGTGCGCTCCTGCAGCACGTGCCAGCGCAACAAGACGGAGGCACGACGGCCGGCGGGGCTCCGCGGCCGCCGGGACGTGCCCACCCAGGTGTGGGCGGACATCTCCATCGACTTCATCGAGGGCCTGCCTAAAGTGGCGGGCAAATCGGTGATCCTCACGGTCGTCGACCGCTTCTCGAAGTATGCCCACTTCATTCCGCTGGGGCACCCGTACACTGCAGCGTCCGTCGCCCGGGCATTCTTCGACGACATCGTCCGGCTACACGGGTTCCCGTCCTCCATCGTCAGTGATCGGGACCCCGTGTTCACAGGACACGTGTGGCGCGACCTGTTCAGCATGGCGGGGGTTAAGCTTCGCATGAGCACGGCGTTTCACCCACAGACAGATGGCCAGTCCGAGGTGGTGAACAAGGTGATTGCTATGTACTTGCGGTGTGTTACAGGTGATCGTCCGCGCTCGTGGGTGGAGTGGCTGTCGTGGGCGGAGTACTGCTACAACACCTCCTTCCACACCGCCCTACGTGCCACGCCATTCGAGGTGGTGTACGGCCGGCCCCCGCCGCCCATCCTGCCCTACACGGCGGGGTCGGCCAAGACGGAGGCCGCAGACGCTCTTCTTCGCAGCCGGGATGAGATGCTCGCGGAGGTGCGCCAGCGGCTTCTACAGGCGCAGCAGTTGTCCAAGAAGTACTACGACGCTGCCCATCGCGACGTGGAGTTCTCCGTGGGGGACGGGTCCGGCCGCGCCTGCGCACGGACGACGCAGTCCCTCCACCCTCAGGCGCGCCGCAAGCTGGGGCCGCGCTACGCGGGACCCTTCCGGTTGTGGAGCGCATCGGCACGGTCGCCTACCGTTCGCGGCCTACGGCCGATGCCCGAGTCCACGACGTCTTCCATGTGGGGCCGCTCAAGCCCCACCGCGGCGTCCCCCGGCGACGCCGCCGGAGTTGCCGGCCTTGGTGGACGGGCGGATCACGCCGGTGCGGAGACAAGACCGCAGCCCGGTTACGTCGCGACGTGTGGTTCGTCCGCATCAAGTGGCATGGCACCGGGCGAGGAGGACGCTACGTGGGAGCGACTCGAGGAGTTCCGCACCCACTACCCCGACTTCCGGCTCGAGGACGAGCCGTTTTTGCGCGAGCGGGGAGAGATGTTATGACCGGCATCCGATACGGCGCGCGCGCGACACGTGGCTAGGGGGTCGCGGCCGGCCAGGTGGGCCTAGGGCCCGGTAGGGTTTTATTTCTAAAAGTCTTAGGGGTTTAATTAGAAAAGTGTGAGCGTCATAAATATTCGTGTAAACTCTTCGTTGGAATTAAGCAGAAACAATTATTTGTTTCCGGCTTCCCTGAGGGAGCCGGGAGACCCCAAACCCTAGCCGCCTCCTCCTCCCTGCGCCTGCGCCGCCGGCCGCCTGCACCACGGCGCCCCCGCGCCGCCCTCGCCGCCGGCCGCCGCCGGCCTCTCACCCTTACGCGTTAAGGGAAATCCCCGTGGGATCCGTAATCCTATCACATGCGCATGTCTAAACTATCATTTAATGTGGTGCCTATACTATCGTCTATCTATTATCTTTATACTTGAGTGTTAAAAGAAGCCACCACGTTCGCCGATAGGGTCTAGAATTTCCACGTTAATCCAAAAAAGAGAAGAATATACACCGTTCAATTTTATGAAGATCTAAAGGTCTAGATTAATCATTTAATACATAAATTCGGAATTAAAATAAAGAAATCTAAAGAGTCCATATTCAATACAAATACAATTAATAAATACATAAATTCGGAATTAAAAATAAGAAAAATAGTAGTTGACTAAAAAATAGAAGAGTTTGAAGCATTGGATTTTATGAAGATCTAACGATTCATATTATTATGAAAAAAAGAATTCCCACGTTAATCAAAATGTGAGAAGAGTTTGAACCGCTAGATTTTATGAAGATCTAACAATTCATATTATTCTAAAAAATTGAAATATTTTTTATCCATGATTTCCTTTTACTTGAATACATATGCAATATTTTTTATTGTCTAACATTAGGTGCCGGATTTGAATACCAACTTGAATCTGCATGGATTTTTTTTAATTTCCTAACAAACTTTGGTAAGCTTTTTTAGACTTCCCCTTAATGGATCATGGAGTATGTCACGTACTTGAAATTAAAAGAGGGATATAGATTAACACGTCTACAAATTACATGAAAGCAAGTTTTTTAATCACATGGTATAGGCGCGGTGCTCACATACAACACATACTCGCCCCTCCCTCCATGAGCACTTCCAAATGAGTGAGCCGACAAATCCTTGAGATAGATGAAGTTACCACCGGTCCGACGGTCTAGATCAATCCAAAGAATCCATATCTAATATAACTAATAAATATATATACAGATCCAAGATTTTAAAAAACAAGAAAATTGGAAGCATATTTCTATACGGTGAGAAGAGAAATAGCTAAATAAAATAGTCCATACTAAATACAATTAATAAATAACTAAAATTATTATAAAAAATAAGTAAAGTTAATATTGTGCTTATAAGTAAATATGCTTGATCACCACAAATCGACCGCAAGTATTTGATATGTCCTTAATTCCTTCTGTACCTTTAATATGTTGTGATTTTACGAGCCTATATTGGAACATTCATTTAATAAACATCTCATTTACAATATGATTAGTTAATATCTAAATTTGAATACAATATTATAATATATTTTGATAAACAAGATAAATAGTCAAATCCAATTAGCAGTTATTTGCAACCCAACCAACAACAGTACAACACCCAACACACAAGAGGATCAGAGCTAGCAACTGGCATTGCCGCGAGGTACGACAAGCCCGTCGAGAGGTGTTGGATCCTCGCGCTGGGAGGTGGAGTACCGAGACTCTACACAATGTCAACGCTGAAGACTCAGAAGTCGTGTAATCAAGGTGAGAGAGTTCACTCGACAAAAGTAAGGGAAAAACTGAGAGAGAGATAGGGGTCCTGTGCCACCGCTATATGAGTCCGTCCCTATATCAAGATGAACCTTCAAGATTGCCTATCCTAGCAACCGCCATCGCCACCGGTACGACAAATTGGCCCGGAGGAGTTAGACACAAGGTTAACATCCGAGTCGACTCAAAAGCCGTGAAATCGGATAGGCATAGTTCGCAACAAAAATAGGGGAGAAACTAAGAAGGAGGTGTTGTCGGAAGATGAGGGGGATCGGAGGGACCTATACAACTATTGCATGAGCCAGTACCTAGATTAAGAGGAACTTTCAAAGTTGCCTACGCCAACAACTGGCATCGTAGCTATATACAACGAGCTCGCCGGAAGGAGTTGAATCCACGCGCTGAGAGGTGAAGCATTGAAACTCTACACAAGAACAATGCTTGATTCAGACTCGAAAGCCGCAGAATTAGAGAAGTAGAGTTTGCACGACAAAAGTAAGGGAGAAAGAGGCATTGTCAGGGTGGATGGTGGTGTGTGCGTGTGCGCGTGCACGCGCAAAGAGAGCGGATGGATGAAGGGACTCGTGCTACCGCCGCACTAACATATCCCTAGATCGAGAGAAACCTTCAAGATCGCCTACGCCCATAATTGACATCATTGCCGAGTTCGGCGAACTAGCTAAGAGGAGTTAGATCCACACATTGGGAGGTGGAGCACGGAGACTCTACACAAGGTCGGTGCCTAAGTCGGACTCGAAGCCATAGTATCGAAAGGCATAGTTCACTAGACAAAGAGAGAGATTCGCGGAGGGACCGAGAGATGCCGGAGAGGGTGATTTACGATTTCAATCCAATATACAAAGCTGCGAGCTTGCAATGTATGCGAGGGTGCGATGAAGCGTTGATTGTGTCATTTGCTATTGGATTTCCACCCACCAATCCAATACCACCCAAGCAACAAAATTCGGGTGTACCGATACTAATTTCGAAATCGAGACACTAATATCTACATGAAGGTTGAGTGTTAATGATTTCAAAAGGATGAATAACGAGTCATATATAAGGATAACTTTATCAAATCTAGCCGCGCTATTAGCGCGGGCCAACGTGCTAATTTAATGTAGTCCATTGCAATCACCACTCTCTCAAATTCCATTGCGCATTCTCTATATATACTCCTAAAAAGTATGAAGTGAAGACAAAAACTTGTTACCACTTTCACCGTGAATCCGCCTCACCCGCCGCGCGTCCGCCCCCCCATGCCCAACCAATTTTTTCCATTTTTACCCCTCCTCCCGCACACATCATTTCTTCGTCTCCGAAACCGTCTCCCCCCACTAGCACATCCTCTCCCGCCGCCCCCGCCGCCGCGAGACAACACCCGGCCGTCGCACCACGTCCCGCGGCCCGCCGGGCCATCGCACCCTTCCCCGCCTCCACCATCGCCCGCCCGCCCCTCGCCTCTCCTCCTCCCCGACTACGCACCTCCCCATGACCGCAATCGCCGCCGTCGTCCCTTCTCCCGTCCTCCGTCCACATCGGCACATCGTCGCACCGACGAACGCCGTCATAGGGGTTTCCCTTGCCTCGCATCGCCTTCACAACTCGCCACCGCCGCCACCATCTAGGATTTCCCGTCCTCTCGTCCAATGTCACCACCTCCCGGGGTTCCCTGTTCTCCATCCCATTGCCACCCCGACGACGATATCGTCCATGGGTTCTCTCCGTCCCTACGTCCCCGTCGCCACGCCGCACCATGCTCCGCCGCCGCCGGTGTTTGTACCTCTACTCCCACACCACATCTACATCCCGATCCGCCGCCGCCGCAACATGGCCGCCGTCGCGGCATAGGGTGGCCATCGGCCGCGTGAGGACCCGAAAACCGTGAGGAGGCGTCACCAACAAAAAACGGATCGCTACCATCACTCTCCCCTACCCAATGACCTCGGGAAATGAGGTGCTCCCGTTTTTTCTTATTTGCTTTAATTTCTCCCCGCATCTCTACAAAATCATAGATAAAGTAGTTGAGTTCTTCTCGTTAGTTAGCAATTTCCTTTCTTGCATTCATGTTTGCCCCTATCGATTTGCTAGAGTTGTACGCCCTAACAAGCCATGTTGTATGTAAATTTGAAGTATTGTGTGCATGTTTGTTTACTTAATCCTTCGAGAGGCTAAAGCAAGGTGCCCTAAGCTGGAGTTTGATGCATTACTAATGTTACAGATTCCTAAATTAGATGACACTCGGGTAATTTCTAAATTTCGAATTGAGGATGCTAAATGAATCACGGTGTCCGCAAATGTTTACCCGTTGAGTTTACATGACTAGATTGGCCATGGGCTCATACACACCAAACCATCTACTTACCTAGATATATATTTTGGAATTCGAATGAAATAATTTGTGATCCTAATATAGGTCATGTGGTGGTCGGATTCATGAATCCAAAGCAAGGTGGCAATTACCAACCGGCTTTAGCCTATGAAGGATGAAGTTTTTGGGTAGCCTGGATGAGTTTTTGGGTCCCATTTCAACCCTTGTGATGAAGTATTTATTTGGTTAGTTCGTCATGAACCTGCGAGAGATATTAGTGAGCTCAACATTCAAAAGTCACATCAACTATGCAAACTATACCTTCAATTCGCTTCTATGAAAATCTTGCTCTTTGTTCCTTTTTTCTTCATCTAAGCCGAAGCATGTGAAGTGCGAATCACAAGGCACGGACACACACACCTTCAATGTAGAGAAAATGCCCTCTTTGGTGCTACTACTAAGCATTTCGAAATTTCTAGGGAAAATTGGTAAACAAGTGAGCTATCCTTATATGGAATTACCAATTTTCCCAATAAATGTGAATTACCAGTTGTGTGTTGCAATGGTCATGACGAATATTTTTTTTTGCAAATGATCATCATCATATATATATATATATATATATATATATATATATATATATATATGGTGATACTAAAATGCACCCAGGTGCATTCTGTATAACAAATGCACAGATCCTGCGGTTGCAACTTCGCAGCTGAACCAATTGCAACTTGACAGACCAATTGCAACTCGACGCGAACCAATTGCAACTTGACAGACCAATTGCAACTCGACGTGAACCAATTGCAACTTGACGGACCAATTGCAACTCAACGCGAACCAATTGCAACTAAACCCGCCCAAGCCGCAACTAGGCGCGAACCAATTGCAACAAAGAGACTAACCGATTGCAACCGTGACACTATACTAATTGCAACTTGACGGAACTAATTACAACGAATCGACTCGTTGCAATTGGACACGAACCAATTGCAACTAGACTCCTAATTGCAACCCGACGTGAATAAATTGCAACCGAGAATGAGCCCCGCTTGCAACCGGACAAAACCTAGTTGCAACAAGGGTGGGTGCATTCTCTATACGTAATGCACCCAGTGTGCACTATAGCAAAACCTATATATATATATATATATATATATATATATATATATATATATATATATATATATATATATATATATATATATATATATATATATATATATATATATATATATATATATATATAGTCTTTTCACTTGTTTCAATTAAATTATGATCATAAAGAAATTGTGTAAGTACGAGACATGAATCTCTTATCTCCGATTTATGGCATTTTTACTACTGTATCTTTCATGATTTAATACACCATGTATATATTTGACAAAAAACAGAAGGGTGTCCCTATTAAAAACCTTAGACATGGCCAGATGGTATATCTTTGTTCCAGGTAGAGCTAGACATTGAACTTTCCAGTTTAATTAAATACAATTAAAAGACCAAATATAGACATATCCTTTTTTCCAGGGAGAGGTAGAGATTGAACTTTCCATTGTAAGTGAACATTGCTTACATATTACAGTCTTTTAATTGTAATCCTGAAAGTTGTGAGGCTACATTCCATCACCCAATGGAATACCCAAGGTCAATATTATATGCCTCATCAGCTAAATGATTCACTAAACTTCCTAACTGCATATATGAAATATTTCATAGGTGTGCGGTCATAGGTATAAGTGAACCAACTCTGTTCATGTCTGAATATACCATGCTGGATATGTAAATAAATCTTGTTGCCTGTTCAGATTGATTTTGTAACATTCTCATGATCCTTTTGATGTATGATGCAGTTTCTTGTGCTCACTGGAGAGCACATGATAGTATCAGGATATCCTCACAAAAAAAGAAGATAGTATCAGTATAATTTGAACCATGTATTTGTGCCTACTACATGAACCAAAGACAATAAGAACCATGTGTGTTTAGCTAGCAAGGTACAATAACAGGTTTTGTTGGTATGCAATTTCTCCTCCTCTAGATATGTTCATTTTTTATTAATAATGACAACTTTTGTTACATAGATGTGTTGTGGCTTGTAAATATTGTTATCACTCATGTTAATCTTGAACATGATGATGTTGGTTGGAATTACAGTCATTTGATTTACCATTGTTTTCAAAAACAAATCTTAGTAATATCTCTCAACTTAGATGATTGACATTGATATGTTAAGAAGCCAGCCGTTGGAGGTGTGTGCACTAGATGAAGAAATGTGACCCTGCAATTCACATGTTGATAACCTTTCAGCAATTACAGCCTGCTCAATTGCCTTTTACATCAGTTCACGGGGCCTGCAAGGATAATTGTCTCTGAACCTTGGCAACAACTCAACTTCTTTTTGAACCTTTAGAAACTGTCCGTCCGTTAACATCCAGTGCCCAAAAAAGTATGGAGTTCAATCTTTGAGCTCAATTCGAAATATCCAAATTCACTTTTATTGGTACAGTAGCTGCTGAAACTTGGTAATCATATTTATAGATTCCATTTTGCATGATCCCATCCAAAGTGCTAATGCAAAATTTCTCACAATCATAACTCAAAGTGGGCTACTCAAATATGTTTTCAGTAGCATTTAGAAGGATGAGAAGAAATGAAAGCGAGGGTGATAAGAAGAGTAGCATTTTTTCTGAAGTGAGGTTTCCAAACCTTTTCCCCAGTTGAAACCGGATTAAAATTAGTATAGTTGATCTATAGGAAATAGGTACAAATGCTAGACCGTTATTGCTAAAGAATTATTCTGATTTAACAGGTACAACTAACCTTCCATATTTTAGGTACTGACTATTTTGTCAAAAGAGGGAACAGAGGAAGACCTCTTGTAAATGGATGGTATTTTTCCTCACACTCTTTTCTTTGCATGTAAGATGAATGATTGTGCTTTAAAAATTTGAAACATAAAATACTTTGCAAAATAACCTAATACTCCATGTTAGTAAGTGAACTTCTATGTTGTGTTATTTTTTAATCTATGCCATATTTTTTTAACTTGGATTTTTTTTATACTGTGTTTATTTTTCTACTTACGCTATCTTTTTGTGCTTGAAAAAGCTTTATGATGGACTGATATATTGTGTTTATCAGAAGTTGGAATGCCTTGCTGGCGTATTTCAGAATCACAAGCTCCTCGCTACTGTTATTAGTATGTTGTCAAGCAGCAGTCTAGCATTGACACAGTTCCCTAAAGTATTAACTATAAAATATACATACTTGTTCCATTTGGGTCACGTCGGGTCATTGATATATCTTTTTTGGTCTAATTTGTGGAACATGTGCTACTCGCATGCGTGCCTTGCAAATGGAGATTAGTTTCTCGACAATCTATCATGAACAGAATGTCACAACACTTAATGGCTAATGCACTTTGAAGCTAATATTGCTTGGCCTTATTTGGTTTTGTCATTGTTTTTATGCCTTTCCATATGGAGGGGGTGCGAGCAGAGGAGCAACAGGCTTGTATTTGACTTAAAAAATGGAGGATACATGACCTGAATAATTTGGCATGTGAGGCACCTCTTGGCTGTGCTGCTCCATTTTGATGATTAACAGGTGAGGTAGTGTAATGCATCTCAAGCCACATTGTCCGTTAAAATAGTAATAAGGTCTCCTGGAAGCCTGTAGTTTAAGTCTTTGAATGCCATGGTTGGTGAGTCAGTAGAACTGCAGGGGATCTTGCCAAACCTTTACACAAGTCTTTGAATAATGCTTCACTTTGATTTGCAGGAAGATATAATTGACTATACTTACATGACAATGGCTTTTTTGCAAGATGGTTAATGAAACATAGTATGGTCAATTTTTTTCACTGGAAAATGAATGTCATGCTAGGATGAGTGCGAGCTTAAGATTTTAGCTTCTAAATTGTCTGTAGTTAGGAGAAAGCAGGGATGAATGTTTATTGTTTTCTACTTTTCTAGGGACTATGTTGTCAGCAAATTGCTTCATGTCAGGAAATTCTTGTAATTGAAATTTTCTCATCAATGATATAATATTGTTTGAATGGTGATATGTATTTTTCAACAATATTGCTTAACATTTAGTATTTACATTTATTATTGTTTTTATGTCTGTAGCAACGCACGGGCATGATCCTAGTAATAGGAAAAAAATGCTGCTTCAACATGCAATTTTCACTAAACAGGCAGGTTAACAATGAGACCTCTGCAGTCTGAACAAGACCGTGCTATCCAAAGCCTTGCAAGGTCACCCTGCACACCATTCAATATTTGATAGTACCTAGTACTGTAGTACATACACAGAAGAAAATTCAGCACTTTCAGTTCACATATGCAGCAGCTTGGACAGCTTGACGCACAACAATATGAGTACGTTGGATTGTTGATCTATTCTAACGCCAATGTTGCAAGTACCAAGTTATTTCTTTGGTCATGTAGGAAAACACATCTTGAAATGAAAGTGCTAGCTGTGTTTTTCCTCTATGCTGGAGGCCTGGAGCATGCAACTCTATAGGCCAAATTTCTTCAGCTTGCATTCTGGGGCTTCTTTTATGCTCAAAACCTTGGACTTCGGCTTGACTTCTTCACTGGATATTATATTCGAAATTAAGTGTATGTTGTAAATTTTACCATGGTCAAAATAATCCATCATTTGCAGGTTTGGTAATAACGATCCTACAAGGAAGTCACACCTCATCAGGAGTCAGCATTGGGGAGTTAGCATGATCTGAAACCAATCATCAAGAACAGTAATATTACAAACCTTGGTGAGAACTTTCATCAGGCACGCAATCTGCTATTTCAAGCACACCAGGCTCCTGATGGCATATTTCTGGGTCTTTGGTTCTGGCAGATGAGGGCCTGATCATAGATGATGTTAGAATTTATGCATGCAAATCAACACCAAATTGAAGAGTACATATAAATGGCATCCGGTAGTACTTAAAGATTTAAAGGAAAACTAGAAAGACGTAAGACATGTCGACAAAACAATGCATACTAGTATGCAATGGAGCTGAAGAATTTGCAATTACAACCATGGTAATGAGCAGCAAAGATCATCGTATAGTTCAATTCTTTTGTAGGGACAAAAAAAAAGAGGAGATATACAAGGACGACTAAAGTGCAGTATTTTGGTACCTAAACTTGTTGATCCAGTTGTACATGAATGTGCAATACGCGAAGTTACAGGCTAGCTAGATGTTCTCTAAACACCTGTAAATTTCTTACCACTAAATCCTACCACGTCACACCACGTCATTATAGTAACTAACAGAATGTTTAAGCAGACAGTTGTGCTAGGCAACACCAATTGAGCACCTGACCATTTTGTAAAAAGAAACAAAGAAACTGGAGATTACTTTCAAAATAGGCAGGTAGATCTTTCTGCTCGAGGCAATCCAAATGACTCTGTAGGGTCGGCGGAAGCAACTTTATACCATAACAATTTTCAATCTCAAGAACTCTAAGGGATGAGTATGCTTGAGGCCCATCCGGTAAGGATACTCCGCATTCACGAAGCTTGAGTTCTTCCAGCGACCGGAGGTCTCCTAAGCAAGGTTCCACTGATTCCAACATACTGCATGACAAAATACTTAATTTTTGGACGGCATCTAGCTGCCCTGATAGGGATTGAAGGTTGCCGCACTCATCAATGTTCAAGGTCTTGATAGATGGAGGAAGATTGGAAACCTCTGACAAACCATGGCACCGCCGTATAGATAGAGATTCTAGGCATGGAAATAGAAGGAAGCAATGGTTGGTTGCAGATGATAGCTTCAGTACAGCTCTTGACGCTGTGGGCTCACTGCTGCTGGACCCTTGAATTAATGAAGATGTATCCGGCCGTACAACACCTTCTCCACTCACCAACCTCATATCCTCCTGCTGACCGAATACGATGGAATTAGTTTTATCACAGCTTACAATATATAATGTTTTGAGAGATGCTGGCAGATTGGGGACCTCTACCAAACATTCGCAACAATATATCTCTAGAGACTCCAGACATGGCAGGAGTCCACCCCGTTCAGGAGCAGATTGCTCATCAGAAGCTTGTGTGCGTCCTGTCAGTTTGCTGCATCTCCAAATCACCAAGTTCCTCAGGCATACCAGGACCTGGAACACTTTTTCTGGCCAGTATTCAAGAGCATTGCAATCCTGAATCTCCAAATCGACTAGCTGTGCAAAACATGTCCATAAAGCTAGTGTGCTTGAGTGGGAGGAGAAAAAAATGTCGCAACTACATAACCTCATAGCTGGCAGGGCGAGTGTACCATTCCATTTCTTCTTGAGATGCAGCAGTGTTGTTTCTGTTTCCTCGGTTGACACATCCAGATTCAGACGGGACAATGAAGGAATGCATCTGCTAGCTGCCTCTAGGGATATTTGTTGCTGACCACATCTTCCTTCTATGGATAATTCACTTAGCTTCGGTGCTTCAGGTAGATCAGTCAACCTCGGGCAATGACATATCCTCAAGCTCTCCAGCTGAGAAAAGGTAACCTCTTCTCCAGGAGTTCCTTCGGCTGCCCCCCACCTCTCAAAGGCTGACAAGTCAGATAAGTTAAGGCTTTTCAGTGCTGGAAATGCAGAGCCCCCTTGCGGTAGTGCACTCAGGCTCTCACAACAACTGATTGACAGTTCCTCGAGCAGAGGAAATGTAACCTCTTCTGCTGGAGTGCCTTCGCCTGCCCCCCACATCTCAAGGGCTGACAAAAAAGATAATTCTAGTTTCCTCAGTGCTGGAAATGCAGTGCGGTAGCACACAGTTTCAGCTCCGCCACATGATTGTTTAACCAATAATGAGCCATCTGGTAGTGCACTCAGGCTGCCACAATTCGAGATTGACAGTTCCTCAAGCCGAGGAAACGTTACCTCTTCTCCTGAAATTCCTTCGCCTGCTCCCCACCTCTCAAGGGCCCACAAATTAAATAATTTTAGTTTCCTCAGTTCTGGAAATGCAGTGCGGTAGCACACAGTTTCAGCTCCGCCACATGATTGTTTAACCAATAATGACCCTTTTGGTAGTGCTTTCAGGCTGCCACAACCCGAGATTGACAGTTCATCGAGCTGAGGAAATGTTACCTCTTCACCTGAAATTCCTTCGCCGGCCTCCCATCTTCCAAACAATGTCAAATTTTCTAACGTCATTTTCCTCAGTGCTGGAAATGCAGAGCGGCAGCACAGAGTTTCAGATCCGCCAAATGGTTGTTTAACAAATGACCCTTTTGGTACTGCACTCAGTCTGCCACAATTCAAGATTGACAGTTCCTCGAGCTGAGGAAACGTTACCTCTTCACCTGACTCCCATCTTTCAAACATAGTCAACAATGCTAACGTCATTTTCCTCAATGCAGCCTTTGGTAATGCAGTCAAACTTTTGCACTCCCTAATCTCCAGTTCCTCAACCTTGGGAAATATCGGCTCTTCACCTTGTAATTCATGTGTCTCACACCATGCCTCAAATTTTGCCAAGTCTAATAAGATAAGCACCTTCAGTTGTGGAAATGTGACGGATTTAGTACCACCGCTGCACAGACAATAAAAACTGTTCAATTCTTGAATGTGAAGAATTTGCAGAGTTGGTAACTGCCAGAGTGCAGGAAGCTTCTTGAGCTCTTTGCAACCAAATAAGACAAGCTCCACCATGCCACTCAACGTACTAATCCACGCTGGGAAGGTACTGCTCCCACAGTGATTTATCCTCAGAACCTTCAACCCATCATGAGGTTTGAGACCTTCCAGCACCTCATTGTGATTATTATTCTGTGCTTCCTGGTCACTATCTGTCCAACTCCAACATAACTCCAGTTCGGTCAGTTTTTTCTTGTTTCCAAGACCTGCTGCTTGTGCATCTAATCCTGTCACATTTTCTAGCTTGCTTAGCTCCAGTGTACCACCAAGGTCGTCCAAATCCTGCAGTTCTCTCACATTACAGGAGCCGGAGTCGGTACCTGCCACAAAGTATGTAAGCACCTGTAGGGAAGTGAGGCATCCGAGCTCTGTGGGCATGCTTTTCAATTCCCCACATCCGTGAGTGTAGAGGTGACGGAGGGCAGTCAAATACTTCAGTCCCTTTGGAAGTTGTTCAAGCTTACAACAATAAGAAAGGTTCAGTGTTTGCAGATGATACAAGATACTAATATTTTCAGGAACTGCTTCGATGTCACTTCCGGAGAGATCAAGATACCTCAGGTGATGAAGATATTTGGGTCTCAAGCATGAACCTTGATCTATCTTCAAAGCTCTGATAGAATTGTATTTTGATAAAATCTTCAAATCTCCTTTTACATATCCATCAAATATCAATGTTTGGAAAGCTGAAGATCCTTTCTCCAGGGAAGCATTATTCAGAAGAGTTTCTGGTCGACGGATGGACAAATACAAGTGACGAGCAGAACGAAAAATATCCTCTCTTTCACTTGGGTGTGTAGCTATTGCAGCACATTCTTCTCCCATAGCAGACTGTGCAACATCATGCATAAGGTCATGGATCTTACAAGTAATTCTAGAACAATACTTACGCTTATTATCCTCTCCATGAATATAATATTTTTCGTCAAATGGGACATTTTTCAAATCCTGAAAAAATGACCTTGACTTCAGCTCATTGAAAATTCTTTCTCCAAAGGTTTCAGGACACACTTTTGATAGCTCTGGGATAAAACCATTGGCCATCCACAAATGGATTAGCATTTGCATGTCCATCTCATAATCCTTGGGAAACATAGCACAGAAAGCAAAGCATTGCCGCATATATGATGGCAAGCAATTGTAACTGAGTTTAAGTACCGGTAAAATTCCATTTTCCTCATCACAAATCGTGCTTCCATTTAGTACATCCTCCCATTCTTTCTTGCTGGTCTTGGTACCCAGTACAGAGCCCAGTGCTGTGGCGGCCAAAGGAGAGCCAGAACATCTCTTGGAAACTTCACCAACCATGTTAACTAATTCACCAGGCCATTCATTTTCTTGTTTTGAAGCGAATGCTCTTGACTTGATAATTTTCCCTAATGACTCTTCATCCAAACTTCCTAGCTTATAGGCTCTTTCAGTTGTACTTCTACCCATCATTAGTTTGGCAACCACTTCATCCCGAGTTGTTGTCAGCACCGAGCTACCACTTCCACCATGCTGAAGGTAGGACTTCAGCCTTTCCCACTTGCTGGGCTCATCGCGGTTCCAGACATCGTCCAACACAAGGAGGTACCTCTCCCCACTCACTGTGTTTTGAAGCTTCTCCAGTGCTGAACTTCCATTTGCTTCACAACCATGCCCTTTCACTATTTTTTCAGCCAGGGAATCCACATCAAAGTCATTAGAGACACACACCCAAAGCCGCAACTCGAAATGCTTCTGAATTGTGGGGTCATTGTAAACGAGCTGCGCTAAGGTGGTCTTGCCCAACCCACCCATTCCGACTATAGGAAGGACCATGAGATCCTTACTGCTGGCTCCAGCAAGCAATCTATCAACAAGATCCTTCTTCTCTTGAGCTCTTGATTTGCTAGCAATGTCCACAAAATCCGTGGGGATGCAAGCATCCGTCTGCCTCCATTTCATGGGCATTGGCGGCTGCGGTTTGAACTTGAACCTGAAGGCATTCATCTCTGCGATGAGGACATCAATTTCTCGCAAGATCATGCAGAGCCTTTTTGCCATCTTACAACGGAACACAACACGGTTGTGCGAAGGGAAGAGCTTTATTACATCCATGCCTAGCGCCTTGTAGTGGCCCTCTGCCTTAGCTTTGCGGCGCAGCACCTCGTACTTGAACTCGTCGAGGACATCATTTGCCTTGTAGGCCACCGTCCGGACCTCCTCCAGCCAAGCTTTGGCCCCTTCTCTATGCTGCGCCGCCTGCTGCTCGGCGTCGGCGATGACGTCGAGGATGGCCGGCAGCTTGCGCTTCAGGAGCTTGTGCTGCTCCTCCATGCCCTCCATCACCTTGTACTCGTCCAGGAGGTAGCTGGAGGCCTTGTCCTTCACCATGGACAGCAGTGGCCCGACCACCATGGTGGCCAGTACCTCAGCCATGCTACGCCTGGAGCTCCAAAACAAACGCACAGTAGAAAGGAAAACACAGTGTTGTTGGGTGGAGAGAGAGAGAGAGAGTAGCTGGACAATGGGTTTGAGAGCTGCTTTTAGGGAAACTTCAGACTGAGCATTCACGACCTTTAAGGAGTCAAGTGGTTGTGTGTTACAGCTGCATAAGCTAAGAAAAATTTTCAAACCATGTGAGATGCGCACTCACTTGTAAGTGCTATCCGAGTAGGCACAGGCATATATTCACCCTAACTTTGCAAGAAGGAAATTCAATGACAGATTCCACGTCATTATCATATTGTGTCGAGTCGAGCATCTTTGCCATCGATCTGAGGGCCACTCTTCATGTGCACCCTCTGATTCCTTGTCATTACCACGCTTGCTTTATGCGCACCCTCTGATTCCATGTCATTATCATGCTTGCCTTATGTGTGCTTGCTTTATGTGCACCCCACAAAAAGCTCAAGGCCAAGAACAAAGTATTTCACCTCAACCAGCATAGGTGTGATGACCAGAAGGTTTGAAAGGTTACAGATAAGGGCCGAAAGAAGGAATCCATGCTGGTAGGGCTCAATGGTTGATGCTGTCTTCAGGTGCAGGTATGTGAATGCTGCCACAGATATCACTGAATACACTGATATCAATATGAAGCACGCCGGGAACATCTTACCTGCAAGACTCCCAAATTGGTGCCTCGGCTAGTTCCTTTAGACCAAAAAAAGATTTTTTTTTTAAACACTATATAGAGGTCCATGCTATGTTCTGAATGGAATAATCGACCTGCACACGGTCAAATCCACACATGATGCCATTGCAAGAGCAATATATGCTAGGCTTTAGTTTTGCGGTGGGCTTCTCTGTTCTCACTATAACAAGGTAATATGTACACTGTACAAAAAAGTTGAAGGTATAGTCGAACGCCTGGGTAATTATCTTCTAGACTTTAAGACCGTGCAAAACATAATACGTATAATCAACAAACAAAGGAACTCGCTTGCCAAATCGCAGCAGTAGCTACCACTACCAGGACTTTCAGAATGTTTTATGGAAAAATGGTGACAGGATTCATCACAATATCCACGAGCTTAAATCAGACGTTTCAAGATAAATCTAGCACCTAAGGGCTCTCTTTACAGCTATCCCAATTCATAAAGTGACTTTTCAGGACGAATGGTTACCAAATTAAGACGCTGATCCAGTGGGTTCGTGAGGACCGAAGAACTATCATCCAACTAAAACTTGCATGACTCCAAGGGCAGATTCATGAGGCTTGTCATCTCACAATCACAATCTCAAATTCAGTAGGGAGAAGATCTACTAATTTTCCTCAGAATGCTCCCTGAATTGGATCGCGACCAATAATCGCGATCCGAATATTTTCAGAACAGACCCTAATATTTTACATATACCCCCTGAACTGGATCGTGATTTGCATCGCGATTATTGATGGCGATCCGGATATTTGCATTTAGGCCCCTCGTCGGGTCCGGACGCTTGGCGGCGGAGGACCGAAGCAGAGACGAGGCCTCCGCCGGCCAACGGAGCTAGCAACGAACTGACCCCAAAGTTCCATCGAACCGACGGAGCGAACGAAGTGGCGGCGGCGGCGCTTGCTTACCTGAACTGAAACATGATGGCCCGCCGATGAAGGCAACCCAGAGGCCGGCGCCCAATGCGGTGGCCGCCGATGCGCAGCGCGGAGACGACCGCCGCGTCAAGGAACGACACCGCCGTCACCGCGCCGCCCACCGCAGAAGGCCCTTGGAGCTCGGAACCGCAGCTGCATCGACGGTGGAGACCGGAGAGGATCTTGGGTGCGAGCTGAATGGGAGGAGAGGAGCTCTGGGCTTGGAGAGGAAGTGACGACTAGCCGGAGAGAAGCTTGGAAGGGCCGGGGACCTTTGCCGTTGACCTTCCAGAAAGAGTACATGCTTCTTTGCTCGGAAAGCAGAGGCTGTTTCTTTCTCTCATTTTGTTAAAAAAAATGGGGAAATGAGTATAGCACACTGGAGGTCCCCGACCGTGCCGTTGTGACGTGGCGGTCCCTAAACTCGCAAAACAGGCGTTTAGGTGCCTAAACATTGTTCCGGTTCTACTGTAGTCCAAGCCGGTGCCGACGCGTGTGGAGATTAAGCAAATAACCCCCTCCACGCCATTAAGTCGTACGACGCTGTCCGGTAACCGTCCAACGCCGTCATCTGTCGCTCAGGTCCTCATCGCTCCTCTGCCACAACGCCTCAGCCGGTTCAGGTCTGCAGCGCCGCCGATGCTACAGGTCCTCATCGCCTCCACCACCTGCGCTCCCGGTCTGCAGCGCCACCGGCGCTCGAGGACTGCAGCGCCGCCACCGCTCCAGGCCTGCAGCGCCGCCGCCGCTTCATGTCTCTGCGGCGCCGCCGCCACTTAACAAATCCAATCAGTGCTGAATGAATTCAGCTGATACATGACAAATGCAGTAAAATGACAAATGAACAAGTGCAATTGAAGCATATAACAGCCGCAACATTGTTGGAAGAACTGTGGCAACGAAGCACATGAACATGTTAATAGGCAACAAAAACAGCAGAGTAGACACATTTCCCATGACATGAACCTACATCTTCATAGTTTGATGCTTACCAATTCCTACCATAGAGTACTTCTTAACATAAGTAATAGATGAGCATCTTAACAGTTTGATGCTTACAAACTCCTAGCTGCTGCACATGAGCATCTTAACAGTTTGATGCTTACAATAGTTTGGGCACATAACAAAAGACAAACAACAATATACTTGAACCAACTCTACTAAAGGGTGGGCACATTTCAAGTGCTTGTCCCTTCACCTTGATTATTTATAGATTTCTTCGTAGCCCTTGGCTTATTGGTAGGAGGTGGCTTCTTTGGTGCAGGTGGCCTCTTCCTAGCACTTGCTGCTTCCCTGCCAGCCTTGGTGCTTGTTGTGAGTGGTTGTGGCCTCTGCACATGTTGGTTTGACGAGATGAACCGACTATCGAGCAACCTGTCCCGGTGCTCGTGATTGCATTGTAGTTGCTTGAGTGGTTTGCTGTGACAACATTTCATCTAGCAAGGACATTGGAACATCAAGAGATTCTTGTGTGAACACCTATAAAAGACAAGTATTGAAATGTAAAATAGGTAATTATACATCAAACTGAACAACATGTTACCATAGGTTATTGCAGCTCACCCGGTTAACTCGGTTGGACCATCTCCTCTTCTATAGTTTGTTGGTCCACTTCTTGAATCTCTAGATCTAGTGAAGCGGCATGTTGAGTAGCCTCCTCAACCTCTCTTTCTCGTTGTGCTTGTGCATTTGCAACCATTTTGTTAGCCTCCAAAAAAGTGAAACCTCGCTTTTTAAGTTCACAACATCCACCGTTGTGGTTAGCCTTTGAGCAATGGCTGCAATGTATTGTACCCCATTCTTGGAAAATTTTGATCCATTTTTCCCTTGTACCCTCATATGGTTGCTTCCTTCTTGACTTGGGTGGCTCCGCCTACCTTCTTCTCATACTTTGGAGGTGACACTTTTTCACCATTGACATGCTCCCATTCTGTTTTGTCTCTGCAAGGCCATATCTTGAATGGATATGCATTACGAAAGTCCGAATAGAATAGCAATGCGGGAGCACACTTTACGGTTGAATCCTCTCATGCCTCAAGCAAGCAATTGCATGGAAACATGGCACTCCGGTTAGTCGCCACCTTCGCAAATCACAAGTCTTGGCAAATATGTCCACGGTGTGATTGTACTCCCTAATTTGTACTTGAAACACTCCATACCCACTAGGTAAAGCATAGCACAAGTTGGCAAATTCAGCATTCCTAGTCACTTTGGCTCTAATCTTAGGACGAAGTTACCAAAGCAAACCCTTCAACCTCCTTTTGTTTGTTGTAATGCCTTGACATGAGTTGAGTCTTTATTCTCTCAAACATACTAAGAATAGGGAGTTCTCTTGCTTCCGGTATGTACTTGTTGAAGACCTCATAATTATTGTTAAGTAGCACATCACACTTAGGGAATTCGAGAGAAATAAGCCCTTACCCATGTTTGGGGTTCCATTTTCTCTAGCCATTTGTGAGCATCCACATTCGAGCTTTCATCTTGTCCATATTTCGTTGAATTGTTGAACCGAAGATGACCTTACACATGGCCATAATTGGTTCTTCGGTATCTCCCCCTTGAACTTTTCTTGAAAGTTGGAGTACAAATGTCGACACGGAACCTATGCTCGGACTCGGGAAAGAGCTTTTTCACCGTCGGAATGAGTCCCCGCACATAAACAAGCGGCAATCGGTGATGATAAATATGGCACTAAAATTTAAAGAGTAAACTAGAAGCACTCTAATTTACCTTCGCTTATCGATCATGATGGTCCAAGGCAATGTGTTATCTATTCTTAGTTCATCCTTCAAGGTTTGTAAGAACCATTCCCAAGAAGCATATGACTCAACCTCAACAACTGCCATTGCTATGGGATAAATACAGTCATTTGGATCCATTCCTACGAGTTGTCAACAATTGCCCTCCATATTTTGTCTTGATATGACACCCATTAAGACAAATGATATGTCTACAACCGACTAAGAAACCGCTTTTACATGCATCCAAAGCCATGAAGCAAGTACTTGAATAGGTTTCTGGTAGGTTCGAGATAAAAAGAGCTACCGGGGTTGCTTCTCCTCGGCTCTTGTGCATAGTCCCGCAGGTTCGTCATACTTGTTTGATCTCATCACCATGTATGACATTCATAATCAACCTTCTTCCCTAGCTACCTTACTCCTACTCCTTGATGGTGTCAGATTTCAATCCTTTTGGATTTTTCTACCAAAGCTGGTAATACTTGTCTTCTCATTAGCTCTGAAATCATCAATGTACTTCTCTGCAAGCCATGTAGAGGTACATCTCCTCAACACCCACTCTTTCGACGCTTATGAATTGGGTAGTATGTCTTCACAAGTGAAGAGTTCACCCCGATGTCTCGTGATGCATAGAAATTCCATTTGCATCCTGGTGCACAATGAGCTCGAATTCTTCTATTACCATTTACGGGCATCTTGATTTCTACTCGTGCTTTATACTATATTCGGTAATAGCGGCTACGACACTACGAACCGAAGGAAACACAAGCCCAACGAAAAGTTGGGTTGCTCATGTCCTCCGGATTCCAATAATTGAACCTCATTCTCTCTTCTCCTTCGCCATCCGACTCGGGGAGATCCGGGCCTTCATCATCCGTGTCTACATCACCCACCATTGTATCATTTTACGTGACCTCGGCGGCCTTCAACCGGCTTCCCTTAGCCTTCTTGTTGCCTTTCTTCATAGGCACAATTTCATCCTCAAACAAGTCATCATCTCCATCACTAATAACATAGTCACTATCAAAGAAATCTTTCTCTTCCTCTTCATATTCATGTTCTTCAACAAGTTCTTGGTTTTCCGCACTTTGCTCTACTCTTCCCTTCTTCGGATCGGTGGAGAACACACGTAACTTCTCAACGGGGTTTTTATCTACATGGATAACCTTGTGTGGACTCAAAACCTTTGGCAACTCATTAACGGGGATTGCAAACAACATCATCCCGATCAACATTATTCAAACGAGTCTCTATGATCAACATACACAACCGGATTTGTCACCTTCGAGCTACATTAACTATTACATTGGTGTCTTCATCAAATGCAATTACCCTCAATCCATCACTAACATGTTTCCATGGTAACAACCAATAGAACTTCATGTATTTCACATTGTCATAACCTACTTGTTCACATAAATCCTCGAACCACAAAGCTGACCAAGTATCACAGTCAATCCAATCAAACCAATCAACTTTCTCATCAACATAGCTCCTAAGCCGACCAAACCCAACAAAGAATCCTCCATGGTGTAACTCAATAGTGAATGCATCGGGATCGGGACCTACATTATTGACAAAAATTGACACAGTACATAAGAACATGTCGAACCCTACCTAATCACACCATAAACAACAATCGAGGCCACAATAAGCAATCTAGGGTTCTACCGAAGCCCCACAACGAAGAATCCTAAAGAAAAACCAAGCAAATTGTAAGGAGGAAGGGACGAGGAACTCACCGTATGCCGGCGGCCCTTTCGCCTTCCCTCACAATCGCGGGGGCATCCTTTCCACCGGCGGTTGCCGTCACCTCCGGCCCTAGCGCCCGTGGCCCGCGCTCCTCGTATCCGAGATGCGCTTGCCAACCGAAGCCGCCGATATCCGCCGCCGACCTCGCCACGGATTTGCCTCCGCCGCCGCTTGGGAGATGAACGGTCGAGGAGTCGAGGGGGAGGGATACGAATGGGAAACGACGGACGACGGCTACCGGACGCCATCGTACGACTTAATGACATGGAGGGGGTTATTTGCTTAATCTCCACACGCATCGGCACCGGCTTGGACTATACTAGAACCGGAACGAGTTTAGGCACCTAAACGCCCGTTTTGCGAGTTAAGGGACCGACATGACACAGTTGCACAAGTTCGGGGGCCGCCAATGTACTTTACTCAAAAAATCCTCTGGTAGGGTAATTTGTGTGACACGTCGGATTGACACGTTGCGCCATTGCGCCGGTGTCAAGGTATTTCTCTCTCTTTTTTAAGGCCGATTTCTCTCAAAACTTGAGAGAGAAACAAATCCATGGGCTCTCTAGCTTGAGAATATATGAAGATGTTCTCTAGCTTGAGAGTGCATGCCATCACAAACATTTTAGGAGTGCTCACATTCCAAAGTATTAGACCGTCTCCGCCAACAAAGTCAATCTACATCCGCAAAAGCCCGATATGAAGCAAAGAGAGACAAGGAATCGGTCTCGCAAAAGAGTCTTTCTTCCGGTTCCCTTCCCCGTCGCGCATCCGGCCACAATAGTTGGCTTCCCGCGTATCCACGAGAATCGCGGCTCCCCGGCGGTCATCCTCGGCCCACGCCACCACCGAAGCTTCCTACGCCTCTCCCGGCTCTCCTTCCCCTCCATCTTCGTGTCCCTTGCCTCGACCTTCGGCTCCTTGTCGGGGGACAACTCTTCGCGGGGGGCCGCGGCGGCTACAAGGGTGGGAATGCGGCCGCGGCCGCGACCTCTGCCGCGGTTGGGATGAGGGGAGGAGAGTGTCACCACCGTACCAATCGTCGCCGGCGACCGGATGCGGCGAAAGCGGAGTAGGCGGAGATCCGGCGGCGGCGCGCCGAAGCGAGCGAGAGGTTGTAGACGTCGGCGACCTGGACGTGAGTAGGGTTGGACATGAGGAGGGTGAGATGGGCCTACGGCTCCAAGATCCGCGGGGCCTCGGCGACGAGGTGGGCCCGACGGTTGGCGGTGTCGAGGGTGCGGCCGGTGAAGACGAAGTCGACGGAGTTGGTGTCGAAGGGGAGGCGGGAATTATGGGCGGTGGCGACGATGAGCGGTGGAGAGCGGGTATTGTGGACGACGATGCCGAGGCACATGACATGAGAGGTTGGCCCGAGGACACCCCGGGAGACGTGGTCGGCCGAGCGAGGGCGGCGTGGAAGTTGACGACCCTATGCGAGTCGCGAGTGCGCAAGGCCTCCGGGGACGGGACGTCGACCATCCTCCCGGCGGTTGTGGCAAGGGCGGTGGGCGGGTAGAGCGGCCGGGCGTTGGAGTCGATGGAGACGGCAAGGAAGGCCCCGTAGAGGAGGCGGTGGTGGGTGGGTGGAGATGAAGATAAGAGAGAGAACCTCCGGAAATGGAGATGGAAGAGGGGGTGACCGCATTTTGCGGATTGGGATGCAACACCTACTGGAGTTTCTACAATAGCGGTTCGTTCTTCAATTTGCGGATGCGGCATGGGATCCAATAGTTGCTAGAGACATTCTTAATCTCCAAGCTTTTAGACTATTCGTACTCGTCGTACTTCATGTTCTCCTTTAAAACGGAATGTTCTCGCTCGGTCATCGAAATCCTCTCCTTTATATAACTTTCTTTCGCACTCGTCATCCCTTACGTCCTAGTCATCAACATTTTTTACTCAAATCTTATTTACCCACCACTTCTACAAAGGCCGACAAGCAAGACCCATCCCCATCTTCTCTCGCCACCTCCCCTCTCTTTCCCGTACGCTTGCCTCCCTCTTGGCGCGGTGGACGGCCAAAGGCCGACATGGCTCCCTCCCCGTCGCCGACCCTCCCGACCGCTAACTATCGGTGTCCCTTCCTCCCTCCGCACGACTTGGCAACCCGATGGCCATCACAGAAGGCGACCGGAGTACATCGCACTCCTCCCTCCCCTCCCGCCGGATCCGGCTCCCCTAGCTTCGGCGGCGGCCATACTGTTGTTGGCAATTCTTAGTGTCGTTACTAAGATAGGAGCGATGCTAGAAATGCCTGGTAAACCACATGTCCCGAGAAAAGGTCCGCAAGTGAATAGATTACCGTTGTAGCACTTCACCCGATGATATTCGAGTTATCGTATTTATATTTTCAAAAGGGAAGCATACGACATAGATAGTCAAATAATAAATTAGTGTAGAGTATCGAGACTCGGTAGAAAACTATGGCGGGGGTAACGGTAATGATGTTCAATGGGTAAATGGACACGCAAGAAGATCATGATAAAAGGATTAGACAAGACCTAGTGAGTTGGGAGGACAATGAGACGAGAAAGAATCCTAGTACAATCAATCTATTCTTGTCAACTCCGAGAAAAGAACCAAGGTAAGGTAGATTCAAAGTAAGAGAAGATTTTCAAGCTCTTCTAGTGCTTTGCAGGGCATGTGAAGTCGTTCTCTCGGATAGGGATGAGAAGGGAGGACAATGATGCGCTCAATCCTATCGACCCAAACTAACGTGGTCGATTGCAAAGCTCGTCCGGAGTTGTCACCTTCCTAGGGTACCACAACTATTCCCGTTGAACAAGGGAACAATCAAAGACTAAGATAAGTTCTAAGTACCACGCTCACAATGAACCAAAGCACCTTCCCTTGGATGTCACAAAGAAGGTCAAGCGAAAAACAACCACAACACTATATGGTTCAAGAGAGCTAAACTCACAAAGACTAAACTCACTTTAATCTAAACCAAGAAATAAGGTACCGAAACTAAGTAGAAACTTAATATAGTTGACTCGAAAGGTAAGATAGAAATATAACTTCATATTAAACTTGAGTCTTAAAAAACGGATACAAGAGTAGTACCGCAACTCGAAGAAGACTCCTCCGAACCCCGAGACTAGCTTGACTCGACCGTAACTCCCAAACTACACCGTAACACCCCGGGTGTTTAAGTAGCCTTAACAAAGTCATTAGTGGCTTAACCATAGTCATTAGGAGCTAATCAACAAGGTTGACTTTGGTCAACGGGTCAAAACTCTAGTCAAACCTCTAATGCCTTTGCACCGCCTCTAGAACTTTTGTCGTGTTCTCTGAATTTCTCTTAAACACTTCAAAATCGGCTAATACAAAAGTTGTACATCTTTTCAAGGGACACAACTTTCCTAATTGACGACATTTCAAATTTTGAAGAATTGAAGCTCAAAAACTCGGTCAAAGACCGTTTGAATAGTGTTTTGGAACCATGAAAATCCTAAACTTCATCACGCGTTCCAATCTAAACCATTCACCGAACCATATGTCACCTTTGCAAATGTTGTAGAGGATTGTTGGAACTTCAACTTTGCTATTCAAAGTTTTAGGCGCACGGTTCAACTTTTTAGAGAAAATCACGGTCAAAGGTCCGTTGACCGGCGCCCTCAACCCCCATGCGCGCCGGCGACACCCGCAGTGCGCCGCGGCCCCGGATGGCCCCGGGGCCGGGACATCGACGGCGCGGGCGGCCGTCCCCCCTCGGTACGCGACCTTGAAGTGCCGGCGCGCGCGATGTCCGGGGCCGGCCCCTACTCCTACCTTGGGCACCGCAACGCTATCCCCCCGTCCATCGAGGTGCCTTTTCCTAGAGGAGAAACAACCGCTGTCGCGTTTATATATCACCCCGTCCTCGTCTCGCGCACGAGCCGAGCCTCCGCCGCTCCACCCGGGCCGCGGACACCATGAACACCGTCGCCACCGAACTCCCCGTCCTCTCACTCCCGCGGCCGCGTGACACCCCTAGCCTCTTCCGTAGAGCACACCTGGAGCCTCCCGTGTCGCACCTTGCCCCGCACCGCCCATGTGACAACCTCACCCGAGATAATTCCGTACTATCGCCTAAGCCACTCCATTTGGTCATTAAGCGATAATAAAGAATCATCCCGTTGAGTGTTCTTGGGGTTAACACCCGTAAATCACTTGACAACACGAGAGAGGATCGAACGTATGCATTAAAACCCTCATGAAGGAGAGTCCGAGTGCCTTACAACTTAACCATCAAATCCTCGTAGGCTCCATTATTACAAACATAGTTCTTTGACATGGAAGTAAATAGTTCGAGTTTATTGAAAACAACGAAGATAACTAAACGATACGATCACATCTTAGGAGGCTCGTCCATGATGCAATCACTCCTCGTCATCCACCCATTCCGGCTCCCGGCGGGTGGAAGTTCTCCGGCCACACATCACATGCATTACCCGGAAACAACATTTATAGAGCAAGGCCGAGTATACTAATACTCGGCAAGACTTACCCGTCTAAAGAAAGACTCTACCTCTAATCATGCGTGGCTTCCGGCTAGTGGGTTTGTTTGCCAAAAAGCTACTAAGTAGTGAATCCTTACTTTCACATTTTAGCTCAAGTTCTAGTAGAAGTAATCATTACTAGATAAGCAACTATTGCAACCAAAGTTGTACAAACAATTAATCAAAGTAATAATCACAAAGTTCCATCATAAAGGGATATCATGGCCGGTCGGGTAAGTTGTCTCGGATGACGGTGAGAGGCCGACAATCGATTGATTCAAAAACTTTGCAAGGTGGACCTAAACACACGGGAGGTGCCCTCACTAAGAGTTCACCGGCCCAGGAGGTTCCCGTCATTCTTCGGTTTGGGGATAATAGCTCACGGTCTTAAGTACAAGGTTTATCCGGGCTACACCACTAAGGTCACCCGGCCTCACGCATGCACTCGGGTGGCGAGCCCGGGGCCGCAACCCTAAGAGTAGTGATAGTAAAACCCCCGTCTTGCCTCATTTAGGTACTAGGCTTATCGTACCCATTTCCAACAAGTGTTTAGTACTTTCAAACACTTAACCAACGAAGCCATTGGACCGGAGCCCGAATCCCATGCTCTTACCACATGAGCAATCCATTTAAACATATGGTGATTCCATAAGGAGACCCTATTCTCGCGAGTGACGAACATCACTCGACTTGTACCGGATCCTTAGAGCATAGCCCCTAGCGACCTAACAAGCTAGTAAAAGATCATATGTACCTAAGGATCATGCAACTAGGGTTTCAATCAACTCCCGAACGTAAATGCACATAAAATAAATAGGATAAATTCAGAAGTTTAGAAATAAACACATAGGTTAATGAATAAACCCGGGCTTGCCTTCGTCGGCACAAGGGGCTTACCTTCGGACTTTGGTCCGGGTCTTGCTCTATGGTCACGTAGTGCACGTCTCCTCCTGCTCCATCGTCCTCGTCGGCCGGCACGAGCGTGTAGCTACCGTCGGGGACTTCTATACGGGGAATGCAATACAATGATTAGGAGGATGATTAATTTAATTTAATTCAAAAATAGTACTAAACAGCCACTAGGAATACATGGTTAGCCATATTCACCTTAACAACGAGTATTTAAACATTTTCCTTTTAAAAGAAAATCAAAAAGCTTATTTAGTCTTCTCTTTAAGGTGATTGTGTGCACATCTATAAAGAATATTTACATAAAATTCAAACAGCAAGGCAAAGTTACTTTTATTCCACAAATTACTTTCCTAACTCATTTATATAACTCATGCACAAAAGGATTTGTTTTTCCTATTTTTCCTTCACTAGATTAATCTAGTGTGCACCCTTTTAATCAACCAATCACACTTCAAACTTGCCCAACAGTACCCACTGGTCCTAATGACCAGGAAACACTCCTTTGGACAGCAAGCAACTAGTTTGCACCACTGAATTTAAATGCACATAGATAAAGGCATTTCTAGCTAGCTTTTAAAGGATTAATACATATAAAAATAAATACAACAGCAATGAGACCAATCTTTCTCCTACAGATGCTTTGGCCTAAAACAAGCCCAAGGAACCAACAAATACACCTATAGCTATTATAGATCTTGACATATACATTTATGATTAAAAACAAGCATAAATTGAGAAATAATATTTCTGACAGAGATAAAATCATGGTAAATTCACCAAAGGTGTATTTTAGAATAACATGACAATAGCTAGAAGTGGAGCTCAAAAACAATTATATTTTAAGCTACAAAAATCATCTAGGCAGATTTGTCAATATCACAAGATAATTTATATAAAACGATTCCTACAGTAACTTTGTGCAACTTTTGGTACAGAACCTAAACATGCTAGTGTCCACAACATATCGAAAATCTAGCTCAAGATCATGTATGGATTTTGCAGAAACACGGATCTAGGGATTTCACATTTCAATTTTTCAAGCCAAAACTAAAACTCAAAAGTATATACATGCTTCAAGAAAGTTGTAGTTCTAGTTACACAGAGCACAACAAAATCGGGTTTGCAATTGTTGGATTTTTCTGTGATTTTATACGGATTTTAGAAGTTCTGGTCAAAAGGGGTCAAAGGTTTAAGAATCTTATTACGTAGAAGTCCCCGGGGTTTTTCTTCCATTACGGATATGCCCTTAGTTTGCATCTAAGCCCCTAGAAAGATTCGGGAGCTTGCAATGTAGTCCTTGGGTGCCATGGCCGGCGGTGGGAGCCAAAATCCGGCGAGAGGAAGGCCGGGCTTGGCGGGGAAGTGGCCGAGAATGGAGGAGGGGTTCACCTTGGCTCGGTTTGTGACCGGAGTTGGGGCCGAAACGTCGCCGGCGAGCTCTCGCGGTGGGGCCGGGCAGCGCCAATGTCGGCGATGCACGGGCGGAGGAGGATGGTTAGGGGACCGGCGAGGTTCACGGGATACTAGGGGAGGTGTGGAAGTGGTTGGGCGGCGGTGGAGTCAAGCGGGAGGGGGAGCTCCGCGTGCGCCCAACAATGGTGGAGCGGCGGCGGTGTTTGGCGACGGCGGCGTGGCTCGCGCGGGACGGGTGAGCCCGGCGGCTTTTAAAGGAGAGCAAGGCGGTGATGGGGTGTTTCCTTGCGCACCACGGCTAAGGGGGTCACGGTATGGCCACCGGCGTGGCCACGGTACGGCGGCGACGCTAGAGGTCGGGCGACGCGGTCGGTGCATCCCGGCCGTGCGCGCGCGACACGTGGCACAAGAGGAGAGGGCGGAAGGTCGGTTGGCACGAGAGGGTCCCCCCGCGCGCGCGGACCGACGGACCAAGGGCGGCCTCGGCGTGCGGGCCCGGCGAACCGCGCGGCGACGCGCGACGCCGCGCGCGCCGTGGAGCGCCGGGAGCTAAAACGAGTTCGAACCGGCACGCTTTGACCCCCGTTTTTCTTCAAAAAATTGAACTGTAGTGGAAAAACACTTGAATACCAAAGTTGTAGATCTCTTGATCCTCTACAACTTTTACAAAGGGAGTATGGCCTTTTTCTCAACCATTTGTGCACAAATTTCAAGCAAAGTTTGTTGTTTTACGGGCGCTCGTGAATAGTAACCCCGGGCGTTGACTTGAGTTTTTCACCTATTTAGTCTTAAAATCTCAAATGACATTCAACATGAAAGTTGTGTCCCCCGACAAAACACACAACTTTTACATTGGGAGATTTTTAAGTGTTTAGGTGAAATTTGGAGAACGAGGCAAAAGTTCGGGCAACATGGAGGGTCAAAGGGGTGTTCAAGCGGTTTGACTAGGGTTTTGACCAAACCTTGACCATGGGTTGACCAAGGGGTGTCATCGGGGATTGTCGGTGATGTTTTCGAGGTGATGGCCCGGGTTGACCGTCGTTTGACCAAAGTCAACACGGTTGACCCGCTCATTAGGGTTAATACTCCGGTGAAAACCCCGGGCGTCACGGCCTACCCTCCTTAAACGAGAATCTCGTCCCGAGATTCGAAAACAAGACCGTAGCAACTTCTTCCGATAAGGCAAAAGTTACAAAGGTGATAGACATACTTGCTTACACTTCTTGATAGCGAGAATTCGGATGGGGCAAAAGATACATGGTGCTCTCCCCCACCGCCTCAACACGCTTCATGAGGAAGTGGGCGGCGGATGTGTACATGGAAAACTAAAAGAAGACAAACTCCGCCGATGATGCGGAGATACATCGCTACAAGCGTCCAACGGAGGGACTTGAGCATCTCCACGAACTGAGCCATGGTCGGTGATGAATTCCGGGGTTCTTCTCTCGGTCTTTTTCCAAGCTTCTTTTGGAGGTTGTCGACGAAGACGACGAAATAGCTTGCTCGGCGAGTGGGCGGAGCAACGGCAGGGTGGGCTAGTGGCGGGTTGGTCAAAACTAGTCGGAGGGAAAACAAGAGCGACGACACTGTCAAGCTCGAAATTAGGTGAGACTTGGCAATGGCGACACCGCGGGAGGGTTTCCCTTTTTATACCTCAACGGAAACGCAATGGTCATCCCAACCGACTGCGGTAGGGACTAGCGGAGCGATCTGGCGGTGGCCACACGGGGCTCGATAATGGTCGGCCCGTGAAGTCTCAGCGACGTGATCGTGGACGCGAGAAAAGAGGTGACAGGGCGACGCTACAGCATCGTACCGTAGTGGCACTGAAAAGGATGGGGTTCAACGGTAGGGAAGAACTGCCGTGACGGTGAGATCGTAACAAGGAGGATTTAGCAAAATATTTTATCGATCCCTCGTTTGCTTGCTTCATGATTCTTGGGATTTGGAGGGTATGATCAACGGATCATGGATTGATAAGTAATGGAGGACTCTCATGCCTTGACTTTTCGAGAACCTTGATTGCTCACGAAATTTTGCTCCTACCTCTTCAACTTAGCCGGTTGATTTGATCTGATGCTAAGAGAGCTTTGGGATTAGGTGGGAAGAACCAAGTTGAGAAAGTGATTATCAAAAGAGATTTCTATGAAGAAAGGGAAGGCTAGTAAACAAATATGTTTACCGAGAATTCTGAATTTATTTTTGAAAAGCAACAAAGGTGTAAGGATGGATCCAAGATTCCACCCTTAGGAGTCCAAGGTTAGTTGTCCATAGCAACCATAAAGGAAGGTAAGGCCATAAGGAGCGGTTGCACGGAGTTGTTTATGGATAGCAATGAGAATAGCTTGAAGAGATTGGTAGATACCTCAATTTCGGAAGATGTTTGCTCACATGGACAATTTTAAATTGAAGGAGCTATGCACCAATGAGACCTATGATTGAATGTCGATGAAGAGGGGATACTTTGTGCAACAATGGAGTGATGCACATTTTAATGCTCATGTTGTGGTGCATAGAGCGTGATGCACGTGCGGATGAGCACATGATGCTTATGTAGATGAACATATGGTGCACTTGCCATGATGCATAGTGAGAAATGCACATGTTCATGGGATATGATGCTCGTGATGCTTGTTAGCATGACTTGTTTACCCAAGCGAGTTAGGCGGAAACAAGAGGACGACATAGAGGGGAGAATATGGATTCACGGTGAGTTGCATGCTCCCTAACCAAGATACCTAGCGCCTAGTGGTAATCACATGGCTGCAAGACACATGATGCACTAGGTTCCGTTGTGGCACCTTTGGTCATGGAACAACAATCTCATCGGCCATAAGGAAGATAGAGGAGGAAGGTTGAAACCTTCAATGCGTATGCATGTTAGTCCATCCAAGGTTCCCAAATGCACATGCTATGCAATGCATTTCCATGCCCATGAATTTATTAAATTAAGTGTGCAAACCATGCATGACATGATGATGCTCAAGCATGCCAACAGAATTTAACTCTTTCTACTCGGGTTTTATGTGTTCATAATGTTGTGAGCAAGATCAAGATGAAGACGTTCAAGACTCGCAAGATCAAACACGATTGAGATAAGGATGTCGCTAGCAAGGGTAGCTTAGGGCACCAAGAAGCATAAACATTACCATCAAAAGTCCAAGGGGGTGTTCACAAACAACAATTGACGGCAAGTCCTAGAGAGAGGTGTTATCGAGTAGAAACAACACCCGTGAAGTCACACCGACCTTGCTTCACTTGAATATTCGGCTTCTTGTTATGATGACTCTTACTTGCTTTGGAGCCTTGCCTCTGTGGATGTGGCTTGTTCGCCTAGGGTTCGGGCATGTATTGGTGTAATGCCCGGGTTGTTTACAATTGTAGCAAATGCGGGGCGGAAGTTTTTTAGGCTTGGAAGCATGTTGACGTAGCTTCTTGCCGTTGTGATCACTTTGTTTGCCCTTGCGAGGACAAAATTCCTTTAGGGTAATTCCCCACTCACTTAAATCCATTTCGGGGAATGCTCTCTTGTGGCTCCGGCTTTTCCCTTCTTCCCCGATAAGGTCCATTGGTAGCTTCGATGGTGGTAGTAGAGAATCAGAGGGGTTGAGTTGACTCTTCTTCATATGATCCACCAACAAATTGCATAAGTGGGCCTGCTCAACCACAGACGTAAATAATGCCTGGGAGAGACCGTCTGTTAAACTAGTTTGAGATAACCCTTGATAACGATCTTGGAGGATATTGTCCACGATATGACCTAACACTAAATTTTGTTCTTCCAACATCTTGATTGCACCAGCAATGGTGTCTATATCACCCTGAGTATCTCGGGGTGAGCAAGACTCAAAGGGTTGAGGTTTCTCCGGATCTTTTTCGGCGGAGTTCATGGTCTGAGCGACCAAATTTGGTCCATCTGGATTGGCACCATGCAGAGGTTGCTGTTGCAGCATCTGGACGAGCTGCTGCTGCGTCTGAAGGATTTGACACAACATTCCCTTTTGAGCAGCCATGAATGCCTCTACCCTCGTTCTGGGTGGTGGTGGTGGTAGATTGCTACCACTACTCGACACACCAAAACCATTTGGGGAGCTGCATGTCGGTCTCATCATCTGAAAGAATCGAGCTTTCATTAAATACACATCCATAAGCTTGTTCTCACAAGCGGAACATGTATGACGAAAAACTCAATTGGAATCAAAGTTTGACTCGGGCAACCACGGTATTCTAGAACTATGAATTTTATGCGCTCAGCTCAAGATTACGAGGATTCATGACTCAAAATTTCAAACCAATGCCAAGGTTTGGAGCAATTTGATATCCAACTTGGAATCAAAAGCTAAGGTTATCACGTGTGGAACAATTTGGTACGGGGGTCTTATTCGGCGGTGGGGAACAAAAATTCCCAACTCAAACACCAAAGTCCCAAAATTTTCCCAAATTTCACCAGTAACTCGGTGGCATAATTATGCACACTTTTGGTATTCAACGGTAGATCTAAATTGAATTGGAACATGCTCGAACAATTTCATTTGCAAATGAATGCTGCTCTGAAAACAGTAGAACAGAGACTCACTAAACTGAGCATAACTCTCTGCAAAAAATTCCTAAAATCCTGAGAAATTCACAGTAGATGATCAGTTTGATAAGAAACAACTTTACTAAAGGTTGTCTAGTCAGATTCTTTACAGATTTGGCTATAAAAATTGAGAAATGATAGTAACAGAATCTGCCAGAAATTTCCTAAGATCAAAAGAGAGGAAAACCTTATCTACGATCAAGCAATTACCCTAGAAAAATTATTCAAGCAAGCAAGGACCAATTTTAGGTTCAATAATATTTTAATTATGCATGCACACGTCTTAAACGACTTCACACACATGGATCCAAAAGACGTAGTCAGTACCGGTGGCAAGCTTATAATCGGCTCTCCTTATAATAACTAGTCGGAGCTACTCGATTCGCACTTAACGACTTACGAACATTGTTAGTGTACCGCAGAAAATGAAGCTTTCGTGCCGGTACGTCACGAAAGCGCCCACATACATTACCGTTCACTTATAGAAATGGTATCCATGCGTCAAGCCGCTGCATGGACAGCGTCCAACCTCGGGCACCCTCCATTTGAATGGAGTGTATCCTTGCCTCACATGATCGACATGCGGAATGCACACATATGATAAATGTGGTGACACCACAACTCATAACCGACGCGAAGATGGGATCCCCGGAATGGATCACTCCATCAACCCTCGCAATTCCCGTGATACGGAACAACACACGTATTAAACACGTGGCTAAACTAGTTTGGTTGTGCAATAAAGTAAGTCCGACATAAAATAAGGTGCTGGAAGTTAGCAAAATACACCATAGATTCTTATGCCACCTTAAAGAACCCAAAATTCCCTCTAGGGCCTCTCGATCTAGATCATTCCTTAACGATCCAACGAATTTTCAAAATCCAATCAATCTTGGCAAATTTTGTTGTAAACCATGTGATTAGCATTAATCTAATCACTCGGGTGCATACGGATGCTCTGATACCAGCTGTGACAACCCAACCCGAGATAATTCCGTACTATCGCCTAAACCACTCCCTTTGGTCATTAAGCGACAATAAAGAATCATCCCGTTGAGTGTTGCCGAGTTTACACCCGATAAATCACTTGACAACACAGAGAGGATCGAACGTATGCATTAAAACCCCCACGAAGGAGAGTCCGAGTGCCTTACAACTTAACCATCAAATCCCCGTAGGGTCCATTATTACAAACATAGTTCTTTGACATGGAAGTAAATAGTTCGAGTTTATTGAAAACAACGGAAGATAACTAAATGATACGATCACATCTTAGGAGGCATGTCCATGATGCAATCACTCCTCGTCATTGAAAGTGCATCTAGGCCCCTAAGTTTGTTTTGGTGAATTGAATGATAAAACGATTAAAGGGCTAATGCATTTGTCTTAGTTTGTGAGCAGGTTTATCTTGAAATTCATAAGCAATTATTGGAATATTTATTTATGAATAAATACTATATGTCTCACATTGGAAAAGACAAATACATGAATGATTATTTATGCACATTGGTCAAATGTCAAGAAATAAATGAATTTATATTTTGGGGATATTTTGTGAAGTTGAAATACATGTCTCCAAAGAAAGTGGTGGCTTGACTAAAATAAAAAGGGGATCATTCAAAAATAAGTTGGTAAGTCTATCAAGTTAAAGTGCAAGGCTTCATGTGGAAATAGAAAGAGGACACAAGGATGAGTGTAAACTTAATGGTTCAAGCTTGCATATTCGTTGTCAATCAAGAACAAACTCATGAAGCAAAGTGGAACTCAAATTGGATTGGGTAAGTGATGAAGAGATCAACCGAGGTGTCTAGGGTGAGGGACTAAGCAATCTTTGGGGTCTTGGCCCGGCCTCCATTAGTGTTTTGCTAAGGTGAAGTTCTAGCGTCTGTGGGGTCTTCAAGTATCATATCCAAACCTTAAGTGAGGGAAGCATTGCAACATATCAAAATGTTACAATTGGAAATATGGAGTGACTTAAGGATTAAAGTGTTCACTCTCATGCAAAAAGGGAAAATCCTAAGTCACTAGCTCAAGTATGGAGTTGCTCAAGACATCGGCTATGTTAAAAGCCCTCATATTGGAATTACAAAAGTACGACAAGATTGAAGATCTACAAGCTCAAGTGATCAACCGTTTTCATACTTATTCTTGAGTTTAGGAATGCCGTACTATCAAGAGGGATGCAACATTAGCTCTAAGACAAAAGATCAAAAGTGCTCATTAGTTGACCTAAGTGAGAACTAGCCTTGAGAGAATCCCCGAGTAGTCTAACCAACCTCTAACCTAGCCTTTGCTATTTCAACTCGTGTTGAAATGCTTGTGAGAAGAGAAAAGGGTTTTAGGGCTCTCTTCGCCTAGGGCGGTCTAACCGCCCAAGGGGGGTGGTCTAACCACCCCTAGCGACCCAACGGCTAGTTTTTCAACCGACCGTTGGGGGGCGGTCTAACCGCCACGACCGGGCGGTCTAACCGCCTTTGTTAGAGAACTAACGGCTAGTTTTCCTTGTGAGGGGTATAAGTACCCCACGAGCTCCACTTGTGGGGGCTGCCGATTCTAGGGTTGCCGAGGTGCTTCCCCTGTCGTTTTTCATAAGCCAAAGCCAAAGAAACACTTCCCAACTCTCTCTTTGTGAGTTAGCTATTCAAGTCATATCCTTGTGTTGGGTTGAGAGTTTAAGCCTTGGTGAGCTTGTGTGAGCCGAGCAAGAGAATCCCATAGCTTGAGCACTCGTGATTCTCGTCGGAAAGCCTTTGAAGCATTTGTTACTCATGGAGGTTTGCCTCCTAGACGGCTAGGCGTCGCCGGATAGCTCCCAAGGTTGTGGTGAGCGGCGGCAAGTTTGTAAGGGCCGTGATCTTGCCTCTTTGTGGAAAAGATCGCCTTAATGGAAGCGAGGAAAGCGGTTGAAAGAGACCCGACTTGTTGTGGGAGAATTCCCTTACAAGCTCCTCAACGGAGACGTAGCCGTTCCTTTGTGGGCGGTGAACTTCGGGAAACAAATCCTCGTCTCTCCTTTGTGGTTTGCCTCACTTGTTTTGATTTATAGCACATTTACTTTGCTTCCGCTCTATCTACTTGGGTGTGCTTGTCTTTGAGTGCAGGGATCATTACCCTGCTCGTGATCATCTACAAGAGCTACTCAAGAGCTTAAGTTCATGCTAGAAGTCAAGAGAAGACTTGAGTTGTTGCGGGTTTGCGGGCGGGGCGGTCTAACCGCCCCCGGACCCGGTCTAACCGCCCCTTGTGGTTCCGCACATCGGGGGCGGTCTAACCGCCCGGGAGAGGCGGTCTAACCTCTCGTGCCGAGAAGCTCAAGTTGTGGGGGGGGGGGGGGGGAGTTTTATTTGGTCGTCCCGCCAATTCACCCCCCCTCTAGGCGGCATCAAGGTCCTTTCGGTCATCCACCCATTCCGGCTCCTAGCCGGGTGGAAGTTCTCCGGACACACATCAAATGCATTACCCGGAAACAACATTTATAAAGCAATGCCGAGTATACTAATACTCACCAAGACTTACCCGTCTAAAATAAAGACTCTACCTCTAATCATGCGTGGCTTTTGGCTAGTGGGTTTGTTTGCCAAAAAGCTACTAAGTAGTGAATCCTTACTTTCACATTTTAGCTCAAGTTCTAGTAGAAGTAATCATTACTAGATAAGAAACTATTGCAACCAAAGTTGTACAAACAATTAATCAAAGTAATAATCACAAAGTTCCATCATAAAGGGATATCATGGCCGGTCGGGTAAGTAGTCTTAGATGACGGTGAGAGGCCGACAATCGATTGATTCAAAAACCTTGCAAGGTGGACCTAAACACACGTGAGGTGCCCTCACTAAGAGTTCACCAACCGGGCGGTTCCCGTCATTCTTCGGTTTGGGGATAATAGCTCACGATCTTAAGTACAAGGTTTATCCGGGCTACGCCACTAAGGTCCCCGGCCTCACGCATGCACTCGGTGGCGAGCCGGGCCGCAACCCTAAGAGTAGTGATAGTAGAACCCCCGTCTTGCCTCATTTAGGTACTAGGCTTATCGTACCCATTTCCGACAAGTGTTTAGTACTTTCAAACACTTAACCAACGAATTCATTGGACCGGAGCACGAATCCCATGCTCTTACCACATGAGCAATCCATTTAAACATATGGTGATTCCATAAGGAGATCATATTCTCGCGAGTGACGAACATCACTCGACTTGTACCGATCCTTAGAGCATAGCCCCTAGCGACCTAACATGCTAGTAAAAGATCATAGGTACTTAAGGATCATGCAACTAGGGTTTCAATCAACTCCCGAACATAAATGCACATAAAATAACAATGATAAATTCAGAAGTTTAGAAATAAACACATAGGTTAATGAATAAACCGGGCTTGCCTTCGTCGGCACAAGCGGACAGACAACCTTCCGGACTTTGGTCCGGTCTTGCTCTACGTTCACGTAGTGCACATCTCCTCCTCGCTCCCTCGTCCTCGTCGGTCGGCACGAGCGTGTAGCTACCGTCGGGGACTTCTACACGGGGAATGCAATGCGGTGATTAGGAGGGTGATTAATTTAATTTAATTCGCAAACAGTACTAAACAGCCACTAGGACTACATGGTTGGCCATATTCACCTTAACAAAAGTATTTAAACCTTTTTCCTTTTAAAAGATAATCAAAAAGCTTTACTTAGTCTTCTCTTTAAGGTGATTGTGTGCACATCTATAAAAGAATATTTACTTTAAATACAAACAGCAAGGAAAAGTTACTTTATGCCACAAATTACTTATCTAACTCATTTATATAACTCATACATGAAAGGATTTGTTTTTCCTATTTTTCCTTCGCTAGATTAATCTAGTTTGCACCCTTTTAATCAGGCAATCACACTTCAAACTTGCCCAACAGTGCCCACTGGTCCTAGTGACCAGGAAACACTCCTTTGGACAGCAAGCAACTAGTTTGCACCACTGAATTTAAATGCTCATAAATAAAGGCATTTCTAGCTAGCATTTAAAGGATTAATACATATAAAATAAATACAACAGCAATGAGACCAAACTTTCTTCTACACATGCTTTGGCCTAAAACAAGCCCAAGGAACCAACAAATACACCTATATCTATTATAGATCTTGACATATACATTTATGATTAAAAACAAGCATAAATTGAGAAATAATATTTCTAACGAGAGATAAAATCATGGTAAATTCACCAAAGGTGTATTTTAGCATAACATGACAATAGCCGAAGTGGAGCTCAAAAATAATTATATTTTAAGCTAAAAAAGCATCTAGGAAGATTTGTCAATATTACAAGATAATTTATATAAAACGATTCCTACAATAACTTTGTGCAACTTTTGTTACAAAACCTAAACATGCTAGTCTCCACAACATATCGAAAATCCAGCTCAAGATCATGTATGGATTTTGCGTAAACACAGATCTAGGGATTTGACATTTCAATTTTCAAGCAAAAACTAAAACTCAAAAGTAAATACATGCTTTGGGAAAGTTGTAGTTCTAGTTACACGAGGCACAACAAAATTGGGTTTACAATTTGTGGATTTTTCTCGTGATTTTATACGGATTTTAGAAGTTCTAGTCAAATGGGGTCAAAGGTTTCGAGAATCTTATTACGTAGAAGTCCCCGGGGGTTTTTCTTCCATTACGGATATGCCCTTAGTTTTCATCTAAGCCCCTAGAAAGATTAAGGAGCTTGCAATGCGGTCCTTGGGTGCCATGGCCGGCGGTGGGGAGCCAAAATCCGGCGAGGGGAAGGCCGGTCTTGGCCGGGGAAGTGGCCAGGATGGAGGAGGGGTTCACCTTGGCTCGGTTTGTGACCGGAGTTGGGGCGGAAATGTCGTCGGCGAGCTATCGCGGCGGGGCCGGCGGCGGTGGCCGCGGGCGGCGTTAATGCCGGTGATGCACGGGCGGAGGAGGATGGTTAGGGGACCGGCAAGGTTCACGGGATACTAGGGGAGGTGTGGAGATGGTTGGGCGGCGGTGGAGTCGAGTGGGAGGGGGAGCTCCGCGTGCGCCCAACAATGGCGGCGCGGCGGCGGTGTTTGGCGACGGCGGCGTGGCTCGCGCGGGACGGAGTGAGCCCGACAGCCTTTAAAGGCGAGCAAGGCGGTGATGGGGCGTTTCCTTGCGCGTCACGACTAAGGGGGTCACGGTATGGGCACCGGCGTGGCCACGGTACGACGGTGACGCTAGAGGTCGGGCGGCGCGGTCGGCGCGTCGCGACCCGTGTGCGCGCGACACGTGGCACAAGAGGAGAGGGCCGGAAGGTCGGTTGGCGCAAGAGGGTTGTTGACGGATAAAACTAGTATCCACCTACGATCCGCAAGCGTACGGACCTACACCTTTTTCACCACGGGATTCCCAAGGTTCTTGTCGGTCCGCGGAGCAAGGGGATTACTAGCGCTTAACCAAGTACTAATCTAGTTGACTAAGAAAACCTTTAAAGAGAGTATTAATCTAAAAGTAAAGACAATCTAACCTAAGTTAATCTAAGTTAAGTTGATCAAACAAATCTAGGTTAAACTAGATGGTAAAGGGTAAACACAAGAGAGTGAGTAAGAAAGATAAGCGTTCCCTCCCTAGGATCTAGGATAACATGGTATGCATCTACTACACGAAAGTGGTAAACCAATCTACCTGGGGTTGTGACCACGGTTTCGCCCTTTCCCTCCTCTCGTACTGTCACTACGTCAAGGTATTCGTGACTAGACCTATGATGGACACGGTATGTTGATGGAATCTATGGGAGTAGCGGATACCATACGCCCGAAAAACACGGTAGCTAACCTTAATCATCTAAGCATCTTCAACATGAAAACAATAGATTGAAACCACAAATCAAGTAGCGATCACATAGCATGTATCCATCTAATCCTAGGGATGAACGGAGACATTACCCCATCATCTTACACGGATTGAAGCACACAGGAGTGATGGAGACTCCGGAGAACGTCGTCGATGAAGATGGCGGTGATGGAGCTTGGGAACACCCCTAGGCCAGCGGCTTGGAGTCCTCCTCTTGCTTCCTTCTCTCCGCCGGCGTTGATCCTTGCGACGAGCTCATCTAACTCTCTCCCTCATCTTGCGGCGGCGGTTTTCCGGTGATTGGCATCGGTAGGATGATTTGTTCGATGGGTCACCATCTTGGGGTGCCTAGGGGGTTGTATTTATGTCCTTGGGATGCCTTTGGGCGTGCTCCACATTGCTTTGCACGAGATCCTCCTTGGGAGAGAAGCAAACTTGGTTTCCATAAAATCAGCCAGATTTCCTGATTCGCAGTCCTTCCTTGCCAGCGCCATATCTCCCACGTCCGGACTCCAAATAATGCAAATTCGGTGTCCAGGTTGTGTGGCACGAAATTATCTTCAACTTTGGTATTCATTTCTTTCCATAAAAACGAAGATAAGATCTCCAAATCGGCCTTGGAAGATAATCTGTTCTGATTTCGGACTGACTGCGCAGCAGGGATTTCGGGGGCCATATCTCCTAGCTCCCTTATCCAAATTGGGCCTTCCACATGTCCAAATAGAAGGTATCGTCGAGGCCCACAACTTTGGTAGTCAAACTTTTGTCATTAAAGACCGTTTAAGTCTCCGAATCTGTACCGAAAGATCATGCTGTCTCGAGCTGCGAGAATATCTCGCGGGCTGAGTTGATCTCGTTGGTAAACATCCAAATCCCCGGAGTTTTGCGTGTTGATGCTTCAGTCCTTGGGTTGTTTGGAGTCTTGTTCAATTCGTGTCTTGACTTGTGACGGGCTTCATGATCTTCTCTTGAAGTGCTTGATGAACTTATCCCGAAAGTCTCCTCTTTAACGTTAATTTCCTCGCGTAAACAACAAACTCCAAAATCGACATGCAAGTGTGAACATGTTATATCATTAGTATGCCTAGTGGCGGGTTAGTTGCAAATCATAATCGAAACCAATGTATAACAAGTACTCTAGGTTGACGGAAATTCACCGTCAACATCTCCCCCATGCTTAAACCTTGCTCGTCCTCGAGTAAGTGGTCCTCGCTTAAAAGGGAAATCGGCGTTGCCTTCCAATGTTATCCCTGCACTTAGTCATTCATGACGAGACAAATTGCTCTCTCTTAAGAATTTATTTTTAAAGTTCAAGTTGTGACCGGCTTCTTTTTCATTATGGAAGATAGACTAACAATAAAGAACAAGCCACATTTAACACAATGCTCTCAAACTTAAGTGAACTTCAAACCATTACCTTGTCACATGGAAGATTTTCAAAAAGATGCATATCCAACATAAGTGAAAATCTCTTGCAAGAGCTCATGGAACACTCATCTCATCAAGTCACTCAAGCATATACTAGATTATTTTCAACCTACTCTACTCATATGTGATAGTGGAAGGCTTATGTGGAGCTTGGAAGGTTAAAAAAACAATCCTAGCAAAACATACATCCGAAATATTGTCAAATTAAGAGAGAGGTCTATTGGAATTACCGAGACTCGTCAAAAAGGCCATGGAAAATAAATGTTGGAAAGAGAGAGGGATGAAACACACACATTTAGATAAGTGGACATGTGCAAGTGGCAAATGGATGATCCCGAGGCACGAGTGAAGTCCTCGTTATCGGATTGCACATGGTTGGAAGATTTGAGTATGGATTTATCATCAAGGCACTTGAGAACTTATGAAGCAAAAAGAACCGAGGAGCATCTTTATTTTTTTTCCTTATTTTATTTCCTTCTCATTTTTCTCTCTTTCTTTTTCACTTTATTCTTCCTATTTTTCTTACTTTTCTTTTCTTCTTATCATAGTTTTTTCATTTTTCATTTTTTTATTTTTTTTCTTTTGCTCCTCAAAACTTTTTGCAACATAATACTTACATAGCATTTGTGTCAGAGAATGACTCCTCCCCCATGCTTGAACGATGCTCGTCCTCGAGCATAAAAGAGAGGGGAAATAACTGCTAAAGTAAGTATAAATTCCATAATATTGCGGAATATTTGAATCTCCATCGAGAATTTTACTCCATACTCAAATTGGGTTGTGGACAAGGAGGTGATCACAAAAAGATGTTTTTGGTTTAGGGTGGATGCCCAGCGAAGTTTGTGAAATTTTCGATGTGAAAACCCACAATGCATGGACAAAAAGGCTAGCATGAAAAAGTTACACAAAGGAATGACCAGCTTCTTAGTCTCTAACCATAGAAATCAATCCTAATCCAACTCATCAAAACATATGTTTGCAATCTACGGGTTTTGTTATCATAAAACATATATGTATATGGCTTTGGTAGGTAGAACTTTGCAAGAGCATCACAAATATGTAGATAGCATAAAAGTTAAGTTTTCATAAAAACAACAAGTTATCCGGCTATCCATAAACTTAAATCAAAGAGCAAAGATATGTATGTGGGTCTAGAGCATAGTCATTTCACCTCCACAAATAAAAGAGCCGATATTTAAATTAATTTCAGATCATATTATAGAGAGCAATTAGCCAAGACATGTATAACTTCATGTAGGTAAAACAAAGCGGCAACTTTCATCATCTTTCCGTAAGCATAGGCAATATAGAACATCGAGGTGAACACATGGTCATGCTTATCTATTGAAAGTAAAAAGAAACCTAGGTTGTCATCCTAGTAGCCATGTTATTGTTTGAAGAGAAAAACAAAAGGTTGCACCTAGTTGAGGTTGAAGGCATACTTACAAGCATTTGTGTTTGGAAAAGAGAAGGTCCATGGAGATGTTACCATCCTTTGTAATTCTTCGTTGCCTTCTTCCGACATCTCCATGTATCGATGTGGCTTTTGCTTTTGCCTTGATTTATTAATGCTCCTAAACTTCTGAATTTGATCTTGTATGCTTAATGGAGTCATTGGTCACCCTTCTCTTCAATGTTGTCATCACCATCTCCTCTTTCTTGTTCTCATCATCTCCTTGCTGTCTCTTTTTCATGGATTTCCCTCTCTGTCCAGAACAGAACATATATTGAAATATAGCTCTATTGAAAAGTTTATGAAATTACATTTCCAACGTGTGGTCATTCATCGAAAACGGAGTTCAAACAAGGCAGCTATGTCCGTTTTACTTCAGCGCTGCGTGCTGTCCAAAACTGATTTCAGGACGTGTTGCACTCGGTGATTCGGACATAACCGCTTGTAGGAACCTCCGATTGTCTTGATTCTTGATTTGTTGGAATCGTAACTTCATAGGGCTTCTAAATATCCAAAAATATCCAGTGTTTTCCCTTCGAGACCATGCAGAATATTGATGAGATTGGTGGTTTCTTACGCTTTGATCCGGAGATGTTAACGATCTTTATCATTCTATCTTCTAGATTGTCATGTTGCACTTCCGTGTTGAAGATTCAGGGTCTCCCCCATGCTTAGCATTTTGCTAGTCATGGAAGAAGAATACAAAGAACTTCTTAGCCATCCTTCAATTTCCTTGTAGTGAGAGTCTTTATCTTGCCTGTAAGACGTTTTAAACGCACATTCTACCCCCAAGGTGACGGTTGGGAGTAGATAGAATTGCCAACAATCCAACAATGTCTCCTAAGATTCTTAACTTGTGGCATAATTAGTTTAATGAGGAATAAAAACCTAATGAGTGTACGTGGTGCAAGGAGTGCATGCACATGATAGGAAAGCATATAAACAAAGACAATGTTTTCACCTAGTTCTAAACACCATGTTTACAACTAGGTTGCTGAATTTCTCCATAGCCATAAAGGTTTATTTATCAAGGGTTAAAACACCATGTCTATCCCTAAATCAATAACTCTTATAGCACAAGAAAAATTAAGCGCATTGCAAAGCTTATAAACTAACCAAAGCAACATGAAAACATATGAAAAGCCAGCTAGGTTTATCGAACTTAACGATGATGGTCCGCAATCATGTTTAAACACCACGTTTACACAAGATCACAAAAGGAAAATACTCATAATGCCTTATGAAGTATTAACATGGAAAATGAAGCATACATCATTAAGTATATAAAACAACCAAGCCAACTATGTGCAAAACATGTATACACAAAGAAACATCACGAGGACAACAAAATGCAATGCATGCAAATAAATAAATATGATCATGAACATTATGGTGGTTCTAAAAATAAAACTAAACTTATATTAATAACCACAAGTTTATCATCATAAGATGGTGCCATTTTTTTTATTTTCTCTAAGAAAGTAGTAAAAATATAAAGAAACGGGTTGCCTCCCGAAAAGCGCTTCATTTAAAGTCATAGAGCTGGACTTTCTCACATACCTTCTTTTCGTTGCATAGCCATGGCCCTTCATGCAAGAAGAAAAGGTACCAATGCAGCTTTAATTTACTTACCATGTTGTGCTTGATCACTTATAGAAGACTTGCCCAAAGCATCCTTTTGTTTCATCATTATCTCCTTCTTTATCATCCTTCGGTGCTGCCTTCACTCCATGATTTTTTTTATGTCCAGAACAGAGAGTATACTTAAGCTCTACTCCATTGCACAGTGCACAAAATTTCCTTTCCAACGAGTCTTTATTTGCTCAAATCGGACTCCGGACAAGAGAGTTACGTCCGTTTTACTTCGGCGATGAAATCTGTCCTGAAATTTCAGAACTCGCAACGCTCAATGTTTCCTCCATAACTCCTTGCACAGGTCTTCAAACTTGTTGGTTCTTGATGCGTTGGAATGGTAATTTGATGGAGTTTCTGAATATCTCATTTTCTTCATTTTTACACCTCTGAACAAGCTCTCAAATTGATAAAGACAGCAGCATCCATCGCGGGATTCGGAGAGGTTGATGATTTATCTTGCAGCTCTTTTAGGCATGACTTCTTTTTTTTCATTATTCAAGCCTTGTCTACATGGTTAGTGAAAATCGGGCCTTTCCCGACATATGATTCTTTAAGGTCATTAGCTTGACCAAGCGCAAAGCATGATCGAGATTTACAAAACTTATTGTAAACATACGCGTCCATAATTAACACCACATGTGAATTGTAGCAACAAGTCAAGGTGTAAATAAAAGAAGCATATGTTTCATGCATAGCACTTAGCTCATCATTAGGCAAAGGTTGTTTAGGTGTGAGATTAATTGGATCAAAAATAAATGTTTCCTCTTTTTCATTCTCAAGAAAATCTAGCCTATCAACATGATCACTATTGGAACAAGGCATAGACATTAAACTATCATTCATACTATTGGTTGAGCATGAGTATTTGAATTTATCAACATCAATACCAATAATATCTTGAGATTTCAGCGCGTACCTTGGCCTTAGAGATTTTTCAACAAGAGTGATATTTGGTTCATCAAGCGGTGTTGAAGGCGAATCGATCTCAACGAGTGAAGGTGTCTCTTTGTTACCTTTTTGCATCCCCTCCATCTCATCATGTGGAACATGTAATCCTTCAACTATGTATGCATTCATCTCTTCTTTGAAGTCTTCTTTATCAACCAAATCTTCATCTTCAAAGACTTGTATGTTGCTTTCTTTATCTTCCATGTACCACATGTCATCAAGATCGCTCATTGTTGATTCACTCTTTCCTTCATCCTCGAGTACTTCCATATCTTGATTTGCTAGTGTGTAGGCTTCAATAGCACACAAGCTATCATCTAGCTTGAGTCCTATCTCCTCCCATTTATCCTTTGAGTCACTAGGCTCATCACGGTTGTACTCTTCTCTCCCTTCATCATAAATCTTTGAGTTATCAAACCGGTCGATCCATCCTTCGTCTCCTTCTTCTCTTTCTTCTTCAAACATCTTTTGGATCGACTCTCCACTCATCTCTTGATCAAATATATCTTCAACTAGTTTGGCAACGTGTTGGCGTTCCTCCTTCCTTCGGTAGTTAATTAGTGGGGCGAAATCAACTTGAACCCAACCGGATTGCTTGAACTCCGCCAATGGTCTAGCATTCCACATACTTCGGCCTACATTCATGTTAGTTTCAACATTTTTAACATCCGAAATGACTTCTCTTACCTTGGGAAGTGGATCTTCACTTTCTTGTATGGTCGGTTCATCTTCCTTGACCTTCGGTTCATCTTTTTCAGAAATTTCAGCAAGCACCTTGGGCTTGATTTTGTCATTTTGCTCCTCTCGACAACATCTTTGCCAATCTCGTATTGTTCTTTGTCCATTGCTTATCCTTTGTAAGATTTGTGCGGCTTCACTAATTGTTTTATCCATTATATCACCGCCTGCACACATGCTTACAAAACGAGACGAGTTAGGGGTTAGTGAAAAATAAAAGGTATGCAACATCAAGTCACCGGAAAATCCCAAGTTCGGGCCTCGCTCAAGTAGTTCATTAAATTGGTCCCATGCTTCATCAATTCCTTCATCCTCTCCTTGCTTGAAAGTGAGCACTTGCCTCCTTAAGTCTTGGACCTTGCTTATGGGAAAGAACTTCAAAAGAAATTTCTTCACTAGCTCATCCCAATTTCCTTTTGCTTCAACGGACGCAAGTGTGTACCATCTTCGCGCTTCATCTTCGAGAGAGAACGGAAAAAGATTCCACTTGAACCAAGCGGCCGGAACTCCTTTTTGTTGCACCGTGTTGCATAACATCGTGAATTCCTTAATGTGTCTATATGGGTTGTCATCCTCCAATCCTCTAAATGGTTTTGTCGCCACTAACTTGACGATTCCAGGGCTTCACTTCGTAGTGGGTTGTAGCAAACGTCAAATCTGATTTTTGCATCTCAATGTCTTCCATTGACGGCATTGCTAGCTCCCTTAGCGACATCTCTTCGTCTTCCAATGGTGAGGTGAACAAATCCATCTAGGCACAAGAAAACTAGAAAGAAAAACAAAAAAGATTTTTTTTTCTTTTTTTAGAAAATAAGGGTTAGGTGTTAGTAATCAACAAAATTAATACTAGATTAAACGTAGCAAACTGGCTTGCTCCCCGGCAACGGCGCCGGAAAAAAGGGGCTTGTTGACGGATAAAACTAGTATCCACCTACGATCCGCAAGCGTACGGACCTACACCTTTTTCACCACGGGATTCCCAAGGTTCTTGTCGGTCCGCGGAGCAAGGGGATTACTAGCGCTTAACCAAGTACTAATCTAGTTGACTAAGAAAACCTTTAAAGAGAGTATTAATCTAAAAGTAAAGACAATCTAACCTAAGTTAATCTAAGTTAAGTTGATCAAACAAATCTAGGTTAAACTAGATGGTAAAGGGTAAACACAAGAGAGTGAGTAAGAAAGATAAGCGTTCCCTCCCTAGGATCTAGGATAACATGGTATGCATCTACTACACGAAAGTGGTAAACCAATCTACCTGGGGTTGTGACCACGGTTTCGCCCTTTCCCTCCTCTCGTATCGTCACTACGCGAAGGTATTCGTGACTAGACCTATGATGGACACGGTATGTTGATGGAATCTATGGGAGTAGCGGATACCATACGCCCGAAAAACACGGTAGCTAACCTTAATCATCTAAGCATCTTCAACATGAAAACAATAGATTGAAACCACAAATCAAGTAGCGATCACATAGCATGTATCCATCTAATCCTAGGGATGAACGGAGACATTACCCCATCATCTTACACGGATTGAAGCACATAGGGGTGATGGAGACTCCGGAGAACGTCGTCGATGAAGATGGCGGTGATGGAGCTTGGGAACACCCCTAGGCCAGCGGCTTGGAGTCCTCCTCTTGCTTCCTTCTCTCCGCCGGCGTTGATCCTTGCGACGAGCTCATCTAACTCTCTCCCTCATCTTGCGGCGGCGGTTTTCCTCGGTGATTGGCGTCGGTAGGATGATTTGTTCGATGGGTCACCATCTTGGGGTGCCTAGGGGGTTGTATTTATGTCCTTGGGATGCCTTTGGGCGTGCTCCACATTGCTTTGCACGAGATCCTCCTTGGGAGAGAAGCAAACTTGGTTTCCATAAAATCAGCCAGATTTCCTGATTCGCAGTCCTTCCTTGCCAGCGCCATATCTCCCACGTCCGGACTCCAAATAATGCAAATTCGGTGTCCAGGTTGTGTGGCACGAAATTATCTTCAACTTTGGTATTCATTTCTTTCCATAAAAACGAAGATAAGATCTCCAAATCGGCCTTGGAAGATAATCTGTTCTGATTTCGGACTGACTGCGCAGCAGGGATTTCGGGGGCCATATCTCCTAGCTCCCTTATCCAAATTGGGCCTTCCACATGTCCAAATTGAAGGTATCGTCGAGGCCCACAACTTTGGTAGTCAAACTTTTGCCATTAAAGACCGTTTAAGTCTCCGAATCTGTACCGAAAGATCATGCTGTACTGAGCTGCGAGAATATCTCTCGGGCCGAGTTGATCTCGTTGGTAAACATCCAAATCCCCGAGTTTTGCGTGTTGATGCTTCAGTCCTTGGGTTGTTTGGAGTCTTGTTCAATTCGTGTCTTGACTTGTGACGGGCTTCATGATCTTCTCTTGAAGTGCTTGATGAACTTATCCCGAAAGTCTCCTCTTTAACGTTAATTTCCTCGCGTAAACAACAAACTCCAAAATCGACATGCAAGTGTGAACATGTTATATCATTAGTATGCCTAGTGGCGGGTTAGTTGCAAATCATAATCGAAACCAATGTATAACAAGTACTCTAGGTTGACGGAAATTCACCGTCAACAAGGGTCCCCCGACGCGCGGACCGACGGACCAAGGGTGGCCTCGGCGTGCGTGCCCGGTAGAACCGTGTGGCGACGCGCGACGTCGGCGCGCGCTCCGGAGCGCCAGGAGCCAAAATAGTTCGAACCGACACGCTTTGACCATGTTTTCTCCAAAAAAATTGAACTGTAGTGGACAAACACTTGAATACCAAAGTTGTAGATCTCTTGATCCTCTACAACTTTTACAAAGGGCGTATGGTCTTTTTCTCAACCATTTGTGCACAAATTGCAAGCAAAGTTTGTTGTTTTATGGGCGCTCGTGAATAATAACCCCGTGTGTTGACTTGAGTTTTTCACCTATTTAGGCTTCAAATCTCAAATGCCATTCAACATGAAAGTTGTGTCCCTCGACAAAATACACAACTTTAACATTGGGAGACTTTGAAGTGTTTAGGTGAAATTTGGAGAACGCGGCAAAAGTTCCGAGCGACATGGAGGGTCAAAGGGGTGTTCAAGCGGTTTGACTAGGGTTTTGACCAAACCTTGACCATGGGTTGACCAAGGGGTGTCATCGGGTATTGTCGGTGATGTTTTCGAGGTGATGGCCCGGTTGACCGTCGTTTGACCAAAGTCAACACGGTTGACCTGCTCATTAGGGTTAAAACCCGGGGCGTCACGGCCCCGGTCTTTCTTTGGAGCCAAGCTCCAATGACCGCACAGCCACGACCTCACCGCCGGAGCACACCGCGCACCACCGAACCCAACTCCGGCCACAAATCGGTCGTAGGTGAGCCCTAGACCCCACTTCGCCCCTTCCCCGAGCTTCTCCGGCGAGCACCTTGCCGAATTCCGACTCTCGCGCCGCCCCTATGGCCAAGGACCCAATTGCTTAGTCTCCATTCTTTCCGGGGTTTTAGCCGTGAACCGAAGGCATATGTGTGAGAGGAAAACTTCAGCCGGGGGTCTAACCGCAAGAAAGATTCTTAGATGTTTAAGTCAAACTACCGAAAATTCATAAATTCATAGAAAATCATAGAAAAATCAGAAAAATTCAAACTCAATTTTGTTAGATTCCATGTGAAGAACCCTACAACTTTCCCGAAGCATGACCATACTTTTGAGTGCTAGTTTTTGAATGAAAAATACAAAACTCGTTAACACTAGATCTGTTGTAGTTCAAAATCTACAAGTGCTCTGTAGCCGAATTTGGATATGTTGTGAGTTATGCCATGCCTAGGTGCTACATTAAAAATTGCACAAAGTTACTATGTACATCTTTATTTATGAATTGTTTTGTATTTATGATGAATGTGTCTAAATGATTTTTTAGCTTAAAATAAATATCTTTTTGTGCTCAACTTCCGGATATAATCTTTTTATGCATAATAAACACACCTCGGTGAATTAACTGTGATTTTATGTTTACTAGAAATAGTTATTCTTGAAATGTGCTTAGTTTTAAATATAAATGCATAGCTCAAGATCTAGAGTAGCTCTTGATGTGTTTGTTGATTTCCTAACCTAGATTTGAGTAGTGAACCGGTGGGAGAAAGTTGGAATCAAATTGTTGTGTATTTATTTTTATATGCATTTCTCATGTTTTGGTAGCTAGAATTGGCCTTTTTCGGTATAATTAATTCACAACTCTTTTGAGTGTGCTTGTGTGTTCAATGGCTTTGCTTAGAGTTATAGAGCTTAGAAAACACCACTCACTCGCATTTTAAGAAATTATTTTATGGATAAAAGCTATGGAAGCCATTTAAAGCTTAATATATATTAACTTAAATTGGGAAAATGACCAACACTCACCTAATGACCTCATGTTTGTGTGGTAAATCATGTCAAGGACTACGTGTCACCACCCTTTGCTTTGTTTGTGAATTTAAATTAATTAATTTGCATAAATATGTACACAATCACTAATAAAAGGAATAGATAATAAAACACAATGTTGTTCCTTTAATAGAAATAATTTACCAAATGTGTGTTTGTCAAGGTGAATATGGCCCACCATACTCCCCATGGTTGTCATCTGTTGTTTTATAATTAATTAAATCAAAAACCGTCAATTAAATCTTGCATTTGCATCCTCGTGTAGATCTTCCCGATGGTAGCCATACGCTTGTGCGGAAGGAGGAGACGGAGGAGCCGACGGAGACGTGCACTACGTCGTTGTAGAGCAAGAGCCGGACCAAAGTCCGGAAGGGCCCAAGGCCAACCTTGCCGGCGAAGGCAAGCCCCGCAGCATTAACCCCTGTCTTTTTAAAATTTTACAATTACCTTTTCTATGTTTGTGCATTTACGTTTCGGAGTTGATTTGAAACCCTAGATGCATGATCCCTAGGTGCATATATTCTTTCACTAGTATGCTAGGTCGATAGCTGCTATGCTATAGGATCGGTACAAGTCGAGTGATGCTTGTCACTCGCGAGAATAGGTTCTTATGTTGAAATCATAAGATCTTTATAAATGGATTGCTCGGTGGTAAGAGCATGGGATTTGGGCTCCGGTCCGGTGGCTTTCGGGGGCTAGGCATTTGAACGTACTATAAACACTTGCCGGGAATGGGACCGGTAAACCTAGTACCTAATGGACACGAGAAGGGAACTTTTCCCTACCACCCCTAGGACACCCGATGTGTCCCCCTACATGCAATAGTGGGGTACCCGTGTGAGTCCGGGCGGTCCGGTGTGACGTTCCAATAAGCCTTGTACCGAGTATACTCGGCCTTGCTTTATAAATGTTGTTGCGGGTGTTGTTTGGCCTGGAGAGATTCCACCCGACCGGGAGGCTGGAATGGGCGGATGACCACGAGATGGCATCACGGACGACCTCTTATGATGTTTATCGTTTCACTAGTTTAATTATTCCGCTATTTCAAACTCGAACTTTTACTTATCACGTCATGTGGTTTGTAATAGTTTAACCCTTAGGGGTACAATTTGGATTTAATCGTGTTTGTACTCTGGACTCGCCTTCGTGTGAGTTTGAATGCATATGTTCGATCCTTTGTGTGAATTCCAAGTGATTTAACGGGCGTTAACCCGACAACTTACGACGGGATAGTACTTTATTATCGCTTAAGGACCAAAGCTGGATTGGTTTAGGCGATAGTACGGTATTTTCTTGGGCGGGTTGTCACGAGTGGTATCGAGCAATTATATGCACTTTGGAGTTTAATTAACAATCTTAATATCTTGTTTTTGAATAAAACTTGCCAAGATTGGTTGTATTTGTAAAATACGTTGGATCGTTAAGGATGGAAATAAACCGAGAGGCCCTAAAGGGATTTTTTGTTTCTTTCAAGTGGCTTACAAATCTATGGTTTATTTGCTAACTTCCAGCACATTTTATTCTTGTCGGAACTTACTTCTTGCACAACCACACTAGTTCATCATGTTTTACCATACGTGGTGGTACCGCAGGAAAGTCCTGTGAGGGATGGATGGGACCTATTCTAATGAGAACTCACATCGCGTCTGCGTCTCATCACGTTTTGCTATACGTGGTGGTACCACATGAGAGTCATGTGAGGGATGGATGAGACCTAATCCAAAGGGAACCCACCATCGTGTCTGTGTCTCGCCATGTTTTGCCATACGTGGACGTTCCGCATTGTGAATATTTGAGGCAAAGATGCACTCCATTCAAAAGGAGAGTGTCCGAGGTTGGACGTTGTCCACGCAGCGATAAACGCATGGGTGTCGTTTCTATAGTGAACGGTAATGTATGTGGACATTTTCGTGAGTGCTGGCACGGAAGGTTTGATGTGTTCTGTGATCTTCCGCAAGTACACTAACAACGTTTCGTAAGTCCCTAAGTGAGCATCGAATAGTTCTCAACTAGTTATTATATGGAGAAACGTAATTCTTGCCATGCCACCGGCACTAACTTCGATTTTTAGCTTAATTGCTTAGTGAGGACGAATTGGTCGTTCTTGCATCATGATAGCAAACCCGTTGATTGATAAAAACATATGTTGTTCTCCTTAAATAATGATCATAATGACAACAATAACAACCTTTAAATTGAATGTGTAGTTGACCCTGTTTTGTTGTGACCTTTTCTCATACCCCTTCCGCAGAGTTTCCGTATAGATGATCTATACCTGAGTACTCTATATCTATCCAAGCTTCTGCTGAGAAATCTTTTCATAATCATAGGCTTTCCGGGTCTTGCCGTTTTTCCGGAACACATCACTCCGAATCTTGCACCTTTGAACCTTGATCCTATCTAACCAAGCTTAACCCTTGAATGCTAAGTTTTGTCTCATGAACTTACCAAGTTGCCAGAAATTTTGAAAAATTCTAGAAATTTGGTTTTGGAATTTTGAAATTGTCATTTCGATGCAGTGCGGCTGGAACAAGGCCCCCAACTTTTTGGGGCCTCAACTTCGCGTGAACGCCGGTGGATTTTTTTTAAGACAACACTGGCTGAGATTTGGCGTGGCCAAAGCAGTGAGGCCTCGCCTAGTCGCCTCTTGCCTGTCCGCGGTCCACCGACGCCAAATCCTGTTGCGTTGCATTATGTTACTAGCGTATCGGAAAGACAACTAAATGGGACAGGACTGTTGCATTAGCAGAATCAAAACTCTTTTTAAAATTGAAGCTAACGAAGTCCTACTTGCATTCTACACTGAGATGAGAAACACTATATGATTTGGTTACGATAGCAGTAGCACCACTTGAGAATGGATAAGATTAATTATGAGTTTATCATAAAAATTTTCATTTTAGCATAAGGAACATAAAATGAACGATTATGTTAAAAAAATAAATTGGTGTACTAGATTTTATGTGACGCAAAACTATTTGATTGGACAAAACTTAATGGTGTCGGAGGTTTGGAGATGGCGGCAATCAATTATAATGTAACTAAGGCTTAGGCTAGTCACTGTGCCTTTTTGTCGTGATAGTGGTCACATGGAGTAGTGTTATTTTTTTTATGAACGCTTCATTGCATTTTGGTAGTGCAGTAGGCTCACTTTCAAATTTCGTACAGGGCCTCGGTTTTGTCGGGACAGCCCTGCTGCTCAGTATCATATACCTAAATTTTTTTAGAAATGATCGATACATATATGACATGGGATAAAGTTCAACACTGTTTTGGCCTTGCTGACCGGTTCTTGTGGGTAGCTAGATCTAGCTGAGATTAGGATAACGGTTAGTCAAGCCGCCACACGTCCTCCGCCATTGTCGGACGGGGAACAGTGCGCACTCCTGTATAAAACCGAGAGATTAATCAATACAACTTGTCGATTGCCTCTAATCTTCTTTCATGGTATCAGCTTAACCTCTTGATCCTCTTTTTCCACTGCTCTCCACCTTCTCCTGTGGCGCACAGTCCCTCTTTCTCATCCTCCGGCAGCGCTGCCTCAGCGAGCGCCCACGATTTGAACCCGTTTCACGTCACCGCTACTCTCCCTGTCGCCGCTTCCACCATCTAAATGCTGAACATCCGCCACCACGTGTCGGAGGTTCTGGATCTCCATGAATCCAACTATTCTTTCTGGAGTTCCCTCTTCGAACTTACCTTCCGCAAGCTTGGGCTCCTTGATCACGTCAACAGCACCGTCAACGCGCATGCTCGGCAGTTCGACACCATGTGGACTCAAATCACCACTGCATTGTTTCTTGGATTTACCTCACTATGTCCAAGACCATCCAAGACATGGTGTTCCAGCGCCGTGTGACGGCGTTCTCCGCATGGCACGCCGTCCGCGAGCTCTTCCTCAACAATGCCACGCAACACGTTGTCTATGCTTTGCAAGACTTTCACAATCTGCAGTAGGGTGACCTCTCCGTTGACGACTTTTGTTGCTACCTCAAGTGCCTCGCGGACACCCTCGTCTACGTTGGCCACCCCATCACCGACCATGACGTCATCATTGTTGACGGTTAATAGTTGTATCAAAGTTCGTTTAGACTTGCAAGCGGACAAGTCTCCCGTCGTAGTCAAGGGACCCTTCTTCCCTCGAGTGGTGAACCCAAGGTATCGAATCCGTGGAACAATGTGCAACGCAAGGATTCAATCTAGTAAGCGGGGTAAGCTATCTTATGAAAACAAGTTGCATCTAATCTACTAACTCATAAAGGAAACACATCTAATCTAATCTACTAAAGAGGTAGCAAGAGAAAGCAAGAGATAATTAACCGATCTAGAGAGTCTAGATCATGCTTATGTTATAGCTCCAAACAAGATGGATGAAGATAGAAAAGCGAATCTCATTAAAAGCATCTTTAAATCGTGGCCTCCCATCCGACTCCGAAAACGCCCGCCTTTCGGAACCCCTGTTCTGTCACAACGTATCCCTATTCATGCGGGTAGTCTAGGGCGAGTTCGATAAGAACAAGTTGAAATCACTTGGCCGGTCTAGTATGCACCTCTAGCCACCGCGGCTACAAGAGCACCCTATGCAATCTAGCTATAGACTAGATTGGGGAATAAGCAAAACCAAGAAGAAAACAAAATCATCGAGAAGGCACTTGATCGCTAGAAATCGAATTCACTTACAAACTTCACCATGAATGATTACATGAACAAGATCACCACCGGGGCCCTCCCTCGATCTTGATCCTCGCTCCGAGCTCCGACGTGGTCTTCCATGCAAGGTTCCCACGTCGGCTAGGGAAACCCTAGACAACTAGCACGACCCTCATCTCCGAGATGGTGTCCCTCAAGCTTCTCGGCTCCTCGGCGGCGAATGACGAATTGGTTGATGCGTGGCTCTCGGTCGGGGGGCTATAAATAGCCCGAGATGCAACTAGGTCAAAGGGGAGGCCGACCGGCCCCCGAACAGCCGGGCCGGCGAGGCCCGGGCCGACCGGCCCGGGCCCATCCCGCCCGGGCCCCGTGGCCTCCTTCGCCCGTGTTGCTTTCCGTGTCTTCTAGATCCTCTCCCCCTTTTGCATGTGGGCCCTTGTCGTCGGTTTCTCTCCGAATTGGACGAAGCTCCTTGTCTTGCAAGATTCAGCACTTTTCTGGCTAGGTCCTCGGAGTTTGTCATCTTCTCGGGCTTGGTCCTTGGGCTCTTGGAGTCATGTTCGCTTCATTGCTTGACTTGTACTGGGCTTCAAGGTCTTGTCATGAGGTGCTTAATGAACTTATCCCGGAAGTCTTGCTTTCAACATTAAAACCCCGCATAAACACTTAACTCCAAAACCGACATGCACAAGTGAACTTTTTATACCACGGGGGTTAGTACCAATGGATAAGATACAAAAGTCATGCCAACACCGAAGGTAAACTCATGGCTAGGTTGACGGATTTTCACCGTCAACAGCTCCCCCATGCTTAAACCTTGCTCGTCCTCGAGTAAGCCTTCGATGGATATCATCGTTGCCCTTCATTGTTTAAACCTTGCACTTGATCATACATGAGAAAACATAATGCTCTCAAAGGTTTAGTTCGTTAAAGTTCCATAACGTACTAGCCTTCATCCCTACGGAGGGTGGATATTTAATTAAGCTTATCCCACAAGTATTAACATGCTCCCAAAATTCAAATGGATCTCGTAAATTTTGAAATAAAGAACGAGATGACAAAGAGCTAAACCAAGTTCACAAATTTAAACCACCTTGCATCTTGCTCATGAACTCTCATCTCATCTTGTCTCTCAAGCCTATTTATTCTACTCCTTTCCCTCTCATAACACATACATATGTGGTAGGCTTTATATAGAGCTTTTTGGGAAAGTTTAGTCCTACCAAGATATTATAAATGAGATGTTGTCAAAACAAGACAAGCTTCTCATGGTCTTGAAAAATAATGTTAAATAATGTTAAATCAAGGAGGGGAAAGAGAAAAATACACACGTTTGAGATAGGTGGACATGTGCAAATGGCAAAGAGTGATCCCGAGGCACAAAGGAAGTCCTCGTTATCGGATTGCACATGGTTGGAAAATGAGTATGGATCTTTTAATCATGAAGCCTTGAAATTCCTAATGCACTTTAGAGAACCGGGGAGTTCACTTTTTTATTTTTATTTTTATATCATACATATACTTTTTTCTTTATTTCTTTTTCTTTCTTTCTCTTTCTCATTTTTTCCTTTCTCTTTCTCATCAATTTTTTTTATTTGCTCCCCTTGAACTCTAAATTTGCATTGTACCTACCTCCTCCCCCATGCTTAGATGTTTGCTCGTCCTCCGGCAAAGAGGTGATAGAGATAAGGTAGGTACCAAAAATACTTTTCCTTCGGAAAGATACTTGAAATCTTCAATGTTGGCACCATCTTGCATCTTCCTTGAATTGACGATCCATACTCAACGATAGGTTGTGGTCAAGGAGGTAAACACAAAAGATGATATTTGGTTTTAAGGATGGATATCCGGTGAGGTTTGTGAGATCCCCAATGTGGGGATACACAATGAGCGGATAGAACGACTAGCAAAAAGATAGATACGCAAAAACGGAATGACCAACTTCTTAGTCTCGGGCCGGAGAAATCAAGGAATGAAATAACTCACCCAAAAATAAACTTGTATACTAAGTTTTTGCACTAAAATATTTATATGGCTCCGTAACACCCGAAAATTCCATCACAATAAAATATTGTTAGCAACATGGTTTAGTTTTATTTTATAAGGATTTAATAAATTTGAATAAATAAATTTGCCTTTAATTAAATTAAACGTCATTTAATAATTAGAATCACCTAAGTGTTTGTGCATCATGTTGAAATGCATGAGTTTTGGTTGTGGTGTGGTTTTAAAAGTCTTTAAAAAATTTTTGTGAAAAAGTCCTTAAAAAAATAATTGTGAAAATTGGTGTAAAAGTTTGAATTAAAAAAAATGATGATGAAAGTTTGAATTTAAAAGTGTTTGAAAACTTGTTTAAAAGGTTTTCTAAAAGTCTTAAAATAGTTGGAGAATTTGTGTTAAAATTTGATTTGAAAAGATATAAAAGAAAGGTTTGAAAAGATTTGAAAAGGATTTGAAAAAAAAAGAAAAGAAAAAAAAAACAAAACAACTCGGCCCAAGACCGCGGCCCAGCCCATCTTCCGCCCACGCGGCCCGCTCCGCCGCCGCCCGCCTCCCTCCCTCCCTCTCTCTCACACGCCCACCGACGGTGGGGGCCCACCCCGTCGGGGCCGTCTCCCACCTCCGGCCGCCCCTCCCCCCCTTCCCCGCGCCGGCCGCCGGCCACACCGCGCCGCCGCCCGCCGCCTCCCCCGGCTTCCCCCGCGCCGCTCCACCTCCCCACCGGCGCGCACTCCCCCGCCCGCCTCACCGCCTCCCCCGGCCCCTTCCACTTCCCCCCCTACCCGCCGCCACCGCACCAAAACCGCCGCCGCACCGAGCCTCGCCATTAATGGCGGCCGCCATCAATCCCGCCGCCCACCGCCTTGCGTCGTCTCCTCTCCCCATATATACCCTATATAAGGGCGGGCACAATCCCCTCTTCACCCCGCGCCGCTTCTCCGCTCTTCCCCGCTCGCGCACGGGCGCCGCCGCCGCCCGAGACCGGAGCTCGCCGCCCGCCGGAGCGCCGCCGCCCCGATCTCCTCCTACGGCGCCTCTCCCACCTCTTCAAGCCCCTTGGTAAGTTCTTTGCGCCCTCCTCATCGTTTTGGTGCAACCCTCATCGAGTTTCGTGCACGGGAGCCCATTTTCACCCTTCTCCCGGCGAACTCCGCCGCCGGCGCCGCCGCGAGCCGCCGCCGGCCGGCCGTCCGCCGCCGCCCGCCGCTCGGACGCGACCCGGGCCGTCCGATCGGCGCGGACGGCCCGGATCGAAAGGGAGGCGTACCCCTTCAAGCGGTCCACGGTGGACCGGTGGACCGGTCCACCGCGCCGGTCCACCGCCGACGTCGGCGCCCACGTCACGCTGGCGTCATCGCTTGCGTCAGCGCCGCCCAACCGCAAGCCGCCACGTGGCGCCCCCATAGCTCACCCGCCGGCCGCCCGTGCATTTTTGCAAAAAGAACCCTGCATTTTCCATAATTACAAATATACCCTTCCACCTATATAAAAGCCTTTCAATCAGGTCCTTTCTTTTATGCTTAGGCCCCTGCATTCCTTAGTTTCTATGTTCTTTAGTCCATCCTTAATCTTTTACATATTAGACCTTCTAGTTTCACACATATTTATGTTTAGGTCCCTGAAATCTTGCAGAAAACTCCATAAAACTTTCAGATATTCACAATTTAGTCCCTGAATCTTGTTTCAGCCATATCTTTTTCATCCTAGCTCCGTTTTACGCGTTCTTGGTGTCCACGCGATCGTCTCTCCGAGCCCGTCATTTCTAAAAGCTTGTTTTAGTCTTTTGGTAATGTTTGATGTATTGTTTTATTTATTGTATGTTTTCTTGCATGATCGTAGCCAACGCGCCGTTCGAGGAAGAACAAGTGCAGAGCTTTGCAGATAAGGAGAGTAGCTTATCGTTGGAGAAAGGCAAGTGACCCTAACCACCCTTCTATCTATGCTTTAATCAAGAATACTATAAATTAGTCGGAACATGGAGAACCACCCGGAAAACGAGTGCAACCACAAATCCATATGGCTCGGCTTAGCCAATTAATTAGGTGTGCGATTGTATTGACGACCCTATCCGAAAGGAACATAGGGGGCTCCGGGTTGCGGGGGTATAGCCCGGTTCCTTTGGGGTAGCGACCTTTGCTAAGGTGCCGACCACTAGGGAGGGTTATGGTCCGCCCCGAGTCAGAATCGTCGTGGGTTGTTGATGCTTTTGCATATCTTTGTAAAGGCTTCGTAGCGTCCCTATGCAATCACACCTCGGAAGTGTGGTATTGTGCCCGATCGGAACATGCGTGGTTGGGTTCAAAGTTCTTCGGAACTTTTACGCGAACCGTGGGAAAAGTGTGCAACCTCTGCGCAGTGTAAAACTAATCGATCGGCCGTGCTAACGGTCAAGAGCAAATTTCCGGACCCTCACATGATTAATTGAACTTAAAGATGGATTAATATTGCTTTCCGGTTATTCCCGTGGCCTTGCCGAGTACCAACCATAAGTGTACTCATCCTTGCTTACGCCGTTCGCGAGAAGAATCCCGGAGTGGAGTACTTCACCGACTACGAGGAGTTCGAGGATGCGATCAACCGATCGAAGCCCGTGGAAGATGAAGATGGAGTCGCGTCTTCATAGTTATCGTTGTTCGTGTAAAGACCTTCGTGTCTACCATCGTGAGTGTAATAAAAGTTAATAAACCTTTTCTGTACGTTTTGAGCAATGTCTTGTAATATTACACTCATGAGTCTATCATATGTGTGAAATTGTGATCCTGGCACACATATGAGATGCATTCGGTTTTCTACGGAAAATCGGGTGTGACAGAGTGGTATCAGAGCATTGCTGACTGTAGGACGCAGCCTCAAATAGAAATGGTCGGGATTAAGGACTCTCTTTCTAGAAAGCCTTTCCAGCATTCAAAATATCTTATTTACGCTTAAAAATATATTTTATTATTTATCCTCTAACAAAAATCAAATCTTTTGTTTTCTTCTACACCGAGTCCGATTCTTGTTCTCCCACCTTGAACTACCACACGTGCTTTATAGGATAGCTTCTTAGGTTGCCTACCCCTTCTATCAGTTTCGTTTCGATAGAGCCGTTCTTGTGAGGACGTGCGATGTTAATGCTTGTTGATTGTAAACATGCATGATTTGGATCTTTGACATGATTGAAATGTTTTTGTGGAGTGATAGCCACAAATACATCAATAAAATAATTAAAGTTAAAATTTGAATCTTAGCCCCTTTCTCTTCATCTTTATCAACTCAATATCTTATCGAAAATACCTTTTCCCTAACAAATGGTAAACACCAGGTCAGGAGCTGGACAGGTTATTCCGTTCGTGCTCACATCGCCAATCAGCTGAATCAAGTTCCCTCCTCCACCACTAGAATTAGCAATGGATCCCACGATGCAGCAGTTCTTTACGGAACAGATGCAGTTAATTCAGAACCTCACCGCCACTGTCCAGAATCTACAGGCACAGCAGAACCAGCCTCCACCTCAAGGACCTCTACCACCTCCACCACCAGTGAACAAGCATAGAGAATTCATGAGCCACAACCCGCCCACTTACTCTCATTCAGTGGATCCCCTCGATGCCGATGATTGGCTCAAGACCATCAACAAGATGCTGAATATCACCCAATGTAATGATCGTGAGAAGGTTTTGTATGCCTCAGGACGTCTGGAAGGTGCAGCGTCTGATTGGTGGGATGCTTACACCGTCGCGCATGCTGCTTTGTTGACACCATTACTTGGCAGGAGTTCCAGGAGAGTTTTCGTACACATCACATCCCAGCTGGTGTGAAAAAGGCGAAGAAGAAGGAATTTTTAGCTCTAAAGCAAGGCAACATGACAATTAGTGAGTATCCGGATCGGTTTACTCATTTGTCCCGCTATGCACCGGATGAAGTCAACACGGATGCAAAGAGACAAGAACGCTTTCTCGATGGTTTGATAGGGCCACTTAACTATCGCTTGCGAGCCACACATTTCTTAACTTTCGGATGTTACTCAATAAGGCTATAGGCTTGGAGAATAAATGCAAGGAACTCCGTGAACGAGAAGCGCAAGTTTCAATCTCAGGGTCAGTCCTAGCGGTAACACCCGCCCTCGTTACAACTCATCACAAGACTCTCAGTTTCGTTCTAGCACACAAGGCAGAAATCATGGACAGAGTCAACAGTATCGTTCGTTTGATGAACCCGAAGAATCCAACCCAATGACACCACAGGCTCCAAATCCTCATCAGAACCGCTCAGGTGCACCAAGATGGAACACTACTCCGGTTCACCCCAAAGGATGCTTCAACGCGGAGAATTAGGACACTATGCTAGTATTTGCCCTCGGCGCAATATGCGGACACCTCGGAAAGATAACGAGAGGCCAACGAACAATATGCATGGTAGGGTGAACCATGTGACGGTGAAGAAGCTCAAGGAGACAAAGATGTTGTGCTTGGTACGTTTCTTATCAACTCGTACCTGCAACAGTTTTATTTGATTCCGGGGCATCGCATTCATTTATTACTGAACGATTCGTGACAAAGCATGATGTACCCAGGAGTTCCATGAAGACACATTTGCTAATTAGTTCTCCAAACGGTGAAATGAAATCCACCTATGTATGCCCACAGGTCAATCTTAAGATCGGAGAGATAGATTTTGAAGCGGACTTAGTGATTCTAACATCCGGTGGAATAGATGTGATCCTTGGTATGGATTGGTTAAGCAAGCATGATGGAATCATTTTGTGTGCCAAGAAATCAGTGCTCTTAACTACATCGCAAGGAGATAGGATTGAGTTTGCCGCTACAAGCCCGAAGAAGAAGGAGAAGTGAATAAGCTCTGTGGTAGTAACCCATCATCTATCAAGAACATCGTGTATCTCCTCTTGTTTCCCGATCCCTTCGAATCTCGGGACGAGATTCTTTTTAAGGGGGTAGGATTTGTAACACCCGAAAATTCCATCACAATAAAATATTGTTAGCAACATGGTTTAGTTTTATTTTCTAAGGATTTAATAAATTTGAATAAATAAATTTGCCTTTAATTAAATTAAACGTCATTTAATAATTAGAATCACCTAAGTGTTTGTGCATCATGTTGAAATGCATGAGTTTTGGTTGTGGTGTGGTTTTAAAAGTCTTAAAAATTTTTTTGTGAAAAAGTCCTTAAAAAAATAATTGTGAAAATAGGTGTAAAAGTTTGAATTAAAAAAAATGATGATGAAAGTTTGAATTTAAAAATGTTTGAAAACTTGTTTAAAAGGTTTTCTAAAAGTCTTAAAATAGTTGGAGAATTTGTGTTAAAATTTGATTTGAAAAGATATAAAAGAAAGGTTTGAAAAGATTTGAAAAGGATTTCAAAAAAAAAGAAAAGAAAAAAAAAAACAACTCCGGCCCAAGACCGCGGCCCGGCCATCTTCCGGCCCACGCGGCCCGCTCCGCCGCCGCCCGCCTCCCTCCCTCCCTCTCTCTCACACGCCCACCGACGGGTGGGGCCCACCCGTCGGGGCCGTCTCCCACCTCCGGCCCGCCCCTCCCCCCCCCTTCCCCGCGCCGGCCGCCGCCACACCGCGCCGCCCGCCACCTCCCCGCTTCCCCGCGCCGCTCCACCTCCCCACCGGGCGCGCACTCCCCCCCGCCGCCTCACCGCCTCCCCCGCCCCTTCCACTTCCCCTACCCGCCGCCACCGCACCAAAACCGCCGCCGCACCGAGCCTCGCCATTAATGGCGGCCGCCATCAATCCCGCCGCCCACCGCCTTGCGTCGTCTCCTCTCCCCATATATACCCTATATAAGGGCGGGCACAATCCCCTCTTCACCCCGCGCCGCTTCTCCGCTCTTCCCCGCTCGCGCACAGCGCCGCCGCCGCCCGAGACCGAGCTCGCCGCCCGCCGGAGCGCCGCCGCCCCGATCTCCTCCTACGGCGCCTCTCCCACCTCTTCAAGCCCCTTGGTAAGTTCTTTGCGCCCTCCTCATCGTTTTGGTGCAACCCTCATCGAGTTTCGTGCACGGGAGCCCATTTTCACCCTTCTCCGGCGAACTCCGTCGCCGGCGCCGCCGCGAGCCGCCGCCGGCCGGCCGTCCCGCCGCCCCCGCCGCTCGGACGTGACCGGGCCGTCCGATCGGCGCGGACGGCCCGGATCGAAAGGGAGGCGTACCCCTTTGTTGACGGTGAAAATCCGTCAACCTAGCCATGAGTTTACCTTCGGTGTTGGCATAACTTTTGTATCTTATTCATTGGTACTAACCCCCGTGGTATAACAAGTTCACTTGTGCATGTCGGTTTTGGAGTTATGTGTTTACGCGGGGTTTTAACGTTGAAAGCAAGACTTCCGGGATAAGTTCATTAAGCACCTCATGACAAGACCTTGAAGCCCGATACAAGTCAAGCAATGAAGTGAACATTACTCCAAGAGCCCAAGGACCAAGCCCGAGAAGATGATAAACTCCGAGGACCGAACCGTAAAAGTGCCTGAATCTTGCAAGACAAGGAGTTGAGTCCAATTCGGAGAGAAACCGACATCAAGGGCCCACATGCAAAAGGGGAGAACATCTAGAAGACGTGGGAAGCAACACCGGCGAAGCGAGCCGCGGGATGGGCCGAAATGGGCCCGGGCCGGCCGGCCCAGCCGGCCGGCCCAGCCCAATTCGGGGGCCCAATCGGCCTCTCCTTTGACCTAATTGCTTCTCGTGGCTATAAATAGCCCCCCCGACCGAGATCCATGCGAACGGAAGTCGTAATCCGCCGCCGAGGAGCAGAGAAGCTTGAGGGACACCATCTCGGAGATGAGGGTCGTGCTAGTTGCCTAGGGTTTCCCTAGCCGACGTGGGAACCTTGCATGGAAGACCACGTCGGAGCTCCGGAGCGAGGATCAAGATCGAGGGAGGGCCCCGGTGGTGATCTTGTTCATGTAATCATTCATGGTGAAGTTTGTAAGTGAATTCAATTTCTAGCGATCAAGTGCCTTCTCGATGATTTTGATTTCTTCTTGGTTTTGCTTCTTCTACGATCTAGTCTATAGCTAGATTACATAGGGTGCTCTTGTAGCCGCGGTGGCTAGAGGTGCATACCGGACCAGCCAAGTGATTTCAACTTGTTCTATCGAACTCGCCCTAAGCTCCCCGCATGAATAGGGATACGTTGTGACAGAACGGGGGTCTCGAAAGGCGGATGTTTTCGGAGTCGGATGGGAAGGCCACGATTTAAAGATGCTTTTAATGAGATTCGCTTTTCTATCTTCATCTATCTTGTTTGGAGCTACAACATAAGCATGATCTAGACTCTCTAGATTGGTTATCTCTTGCTTTCTCTTGTTACCTCTTTAGTAGATTAGATTAGATTCGTTTTCTTTATGAGTTAGTAGATTAGATGCAATTTGATTCTTCAATAGATAGCTTTACCTTGCTTTACTAGATTGAATCCTTGCGTTGCACATTGTTCCACGGATTCGATACCTTGGGTTCACCACTCGAGGGAAGAAGGGTCCCTTGACTACGACGGGAGACTTGTCCGCTTGCAAGTCACAAACGAACTTTGATACAACTATTAACCGTCAACAAGCCCCTTTTTCCGGCGCCGTTGCCGGGAACAAGCAATCAAGATCCGATCTAGTATCGCTTATCTTTCGTTTTTCGTTTGATTTTCTTTTGCATCTCTTATGTTTGATCATCCCCAAAAAGAAAAAAAAGAGTCAATCTAATCTAGTTTTCATTAACCCTAGTTTTTATGTTTAGATTTTTTGTTTTATTACTAACCCTAACCGGAGATGGTTAGCTACCTCTCCAAGAAACCCAAACTTTTTTGTGGATGATCCGGGAAAACTTTACGAGCAAAGGTGACGTGCAACACAAGCTAAAGGAAACCCTAGATCCAAAGTCGAAGGACCGTCAAAATCTCCAAGGGAATCACCACCTCCAAGTCCAAAGGAAGATCAACCTCAACCACCGGAGCGCTACGCACCCCGACATCGTTGATCTACCTATCATAAACCTTCAAGACGCCGGGAGGCCGTTCAAGATCAAGGTCTCAACTATCCGCATGACGATTGCGAGAGCTGAATGCATACGAGCCGGATTCCTTGAGTGGCATATCGGTTTACTTAAGAGGAGGATGGAGAAGATGGAGATGGAGAAAGAAGCTCAACACCTAAAGGCCGCCGAAGCAAGATCCACATGCAAGGAGTGTGTGGAGTACGACCATGTCCAAGGTAACCCCAATTTAATGCAAGTTCGTCGATTCAAGTTTTGGTTCCTCTTTGTGCACAATTCAAGGACTTGATGGACGAGCAAGCTAAGATCAACAAGGACGCCGTCACTAAGTTCGAGGCTATGGAGAAAATATTGAAGAATTTAGATGGCGAGGTGACGGAGGTCGGAAGCTCTATACGTGAAGTGCTCATCGTGATAAAGATGCTAGACGCAAGTGGGACAACTTGCCGTGCGCCCGATGGGTAACAAAGAAGAATATCCGAGACAACTCCAAGGTCCCAAGACGGCGAAGGCTACTCAAACTCATTTGGGAGAGATGAAGGATCACACTAGAGACCATGAAGATCACGACCGAAGGACCGGAGTTCGAGATGCCGAGCCACAAGGAAGTTGTTGCATCCGTCAAGACCAAAGGACAAAGCCAGCCTGTGAAGACCAAAAAAAAAAATTGACTAAGCCAAAGTGGGTACCCAAGATTGCAACGCCCGCAAAGAGCGTTGATCCGGAGTAATCAAGTGAAGAAGTCTAGCCATGGACTATAAACGAAGCGCTAGGCGGGAGGCAACCCGTTTCGTCGAGTCAAGAATAAGCTACCGGGAGGACAACCCGATTCCAGGTTTTTCAAGTCTTTTTAATAATTTAGTTTTGAATTTTACTACGCAAAACATTAGACTTAGAATGGTTGAACAATATTAGAGACATAATTCTTGGTTGAATATTTTTCTTGATAATAAACCCTTTACATGAGCCATCCTATGTTGTTTGCTTCTTTTTCGAGAGACCAAAACCAAAAAAAATTCAGAACCTATCTCAACCTTTCATCCTCTTTAAGATGTTGTGGTTGACTTGTTTTTCATGCTAAAAACACTCGAGTAGAGCCACGACTTGTATCTAGATGTTATTTAAATTTCAGCACGTGGTAGGACTCGCGTGAACCTAGAAACTTGATTTTTTTGGTTGGTTTAAAAATCCATATCCTTGGTTTCTCTAAGATTAGAATTTTTCTAAGCCTCACTTAATTTTATTTCATTCAAAATCTCTCTCATCTAATCAAAATTAGGACCTAAACCTATGCCCCCATGATCAAGCCGGGAAAAGCTTGCTCTCAACTAATGAAGGCAAACTATACCGATGAGACCGAAATCGACGTAGTCGAAAAACATTTTCGACTTACATTTGTTTTTAATGGTTTAAAAACTTCTCTAAATTTATGCTTGAGCTCTTGCATGGCTCTGAAAAATATTTTTAAATTTCGAAATAAGAGGAGTGCTTAGCCTTAAACACACTTAAATGGAGGCAATCTAGTTAACCTAACCATGCATGCACCATGATATATCACAGGATGCCCCTCCAACATATTTAAACCACATGCAAAGTACAAGCATGGGGGGGCAGCCAAGGCCTTGTTTTGTAGGAATATCATGGATGCATGTGAGGCAAGGGAGTATGGAAGTGAGTCAAAGCGAAAACATCAAGTGGAAGGAGCAATAATGCAAGCGAAGGAGTGGACGGGAACGTTTGGAAGGTGTACGCGATCACGAAGCAACATGAATGCACTAGAGAAGAACCGAGCCAAGAGGAGGAGAGAGGTAAGTCTTTCATCCAACTCTTTGTTCGTGTGCTCTAGTTTGTAGGCCGGAATCACCTTAGACTTAGCCATCCACCGCGTTTGTTTCGTGCAACAAATCACATCCTTAATCCACTCAAAGTCCAGACCCCAAAATAATATTTGTGTACCTTGTTACCGGGTGAAAACCCCGGATATTTATTTGTGAGGGAGAGTGCTGCAATCATGGAAGAAAACTACAAGCCTTTTCACCGAAGAAGAAGGGATCATCGTCGTCTAAGCCATCATCGACAACCTCTTCGAGGAGGCGCTCGGTTTCCGAGTCTCCTTGGAGTATGGAGGAGGACACGGCACCACTGAGGAGGAACCACTCTTCTCCTTGGTGGCATGAGGGCCACACAAAACTCGTTTATTAGGTTTACCAAACTTCAATAACATATGGAGGAGCCGCCCGTCCAACCTCACCACTTGACACGATCATCCGCTCCACCTCCATATGCTCCGCGGTATTCCGAGGGGTATGTCATCATGACGGAGGAGGAGAAGAAGCTCGCTCGCCTTAAGTAGAGGCTTGTAGCGAACGTCGACATCGACGACCAAGCTCTCCACATATTGGGTTTCACACGGGACACCGGTGCAATTCTCTAGCGGAGTGTCGGCAAACACCCACAAGAAGTTCGCCTAGGAAATTTTCATGACCATGGCGTATACCCTTGATGAAGGAGTGCCGAGTCTCTCATTCCGTTGGAGGGAGCCCACAAGTGGAGAAGAAGGAAGACACCGTCGGAAGGGTAACCTTGATCGGTGATGCTATTTCTAGCACCTTGATGGGGTAATCTCCTTTCATCCATGGGTTGCAATTGATCTTGAGATGTGATCATACTTTGTTGGATTATCTATCTATCATCTTACACCGTGGCCATCATAGGTCTAGTCATGAATACCTTCACGTAGTGAGAATACGAGAGGAGGGAAAGGGCGAAACCGTGGTCACATCCCCCGATAGACTAGATTGGCTTTCATGTTCGAAACGATTACATGTTCTAGTATCATAGACCCATGGGCGAGTGTCTCCTAATTTCAAAAGGGAGCTCGGAACAAGTATGTGCATGAAAGCACATGGGAAGGCTTTTGGAGTATGATCACGGGAAGAGACCATCAACGAAAAAAATACTATCCGAACCCATTATCCAAGTGTGTCACTTTTGTGCAAGTGGATTTTTGGGAGAACAAGAGAGACAAAGATAACCAACACGGAGTTGAATTGGCTTTACTTGGCTTTGATTGCCAAGTGGCCAATAGACCCCACTCACCTATGATAAACCGGTGGTGTTGTTAAGCAACATCGAGTTCGGGAGATATTGGTTCGGGGTGTTACCTCTCCATGTCGACTATCTCTTTAAAACCGGGTATTACAAGGAATCCGAATCATCTCCTACCCGGGACTTCCCTAAAAATATATGAAGAAAGGAAAATATATATGTGAAGATGAGAGGCTTCCAAGTGGCCTAGGTGAATTTGCCCCTTCCAGATTGAAGATTAAAACTTTTTCTTGAGGGGAAGAAGATTGGTTAGAGGAAGGACTTCTTATGCCGAAAAAAAAATAATAGAGAAGGATTAGGAGAAGGTTATTCCACGACCCAAGAAGGAGGTGCACAACAAAATTATGTCCCACCATTGGGAGGAACCCCGGCGCCGCCGAGTTACTACGGTGGTGTACCAATGCAAGCATGGGGGAGTGGTGTAGCCATACCCCCACCATTTTTGCGGTGCCCAACGTAGCCTTTGCGGAGCCATATGCACACCTTCCTCAACCACAACAAAATGCAGCCACCATTGGAGGATACGCTGCAAGGAACATGCAAATTATTGCAGCCATCCTAACCAATGCAAACCAAATGGGTGAAGGAAATGCAAACGTCGCTTATATGCTTGGACACCTTCACCTAGCTCCGTCGGACAATTCATAGGAGGAGAGGCGCATTCCTATTACAAGTAAGGGTACAACAACTAAGACTATCAATATCAACCACCGGCGGAAGATTAGAGAGAGGAGGAGCTTTAGTTATCTTTCATTTACCCCCTTTTCTTTAATTTTCAGCTTGTTTGCGCCTATGTATGCGTAGTGTTTTCAGTTTTTATTTAAATTTCAGCAAGCATGTTAGTTTAATTTTTCAGCGTGTGTCTTAGTGTTTATTTTCATCATGAATAATGTCACCACCAAGTTTTTACCTTTGGTAAAGTTACAAAGTTTGTGCCATCATGATATATGATTATAATTGCCGCTTTGTTTATCTTTGTAATTGATTTATGCATGTTCGAACTAGTGCTCTCTTAAAAATACAAATCTGAAATTATCTAAATGCTAGCTTAATCTTCAGCGGAGGTTATGATTAAAATAAAGACCCATAGTGTTTTATGTGCTCTCAAGTTATGAATAGATTAAAGATGTCTTTTATGCTCAAAAATATTGCTAACCTTGTCACAAATATCACTTGTGTGTTGCTCAACCTATCCGAGCCTTATATATATTTGAGTGCATAAACTTTAGTGTACAAGATTTATTTTTGAGTGAGTTATTGCAGGCCATGATTTCTCTGGCCCGAGACTAAGAAGCTGGTCATTCCGTTTTTGCGTATCTATCTTTTTGCTAGCCTTTTATCTGTGCATTGTGTATCCCCGCATCGGAGATCTCACAAACCTCGCCGGATATCCACCCTTAAACCAAATATCATCTTTTGTGATTACCTCCTTGACCACAACCTATCGTTGAGAATGGATCATCAATTCAAGGAAGATCGCAAGACGGTGCCGACATTGAAGATTTCAAGTATCTCTTCAAGGAAAAATACCCCGGTACCTACCTTATTTTTCGCCTCTTTGCTCGAGGACGAGCAACGTCTAAGCATGGGGGAGGAGGTAGGTACGGTGCAGTTTTAGAGTTAAAAGGGGAATATTTTAAAAAAAATGATGAAAAAAAAAAATCCGGTGATACTCGTGACTTTCAAGGTAAAGAAAAAAAAATATATATAATGAATGAAAGAAAGAAAGAAAGAAAAGAATGAGAAATATGAGAAAGGAAAAAAAATATGCGTAAAGTGAACTCCCTGGTTCTCTAAGAGTGCATTCAAGGCTTCAAGTTTAAAAGATCCATTCTCATTTTCCAACCATGTGCAATCCGATAACGAGGACTTCCTTTGTGCCTCGGGATCACTCTTTGCCATTTGCACATGTCCACTCATCTAAAAGTGTGTGTATTTTTCTCTTTCCCCTCCTTGATTTAACATTATTTTCCAATGACCTTTTTGACGAGTCTCGGTAAGACCATGAGAAGCTTGTCTTGTTTTGACAACACCTCATTTATAAAATCTTGTTAGGACTAAACTTTCCCAAAGCTCCATATAAAGCCTACCACACATATATGTTATGAGAGGGAAAGGAGTAGAATATATAGGCTTGAGAGACAAGTGAGATGAGAGTTCATGAGCAATATACAAGATGATTTAAATTTGTGAACTTGGTTTAGCTTTTCTTTATCTCATTCTTTATTTCAAAAATTCTGAGGTCTATTTAAACTTTGTGAGCATGTTAATACTTGTGGGATAAGCTTAAAAAGAATCTACCCTCCGTAGAGGTGAAGGCTAGTACATTATGGAACTTTAACGAATTAAACTTTTGAGAGCATTATGTTTTTTTTCATGTATGATCAAGTGCAAGGTTTAAACAATGAAGGGCAACGATGATATCCATCGAAGGCTTACTCGAGGACGAGCAAGGTTTAAGCATGGGGGAGTTGTTGACGGTGAAAATCCGTCAACCTAGCCATGAGTTTACCTTCGGTGTTGGCATAACTTTTGTATCTTATTCATTGGTACTAACCCCCGTGGTATAACAAGTTCACTTGTGCATGTCGGTTTTGGAGTTATGTGTTTACGCGGGGTTTTAACGTTGAAAGCAAGACTTCCAGGATAAGTTCATTAAGCACCTCATGACAAGACCTTGAAGCCCGATACAAGTCAAGCAATGAAGTGAACATTACTCCAAGAGCCCAAGGACCAAGCCCGAGAAGATGATAAACTCCGAGGACCGAACCGAAAAAGTGCTTCGAATCTTGCAAGACAAGGAGTTGAGTCCAATTTGGAGAGAAACCGACGTCAAGGGCCCACATGCAAAAGGGGAGAACATCTAGAAGACGTGGGAAGCAACACCGGGCGAAGCAGGCCGCGGGATGGGCCGACTGGGCCCAGGGCGGCCGGCCCAGCCAATTCGGGGCCCAATCGGCCTCTCCTTTGACCTAATTGCTTCTCGGGCTATAAATAGCCCCCCGACCGAGAGCCACGCGAACGGAAGTCGTAATCCGCCGCCGAGGAGCGAGAGAAGCTTGAGGGACACCATCTCGGAGATGAGGGTCGTGCTAGTTGCCTAGAGTTTCCCTAGCCGACGTGGGAACCTTGCATGGAAGACCACGTCGGAGCTCGGAGCGAGGATCAAGATCGAGGGAGGGCCCCGGTGGTGATCTTGTTCATGTAATCATTCATGGTGAAGTTTGTAAGTGAATTCGATTTCTAGCGATCAAGTGCCTTCTCGATGATTTTCATTTCTTCTTGGTTTTGCTTCTTCTACGATCTAGTCTATAGCTAGATTACATAGGGTGCTCTTGTAGCCGCGGTGGCTAGAGGTGCATACCGGACCGACCAAGTGATTTCAACTTGTTCTATCGAACTCGGCCTAAGCTCCCCGCATGAATAGGGATACGTTGTGACGAACGGGAGTCTCGAAAGGCGGATGTTTTCGGAGTCGGATGGGAAGGCCACGATTTAAAGATGCTTTTAATGAGATTCGCTTTTCTATCTTCATCTATCTTGTTTGGAGCTACAACATAAGCATGATCTAGACTCTCTAGATCGGTTATCTCTTGCTTTCTCTTGTTACCTCTTTAGTAGATTAGATTAGATTCGTTTTCTTTATGAGTTAGTAGATTAGATGCAATTTGATTCTTCAATAGATAGCTTTACCTTGCTTTACTAGATTGAATCCTTGCGTTGCACATTGTTCCACGGATTCGATACCTTGGGTTCACCACTCGAGGGAAGAAGGGTCCCTTGACTACGACGGGAGACTTGTCCGCTTGCAAGTCACAAACGAACTTTGATACAACTATTAACCGTCAACACCCTTCAAGCGGTCCACGGTGGACCGGTGGACCGGTCCACCGCGCCGGTCCACCGCTGACGTCAGCAGCCACGTCACGCTGGCGTCATCGCTTGCGTCAGCGCCAGCCAACCGCAAGCCGCCACGTGGCGCCCCCATAGCTCACCCGCCGGCCGCCCAGGCATTTTTGCAAAAAGAACCCTGCATTTTCCATAATTACAAATATACCCTTCCACCTATATAAAAGCCTTTCAATCAGGTCCTTTCTTTTATGCTTAGGCCCCTGCAGTCCTTAGTTTCTATGTTCTTTAGTCCATCCTTAATCTTTTACATATTAGACCTTCTAGTTTCACACATATTTATGTTTAGGTCCCTGAAATCTTGCGAGAAAACTCCATAAAACTTTCGAGATATTCACAATTTAGTCCCCGAATCTTGTTTCGACCATATCTTTTCCATCCTAGCTCCGTTTTACGCGTTCTTGGTGTCCACGCGATCGTCTCTCCGAGCCCGTCATTTCTAAAAGCTTGTTTTAGTCTTTTGGTAATGTTTGATGTATTGTTTTATTTATTGTATGTTTTCTTGCATGATCGTAGCCAACGCGCCGTTCGAGGAAGAACAAGTGCAGAGCTTTGCAGATAAGGAGAGTAGCTTATCGTTGGAGAAAGGCAAGTGACCCTAACCACCCTTCTATCTATTCTTTAATCAAGAACACTATAAATTAATTGGAACATGGAGAACCACCCAGGAAAACAGTGCAACCACAGTCCATATGGCTCTGGCTTAGCCAATTAATTAGGTGTGTGATTGTATTGACGACCCTATCCGAAAGGAACACAGGGGGCTCCGGGTTGCGGGGGTATAGCCCGGTTCTTTTGGGGTAGCAGCCTTTGCTAAGGTGCGACCACTAGGGAGGGTTATGGTCCGCCCCGAGTCAGAATTGTCGTGGGTTGTCGGTGCTTTTGCATATCTTTGTAAAGGCTTCGTAGCGTCCCTATGCAATCACACCTCGGAAGTGTGGTATTGTGCCTAATCAGCACATGCGTGGTTGGGTTCAAAGTTCTTCGGAACTTTTACGCGAACTGTGGGAAAAGTGTGCAACCTCTGCAGTGTAAAACTGATCGATCAGCCGTGCTCACGGTCAAGAGCGGCCTGGACCCTCACATGATTAATTGAACTTAAAGATGGATTAATATTGCTTTCCAGCTTATTCCCGTGGCCTTGTTGAGTACCAACCATAAGTGTACTCATCCTTGCTTACGCTTGTTTAGAGAAGAATCCCGGAGTGGAGTACTTCACCGACTACGAGGAGTTCGAGGATGCGATCAACCGATCGAAGCTTCGTGGAAGATGAAGATGGAGTCGCGTCTTCATAGTTATCGTTGTTCGTGTAAAGACCTTCGTGTCTACCATCGTGAGTGTAATAAAAGTTCATAAACCTTTTACGTACGTTTTGAGAAATGTCTTGTGATATTACACTCATGAGTCTATCATATGTGTGAAATTGTGATCCCGGCACACATATGAGATGCATTCGGTTTTCTACGGAAAATCGGGTGTGACAGCTCGGATAGGTAGAGCAACACGCAAGTGGTATTTATGACAAGGTTAGCTTTACATTTAAGAACAAAAATAAATCATCTTTAATCCATCTAAAACTTGAGAGCACATAAAACACTATGGGTCTTTATTTTTATCATAACCTCCGCTAAAGATTAAGCTAGCATTTAGATAATTTCAGATTTGTATTTTAAGAGAGCACTATCTTAAACATGCATAAATCAGTTACAAAGATAAACAAAGCGGCAATTATAATCATATATCATCATGGCACAAACTTTGTAACTTTACTAATGGTAAAAACTTAGTGGTGACTTTATTAATGATGAAAATAAAAACTAACACACATGCTGAAAATTTAAATAAAAACTGAAAACACTACGCATACATAGGTGCATACAAGCTGAAAATTAAAGAAGAGGGGGTAAAGGAAAGATAACTAAAGCTCCTCCTGTCTCTAATCTTCCGCCGGTGGTTGATATTGATAGTCTTGGTTGTTGCACCCTTGCTCATAATAGGAATGCACTACTCCTCCTATGAATTGTCCGACGGTGCTAGGTGAAGGTGTCCAAGCACATAAGCGATCTTTGCATTTCCTTCACCCATTTGGTTTGCATTGGTTTGGATGGCTGCAATAATTTGCATGTTCCTCACAAGCGTATCCTCCAATGATGGCCACATTTTGTTGTGGTTGAGGAAGGTGTGCATATGGCTCCGCAAAGGCTACGTTGGGCACCGCAAAATTTGGTGAGGATATGGCTGCACCACTCTCTCATGCTTGCATTGGTACACCACCGTAGTAACTTGGCGGCGCCGGAATTCTTCCGGATGGTGGCATATAATTTTGTTGTGCACCTCCTTCTTGGGCCATAGAAGATCCTTCTCCTATAATCTTTCCTCTTTTATTTTTCTTCGCCGGCACAAGAAGTCCTTCCTCTAACCAATCTTCTTTCGAAGGATCGGATGGCGACTAGAGAGGGGGGGAGTGAATAGGAGCCGGTAAAAATTCTTCTCAAAGAACCCGACCTATACCCTAGTCAAATCCCGGTCACACACAAGCGATGGATCGAATCACACACCAATCACAAAGACAACGAGGTTATAGATCAACCCCTAGTCTTAGGAACAATTCCTTGAAGCACACGCGGAAGCACGAAAGAAGGAGGGAGGAATCGAACCAAGAAAACAAAGCGACCGAACCGCGCATCGTCCGGCCGGGCGGAGCGGACCGTCCGCAAGAGCCGCGCGGACCGTCCAACAGGGTACCGCGGACCGTCCGGCCCGGACCACGAAAAACACAACTCCGAATCTTCTATACAAACCAGCAAAGATTCACAAGGTCTAGCATGCCGCCCTAGCATCCATCCCTCTCAACAAATCTCACATGAAGCTCTCATGCTAGCCTAGAGAAAATAGAGAAGAAAATAGCTAAGGAAAATGAGAAATGGGAGGGGGGAAATGAAACCCTAAGTTGCGAGAGAGAGAGAGAGAGAGCCATCCACACACACTCATGGCTTATATATCGGGTCCCGCCGGAGTGGTAAATGACTCGACTACCCCTAACTCAACTACGGCGATACAACCCACGCAGGGGCATTTAGGTAATGTTTGTGGGTCTTTCCATCGGACGGCCACGCCTTCGCCGCACCCCGCGTCCTCCCGACACAAGCCATGCGATCCCGCCGCGTGTCCTCCACTTCGAAGCTTCCCGACACGCCCGGATCTCGTCTCCGTCGTGTTGGGCCCTCGGACTTGGTTTTGAAGCCCAAACCAAGAAACCGTCCTCCGATGGTTTTGTGGGCAAACCACCAAACCCCGCGTGCTCGGCCCGGCCTCCCGCCAAGCCTCTTGACTCGACCGCCACCGTGCACCGGCTCGATTGTCCATGACTTCGTCTTGCTCGTATCGCCACCATGTGGCCCGCACCTAGTCCCGCTGTCCACCGGGTCCCTCGAACCGAGCCTACTTGTCTCTCCATCTCCCGGAGGCCCCTCAAGGCTGAAGACCTTTCGCACCCGTTCTTCACCTGCAACAACACGAACTAGGCCGCAGCCTACACCTGCGCACTGAGCCAAGAGTCGGTCCAACACTCGTTGTCAATCACTCATCACGAGAGGAGCGGTCATTCATCGACCACCGGGAGGCTCCCGGTCCTCAATCTCCCCCTTGATGAGTGCATTGACAACACACAACGCGAAATGAAATTCGAGAGAAAGAAAGAAAGGAAGAGGAAAGAAAAACAAGGAAGCTCAACTCATGACCAAAACCAAGGAAAGGCAAAAAAAGGTCACAAGCCGAGCAAAGCACAAACTCCACACCGAAAACGAGAAGAAAGCTCCCCCCGAACAAATGCATGCTCCCCCCGAACATGTGGATGCAAACTTCCAAATTTTCTCGAATTTTTCGTGAAGCTCACCTCTCCCCCCCCCCCCCTTGTTGACAATGTATGAATCTAGGTGAAATGCAAAAATATGAGACAAAGCATATAAACATCTACATGAGGTTCTCAAATAGGCCAAATCTAGTGTCAAAGGCTAGAAATGAGACAGATCACACATATGAATCATAACATAGTCAAAGCATTGCCACAAGTAATATATGAAAATACAAGCATGTGACAAAGCAAAATTTTCGCATTTAAGCGGCTTTATCAAAAGAAGGCTCGCTTCACATGTAAAGGCCTATCCATGTCACACTCTAGCCACAAACATGCATACCCGTTGACGGATAAAAGACGTATCCCTCTACGATCCGCAAGCGTACGGACCCCACACCTTTTTCACCACGGGATTCCCAAGGTTCTTGTCAAACCGTGGAGCAAGGGGATTACAAGCGATTGATCTACTATGACACACTTAGCTACTAAAACCCTAACTTACTATTAAACTAGAAAACAATTAAACTACACTAGAGAGAACGATTAAGATATCAAGATAGGAGACACTCGCCCATGGGTCTACGATACTAGAGCATGCAATCGCTTAAAGACCCGAAAACCAATCTAATCTATCGGGGGTTGTGACCACGGTTTCGCCCTTTCCCTCCTCTCGTACTGTCACTACGTGAAGGTATTCGTTACTAGACCTTTGATGGACACGGTGTATTGAATGGATCCAAGGAAGCGTTGGAGCTCTACTCCCTTTACGGCATGGTAGCTAACCTTAAGCATTAAAGTATATTCAACACAAGATGATAGATAGATAATCCGACAAAGTGTGATTACATCTCAAGATCGATTACAACCCATGGACGAATGAGAAGATTACCCCATAAAGGTGCTGATCATGGCACCGTTGATCATGGTTTCCCATCCGCCGGTGTCTTCCTTCTTCTCCACGAGAGGGTGCTTCCTTCGAGGTGGTTGATCTCCCACCGGAGATCCTCCTCCTCTCTCTCTAGCTTGTGTATGGCCTCCGGTACGAATGGCTCTCTCCCCTCGTGTTGGCGGTGCCTCGGGGCTTTTAGGGTTGAAGATCCTTCGGGTGCAAGGAAAGCGGGACCGAACCGGCCACCGAAGTGGGGCGGGCCGACCGGCTCGGGCCCACCTCGGCCGGTTCGGTCGCCCCTTTGCTCCCGTGGGTCCTCATGTAATTATGTACTTTGCCCCCTCCACTTGCATGATTTTGACGATGTTATCCTTACGTCCAAGATGGAGGTTCTCTTTGCATGAAGTTCGGTCTTTTACGCTTCAATCCTCGAGGGTGTTCCTCGTAGCACTTCGGTCCTTGACACCATTGGAAGTGATTTCATCAAGCTCATGAACACGAACAAGACTCCGTAAATGCTCCTTTGAACTTGTTGCGAATTCGTCCTTTATGTCCATGTACCTACATAAACACAACACTTCCAAATGCATGCACAAAGATGAACTTGTTATATGATTAGTGTGCCTAGTGGCGGGTTAGTTCCATAATCAAATCCAAACCAAAGTGTAATGAACATGCTAGATGCACCAAAATACACCGTCAACAATACCATTCGAGAGATCATACAAGGATATCAAATTCTCAACAAAAGATCATTGTAAACACCCATAAAGCAAAGCATGTCATGTCAAAGCTCAGGAGCCATGTGTCCACTTCGGGGAGACTTCTCCACCGGTGAACATCATGCAACATGTTTTGCACCCATATGTGAAAGATAAGACATTTTAAGCATAGACATGATGGATGGAGCATTTTTCAAGCATTCACACTTCTTTTCAAGATTAAGTCATTTCATGGTACATGAAATGCCTTTGCGGCAAAAAGAAGCTTATGCTCCCCCATGAATGCAACATAGGCTAAACATTCACAATGATATTCGGCCTTTGGCCCAAATGCAAGAACAGGCATCCAAGCACAATCTAAGCATGAAAAGCACATTTAGACCAAACTGTGACATGGATACACAACTAGACACGAGTGGAGCAAATTTCATCGAAAATTAGTCAAGTTTAGCATTTATTTCAAAAGGGGCTATCTCACCACACATATATCTCAAATATTCCAAGAGCATAGCCTCACATCACCATTTCTCGACACATATGACCAATATCTCACAAATAGCCAAAGAGACTCAAATAAGGCATATGAAAGAAGCTCATCATCCTAAAATGCAATATGATACAAATGCAACATGATATATGACAAGATGTCTATCCTACCATGGTTTGTACATCAAGCAAAGCATGTATATACATCAAAGTAAAACATGGTATGATACATATGGTACAAAAATGAAACCCCCAAGAATCAACTAGAAAGGGCAACAAACCCCAAGTTTCCCCCGCAAGCGCACAAATGTAGCTTGGTCGAGAGGCTTTGTAAAGATGTCTGCAAGCTGATCTTGGGTAGGGACATGACTCAACACAATGATTCCTTTTTCCACATTGTCCCTCAAGAAATGGTACCTCACTTCTATGTGTTTGGTTCCGGAGTGAAGCACTCGGGTTTTTCGCTACGCTTATGGCACCGGTGCTATCACAAAGAAGTGGGATCCGGGTGCACTTCTCACCAAAGTCTCTCAAAGTGTATGAAATCCACAACAAATTGGGAACAACAACTCGCGGCCGCAACATACTCCGCCTCGGTGGTAGACCGAGCTACACTAGACCGCTTGCGGGAAGACCATGAAACCAACGAAGACCCAAGAAACGGCAAGTACCGAAGTAGACTTCCTCTCGACTCGGCGACCAAAGAAAATCCGCGTCGGAAAAACCATGAAGTGAAAGAGTCGAGGAGGAAGAATACCAAAGGCCAAGACCAGGGGCGGACCGTAAGTACTCGAAGATCCTCTTGACGGCTTGTCGATGTGATGTCCTCGGCGAAGCCTGAAAACGAGCGCACAGACACACGCTGAACTGTATGTCTGGCCTCGTCGCCGTCAAGTAGAGGAGGGAGCCGATCATGCTCCGGTACTCTCGCTGGTCCACTGGTTCTCCGTCCTCGTCCGCATCCAAAGTAGCCGTACTCCCCATGGGAGTCGACATCGGCTTCACATCTTGCATCTCGAACTTCCTCAGCATGTCTTTCGTGTACTTGGTCCGGTGCACGAATGTTCCGTCCTTCACTTGCTTGATCTGCAGCCAGAGAAAGTACTGCAACTCGCCCATCATGCTCATCTCAAATTCCCTACTCATCTCATCTGCAAACTTGGCAACAAGGTTATGTGACGAGCCACCAAAGACAATATCATCCACGTATATCTGCACAATCAACAAGTCATTTCCATGCTTGAGGAGAAACAAGGTCCTATCCACGGTTCCCATCACAAACCCTCTCGCTCAACGAAAACCTCTCAATCTCCCATACCAAGCACGGGCGCCCGTTTCAACCCATACGAGCCCTTTTCAACCCGTACACCCCGTGTGGGTATAACTCACTCTCGAAGCCCGGTGGTCGCTTCACATACACCTCCTCCTCTATGACCCCATTCGAAAGGCACTCTTCACATCCATCCGAAACAACTTGAACCCTTTAGCCACGGCAAAGGCTAGAAGGATCCGAATTGCCTCAAGACGGACTACGGAGCAAAGGTCTCTTCATAGTCGATCCCCTCCTTCGACTAAAACCCCGAGCAACAAGTCCGGACTTGTTCCTCACAACCATCCCATTCTCACCCTCTTTGTTCTTCCAAACCCACTTGGTTCCTATAGGATGGCAATTTGGAGGTGGTTCAACTAACTCCCACACCGGTTCCTCTCAAAGTTTTCCAACTCCTCATGCATAGAATGGACCCGGTTTGCATCGGATAAAGCGTGTCCAATGTCCTTGGGCTCAAAGGTGGCAACAAATGCGGCATGAGCAAAATGAGAGGAATTCTCGGACCTTGACCGCGTAGTACGTTCGTCGATGTCCCCAATGATCTTCGACAGGGGATGCACTTCTTGAATCCGCCGGGGAGCCTCACGCCTCGAGACTACCGTCGGTGTTTAAATCACTCGACCTCCATGGGAGGTACCCGCAAAGCAAGGTAGAAGGTGGGGATCGCCAAGATCCGGAACCCGAAGGTACGCGCGAGGACACAAGACACAAGATTTATACAGGTTCGGGTAGCCAGAGTAGCTACCCTACGTCCTGTTTGGAGTAGTATTGCTCCCTGCGCTTGGGTTGTTCCCCGGAGGGATTGTGGATGTCCTCCTATGTACCCGGCCCTCCTTTATATAGTCCAGGGGGCAGGAACCTAGTCGGTTACAAGGCCGGAGTCCTAGTAGGATTACACAGAGCGAGTCCTAGTAGGAGTACAGGGGAATTCTAGTAGGAGTCCGTCTTCTACTCTTCCTCCTTCCTTGCATGAGTACCCGGGGTGTATGCCCGACAAGCCCCCGAGCACGTTGGAGTCGAGAGTAGTAGTTCGAGTAGTCTTGAAGCCTATTCGAGTAGTTCTTGAGCGTCCTCGAGTACTTCTTGGAGAAGTCTTCAGTAGTACTTGAACTGCCGCGAGGCTGGAAGGTGGTCCAGCTCATCAGTCTTGAAGTCGAGATTATATGGAAGTGCGATTGCAAAATCGCACTCCATATGGAGTAGCCCTGAGCCTTAGGTTGAGTTGTAGACTCTAGCTGAGGGTCAATCTTGATTCCAAATCTTCCGTCTTGAAAAATTTGAATGATGGGTGTAGCATAGCAGCCCCCGAGCCTTGAAATGATTAGGTAATCAATCCAAGGGTCTTCAGTGTTCGCGAAAGCCATCATCTGAGTACTCTAGCGTTCAGCCCCCGAGCTCGTCGCCAGGTGAGCCGTAGGAGCCACGTGAGTAGTTGTTGGTGCCGAGCCCCCGAGCTAGAGAGCTAGCGGAGACTACTCGAGTTGTCATCGAGTAGTAATTTGGTGCGTAGCCCCCGAGTTGGGAACTAGCCGCGCCGGTGGAGGTACGCGGAGCATACTGGAAGTCGTCGCCGAAGCTTGACCTGAAAGTAGAGATGCGTACATTATGTAGCATTTTTGTAGAAATTGAATCTACAAATGACAAATAAAAATATGAATATAGATGTAAATGTCATGTGTCATGCTCTTGTTTTGGTCGTAAGGCGTCGAGTAGTTAGCTCGATGCGGTTTAGCGCCCGGTCTCCGTGATCGCCGTTTAGCCATAGCCGCCGGGGGCGTGGAGGCATGACGGAGAGAGCCGGTTTAAGCGCCCGGTCTCTATGGCCGCCGTTTAGCCATAGCCGCCGGGGCGTGGAGGCATGACAGAGAGAGCCGAGGCTTTGCGCGGATCAAGGCGTGTGCTACTGTAGCGAGACCATTAAGAGGTAGACGAAGGTAGTCGACATGGCGACAAGAGAGAGCGCGATTGCTCGTTGTTCCGCATGGCGGAGAGCAAGATTGCGCAGTGCCTCCTCAGGGTGTAGTTGTGCGCCTCCAGCACTCAGTACACGAAACGTCGTGGCAAGAGCCTCCTAATTTGGTGCACCAAGCCTGTGGCAGCAGTCAACATCCCCAAGGAATAGCTGGCACGGTGTAGCTCTGCTGGCAGGTAGCCGTTGAGAGGCGTACACGGAGTAGTCTTTGGCATTGGTTCCCGTATGTGGAGAGGAAGCCAAAGAAAGAATAATTATTGAAATAAGTGACTTAGCTTAATTCGCGGACGAGTGTCAACGAAGCCGTGGCGGTCGGTGATGGAGCCGCGACGGTTGGAGCTGAAGTCGACTAGTTGGAGGTGGATCCGACTAGTTGTTGATGCCGCGGGAGCCGTCCTCGACTAGTTTTCGAGTTGAAACTAGTCGAGATAAGTAGTCGAGGTAGTCGTATGCCCAGAAGACGACGTCGCGGCGGCGTACAGCGTAGTCGATGTAGAGCCGCTGCGGCCGAGAAACGAGTACTCGCGGCACACGGCAAGGTTGACGTAGAGCCCGTGCGGCCGGGCGACGAGTAGTCGCGGCACACGGCAAGGTTGACGTAGAGCCCGTGCGGCCGGGTGACGAGTAGTCGCAGTGCACGGTGAAGTTGATGTAGAGCCGGTACGACGTAGTTGACGTAGTCGTAGCTGCGTACGTCTTCCAGGTGCATGGAGCAAAGAACTCAGAGAATCCTTGGTAGCTTGGAATCTTGGCCTGGATGCGTGACAGCTGCTGGACTGCTCCACTTTGATTCGGATTTGGACAGTGATGTGTCCATCTTGATCTCCAACCCGACGACTTGGGAACCGAGGCGGAAAAAAAAGGAATTGGCGCTGTTTCCGCTTGGTTCATGTGCTTCTCTCGGATACGGCGAGTTGACGTGGAGAACTTCAAACTCGGCGAATTGGAATCCGTTTGCGCCGAGTAGATTGATCTTGATTTGGTCCTTCGAATTCGCCTGATGATCGTGACGATCGCCCCACGGTGGGCGCCAGCTGTCGGTGTTTAAACCACTCGACCTCCATGGGAGGTACCCGCAGCAAGGTAGAAGGTGGGGATCGCCATGATCTGGAACCCGAAGGTACGCGCGAGGACACAAGACACAAGATTTATACAGGTTCGGGTAGCCGCATTAGCTACCCTACGTCCTGTTTGGAGTAGTATTGCGCCCTGCGCTTGGGTTGTTCCCCGGAGGGATTGTGGATGTCCTCCTAGGTACCCGGCCCTCCTTTATATAGTCCAGGGGGCGGGTTCCTAGTCGGTTACAAGGCAGGAGTCCTAGTAGGATTACACAGAGCGAGTCCTAGTAGGAGTACAGGGGAATTCTAGTAGGAGTCCGTCTTCTACTCTTCCTCCTTCCTTGCATGAGTACCGGGGTGTATGCCCGACAACTACCTCCCCCTCAACTTCAGCTTCTCTCGCCTGGTCCTCTTGTCGCACCGTTGTTGTCCATGAAGTAGACGGTCCATGCTCCGTAGTGGTCGTAGCGGAAGTAGTGGGTACGCACTCAGCTTCAGGCGCATGGTTCTCTCCATCATCATCTCTAGCTTCATCCTTCTCCTCTTCAAAGAGGTCCTCGGCCATCTCCTCATCACCTGCACATTCAAAGCCAAGAGAGGTACATGGAATTATCTCGTCGAAGGTTGCCTCGCAAGTCTCCATGATTTTGTTAGTCTCAAGGTTAAGCACCCTATAGGCTCTAGAATGGTTAGCATATCCAAAGAAAATCCCATCACTAGACCTAGCCTCAAACTTGTCGAGTTTTCCCTTCTTAAGAATAAAGCACTTGCAGCCAAAGACTCGGAAATGACTCACCTTGGGTGCCCGACCATGCATCAGCTCATAACAGGTCTTCTTCTTGAAAGCTCGCAATAAAATCCTGTTAGAGACATGACAAGCCGTATTGACCGCCTCAGCCCAATACCTCCTAGGAGTCCTGTGCTCATCGAGCATCGTCCTAGCCATCTCACAAAGAGTTTGATTTTTTCCTTTCCACGACTCCATTTTGAGGGGGCACATAGGGGGTCAAATACCGATGTTCAAGACCTAGATCACGACGAGAAGGCATCAAAATGAGAGTTCTTGAACTCTGAGCCATTATCACTGTGGATAGCTCGGATAACATTCCCATGCCTCTCGTTTCTCAACCTCACGATCGGATCTCGAACAAAACCAAATGTCTCACTCTTGTCCTCCAAGAAAAACACCCAGGCATAGCGAGAGTAATCGTTCACAACAACAAGGACATACCACTTCCCACCCACCGAGAGAACTCGAGCCGGCACAACAAGGTCCATGTGCAACGGCTACGTCGGACACTTGGTCATGACATCGGTCGGGGGTGTATGGGGAGTGGCTACCATCTTGCCATGCCTACACGGAGCACAAACCAAATCCTTCTCAAGCTTCAACCTCGACAATCCTCGGACAAGGTCAAGACCACTCAAGCCGGAAACCAAATCAAAGCTCAAGTGTCCCAACTGCCTATGCCATTTCCACAAATCGAAGAAGGACCAGCCATCAAACAACGAGCAGGACCCAAAGAATGAGAGAAATCAGCCCCGAAAATCGACCCTCGGGGATGATCATACGGACAAGATCACCTCGAGAATCCGGCAAGAACGAGACTCACCGGACTTGAAACGCACCTCAAAGCCCTCATCAAGCAACCGAGAAACCGAAAGCGATTGAAACCCAAAGACTTCACAAGAGCAGCTCTCTTCAACGTTACCTTGTCACTCACATGCACATCACCCTCGAAATCACCCTTCCTCGTCCATTGTCCCCAAATGTGATGTACATCTTTTCCTTCACCGGGGTGAGGCCGGAGAACCACTTCTTGTCTCCGGTCATGTGTCGGGAACATCCGGAGTCGATCAACCAAATATTCTCCAAGCCTCCCCGCCCGGCAGTCGAAACAAGACCGAGAATGAGCTAACGACTCGGCACTGGGGTTAGCACACAGAAAATTGAACCAGTGTCGGGCCATCTGCTCAAAAGAGGGGTTAGCAAACATCATTCCCTTGCCACCAAATTTCCTATGTCCCATGGAAGAAGTACGAGCACCACGAGGGGGAAAACGTGGTCTGTAGTTCCTTTGGAACCCAAAGCTGCGGTCATCTCCCCTAGACCCGTATTGAGGACGAGTAGGGGGACGTCCAGCAAAACCACCACAAGCCCGACCAAACCTCTCACCAAAGACACACACCATCATCTATCCTCTCAAACCTCGCACCACCACCTCTCCGTGGGAACCCGCTAACACCCCTCACACTTCCCACACCCCGTGGAAGAGGCACTCTAGGCTCGGGAATACCATGAGACTCGGTGATACTGTCTTGGTTTGCTTGCTCCCTAGCAAGCCTCTCATCCCTCTTCTCTTGTAGCAAAACTCGCTAGGTGTCTCTCCTTACCACAATACTCACATCCGAAGGGGGTGGGTTTTGGTTTTGGCTCGGCTCGGCTTCTCTCTAGGCTTCTCACCCTTCTCACTCACAAACTCACCGGTTTCGGAAGTCATGTGCTTTTGGTGGAAATTTGGGTTGATCTTGGGTTGTATCAAGCTTGTTGCAAAGGTGGTTGGGCTTTGGTGTGAAAGAGTTCTTGGGTGCTTTTGGAAGTGGGACTTGGATGTCTCCGATCACCTCAAACTCGGGGGTGGACTCAACACACTTCTCATACACACTCTCCCCACTGTTCTCTCCCACTTTCTCACCCACCTTCTCAAAACCCAAACCACGACCATCCGCTCTCTTGAACTCCTCAATCATGATTTTCAATTGAGGTTCCCGCCCGGACAACCAACCCAACACCTTCCTCAAATAGTCATTCTCCTCATAGATGACATCCAAATGGGAAGCAAGTTCAAGATTGCGCAAAGTAAATTCATCACGGCTAGAGCATGCATTTGTAACAGGAGATTTCAAAGAAGCTTCCAAAGAACTAATGGTAGAACGAGCATCAACAAGCTTAGCATGCAAAGTAGGGCATGATTTACAAGCACCAAGCAAAGTGGGTCTAGCCTTACGCTCATCATACTCGGTCCTAAGAGCATCTAGTTTAGCCAAAGTGGAAGCATTCTTCTCATTAAGCAACTTGATCTCATTCGACCAAGCATCACACTCGAGCATTCAACATCATCGAAATAGTAGGAGCAAGTTTCAAAGAGTCATTCTCAAGTTTCGGTTCAAGCAACTTAGACTCTAACTCTCCTACTTTCTCACTAGCATTCTCAAGTTGAGCCCTAAGATCTTTCCTCATCTTCTTAGCATCTCTCAACACACTATCACGGTTGTCAATCAAGCCATTCAACCTAGTGATCTCGGCAAGCAAAGAGTCGGGGTCACGGTTTACCTCATCCTCCGAGTCGGAGTCGTTGTCTTCCTTCTCACTCTTCTTGTCGCTTGAGCTATGGGCCATGCCACAAAAGACTTCAAGCGTCACACGGCTCAACCCACCGAGGTTCCGGCTTGCACTATTCTTGCCCTTGCGCCTCCAAGCGTCTTCATCTTCACGCTTGAGCTTGGTCGCGCGTCGCTTGAACTTGAGTCGACGTCGCTTGCACCGGCCACCATGGCTCTTGCCTTGTCCTTCTTGTAGCCGCCCTTGCTCGGTCGCCGCTTGTCCTTGTCCTTGCTCTTGGACTTGCTGAAGTGCTTGCCCTTGGAGGAGTACTTGTCTTCACGCCTCGGATGCGCCTTGTACTCGCTCATCTTGTACTTGTTCTCCTCCGCTTCCGGGCACTCGGCGATGAAGTGGCCACGCTTGCCACACTTGTAGCATGTCCCTGAGCTCCGCCTTGCATTCCTCCGACTCTCGTGTAGTCGATCAAACCTTCTTGAGAGCAAGGCCGGCCTCCTCCTCGCCTAGCACATCAAACTCCTCATCTGGAATAGACATAAGAGAAGACAAGGATAACTATTGATGGAAAGGGTTAGCTTTGCCCTTTGATCCGCCCACAAGAGCAAGACTATGGTCAGTCGAGCCCTCATGCTTGGATTGCAACTTCCTGTCAACCTCAGCCGACTTGAGCTTTGAAAAGAGGTCATCCAACTCAATAGTCAAATACTGCCCAGACTCCTTGATGGCCTCAACCTTAGCACCCCAAACATTTGGGTCCAAGATATGCAAGAGCTTCAAAGCTTGATCATGCTCAGTGTAAGGGAAATCCTCAACATTGGCCTTCATGTTGTTCACGATGGCGGTGAACCTCTGAAACATCGCATCAATGTCCTCACCGGGAAGTTGAGTAAAGTTCTCAAATTGCATCCGGTAAGAGACAAAGAGGCGAGCCTTCACATGGTTATCACCACCGTGAGCAACCAACAACTTCTCCCAAATTTGCCAAGCAAGATTCAAATGGCAAACACGCTCAAACTCAGGATCACACAAGCTTCGGACCAAGTAATCAATGGCTTTTGCATTTGCCTCATACTTGGCCTTAGCACCGGCATCGGTCACTATAAGAGTATGGATGTTGACCGGAATAGCATAGGTCTTGTCAAGCACAATGAAATCCAACAACTTGCCACGAAGAAAGATCATCATACGGCCGCCCACTTGTGGTAACCCTTTCCATCGAAGTGCGGCGGACCGCCCCGCTCAACGTATGCCATCTTAGGATTCAAGACTTGTTAAAGTCGCAAAGAATCCGGCACCAAGCTATGATACCAATTGAATGATCAGATGGCAACTAGAGAGGGGGGGGGAGTGAATAGGAGCTGGTAAAAATTCTTCTCAAAGAACCCGCCTATACTCTAGTCAAATCCCGGTCACTCACAAGCGATGGATCGAATCACACACCAATCGCCAAGACAACGAGGTTATAGATCAACCCCTAGTCTTAGGAACGATTCCTTGAAGCACACGCGGAAGCACGCAAGAAGGAGGGAGGAATCGAACCAAGAAAACAAAGCGACCGAACCGGCGGATCGTCCGGTCGGGCGGAGCGGACCGTCCGCAAGAGCCGCGCGGACCGTCCGGCAGGTACCGCGGACCGTCCGCAACCTTGCCACGGACCGTCCGCCCGGGGCCGCGAACCGTCCGTAAAAGCCAACGGATCCTCCAAAAAGAACCTCGAAAAACGGACCGTCCGCGGGGAGCACGCGGACCGTCCGCCGTGCACCCGCGGACCGTCCGCCCGTACACGCGGACCGTCCGAAACTTCGCCCAACGAAAACTCAAAACCACGGCGGATCGAAAAAAAAGGCAAGCAAGAACACGAAGAACACGCGAAGAACGAAAAAAGCGCCGACCGTCCGCCGGGTCCTCGCGGACCGTCCGCGAGGAGCGGACAGAGCGCAAAACCGCTCGACCCCGAAGGTCAACACCCCCAATCCATCACCGGATCTCCCAAATGGTAGAAGTCTGTTGAGACAAGAGTTGACATGAAAAGCGTCAACCAAGGATGCTACACCCCAAAAATCTTGCCTCCTAACTCCCTAAATCACCGGAATCGCGGATCCTTTGAGCACCACCAAAAGCTTGAGCTCCAACCGAAAATTCTTGAATCGAAGTGGTTTTCCGGCGTTTGAGGGCACAAGATCAATCACAAAGGTGCACAAGGCATCCATCCATGTTTCCCTCAAAGAGATCCGGGGAGAAACCCACTCAAATCCGCGGAATCACACCAAGAACAAAGGCACAAAAACAAGCACGAAAAGGACCACGAAAAATACAACTCGAATCTTCTATACAAACCAGGAAAGATTCACAAGGTCAAGCATGCCGCCCTCGCATCCATACCTCTCAACAAATCTCTCATGAAGCTCTCATGCTAGTCCTAGAGAAAATGGAGAAGAAAATAGCTAAGGAAAATGAGAAATGGGAGGGGGGGAAATGAAACCCTAAGTCGCGGAGAGAGAGAGCCATCCACACACACACTCATGGCTTATATATCGGGTCCCGCCGGAGTGGTAAATGACTCGACTACCCCTAACTCAACTACTGGCGATACAACCCACGCAGGGGCATTTAGGTAATGTTTGTGGGTCTTGCCATCGGACGGCCACGCCTTCGCCGCACCCCCGCGTCCTCCCGACGCAAGCCATACGATCCCGCCGCATGTCCTCCGCTTCGAAGCTTCCCGACACGCCCGGATCCCGTCTCCGTCGTGTTGGGCCCTCGGACTTGGTTTTGAGGCCCAAACCAAGAAACCGTCCTCCGATGGTTTTGTGGGCAAACCACCAAACCCCGCGTGCTCGGCCCGACCTCCCACCAAGCCTCTTGACTCGACCGCCACCGTGCACCGGCTTGATTGTCCATGACTTCATCTTGCTCGTATCGCCACCATGTGACCCGCACCTAGTCCCACTATCCACCGAGTCCCTCGAACCGAGCCTACTTGTCTCTCCATCTCCCGGAGGCCCCTCAAGGCTGAAGACCTTTCGCGCCCGTTCTTCACCCGCAACAACACGAACTAGGCCGCATCCTACACCCGCGCACCGAGCCAAGAGTCGGTCCAACACCCGTTGTCAATCACTCATCACGGAGGAGCGGTCATCCATCGACCACCGGGACGCTCCCCGGTCCTCACTTTCCCTTCAAGAAAAAGTCTCAATCTTCCATTCGATAGGGGCAAATTTACTTTGGCCACTTTGAAGCCTCCTCTCTCATCTCCAATTATATATTATCCTTTCTTCATATACTCAAATCTTAGGGAAGCCCGTGTAGGAGATGCTTCGGGTTCCTTGTAATACCCGGTCTTAAAGAGATAGCCAACATGGAGAGGTAACATCCCGAACCAATATCTCCCGAACTTGATGTTGCTTAACAAGACCACCGAGTTGATCATGAGGTGAGAGGGTTCTATTGGCTGCCCGGAAATCAAAGCCGAGTAAAGCCAACTCAACTCCGTGTCGGTTACCTTTGTTTCTCTCATTCTCCCCAAAATCCTTTTGCACATCCATGAGTGAAGCACTTGGATGATGGGGTTCCGGATAAAACATCTTTGTTGCTACACTTCTCCCGTGATCATACTCCAAAAACCTTCCCATGTGCCTCCATGCACATCCACTTGTTTCGGGGCTCCCTTTTGAAAACCAAGCTATTCCCTAATACATAGGGAACTCGCTTGTTCAATCAAGATAGGAGATACTCTCCCATGGGTCTACGATACTAGAACATGCAATCGTTTTGATCATGAAAACCAATCTAATCTATCGGGGGTTGTGACCACGGTTTCGCCCTTTCCCTCCTCTCGTACCGTCACTACGCGAAGGTATTCATGACTAGACCTATGATGGTCACGGTGTAAGATGATAGATAGATAATCCAACAAAGTGTGATTACGTCTCAAGATCGATTGCAACCCATAAATGAAAGGAGATTACCCCATCAAGGTGCTAGACATAGCACGGTTGATCAAGGTTACCCTTCCGACGGTGTCTTCCTTCTTCTCCACTTGTGGGCTCCCACCAAACGGAATGAGAGACTCGGCAGACCCTTCATCAAGGATATGCGCCGTGGTCATGAACTTCCTAGGCGAATTCCTTGTGGGTGTTTGCCGACACTCCGTTAGAGAATTGCACCCAACCTCGGTGTCCCGTATGAAAACCCAATATGTGGAGAGCTTGGTCGTCGAAGTCGATGTTCGCTACAAGCCTCTACTCAAGGCGAGCGAGCTTCTTCTTCTCCTCCTCCGTCGTGATGATAAACCCTTTGGAATACCACGAAGTGTGTGGAGGTGGAGCGGATGATCGTGTCGAGCGAGTGAGGTCGGATGGGCGGCTCCTCCATATGTCCTTGAGGTTTGGTGAACCTCATAAACGAGCTTTGTGTGGCCCTCATGACACCGAGGAGAAGAGTGTGGTTCCTCCTCGGCAATGCCGCGTCCTCCTCCATACTCCGAGGAGACTCGGAAACCGAGTGCCTCCTCGAAGAGGTTGTCGATGATGGCTTAGACGACGATGATCCCTTCTTCTTTGGTGAAAAGGCTTGTAGTTTTTTTTCATGGTTGCAGCACTCTCCCTCACAAATATATATCCGGGGTTTTCAACCGAGAATAAGGTACACAACTATTATTTTGGAGTCCGGACTTTGAGTGGATTAAGGATGTGATTTGTTGCACGAAACAAGCGAGGTGGATGGCTAAGTCTAAGGTGGTTCCGGCCTACAAACTAGAGCACACGAACAAAGAGCCGGATGGGAGACTTACCTCTCTCCTCCTCTTGGCTCGGTTCTTCTCTAGCGCATGCTTCATGATCGTGTGCACCTTCCAAACGTTCTCGTCCACTCCTTTGCTTGCATTATTGCTCCTTCCACTCGATGTTTTCGCTTTAAGTTACTTCCGTACTCCCTTGCCTCACATGCCCTCCATGATATTCCTACAAAACAAAGCCTTGGCTACCCCCCATGCTTGTACTTTGCATGTGGTTTTATAAAAGATGTGGGAGGGGCATCCCATGATGTATCACGGTGCATGTATGGTTAGTTCAACTAGATTGCCTCCCTCTAAGCATCTTTTAAAGCTAAGCACCTCTCTAATTTCGAAAATAAAAAATAAAATCAGAGATATTAATGAGTTAAAATATAAATTTAGAGAAGTTTTTAAAGTATTAAAAACAAATGTAAGTCGAAAAATATTTCCGACTACTTTTATGTCGGCCTCACCGGTATAGTTCGCTTCCATTAGTTGAGAGCAAGCTTCTCCCGGCTTGATCATGGGGGCATAAGTTTAGGTCCTAATTTTGATTAGATGAGAGAGATTTTTAATTAAATAAATTTAAGGGAGGCTTAGAAAAATTCTAATCTTAGAGAAACCAAGGATATGAATTTTTAAATCAACCAAAAATCAAGTTTCTAGGTCCACGCGAGTCCTACCACGTGCTGAAATTTAAATAACATCTAGATACAAGTCGTGGCTCTACCCATGTATTTTTAGCATGAAAAACAAGTCAACCACAACATCATAAAGAGGATGAATGGTTGAGTTAGGTTCTGAATTTTTTTTGTTGTGGTTTCTCGAAAAGAAGCAAACAATCACATAGGATGGTTCATGTAAAGAGTTTATGATCAAGCAAAATATTCAACCAAGAATTATGTCTCTAATATTGTTCAACCATTCTAAGTCTAATGTTTTGCATAGTAAAATTCAAAACTGAATTAAAAAAAGACTCGAAAAACCCGGAATCGGGTTGTCCTCCCGAGTAGCTTATTCTTGACTCGACGAAACGGGTTGCCTTTCGCCTAGCGCTTCGTTTATAGTCCATGGCTAGACTTCTTCACTTGATTACTTCGGATCAACGCTCTTTGCGGGCGTTGCAATTTTGGGTACCCACTTCCGCACCATCTTGGGCACGGGCTTATTCTTCGGCTTAGTCATATTTTTGGTCTTCACGGGCCGGCTTTGTCTTTTGGTCTTGACGGATGCAACAACTTCCTTCATGTAATGGCTCGGCATCTCAAACTCCGGTCCTTCGGTCGTGATCTTCATGGTCTCCTTAGTGTTATCCTCCTTCTCTCCCCGAACGAGTTTGAGTTTCCTTCTCCTTCTCGGGACCTTGGGGTTGTCTCGGATATTCTCCTTTGTCACCCATCGGCGCCCGACAAGTTGTCCCACTTGCGTCTCTAACATCTTCATCACGATGAACACTTCACGTATAGAGATTCCGACCTCCGTCACCTTGGACATGGTCGTGCTCCTCACAATCCTCGCATGTGGATCTTGCCTTGGCGGCGTTTAGGTGTTGAGCTTCTTTCTCTATCTCCATCTTCTCCATCCTCTTCTTGATTAGAACGGCCTTCCGGCGTCTTGAAGGTTTATGATAGGTAGATCAACGATGTCCGGGTGCATAGCTTGCGCTCCGGTTGTGGTTGTTCTCCCATGGGTGGCGGTTGAGGTTGATCTTCCTTTGGACTTGGTGGTGGTGATTCCCTTGGAGATTTTGACGGTCCTTCAACTTTGGCTTTTGGATCTAGGGTTTCCAACCCTTTAGCTTGTGTTGCACGTCTCCTTTGCCCCGTAAAGTTTTTCTTCGGATCATCCACAAAAGAAAGTTTGGGTTTCTTGGAGATTAGATTGATTTTTTTCTTTTTGGGGATGATCAAACTTAAGAGATGCAAAAGAAAATCAAAAGAAAAACCGAAAAATAAGCGATACTAGATTGGATCTTGATTGCTTGTTCCCCCGCAACGAGCGCCGAAAAAGGGGCTTGTTGACGGTTAATAGTTGTATCAAAGTTCGTTTAGACTTGCAAGCGGACAAGTCTCCCGTCGTAGTCAAGGGACCCTTCTTCCCTCGAGTGGTGAACCCAAGGTATTGAATCCGTGGAACAATGTGCAACGCAAGGATTCAATCTAGTAAGCGGGGTAAGCTATCTTATGAAGACAAGTTGCATCTAATCTACTAACTCATAAAGGAAACACATCTAATCTAATCTACTAAAGAGGTAGCAAGAGAAAGCAAGAGATAACCGATCTAGAGAGTCTAGATCATGCTTATGTTATAGCTCCAAACAAGATGGATGAAGATAGAAAAGCGAATCTCATTAAAAGCATCTTTAAATCGTGGCCTCCCATCCGACTCCGAAAACGCCCGCCTTTCGGAACCCCCGTTCTGTCACAACGTATCCCTACTCATGCGGGTAGTCTAGGGCGAGTTCGATAAGAACAAGTTGAAATCACTTGGCCGGTCCGGTATGCACCTCTAGCCACCGTGGCTACAAGAGCACCTTATGCAATCTAGCTATAGACTAGATTGGGGAATAAGCAAAACCAAGAAGAAAACAAAATCATCGAGAAGGCACTTGATCGCTAGAAATCGAATTCACTATAACAACTTCACCATGAATGATTACATTAACAAGATCACCACCGGATCCTACCTCGATCTTGATCCTTGCTCGGAGCTCCGACGTGATCTTCCATGCAAGGTTCCCGTCGGTGTTTAAACCTCTCGACCTCCATAGGAGGTACTCGCAACAAGGTAAAAGGTGGGGATCGCCATGATCTGGAACTCGAAGGTACGCGCGAGGACGCAAGACACAAGATTTATATAGGTTCGGGTAGCCACAGTAGCTACCCTACGTCCTGTTTGGAGTAGTATATTGCGCCCTGCGCTTGGGTTGTTCCCCAGAGGGATTGTGGATGTTTGGCTAGGTACCCGGCCCTCCTTTATATAGTCCAGGGGGCGGGTTCCTAGTCGGTTACAAGGCAGGAGTCCTAGTAGGATTACACAGAGCGAGTCCTAGTAGGAGTACAAGGGAATTCTGGTAGGAGTCCGTCTTCTACTCTTTCTCCTTCCTTGCATGAGTACCCGGGGAGTATGCCCGACAAGCCCCCGAGCACATTGTAGTCGAGTGTAGTAGTTCGAGTAGTCCTGAAGCCTCTTCGAGTAGTTCTTGAGCGTCCTCGAGTACTGCTTGGAGAAGTCTTCAATAGTACTTGAACTGCCGCGAGGCTGGAAGGTGGTCCAGCTCATCAGTCTTGAAGTCGAGATTATATGGAAGTGCGGTTGCAAAATCGCACTCCATATGGAGTAGCCCCCGAGCCTTAGGTTGAGTTGTAGACTCTGGCTGAGGGTCAATCTTGATTCTGCTTCCGTCTTGAAAAAATCAACTGATGAGTGTAGCCTAGTAGCCCCCGAGCCTTGGAACGATTGAAGAATCAGTCCGAGGGTCTTTAGTGTTTGAAGAAGTCATCATTTGAGTACTCTTGTAGCGTTCAGCTCCCAAGCTCGTCGCCAGGTGAGCCGTAGGAGCTACGTCGAGTAGTTGTTGGTGCTGAGCCCCCGAGCTAGAGAGCTAGCGGAGACTACTCGAGTTGTCATCGAGTAGTAATTTGGTGCGTAGCCCCCGAGTTTGGGAACTAGCCGCGCGGTGGAGGTACGCGAGCGTATCGGAAGTCATCGCCGAAGCTTGACTCGAAAGTAGAGATGCGTACATTATGTAGCATTTTTGTAGAAATTGAATCTACAAATGACAAATACAAATATGAATATAGATGTAAATGTCATGTGTCATGCTCTTGTTGTGGTCGTTAGGCGTCGAGTAGTTAGCTCGATGCGGTTTAGCGCCCCGCCCTCGTGATCGCCGTTTAGCCATAGCCGCCGGGGGCGTGAAGGCATGACAGGAGAGCCGGGTTTAAGCGCCGGTCTCGAGGTCGCCGTTTAGCCATAGCCGCCGGGGGCGTGGAGGCATGACAGGAGAGCCGAGGCTTTGCGCGGATCAAGGCGTGTGCTACTGTAGCGAGACCATTAAGAGGTAGACGAAAGTAGTCGGCGAGGCGACAAGAGAAAGCGTGTTTGCTCGTTGTTCCGCGTGGCGGAGAGCAAGATTGCGCAGTGCCTCCTCAGGGTGTAGTTGTGCGCCTCCAGCACTCAGTACACGAAACGTCTTGGCAAGAGCCTCCTAATTTGGTGCACCAAGCCTGTGGCGTGCGGCGCCAACATCCCCAAGGAATAGCCGGCACGGTGTAGCTCTCTTCGGTAGGTAGCCGTTGAGAGGCGTACACGGAGTAGTCTTCGCCGTTGGTTCCCGTATGTGGAAAACAAGCCGAAGAAGAAATAATTATCGAAATAAGTGACTTAGCTTGATTCGCGGACGAGTGTCGACGAAGCCGTGGTCGTCAATGATGGAGCCGCGACGGTTGGAGCCGAAGTCGACTAGTTGGAGGTGGATCCGACTAGTTGTTGATGTCGCGGGAGCCGTTCTCGACTAGTTTACTAGTCGATATAGTAGTCGAAGTAGTCGTACGCCCGTAAAACAACGTCGTGACGGCGCACGGCGTAGTCGATGTAGAGCCGCCGTGGCCGAGAGACGAGTACTCGCGGCGCACGGACAGGTTGACGTAGAGCCCGTGCGGCCGAGTGACGAGTAGTCGTACTCGTGTTGAGGCAGCCAGATGCCGACGTAGTCGTACTTGTGTACGTGTTCCGTGCGCATGTAGCGGCGATCATAGCTGAATTTTGTAGCTTCCGCTTGGATCTGTGTGTGCATGCCTTCGGTGGAAAAAACAGCTTCCTAGCGCACGTAGTTCCGAACTCGGCGTCCGCACATAGCTCGAAGCGGCTTGGATACGGACACAAACAATCGAAATTGCCGCGATTCCGCTTGTTTGCTCCGATCTTGAACTCGCCGATGTTGTTTGATCTTGATAATGTCCTTCAAATTCGCCCAATGATCGTGACGATGGCCCCACGGTGGGCGCCACCGTTCGGTGTTTAAACCTCTCGACCTCCATGGGAGGTACCCGCAAAGCAAGGTAGAAGGTGGGGATCGCCATGATCCGGAACCCGAAGGTACGCGCGAGGACACAAGACACAAGATTTATACGGGTTCGGGTAGCCGCAGTAGCTACCCTACGTCCCGTTTGGAGTAGTATTGCGCCCGCGCTTGGGTTGTTCCCCCGAGGGATTGTGGATGTTTGGCTAGGTACCCGCCCTCCTTTATATAGTCCGGGGGCGGGTTCCTAGTCGGTTACAAGGCAGGAGTCCTAGTAGGATTACACGGAGCGAGTCCTAGTAGGAGTACAAGGGAATTCTAGTAGGAGTCCGTCTTCTACTCTTACTCCTTCCTTGCATGAGTACCGGGGAGTATGCCCGACGGTTCCCACGTCGGCTAGGGAGACCCTAGACAACTAGCACGACCCTCATCTCCGAGATGGTGTCCCTCAAGCTTCTCGGCTCCTCGGCGACGGATGACGAATTGGTTGATGCGTGGCTCTCGGTCGTGGGGGCTATAAATTGCCCGAGATGCAACTAGGTCAAAGGGGAGGCCGACCGGCCCCCGAACAAGCCGAGCCGGCCGGCTGGGCCTACCGGCCCGGGCCCATCCCGCCCGGTCCGTGGCCTCTTTCGCCCGTGTTGCTTCCCGTGTCTTCTAGATCCTCTCCCCTTTTGCAAGTGGGCCCTTGTCGTTGGTTTCTCTCCGAATTGGACGAAGCTCCTTGTCTTGCAAGATTCAACACTTTTCCGGCTAGGTCCTCGCAGTTTTTCATCTTCTCGGGCTTGGTCCTTGGGCTCTTGGAGTCATGTTCACTTCATTGCTTGACTTGTACGGGCTTCAAGGTCTTGTCATGAGGTGCTTAATGAACTTATCCCGAAGTCTTGCTTTCAACGTTAAAACCCCGCGTAAACACTTAACTCCAAAACCGACATGCACAAGTGAACTTGTTATACCACGAGGGTTAGTACCAATGGATAAGATACAAAAGTCATGCCAACACCGAAGGTAACCAATGGCTAGGTTGACGGATTTTCACCGTCAACAATCGTCAACACCATGCACGGGCTTAGCTCTAAGTTCTCCAATGCCATCGGCGTCATCAACGATATGAACCCACTGTTGTCGTTCTTGTGGGTGCATCCCTACCTCTTGCAGGAGGAGAAACGTCTGGATCACTCCCACAAGATGGAAGCCGCCAACGCTCTCCTCGCCGCCGGTTTAGGATCTTCTTCTGGCGTCGCGGGCGCCATTCTCATCACCACGGGCTCCACCGGTGCTACCAAACCATCGTCCACATCACCCGCCTTCTCCCCCACCAAGAATGGCAACGATCGCAAGAAGAAGCGCAAGCAGTCTGATGGTAAACCACGCGGACCTCCGGATCCGCCTTGACAAATTCGGTGTCGCACCCTCAATCCACTTTTGGGGGGGGGCTTATCCCTGGATAGGTGTTGTCTAGGCCTGGCAAATGTCACCGCCCAACTGTCGTGCTCCACCTCCATCCATCTTCTACCCCGGCGCACCACCTCAAGCCATGATGGCCACCACGCTTAGGCAACCGCAGCAAGTCTACTTTGGCATGTTGCCCAACCTCTACGCCGCGCTCCAGGGCCAGTCGTCTTCTTCCGCTGATTATGCCGGTAGCGGTGGCTGGTTCCTTGACACATGCGTGTCTACGCACATGGTGATGCACCCTGGTATCTCCTCTTGCCATCTTGTTCATTCTGATTCCGCCCAAGTTATTGTCGGCAATGGCGCACCTCTCGCCGTCACTCACACCGGTGCCATGTCTTTTCCCACCAACAACATTTCACTTCGCTTGAACATTATACTCGTTTGTCCTTCCTTAATTAAGAATCTCATATCCATTAGTGCTCTTACACGTGACAATCCTATCACCATTGAGTTTGACGCATCTGGCTTCTCTATCAAGAATTTGCAGACGGCGATGGTTCCACTCTGATGTGATTCTTCTGGCGAGCTGTATCTTCTGCACGTCAACTCCACCACTCATCACAGCTTCACCGTCAACGCATCTTCTTTTTTTCGGGTAAAGAGAGCTTTATTAATTAGGCAAGAAGGTTACAATCACTCTCGATCAGGGGGAGAACGCACGCAGGCGCATCCCCTAATCGAACTTCAGTGTTTACATTCACTCGCCTAGCTAACTGAGCCAACTCGTGGGCAACTGAATTTCCCTCTCTCTTTACCTGAGATGCTCGCCAATCTACGAGAAGCTGAGCTTGCTTCTTCGCATCAGCCATGATGAAGCCTATCTCCGAGCGATCCTCTTTCTCCTGCAGGGTTTTAACCAGACGTGCACAATCCGACTCTAGGATTATCGAGCCGGGGGAATATCTCACCGCTAACGCAAGACCTTCAGCACATGCTATTGCCTCAGCTTCAGCAGCATCTGCACATCTGTGGATTGTACGCCATGCAGTGAACAAAACATCTTCAGCGCTGTGGCATGCACGGCTTGGTCATCTAAGCAATAGCTCCTGTCGCGCTTGCTTCGTTCTTTCCCTTTTTTCTTGTTCTCGTTTAGATAATCACTCGTGCCATGCTTGTCGCTTGGGAAAACATACATGTGCGCCTTGCTTTTCCTAGTTCAAATAAAGTAGATAGGAGATCTTTTGAGATATTGCATTGCGATGTGTGAACATCTCCTATAATTAGCAACTCATGCTACAAATATTACCTCGTCATACTTGATAGATCATACTCACTATGTTTGGACCTTCACTTTGCGCAACAAGTCATATGTTTTGCCCACTATAATGTGTTTTCATGCCTTTGTTCGCACCCATTTTCGCACTTCAATTGCAAGCTTGCAGACAAATAACAACGAAGAATTCGACAATCACACGCTCCGGTCCTTTTCCACTAATGGCATCATCCTTCGCCTCACCTGCCCATACACATCACAGCAAAACGGGCGTGTTGAGCGTGCCCTGCATATAGGGGTGGTAGCAGGCCTTTTATTTTGTACTAAGAAATTTAGGATCGGACCGTAGTTCTATTCAATTTTGAACTAAAAAATAAAAGGGTCTAGTTGGATTGTGAAGAAAGCATTAGGGTCATGACTGTTAGAAATTTAGACAACTTTCTCATTATTTTAATCCAGAAATTATTTGACATGATAATGACATATACACAAATTGATAATTTGAATGTAACACATTCCAAACATGCATATTTAAACGAACTTTGAAGAACATCTAAACATGCATATTGAAGAATTGGCAGGAAAAAGAACAAGTAAATAAACAGAAGAGATACAGACAGATACTCAGCAGCGGTGTTGGATGAACTCGACGAATCGGCCATGTCGTCGTCGTAGCAGCGTAGTTGTTGCAGAGAGTTGGGAGACGTTGTCGTCGTCGTCGTAGAAGTAGGCAGTCGCGTGAACGCTCCCCAAAAACCAACAGCCTGTTCGTTTGGCTGGTGGCTGATGGCTGATGGCTGGTGCTAATTTGTTCTGAGAGAAAAGTACTGCTGGCTGGTTGTTGATGGCTGGTTTGTTCTGAGAGAAAAGTACTGCTGGCTGGTGGCTGATAAGCTAAACGAACAGGGCGCAAATTGCCGTACACCCCGAGCAGAGTTCACGAACGGCGTCGATTCCGGAGGCACCTGCCCTCCAGCGATCCCGTGCGCGCAGGAACACCGGATGGAGATACCCGAGAAGCACCAAAGTTAGTGATTTGTTATCTTCACCAGCTCTTGTTCTTGAGTTTTGTGCCACTTTTATAGACAAAAGACATGCTGAAGTTTTTATGGAGGAAGAGAGAAACCGGCATGCAAACTCATTAAATGACTCAGTATGTAACGCTCACACAAGGAGACCCTCCTCCTCTTCCACTCACGCCGATGGCATGCCAAAAGACAGTAACTCCCGTGATTAAGAAAGAAACTCCCGTAATCAAGTGAGAAATTAAAAGGAGAAACTCCCATGATCAAATGAAGTAGACATTTATCGTCTTGAATGGCAATATCAAACATCGCACACGTGTATTACTTCAACATTTTTCAACCATCAAACCGGTATTATTTATTTGAAACCATAGAGATATTAGGACTATTAAATTATTTAATTTGGACTAATCCCATTAAATAATCCAACAATGACCCTTTACCACCCCTAGCTAGCTGCATACCCTGAATGACAGTGTTCGTGCTCTCCTTGTTCCATGGCACCGTGCCCACGATGTTCCGGCCGGAAGCTCTCAACACTGCCACTCACACCCTCAGTCGCAGTCCCTGCGTACACTACCGAAAGACCGCCTTTGCCGTGTGCCAAATGATTTGTCGGGCGCTTTCTATCGGGCGCACGGCAAAGGCCTCTCTTTGTCGTGTGCTTACGACACGACGCACGGATCCGATAAACGCACGGGGCAGAACTCTTTGTCGTGCGTCGTTTCAAGGGCGCGCGGCAAAGAAATATCTTTGCTGTGCGTTGGGCCGTAGCGCACGACAAAGAGGCCCGGGCACGTGCGCCGCCCGTGGCACAGCGGACGGCTGGGGCGGACGCTAACGGTCGTTAGCCTTTGCCGTGCGCCCTATGTGAAACGCACGGCACAGATATATCTTTGCCGTGCGTTTCTTGCCGGCGCACGGCAAAGATTATTTTAAAACTTTGGTTTTTTTATTTCTTTTGATTTGTCCACTACAAATGCATTACTTTGTACTCTGTATCTCAAATTGGTACTCATCTCGATTTATTTGGTATTTTTTATGAATTTCTTTCCTTAAAAGGATTTTCGTCACATAAATCAAAATTGAACTGCAAGTACATGAAATGATAAGGTAAATTTCGTGGAAAAATGATATTCGTGTAATTGAGTCCTTTTTAAGGCCTTACCAACCAAATTGGTTGAAATTATGTACATTTGATTCACGAAGGATGAGAATCGACGTTCATTGGTAAAGTTTTTTATTATAAAAAATGCAAACGAAGTTAGAAAATCATGAGATTCATGGAGAGGTCATGATATGGTATGGGAAAGTTGTGATAAAGAGTAGGGAATGTTTTGAATATTTCGTCACGCATAGTGTTTACAAACTGAAGCATCTCACTAGAAGTTCTAAAGTGTTTAGAGTGATCTCCATTGGTTTGTAAACTTAGTAAAATTTGAATTTTGTTTTGACTTCACAACGTTTTCTCTAGTGAACATACAACATGCAATTGTCTCATGTTAGTTTATGGTAATTTTTACATCCATTTAAACATTTATGCATAATATTTACAAAAATTTAAAATTCAATGTAGCCTCTTTGCCGTGCGCCATCCCCAAAAGGCGCACGACAAAGGCTGGTGGGCCCACATGCCGGTCAGGCTCCGTGGGCGTCGACCCACGGCCGATCCACCGGGTCGATCGTTGTCGTGCGCCATCCCTATGCGGCGCACGGCAAAGGCGAGGTTGGTCACCTTGAGCCGCCATGTGGGCCCGTCCGTGCCGTGCGCCAAACCCCCGAGGCGCACGGTAAAGGCTGCGGGCCCACATGCAGTCAGGCACTTGGTCACCTTGACTGGCATGTGGGCCCGTCTGTGCCGTGCGCCAGACCCCCGAGGCGCACGACAAAGGCACGGTTGGGCACCAAGGGCCGGCGAGGTTGGCCGTCTTTGCCGTGCGCCGCTCCCTCGAGGCGCACGGCAAAGACTGGGGTTAACCCTACCTCCCGCCGGCCATTTCTTCCCCACGGTCAAACGCCCCAACCCGCCGATCCGCCGCCGCCGCCGCGCCTCCACCCTCGGCCTCGCCCGTCACGCCCCCCGCCGCGCGCGCGCCCCCGCCGCCTCCCGCGCCACCCCCCCGCCCTACCCTCGGCTTGCCCCCACTCCCCGCCCGCCCACCGCTCCGGCCGGTGGGGCGCCCGGACCGCGCCCCCCGGCCCTCCCCCTGCTCCGGCGGCGGCGCCCCCAGCGGCGGCGCCCCCGGCCGGCCACCACTGCAGTAAGGAGGAGGAAAGGAAGAAGGGGGAAGGGAAGGAAGGGAAGAAGGGGGAAGGAGGAGAGGGAGAAGGAGGATGGGTGGTGCTCTCCGGCCGTGATCTCACACCACGCCGTCTCGACACGTACGCCATCCTCTCGGTGAGCACTCCCTCAACCTCTATCGCATTTAGATGAAACTACTATGATGATCTATCGTTCGTTACATAAATGAGTAGTGATGCATAGCTATGTGATGACCTATGTAAGATTAAATTTGTGATGAGTAGCTTGAACTCAAAAGAATAAAATTTGAGTACTACCGGTATATGTTGCTTATGCTCAAGTGGAAAGAATGGCAAGTCTCATGTGTCCGGCCATCGAGCCGTGGGAATAGCATTTGTTTTTTGGCCCGACCTTCATGTCGTGGTCTTTTCTTTGCAGGTTTTGAAACCTTCCCGTACGGGGGAGGTGTTCGCCGAATTTTTTATCTAACTACTACGTTGGCTTGGTCTAATTTTGCGGAGAGCGCCCACCGCCGCATCCACCGTCGAAGGAGTAGCCCCGACCGTTTCCTCGAACGTCCACCGTGTTGCTTTGACCGTTTGAGCTACTAGGTGAGCATGTGCGAGATGACCCCCTCCTCCGCAATTTATTTACCTAGGTCTCGTAACCCGCTTAGGCGTCTCCCGTTCGAAAGGGATACGGTTGTAGATATGCATATGCTTGTATATCTATGATTGTACTTGTTTCGAATTGTCCACGTTTTTTGGACGGCCGAGGATGTGTAGATGAGTTTAGTTTCCATGTTCGCTCCGATCCGGGACGAGTTTCGGCACCACCTTCCCTTTGTTCTCTGGTTACACAATCTCCTTTCTAGGACGTGTATCTGGAGAACAGCGGGGAGGTGCTGCCGAAATTCTGTCTCAGATCGGAGTAGAGCATGGAAACTAAACCCATATACACATCCTCGGGTGGGATTAGGACTTATATTTACTTACTACTAGCATGATAGACAACGTGTAGAAGCAATCTACTTTATAAAATCTCCTAAGATTTCTGTTTTTTGCACCAACTTGTTATATCACTAGTTAAAGGATGGATAACCGAGAGTGGATGTACACGGGTTGGAGGAATAAGTGAGATTACTCCGCTGAAATTCGCACGCAACATGGATGCATTCGTAAAAAGGCATTTGAGAAAGGACAACATAAAGCTCGTGTCCCTGTAGTAAGTGTGAAAATACGAAATACCAATCTAGGCTCAACATGGGTAAACACATTGTGGCGCATGGGTTTGTGAAAAACTATACCTGGTGGATTTGCCATGGTGAAGCACATCGTGCGAGATAAGAGGTCATGAGGCAACGCATCGAGACTTTTGATGCTGAAGCCGGGTGCGGAGACTTGATAGAAGACTTTCATCAAGGGAACTTTGATAAAGGGCCTGACCAAGTTATGGAAGAAGCTCCAGAGCCAACCGCGAAGGCTTATTACGAAATGTTGTCTTCCGCACAGAAACCACTTCACGAGCACACTGATGTGTCTCAACTTGATGCCATCGAGCGCTTAATGGCTCTAAAGTGCAAATTTGGCATCAGTCGAGACGGGTTCAATGAAATGTTGGTAGTTATTGGCACTTTGCTTCCGAAAGAGCACGAGTCTCCCACGGAAGCGCTTACGATGCACAAAAACTCCTTCGTGTACTTAAGATGCCATATGAGGCGATAGATGCTTGTACAAATGGATGCGTTTTGTTTCGAAAAGAACATGCGGATGCAAAGTACTGCCCTAAGTGTAAATCCTCTAGGTACCTCGAGTTAGACTGGCGGTGGTCATAAGAGACAACTCGACGTACCAGTGAAAATCCTACGGTACCTTCCATTCATACCGAGGATCACACGGATGTACATGACCGAGGAAACCGCAAAGCGGATCACATGGCACAAAACGGGCAAACGATACGTAGTGAAGATATCATGCTACATCCACCGATGCCGAGTCTTGGCAATATTTCGACAATCCGTCATCCCGACAAGGCCGCGGAAGCTCGAAATGTACGTGTGGCGCCGGCTACGGATGGGTTCAATCCTTATGGATCGATGGCCGCGCCATACACTTGTTGGCTTTGTGTTCGTTACCCCCCCTCAATCTTCCCCCCGGCATCATGTTTAAGCGGCGGTTCGTATTTGTGTCCTTGATAATTCCAGGATACCCGGGGGATAAAATGAGTGTGTACATGCAATCCTTGATTGATAAGTTGGAAAGTGCTTGGAAAGACGGGGTACGTACTTATGATCGAGCTATAAGGACAAACTTCAAAATGTACGTGTGATACATGTACTCCCGGCATGACCATCCGGTGTATGGGTTATTCTGCGGATGGTGTGTTCACGGGAAGTGGCCATGCCCAATATGCAAGCAAGCTTTAATGTTCATGTGGTTGCCGAAGGGTGCCAAGAGGTCTTGTTTTGACTTGCATCGACAATTCCTCCCTATGAACCATCCATTTAGACAGGACACCAAGAACTTTACAAAAGGTGTTGTGGTTGAAGACCCCCCACCACTGATGTTGACAGGTGCCGATATTCTTGCGCAGTTAAACGCGCTCAAGGAAAAAGAAGGAGGTGGTTATGAGGGATATGGCTTGGAGCATAACTGGACTCAGATTTCAGGCTTGTGGAGGCTACCCTACATGTGTGACATTCTTCTTCCGCACAACATTGATATGATGCACACAGAAAAGAATGTTGCCGAGGCACTGTTCCACACAACCATGGAGACTGAGAAGTCAAAAGACAATGTTAAGTCTAGACTTGATCAAGCTAATCTGTGCGATAGACCAAAGTACAACATTCCAAAACCCAAACCTGGGAAGAGATGGAAAAAGCCTACGACCCCATACATCCCGACCAAGCCCCAAAGGAAGGAAGTACTAGAATGGTTCCAAACTTTAATGTTCCCCGATGGGTATGCGGCGAATCCGAGGAGGGGGTGAACTTAACCACTGTGTGAATAAATGGGTTGAAGAGTCATGACTATCACATATGGATCGAGCGGCTTCTTCGGTGATGGTTCAAGGCTATCTACCTGACCACATATGGAAAGTGCTTGCAGAGTTGAGCTATTTCTTCCGCATCCTTTGTGATAAGGAGTTGTCCAAGAAACGAGGTGAAAAAATTGAAAGAAGCGGCTCCGGTGTTGCTTTGCAAGCCGGAGAAGATCTATCCACCGGCTTTTTCAATCCGATGTAGCACATGATTTTGCACCTCCCGTACGAGGCACGAATGGGGGGCCCGGTGCATGGTCGTTGGTGCTATTCAATTGAAAGAGTACTAAAGGTTCTTCGAACGATGACTAGAAACAAAAACAAAATTGAAGCATCCATTGCTTGAGGCATACTGTATCTTGAAGAGGTGACAAACTTCACAACTAAATACTATGCTGACACCCTTCCAAGAGTGACACCCTTCCAAGCGTGCATAATCCAACCCCTCGCTACAATGCCGACGAAAATGAATCGAACCTCAGCCTCTTCAAAGGGCAACTCAGAAGAGCAAGTGTTGCAACTTATCGGAACTTGCAATATAATGAGTGGCGCACTATCATGATATATGTGCTGAAAAACCTTACTGAAGTGCTTCCCTATATTGAGTAAGTTCTCAACAAACTAGTTATCCATCATTTCCATTTCTGATAACAGTACCTAACCTCCTCGTACGCACAGACAATTTACCCGTCAATTCTGGCGGGGAAGAAATCCACCCAAGCCGGATGAAGTTGATAAACTTCTTGATGACCACGATTTAATTTCTTGGTTCAAGCGGAAGGTACGATCATTTAGGAGAACCTTTTTATTTTCATTGTGGACTTGTCTATGTGTGATGAACTATGTGCACCATCGATGAATTGTGGACTTTTGTGTGCACTTATCGATGAACTTCGGACTTCGGTGTGGATTTGTGATGTATATTATTATATATGATGCCTGTGATGGATATTGTGACATATATGATGCATGTTGTGATATATATGATGCCTGTGATGTATATTGTGATATATATGTCATGTATATGGTTTTTGGGAATTTTTGGACGTGAAAAACAGAAAAAAAAATAAAAAAATTGGTCAATTTGCCGTGCGTCGTGGGGCGGGCGCACGGCAAATTGACCTAAAAGGGTTGCCGGAATAGTCCCTTTGCCGTGCGCCCGGGGAAGCTCACGGCACATTGACCATTCTTTGCCGTGCGCCGCGCCACCGCACGCACGACAAAGGTAATGGTGCACCGGCGCCCGAACCAACATTTGTCGTGCGTCTAGAGGCACAACGCACGGCAAAGGGAGCAGTCCACCGTGCGCCATGGACCAATCTTTGTCGTGCGCCGTGCCACGTGGCGCACGGCAAAGAGTACTACCGTTCTCGTGCGTGCTCGGGGGCGCACGGCAGAGAGGGTGTGACGCCGTCTCCCCACGGCCGTCAACACCTTTTCTTTGTCGTGCGTCACAGATTACGCACGACAAAGAACTGTGCCGTGCGTCGCCTTTTTCCACAGCGCACGGCAAAGTCCTTTACCGGGTAAAAATGCGCCGGGCGCCCTTTGCCGTGCGCTTGGGCAAAATGCGCACGGCAAAGGCGGTGCCGTGCGTATTCCTGTCTTTGCCGTGCGCCGCAAAGAGCGCGATTCCGGTAGTGAGACCACGCAACGATGCCACACCCTATCAGCTCCTCTATGGTCATATGTCGTCCTACGATCACCTACGCATGTTCGGATGCCAGTGCTACCCCAACCTGTCCGCCACTGCCGCCCACAAGCTCTCGCCACGTTCCGTGGCGTGTGTCTTCCTGGGCTATCCAATAGACACCAAGGGATATCGTCGCTACAACCCTGACACTAACCGTGTGATCACCTTCCGTCATGTCTATTTCGACGAGGATGTTTTCCCATTCAGATCCAAGGATACGGGAGTGGCCCCTTCTATGCCGGCGCCACTACCGGATTCCACGTCCAGCAAACGACGACGTCCCCGTTCAGCCTGTACGCCGTGTCGCGCCACGACGGGCACCTGCTGCACCGGCCGGGCACGGCGGCGCGCACCCTTGACGCGCCCGGTGGTCATCGAGCTGCCGCCATTGTCCACAGCGGCACTGCGCGGCCCTCAGAGGCTGCTGCCGGCGTGACAGTACCGTCACCAGGGGCGTCCGCGCCCTGCGCCGCGGAACATCTTCGCCCGTTCGTGCCGCGCCGTCCTCGACGTCGCCAAGGGCATCCTCACCCGACGCCGCGCCTACAACACCGTTCCCAACCACTTCCCCGACACCCGCTCCGATCCGGCCGGGGCGCCAACGGCCGTCACGACCACGCCATCGACTCCAACACCGGCTTGGGAGATTCGTGTTGGCAGCTTCGCTTGGTTTGGGAGCGTGACTACGTGGGCAGCACGTGCAATCGTGTATTGCCAGTTTTTATACTCAATAAATAAAACATGTTATCTAATCTAATTAACCAAAAAATACTCTGAATGTATACCACATATCTCAACTACTAATATACAAATGTGTGCTCATGGCATAATTAGCAATACGGGTGGCACTACGACAAAAGCTCAAATGTGTTAGACTACGAACAGCCACACTGCTACGGTTAGTATAAAGCAATCTAAGTATCTAACCAAAGTAAGGCTCACACACACACACACACACACGGGACGTGAACATGCATGAGAGCAGACACAACTTTCGTTCGACAGAAAATAAGTGATGTACAGTAGTGCAGGGAGACAGTCCATGCGTTCATCCTTGCTGACTAGTCGCGACGAGAACAACATGTAGATTATTATTTAAATATCTGAATTGGTCTTTTTTTTTCTTAAAATACGCAGGAGAACGCTTTTCTTCTTCTCCTGACTGGCTGACTGCAATCGCCATTGCGGCCACCTCCACCGTTCTCGACGTGTGTCTTGCCCCTAGGTGTCGAGCGCGATTTTCCGCGCCATGGTACGGACACGATGATCGCGTTTTGTTTGGTCACAACGACAGCATAGGGTCAGCACCGGCGATGCACTTTGTTTTGGTGGAAAAAAACAGAGAGTCTTGGCATATATGCTAAACCAACAGCATTAGAGTCTTTGCATATATGCACTTTATTTTAGTGTTTATATATGATCTCGGTTATTTTGGGAACCTTCCCACTAGAATTAGAGGCGTCCTCGGGAGGCCGGCTAGCAAAAACAGAGGAGGTGACGGCGTGTTCGGCAGGTCTTCTTAGTCTAGGATCGTTCCACAGTACTTCCATCTCACAACAAATCCACCGACCAAAACGCCCTTGGCGTCGAACACCTCACGGCCGCCCTGTGCTCTCACCTGTAGGCAACAAGCAAAGGATGTGTGTTGGTGTCTTGTCACGCATGAGGAGGAGGAAGACGCTCCAGCAAAGAAGGCGGCTTTGACAAATGACGCCAACAACTGAAAGGAGCGTATCGGTGTGTAAGCGAGAGAGTAACGTGTGCGTGTGGGCCCTAAGTGGCAGTGAGCCGAACCGGCTATGTAAGGGGAGTCTAAACTCTGTAATAGACAATTAATCATTCAGTACGAATTTAGAGGCTTGAGGGGGAACCTTTCCTCTCTCGGTCGCCATCTATCCCTCTCTCGATTCCCTCTAGTCCTCTCACGTCGCCGGCGATCGCCGACGGTTACGGAGTACGACCGGTGGTATCGGAGACTTGTATCCTCGGCCTTCCGGTGGCGCTCGTGTATTCCGTCGATTGAACCCGGCAAACAGGGTGGGTCGGTCGATTGAAATCGGACTACCGCACGGAACCGGTGTCTGGTTTCGATCCCGTAATTCATACGCTACCGTCGGTTCGATTTCCGGTACGAGTTGGCTCTGGTGGTGTCGATCTACCTGTTTATGGCAGTGGGTGCGAGTTCCTCTTCAATTTGGCAACAGATTCGTCTGGGTGAGGGTTGCTCGGCACTTGTTCGAGTATAAAATTCCGGAAGCCAAAGCGAATTCGGGGCGGAGGCGTTGGCGGGGAACTGCTCTCGATTTGGGTTGTGCAACGTGTTTGCGTGTAAAATCCCTCGACCGATCCTCGGTTCCGGGCGGCGGCGATTTTCCGGCAGGCTGTGTGGGGAAGGATCCGTCCTGAACCGTCCTGCTGCTGCATCTCATGTCTCCTGACCCAGACCATACATCATCCTCTGCTTTGCGTTGCAAATTGCTCACGGTTCACTGCAATCACCGTTCTTTTCAATTCCAGTACAGCATTACCAGCAGAAAGTAATTTTGACCAGCGAGACCTCTGCACAAGACAACGCCGTGCTACCCAAAGCTAGCCTTGCAGGATCACCCTGCTCATCATTCAGTATCAGATACCTACATGACACGGTGATAAAGTTCAGCACTTCCAGTTCATACCAAGAAGCAGCTTAAACAAACACAGCTTGACGAACAACAAACAACACCAGTGGGTATGTTGGGCTGCCGATCTATTCTATGGAAACCATCTCCTGCGGTCTTGTAGGAAACACACATCATGAAATTAACACCCTGTTCGCTTGGCTTATCAGCCACCAGCGAGCAATACTTTTCTATCGAACAAACCACCACCAAAGAAACCAGCCAGCTTTCTTTTATCTCGGAAACAAATCAGCACCAGACATCATCCACCAGCCAAATGAACAGGCTGTAAGTGCTTGCTGTATTTCGCGTCTGCTGGAGCAGCCCATCAGACACGAGCTTTAAAGACGAGTCATATTACAAAAGAAAAAAGAGAACTAAAATACTGGAGAATGGAGTCTATATGCTAAATTCTTCAGCTTTGAAGCCTGGGGCTTGTTTTTTCTGCTCAAAAGTCTTGGACTTCGGCTTGACTTCACCGAGATCATCTTGAGAAAGTGTATGTAACGCATTCCACAGTGGGTCACTATTATCCATCATTTGCAGGGTGGGTAATAAACGATCCTACAAGAAAGTCACAGCACATAGGAAGTCAGCATTAGGGAGCTAGCATCATTTCAAGTCAATCATCCAGAACCAATGATAGTACAAACCTTGGTGATAACTTTCATCTGCTCCTTAATCTGCTATTTATAGCACACCAGCCCAGTGTCAATTTTCGTCTCAGGGAGCACCGTAACAATCTCATTAGTAATCTATTACCAGAGTATCGACTCGTCTCAATTTTGGTCTTGGGGAACACGGGAACAATCTCTTCCCCGCTTTGCCGACCATCCTCTTGACTGCACGTGTCAGAGTCTTTGGTTCTGGCAGATGAAGCCATGATCATATATGATTTTCGGATTTATGAATGCAAATCAACACCAAATTGGAGCATATATACAGGGCATCCAATAGTATACTAAAAACTTTAAAGGAAAATTATTGTTTATGTAAAAAGACATAAGCCATGTAGACAGAACTACACATACTAGAACTGTATGCAATGGAGCTAATGAATTTGCAATTACAACCACGGTAACAAAAGCGAGTAACAAAAGATCATCTTCTAGTTCAATTTCTTTGGAGGGACAAAAGGAAGAGAAGAGATATACAAGGAAAACTATAGTAAAGTGCAGTATATTGGTGCATAAACTTGCTGATCCAGTTGTATGCGTGTTTCGATACCACAAATGTTCCATATGCGAAAGTTTAAGGATTTGTGTGACACCAGTGCACATAAATATAGGTATTAGTGTTGCATTATTGTACTCCATATAATGTATATACCATCAACACTAGTAAAATTTTTATCACTAAATCTTAACACATCCTTGTAATACCTAACATAATGTTCACTGTTATAGCTAACATAATTGTAGAGCTCCAGAACATTTTGTTAAAAGAAACAATGCAAAGAAATCAGAGCTTACCTTCAAAACGGGCATCTAGATCTTTCTCCTCGAGGTAACCCAAACGGCTCTGTAGGCTTGGAGGAAGCAACTTTATACCATCACAATCTTTAATCCAAATAACTCTAAGAGATGAGTATGCTTGAGGCCCATCCGGTAAAGGTACCAGTCTTCCGCATCCATAAAGTTTGAGGTCTTCCAGCGACCGGATGTCTCCTAAGCAAGGTTCCAGTGATTCCAAACTACAGCAGTTTCCAATAGTTAATTTTTGGATGTCATCTAGCTGTCCTGATACGGATTGAAGATTGCGGCACTCTCGAATTCCCAAGGTCTTGATAGACGGAGGAAGATTGGCAACATCTGACAAACCATCGCACTGCTGTATGTTTAGAGATTCAAGGCATGGAAACGGAAGCAAGCGATGGTTGGCTGCTGATGACAACTTCAGTACAGTTGTTGACGCTGTGGCCTCGCTGCTGCTGGACCCTGGAATTAATGATGACGTATCCTGCTGCACAACACCTTCTCCACTCACCAACCTCGTATCCTCCTGACCGAATACGATGGACTTGAGATTACCGCACCTCTTAATATGTAATGTTTTGAGAGATGCCGGCAGGTTGGGGACCTTTACCAAAGATTCACAACCTTTTATCTTTAGAGACTCCAGACATGGCAGGATTCCACACCGTTCTGGAGCTGGACCAGATTGCTCATCAGAAGCTTGTGTGCGTCCTGTCAGTTTGCTGCATACGTGAATCGACAAGCTCCTCAGACATACCAGGACCTGGAACACGTTTTCTGGCCAGTAGACAAGATTATAGCAACTTCGAATTGTCAAATCTACTAGCTGTGCAAAACATGTCCATAGCGCCAGTGCGCTTGAGTGGGAGGAGAAAAAGAGGTCGCACCGATCTAACCACATAGCTGGCAGGGCGAGTGTACCATTCCATTTATTCTTGACATGCAGCAGTGTTGTTTCTGTGTCCCCGGGTGATACATCAAGATTCAGACGAGACAATGAAGGAATGCATTTGCTAGCTGCCACTAGGGATATCTGTTGCTGCCCCCATCCTTTTCCTATGGATAATTCACTTAGCTTCGGTGCTTCAGGTAGATCAGTCAACTCTGGGCAGCCTGTAATTCTCAAGTTCTCCAGTCGAGGATATGCTACCTCTTCTCCTGGACTTCCTTCAATTGAGAGAGACACATATTTCATATCAAAGTTTCACATCTTGGAAATCGGGAGGTGAAACTCTCCATTGAGACTGGCCTAATGATCCTTTTGGTAGTGCACTCAGGCTTCCACAAGACACGATTGACAGTTCCTCCAGCTGAGGAAATGCTACCTCTTCTTCTATAGTTTCTTCTACTGCTACCCATCTGTCGAACATCGCCAAGTCATGTAACCTCATTTTCCTCAATGCTGGAAATGCGGAGCAGCACTTACTGTCAACTCTGCTAATCACTGACGCGGCTTTTGGTAATGCAGTCAAACTTTTACACCTCTCAATCTTCAGCACCTCAACCTTGGGAAATATCGGCTCTTCTCCTTGTACCTCATGTGTCTCCCACCATGTCTCAAATTTTGCCATTCCAGACAAGATAATCACCTTCAGTTCCGGAAATGTGACGGATGTAGTACCACCGCTGCACAAACAATGTAAACTATGCAGTTCCCGCAGGTGAAGAATTTGCAGAGCTGGTAGCTGCCAGAGTGCAGGAAGCTTCTCGAGCTCTTTGCAACCAAATAAGAAAAGCTCCACCAAGCCTCTCAACGTACTCATCCACGCTGGGAAAGTACTGCTCCGACAGCCATTTATCACCAGAGCCTTCAACCCATCGTGAGGTTTGAGATCTTCCATCACCTCTCTATGATTATTATTCTGTGCTTCCTGATCACTATCGGTCCAACTCCAACATAACTCCAGTTCGGTCAGTTTTTTCTTGTTTCCAAGACGTGCTGCTCGTGCATCTGCTCCTTTCACATTTTCGAGCTGGCTTAGATCCAGTTTACCGCCAAGGTCCAAATTCTGCAGCTCACTCACATTACAGCAACTGGAGTCGGTACCTGCGACAAAGTATGTAAGCGTCTGTAGGGAAGTAAGGTGTCCGAGCTCTGTGGGCATGCTTTCCAACCCTAGACATCCGTGAGTGTAGAGGTGACGGAGGGCAGTCAAATACTTCAGTCCCTTTGGAAATTGCACAAGACTCCGGCAGTTTGAAAGGTTCAGTGTTTGCAGATGAAATAGGATGCTAATGTCTTCAGGAAGTGCTTTAATACCACTTCTCGAGAGATCCAGATACCTCAGGTGATGAAGATATTTTGGCCTTATGAAGAAGGAATCATGATTGATCTTTAAAGCTCTGATAGAGTTGTATTTTGATAAAATCTTCATATCTCCTTCTACATTTCTCTCACATACCAATGTTTGGAAACCTGGAGATCCTTTATCTTGGGAAGCATTCAGAAGAGTTTCTGGTCTATGGATTGACAGAAACAAGTGACGAACTGAACGAAGAACACCTCTTTCACTTGGGTGTGTAGCTATTGCAGCACATTCTTCTTCCATAGCAGACTGTGCAACATCATGCATAAGGTCATGGATCTTACAAGTAATTCTAGAACAATACCTGCGCTTATCATCGTGTTCATAAATATAATATTTTTTATCAAATGGGACATTCTTCAAATCTTGAAAAAATGACCTTGACTTCAGCTCGTAGAAAATTCTTTCTCCAAAGGTCTCAGGACACACTTTTGATTGCTCTGGGATAAAACCATTGGCCATCCACAAGTGGATTAGCATTTGCATGTCAATCTCATAATCCTTGGGAAACATAGCACAGAAAGCAAAGCATTGCCGCATATATGATGGCAAGCAATTGTAACTTAGTTTAAGTACTGGTAAAATTCCATTTTCCTCATCACAAATCATGCTTCCATTTAGTACACCCTCCCATTCCGTCTTCCTAGTCTTGGTACGCAGTACGGAGCCCAGTGCCGTGGCTGCCAAAGGAGAGCCAGAACATCTCTTGGCAACTTCACCAACCATGTCAACAAGATCACCAGGCCCTTCCTCTTGTTTTGAACTGAATGCTCTTGTCTTAATTATTTCCCCTATGAAGTCTGTACCCAAGCTTCTAAGTTTATAGGCTCCTTCAGGTGTACCCATCATTACTTTGGCAACTGCTTCATCGCGAGTTGTTGTCAGCACTGAGCTATCGCTGCCACCATGCTGCAGGTAGGACTTTAGCCTTTCCCACTTGCTCGGCTCATCACGGTTCCACACATCATCCAATACGAGGAGGTATCTCTGTAGTATCTAGTCACATAGAAGGGGTTGAATATAGGACTTCTTTTTTAAGCTCTAAGGAAAACAAGAAACCTTAGCCTATCAACTAATGTTGCGCATTCTAAAAACAGTTCTTTCCTACTACTAGAGCACACTAACAAAAGTTTCCTTAGCAAATATCACACTATGAGGTAAGAAACAACCTAGACAAGATTTGAAGCACACAAGCGAAAGACAAGAGCAAAGACAAGGAAACTAAGTGCGAAAATTAGGTGCTGAAATTATGTGCTAGAAAGTAAATGGGAGGCACAAGAGACGACCGAATTTTTTCCCGTGGTATCGAGAAGTTGACGCTTCCCCCTAGTCCATGTTGGAGCACTCACTTAGAGTATTGCTCCCGCTTGAGTCACAAAGACACAAGTGCTCACTAAGAGTACCCGTTCTCCATCTCCGGAACGGTGGGTCTCGAACCGTGTACACCAAGCTCGTCTTGAGGCTCCCACAATCTCCAAGAGCTCACCAAGAACCCTCCAAACACCGATACTGTCTAGGAGTCGTCAAACTGCAAGAGTAACAAGCCCGCACACCTTCACTTGACCTGAGCACTCAGCTAAGCCATGTATGCACCTTGAAACTCTTACTCACTAAGAAAGAAGGCCCTCAATCAAGAGGAAGAGAATCCCAATTGGCAAGAACACACTCTCCTTCTCTCCTTGGCTGCAATGGATCTTCGTAATGGCAAAGGCGACTCAAGAGAGGCAGGTTTTATAGGCCTAGCAAGGGAGGCTAGCCGTTAGAAAAGGTTTCTCGAAAAAGTAGTACCGTCGGATGAATCGATGGTCTCCCCCCCGCAAAGCGTCGGATCATCCGGTCACTAATAGCGTCCAATATAGCCGTTGAACCAAGAAACCCAGACAATGCACCGACGCTATACACCGACGCCCCGTCGGATTATCCGGTGCTAAAGACTTCACACTCGGGGCGGTCTGTATGATTCGAATTAAAGCGTCGGATGAACCGCCGAGTGCATCATCCAAACGCCGGTTCATCCGGTCTTGAAGCGATTGACTTGGCGCGTCTCTCGTTTGATTTAAATCCAACCGTCGGATGAACCGATGGTCAAGGCGTCGGATCGTCCGATGCTTAAGCTCGAGCCTTGACCCATACCGTAGACAAACCCTAAAGCGTCGGATGAACCGATGCCCGTACCGTCGGTTCATCCGATGGTCTGTTTTGAAAACTTTGGCCACGTAACTCATCCGACGCATCTAGAAAATAGGGCGTTAGATCATTCGACGCTATGAACTTCATTTTAACTCATCCAATTCGGCGCCTTTGAGTTTTCCGTCAATTCTTTTGCTTCAACCTTGCTTTCATGAACTCTCGAGCTAGTTGACAACAAAGGAACTTGAGTGTGCATATTTTTATGGCTTTTGAGTGCATGGTCAAAGCTACTAGTGTACGAACCCCTCTTAATAGTACGATCGAACACTACAAACTAGCAATCCAAGTGTCCTTCATCTCCTTGTGACACTTGGAACTAACAAAGTCCTTAGCCTTGTAGTATTCATCCATTTTTAGTCCTTGAATTCAAATTGAGGGGTCTCATTCCATTCAACACTTGTGACAATAACCCAATATGAAATCGGCTACAAAATAAAGGTTAGTCACAAGCATATGGTTGTCATTTATCACCGAAACACACCCTTACCAAAGGTGCGAAAGGGCCTAGATGGTTACAATCTCCCCCTTTTTGGTGATAGATGACAACACGAGTAGAGATATACGGAAATTTGAATTTAAAAACATATAAACTCTACTTCTAATGCATGAAACAATATAGACTATAAACACACATGCATTAATGTAAACAAGCACCACAAACATGAGTAGACATGTAAATCAACGACAAGCACAAGATCCAAATACATGTCTCATCATGAAACTCCACAAAACGAGAGAGGCTACAAAAACTCGAAATCCTGCACTCTCCCCTAACTCCCCCTATCTATCTCCTCCTTTGGCAACAAGCACCAAAAAGGAGTCTAAGGCTGAGGCGAAGAGGAAGGATCCAGCGGCGAGGTAGAGACGGTCCTCGACGGTCGAACGGAGAAGCCGAAGCCGTCGTCGTCGCCGTCCTCCTCGCCGAGAAGAGACCAAGTCGGAGAGGAGGGACCGGGAGCCGAGAGGAGGTGGAGCCGGTGGAGCTGTAGTGTCACACCCCGAAATTTCCAATTTCGGGATGTGAATAGAAAGAATAATTAAATAACGATTTTCTCACAATTTTAAAATTTTCCTACATTTATTTTCTTTACGGGAATATAGTATAGGAAAAATCCTTTGTTTGATTTTCTAAATTAAATAAAAGTTATGTGTGTTGCATTCATGCCGATGCATCTAGTGGTTGTTGAGTGCAAAAAGGTTTCAAAAATGCGTTTAGGAGAGCCGTCCAAACTCTCCCGAGAATGTTCCGGATTTTTCCGGATTTATTCTCATTTTCCCCCGAGCTATTTCTATTTATTAGAAGGCTCTAAAATCTTTTTCATGAGCACCAAATGTTTTATTTGGATTGTTCATGACCTAATCTATCTCTAGGAATTTTTCTGGAATTTTGGGAATTTTCTAAGTATTTTTCGTGCCTCCGAACATTTTCTAGATTTTTCGAAAATTGTTTTTGCAATCGAAAAGTATTTCGGAAACAATAAACCTTTTCTTTTGTTTTGGGCCGAGCCCACATCCGCGAGCCCGACCCGGTCCGTCTTAGCCCATCCGAGCCCGGCGGCCAAAGCCGGCTCGCTCGCGTGCCGGGCACGGCCGGCCGCCGCCACGGCCATCCTTGGCGTGCGTGCCACGGCCCATGCACCCACCGCGCCTATAAAGAGCCGCAACCCAAATCCCGTGTGCCCTAGCCGCCCGCTCACCGCTGCCTTTTTTCCCCCCCGAAGCAAACCGGCCGCCGAGCGCCGCATGGCTTGGAGGCCGAGCCGTCCGTCGTCGTGGCCTCTCGTCGCCGATTCACCGGACGAGGACGCCGTCGGAGGAAGCCATTTCCCCCGGTGATGTGCGACGACGAGCTACATCTAAGAAGCCCAAGACCACCACCGGAAGACCATCGGATGAGCATCGCCGGCCGTGCGGACCGAGCCGAGCGCGGCTGCGGTCGTCGCCGTTTTGCCGCACCAGGGCGTCGTTGGACGGGGGCCGCGACTACAAGAAGCTTCACGAGGTCGATTTGAGACCAACTCACTCGCTCCCTCGAGAGCCGGACTCTGAAGCGCGGCCGTAATGTGAAGAGTCGGTACCGCCGCCGCCGGCCGATTCCCCGCAATCTCCAACCGTCCCTATCGATGGTGAGCACATCCTTGAGTTTCCCTTGATCTACTCTCCCCGTTTTTCATCTCACGTAAGTCTCTAGCTGCTCGGAACCCGTCGATTTGATGCTCCAGGAGTGCTTCTCGTTTGCTGCCCGGAGTTTCGTCCGTCCCGAACGGGAGGCTGGAGGTTGAAGAGATAAGGTCGTTTTGCGGGTTAGCCCCTGGAGAACCTTGTAATAGATCCGTTTTTTTGTGTGTCTTGTATTTTTTGCGGAAAACCCCCTACGAGAGATCCCACTTTCACACATAAAGCCCACCTAAGCCCTTTTACGGATCTAACCCCGATCTTTAACCTTTTCACGAGCACTATTTAATGTGTCTTGCGATTCTTCTTTGCTAGCCCCTAAAATCTATAGTTAATCACGAATATGTCCTCCAATCTTGTTTTCGCCATATCTTTTATGTTTTAGCTCCGTTTTTATCCGTTCAAGTTGTGTTAGATTCATAATAATGTGAAGCACGCGTTAGTGGTGTGTTTTCACCATGTTTTATTTCTGAAAATAAAATTAATATTAATTTTGATTAATATCTAGTTATGCATGCCTTTTATAAATAAAAGCAATATAGGTCTATATATCATTTTTTATAAGCAAATTTAATTGGATTAATGTTTCTATCACCTGTTTTTATACATAAAAGTTAATTAGATCTTTATCTCGGTTTTCGTAAACCAAATGTTAATTTGTTTAATAGTAATTAATCTTTTATAACTAAAATTTGATTAGGCTTTTACATCGGCTTTTATAATAAATATTAATTTGATTAATGCCAATACCATAATATTTTTATTAATAATATGGTCTACTCGAATTACAAAGTTTCATTTAGATTGTTCATATAGTTTAGTTTTTCTAAATTAAATGTTTAATCGGTTTAATCAATATATGAATCTTTATAAATAAAACTTGACTAGTTCTTTACACCGGTTTCATAAATAAAGTTTAATATTGCATCAAATGTCAACATAGGGTATTTTATTTCGAAATATCCTTTATATTTGTTTTGTTCATTAAAATGAACTTAGCTCATAGCCTTGCTCTCTCATATATGCAAAACATTCGTTAGACGTTCTTTTCTCAGCTCAATCTAAGTGTAATCTTTCCAGTTCATGCTCAATCTTTCATAACTATCTCTTTAAAGCTAACCAAGCCTTTCTTCCTCTAAGCACGCTTTGTGTTCTTTAGTGATCCATCTAATCGATCCTATCCTTTAGCGCGTTCTTTTGAAGTTTTCTTTTGATTGGTGCTTTGTTCTTAGTATGCCTGTTTGTTGCTTTGTGTATGTTTGTGCCCGATGATTGATGCGTTTAGAGTGAACGCCGTTCGAGAAGCTTTGAAGAGCAAGAGGTTGAAGATATTCTGAGCAACGACATTACTTTGGTTAAAGGCAAGTGTGTCCTTGATCTTTTGTCCCGATAACTATGATTAATCACTTTGCATTGCTTTGCATTAATACTGATGGGTCCTATTAAGGATTACCTAGTCTTTATGATCACTCCTTGTTAACCTGGGTTTACATTTATGTTGGGTAGCTATGCTTAGTTGCTATACCTGGGTTATGGTGGTTTTAATGAACTATAATGATGAATCATGCTATACCTTTATGTTATATCTTTGTTTGCTTAATACAAGACCATATGCTTAATCGGAACATGGAGAACCACCCGGAAAACCGTACAACCACAAGGCACATGGCTCGCCTTGGCCGAATAACTAGAGACTTTAGTGTTGTAGCAACCTTACCTGAAAGGGACAAATGGGGAGGCGTTGACGGAGTATAGACTCGCTCTAGTAGGGAGTTGGGCTTTGCTAAGACACGGTACCTACTAGGGGACTTTATGCCCCGCTTCGTCCTGAAACCTAGTGGGTTGTTGCGCATTGGAGGATCTTCGTAAAGGCCTCGTAGCGTCCCTATGCAATCACACCTCGGTAGTGTGGTATGATGCTTGGCCGCATCGCATGGTTGGGTTTAAAGTTCTTCGGGACTTTTACGCGACTTGTGGGTAAAGATGTACAACCTCTGCAGTGTAAAACTAACTAGTTAGCCGTGCTCACGGTCAAGAGCGGCTCGAACCCTCACATGATAAGTGAACTTAAAGATGAACTTAAATCGTGCTCTCTCGGTTATGCTTGCCATGTGCTTATGGCGTATCTCTTATCTTATGCTTAATGTGGGTTGGTATAAACTTATACTTTATTAGTAATCGAGTGCTAATAAAATTTGACCAACTAAAATGCTAAATGCTTTGAGCCGATCCACTATAAAGCCTTTGCATTCATTCTTTTCCCCACACTTGCCGAGTACGACAAGTGCTCACCCTTGCTATAAACAATGTTGCTCGAAAAGAGGAAGCTGCTTTGAAGATGCTGCTGGAGCTAGGCATACGCAACCCCCGCCGATTGCTCGTGATGTTTGGAGCCTTCGTTTCCGTGATTAAGCGTAAATCTCTCGATAATCTTTCTTTTTCTTACGAGATACTTGTTTCGTATACACTTTTATGTCACTATATGCATGAAACTTGATCCCGGCATGCATATAGGTTTGCACTTGGTTTCCTTCGGAAAATCGGGTGTGACAGAGTGGTATCGTAGGCTGTATCGACCGTAGGACGTAAGCCTAGTTAGCACCGGTCGTTTCTTAATGCCTCTTTTGTTCTACAATCCCTCCTTACCTTATCCTTGACCTTTTTGATGAAGGATCTCACATTTTAGCCATTTTCTTATCTCCATACCATGAATTCTTGTATATTTATCTTCACTCTCCTTGAATATCTCTTCGTTCTCGCATGTTCATTCTCTCAAGCAATGACACCCGCTTGATTTATCGGTAGAACTGTTGCCCTTAACATTCTATCTATCCGCGCAGCTCTCCGACACATCAGTGCTGTTTTAATTTTATCTCGAGCTACAAAACGATTGACATGAAATCAGTTGGGTTAGTTCCAGAATTTCATGTATTAATCTCTATCCAAAATTCAGAAGTATTCGTTTTGTGTCCATGGAGATACATACGAATTAGTGGAGCATTCAGAATCTGTCAACACTGCTGACATAGCCATCTTGTTTAATTCATGCCTCGAGTTCTAAACCTCCGATTGAGGTGATTCCAGTTGGGATGAACTCATAATTTCGACCTCCTTGATCTGGGAAAAATCCATTATTTATGGATATCCTTGCCGGGAGATACATCTGATCTATTAGGAGGATACCCCCTGACTTTATTAACAACGTGCAGTGTCGTTCCCTTTAGCTATGCCTTGATTGGTGGAATTCAGTGTTTGCTTGATGATGCTTGGTTTTATGATGTTGCTTGTGTTGGTTCTTTGAAGTGAGTGTTGGTGTATTGTGGGTCTTATATCCGCAATAACATCAGTTGCCTAGTTGGGTTTCTCTTTTGTACCTTCCACATCCTTGTCATCTTTCTTTGTTTCAACTCACTAGAGGTGTTACCGGAAGGAAGTCAAAGGCAGATGCAAGATGAAGAAAAGAAGACATCACTCTACCTTCCTTCCCACCTTGTGCTTGCTTTTATCCCACCTAGCTCACTCTGATGAAGACCCCGACGAACCAACAAAGAAAAAGATTAAAAGTTTCACACCGATCAACAAAAGAGGACGACCGCCTACCTACCTTGGGAGCAATGTTTTTTTTGTTTATCTCCCTCCTCCTTGTTTCTTCTTTCTTCGAATCTCGGGACGAGATTCCGTTTAAGGGGGGTAGATTTGTCACACCCTGAAATTTCCAATTTCAGGATGTGAATAGAAAGAATAATTAAATAACGATTTTCTCATAATTTTAAAATTTTCCTACATTTATTTTCTTTACGGGGAATATAGTATAGGAAAAATCCTTTGTTTGATTTTCTAAATTAAATAAAAGTTATGTGTGTTGCATTCATGCCGATGCATCTAGTGGTTGTTGAGTGCAAAAAGGTTTCAAAAATGCGTTTAGGAGCTGTCCAAACTCTCCCGAGAATGTTCCGGATTTTTCCGGATTTATTCTCATTTTCCCCCGAGCTATTTCTATTTATTAGAAGGCTCTAAAATCTTTTTCATGAGCACCAAATGTTTTATTTGGATTGTTCATGACCTAATCTATCTCTAGGAATTATTCTGGAATTTTGGGAATTTTCTAAGTATTTTTCGTGCCTCTGAACATTTTCTAGATTTTTCTGAAATTGTTTTTGCACTGAAAAGTATTTCGGAAACAATAAACCTTTTCTTTTGTTTTGGGCCGAGCCCGCATCCGCGAGCCTGACCCAGTCCGTCTTAGCCCATCTGAGCCCAGCAGCTAAAGCCGCAGCTCGCTCGCGTGCGGGCACGGCCAGCCGCCGCCACGGCCATCCTTGGCGTGCGTGCCACGGCCCATGCACCCACCGCGCCTATAAAGAGCCGCAACCCAAATCCCGTGTGCCCTAGCCGCCCGCTCACTTCTGCCTTTTTTCCCCCCGAAGCAAACCAGGCCCCGGGAGCGCCGCATGGCTTGGAGGCCGAGCCGTCCGTCGTCGTGGCCTCTCGTCGCCGATTCACCGGACGAGGACGCCGTCGGAGGAAGCCATTTCCCCCGGGTGATGTGCGACGACGAGCTACATCTAAGAAGCCCAAGACCACCACCGGAAGACCATCGGATGAGCATCGCCGGCCGTGCGGACCGAGCCGAGCGCGGCTACCGGTCGTCGCCGTTTTGCCGCACCGGGCGTCGTTGGACGGGGCCGCGACTACAAGAAGCTTCACGAGGTCGATTTGAGACCAACTCACTGCTCCCCCTCGAGAGCCGGACTCTGAAGCGCGGCCGTAATGTGAAGAGTCGGTACCGCCGCCGCCGGCCGATTCCCCGCAATCTCCAACCGTCCCTATCGATGGTGAGCACATCCTTGAGTTTCCCTTGATCTACTCTCCCCGTTTTTCATCTCACGTAAGTCTCTAGCCGCTCGGAACCCGTCGATTTGATGCTCCGGGAGTGCTTCTCGTTTGCTGCCAGGAGTTTCGTCCGTCCCGAACAGGAGGCCGGAGGTTGAAGAGATAAGGTCGTTTTGCGGGTTAGCCCCCGGAGAACCTTGTAATAGATCCGTTTTTTTGTGTGTCTTGTATTTTTTGCGGAAAACCCCCTACGAGAGATCCCACTTTCACACATAAAGCCCACCTAAGCCCTTTTACGGATCTAACCCCGATCTTTAACCTTTTCACGAGCACTATTTAATGTGTCTTGCGATTCTTCTTTGCTAGCCCCTAAAATCTATAGTTAATCACGAATATGTCCTCCAATCTTGTTTTCGCCATATCTTTTATGTTTTAGCTCCGTTTTTATCCGTTCAAGTTGTGTTAGATTCATAATAATGTAAAGCACGCGTTAGTGGTGTGTTTTCACCATGTTTTATTTCTGAAAATAAAATTAATATTAATTTTGATTAATATCTAGTTATGCATGCCTTTTATAAATAAAAGCAATATAGGTCTATATATCATTTTTTTATAAGCAAATTTAATTGGATTAATGTTTCTATCACCTTGTTTTTATACATAAAAGTTAATTAGATCTTTATCTCGGTTTTCGTAAACCAAATGTTAATTTGTTTAATAGTAATTAATCTTTTATAACTAAAATTTGATTAGGCTTTTACATCGGCTTTTATAATAAATATTAATTTGATTAATGCCAATACCATAATATTTTTATTAATAATATGGTCTACTCGAATTACAAAGTTTCATTTAGATTGTTCATATAGTTTAGTTTTTCTAAATTAAATGTTTAATCGGTTTAATCAATATATGAATCTTTATAAATAAAACTTGACTAGTTCTTTACACCGGTTTCATAAATAAAGTTTAATATTGCATCAAATGTCAACATAGGGTATTTTATTTCTGAAATATCCTTTATATTTGTTTTGTTCATTAAAATGAACTTAGCTCATAGCCTTGCTCTCTCATGTATGCAAAACATTCGTTACACGTTCTTTTCTCAGCTCAATCTAAGTGTAATCTTTCCAGTTCATGCTCAATCTTTCATAACTATCTCTTTAAAGCTAACCAAGCCTTTCTTCCTCTAAGCACGCTTTGTGTTCTTTAGTGATCCATCTAATCGATCCTATCCTTTAGCGCGTTCTTTTGAAGTTTTCTTTTGATTGGTGCTTTGTTCTTAGTATGCCTGTTTGTTGCTTTGTGTATGTTTGTGCCCGATGATTGATGCGTTTAGAGTGAACGCCGTTCGAGAAGCTTTGAAGAGCAAGAGGTTGAAGATATTCTGAGCAACGACATTACTTTGGTTAAAGGCAAGTGTGTCCTTGATCTTTTGTCCCGATAACTATGATTAATCACTTTGCATTGCTTTGCATTAATACCGATGGGTCCTATTAAGGATTACCTAGTCTTTATGATCACTCCTTGTTAACCCGGGTTTACATTTATGTTGGGTAGCTATGCTTAGTTGCTATACCTGGGTTATGGTGGTTTTAATGAACTATAATGATGAATCATGCTATACCTTTATGTTATATCTTTGTTTGCTTAATACAAGACCATATGCTTAATCGGAACATGGAGAACCACCCGGAAAACCGTACAACCACAAGGCACATGGCTCGCCTTGGCCGAATAACTAGAGACTTTAGTGTTGTAGCAACCTTACCTGAAAGGGACAAATGGGGAGGCGTTGACGGAGTATAGACTCGCTCTAGTAGGGAGTTGGGCTTTGCTAAGACACGGTACCTACTAGGGGACTTTATGCCCCGCTTCGTCCTGAAACCTAGTGGGTTGTTGCGCATTGGAGGATCTTCGTAAAGGCCTCGTAGCGTCCCTATGCAATCACACCTCGGTAGTGTGGTATGATGCTTGGCCAGCATCGCATGGTTGGGTTTAAAGTTCTTCGGGACTTTTACGCGACTTGTGGGTAAAGATGTACAACCTCTGCAGAGTGTAAAACTAACTAGTTAGCCGTGCTCACGGTCAAGAGCGGCCTGGACCCTCACATGATAAGTGAACTTAAAGATGAACTTAAATCGTGCTCTCTGGTTATGCTTGCCATGTGCTTATGGCGTATCTCTTATCTTATGCTTAATGTGGGTTGGTATAAACTTATACTTTATTAGTAATCAGGTGCTAATAAAATTTGACCAACTAAAATGCTAAATGCTTTGAGCCAGTCCACTATAAAGCCTTTGCATTCATTCTTTTCCCCACACTTGCTGAGTACGACAAGTGCTCACCCTTGCTATAAACAATGTTGCTCAGAAAGAGGAAGCTGCTTTGAAGATGCTGCTGGAGCTAGGCGTACGCAACCCCCAGTCGATTGCCTGTGATGTTTGGAGCCTTCGTTTCCAGGATTAAGCGTAAATCTCTGATAATCTTTCTTTTTCTTACGAGATACTGTTTCTGTATACACTTTTATGTCACTATATGCATGAAATTTGATCCTGGCATGCATATAGGTTTGCACTTGGTTTCCTTCGGAAAATCGGGTGTGACATGTAGTCGTCCCGGTGCCTGAAGTCGGAGCCTGAGTGGCCTCGGGAGCTGGAACCTCGGGGTCGGAGGCAAGCGCTGAAGGGACCTGCTCGGTGATAGCACGCAGGTAGTAGTCCTCCTGACCCAGACCCTCTGCCCGTGGTGTAGTGAAGCTCAGAAGAGGTGAAGACACCTGTGAACTGGGCAGAGTGGTGCGAGCTGGCGTCTCAAAGACAAGTGCGCCTGTGGTGAGTGGAGACGGCAGCTGTGACAATGTCGGAGTGGTCATCTGAAGCTGGTCCAGGAAGGAAGAAGTGACCGCTGCCTGTGGAGTCGTCGTCTGGGGTACCGCGAACATCCCCGTCTGAAGGAGTGGTGACTGTGGAAAAGTCGTGAGAGGGACGTTCACGAACCCACTGGCCGGAGGTAAAGGTGCAGTCGGGTCGGCTCGAAGCCGGACAATGGCCGCTGGTTGAGGTAGCCGCATCCCCGACCGCCGAAAGAGTTGACCGAGGCATCCGGACATGAATGTGTACATCCGAGAGGTCATCATCCGGTGCTGAAGCATCCGCCGCCTCTCGTGCCTCCTACTACCGACGGATCCCCTCAAGGATCACCTCGTTGTGACTCCCGGTACCACCGAAACCGTGCCCGCATCCGCCGCCGTACCCGGAGTGTGGCCCGAGTCCGAGCAGCCATAGTCCGGATCGGTGTAGTGAGCCGGTCCGGGCCGGGTCACCCGAGCAACCGTGATCGTGGGAACCGAGTGACTCGGCCTCTCTCCTCGGCCCGGCAAAGTAGATCCTCCCCGCCTCATTGTCGTGAGTACGACGGACTCGAACACGGGCTCAAGAGCAAGCACAAAGTCCTCGTCGTCACTAGAGGACTCGTCGTCCGTGGTGAAGTACCGTGGGAGAGGTGCCTCGGCCGTCGCTAGTGTCACGTCTCGTCTAGCCTGCCTCATCCGTCGCGGCCTCGAGCCGCCGTCCGTGCCCGTAATGTCTCCTCTGCTGTCCTCAGGCCTCTCGGGCCTCTCCTCCTGTCTCCTGGCATAGGAGGTCGGTAGGTCGGGAACACGAACTTCGACGACTCCAGCATCCCGACGTACCTCTGGGTCTCAAGACGGGACAACAGCCAACTGATCCAGTGAGCGAAGGGCTGATGTCGTGTCATCCCCATGCCATCCATAATGGCGTCCTCGATCTCAGCAAGCATGATATCAACAATATCGAATGGGCGCTTCGCCATCACGTACATCGGAGCCACTACCGCACCCCCGACAAAGACTCGCGTTCCCCATCCTATACGGTACGAACCTCCCGAGAGCATTGTGGCCGACGTACGCCTCACGGATCGGACGGTTCGGCGTCCTTGGTGTCGGTGCGGAATGTGGTCCCAACACTAACCAGTAATAAGCGCCAAGGTCTATCCCTCAATGGTCGATGCCAAGCAATCAGAGACAGAATTTTATCCTGGTTCCGGCCGAGGGGTCGTACGTCCAGCAGTGGTGTGCTCGGGGCACTATATTGCTCAGCACCGGGGTGCCTGTAGTGGGGCTGCTACAAGCAAGGCGGGAGAGGAAGCGTGGCCTCCAAGTCCCTGGTGGAGTGGCTGAAGATGTTGTGGGAGAGTTGGAAAGCAAGTATGCGGTGTGTCGTGTCTTGTTGTTCTGCCTTGTGTCCTCTGTCTTGTCCCCTGCGGCGGGGAGTTCGCCTTCCTTTTATAAGCCAAGGAGAGAGCGAATTACATGTATGCCACACTATTCGGCTACATGGGGAAGTGTGGTGCACCGCGCCGTAGAGTAGGCGGCCGCCTTGACGGTCCTTGCTGCGATCTGGCCATCATGGCGTATCTTGTACCCGAACAGTGGTAGCCTCGAGGGTAGGGATGCGATGGATGGTCGTGATGTCCCCAGGCGGGCTCGAGGGAGTTGCTGACGTCGATCCGTACGGGATGCAGTGGCAGGTATGGCGGCGTCCCGTTCCCGCACGCTTCACAGCACCGGAGCTGTTACCACAGTGCCCGGCGTGGGGTTGTACGCGCGGGGGCGGCCGCCATGCCGTTAACGCGTGGTAGGGATGGCGCCCCGCCGGTGTTGGGGGGATTCGGAATCTAGCCTTCGCATACCCAAAGAATGGAGAACAGCTATGCGAAGGATGCCGGCGGCAAAACCTCAGAGGCAGTAGATTGCACTTCCACCTCCTAGGCATTACGTTTTGGCAAATATCCTTCGTCGCCGCCAAAACCATCAGCACAAATCCAACCCAGCACAGGGCGGAGTAGTCGCACTTGTCAATCCATTCCACGACGAAACCCCTAGGGCGAAAGTTATTCACACAGAGGGCCCCGACCTGGGATTCGAGTAGGGGGTTTCGTCGCTCCTAACACTTAATGAATTCAAGCTTGAGTGTTGTTTCGTTTCGGTGGCAAAGAATACTAGGCGAAAGGGGGGATCTCCGAAAGGCTCGAGGGTTTTCTCCGACAGGCGCACGTGATGGAAGCCGGAAAGACGCCGCGATTTGCGGCGTGACGTCATGGAGCGCCGATTACATGGAGACCTAATTGGAGATTACCCGAAGATAGCCTAGCACATTCTCGTTTTGATTCGTTTTACACAAGGGTGTTCTCGGAATGTAAAAAGTCCGCCCGCCTCCCTATAAAAGGAGACGGACCGGCGCATGTAAAGGGGATCGACTTTTGAGAAATCAACTCGTTGAGTAAAAGCTTTTGGTTGTCCTTTGTCTCGAGTTTTGGTTTTGGTTCTTGAGCCTTTGTCTTCTCTCATTGTTCGTGTGCGAAAGCCGCGTCTTACGCCACAACGGCCGGCCTAACGTCGCGACCTAACCTCGCGAGGTCACGGGGAAAGCAAATCGAGGGTGCGGCCGGCCCCCTTCGAGGGCTCGGCGCGTTAGCCGTGCCGGAGTAGGCGGCGCGACGTCACGGGGGCCGGCACCGGCCACGTCGCACGGTCCCCCACGGTGGCGGGGATGGGTTCCCTCCTAGGGAGTTGGTGCGACAGACCGGGGCGCGAGTCCCGGGCGCATGATGGCACCGCCCCGCCATTGTCGAACATTAAATGCCCATACCCTCGTACGGGAATGGGCGTGCGCGTGCGGAGCTCTCTCGAGCGAGGCGGGGCCTCGCTGAGGGCGGCGCGGACCCTCAAGCGAGGCGGAGCCCGCTCGAGGTAGCGTACCCCCTCGAACGGGGTGGAGCCCATCCGAGGGGGGGGTGTGTCCTCGAGCGAGGCGGAGCCTCGCTCGAGGGGATCTTTGAGTGGGCCGCCTTGGTGGGTTGTCGGGGCCTCCGCGGCGTGGGCCATGCCCGCGTGTGTGTTTAAGCGAGATGTGTTTAGCCTTGGATTTTTGCGGGTTTTAAGTGGGGTTTCCCCGGTTGTTTAAGGGGACCCCCGGGGCTGTCCCCGACGCAGCCCCCGAGCATCCGCGGGTTCGCCGGCCGGGGCTCCCGCACATGCCGGAGCCTGCCGATAGGACGTCCTTCCCCCCCGGTCCGTGAGTGCTTTCCGTGGGGCCGCGTCGGCGGACCCGCGGGTCTAGCCCCCCCCCGAAGCCCCGTAGGAGCGTGAGCGCTCCTGCAGGGCTTTTACCGTGAGATCGGGTCGAGGGCGTGGTACATATCTCAACTGTCGTCGGCAATGTTTCAACCGGCTTTGGTGACGCACGCGCTACTGGCACTATCCGCGGCTGGTGCAATCCAGGAGGTGTAGCCGTGCGTCGAGCCCCCGAGCACCGGGCCCGTTCGAGGCGATCGGGTAGAGCTCTACGACTTGTTTTTAACGCGCCCTCGCCGTCCCTCCGCGGGACGGAGGGTGAGGTTTCCGCAACCCCCATCGGTCGGGTCGCGGATTGCGGATTCCTCGTTGAGCTGTTAGCGGGTGGTTCGAGTGACGCCCATGCCCCGTTCGATAAGGGTAGGTTGTGCGGTCCAGAGACACGTGCATTAAAGCACTTGCGTGGGTTTGCTAAGTGGGGCTCGGTCCCGTTCGCTAGAGACCGAGGGCGCGGAAGCTCTCCCTCGGTGGGATCCCCCCCGCTAGCCGCCCTCGCCGGCTCTCGAACACGACATGTGGGGCCCCCTCGAGCCGGCGGGCTCGAGGAACGGCTCGAATGTGCGTGCCCTCGTCGTCCCTGACTCCGGTGATCTGGGGCGCCTGTTCGAACCCGTCGCGGGTCAGGCTTCGAACCTCTGATCAGTAGGGCCGTGCGGGGTGGCGGCTAGGCCCCCGTCTTTGCATCTGCGAATCCCCGTGGGGTCTGATCGTGTCATCCCTCGAGGCGCTGATCAGTAAAATGGCGTGGGGTGGCGGCTAGGCCCCCCGTCTTTGCATCTGCGAATCCTCGAGGGGTCTGAGCGTGTCAGCCCTCGAGGCGCTGATCAGTAAAATGGCGCGGGGTGGCGGCTAGGCCCCCCGTCTTTGCATCTGCGAATCCTCGAGGGGTCTGACCGCGTCAGCTCTCGAGGCGCTGATCAGTAGAATAGTGCGGGGTGGCGGCTAGGCCCCCCGTCTTTGCATCTGCGAATCCTCGAGGGGTCTGACCGCGTTAGCCTTCGAGGCGTTGATCAGTAGAATAGCGCATCGAAGGTACCTGTGGTACCTATTTTACCTCAAACGGGCCCCAAGGTGACCGTCCGATGCTTGCGCCCCTTGAGGGTTGAATTTTTCCTGAGCCAGGGGCTCGCGCCGCTCGAGGGTCTTCCTTACTTGGTAAGGGACCGGGCCATTTAATGCTTCGCAGCCGCGGCTACGGTTTCGCGCCGTGGGCGCGCCTTTTTAGGCGTCGCGGCTGCGAGCGTAGTGGGCGGCGTGGGGAGGCGGACGTGATCGCCTGCCACGGCCCTCCCGGTTCTACGCCGTAATGATGGACCGTCGGCGGTGGCGTGGCCGCCGCGGTCGTGGTGGGGCCCGCCCCGTCGGCGAGAGAAGGTTTCCCCTGCCGGTTAATGCGCCCGGACGTGCGCTCGGAGAGCACGCCCGCGGCTTATAAATGCGAGGAGAGGGAAACGGCGGTTTTTACCTTAGCGATCGCCATTCTTGCTCCCTGCGCTCCTGCCCCCGTCTCGTTCTCGCCACAGCGCCATTCCGCCTTTGGAGCTCTCCTCCTCGTCCTCCCTGTTCTTCGTTCTCGGCCCCCTTTCCTTTCCTCATGGCGCCTCTACCGCCTCTCGTCATCGTCGATCCGTACGCGTGGGAGCGCTCTACGGTGACGTGGCTGGCCCTGGGTGAACTGGTGGCCGCCGGTCAGCTGGCGGCGAACGTGGAGGGCCGGTCGGCCGGGGACCACGCGCCCAACCCGCCGAGCGGCTACGTGGTTAGCTTCACCCGCTTCCACGAGCGCGGCTTCGCGGCTCCGGCGAGCCGCTTCATGCGGGCGCTCTGCCACCACTATAGCGTGGAGTTGCACAACTTCGCGCCGAACGCAATTTCGCATGTGGCCACGTTCGTGGGCGTTTGCGAGGGGTATCTAGGGATCCCGGTGAATTGGGATCTCTGGATTAACCTCTTCCGTGCGGAGCTTGTCACGCAGCCAACGTCGGAGCAGAGGACCCACCACGCGGTGCGCGTCGGCGGCATGTCGCTCGCCTTGCGGGCGCAGTACAAGGACGATTACATCCCCTGCACCATGACGACCAACAACGCCGGGCCGGGAGCGGGGGTAATTCTACCTTCGCAACGCCGAGCCCGGTCCCCCCCCCCCTTACACCGGCCCGGTGCTCCGGAGGAGGCCCGACTCCGGAGCCACGGCGTGTCTCCGGCCTCGCATCGGAGGCGCTTGGACTCGCTCTCCGGCCGCGCCGAGGAACCCGGCGGGGCGCGGCCGACCGCGGCGACCGTCCTCACTTTCCTCCACCACCGGCGGGTTGTCCCCCCGATGGAGAGGCCGCTCCGCATCTTCGAGATGACGGAGACGGCAAACCCCGTCACGCTGGCGAGGTCACGGATGCTTCCGAGCCCCCTCCTGCGGGAGTACGCGGCCACACGGGCGCGGAGCGCCGTCGACACCCGGTCCCTGCGCAGCGACCGGTCCTTGTGGGATCTCGAGATGCTCCCCACCGGCCCGCTGGTGAGTAGAATTCTTGGTTCCGTTCTTGACCTTGCTGATACTTCAGGTTGCTGACGCGCTTCGGTGTTTTGCTTGCAGATGGTGAGCCTGAGCGCCGCGAAGTCCGATCCGCCCACTCCCCACTCTCGTGCGCTTGGTCGAGCGTCGCAGCAACGGGAGCGGGAGCGGGCGGCGCGCAAGAAGGAGCGCGCGAAGCGACACCGCGAGCATCGCGAACGGAGGAACGAAGAGTACCGGGCCGCGTGAGCGACGGGGGCTCTCTTCTCCGAGAACCGAGGAGTACTCGTCCTCGGAGGAGAAAGAGGAGGAAGAGACGGGAGGGCGGGGCCTCCCCGATAGGTGGGAGCACGCACCCCCGCCGCGGAGCCGGCTCCCGGCGGCAAGAGCGGCAAGATCGCATGGGGCGGGTGCGGAGGCGCCCGCCGCCGGCTGCAATCGACGACGGAGCGGCACGGGCCGCGGAGGCGCCGGCGCCCCCGGAGGTGCGCGCGACGGGCGCGCCCGCGCGCGGGGCGGGGCCCGCGCGCGCGGTGGGAGACGGCCGGAGGTGCGGCGGCGGCCGCGCCGGCGTCGTCTGCCGGGACCTCGAGGAAGAGGAAGCGCGCCTTCTCTTCTTCGAGGTGAGGGACTTGCTTCTTGCGGGGTTGCATTTCTGACAACCAAGGGCCTGACCGCGTGTTCGTGTTTACGCAGGGTGGTGCCGACCGTGCCTCCCCTCGCGCCGGCCAAGGTGTTAAGGGCGGACGCGTCGGGTCCCCACCCCGGCGGCGCTCGTCGAGGGCGCCGCGGGCGGGAGAGAGCGCGGCGGCCGCGGCGGGTGAGAGCTCGCGGCGCGCGGCCGAGGCCCCCGAGGACACGGTCGGCGGATCCGTCCGCCGCGCCGCGGCCGGCGGCCGTCGAGGAGCGGCGGACGCCGGTCGTGGTGGAGGCGCGGCCGGCGGCGCCGGTCGAGGAGGGCGAGCCGGCGCCCGCGGTTGCGAAGACACGGTCGGAGGCGGTGGTCGCGGCGCCACGGCGAGAGCCCGCGGTCACGGAGGCGCGGGCGGAGGCGACGCGGGGGGCGGCACCCGCCGGCGGCTCCCGGGTGGCGGTGGTGGAGATCCCGGACGACGACTCCCCGCCTCCCGGGTGGGACCGGTGGGTGAGTTTCCCCACGCCGGTCCCCCCGAGTCCCAGGAGGGGGCTCTTGTGAGGCGGCGAGAGGGCCACATGGTGGCAGGAGGCCGAGGGCATGGTGCCGAGGCTTCTTCTTCGCGTGCCGGCGGCTCCGCCCCAGGAGAAGGGCGCATTGGCGATCCGCCCGCCTTTGCCGACGCCCAGGGGTAGCAGGAGCTGTGAGGAGAGCTTCGCAACCACGGCGCCTCGCTCGACCGAGCGTTGAACGAGGCGCTGCGGATTCATGGCGGCCCCGCGTGGCGCATCTTCCAGGTGGGGCGTCGTCGTCCGCTTTTCTTCGTTTTTCTCGTTTTTGCGCACGATTCTTGCGGCGTAACACTCACTGGTCTCGGCTTGTTGGTGACAGGAGCTCGAGCACCGCGCCCGTGACAAGTACGACACCTTTGATCAGGTGAGCGCCGAGCTCCGCCAGCTCCGGGAGCGGTGCGACGCCTTCGATGCGCTCGCCGACGCCCTGAGGACTCCGGACGGTTGGCTGTCATACCGGGCCGTGGCCTCGCGCGATCGGCTCCATGAGAGCGAAAGGCGGGATGTGGTGTGCCCCTCCACCCTCGAGCGGTCCGCATGGCCCTCGGCCGACCGGGATGAGGCGGCCGCGGCGCGCGGGCGGACCTAGAGAGGGCGTGCACCCCGGCGGCCGACCGGGAGACGGAGGTGGTCGCCGTCCGCCGCGACAACCCGGAGCTCCATTCGTTGCTCGGGGGCGCGGGCTCGGCGAGCCGGGGGCGAGGAGCGCGCGCGCGCGCGCTCGAGCAGAAGGCCAAGGAGGCCGACGATCTGAAGGCTGCCCTCAACGCCAAGGCCGCAGCGTTCGCCGTCGCGGAGGACCAGCTCTTGCAGGAGCGTACCGCCCGCCAGGGGGCTGAGGGGCAGCTCCAGCGGGAGCGGGCTGCCCTTGCGGACGCCGGTCGGCGCTCGAACGAGGAGCGCGTCGCTCGCGAGGTGGCGCGAGAGTCGGCCGGAGGGGCGGAACGGCCGAGTTCTCGAAGCTCGAGGGAGAGCTGGTGGTGCTCAGCATCACGAGCGCGAGCCGGAGCTGGCCCTCCAGGAGCAGAGCGAGACCCTCAGCGGCCTTCAGGAGGCGGTTGAGGCCGAGCGCCGCGCCCTCGAGGTGGAGAGGAAGCAAGTCGAGGGTAAGTCGCTGTTTGTCTCTTGTTTTGCTGATTTTCCCTTAGAGGGTTCGCCCCCCTTTCTGATCCCCTTCTTGCTGGGCAACTTCAGGCTTGCGCACCGTGCTGGGGCACCCGGCCGAGAGGGCCGAGGCGCTGCAGGCCTCCTACAACTCCTCCGAGCCGAGGGCTGCCGGAGTTGCGCTCCGCAGCCCTCGAGACCTGCCAGGCCATGGAGGAGGGCGAGGCGCGAGGGCGGGAGCTCGGCGGCCGGCCGCTCGCGCGCCCTTGGCGAGCACGTCACCGGGCGCATGCGCCGGCGGCGGCGCGCCTCGGCGTCCGAGAAGGCCCTCGGGGGTGGTGCGATCTCATTATGAGATCAACTTCGAGGCGGTGGCGGAGGGTTACATCGTCCCTGAAGGCGTCGAGGACGAGGTGGCGATGGAGCGGGTGGACGCCTTAGCCGCTGACGCCGCCGGGGCGCTCGCCGAGGCCTTTGAGGAGTTCCTGTTCCCTGATGCCGCCGACGACGATGCTCCGCCAGCCTGAAGATTGCCGGGCGCTAGGCCCTTTTTTGTTTATGTATTAGTGAGCGGGCCATGTGGCCGTGTAAATAAACAGATCACTTTTCTTCAAATGTTTGTGAAGGTGAAATGAAGTCTTTTACTTTATTGCGCTTTTTTGTTTCTCCTTCTTCCTGAGTAAACTCTAGTTAGGGGAGTTCGATTTTCGCGAGCGGCCTGCTGGGTCGGAGGCAAGAGAGAAGGGCCGTATCCTCGCGGAGGCATAGGCTATCTCTGACTTGCGCGTCCTTTCCGCCGGGCCGCCCGCGCCCCGTTCGAATTTTGCTCGAGGCCGAAGTAAGAACATGCTTAGCGCGCGTGAGTTGTTTCTTTTTTGCGAAAAAATGGGACCATTTTGGGGGGGGGATGCCCCCCGTAGTAGCCCCCGAGGGTAACTTGGGTTTCAGGGGAAAGCCGAGTTGCCCTTTTTATTGAACTGGTGATGTTTACATGGTTGTTGCCAACTGGGGTGTTGGGCGCGTGATTTACAACAAAAGACTTGGAAATCCTAGCTAGGGATAGAAGCGACGTAGCTGTTGGATGTTCCAAGCGTTAGTGAGTTCTTCGCCGTCCTCGTTGGCTAGCTTGTACGTGCCGGGCTTCAGCACCTTCACCACGACGTAGGGTCCCTCCCACGGAGGTGATAGCTTGTGGCGTCCTCGGTTGTCTTGGCGTAGCCTTAGGACCAAATCCCCTTCGCTGAAGTCCTGCCGGCGTATCTTCCGTGCCTGGTAGCGCTTGAGGGACTGTTGGTATCTTGCGGAGTGCATCAAGGCCACGAGGCGTGCTTCATCCAGCTGGTCTAGTGAGTCCTCGCGGGCTCGCTGGTTGGCGTCCTCGTCGTAGCCTCGAACCCTGGGTGACCCGTACTCTAAGTCCGTGGGGAGGACGGCCTCTGCGCCATGGACTAGAAAAAATGGGGTGAACCCGGTGGCTCTGCTTGGGGTGGTCCTTAGGCTCCACACGACCGCTGGTAACTCCTGGAGCCATTTCCGACCAGACTTATTCAGCTGGTCGAAAATTCTGGGCTTAAGGCCTTGTAGGATCATGCCATTGGCATGCTCTACTTGACCGTTAGTCTGTGGGTGTGCCACAGCCGCCCAATCCACACGGATGTGGAATTTGTCGCAGAATTCCAGGAATTTCCTGCCCGTGAACTGGGACCCGTTGTTGGTGATGATGGAGTTTGGCACTCCAAAACGGTGGACGATGTCGGTGAAGAACGTCACCGCTTGCTCTCCCCTGAGATTCGTAATGGGGCGTACTTCTACCCACTTGGAAAATTTGTCGATTGCGACCAACAAGTGGGTGAAGCCCCCGGGCGCCTTCCGCGAGGGCCCGACGATGTCCGGCCCCCACACGGCGAAGCGCCGTATGAAGTCCGGAGCGACTCGCCGGCCCGGGTGCGGAGCGCGAGTCCCGAGAATTCCCCTGGGGTGCACGTACGTGCCCTAGAAGTTGCCCACGAACGTGCGGACCAGATCATCCCAGTTGTGGATCCGGGTGGCCGGCGCATGCTCAAGCCACGTCCGGGCAGAATCGCCGAGGTGTAGGGGGAGGTTGCGGATGATGACCTCGTCGCTGGTGGCCCCGCCCAGCTGGCATGCTAGGAGGTAATCGTTAAGCCATACGCGGGGATCCATTTCCCCGTTATACTTGACAATGGTCGTGGGCTGGCGGAAGCGCTGGGGGAAGGCCGCCGCGCGGATCTCCCGGCTGAACACACGGGTCCCCGGGGGCTCCGGCGTCGGAGAGCGGTCTTCATCACTGTCGTAACGTCCACCCCGCCGAGGATGGTAGCCTGCCGCCGCTCGCGTATCCGCCTTGCTCGTCCGCCGAGCGTTGATGACGTTACGGGCGTCGCCGTCCCGCGCCCAGCGCTTGTCGAGGAGCCGTTCTTTGGCCGGTGTGCGTCGGGTTGGCCGGTCGCTCCACCGCTTCACCACGCATGGACCGAGGGTTCGCCCCCTCGCGCGGCCCCGTCGGCCCGCGCGTCACCCTGTTGGCGGATGCGTGACGCCAAGCTCTCGGCTTTGTTGAACGGCCGCCCGCTCGATGAGTGCACCACCTCACGGTGCGGGTTTCGCGCCTCGGGCGTCGAGGGGCCGGCATGGCCCGCGGCCGGCGTCGTGGTGGCGATAAGCTTCGGCTCGCCCGCGGAGGCGTGTCCGGGTTGTCGACGTTGAAGTCGGCGTTGATGCGGTCGCGGGCCCGTATGCCCAACTCCCGCACGCGCTCGCCGCGCGCGGAGGCTTTACTCGCCATGGAGGCGCGGAGCAACCGTACCATCCGATATTCCTCCGCCGGCTTGGCCTCGAGTTCGCGGGTTTGGGCTAGCCGCGCGTCGATGTCGGCTCCGGCGGGGGTGCTCGGTCCCGCCGGCCGGGCGCGGAGCAATCCCCTCGGGGCGGGCGTAACCTCCCCCGTTGCGGCGCCCGCCGCACCGGTGGCGTTTGCTCGGGTCGTTGGTGATGACGACGCAGCATTCCCGCGTGGGGTCGTAGCTCCCGGTGCCGGGAGTCGTCGGAGCGGCCGAACCGCAGGTCCGTGGCGTCAAGAAAACGCCCGAACATTCTTTCGGGTCCGGTACGCCGGAGGAAGTCCCATTCCGCGTACCCATGCGGGTTGACGGTGGCAACACGTCAAGGGAGCCCGGAGACGACTCGTCACCGGCGGAGGTTCCGGGGTCCCCGGCGACGAAGACGTGACGGCCGGGGGGAACCCCGCGCATCATGGTGTTGACGTTGGCGTTGTAGGCCGTCGTTGCGCCGTGCGGACCGATGGGGAAGCGTGGCCGGAGACCGCGCGCTCCCCCCGCCGGGGGTGGCGGTCATCGCGCCGACGGGTGCGCCGCGTTGGGAGGCGGCGCGTTCGGCTTGCCGTCGCTCCGACCGCGCCCGGCGTGAACGCCGACCGGAGTGGCGGCGGCGCCGTGACGCCGACGGGCCCACGCGCATCCGTGCCCGCGGGTGTCCGTGTCGTGGCGACGTGCGCGGCGGTGACCGGGGCGGACCCGGCCTAGCGCCGCGCACGGAGCTCCTCACGGTTGGTGAGGCGCATCAGGTAGCCGTTCCCCGTGGCCTGGAAATTCGTGGCCCCGAACCGGATTTCAAACCCGGCGGGGAGGGGGTCCGAGCGCCCATGGAGTAGCGCGTACCGCGGTACTCAGTGCGGATCACCATGGAGGGAGTTAACGTTGGATTGACCTTAGGCGCTCGATTGCCCCACGGTGGGCGCCAACTGTCGGTGCAGAATGTGGTCCCGACACTAACCAGTAATAAGCGCCAAGGTCTATCCCTCAATGGTCGATGCCAAGCAATCGGAGACAGAGTTTTATCCCGGTTCCCGGCCGAGGGGCCGTACATCCAGCGCGTGGTGTGCTCGGGGGCACTATATTGCTCGGCAGACCGGGTGCCTCGTAGTGGGGCTGCGACAAGCAAGGCGGGAGAGGAAGCGTGGCCTCCAAGTCCCCGGTGGAGTGGGCGAAGATATTGTGGGAGAATGAGAAAGCAAGTGTGCGGTGTGTCGTGTCTTGTTGTTCTGCCTTGTGTCCTCTCGTCTTGTCCCCCGCGGAGGGGGAGTCGCCTTCCTTTTATAAGCCAAGGAGAGAGCGAACTACATGTATGTCGCACTATTCAGCTACATGGGGAAGTGTGGTGCGCTGCGCCGTAGAGTAGGCGGCCGCCTTGACGGTCCTTGCCGCGATCCGGCCACCATGGCGTATCTTGTACCCGAATAGTGGTAGCCTCGAGGGTAGGGGTGCGGTGGATGACCGTGATGTCCCCAGGCGGGCTCGAGGGAGTTGCTGACGTCGATCCGTACGGGATGCAGTGGCAGGTATGGCGGCGTCCCGCTCCCACACGCTTCGCGGCGCGGAGCCGTTACCACAGCGCCCGGCGTGGGGTTGTACGCGCGGGGGCGGCCGCCACGCCGTTAACAGTGGTAGGGATGGCGCCCCGCCGGCCTAACGTCGCGACCTAACCTCGCGAGGTCATGGGAAAGCAAATCGAAGGTGCGGCCGGCCCCCCTTCGAGGGCTCGGCGCGTTAGCCGTCTTGGGAGTAGGCGGCGCGGCCTCACGGGGCCGGCACCGGCCACGTCGCACGCTCCCCCACGGTGGCGGGGATGGGTTCCCTCCTAGGGAGTTGGTGCGACGGGACCGGGGCGCGAGTCCCAGGCGCATGATGGCGCCGCCCCGCCATTGTCGAACATTAAATGCCCGTACCCGCGTGCGGGAACGGGCGTGCGCGTGCGGAGCGCCCTCGAGCGAGGCGGGGCCCCGCTGAGGGCGGCGCGGACCCTCGAGCGAGGCGGAGCCCGCTCGAGGTAAGCGTACCCCCTCGAACGGGGCGGAGCCCATCCGAGGGAGGCGTGTGTCCTCGAGCGAGGCGGAGCCCGCTCGAGGGGATCTTTGAGTGGGCCGCCTTGGTGGGTCGTCGGGGCCACCGCGGCGTGGGCCATGCCCGCGTGTGTGTTTAAGCGAGACGTGTTTAGCCTTGGCTTTTTGCGGGTTTTAAGTGGGGGTTTCCCCAGTTGTTTAAGGGGACCCCAGGGCTGTCCCCGACACTTGGTGTACCGGGGAGGAACGACGCACGAACAGAAGCGATCTCCTCGTCCGACGGAAAAACCGAGAGAGTGAGCACGACGAGGAGGCTCGAGGTCGGGGTAAGCCGGTAGTGAATAGAGTAGCCGTGAAGGTCAACTCCGGAGCAACTCGCGATCCCCTCTCTAGTGAGCCTTTGCTTGTTGACCCATGAATATAAACCCGATAGCGACCCGGTCGGCGTCGACGTACACGGTGGCATAGAAAACTCGGACCCGCCGAGGACGTAACGCGACCGCCCGGTCACCAAGTCCACCAAGCCCCTTTGGTAGTCAAAGAAGGGCGAATGACCTCTCCAGGTGCAGCCTGCTCTAAGTGCGGTGAACTCGTAGCATCCCGTGCCGACTCGGTGGGAACCTCGGTGTACGTAGGAAGCGTAGAAGCTCTCCTCGCGCATCGTCCAAAACACGGGGGTCACGAGTCCTTTCGCCCACATGGGAACCACTACTCCTCGGGCACACTCCTCAACCGCCGAATCTTCGGCCCTAGCAAGTGACGGAGGTCACGGAGGTAGACTTTGAAAGCCTCTGCTCGTGGACCTCTGGGGATCTGTGGGTCGTGAGCTTGCTGCTCTCGCTCAGTGAGCTCCTCAACTGCAGCTCTCCTCTGGCGTGGTGTCGGCTGTGGCTGAGTGTGTCCGCCACGAGTCCGAGGTCCGGACCTGGCCAGTGTGGGAGGTGACTCTGTCGCTCCGCTCGGCCGCCGACCTCTCGCCGCAGCAACGTAACTCGCCGCCGTCGCTCATCCTAGGGCTGCTCCCCCGCCTCCGAGCACTCTCTCCTATCCGGATACCCCTCTCCGTGGCCGACCCCGAGTATCCGGCACCGAGAGAGCTCGATCTCACTCCTTCTCTCGTTGGGTCTTCTTCTTCGACTCGGCAACCGCCTTGCCCTTCCTCTTGTCGCCCGCCATCCGACAAAGAAAAGGTAGAAGATTATAGAATGGCAAGATACGAATAAACGAGATAAGTATCTAAGGGTAAGAGGTCCTTAAGCATATAAATGGAATAGATTATGAGCCTAATTATAAAAATTCTAGGAGAATTACTTGCCACAAATTGAAGATTGGAAATGCTAAGAGGTCCTTAGGTGGATAGGTTGTGCATTTGTGTGGACAATTGTGAATAATTCTTGGATTTTCCATTTTAAAAGTGCTCAAAATTATGGAAATAGCAATGGCTAAAGGAAACTTAGCACACACAAGTAAACATGGCACTATTTCCACCGGATGAATTGCTTCAAAAAGTTCAAATTCATGCAAAACAGAGCAAAATTGTCCATAAGAGCAGGAAAAGTGCAAGACTTACGGTTTGAGGTCAAATCCTCACCACAAAGAAGGGTTGATGACGAGATGTGGTCGTGGGTGGTCTAGACGGACCTTGCACTCCTCCCCGCGGACGCCGGCGAGCTGCCGCAGCGGAGCACGGCCGGAATTAGAGGAGGCGGCCGAAACCCTTGCGAGAGGGTATCCCCGCGCGCGCGCGGATTCGGAGAGGAGATGCGGCGCGGGCGGCCGGCGGCGAGCTAGTGGGACAGCCGAGGACCGGCAGAGGGTGCGGCGGCGAGCTAGTGGGACAGGCGAGGACCGGCAGAAGGCGCGGGGAGGCGTGCGCGCGCGATGGTGGCCGGAGGCGAGAGGGGATGGCGGCGCACGAACGGAACGGCGGCGCGCGGAAATGAGTTAGGGTTAGGGATTGAATCGAGCGCCAACCGTTATGACGACGGGACCCACACTTCGTAGTAGCGTCGGATGAACCGACGATGCATAAAAATGAGCGTCGGTCGAACCGTCGGTGCGGCTTCTACTCATGGGTGAAAGAGGGCATCGGATGGTCCGATGGCCTCGATTTTATAATGCGTCGGAGCAATTTTGCGCGGGTCCGAGAAAAATTGAAAATTTCTTCGGCGCGGATGAACCGTTGGTGTAAAACGCGAAGGCGTCGGTTCATCCGATGGTGTGAAATTTTCTAACGAAAGCAACCGAGCGCCCGTGCACCCCTTCACCGGATGATCCAACGCTAGAACCTACGGGGTGTCGGTTCATCCGACGGTGACAATTCGATTTTGGTTGAACTATTTCTCATTTTTGATCCATCGAATGTCACACACAAACCAACACAAGCACATCCTTGGATCGGTCCCGAGTGACAACCTCACCCCTCAAGCACTCCTTTATAAATACTTATAGATACACAATTAGCTCCCTAAAAAAGGGATAAACCATAGATAAAATAGGCAAATTAAGAACCAAAGGACGGAGGGAACTCCAAAAAGGGAATGTATGAGTTAATTGCCTTTGAACTTAGAGATTGACACCATAAGCTCGTTAGGACTTAACTCAATAGGCATTAAGCACAATCATTTTTCTCATCACACCTTAAGAGTTGTTGATTTGCATTGAATGCTAAGCAACTTTCTCATAGTGTGAGTTTCCTTTGTGACTTCTCTCACGCAATGCTATGCAAGAACAAATGCATGAAATCAAACATGAATGCATCCTATATGACAAGCATAAGTGCAAAGCGAAAAGGTAAACTATCTTGTCAAGTTTGAACCCTTGATGATCTTATTTTTGATGAGCCTTTCAACATGCCTTGAGCGAAACAAGAGAACCACCGGCTCAAGCAAGACCCATACTCACCACTATCTCATCAAGGTTAGACAAACCCCTAATCATGTACATATGAAAATGCAAACTATATGACAAGCATTACATGATGTTGGACGCATCAAGCACATTTAATTCACTCGAAGCCTACAAAAAGTGTTTTCATCAAGAGGCTTGGTGAATATATCCGCCAATTGCTCCTCGGAGCGAACACAACAAAGAACAATGTCCCCTTTTGCAACGTGGTCTCGCAAGAAGTGATGACGAATATCAATGTGCTTGGTGCGAGAGTGTTGAACCCGATTGTTAGCAATTTTTACGGCACTCTCATTGTCACAAAGAAGGGGAACCCTATCTAGAACTACACCATAATCCAAGAGGCTTTGCTTCATATAGAGGATTTGAGCACAACAAGCCCCCGCGGAAATGTATTCCGTCTCCGCGGTGGATAAGGCCATGGAGTTTTGCTTCTTAGAGGACCAAGCAACTAAAGAGCGACCTAGCAAATGGCACCCACCCGATGTACTCTTACGGTCTACTCGACATCCGGCAAAGTCCGAATCCGAATAACCCAAGAGCTCAAAACAAGCACCATGGGGGTACCACAAGCCAATGCTAGGTGTGTATTTTAAATATCTAAGGATCCTTTTCAAAGCACTTAGGTGAGATTCTTTAGGGTTGGCTTGAAACCGAGCACACATGCAAACACTAAACATGATATCGGGACTAGATGCGGTAAGATAAAGAAAAGAACCGATCATAGAACGATAAAGCTTTGGGTCAACTGGTTTACCTCCCTCATCTAGGTCGAGATGTCCATTGGTAGGCATTGGAGTCTTGATCGACTTACAATCATCCATCTTCAACTTCTTGAGAATATCATTGGTGTACTTCTCTTGATGGACGAAGGTCCCTTCAATTGCTTGATTTGAAACCCAAGGAAGAAGTTAGCTCTTCGATCATTCACATCTCGAATTCCCTAGTCATGAGTTCACTAAAATCCTTGCACACTTTGAGATTAGTAGAGCCAAAGATAATATCATCAACATAAATTTGACAAATGAAAAGTTCTTTGTTGATTATCTTTGTGAATAGCGTGTTGTCCACTCTACCAATCTTGAATCCCTCTTCAATGAGAAAATCTCTCGAGCCTCTCATACCATGCCCTAGGAGCTTGCTTGAGTCCATACAACACCTTGTGCAACCTATAGACATGGTTAGGATATGTAGCATCCTCAAAACCAGGAGGTTGCTCCACATAGACTTATTCATTGATGAAGCCATTCAAGAAAGCACTCTTTACACCCATTTGAAATAATTTCATTTTATGACTAGATGCATATGCAAGGAGGATACGGATAGCTTCAAGACGTGCCACCGGAGCGAAGGTCTCTCCATAGTCCAAGCCTTCTACTTGAGAGTACCCTTTGGCGACAAGTCTTGCCTTGTTCTTCACCACAATGCCATGTTCATCTTGCTTGTTCCGGTAGACCCACTTGGTGCCAATCACATTCTTGTTCTTGGGGCGCTCTACCAACTCCCACACTTGATTTCTGTGAAGTTGTTGAGCTCATCTTGCATAGCCAAGATCCAATCCAGTTCCCCAAGAGCTTCATCTATAGTTGTGGGTACTACAAAAGAGACAAAAGCATGATGTTTACAAAATGAGGCATATTGCTTGCGGCGAGTCCTTGTACCCCCTTTGGGATCACCCAACACAAGGTCAATTGGATGGTTTTTTTGAAGTCCTTGTCCACCTTCCAAATATTGTAGAGGTGGGATCATCTTGAGATTGAACTTCGCCCATGTCCTCTACTTGATCTTGAGTGTCTTGTGATATAGGAGGTGGTTCTTGTGAGGAAGATGGACTATCTTGTCTTGTGAGAGATGTAGGTGGACGCCTTGGTTGATCATCATCATCGGAGGAGGAGGAGGAGTCTTCATGAATGGAGTGAGAGTCGTCCTCCTCCTTTGGCTTGATGTCACCAATGGCCATCTTCTTCATTGCTTCTCGGAGAGGTTCTTTTCCTACATCATCACAACAAAAACCATCTCCTTGAGAGCCATTAGATTCATCAAACTCCACGTCACATGTTTCTTCAATCACTTGTGTAGAGTTATTGAATACTCTATATGCCTTGGAGTTAGATGCATAACCAACAAATATGCCCTCATCTACTCTACTCTCAAACTTCCCTAGATGCTTCCTCTTCTTGAATATGAAACACTTACAACCAAACACCCTAAGTAAGAGATGTTGGGCTTTCTCCCAATGAGTAGCTCATATGGTGTCTTCATCATGAGTCGGTGGAGATACACTCTATTTGAAGCGTGACATGCCGTGTTGATAGCTTCCGCCCAAAACCTTTGTGAAACCCCATAGTCATCCAACATAGCTCTTGCAAGAGTGATGAGTGTCTTGTTCTTTCTCTCAACCACACCATTTTGTTGAGGTGTATAGGTTGAGGAGAATTCATGCTTGATGCCTTCACCATCACAATACTCTTCAACTTTTGTGTTGCGAAATTTCGACCCATTGTCACTCCTAATCTTCGCCATGGATGACCCAAATTCATTTTTGGCTCTAGTAGCGAACTTCTTGAAGATGTCGACCCAGTGCAGACCGAGTGTGGTTGGAGCAGAGAGTACCAATTCAGAACTGGGCCTTCGCATGCAACGATGAAAGAATTGCCCGAGGCGACATCATCTTCTCCCCGCTGAATTCACGGCCGATTCATATCTCATGATGAATTGTCTAGAGTTTCCGAAGCCATTATACATCGGGAGAGAGACCGGTTTAAACTTTGGTGGCCATGGTGCAGTTTGCAACTCTATGGAGAGTGGTGATTCTGTATCCACAAAGTGCGAAATTCAATTACCCGTGAAGAAATTTTCTGTCGGGGTTCTTCTGTTTTGACCAGAATTCTAGTGTGGTGAGTCTTTCCACAATGAGTTGTTCTCTTGTTCTTTCATTTCTTTAATTTCTCTTTGCATTCTTTCGATTTGTTCTTTTGCTTGATTAAGTTTCTCTAGCTTTTCTCGAAGCCTTTCTTTTTGCTTCCAAATGGTTCACGAATCTTTCTTTCTCTTTATGAAGTTGCTTGTATTTTCTCGTTGTACTATCTCCAGTTCTTTGTTGACGACTGGTCATCATCTTCATGAGCATCTTCTTCTGTGAATGGTTCTAAAGCATGTCTTTGTCTTCTCAGCTCTTGCTTTCTGGAGAGCCTCAAGTTTTGCTCTTCGTTCTTGATCTGTGATATGTGAAGGTTCTAGAGTGAGAGAGATTCTCGTTGTTTTCGTCATTGTAGTGCTCCTCTTGGTCGGTCTCGGTGGGAATGTTCTTCTTGGACCTTTTCTGTGTGGTGGCATCGTGAGCCGTTTTTCGGCCGAAACCATGGTGGGCGGCTCGTTGGGGAATTCAGGAAAACCCGTCACCCTCGAAACGTTGGGTTTAACAAAGTTCTCGAAACATGTTTTCAGGAGCAGGGAATTCACGATTTTCGGAAGCCTGGAACCTGTGAAGCCTCGAATTCGCGAATGTGCAAAGTTCGGGAATCTTGGTTCGGTGAAGAAGTGGAGTCACGAACATGCGGAAGCCCGGAGTCTCGAACTGTCGATGGCCCGAACTTCGGAGAACGACTGATTCGGGAATCTGTTGAGGGCTGAGTTCGGGAATTAGGCGCGTGGACATGCGCGAACCAGTGGAGAAGCGAAGGCCAACTCGGGAATCTGCTGAAGACCCAGTTCGGGAGTTTCACGCGAAGACATTCACGAACCAGGAGAGAAGCAAAGTCAAAGTTGTTGTCCCAAAAAGTCCGGGTTTAGAGTGTGAACTAGTGGAAAATTTGTAAATATGTTAGATGAAAAAGACAATCCCGTATACGTTCACACTAGGAATATTCTCTGAGGCTAAGGGTGTTATCGGTATGTAAGTCCCTTCGTCTCCCTATAAAAGGGGGCGCAAGGGCACGTGTAAACGGGTTCGGACTTTTGGGAACTTGAGCTACTTGCAGAGGGAATCACGAGTCTTTTTGCGCTCTCGCTTTGTACTTGAACGCGTTAAGAACTCTCACTCGTGTTAGGGTAGTTATCCGAATTTTTCGGTAACCCCCCAACGAGCGCCAATGTTGCGGGGGTCCGAAAATCGGATGGAGTCCCCGAACACAAGAATCACGAGAGAGAGAGTCACGGACAAAAGTACACGAATCACGGAAAGCGGGGAGACAAGGAATCTCCGAAAGCCCGTGCTCGCCTCAAAAGTTGTGAATCCCTTTACACGTGCCCTAGCGTCCCCTTTTATAGGGAGACGAAGGGACTTTTACATTCCGAGATTGCCCTCGAATCTAAGGAATATTCCTAATGTGAATGCGTACAAGAATGTCTTTTACATCCCGTGATTTGCGGGGCTAATTTCATATATTTACAAGCCTGCCACTGGTCCACACTTTAAACCCGTACTTCGAAGTGACGTCTTTGACTCGTCTTCCTCTTGACTCCCGCAACTCTTATTCATGAAAACCACCGCTCTCTCGTGATTCCCGAATCGAGACTCCTCCAGACCTTCCCGAACTTCGCAGATTCCTAATTCCCCGAACTTCACCGGTTCCACTTATCCCGAAATGGTCGGCGGATTCCCGAACGTAAGCCAAATTCGGCTATTATTTTCGCGTATTATGAGAAGGTCAGCAAAGTACACGAGATTCGTCAGGATTTCTTCATGAATGTTTCCTTTCTCGCGAAATAGAGCTTTCAACCCCGAAGGTGACTCACAAATTTATTCATGAATTCGGCAAATCCGACGTTTCGAGGGTGTAAGGTTTTTACCAATTCCCCAACATTAAGTCCTCTCCTATAGTGAAAGATTTTCCCGGTGCACACTATTTAGTAAGACCGATGAGGTTCCGGACTTCAGAATATTTTTAATCCACCTAATCCATCTCTTCCCAAATCCTTTGTGTTTGAGAATGTCTAGTATTGCTTCATGTTCTATTTTGTCAAAGGCCTTTTCAAAGTCAAGCTTGAGGATCACCATCTCCTTTTTTGGACTTCTTGCATAGGTGCAAATATTCAAAGGCCCATGCTAGGCAATCATGGATGGATCTTGACTTGATAAACCCATATTGGTTCTTATGAATGAGCCTCATAATTACTTTCTGTAGCCTTTCTGCAAGAAGTTTGTTGAGTAACTTTACGGAAGAATTTAACAGAGAAATAGGTCTGAAATCCGCAGCAGATGTTGGATGGTCAGTCTTGGGGATTAGGGCAATGTAGGAAGAGTTAATACTTTGAAGGCAAATGTCCCCATCAAAAAAATCAGAGCATAAATTGTAGAAATCCTCTGCAATATGAGGCCAACATTTCTTCATGAATTCTCCATTAAAGCCATCTGGCACTGGGGATTTATCATTAGGGAGATTTGCCACAATTCTGTCAATTTCCTCTTTGGAAAAGGGAAGCTCAAGAGCCCCAAGATTGTTATTTGCAGAGATGAGGTTAGGGAGGTCAAATTACGTATGTGAAAACTCAGAAGTCCCCATTCTCTCCTTGAAATCTTGCCAAAGGATTTGGACCTTCTCCTCATGGGAAGATACCTCCTGTCCCAAATTATTTACAAGGGATGTAATGTAATTTCTATTGTGTCTGATAGAGGCATTAGCATGAAAAAACGTAGTACATTCATCCCCAAGCTTGACCCAATTTATTTTACCCCTTTACCTCTAATAAATCTTCTGCTGGTTTAGGAGCCTTTGTAGCTGAGAGGAAATAATAGCTCTGAAATTCCATTCAAAGATGGTTAAGTCTCTGTGCTCTTCTAAAATGTCCAGAAACTGTATCACATCTTTAGCATTCTGGATGGTTGAGGCCAAATTTGGCAAATTAGATTTCCAGAGCTTCAAAGCCTTTCTCAAGTTCTTGAACTTGGCATTAATTCTTTTAGCACTATCAGGGAACTGTGAGGCATTACCCCAGGCCTGCTGCATTATAGACATAAAGTTCTCATGTTGCAACCAGTAATTTTCAAATCTAAAAGTTTGAGACCTGGGTATGTCGGTTGAGGCAGGAATCAAATACGGCACATGGTCAGAGGTATCTCTAGCAAGTCCAGTGGCAAAGGAATTGGGATGTAAAGATGTCCAAGCATTTGAAGTGAAGAACCAATCTAGTATCTCCAAAAGAGGACTCTGCTGCTTATTTGACCATGTATCTTTACAGCCTTTAAGGGGAAGTTCCACTAGTCTTAATCTACTAATAGCCACATTAAAAGCTAGCATCTGCTGCACATTCCCTCCTAGCTTATTCCTGTTCTCTGGGGCTCTCATCATGTTAAAATCTCTTACTATGAGCCGAGACAGATCATCTGGCATAGAAATAGACTTGAACCATTCCAGAAACAACATTTTCCCTTCAGAGGTACAGGGGGCATAGATATTAGTCAAAACCCAAGACTGTCCGGAGAGCTTGCATGTGAGATTGATAGACTGGGCATATTCATTTTGAAATTCTAGGTCCCCATTGAATTTAGAGTTGTTCCAGACAATTAGACTCCCTCCTGATCTTCCTACTGATGGGATACTGACAAAAGCATCTAACTGAGGGGGACAAAAGTTTCTAATGTACCGAATATCCCAAGCCTCTCTCTTGGTTTCTTGGAGACACACTATATCACAATTAGCCTCTTTAATTTTACTTTTAACAGCATCCCATTTATTCCCCCGATATTCCAACTCAAAATATTCCAGCATCTCTTGCTACTAATGGTTGATAGATTCATTAGGTAACGAGGGGAGAAGAAACCAGACATGCAACTGCACAACAGTTAAGCAAAGACAGATAAATAAGACCTTCAAGGGCATCATTAACCTCATGCATAAGAAGAAATCCCAAAGTTTTGAAGCCATCCATCCCATCACAAAATACACCCAGCATACTCCAATGTTTATCATTGGGCAAATGAGGTTTAAAGACATGAATCCTGCAAAAGATAACACAAGCCATCAACTTGTCGAAGTTGTTGTCCTCCTGGCCTTCATGGCTTCCTTGTCCTTCCTCCTGATCAGCAGGGTCTTCCATTGGTTCTTTCCCCTTGTTCTTCCTCGGTGCACTGTCACACCCGACTTTCCGAAGAAAACCAAGTGCATACCTATATGCATGCCGGGATCAAGTTTCATGCATATAGTGACATAAAAGTGAATACAGAAACAGTATCACGTAAGAAAAAGAAAGATTATCAGAGATTTACGCTTTATCCCTGGAAACGAAGGCTCCAAACATCACAGGCAATCGACTGGGGGTTGCGTACGCCTAGCACCAGCAACATCTTCATAGCAGCTTCCTTTTTCTGAGCAACAATGGTTATAGCAAGGGTGAGCACTTGTCGTACTCAGCAAGTGTGGAAAAAGATATGAATGCAAAGGCTTTATAGTGGACTGGCTCAAAGCATTTAAGCAATTTTAGTTGGTCAAATTTTATTAGCACCTGATTACTAATAAAGTATAAGTTTATACCAACCCATAATTAAGCATAAGGTAAGAAATACACCATGAGCACATGGCAAGCATAACCATAGAGAGCGATTTAAGTCCATCTTCAAGTTCAATTATCATGTGAGGGTCCGGCCGCCCGTGACCGTGGGCACGGCTAATCGATTAGTTTTACACTCGCAGGTCGTACATCTTTACCCACAAGTCGCGTAAAAGTCCCGAAGAACTTTAGACCCAACCATGCGATGCTAGCTAGGCATCATACCACACTGCCGAGGTGTGATTGCATAGGGACGCTACGAGGCCGTTACAAAGATCCCCAGATGTAGGCTGCCCGCTAGGTTACCTGGGTCGCTGCAACGTATAAAGCTCCCGGACGAGTACCGTGTCTTAGCCAAGCCCACACCTACGCCCGAGCAGTCCATACGCCACTACCCGCCACCCCCCAACCCTTATCGGTAAAGCATACCTAACACCTAGTTCACTAATTAATAAGCCAAGACAGAGCCATATGTCTTGTGGTAGCACCGTTTTCCCGGGTGGTCGCTCCATGTTCCGATTAATGCACGGTGATCTTGTATTAACATCCAAAGATATAACATAAAGGTATAACAAGTTTCATCATTATTGTTCATTAAAACCACCATAACCCGGGTATAGCAACTAAGCATAGCTACCCAACATAGATGTAAACCCGAGGTTAACAAGGAATGACAATCAAAGACTAGGATAAACCTTAATAGGAACCCATCAAAATTAATGCAAGCAAAGCAATGAGTGATTAAATATAGTTCTTAGGACAAAAGATCAAGGACACACTTGCCTTTAACCAAGGTAATGTCGTTGCTCGAATATCTTCAACTTCACACTCTTCCAAAGCTCTTGAACCACGCTCGTTCTACTCGCATCAATCATCGGGCACAAGCATGCAAAGCAAACACACGAGTACAACTAAGAACAATACACCAATCAAAAGAAAGCTTTAAAAGAACGCACTAAAGGATATGATCGATTAGATGGATCACTAAAGAACACAAAGGGTGCTTGGAAAGGCTTGGTTAACTTTGAAGAGACGGTTGTGAAAGATTGAGCAAGAACCGGAAAGATTACACTCAGATTGAGCTGAGAAAAGAACGTCTAACGAACGTTTTGCATATATGAGAGAACAAAGCTATGCGCTAGGTTCATTTTAATTAACAAAACAAATATAAAGGATATTTCAGAAATAAAATACCCTATGTTGACATTAACGCAATATTAAACTTTATTTATGAAACCGGTGTAAAGAACTAGTCAAGTTTTATTAATAAAGATTCATATATCGATTAAACCGATTAAACATTTTAATTTAGAAAAACTAAACTATGTGAACAATCTAAACGAAACTTTGTAATTCAAGTAGATCATATTATTGTTAAAAACATTATGGTATTGGCATTAATCAAATTAATATTTATTATAAAAGCCGACGTAAAAGCCTAATCAAATTTTAGTTAGAAAAGATTAATTAACGATTAAACAAATTAGCATTTGGTTTACGAAAACCGAGATAAAGATCTAATTAACTTTTATATATAAAAACATGTGATAGAAACATTAATCAAATTAAATTTGCTTATGAAAACGGTATATAAACCTATATAGCTTTTACTTGGAAAAGACATGTATAACTAGTCATTAATCAAAATTAATATTAATTTTATTTTCAGAAACAAAACATGGTGAAAACACACCGCTAACGCGTGCTTTACAATATTATGAACCTAACGCAACTTGAACGGATTAAATCGGAGCTAAAACGAAGATTTGGTGAGCGAAACAAGATTGCAGGGACCTAGTCGCGATTAACCGTAGATTTCAGGGAGTAGCTGAAAAGATTCCCGAGACACAGGAAACAATGCTCGTGAAACTGGTAAAACTCAGGGTTAGATCTATAAAAGTGCTTGGGATGGATTGGATCTAAGGAATCTAGTCTTTCCAGGGGGGTTTCGAGGAAAGGTGCAAGACTCAAAAGTGGATCTAATTATTTTCCAGGATTTTGCGGGGGGTCACGTGCAAAGCTGCCACCTTATCTTCTTCCTCGGCACGGACCGAACGGGGGCAATCCAAGGGGCGGCCGCGGCTCGGTGGCCATGGGCGCCGGCACTCCGGCGGCTAGGAGCTTGGATGAGATGCAAAACGGAGAGAGGAGATCGAGAGGATCGCGATGATGTGCTCACCCGCATGGGAGACGAACGGAATCGGCCGGGAATCGAAGAGTCAACGCCGGCGGATTTCGTTCCAGAGCGGCGGCGGCGCTCGACTCTCCCGGCGGCGCAGGCGGCTCGGGGTGCGGGGCGGCGGCGTGCGCGCGGCGGGGCGCGCGCGCGGCGGGGGGCGCGCGGGCTTGGCCCCGCCTTTATGGGCGCGGGCGCGGGGGCACACCCGCCGGCGGCGGCGGCCATGGCTGCCGGCCGGATGGGCCCCGCCAGGCCGCGGCGCGGGCGGGCGGGCGGACCGGGTCGGGCCTCCGGGCTCGGCCCGTTAGGATAGGTTTTCTTTTTTTTGTTTTTTTTTCAGAAGCTATTTCCAGTGCGAAAAATAATCCAGAAAATTCTGTGAATTATTTTAAAGCACCAAAAATACTCAGAAAATCACAAAAAATCCAGGAAAATTCCTAGAGATAGATTAGGTCATGAACAATCCAAATAAAGCATTTGGTGCTCATGAAAAAGATTTTAGCGCCTTCTAATAAATAGAAATGGCTCAAGGAAAATGAGAATAAATCCCAGAAAAGTCCGGAAAATTCTCGGAAGGATTTGGACAGCTTCTAATCGCATTTTTGAAACCTTTTACACTCAAGAACCACTAGATGCATCGGCATGAATGCAACACACATAACTTTTTATTTAATTTAGAAAATCAAACAAAGGATTTTTCCTATACTATATTCCCCGTAAAGAAAAAATAAATGTTGGAAAAATTTTAAAATTATCGGAAAATCGTTATTTAATTATTATCTCTATTCACATCCCGAAATTGGAAATTTCGGGGGTGTGACATATCTACCCCCTTAAACAGAATCTCGTCCCGAGATTCGAAGAAAGAAGAAGCAAGGAGGAGGGAGATAAACAAAGGCGTTGCTCCCAAAGTAGGTAGGCGGCCATCCTCTTTTGTCGATGAGTGTGAAATCGTTATTCCTCATCTTGCCTTATTCATTGGGGTCTTCATCAGAGTGAGTTTGATGGGATAGGAGCAAGCTCAAGGTGGGAAGGAAAGTAGAGTGAGGCCTTCTTTTCTTCATCTTGCTCACTTTACCTAACGATGGTGACAGTAGCATTTGCTTGTTGACATTGGTGTTGTCTTCAATTCCTTCTTATGATGTCCTTCATTAGAACAGAGAGAGATAGCAAGGATGTGGGAGGTACAAAAGGAAAACCCAACTAGGCAACTGATGTCATCGTAGGTGGAAGACCCACAATACACCAACACTCACCACAAAGAACCAACACAAGCAATGTCATAAAACCAAGCATCATCAAGCAAACACTGAATTCCACCAATCAAGGCATAGCTAAAGGGAACGTCACTACACGTTGTTAAATAAGTCGGGGTATCCTCCTAATAGATCAGATGTAGCTCCCAGCAGGGATCTCCATAAATAATGGATTTTTCCCAGATCAAGGAGTACGAAATTATGAGTTCAACCCAACTGGAATCACCTCAATCGGAGGTTCAGAACTCGAGATATGAATTAAACAAGATGGCTATGTCAGCAGTGTTGGCAGATTCTGAATGCTCCACTAATTCGTAGGTATCTCCTTGGATACAAAACTAATACTGCTGAATTTTGGACAGAGCGAAGCTGATGAAATTCCTGAACTACTCCAATTGGATTTACCTCAATCGGAGGTCCATAGCCCGAGATATAAAATAATGAAGGTAACTAGGTCAGCAGAGTTTACAGATTCTGATAGCTCCAATGTTTCGAGTATAGCTCCTGGAACAAGTACTGGATAGGGCTAAATTTTTGATAGAAATTCACTTATGAAATTTAGGAACTAACCCAACTGGTTTCATGTCAATCGGAGTTCCGCAGCTCAAGATAAAATTAAAACAGCGCTGATGTGTCAGAGAGCTGCGCGAATAGATGGAATGTTTAGGGTAACAATTCCACCAATAAATCAAGGGGGTGTTTATTGCTTGAGGGAATGAATAGGCGAGGTCGAAGAGTTGTTCAAGGAGAGTGAAGATAAATATACAAGAATTCATGGTATGAAGATAAGAAGATGGTGAAGATGTGAGATTGTTCATCAGAGAGGTCAAGGATAAGGTAAGGAGGGATCGTAGAACAAAAGAGGCATTAGGAAACGACCAATACTAGCTAGGCTTACGTCCTACAGTCGATACAGCTCTGATACCACTCTGTCACACCCGACTTTCCGAAGAAAACCAAGTGCAAACCTATATGCATGCCAGGATCAAGTTTCATGCATATAGTGACATAAAAGTGAATACGAAAACAAGATCACGTATGAAAAAGAAAGATTATCAGAGATTTACGCTTAATCCTGGAAACGAAGGCTCCAAACATCACAGGCAATCGACTGGGGGTTGCGTACGCCTAGCACCAGCAACATCTTCATAGCAGCTTCCTCTTTCTGAGCAACATTGTTTATAGCAAGGGTGAGCACTTGTCGTACTCAGCAAGTGTGGAAAAAGATATGAATGCAAAGGCTTTATAGTGGACTGGCTCAAAGCATTTAAGCAATTTTAGTTGGTCAAATTTTATTAGCACCTGATTACTAATAAAGTATAAGTTTATACCAACCCACATTAAGCATAAGGTAAGAAATACGCCACAAGCACATGGCAAGCATAACCAGAGAGAGCGATTTAAGTCCATCTTCAAGTTCAATTATCATGTGAGGGTCCAGGCCGCCCGTGACCGTGGGCACGGCTAATCGATTAGTTTTACACTCTGCAGAGGTCGTACATCTTTACCCACAAGTCGCGTAAAAGTCCCGAAGAACTTTAGACCCAACCATGCGATGCTAGCTAGGCATCATACCACACTGCCGAGGTGTGATTGCATAGGGACGCTACGAGGCCGTTACAAAGATCCCCAGATGTAGGCTGCCCGCTAGGTTACCTGGTCAGTGCAACGTATAAAGCTCCCGACGAGTACCGTGTCTTAGCCAAGCCCACACCTACGCCCGAGCAGGTCCATACGCCACTACCCGCCAGCCCCCAACCCTTATCAGGTAAAGCATACCTAACACCTAGTTCACTAATTAATAAGCCAAGACAGAGCCATATGTCTTGTGGTAGCACTGTTTTCCTGGGTGGTCGCTCCATGTTCCGATTAATGCACAGTGATCTTGTATTAACATCCAAAGATATAACATAAAGGTATAACAAGTTTCATCATTATTGTTCATTAAAACCACCATAACCCAGGTATAGCAACTAAGCATAGCTACCCAACATAGATGTAAACCCGTGTTAACAAGGAATGACAATCAAAGACTAGGATAAACCTTAATAGGAACCCATCAAAATTAATGCAAGCAAAGCAATGAGTGATTAAATATAGTTCTTAGGACAAAAGATCAAGGACACACTTGCCTTTAACCAAGGTAATGTCGTTGCTCAGAATATCTTCAACTTCACACTCTTCCAAAGCTCTTGAACCACGCTCGTTCTACTCGCATCAATCATCGGCACAAGCATGCAAAGCAAACACACGAGTACAACTAAGAACAATACACCAATCAAAAGAAAGCTTTAAAAGAACGCACTAAAGGATATGATCGATTAGATGGATCACTAAAGAACACAAAGGGTGCTTGTAAAGGCTTGGTTAACTTTGAAGAGACGGTTGTGAAAGATTGAGCAAGAACCGGAAAGATTACACTCGATTGAGTGAGAAAAGGACGTCTAACGAACGTTTTGCATATATGAGAGAACAAAGCTATGAGCTAGGTTCATTTTAATTAACAAAACAAATATAAAGGATATTTCAGAAATAAAATACCCTATGTTGACATTAATGCAATATTAAACTTTATTTATGAAATCGGTGTAAAGAACTAGTCAAGTTTTATTAATAAAGATTCATATATCGATTAAACCGATTAAACATTTTAATTTAGAAAAACTAAACTATGTGAACAATCTAAACGAAACTTTGTAATTCAAGTAGATCATATTATTGTTAAAAACATTATGGTATTGGCATTAATCAAATTAATATTTATTATAAAAGCCGACGTAAAAGCCTAATCAAATTTTAGTTAGAAAAGATTAATTAACGATTAAACAAATTAGCATTTGGTTTACGAAAACCGAGATAAAGATCTAATTAACTTTTATATATAAAAACATGTGATAGAAACATTAATCAAATTAAATTTGCTTATGAAAACGGTATATAAACCTATATAGCTTTTACTTGGAAAAGACATGTATAACTAGTCATTAATCAAAATTAATATTAATTTTATTTTCAGAAACAAAACATGGTGAAAACACACCGCTAACGCGTGCTTTACAATATTATGAACCTAACGCAACTTGAACGGATTAAATCGGAGCTAAAACGAAGATTTGGTGAGCGAAACAAGATTGCAGGGACCTAGTCGCGATTAACCGTAGATTTCGGGGAGTAGGCTGAAAAGATTCCCGAGACACGAGAAACAATGCTCGTGAAACTGGTAAAACTCAGGGTTAGATCTATAAAAGTGCTTGGGATGGATTGGATCTAAGGAATCTAGTCTTTCCAGGGGGGTTTCGAGGAAAGGTGCAAGACTCAAAAGTGGATCTAATTATTTTCCAGATTTTGCAGGGGGTCAAGTGCAAAGCTGCCACCTTATCTTCTTCCTCAGGACAGACCGAACAGGGGCAATCCAAGGGGCGGCGGCGGCTCTGGTGGCCATGGGCGCCGGCACTCCGGGCGGCTAGGAGCTTGGATGAGATGCAAAACGGAGAGAGGAGATCGAGAGGATCGCGATGATGTGCTCACCCGCATGGGAGACGAACGGAATCGGCTGGAATCGAAGAGTCAACGCCGGCGGATTTCGTTCCAGGAGCGGCGGCGCTGCTCGACTCCTGGCGGCGCAGGCGGCTCGGGGGTGCGGGCGGCGGCGTGCGCGCGGCGGGGGCGGCGCGCGGCGGGGGGGGCGCGCGGGCTTGGCCCCCCCTTTTATGGGCGCGGGCGCGGGGGCACACCCGCCCGGCGGCGGCGGCCATGGCTGCCGGCCGGATGGGCCCCCGCCAGGCCGGGCGGGCGGGCGGGCGGACCGGGTCGGGCCTCCGGGCTCGGCCCGTTAGGATAGGTTTTCTTTTTTTTTTTTTTTTTTTCGAAGCTATTTCCGGTGCGAAAAATAATCCGTAAAATTACGTGAATTATTTTAAAGCACCAAAAATACTCGAGAAAATCACAAAAAATCCAGGAAAATTCCTAGAGATAGATTAGGTCATGAACAATCCAAATAAAGCATTTGGTGCTCATGAAAAAGATTTTAGCGCCTTCTAATAAATAGAAATGGCTCATGGAAAATGAGAATAAATCCCGAAAAAGTCCGGAAAATTCTCGGAAGGATTTGGACAACTCCTAATCGCATTTTTGAAACCTTTTACACTCAAGAACCACTAGATGCATCGGCATGAATGCAACACACATAACTTTTTATTTAATTTAGAAAATCAAACAAAGGATTTTTCCTATACTATATTCCCCCGTAAAGAAAAATAAATGTTGGAAAAATTTTAAAATTATCGGAAAATCGTTATTTAATTATTATCTCTATTCACATCCCGAAATTGGAAATTTCGGGTGTGACAAAGACCATACTTTGAAGCTTTCTTAGGCCCAATGACCTGCTTCCCTTTATTCTTCTTGGAGAGGGCCTCTTCAGTCATCTCTTCTTCATTGATCTTGCAGAGCTCCTTCCTAGCAGTCTTCATGACTTTGGCAGATAACACAGGTGGGAGTGCAGCACATGCCAGACAGTTCCTACTCGCACAACTATTATGCTTAAATCCATCATTCCGATTTCTGATTCTGGGACTTCTCCTGGCCTCTGTCTCTACTAGAGGGGTGTGAGATTTGAGCTTTTTCTTCATATGCATCTCCGGGTTACTGCCTGAGTCAGAAGCTTGCCCCACTCCTTCTTCCTTCTGCCTCTTGCTCTGGGTTTGGAACTCAGTCTGGCCATTGCTGTCATCTTCCTCTTCAAAGAGGGCAATATAGGAGATAGCTTGGTCCGGAGGACATTTGGAGGGGAGAGCAAAGGACATCGTAGCAGCAGAGTTTGCACAGGATAGTAACACTTTCCATGCCAACTGCTAGTTGTTCACGGTCACAAATCCCTCCACGAGTGTCCTTCCAAGTTAGCCGCTGAAGGGTCGGTACACCTTGAGCGCATCCACAACATCGGCGATGGAACCGGCGGCGGCAAAGGAGACGAGGAGGCAGGTCAAGCTTAGCGTCTGGAGGCTGATCCACCTGGGGCTGCCACGTGGCACACGGAGTTGTTGATGTACATCTCGACGGGGAAGTAGACGGTGAGCGGCCAGAACGAGACGGCGCCAAGGAGCCCCACCACGTCGCCGGAGAAGGGCAGCAGCATGGCCACGACGGTGGTGACGCACACGAACGCCGACCTCCATGCCAGCCGGAACGCGTTGAGCGCGAAGGGGCCCACGCGGAGGAGCTCCCGGGAGACGAAGGCGCTGTCCGGCCGCGCCGCGGCGGCGCTCGACGAAGGCGAAGATGGGTTGGCAGAACACCTGGTAGGCGCCGACGAGGTGCACCACGATGGCGACGTCGTTCAGCCAGAAGGGCTCGAAGAAGCCGAAGCCGGTGAGCAGGTTGTCTGGCGCGTTGTCGCTGAAAGCGGCGTACCCCATGCACCCGCACAACATGTAGAAGATGGTCGTGGTCGCCACGCTGAGACGCGTGGCCTTCTGCATCACTTTGGACTCCAACGACGGTGGCAGCGCAGAGGTGATGTCCCAACTGCGCTAGGCTCATGGACCGACAACGCTATGGATGACGCTGACGCCACACCCACCTACACCGACACACATGCATGGAGATCAGGTAGCGAAGACCGAAGAAGACGACCACAGCGGTGGAATCGGAGGTGCTCTAGCAAGATACACTTGCGGAGATAATTAACTAGGAGCTTTGCGAGGCCCTAGGAACCAGAAGACCACATCGCTCAAGTGCATATCACCGTCAGCAGGCTATGGAGCGCAAACATATACAGGGAGTCGTATTTATTTTTCTATAAAGATTAATAAAGAAACTTCTTCCTTCTTTCTTTCTTTTGTGTTTTCTTTTGTGTACTTAGTACACTGGCAGTCTGGCACACCCGCAGCTTACAGGCCGAGAAATCCCGCAGCTTGTGCTAAATTCTTCAGCTTGCATCTAGGGCTTGTGTTCTTCTCAAAATCAAGGACTTCGCCTTACTTTACTGGAGAATATCTTCAGAATGCACATACCATACATTCTAAACAAGAGTCACAATAGTCCATCTTTTGCAGGTCTGGTAGGATCCAACAAGGAAGTCACAGGGTACAGGGAGTCAGCATACGCTAGGAGCTAGCATCATTTGAAACAAATTATCAAGAACACTAATATTACAAACCTTGGTGATATCTTCGGAAAAATACCTTGGAGATAACTTGCTTTGGCCAGGCCTTGATCTACTATTTTGAGCACACCAGCTTCCTGATTGAAAGTTTCCAGGGATCTGGCCATGATCATAGATGATGTTAGAATTTGTATATGCATGCAAATCCACACGAAAGTAGAAAACTACACATAGGTTGTACGCAACGGAGCTAGTGAATTTGCAGAGAAACGCCAGGACAAGTGCCGCTTTAATTGCTTTTCTGTAAGCTGATCCAAATCAGATCCTAAAAGTGAAGGAAAGTAATCACAGAGTACTGTACTAGCATATAGTATCAGTTCAAAGGGCCGTGGGAAAAGTTTCACCAAATCACTTTGACATAAATAATACAATTTGGTTGCAATAATTCCATGATTTCAAGCTTTAAAATACCACTAAAGGAATATGTTTGGTTTTAATACATGACTCAAATTAGCAATTACAACAACCAAGGTAGCAAAAGGGAGCAACAAAACTCATCTTATAATAAAATTTCTTTTGGAGCAAATGGGAGCTGCAGTATATATTGGCGTGTCTAAACTTGTTGATGATCCAGTCCTACATGTTTAGATACCCTGAAGGTGCAATATCTGGAAGCTAAAGGATTTAGGTGACCCAAGTGCACATAAATATAGGTAGTAGTAGTGCATTGTTTTTAATGTAATGTGTATACCATCAACAGTTGGCTAGAGGTTCTAAACACACTGTCCTCTTAAAATTCGTATCATCTAAATTTAATCATGTCCTTGTAATAACTAACAGAATGTTTAGAGAGTTGTGTTTTAGGCAACAACTGAACTCCTAACCAGTTTGTTAAAAGAAACAAAGAAATTGGAGATTACCTTCGTGATGGACATCTAGATCTTTCTTCTCGAGGTAATCCAAACGACTCTATAGGCTGCGCGCAAGCAAGTTTAAACCGTGGCACCTTTAATCTGAAGAACTCTAAGAGACGAATTGAGTTTACTTTTCAGTTGAGAACCGTCCAGAAGCGCTGAAGAGGGTGTCGGAATCATTCGAGACTCCTGGAAGTTACCAGCGAGTGCCGGATGAATTGAAGGCTCGACGACTCCCTCGAATCCAGCAGGGTTAAGGGAGGCTACCTGAAGCTGCTGGAAGGCGAGAATCGTTTAATAAACAGACTGAGTTATAACCAAGATTCTAGTTATAAACTACATTCATTAATCTACCGGCATCGGAGGCTATACCATTTTGATACTCGGCCAGCGAGTAACAAGAAGGTGGCACAATTGAGGGTAGGAAAGAATCCAGGGTAATGGTCAATACTGAGAACATGAATTCCCTTAGCGCGTTGGAAGGACACCACTCTTCTGCAATCGAAAAGGTGAGTTGTTCCAGTGATGGGAGGTCTCCTAAGCAAGATTCCAGTGATTCCAACCTACTGCATGAGCCAATAACTAACTTTTGGACGGCATGTAGCTGTCCTTATGGGGGATTGTGGGCTTGTGGCACCCCGAAATGCCCAAGGTCTTGATAGACGAAGGAAGATTGGCAACTACTGACAATCCAAAGCACCTCTGTATATTTAGAGATTCTAGGAATGAAAATGGAAGGAAGCGATGGTTAGCTGCTGTTAACAGCTCTGATACAGCTGTGGACGCTGTGGCCTCACTACTGCTGCACCCTGGAATTAATGATGATGTATCCTTCTGCTGACTGATTACGATGGACTTGAGTTTACTGCATCTGTAAATACATAATTTCTTGAGAGATGATGCAGACAGGTTGGGGACCTCTACAAAAGATTCACAATATTCTATATACAGGACAACTGATAGTACTAAGAAATTTAAAGGAAAAGTATTGTATATGCCAAAAGACATAAGCCATGTAGACAAATAAAACTACACATACTGGAACTGCATGCAATGGAGGTAATGAGTTTGCAATTACAACCATGGTAACAAAAGTGAACAGCAAAGATCATGTTGTAGTTCAATTCCTTTCTAGGGACAAAAAAAAAAGAGGAGACATACAATGACAACTACAGTAAAGTGCAGTATATTTGTGCCTAAGCTTGTTGATTCGCTGTGTATTTTACCCAATGTATACAACATGAATGGCTGGCTAGAGGTTCTAAACACCACGCTTGTAAACTTTGTACCACTAAATCCTACCACATCTTGTAATAACTAACAGATTGTTTAAGCAGCTAGTTGCATTTTAGGAAACACCTACCAATTGAGCTCCTGGTCATTTTTGTTAAAAGAAACCAAGAAACTAGAGATTACCTTCGTAACGGGCATGTAGATCTTTCTCCTCGAGGTAATCCAAACGGCTCTGTAAGCTCGGCGGAAGCAACTTTATACCATCGCAATCGTCAATCCGAAGAACTCTAAGTGATGAGTATGCTTGAAGCCCATCTGGTAAGGATACCATGCTACTGCAATAAGAAAGCTTGAGTTCTTCCAGCGACCGGAGGTCTCCTAAGCAAGGTTCCAGTGATTCAAACCTACTACATGAGCGGATACATAGTTTTTGGACGGTATCTAGCTGTCCTGAATTCCTGATAGGGATTGAAGATTGTTGCAGTCATCAATGTCTAAGGTCTTGATAAAAGGAGGAAGATTGACAACCTCTGACAAACCACTGCAGCCCTTTATTGTTAGAGATTCTAGGCATGGAAGGAAGCGATGGCTGGCTGAAGATGACAGCTTCAGTACAGCTGTTGACGCTGTGGCCTCACTGCTGCTGCACCCTGGCATTGATGATGACGCATCCGGCTCCTGAACGAATGTGATGGACTCAAGATTACCGCACCTCTCAATATGTAATGTCTTGAGAGATGTCGGCAGGTTGGGGGCCTCTACCAAAGATTCGCAGTACTCTATCATTAGAGATTCCAGACATGGCAGGAGTCCACCACGTTCTAGAGCTGGAGCAGATTTCTCATCAGAAGCTTGTGTGTGTCCTGTCAGTTTGCTGCATCTGACAATTGATAAGTTCCTCAGGCATACCAGGACCTGGAACACGTTTTCTGGCCAGTAGACTAGAGCACCACACTCCGCAAGTGTCAAATCTACTAGCTGTGCAAAACATGTCCATAAAGCAAGTGCGCTTGAGTGGGAAGAGAAAAAAACGTTGCACCAACGTAAACTCAAAGCTGGCAAGGCGAGTGTGCCATTCCATTTCTTCTTAGCATGCAGCAGTGTTGTTTGTGTGTCACCCGATGACACATCCAGACTCAGACGGGACAACGAAGGAATGCATCTGCCAGCTGCCTCTAGGGATATTTGTTGCTGACCACATCTTCCTTCTATGGATAATTCACTTAGCTTCGGTGCTTCAGGTAGATCAGTCAACCTTGGGCAACCATCTATACTCAAGCTCTCTAGCAGAGGAAATGTTACCTGTTCACCTGGAGTTCCTTCGCCTGCTCCCCACCTCTCAAGGGCCGACATACCACGTAACTTTAGTTTCCTCAGTGCAGGAAATGCGGAGCGGCAGCACACAGACTTAGCTCCGCCACATGATTGTATAACCAACAATGACCCTTTCGGTAGTGCACTCATGCTTCTACAAGACCAGATTGACAGTTCCTCAAGCCGAGGAAACGTTACCTCTTCTCCTGAAATTCCTTCGCCTGCTCCCCACCTCTCAAGGGCAGACAACTCCATTAACGTGAGTTTCCTCAGTGATGGAAATGCAGAGCGGCGGCACACAGACTTAGCTCCGCCGCATGATTGTTCAACCAATAATGATCCTTTTGGTAGTGCACTCAGCCTTCTACAAGACCAGATTGACAGTTCCTCGAGCTGAGGAAATGTTACCTCTTCACCTACATTTCCTTCGCCTGCCCCCAACCTCTCGAGGGCCGGCAAATTAAATAATTTTAGTTTCCTCAGTTCTGGAAATGCAGACTTAGCTCCGCCAAACGATTGTCTAACCAATAATGACCCTTTCGGTAGTGCACTCAGGCTGCCACAACTCGAGATTGACAGTTCCTCGAGCAGAGGAAACGCCACCTCTTCACCTGAAATTCCTTTGCCTGCCTCCCATCTTTCAAACACAGTCAACTGTTCTAACATCATTTTCCTCAATGCTGGAAATGCTGAGCGGCACTTAGTGTCAACTCTGCTAATCACCAACGCTGCTTTCGGTAATGCAGTCAAACTTTTGCACTCCCTAATCTCCAGTTCCTCAACCTTGGGAAATATCGGCTCTTCACCTTGTAATTCATGTGTCTCACACCATGCCTCAAATTTTGCCAAGTCTAATAAGATAAGCACCTTCAGTTGTGGAAATGTGACGGATTTAGTACCACCGCTGCACAAGCAATGTAAACTCTCCAATTTCCGCAGGTCAAGAATTCGCAGAGACGGTAACTGCTGCCAGAGTGCAGGAAGCTTCTTGAGCTCTTTGCAACCAAATAAGACAAGCTCCACCAAGCCTCTCAACATACTCATCCATGCTGGGAAAGTAGTGCTCCCACAGCGATTTATCTTCAGAGACTTCAATCCATCATGAGGTTTGAGACCTTCCAGCACCTCTTTATAATTATTATTATTCTGTGCCTCCTGGTCACATTCAGTCCATCTTAACTCCAGTTCTGCCAGTCTTTTCTTATTTCCAAAACCTGCTGCTTGTGCATCTGCTCCTTTCACATTTTGGAGCTTTCTTAACTCCAGTTTACCACCAAGGTCCAAATTCTGCAGTTCTCTCAAATTACAGCAACTGAAGTCGGTACCTGCCACAAAGTATGTAAGCGTCTGTAGGGAAGTTAGGCGTCCCAGCTCTACAGGCATGCTTTTCAACTCTTGACAACCGTGAGTGTAGAGGTGACGGAGGGAAGTCAAATACTTCAGTCCTTTTGGAAGTTGTACAAGATTATAACAGTGTGAAAGGTTCAGTGTTTGCAGATGATATAGGATGCTAATATCTCCAGGAAGTGCTTGAATGTGACTTCCTGACAGGTCCAGATACCTCAAGTGATGAAGATATTTAGGCCTTAGGATTGAACCACCCTCGATCTTCAAAGCTCTGATAGAATTGTATTTTGATAAAATCTTCAAATCTCCTTTTACATATCCATCAAATATCAATGTTTGGAAAGCTGAAGATCCTTTCTCCAGGGAAGCATTATTCAGAAGAGTTTCTGGTCGACGGATGGACAAATACAAGTGACGAGCAGAACGAAAAATATCCTCTCTTTCACTTGAGTGGGTAGCTAGTGCAGCACATTCTTCTCCCATAGCAAACTGTGCAACATCATGCATAAGGTCATGGATCTTACAAGTAATTCTAGAACAATACCTGTGCATATTAGGCTCTTCATAAATAGAATATGTTTCATCAAATGGGACGTTCTTCAAATCCTGAAAAAATGACCTTGACTTCAGCTCATTGAAATTTTTTTCACCAATGGTTTCAGGACACACTTTCGGTTGCTCTGGGATAAAACCATTGGCCATCCACAAGTGGATTAGCATTTGCACATCAATCTCATAATCCTTAGGAAACATAGCACAGAAAGCAAAGCACTGCCGCATGTATGATGGCAAGCAATTGTAACTGAGTTTAAGTACCGGTAAAATTCCATTTTCCTCATCACAAATCGTGCTTCCATTTAGTACATCCTCCCATTCTTTCTTGCTGGTCTTGGTACCCAGTACAGAGCCCAGTGCTGTGGCGGCCAAAGGAGAGCCAGAACATCTCTTCACCATGTCACCAACCAGGCCAACTAGTTCACTAGGCCATTTCTCTTCTTGTACTGAACCAAATGCTCTTGTCCCAATAATTTCCCTCATGTAGACATCATCCAAGTCCTTGAGATTTTGGACATTTGTTATACTTCTACCCATCATTAGTTTGGCAACCACTTTATCACGAGTTGTTGTCAGCACCGAGCTACCACTGCCACCATGCTGAAGGTAGGACTTCAGCCTTTCCCACTTGCTGGGCTCATCGCGGTTCCAGACATCGTCCAACACAAGGAGGTACCTCTCCCCACTCACTGTGTTTTGAAGCTTCTCCAGTGCTGAACTTCCATTTGCTTCACAACCATGCCCTTTCACTATTTTTTCAGCCAGGGAATCCACATCAAAGTCATTAGAGACACACACCCAAAGCCGCAACTCGAAATGCTTCTGAATTGTGGGGTCATTGTAAACGAGCTGCGCTAAGGTGGTCTTGCCCAACCCACCCATTCCGACTATAGGAAGGACCATGAGATCCTTACTGCTGGCTCCAGCAAGCAATCTATCAACAAGATCCTTCTTCTCTTGAGCTCTTGATTTGCTAGCAATGTCCACAAAATCCGTGGGGATGCAAGCATCCGTCTGCCTCCATTTCATGGGCATTGGCGGCTGCGGTTTGAATTTGAACCTGAAGGCATTCATCTCTGAGATGAGGTCATCAATTTCTTGCAAGATCATGCAGAGCCTTTTTGACATCTTGTAACGGAACACAACACGGTTGTGAGAAGGGAAGAGCTTTATTACATCCATGCCGAGCGCCTTGTAGTGGCCCTCCGCCTTGGCTTTGCGGCGCAGCGCCTCGTACTTGAACTCGTCAAGGACATCATTCGCCTTGTAGGCCACCTTTCGGACAGCCTCAAGCCAAGCTTTCGCTCCCTCTCTGTGCTTTGCAGCCTGCTCCTCGGCGTCGGTGATGACGTCAAGGATGGCTGGCAGCTTGCGCTTGAGGACCTCGTGCTGCTCCTCCATGCCCTCCATCACCTGGTACTGGTCCAGGAGGTAGCTGGATGCCTTCTCCTTCACCATGGACAACAGTGGCCCGACCACCATGGTGGCCAGTACCTCAGCCATTAGGGCGCCTGGAGCTCACAAATCGCAACACGGCAGCAGGAGTGCAGGACACCCAGAAAATCTGATGCTGGATTTGGAGAGGGTGTGGAGAAGCTACACAGCAATGGGTTTGAGAAGCTGCTGTTGTGACGAATGTAGAATGCGGCCATTGACGACCATCGACAACGGCACAGAGGCCAATCTAGGAAATTTCAAAATATGCGAAACCATGTGCAGTTTGCAGAAAATTGCCGACCATCCATTGGCATCTCGAGGCCAGGTGGAAAAAAATGGAATGAACACTGCATCTCAAGGCCAGGTGGAAAAAAAAAGGATAAACACTGCATCTCGAGGCCAGTAATTTGTTAATTTATCGCAGGATCAAGATACGGAAAGATGCACAACAAATAGCGTGGTCGAAGAGTTTTTTATGCATTAGTAACCCCCCATTTCAGAGTGCTATATGCAATATCGGTGCACCTCGCCGGGAAGATGTCGGTGCGCCGCACCTCGCCGGGAAGATGTCGGTGCGCCGCCTGGAGCCAGGGGAGCCCTTCCCCACCGTCAGCCGGCACCGCGGAACGACGATGCTCTTGGCTTATTGACGCCCGGGGAAGGCGAGGGCAGGTCGGGGAGCCCGTCGACGCCCACGAGCCGCGCGAGGAGGATGGGCTCCCGCGGCGTCTCGGGACCGGACGGCAATCACGGTGAGGAGGTCCACCTCGGCTCCTCCCTCTCAGACAACACAGATCTGAACGCGGGCTCTCTGTACGCGAGGTGGAGGAGGCGGGGAGCGGACGCGCCACGGGGGCGCTTGGGCGCGAGGTGGGGAGCCGCGCTGCAGCGGCCAAGGCCCATGCGGACGCGGCGCGAGGAGGGGGGGCAGCAGCTGCGAGGCGGCGCGACGCGACGAGGGAACCAATGGACCATGGCCGTGACGGGCGCGAGGTCGTTGACTGGTTTGACGTTTCACGGGAAGGGGATGACGGTTGTTGACTGGTTTGACATTTCACGTGGGCCATAGTGCGCTGGTGCGAGGCTCTTGGTGTAATTTTGTTCTAGAAATCAGCCCAGCCCAGGCTCCCAGCGGTAATCGCCAGGAATCATGAGCTCGCGTTGATCTAAAAAAGGAAAGATGGTTTCGTTCGAGACTTAAAGTCGAAATATATATAACAAGTTAAACAATGATCAAGCACACGATTATTTCCTAACAAATTCGCCATTAACGTTGCGCGAAAAATGGGTAACGTTTCTTCGAGCACCTCGCGTGCATCGATCACAAGCGCTTGTGCCCGCCTAATCGAGCTCCTCGTCCTTGGCTCTCGGTTCGTCTACACTTGCGTTTGGTTGGAAAGCGGTAGGAGCGGAGTGACGCCAACCTGCTCCCGCGGCTGTTTGGATGCGGAGCGGCGGGAGCGGAACGGCTCCGCGAGAATATACCCTCAAGATGCGGATTCGTTCCGCCCCTCGAAATTCGAGGGACGGAGCCGTTCTGCTCCCGTTTCTCTCTCCCGCCTTCCTCCCGTCTCCCCCTGTCTCTCTCCCGGCCCGCCTTCTTCCGTGGCGGCGGGATGTGGGTTCCAAGGAGGAGCTTGCGGCAGTGGTGGAGGAGCTGAGGTCGACGGCGGAGGAGCAGGATGGTGCAAGTCGGCGAAGGAGTGGGAGGGCGCAGGCCGGCGGTGGGGGAGTGACTCCAGCCGGCGCGAAGCAGTCGCTCCAGGGCGGATCTCGCGCTCGCCCGGGCGGAGCTCGCGGCGGCGACGCCCGCCGCCATGGCGGCTACCGTGGAGGAAGGAGGGCCAGCGGTGCTCCTGTTGCTACGAACTCCACCGCTTGTGGATGAGGATGAAGAAGGGTTGTATGACATGTCAGACCCTAAACCCTATGACATGTGGGCCCACTAACGGAGTGAAAACAGCCATCCATTTCATATCTCATTCCTCTACCGAAAAGAGGGTCGGAACCACTCCAACCTGACCTTAATTTGCAAACCAAACATGAGAAGGGGTGGAACTGTCCCCAAAACGAGGGTCGACTCTGCTCGCTCCCGCCGCTCTCCAAACAAACACAACACATGGCACGAGAACTAGCTGCTACAGTTTGCCGCCAAATCACAATAGTTCGTGTGCTTGATGATTTGGATACAATGAGAGGATCTGGGTTCAGGGAGGAAGACAAATTCGTGTCATTGCTCTGTTCCATCCACTGCTGCAGCTTCTTGTGTCTCTTTTATAAGGTCGCGGTGGGATTTTTTTTCTTATTTTCAGCATATGACTAATAAGATTTTTACAAATTAAAAATATTGATTTTTGATGCTGCAAATGTTGCAGATGTTATTTTGAATGTTAAAGATGTCTCGTGTCGCAGTTTCTAAAACTTTATAACCATTTTTCCATGTTTTTATACGGAAACAAAACCGAAATCGACGGTCGGGTAAGACGATCGCTTTGCTTGCCAGCTGCTAGTTGTTCGCGGTCGCAGATCCCTTACACGAGTGTCCTTCCAAAGTTAGCCGCTGAAGGGCCGGTACACCTTGAGCGCATCCACGACATCAGCGATGGAGCCAGCGGCTGCGGCAATGGATACGAGGAGGCAGGTGAAGCTTAGGGTCTGGAGGCTGATCCACCTGGGGCTGCCACGTGGCACACGGCGTTGCTTGATGTACATCTCGACGGGGTAGTAGACGGTGAGCGGCCAGAACGAGACGGCGCCGAGGAGCCCCGCCACGTCGCCGAAGAAGGGCAGCAGCATGGCCACGACGGTGGTGACGCACACGAACGCGGACCTCCATGCCAGCCGGAACGCGCTGAGCGCGAAGGGGCCCACGCGGAGGAGCTCCCGGGAGACGAAGGCGCTGTCCGGCCACGCCGCGGCGGCGCGGCGCTCGACGAAGGCGAAGATGGGCTGGCAGAACACCTGGTAGGCGCCGACGAGGTGCACCACGATGGCGACGTTGGCGACGTCGATCAGCCAAAACGGCTCGAAGAAGCCGAAGCCGGTGAGCAGGTTGTCCGGCGCGTCGTCGCCGAAAGCGGCGTACCCCATGCACCCGCACAGCATGTAGAAGATGGTTGTGGTCGCAACGCTGAGACGCGTCGCCTTCTGCATCACTTTGGACTCCGACGACGGTGGCGGCGGCTGCTTGATCGTGTCCTGAACATCAACCAGAGCAGCAGCAGTAGCTAGCCTTGGTCAGAAACAGAGGAATGTAATCGAGTTGCAGAGAACACTAGCTAGTGGATGATGATGCCCATCACTTGGATCTCGATGAGGATGTTGGAGAAGGAGTAGGCGAAGGCGATGTCGCCGAATGCCTGCAGGGTGTGCCAGATCTTCTGTGTAGAGGTGACGCCAGCGCCGAAGCCGATGCTGGTGAGAGTGCCCTTGAACCCACCGTTGGCTGCAGTAATTCATTTCATGGATTCAGAACGAGCAGAGTAACCAACTAAAAGATCCATCAATCCTACTCACTGCACTACCAAAAGCCCCGATTTAATCGTGTGAGATAGATATCATATGGGCACGAGCTTTTATTTTTAGATGGTGTTTTCACCCGAGACTAAAAGTTCACACTTTAGTCTCATGTGGTAATATCAAGTGGGACTAATGGTTTAGTCTCTTTTGTTTGCACCACCTGAGATTAAATCGATCACCCACCCACTGCCAATCCTTCTTTATCTTTTTGTTCTTTCCTGTGTCACAAAATATCTCTTCTCTTCTCTACTGTGTTAATCTTATCTCTTCTTCCTCTCTTACTTTCTCCTGCTGCTGCTCTGCACGTGGGGCCGGCCCTAAGGCACGGGAGTGCACGCAGGCATGCGTGGCCCGACGGGCCACGACCAGCCCCGAGGCGCAGGCGCGCGGCCCCGGTGCGGCCACGGTTGATGCAGGCGAGCCGTCGCAGGAGGCTCGGGCAGGCCAACGCGGTGGCGCAAGCAGGGCAGGGCAAGGCAAGGCAAGACTCTTTTTTATTGACTTTTAGCGTTTTTTCTTGTGAATCAAGTTGCAAATCAAGTTGAGTTCATGTCTTGTGATGAATCAAATTGAGCTCCTGCGTTGTGTGCTTTGTAATTTACTCATGTATCAGCTCTTGTGTGTTGTATGATGGTGAGATGAGCATGAGCTTGATTTGAGAATATAATTAATGTAATTTTATTTAATATGTGAACTGTTTTTTTTTTTGTTCTTGATTTGGAGATGCTAGATGGAGGATGGAGGATGGAGGATGGGGATGGGGCTGGTTTTTTTAATACCTTTAGTTTTGATCGATAATACCAACCTTGTGGACCTAAGGTCCTTACCAAGTATGATAAAAAGTTAGTTCTCTACTGGTGGTGATGCATGCATGCAGAAGCAAATAACTTACAGATGGTCTGTGCGATTCCGAGGGCCAGCCCGATAGCAGAATAAGTGAAGGACATGACTGCAGCGACAATGGAAAGCCACCATATCTCGTCGAAGTCTGGTATCTGGGAGAACAGGATCTGCACGACGCCGAAGAGGATCATGTACGGGGTGCTGGAGCTCTTGCAGGGATCACCATGGCCGTGGGCGTGGAAGCATCCGGCTCTCCTGACGGCCTTCATGCTGATGGACGACGCGATGGTGTAGCCGATGGCGACGCCGACGAGGTTGGCGTACTGGATGACGCCGCAGAACACCACCTTCTTGCCGCCGAGGTTAGAGCGCACGGCGTCCATGTAGGTGTAGTTGCGCTTGCCCGTGTCGGGGTCGCCGGTCCGGTAGCACTCGGCGAGCAGCGTAGCGGTGTAGTAGGTGACCAAGGCGAAGAGGAGCATGGCGGCGGGGCCGGCGACCCAGCCGAGCTGCGCGATGGCCCAGGCGAGGGAGAGCACGCCGGAGCCGATGACGGCGGTGATGATGTGCGCGCTGGCCGTCCAGAACGTCCCCTTGCGGCGAGGGCGGCCGTCGTCGTCCAGCCACTCGGCGGCACCGGCGTTCCCGGCCTCTGTCGACACCTCCATAGGCGGAGGCAAGTGCTTGCCACTCGCTCCTCCGTTGTACGGTGCATGACCCAGCTGGTGTGGTGGCGATGGCGATGCCGGTGCCGGTGCCGGTGCCACAGAGGAGTATGAGCGAGCGAGCGAGCTCTGCCTCCTCATCGTTGTGTGAAATTAAGAGCGCTGCTAGCAGGCAAGCGCTTGCAAGTGTTGAGGTAGGCTGTGTGAGAGAAGAGAGGGGAGGGACGAGCCTATATATAGAAGAGAGGCCATATATACATATAGGTGATAATGTACTTGAGATAGATATTTTGGTGCTGCGTCTTATATTGGTTAACAAAGTACAGAGATACCACCATGCATGCTTACGTCAAAGAAAATGACATGGTAAGATTAACACATTTTAAACCATTTTCACTCTATCTACCAGACGTAAAACATCTAAAATACAAAAAAAGGGTTTATACTCCACAACTAGCTTAGCGGCTCCATGCATGTGTATTAATGTTGTGTGCAATTTTTTATTTGAAATGCTTACTTAAATTCTGAAACTAAGTTGCCACTAGGTGCATGCCCGTGCGTTGCTACGGGCATCCAATTATCTATAAGGCAACACACAAAACATACAATAAAAATTTCTCAATTGAAGGCATCACATCCGAAGAACGATTTGAAGTTGAGTGCACGAGTTTGATATGTTAATCTCGTAATTTGCCCAAGTGACTATGACAAATGTACCCAAAATTACACACTACGTCTATTCAAAATTTACGCCGTGATGCGCTGAAGTTATTATTTACAATGCTTGGCAGGCACTTTCTCCAAGCATTTGCTTCATGCACCACAGGATCGACGAAGAAATTATGTCCCATAGAAAGACTATCCTGAAACATTTGAATATTTTTTGCTTAAAGTCAAAACACGACATGTAATATATCTTTTGCATATTTTAAGATCATGAAAATGTAATATTTAATAAAGTATATTTACTCACGGTATAGATGTCAACTTTTTATGACTTTTCCAGCTTGTCATGTATTGCGAATGAGCCATCCAGTTACCTATTCATTTCAAAGGGAAACAATATATATTCAGCTCCAGCCATCGATATAGAATGAATAACTCAAGAGCCCAAATAATATGCTAAGAACAAACTTTTCGATTTCAAAGAGAAACAATATATATTCAGCTCCGACCACCGACATAGAATGAATAACTCATGAGCCCAAATAATAACTAAGAACAAACTTTTCGTTTATGCAAGAAACTCTTCATATTTTATCTTTATATATTCATGTACAATTAAATAATACATGACATTATTTGACTTTGGACATCATTCTCACTAATCGTAGCTCTGTAAAAAAATCACAGTAAATACCATAACATAAAATGGACTTTTGTGTACCTGAATTATTAAATTGACACAAACCATGTCGAGTTGAAACATCATGGCATGAAAGTATCATGGATCATTTAATTTTACCTAAAGAGAAAAAGAGAAACAATAAATGGCATCATTTCTTTTCCAAACACGCATTAATATGTAAGATACGCATGAATAATAAATAGAATATTACCTTACCTACAATGTCAAAACTTCCTTATATACAATATTCATTGTATACGTGCCATTCACCGGTAGTATTCTTTTTTGTTTTTTGACCGGATCATTCTGTTTACTCTTGCCCTTTGCTTTCTTTTTTGCATCTTTCTCTTCCTGCCTTCTAGCTTCCTCCTAGGTGGGAGGGCAAGGATCTTGATGTTCGTTCGGGTTTGCGGCTCTAGATATAGCAACATACAACTGTCCATGGGAGAACACGGGTGCGGGCAAGTACACTCCAACGTTTGGTATTGTTTGACCCCGTGACTTGTTGACCGTCATGGCGAAGCCGAGCCTAATTGGGAACTCTGCTTCCTCTTGAATTGAAATGGAAACATCGATCATCGAGAGGGGCACAAGGGTATCCGAGGAAGGAAAACCCTCTTCCCGAAGCATGTCTTGTCCCAAAACAATTTCAGCATCTATTGAGTTTCTTCGGCATGCTCTAACCACCGAGTCTTGTTCCATTGCATAGTCCGTTTGCGGGGTCTAAATTTCTAAGCGATATAACCGGGCAACCGATCTTTAGCTTCGGGACGTGTGGAGGTATCCCATTTGGAGTCAACGTGTTAAGGAACTCCCCGAGGATAGTAGTTGTGGGGATCATCAACCGCTTCGTCGAAACTATGGTACACCACCTCCCCACCTTCGACCTTGTTGATCATCTTCAAATTAATATCATCTACCCAATCATTACGTGTTGATAAAATGGCTCTAGAGGTGATATAATCCTTGTTTGCCATGTTTTCATTGAGATTTGGAAAGATGCTCTCAATCAATGTGTCAAGATCTTTCTCGGAATCCCCGGTGTACGGAACACATATTTCGTCACGAAGGCGTACATCACCATCTTGATTAATCTCCTCTATGCCATTACCAATGCGCAACATATAATCCGCGAACCATGGATCGGTCCGGGCCCTCATGTTGCGTACGAGCTTAAGATGTCGCATGAATTCCCAAAGATACGACTTTCTCAAGGAAGCACCGACAATTTGAGCCCCGGGTCCTTTACGTACAACGGGGAGGACTTGCACGAAATCTCCACCAAAGACAAGCTGTCTTCCCACCGAACGGAAGATCCTTCCATCCCATTATATCACGCATGCTATAGTCCAATGCTTCCACAACCCGCCTCTTTGTCATAGACACCTCATCCCAAATGATGAGAGACGCTTCTTCTTTGCGGCTTGGCGATTCCACACTATTTTGTGAAGTCGCATCCTTGTTTATCGTCGAGCGTTAGGGGAATCTTGAAATGTGAGTGGGTTGTCCTCCCACCGGGCATTATCGATGCTTTGCGACACCGCATGTAGCCGTAGCAACGGCAAGCTTGTTCGACCGCAAACGGTTCCGAGAAGCGCTCTATACAAAAAAAAGTCTTTCTGTGCCGCTGGTCCATCGACAAAGAATAGCCACCTCGTTTGGAGTCAATTGTGGACATTATCTCATCATAGGCAGCCCTCTGCTCCTCATTTAATAGAGATGATAGGCCCACATCTTCTGGATTTGTCTTAATGCTGACCTCCTCAAATATCTCACGAGGGACCGCGCTAGCATCATCAAATGCATCATCTATTTTTGGTAGGGGGAACTTATTTATGTCTTTGTCGTTATCCTTAGATTTCATTGATTGCAGCATGTTCCTGATGTCAATCAAAACCATCTGTTCCACCCAATGAGGGTTTGGATTCTTATGCTTGAAGTCTTCTGCCATTGCGTCAAAGTGTTTTGTCCACAAACCGGCGACATTCTTTGGCTCACGGAACACTAGTATTGTAGCGAACATCATATGCAATGAGGATGGCATCCGAAACATAGCACTCTTAGTGAGACAATCATCGAGCGTGTTGTCATCTTCGATCAGACCTGCAGCACAAGCAGCATCACGGAACGAATGATAATGCACACCATTAACGGTCCTAAGATGCCTCCATGACGTCGCTCCCGGAACATGGTTTAGAAGTACCCGAAGAAAATAGCATTCGCCCTCTGTCGGATTCACAGACACAAGTCTCCCGACCTGGTATGCTGAGTTTTTCCTTGGTTGCCAACATTTATCTTTCACGTTCCAGGTAAAGTACTTGTCAATAAGATGTCGGAAAAGAATCATTTGACATATGTATGCCTACCGTGTTATGACTCGAATTTGAACTATTCCTTGCTCGTTTTCGTTTGATCAATATAAAAATTTAAAGGAAGTGATTTTGGAATTGTCAAAACAAGAATGGAGCAAACGGTGGTTACGTCAAAGTACGAAAAGTCGGGATGGGGATCACCTTAGCTTTCTTCAACAAATCTTGAAATTTTGCGGCAACTTCATCCGCAAAGTTACTTGTAATACTTGGTGAAAATGAGCGATAAGGAAACATTAATATGAACACTATAGCAATATGTAGTTGGTCGACACCTATCCAACGAGCAACACCGACGGACGTATAAAGGTGTCCATAACAAATGCACCTAAGAGGTAGTGAGCAACACCGACGGACGTATAAAGGAAGACAGATTGAGCGGCCTAGTGAGCTTCCCAAATCGTGCTCTTTTAATTTTTTTAGAGGATATATAATTAGTGAAGACATCGATTATCTTTTTTTTTTGTTACGAGCACTTGCCACAAAATTCCATTAAAGATCACCATCACTCCAACAACGAAGAAACAATGCATTCACAAGAATGTTCACGATGAACCAAAACATCCCGAACGAAAGAAACAATGCATGCATGGAGTAATTTTGGTTCACTCGTGAAATGAATTCAGATTTACGGGAGGGGAAATATATCGTTTCATCCGACTGTCATACCGAAGCCTCTTTTTGAGTTCAAGCAATAGCTTCGGCACCACCCGGACTCACTCTCCGAATTAGCAATAGAAATAGGCCGGAAAATTTAGCCAACATCAATAGAAATTGCTCAATTCGACGAGTCAAACTGTTTCTAATATGGCATACACTCACCGGAAGACGCTCAAACTTCGTATGGTCTTAGTGCTCTTCTATCTTGTTCGGGTCCTTCATATTTGTTGTGTCCACGCCGCAAAAGAACCAAACAATTTTAGCTTTAGGAAAACAACATGCACTCAGCACGGTGTTAGAACCTAGTTCACAATGACTAAAGATGCACTCTTTTTCAACCCTACTTGCAAAGTTAAAAGGCCATGATGGGAGAAACAGCAAAACACATGGCTGGATCAATCAATACCCAAAGGCTTCCCCCTTGCACCATAACACAGGTATCTTACTGATCAGTGATCACTGAACAGCCAATTAGCCTGATGTGTCTATGCATATGGTCTGACACTAATTGTTGCAAATCCAATTAGCTCATATAATTTCCAATTCATGTTCTTATTTCAGATATGCAAATATGCAATTTCGCCTTCCCTAAATATGTAAGTGACATTACAGTCTGGATCTCCTTCTGTCACTTTTACATTAGACAACTATCATCCTATTCCTATCTTTATACACACTATCAAGCCTTCTTGCCAACAAAAAAAGTAGCACTGACCAAAACAGAAACAAGTGAAGAGGAAAATCAAAGTACCCTGGGTGAGAGGCCGACGGGATTGGGGAAAAAAAGGCCAGGCGTGCGGCAGATTGAAGGGGCGTGGACGGCAATGCTAAAGATCAGGAGCACTGGCGCATGAATCTCGACACAAATCTTTGAGAAGATGGGCAGGGATGTGACATCGACAGAATCAAAATAAGATCCGGCGGGTGTGCTAGGATCGTACCCACGGCGACCACAGCGGCTCCGGCGGATGTGGCCGTTCTTTGGGCCCCGCCGGCGGACGGTGACGGTGGAGTCCGGCGAACGGCGGGCGGCGGAGGCTCCGGCTCACGGCGGGCGGCGGCAGCTCCAGCGAACGGTGGGCGACGGGTCTGGTCCGCTTCCTCGCAGTAGCAATGCTTAACATACATTGCAAGACCTCATGTGCATTTTTAACAATCTTGAGCAGGGAGTACCTGTTCTTGCGGTGCGGGGAAAGGGAGGGCGGCTGGGAAACGTAGGGCGGCGGGCCTCGCTGACCCGCGCAGGGAGACGGAGGCGGGGCAGCGCCCTGCACGCGTAGAGCCCTCGGATCTTGGCGGGCGGCGGCGGAGAGGGAGGGAGGGAGGGCGGCGTGGTCGCGTGGAAGGACGGCGGGGAGGCGGCGCGAGAGGGAGGGATGAATCGGAGTTCGGAGGATGTCATCGCGAGAGGAACGAGATCCTCGCCGTTGCATTATCGAGAGGGCGGACGGTCGTTCGGCTGATTTGGATCGTGGGATGAGCATTGTGGCGGCGGCGGCGGACGCGGGATGGGGTGGCGATGGTGGCGGAGAGGAGGGGGATGGCGACGCCGGCGGCGGCGGCGGTGGACTGCGGGATGGTTTTTTTGAAACCGCATCGAGGTGGGGGGCGACGATAGGAGCGTAGGGAAGTTTTTTTTACGGCGTTAATTGCGGGGCGGGGGGGGGGGGGGGGTAGACGCACGATGATGAAAGTAGGATCGGGTTTGTGTCTTACTTTCATTCTTTTTAGTAGTAGAAATATCTTCTTGTCACAACTAGTAACACTTTTTTTTCTATGGTAGATAGTTGTAACACATTTATTTATCTATCTGAACACTTGCCAAGTGTTACAATGATTGTCCGTTGTAAGATCGAAATATCTTTGATGGGCCAGTAGCTGTCAGGGATCGTCCCCAACGGAAAGCTTGTCAATCAACACGTTAGATATTTCCTACCGTAATGATTCCATGACGGTTTTGCATCAGAAAAGGTCAACTTTCAGTGCTAGTATATCCCTGACTACAAGACATGGAAAAAATTGCATGACGTGGCGTGGCTTTGCTCCCCTAAATGACCTCAAAGAAAAACGTACAGCAAAAAGAGTTTTACATGTCGTCGAAATCTGCAATTTTATAATATATCTTCATCTTACTTAATATAAAATAATTATACAATTTTTTCGTAGCATCTATTTAGAGGATCACCTATAGAAATAGCTTTATGCCTTAGAAGCGAGACGAAACCCGATCGGTAGACGTACTGAAAGTGTGTTGTGCAAGCTAGTGCGTGTGTGCAGCACGAGAAAGGCCAAGCATAAGGGCCAAACATAAGGTGCAGCAATCACATCACGTTTGGCTACGAGATAATTGTTGCCTTGTTGGAAGTCTTAATCTATGCCCACTAACTGCATCTTGTAGTCTGTTTAATCATTCGAGTGTAGATAGTTTGCTTCCATGTTGTTGACACCCAAAGTTGGCAAAAGCCGACTCGGGCCAGCAGCGAGCCGGTTAGACCGGGTCCCGGAGGCGGTCCGACACGGTGTCCTGTGGCCGGTCTGGCACAAAGGGGCCAGGCGGTCTAACCGCCCCCGAGGGCGGTCTAACCGGGTTACCCCGATTTCGGGTAGAATTAGAAGTTTGCTTGATTCCGAGTTGTAAGAGCAACTCCAACGGTTTGGCAATGACCAACTTGGCATCCATATAATTTTGGCAAAACAAGAAAAATTGGCCTCCAACGAGTTTGGCAAACCAACTTGGCAAAAATAGAAACTTGGCAAAACTCACCTCCCCACGCGCATATATGCGCGCGTGAATCGTGGTTGCCATCGTTGTTTCCCTCTAGGTGGGAGGGTGAAAAAGAAATAAAGAACAGAGAAGAATTCCGATGTAAGTTTTTCAAGAGGTGGAAGGGCACATACATAATTTTGTTTCTCTCGGGATTCCCTGATGTAAGTTAGATACGGATTTGGCAAGTGAATTATGCCAAACTCGTTGGAGATGAATTCTTTTTTTACTTTGCATAGCTTTTTAGAAGTTGGCAAAACACGGGATTTGCCAAGTAAATTTTGGCAAACTCTTAGAGATGCTCTAACTTGCTATTTGCGGGGGCAAGACCTCCCACCCTATAAATATAAAGGGTTGTGACCGATTGAGACCTATCATCCAATCGTCATTATCAATGTTATCTTATTTTCTCCAAACCCTAGCTTTTCCAACCTGCATTGCTCTCCTCGTTCGTCTCCACGGCGGTTGAGGGGAGTTCGAGTGGCCTCGCCGATCTCGGGACAACCCTAGGCGCACTTTGTTCCGACGGGGTCCCTCCCCGGAGCAGCGAATCTAGGTTTTCGGTGTTCTTCTCGTCCAAGGCGGTTAGACCGACCCCCCGGGGCGCTTAGACCGGCCCGTGCTTTGGGAAGCTCGACGAGTGGATTTCCGAAAACCGCGCGATCTAGTGCATTCGTGTGTTCGACCGAGAAAAGCGTCAACACACTTTTGGCGACTCCACTGGGGATTAGATCTGGTTTTACAACCGATCTTTCGATCTTTGCATGGGATCACAGTGCGACATTGACAAGAAAAACGTGATCATGGTGAACGTCGAAGAACTCAGTGAAGAAGACCAGAGGAAGTACATGGAGCTGCAAGAGTACATCAAGCAGCAATTCCTCTCTGGCGCCAAGAAGGATCGTTCAGGCAAGGTGACACTCAATCAAGATTTCGAGTTGCCGGCGATCAAGATAAACAAAGACAAGGTTGAGGTAATACCCACTGTAAGTCAAGCATCCCCTCCTGATCTAGTTACGCAATTAACTGCTATTACTGATAGATTTGAACGTGCGTTTAACGGTTAGAGTAGCTGGGTTGCTAGTGTTGTTACCCACCTTGAAAAAATAGAGGGTAAACGTGTTATTAATATATCTAATGATGGCATCCCTCAAGTAGATTCACACGGGGTTACGCATTCAACTACATCGGCGGCACGGGAGGCTTCACCGAAGTTCTTCTCGTATGGTATGCCGATGGGATTTTTTCCGGGGCAATCTCCATTACCTAAGCCGACCCGGTTAGACCGCCCCCCGGGCCGGTCTAACCGCCCCATCCGGCCGGATGGTCATGGCTCGGATCGGCCGTTGCCTTTGTCGGTTGTGCCTAGTACATTGGTTCGAGTCAAAATAATGCTTATGATACTTGTTTCACCAATGTATAGCACAATAGCTCACACATCACCACCTATCCCTAATGTTGCTCCATCTTATGGTGTGCCTAATGATGTGTTTACCGACTTGCATCACATACAAAATCCTAATCAACCCCATGTGAGTAACTTAAGAACAGCTGCAATGCAATCTCAGTTAGCTGCTAGGAATGAATTGACTCAATTTAAGGAAGAGATAGCTAACATGATGGAAAATAAACTCGGTGTTGATATGGGTAATATTAGATTGTATCAAAAACCATATAGGGCCGATTTTGATCATGTGGCTTTTCCCCCGGGTTGGCGTATGCCTGATTTTGTTAAATTTAGTGGTGATGACAACCGTACAACCTGGGAACATATTAGTCAATATCTTGCTCAACTAGGTGAAGGCGGTACATATAATTCTTTAAAAGCTCGCTTGTTTTCATTATCTTTGACCGGTACCGCTTCTCGCTTGGTTTTCTTCGTTAGCTCCCAACTATATTGATTCTTGGGATCAACTAGAGCAAAAGTTTCATGATCACTTCTTTAGTGGGAGCTACCAACTAAAACGACAGATTTAACATCGGTTAGACAAAATAAAGAGGAATCGGTTTCGATTACCTTAAGCACTTTAAAAAAGTTAAAAACTCGTTGTTTTAATTTGTCTCTTATTGATTCGACCTTCTGCCGATCTTGCTTGCTAGAGGTTTAAGACCTGCTATTAGAGATAGATTGGAAGGTATAGAATTTCATACGCTTGCTAATGTGCTTGTTAGAGGTATGGCACAAGAATTAAAACTGAATAAGGAAAAAGAACACTCTAAACCTCGTCGGTCTAATGTGCATGTTATTGAATATGATTCGATAGCTCGGACTACGAGAATGAAGTGTATGTTGCTGAATTTGTGTGGCCTTCAAAATCTAAAGCTAGTTCTTGTGCATCTCTTAAGCCGGCTACTAAAAGTCGGCAAGAAGAATTAAAATTTACTTTTGATGTTTCCAAGTGTGATCGTATCTTTGATGAATTACTTAAGCTTGGAAATATTAAAATTTCTCATACTATGCCTCCACTTGATGAAATTAAATGATGTGCATATTGTAAATTTCATAATTCTTATTCTCATGCCACTAATGATTGCAATGTGTTTCGTCGTTAGATTCAATCGGCCATTAATGAAGGTCGTTTGATGCTTCATGAGATGCAAGTGGATAAGCAACCTTTTCCCATCAACACTATGGAATTACAGCAGCCCAAGGTCATGGTTTGGCAACATCAAGCCAAAGCTACTAAGGGTAAGAATGTGATGGTTGGGGAAGCTAAGCCCGATTTGAGGGGAAAAGAGTTGACAAGAGAAGTGGCATATGAAAAGACCCCTGATGGCAGAGAAACTTTCAAGATTACTGTCAAAGCTTCTGGACATGGGGGGCAAGGATCGTCCACGTCGTCTGGTCAACAAACAACCGAGCCTGTCCTGGACAGGGCGGTTAGACCGGAGGTACAGGGCGGTCAGACCGCCCCTGCACATGGCCGCCCAAAGATGCTTGTTTCGAAGCGGCTTGAGATAGGAAACTGGAAGCTTAATGTGGCAAAGAATCAGGGAAGCATTCCAAAGCCAAAGGTCACGTTTGATATGCTATTTGACAAATATTCTAAACAAAAGGCCTTTACAAGTGATCGACCGGTAAAAAAAGGATGAGATCACCTCCACATCAAGAGAGACCAGCATCGTCTCCCAGGGCAGCCATCAGGTTCAGAGGTGAATCATCTCAGAGGCAAAACTTTACTCCATGGGCTCCTTCACTTCATCCCACTTATGATAATAATGGAGTAATGTGGGTGCCGTATCAGCAATCTTTCCATCCTGGATGGGAAGAACCATGGAGGTCGATCTTGGATCGGGTATCAAGACATACACAAGATCGGCCGGGCTCCACGACAAACCGGGCAGGGTCATCTGGCTGACCCGGTTAGACCGCCCCCTACGGGCGATCGACCGCCCTACCCGGAAGAGAAAGATTTCCTCCGAAGAAGGTGTACAAGCCCAAGATCAAAGAGGAGGAAGTTCAGGAGATGGACATTGACCCAGAAAGGACTACTAACCTTGACATTATTCAGATTGGGACAATGATCGTTCCCGTTGAGGGAAGTGGAAAAGACCAGTTGTGCCAAACAATCAGGTTGTGACACCAACTCAAAAGGGATCTGTTGCTAATGACCATGAGGCCAACGGAAGTAAGTCTCATCCAGAGTGTTTTCTGCCAAGGTGGTGCCCTCCCGGTCTAACTCATACTCAAAGGTGGAAGCTTCAGCGATTGAGGCTACGTGAGAAAAGGGAGAAAGAACTGGAAAAGAAGAGGGACGAAGATTTCAACGGCTACGGGCCCATGATACCACGGGGGAAGGAGTGGAGAGTCAAGGCGGCAACTTAGATAGGGGCGGTCAAACCACCGGAGGGGCGGTTCAACCGCCCGGGGTGGTTAGATCGGGTGACCGGTGGTTAGACCGGGGTCTCCGGAAATGCCGCCGGTCTCTCTTCTTCGATTCCCATGGTTTGTGATGACAAGGTTTCATCTGTCCGGACTCCGGAGGACGTTGAACGGCTTGTGGATTACGGTTATTCTCCGGAGCGAGATGAACCTTGAGATCAATGTGGTTCATTTGTTTGTTGATGGTTCGGTGCCTACAGAGGAAGACTTAGCTCATATAGATTTTGGGCCCAAGGATGCTATATTTCAGAAGCCTAAAGACACTGATAATCATCTGAAGGCTTTGTATATGAAGGGTCATATCATGGGAAGCCTATCTCTCGGATGCTAGTGGATGAAGGTGTGATTGTCAGCTTGATGTCGTATTCTCTATTCAAGAAACTTGGAGGTTCAGATGAGGAGCTGATCAAGACCAACATGACCGTCAGCGGGGTTGGAGGAGGCGAGCCAATGGGGGCTAAAGGTGTGATCTCCATGGAGCTCACTATTGGAAGCAAGACGCTTGCCACGACTTTCTTCGTCGCTGAGACACAAGGTAACTTCAGTCTTATCCTTGGTCGTGATTGGATTCATGCCAATAAATGTGTCCCTTCTACTTTGCACAAAATGTTAATACAATGGGTAGATGATGAAGTACAAGTAGTGCATGGTGATAATTCTGCTTGCGTAGCTGTAGCCGATAGTCATTCTATAGGTATACATGACGATGTAAAGTGTCTATCCGGTTTAGATTTATCGATTATGAATTTGTAAGTTGTTCCAACAATGGTTCCATTCCTGCTTTGTCATAAAGCCGTTTGATAATTGGCTAAATCACTTTATGTGACTCGATGAGTTCAACAAAAGAGTGGTTGCGGCGGAGAATTGATCATTATCGGCACAAAAGACCTCCCACCCTATAAATATAAAGGGTTGTGGCCACTTGAGACCTATCATCCAATCGTCATTATCAATTTTATCTTATTTTCTTCAAACCCTAGCTTTACCAACCTCCATTGCTCTCCTCCTTCGTCTCCACGGTGGTTGAAGGAGTTCCGAGTGGCTCGCCGATCTCAAGACAACCCTAGGTGCACTTTGTTCCCGACGGGGTCCCTCCTGGAGCGGCGAATCTAGGTTTTCGGCGTTCTTCTGTCTAAGGCGGTTAGACGGACCCCCGAGCGGTTAGACCGACCCGTCTTTGGGAAGCTCGACGAGTGAATTTCGACAACCGTGTGATCTAGCGCACTCGTGTGTTCGACCAGAAAAAGCGTCAACACATGTGTAATTAAAGGCAAAGAGGACGAAAAGGATGTGAGTTAAACATGTTTCCCTTTACTCTTTTGCAGCTTAGTAATTAATTCATGCACGAAGGCCGACATTTAGCTAGCGCATACTACTCACTATTCTCCACTTCTCCAGGATATTTCATATGGTGGTGGAAGTCATTATCCTCGTGCAGTGCTATCAACTTAATTGGACCATCATTTGGATTTTGAATATGAACTGACCAGTCGAGAATATCATCTGTGCTACTGGTGAGGATAGCAGTGTTGTCTCTTTTCTCTTTTTGGGCATTATTCTTAATCTTAGAACAATATGTAATGCCTAGGCAGTCTCTTTCCAACTTATTAATGGAGTACAATAATAAAAGTTAGGTTCGTACAGTTCTTTTACCCTTTCAACACTTTACTGATGTATGGTAGCAACAACTTTTCTGCGACTGATCACTACTGGAAAACGAAATTTCCATATGTGCTTTCTTTTACCCTGACAGGTTTTTTAAAAACACATACCCTGTTGGTATCGAGAAGCACACAAGGCAAATTCCGAACACACAGGGAAATTCCAATTACCCTGCCGGTTCCAAACAAACACGCAGGGAAAAGTTTGAATCACATACAGAAAATACAACTAACTTGTCGGTTTGATGCACACACAGGGAAATACATGTAAATTCAGAGAAATTACAGAAAGATATCTGAGCCACCAGGGCGCCAACATTTACATTGGACTTCAGTTCTTCCCGCCGAAATTTTTGTTGGCGCATTAGTTTCGCGGGCAGAAAAAAATATCAGGATAACCCTCCACGCCCCGCGCTCACCCTCCCCTCGCCCGGATCTCCTCTGTCTCGGACTCCCGGTCCACGCGACCACATCTGCCGCGGCTCCACAACTTCGCCGCTGCCCCCCAACTTCGTCGCGAGCTCCCGCAGTCCGCAGGCGCCTCTCCCTCGGCCGGATCTCCCCGACTGGTATCGCCTCCCCTCCGCCGCCAGCCGCCTCTCCACTCACCGCCTCCCCTCCACCACCAGCCAGCCAGCTCTCCCATCCGCCGCCAGCTGCCTCTCCCCTCCGTCGCCAGCCTCCTATCCAATCGAAGCCGCAACAGTCCTGGCCGGCAAGACCTGGAGCGCCTTCCTTGGTCCTGTCCGCAAGACCTGGAGCACAACTAACCTCAAATCAAGAATACGGAGGGAGGTCGTGATGCTAGTGCACTTGGTGGTGCCGGTGACACCACTGACACTGTAGATCTGGAGGAGCTCGGGATGCCGGCTGTTGGGGGCTGCTGAACATTTCCGACAGGCAATTGAACATTTCCCTGTCACTTTATCCCTGTCGGTTATTTCCTGTCGGGCGGCCGGTGGGGAAATTAATTTCACATTTCCCTGTCGGTATACGTTATTTCCCTGTCGGTAATCTTGCACACAGGGAAAATCCGTTTTCCAGTAGTGTGAGTGCATCTTTGTTGATGCTCACTAACTCTTATTTTTATGCATCAAATATACATGAAAAAGGACCAAAAAGATAAATCAACAGTAGTATAGGGCCTTGGACTAATGAATTCCATGAATTTTGGTGAATTATATATTTTTAGGGACTATTTAGGAAAATGCGAAAAGAATGAATTCTAGAAGGCTCCCGAACTCAACCGAAGTGGGCTCCAAGAAAATATGCATCTAGAAGAGACAAAAGGCCCACACGCGAAGGTGGAGCCCAGCCGGCGCCAAGCCCAGGCCGACTGGCCCTATATGGAGGCCGATTGGGCCCCCTGGCCCTGATCAGGCTCTACTTTGGGAAGGTTCCTCCACCGCCTCTTAGGGTTAATCTAAACCACTTTCTTAGGTCGGTTTGATCATACGGTGACGGATTATCCCTCCGGGCTATATATGCAACCCCAGACCCCCCTAGGGCATGGTATGCATATCTCAGAAGATCATCATCATCAGGCCAAGACAGGAGAAGAAGAGGATACATCAGAGACAAGATAGCTACTTCATAGTTCAAGATCTAATTTCTAGATCAAGAACCTAGTTCTAGATAGAGAGTCAAATTCAAGTAGAGTTGAGCTTTGCTCCTATTCCAGATTTATAAGTTATCAAGATTGAGTTCTTATATTGTTTCTCAATGACTTTATGCTATTTCAATGTTATGTGTTCAATTGCTAAGTTCTTACTTTATTTTAGTAGTACATTTGATATAGTCATGATTAATGATAAGTCTACACACTTATTCGTAGAGCTCCTAGTATATTACGCGCATATGCTAGGTAGTAGAAAGTATGTAAGCATGGTGCTTAGATATAATTTACTTGCGGATTCACCTTATACTCCAGGTCGTGTGGTAGATCGTGGGCGTGACAGGCCTATTGTGTCCTTTGCAGTCCACCCCCGAGTATAATACTAGTCGAACAATGATTCTTGGGAGGATCAAGTTTCGTTCTTGATCTTCTTGGGTAATCTTCGGGGTGTTCACATTTATCCATGACTATGCTATATGTGATGATGTGCTACATTAGAATAGATGAATAACTCAGTCTTTGTATGCTATATAGAATTGTGCCTCTTAAGTAAATCCAATTCTAATCTAGACTAGGAATAGTATGTTTTATGCTCCACATGTTCCTCTGCCTGTCTGATTTATCATTACTTTATCATTTGGCTTACCCCTGTTAAAGTATGTGTCATTCCATCAAAGTCCATAAAGTAGTCTATTGCCATCTCTGTCTTTTGTTACATCCATCCATCTTCCCTGTGGATACGATATTTTAAAACCCATCACCCCGGGTGAAATGCTCATTGGTATCCGTGCGCTTGCGGATTATCTACCATAATATTTCTATAGGCTTATCTTATATCAACAACCATTTCTTGCGCCATTGCTTAGAATGGATTCTAAGATCTATTCTTTGGAAGTTGCGTTAAGAAATGTCAACAATCTTGAAAAGACTCCTGCCTTATATATTTCCTAGTTTATAGGCATAGATCAGATTTTAGTAAATACCTTCCAATAGTCTCTTCGTTTGGATAACCAAATATATAGACATCTTTTTTGTTTCAAAGAACTGGAGGGGCCGAGGCCCCTACAATGATATACTCTTACTGAAAACCAACACCAGCGCCTTAAGTACAAAGAAGCAAGGAAAAAACATCTAGGAAACAAAAAAGAAATCCTCATAAGGATAGAATCTAGTATGACAGACTTTGCATCCATGCAGAAGATTGTTGTCTTGACTAGGCTTAACTCTATGCTTTACAAGCCTGAATCCTTTGAAGAAATTAAATATGCCCTCAACATTCAGACTGACAGAGCAAGAATGCCTCTCTATACTGCACACAAGATATAGAAAAGCTAGCTGTTGGAGGGTACAAAGATAAGAAAGCAATTTTTACTCAAATGACTCTCCAAATGATGATTTCAATTATAGATTTATGGAAGGCTCAACCTTTAATTTCTAGTGTGTCCTCCTGAAGTTGCAGATCGATGATCACAAAATTGGTGGTAGACACCTAATAATATCAAACCTATAAGAAAATATTTTACATAATATAATTGCTTAAGTAAGTCTCAAATTGTGCCAATAGGACATGCAACATCACAAGATCCGACTCAAATATATAACACTAACATCTGTGATGTATGTCTTCTTGGTGCAGATTTGGCTATGGTGTTTTGATGATCAATATGATATACAGTTCAACAAAACACAACAAACAATTGAAGATGTGTTGAAGACATAAAAGTAAATCTAAGAGTCTAATTAAGACACAAGAAGCAAAACCCAGAATAGAAGACCAAGAAGAAGCCACAAGTGATGAGCTAGCTGCAGGTGCGGCCGGCACTATGGGCAGTCAGACCGCTAAGAAACTAGACCGGTCCAGTAAGAGGCGCTAATTTGTGGTGTTAGCGAGGCACCAGTGAGCACTGGCGTGAGTTGACCATTGGTCAACCTCACTGTTGCACAGGGCCATGCATCTCCAGGAATTTGAAGCCTAGGAGCGAAAAGCAAAATGAGGTCCTAACAATTAAAGAAAACTCATATGTCTTTTTTTAAAAGTAAAACTCATATGTCTAATATGTCTAAAATATACTACTGTTATCATTCCTTTTTAAATGACATTGGGACCAAAAGTTGAGCCTATTCCGGTACAAAACTTTTGTCTGAAACGATAAACATTCACGTTCTAAAAAACGATAAACATTCACCAAACCCGTCTGAAATGATAAACATTCACAAACAGAGGTCATACTTATGCAACTTCAGTTCATGGTTATAGAAAAATAATTTGAATTAATTTACATGAACTCTGTAAATGGAGAATGCTGGACCTTGACATTAGAATGAGCAATAATATGATTCTGGATGTCTGACATCAAAATATATCCTTCAAAAAACCTTCCTGTGTGAAATTCAACCTTCACAGCAGTGCAGTTTGCATAATTTGAAATTCCATGAGTGGTCTACAGGACAAGGAACAATTATGGTAGTAATCAAACTCTAAAAAAGTTCCTAAATTCCATCATTGATTGATATAGATCAACACAATTATGCCTTGTACTATGCATACTGTATAGCACGGAGGTGGCATCCGTGAGCCTTCATTCTTTTGATACTGTATACTCCAGTTATGGCCACGAACACAAGCCTTCCCTTTTTCCCTTCATGATTAAGTCCATACTTAATCACATATTAACAATTTGGTGGCCCCAAATTTTTAGTGGCCCTGTTCCGCGCTCACCTCCCCCCCCCCCCCCCCCCCATCAACGGCCCTGCTGTGTCCACTAGAGCACGGACTGAAAGAACCCAATGGCTCGTTTGGATTTGGGAAACATATCCGGAGAGTTGTTGCTCTGTTTTAGAGCTCTTGACACACATAGTGTAACACCCTAAAATTTTAATTATTGTTTTAGTAAAATTTTGCTTAGCAACAAATGCTTGTTTAAGGATTTTTAAGGTTTTATTTAATTTTTATAGGCATTTAATTATTTTTCTTAATTAAATAAATGAACCATAGGAGTTTATTGTTGCATTCATGCTGGAGCACAATTTTTGTTTGGTTGCATTCAAACCTGTGTTTGAATTCATTTGCTTGAATTCCTTTGAAAATTTGCAAAGTTTCTTTTTCCTCCCCCGCTCTTCCTTTTAGCTTCGGCCCGATCCAGCCTTTGCAGCCCAGCTTCACGCTTAGCCCAACCAGCTAAACCCCGGTGGCCCAGCTCGTTTTTTCCTCCCGCGGCCCAGCTCTCTCCCCGCTCGGTCGCGCAGCCCACCTTGCGGCCCAAGACGGCCCAGTACCAATCCTCCAGCGCAGCCCGCTTGTGCCTCCTTCTTCCCCCGCGTCCCGCTGCCATGTGGGGCCGCGTTGTCATCACCCACCTCAGGCCGCGCCCGAGCCGACCCGACCGCGCCGCCCCGTGCCGGCCGCGCACCCGCGCCGTGCTCCTCCCTTGGGCCCGCGCGCCGGGGTTTTCCTCTCGCCTATAAAGGCCGCCGCCGCGTGCGCCGCGTCGTTTTTTTTTCCTAAACCCTAGCTAACTGCAAGCACCAGCGCCGCCGCCGCTTCACAACCCTAGGCCGCCGCCGCCGCTGTCGGTTCCCCTCGGCCGCCGTCCCTCCTTCGTCGTGGAGCAGTGCAGAGCTTCGCGTGGAGGTGAGGAAGCCGCTTGAGGGACTTGTGGATGCCCCCGTGCCGTCTGCCGCCGGCACAAGCTCGCCGGAGCACGCCTTCGCACCGTCGGCCGCCCCTTTGCGATGTGTGTCACCGTCGTCGCCTGCCCGTCCCGTTAGGCACCTCGGTTGGGTTCGCCGCGTCGAGCTCCTCGTCTGGGGACAAATCCCGTGCCAAACCACGCCCGGGGAGCTTGGGATCGACTGCGCGCCGGCGAGGCCGCCGTCGAGCGCCGCGGCCTTCTTCGCCGGAGCCACCGCGGCCGTCGATCCCCGATCCCGCGGTCCGGATCAATCCTAGCCGCGGGGTCAATCGGCAACATACCGGTCAAACCTTCTGTGCGCTGCGCTTTTGCTTTTAAGCCCCTCGGTTTTTCAATTTCAAAAGTATACCCTTCCACCATAGAGGAGCCCTTACAAATAGGTCCAGATCTTTACGGTTTTAACCCTAGCTTTTCTAGGATTTGTGTCCGCAGTCCAGCCCTTGAAGTTTTGTGCTATAGACCCTGTGTTTATAAGCATAATTCTGTTTTAGCCCCTGAGTTTTTGCGGTTAGGCCCCCGTAAGCCCGCTTTTCCCGCAGCTTAAGCCCTATACCTTGTTTACCTCATATCTTTTGTGTTTTAGCTCCGTTTTTAGCGTTCTTTGTATCCATTTGTTCGTCTCGACGAGTAGATCGGTTTAGTGAAGCTTTTGTTCCCGTTTGAAGTGATTGGTGAATTGTTTTCTTATTTTATTGTTTTGTCTCTTGCATGTGAATGTGTGATGCGTAGAGAACGAGCCGTCCGAAGATTTTTCTCGTGGTGAAGACTTGAAGACTCGAGCAAATCCGGATCTTGTGAGAGGCAAGTGTCCTTGGTCATACCCGTTTTATCCTATATGAACATGCATTTAATCACTGTATTTACTTTCTTGCTTGCATTAATTTTGACGGGATCCTATTAAGGACTATGCCTAGATTCTTTTGACCGTGCCTTGTAACTGGGTTGCTTAATTAATATTGATGGTAGATGTTGCTTAGTTGCTCAACTGGGTTGGTAATAAACAACATGATATCCGTTTATGCTCTATGTTCTTTGATGGTAATTTAATTGCAAGACCATATGCTTAATTGGAACATGGAGAACCACCCAGGACAACAGTACAACCACAAGGCTATATGGCTCTGGCTTGGCTGATTAATTAGAGACCTTGGTGTTGTGGTGATCTTACCCGAACGGGACAAATGGGGAGGCGTTGACGGAGTATAGACTGCTCTAGCGGGGAGTTGGGCTTTGCTAAGACACGGTACCCGCTAGGGAGCTTTATGCCCCGCTTCGTCCCGAAACCTAGTGGGTTGCCGCACATTAGGGAATCTTTGTAAAGGCCTCGTAGCGTCCCTATGCAATCACACCTCGGCGAGGTGGTATGATGCCCGATCGGCATCGCGTGGTTGGGTCTAAAGCTCTTCGGAGTTTTTACGCGACTTGTGGGTAAAGATGTACAACCTCCGCGAGTGTTTAAAACTAATCGATTAGCCGTGCTCACGGTCAAGAGCGGCTCGGACCCTCACATGATTAATCTATCGGAAGATGAATTTAATTTATTCTTTACTTTATGATTCATGGTTATGATGTTACACATTAATTGTGGGATGGTATACACTTACATTTGCTAGTAAGTAAGTTGCTTAATAAAATTTGCTCAACTAAAATGCTAACCTGCTTAAACCCCCTTGGCCATCCACATATACGACCTTGCATGTTTATTATGATATTTCCTCTCTTGCTGAGTACGACATGTGCTCACGCTTGTTTATTTATTGCATCTACACAACCCGGATCGCTGCTCAGACTTGAAGATTGATGTTGAGTACTAGGCGTGCGTGCCACCAGTCAGCTGCCTGTGGAGTTCCTTTCTGAAGATCCGCTGCTAGTTGCTCGCTCTGATGATACGATGTTGAGACTCTCGGTCATGTAATGGTTTTAATACTCTCTTTTACGCTTTGGCACTGTATCTGATATTCACTGAGTCATTACGTGTGTGTAACTTGATCCTGGCGCACATGTAATTTATGCATTCGAGTTTGCCTTCAAATTCGGGTGTGACAAAGTGGTATCAGAGCCGTGTTGACTGTAGGACGTTAGCCTAGTTGGAAAATGGTCGAATTTAAGGATTATAATACCATAGAAGCCATTCCTACTTCATGCTATGCTTTAATTCTATTTTAATACACTTATCCTTGCTTTTAACCTCATCCTTGAAAATCTACTTATTCTCTACCTCATCTTGATCAATCTTTTCACTCTAAACTTCCTTGATCTTGCCTTAAGGAACCTTTAGCATCTGCGGTACTCCTCTCCAATCTTTCATTATCCTACCCTACACGTGTCCCTGATCGTTCCCAGTAATCAAGTGACCCCATCCTGTTCATCTCAATGATCTTCTCCAATAGGATGTAGGAGCTTTAAGATCTATCTTAGTAAAATCGATAGATGCGACGTCTTAACGTGTGCTTAGTTTAGAGGTGTGTTTGAATGTTTGATTTTGTGACAAATGCTTGGTTTGGATCTTTGATTGAGTGCGGTGTGTTGTGGAGTGATGACCACAATGACATCGAGTTTAGTAGCTAGTTTGTTAGTGGGGGTGTAATCCTTTCCCAATCCTTGCAACCTTGAGTAATATTTGCTTAATCTATCCTTCCCTTATCCAACTTTCTTTTTCTCTCCAACAAATCTTGTGGATACAAAATCTGTTCACGCAGCTCTATGACATAGCAGTAATGTTTTGGTTATATCTCAAGCTACAGAATTCCAAACGACATGAAACCAGTTGGGTTAGTTCACAAATTTCATACATGATTTTCTACCAAAAATTCAGCACCATCCCATATATATTCTGGGAGTTATGAACGAAACATTGGAGCTACCAGAATCTGGAAACTCTGCTGAACCAGTCGACTTGTTTATTTTGTATCTGAACTTCTAGATCTCCGATTGAGTTGATTCCAGTTGGACTAGTTTCATAATTTCATACCCCCTGTTCTGGAGAAATTTCATAATTTATGGATATCAATAATGATAGTTGCACTTGATTTATTGGGGCAAGCATAATCTGTCTTAATCTGGAAGTTCGTGTTGCTTCATCTTTCGGAGTTATCTCTTTACTCTAGTATTTAAATCTCATGATCCTAACCCTTAGATGGTGAACACCAGGTTTGGATCCACATCAGAGGACGAGTGGCCGTTTTAGTATCACTCAACAGCAAAGTCAAATGGATCCGGCGATGCAGCAGTTTCTGGCTGCACAGATGCAGCTTCTCCAGGGACATGTCCACCAACATGACAAGCATGCGAGGCTCGGATAAATCGAACCAGCCCCATAAGGACAAGCACCAGCAGTTCATGAGCCATTGCCCGCCGGTGTTTTCTCATGCGGTTGATCCATTGGAGGCCGACGATTGGCGAAGACAAGTGGAGAAGATGCTCACCATCGCACGGTGCGACGATAGAGAGAAGGTCTTGTATGCTTCGGGTCGACTTCAGGGGACAGCGTCAGCTTGGTGGGATGCCTACGTTGCCGCTCATGCCACCCCTGCTGCTATCACTTGGCGGGGAGTTCACCACCAGCTTCAAGAGCTATCATATACCTGCCAGCCTTATGAAGTTAAAGAAGAAGGAGTTCCTGGCACTCAAGCAAGGAGAGATGTCCCGTGATAGAGTACGGGGACAAGTTCGTTGAGTTGTCTCGTTATGCTCCTGAGGAGGTTGTTGATGATGTGAAGAAACAAGAGTTGTTCTTGGAGGGATTAGCCGAACCACTCCGGTACCAGCTCATATCCCACACCTTCCCATCCTTCCAGATGTTGATAGACAAGGCCATTGGTTTAGAGTATGTTCGCAAGGAGTTGGAAGACTTAAAGAGGAAAGCCACTACCCCTGGACAGTCTGGAAGTAGCACTCGCCCTCGCTTTAATCCACCTCAAGAGACTCCCTTTCAGTTCGAAGGCCCTATTGAGGACTTTGGTCAACAGCAGTTTCAGTGTCCAGTCCGGCGAGACTTCACGACCCCGTCCTCTACGGAGTCGTCGGATGGCGCCACCGTCACCCCCGATGAAGACTAGCAACCCCGGAGGTACCGCCTTTGCTTAAGGTGTGGAAAGGTTGGGCATTATGTAAATGCCTGCCCTAAGAGGAATGCCCCCAACACTCCAGCACAGAGTCATCATAGCCAGCAGATGAGGAACGAGAGCCAGATTTCGAAGGGTAGCAAGGGAAAACAGAATTTTGCACGTGGTAGAGTCAACCACGTGAGTGCAGAGACTGCTCAAGAGAACCCCCGAGTAGTGTTCGGCATGTGTCTTGTCAACTCCGCCCTCGCTTCAGTTGTGTTTGATGCTGGAGCAACTCATTCTTTCATTACCTCTCACTGCGCAGCTAGACTTAACATCCCCATGAGCACCATGCCCCGTCCCATGCTAGTAAGTTCGGCAAGAGGAGACATGAAGGCAATATACAGATGTAACAGGGTTAATCTTCAGATTTTGGGGAAGGATTTTCAAGCAGACCCCATAGTATTGGATTCTATTGGCATTGATGTGGTACTTGGAATGGGATGGTTGGGTAAGTTTAAAGGAGAAATCCAGTATGCCACGAAGTCAGTTCTCCTCACCAGTTTAGACGGCGAACAGATTGAATTTGCAGCTGCGCAACCATCAGTAGAAGGGTGTTCAGTAAACCAGATGAATGGTGAATCTTTGGAGGACATTAAGGTGGTGTGCGATTACCCAGATGTGTTCCCAGATGAGCTGCCAGGTATGCCGCCTGATCGAGAAGTTGAGTTTGTTATCGATCTTTTACACGGTATCGCTCCTATCTCCAAGCGCCCCTACGGAATGTCTAGTGATCAATTACTTGAGCTTAAGAAGCAGATTAAGGAGCTATTGGAGAAGGGATTCATTCGTCCTAGTTCATCACCTTGGGGAGCACCGGTTATCTTTGTGGAGAAGAAGGATGGTACTCAGCGGATGTGCGTGGATTACCGATCGCTTAACGATGTTACTATCAAGAATAAGTATCCATTGCCCCGCATTGACGATTTGTTTGATCAGATGAGAGGTGCTAAGGTGTTCTCAAAGATTGATTTACGTTCTGGGTATCATCAGATGAAGATCAGATTATCCGATATTCCTAAGACTGCGTTCACTACTAGGTATGGACTCTATGAGTACACGAGTTATGTCTTTTGGATTAACCAATGCACCTGCCTACTTCATGTATCTGATGAACAAAGTTTTTATGGAGTATCTGGATAAGTTTGTTGTGGTGTTCATTGATGACATCTTGATTTACTCCAAGAATGAGAAGGAGCATGAAGAACATCTGAGGCTTGTGTTGCAAAAGCTGAGAGAGCATCAGTTGTATGCCAAGTTTAGCAAGTGTGATTTTTGGTTGAAGGAAGTCTCTTTCCTTGGGCATATCATCACAGATGGTGGTATTTCGGTGGATCCGGCAAAGGTCGGTGACGTATTGAAATGGGAGCCGCCACGGACGTCAAGGAGATTAGGAGTTTCCTTGGCCTTGCGGTATTATCGTCGGTTCATTGAAGGGTTCTCTAAAGTAGCAAAGCCCCTTACATCACTACTAGAGAAGGATAAAGAGTTCAAGTGGACGATGCTGTCAGCCGATTTTGAGGAATTGAAGAAGAGGTTGACTTCGGCTCAATTCTAGTGATGCCGGACTTGCAAAAGAGTTTTGATATCTCTTGCGATGCGTCCCGACAAGGTTTAGGTTGTGTTCTCATGCGGGAAGGACATGTTATAGCCTATGCATCTCGACGAGTTGAGGAAACATGAGCTGAATTATCCTACCCATGATGCGGAGTTAGCGGCGGTGGTTCACGCGTTGAAGATTTGGAGACACTACGTTATGGGAACCAAGTGCCGTATTTATACGGATCATAAGAGTTTAAAGTATATCTTCACTCGAAAAGATTTGAATATGAGACAACGTCGCTGGCTAGAGCTGATCAAGGATTATGATCTGGAGATACACTATCATCCTGGGAAGGCAAACTTGGTGGCAGATGCTTTGAGTCGGAAGGGACACGCCAACATGGCTTTGACATTCCGGTTGCCTGAAGAGCTGATGAAGGAGTTCGAGAAACTCAATCTGGGGATGGTTGCTCAAACCGAAGGAGTTACCCTGGAGGTAGAGTCTGTCTTGGAGCAGGAGATACGCAAAGGACAACTGGAAGATATAGAGATAAAAGAAATCAGAGAGACTATGGAAAAGGGTAAAGCCACAGATTTCACAGAGGATGATCAGGGAACTATATGGTTTAGGAACAGGATTTGTGTGCCTGATGTGGGAGATCTCCGAAAGACCATCTTAAGAGAGGCTCATGATTCATCTTATTCCATTCACCCGGGAAGCACCAAGATGTATCAAGATCTCAAACAAAGGTATTGGTGGTATGGAATGAAGAGGGATGTAGCCGCCCATGTGGCCTTGTGCGACACCTGTCATAGGGTTAAAGCTGAGCATCAAAAGCCAGCGGGATTGCTTCAGCCGTTGAAGGTGCCTGAGTGGAAGTGGGAAGAGATTGGTATGGATTTCATTGTTGGGTTGCCCCGCACTCGTGATGGGTATGATTCAATATGGGTTATAGTGGATCGTTTAACGAAGGTTGCTCACTTCATACCAGTGCGAACCACCTATACAGGGGCAAAGCTAGCTGAGTTGTACATGTCCAGGATCGTGTGCTTGCATGGTGTACCTAAGAAGATAGTGTCCGACAGGGGTACTCAGTTCACATCTCGTTTCTGGGAAAAGCTTCATGAATCCTTGGATACGAAGTTAACTTTCAGCTCAGCCTATCACCCACAGACAGATGGACAGACTGAGAGGACTAACCAGATTCTGGAGGACATGTTGAGAGCTTGTGCTCTTAAGCATGGAGGTAGCTGGGATAAGAGTTTGCCCTACGCTGAGTTTTCTTACAACAACGGCTACCGAGCTAGCCTCAAGATGGCACCCTTCGAGGCATTGTATGGGAGAAAGTGTAGAACACCTTTGTATTGGAGCCAAACGGGCGAGAGTCGGTTGTTTGGAGCCGATATCATTAGGGAAGCGAAAAGACAAGTTCGGATCATAAGAGAAAACTTGAGGGCTGCTCAATCAAGGCGAGAAAAGTTATGCGGATGGAAAGAGGAGAGATGTGGTTCTCCAAGAAGGTGACTATGCGTACCTAAAAGTGTCACCGATCGAGGTTTGCGCGGGTTTAAAGTGAAGGGAAAGTTGTCACCTCGCTTTATCGGGCCTTTCAAGATCTTAGAAAGAGTGGGAGAAGTAGCGTACGGATTGGAGTTACCAAATCAGCTCTCGGATGTGCATGACGTGTTCCATATCTCTCAATTGAAAAAGGGTCTCCAACCTCATGATAAAGAGCCACTACCTATGGATGGTTTGACCGTCAAGGAGGATCTCACTTACACCGAACGTCCCATCGGGATTTTGGAAACTTTAGCACGTGTCACAAGGAATCGGGTGATCGGGATGTGCAAGGTGCGGTGGAGTAATCATGCAGAGGATGAGGCAACCTGGGAAAGAGAGGATGAGCTGAAGGAAGACTACCCAGATCTTTTTGTTGATCCTTCCGAATCTCGAGGACGAGATTCATCTTAAGGGGGTAGGATTTGTAACACCCTAAAATTTTAATTATTGTTCAATAAAATTTTGCTTAGCAAACAATGCTTGTTTAAGGATTTTTAAGGTTTTATTTAATTTCTATAGGCATTTAATTATTTCTCTTAATTAAATCAATGAACCATAGGAGTTTATTGTTGCATTCATGCTTTGGAGCACAATTTTTGATTGGTTGAATTCAAACTCGTGTTTGAATTCATTTGCTTGAATTCCTTTGAAAATTTGCAAAGTTTCTTTTTCCTCCCCCGGCTCTTCCTTTTAGCTTCGGCCCGATCCGGCCTTTGCGGCCCGACTTCACGCTTAGCCCAACCGGCTAAACCCCGGTGGCCCGGCTCGTTTTTTTTTCCTCCCGCGGCCCGGCTCTCCTCGCTCGGTCGCGCGGCCCCACCTTGCGGCCCAAGACGGCCCCGGTACCAATCCTCCGGCGCGGCCCGCTTGTGCCTCCTTCTTCCCCCGCGTCCCGCCGCCATGTGGGGCCGTGTTGTCATCACCCACCTCGGCCGCGCGCCGAGCCGACCCGACCGCGCCGCCCCGTGCCGGCCGCGCACCCGCGCCTTGCTCCTCCCTTGGGCCCGCGCGCCAGGGTTTTCCTCTGCCTATAAAGGCCGCCGCCGCGTGCGCCGCGTCGTTTTTTTTTCCTAAACCCTAGCTAACTGCAAGCACCAGCGCCGCCGCCGCTTCACAACCCTAGGCCGCCGCCGCCGCTGTCGGTTCCCCTCGGCCGCCGTCCCTCCTTCGTCGTGGAGCAGTGCAGAGCTTCGCGTGGAGGTGAGGAAGCCGCTTGAGGGACTTGTGGATGCCCCCCGTGCCGTGCGCCGCCGCACAAGCTCGCCGGAGCACGCCTTCGCACCGTCGGCCGCCCCTTTGCGATGTGTGTCACCGTCGTCGCCCCGCCCGTCCCGTTAGGCACCTCGGTTGGGTTCGCCGCGTCGAGCTCCTCGTCCGGGGACAAATCCCGTGCCAAACCACGCCCGGGAGCTTGGGATCGACTGCCGCGCCGCGAGGCCGCCGTCGAGCGCCGCAGGCCTTCTTCGCCGGAGCCACCGCGGCCCGTCGATCCCGATCCCGCGGTCCCGGATCAATCCTAGCCGCGGGGTCAATCGGCAACATACCGGTCAAACCTTCTGTGCGCTGCGCTTTTGCTTTTAAGCCCCTCGGTTTTTCAATTTCAAAAGTATACCCTTCCACCATAGAGGAGCCCTTACAAATAGGTCCAGATCTTTACGGTTTTAACCCTAGCTTTTCTAGGATTTGTGTCCGCAGTCCAGCCCTTGAAGTTTTGTGCTATAGACCCTGTGTTTATAAGCATAATTCTGTTTTAGCCCCTGAGTTTTTGCAGTTAGGCCCCTGTAAGCCCAGTTTTCCCGCAGTTAAGCCCTATACCTTGTTTACCTCATATCTTTTGTGTTTTAGCTCCGTTTTTAGCGTTCTTTATATCCATTTGTTCGTCTCGACGAGTAGATCAGTTTAGTGAAGCTTTTGTTCCTGTTTGAAGTGATTGGTGAATTGTTTTCTTATTTTATTGTTTTGTCTCTTGCATGTGAATGTGTGATGCGTAGAGAACGAGCCGTCCGAAGATTTTTCTGTGGTGAAGACTTGAAGACTCTGAGCAAATCCGGATCTTGTGAGAGGCAAGTGTCCTTGGTCATACCCGTTTTATCCTATATGAACATGCATTTAATCACTGTATTTACTTTCTTGCTTGCATTAATTTTGACGGGATCCTATTAAGGACTATGCCTAGATTCTTTTGACCGTGCCTTGTAACTGGGTTGCTTAATTAATATTGATGGTAGATGTTGCTTAGTTGCTCAACTGGGTTGGTAATAAACAACATGATATCCGTTTATGCTCTATGTTCTTTGATGGTAATTTAATTGCAAGACCATATGCTTAATTGGAACATGGAGAACCACCCAGGACAACAAGACAACCACAAGGCTATATGGCTCGGCTTGGCTGATTAATTAGAGACCTTGGTGTTGTGGTGATCTTACCCGAAAGGGACAAATGGGGAGGCGTTGACGGAGTATAGACCTGCTCTAGCGGGGAGTTGGGCTTTGCTAAGACACGGTACCCGCTAGGGAGCTTTATGCCCCGCTTCGTCCTGAAACCTAGTGGGTTGCTGCACATTAGGGAATCTTTGTAAAGGCCTCGTAGCGTCCCTATGCAATCACACCTCGGCGGTGTGGTATGATGCACCGATCGGCATCGCGTGGTTGGGTCTAAAGCTCTTCGGAGTTTTTACGCGACTTGTGGGTAAAGATGTACAACCTCTGCAGAGTGTTTAAAACTAATCGATTAGCCGTGCTCACGGTCAAGAGCGGCCTGGACCCTCACATGATTAATCTATCGGAAGATGAATTTAATTTATTCTTTACTTTATGATTCATGGTTATGATGTTACACATTAATTGTGGGATGGTATACACTTACATTTGCTAGTAAGTAAGTTGCTTAATAAAATTTGATCAACTAAAATGCTAACCTGCTTAAACCCCCTTGGCCATCCACATATACAAACCTTGCATGTTTATTATGATATTTCCTCTCTTGCTTGAGTACGACATGTGCTCACGCTTGTTTATTTATTGCATCTACACAACCCGGATCGTCGCTCGGACTTGAAGATTGATGTTGAGTACTAGGCGTGCGTGCCACCGTCACCGCTCGTGGAGTTCCTTTACGAAGATCCGCCGCTAGTTGCTCGCTCGATGATACGATGTTGAGACTCTCGGTCATGTAATGGTTTTAATACTCTCTTTTACGCTTTGGCACCGTATCCGATATTCACCGAGTCATTACGTGTGTGTAACTTGATCCCGGCGCACATGTAATTTATGCATTCGAGTTTGCCTTCAAATTCGGGTGTGACACATAGTATTTGAAGATTACTTGGTGATTAATGTAGATGCTTTTGTTAAGTGCTTAGCCTAGTTTTTTTAGCGACAAAGTGCTTAGTCTATTTAGACCATGTACACAACCAAAATTTTAGATTTCTCCTAGTGAAGTGGAATTCTTCTAGTGTTTTAGCATTCAAAATTTAATATAAACTTTCCCTACTAAATGTCTCCTAGTTATATTCCCATGTGTTATGACAAGTGGCAGTGTTTTATTACTAACTAAAAACACTTGGAGAACTCCACCATTTTGGTAGTGATAAAAGCGCTTGATGTAAGTTTAGGCCTAGTGTTAGTGAGGTTTGCTTCCTCTTGCTTACTTGGTGTTACGCTTGTTAGATGATAGGCAATGTTTTGGTATATTTTAATTCCATAATTTAATAGACATTTCAATGTTACGGTGAGTGAAACAATCTATGTGCATGTGTGTATGTTTAAACAACAATTAAACATAAAAATATCCATGATTATACAATTAATAAACATGAACATTGGTTTGAGAGAGTACCCTGTGGAAGATTAGGTGACAGCGTCACCCGATTTTCTGTTATCACCCATTGTGAGTGACCTCAATCGGTGTAGTCGTACACAGTCGATGCAGGCAGATGATCACAGTGCAGACCTGCTGTAGATGAAGTAGTCGTTCACTCGTAGTCGACATAGAGGAAGTAGTCGTACGGGAGCGAGCAGTCGCATGAAGACGCTCCCCAAAAACCTTATCGCCCGCCTATCCCGAGCAGGATCTCAGCAGCAAGGTGAGGTTACGAAGGCTCTGCTCTCGCCTGTACCGTGCGCGCGGTGCAAGCGATGGGAATGCGAAAGGAAGCAGCAAACAGAGGGAGAGAGGGAAAGGTCTCCTGAACAGGAGTAACTAATGTGCATTGGCCCCCTGAGCAGGAGGAGGAGGGAGACTTATATAGGCGAGCAGGCGTGGGAGAATGAACCTGGACGTCATGGTTAATGCTCATGGTTAATGCGCCTCATGCAGTAACGGTCACGGTTTAAGGCGCTGTTGTTAAGGTCTAGTAATTGTCGCGGTTTAAAGTGCCATCATTCCTCTCCAACAGCTAACAGCAAAAGATGCTCCCGCCCCGCAACACATCACATCCATTCGTCCGTCCATCCGTCTGACCAACCGACCGCACCACACAACCTACTCGTCTCATCTCAACTAGACTCGACACGACACGAGCAGACGCTGCTGCAAAAGCACTCAGCTGAGTCACTGAAGCACTCGACTGAGTAGCAGAAGCACTCAGCAGAGTAACAAAAGCACTCGACGCAGCTGCAGAAGCACTCAACACGACCGTATCTCTCTCTTTTCCCTAGCATTAAACGAATGGGCTTTAATTCTTTCATTATTATCATAAATGGCTCTAGGCCCATTTATTCTAACAATCCCCACCAAGAATTTTAAGCCACATTGGAAATGCTCTCATCTTCCCTATTGTTTTCGATATACCAGTACTACGATGGAGACTGTTAAGTTGAACATCCACCAGGAACTCAAGTTACACTTATTTGCAACTGAAGAATGGACTATGCCTTGAATTGACAGTTTTGTGCATCTAAGCTTGGCTAGAGCCCTTTACTGATACTTGGCTGCACATAGCATCCCCGCGGGTTGGAGCTTATGGGTCACACTCCGTGCCTCTTCATGAGTTTTCTAGAGATCACTCAATTCTCATAGACTATGACCAGTAGTCGATACTCATATCGATGTGTTCCTTCAAGACATACTGTAGGACTATGTCTTTGCTTCGAAGAAACAACTTCCATGTTTCATGAAAGCCACTTGGACCACATTAAGGTATAAATACCAGCCTGCCATACAGGTTTGAAGAGAAATGCATCTTTTCCATGAACTGAGCCTTCTCAAAGGTTCTCTTCTCTCAGTCAAACCATAACTTGTTTCACCATCTTAATTCACAGGATCTACGATCACATAAGACAGGTTACCACTATGGAAAAACTCACGTGGGTCTCAAGCCCAGTTCCATAGATGCATGATCTATCACAATACGTGATAAACCCTTTGTAAATTGATCTGCTGGGTTCTTAGACGTATGGATGCAATCCAAAGCTATGACACCGGTGTTTCTCAATTTTCTGACAGATTTGAGGACCATGTGTGGTTCGAGGACCGGTGGATGGTCGCTTCCTTGTGTGATGAGTGATTGACAACGTTGTGTGTACTGATTCTTGGCTAAGTATTGCAGGTGCGGGTTGCGGCTTGACCGGTGTTGGTGCGGGTGAAGAACAAGCATGAAAGGTCGTCGGCGGTGAGGCCTCCGGTGTGGAGAAGACAAGTAGGCTTCGTTCGAGGGACCCGGTGGCCGGCGGGGTCAAGTGCGGGCCGCATGGTGGCATGAACAACAAGATGAAGTCGTGGACGATTTCTTGGTTGAGCCTCAAAACCAAGGTCGAGCCGGAACTACGCGGGAGCCGAGTCATGAGTGGAGATTGGCGGAGGCTACACCGAGTTCGCGGGGTTTCCGATGGTTCACCGTAAAACCACCGGGTTCCTTGGTTGATCCACAAAGCCAAGACCGAAGAACCGAAGACAATGCTGCAGCGAGCCGGACCGGTCCGACCGGTGGGTCTGACCGGTCTGACCGGTGGGTACCGGTCTGACCGGTGAGGAGCATCGGTCTGACCGGTGTGCAACGACACGATCCGGAATCTTCGAAGCGGAGGACACGCGTCGGGATCGCAAGGCTTGCGTCGAGGCTAAGCAGGTTGCGGTCGCCGGGCATCCGTCCGATGGAGAAAGCTTCAAGTCTTCCAAAACCGCCCTTGAGGGGCTTGTATCCGTAGTTGTTAGAGAATGGTATTTTAGACTTTCGGTTGCCTCCATATAACCCAAGAGGTGAGAGGATGGCAGCCAACTCTTGGAACCCTAGTTCATTTGCTTTTCTATTTTCCCTTCCTATTTTCTTAGGATTTCCATAGGACTAGCTTGAGAGCTTCATGGTGAGATGTTGTTGAGAGGGTTGGATGACCAGGCGGCAAGCTAGACCTTGTATGAACCTTTGTGGCATGTATAGATGATTCGGCGTGGTTCCTTAAGGCCTTGTTGTGTTGTTCCCGGTTCTTCTTGGTGGTGATTTTCGGAGCCCTTTCTTGGTGTTTTTCTTGGGTTGTTTTCGGGACCTTTCTCTTGGGGATTTGATGGGGGAAATTTGTGGGAACCCTTCATGGTTCTTTGGGCTGTGATTCCCCTCCCAAATCTGTGAGTAAAGGGGCTCGATTTGGGGTTTTCCGAGTTCTAGGGTTTGAGGTGTTCTTGGCGGGATTTCTTCGATTCCTCCTTTTTGGACGAGCTTTGGTGGGATTAAACTTGGCTATGGACTCCTCATGAGGTGTTCCTATTATCCCCAAAGGCTTGTTCAAGTCCGTGGAACGATTCGGGAGATCGAGATTTTGATTTGGGGGAGTTGACCCGCGGGTGCTGTTCATCCCGAGCTGCCCAGGCTACACCGGTCTGACCGGTGCTCTTGACCGGTCTGACCGGTGCAACCCTCGGTGGGTTTTTGCTCGGGTGAACGTCTGGGTGTGTTCGCTGTTGTCTTGTGTTGCAGCTGTTTCGAGTTTGGGTCAGTTTGGAGGTCGGTAGGTCTGTTTGGTGATTTGGGGGCTTTCAGGCTTGGACCAGTCTGACCGGTGTGTTACACCAGCCTGACCGGTGTGAAGCCATTTAGTGGAGTTGCAACTCTCACCAGCAGGGACCGGTCTGACCGGTGGTGCTCACCGGTCTGACCAGTGTTGGTCTGTAGACTCGAGGTTTGGTGTTCCGCTGCGTTCTCGGGTCGCAAGGTTGTGTTGGTTCCTAGGTCCAGTGGCACTCCAGTGGCTACGTGGGCTTGGCCAATTTGGGTAGTGAGTCGGAGACGTGTGTTGGAAGCCGTGTTCATCTTGTTGGAGTTTCCATCTCCTTCGAGAAGAATTTTTATCGGCTCCCATTCACTCCCCCCTCTCTGGTTCGCCGTTTCGGTCCTTCAAGATTTCAACCGCCTCTTAACATGCCTGGATGACTTCATGTTATCCTTTGAACTGTTCACCTTGACAATCACTGTTTGATTATCACAGTTCATTAGGATTGTCGGTATCGGTTTTTCAACTATCGGCAAGTCCATTAGGAGTTCACGAAGCCACTCAGCCTCTACAGTGGTAGTGTCCAGTGCTGCGAGTTCTGCTTTCATTGTTGACCTGGTTAAAATGACCAGGAAACAGCGCCACCTCCAAGTGTGAACACATATCCACTTGTGGCTTTTAACTCATCAGCATCAGAGATCCAGTTTGCATCACTATAACCCTCCAAGACTTTGGGATCTCCGGAATAGTGAATGCCATAGTTCATAGTGCCCACTAGGTAGCGCATTACCCGCTCGAGAGCACGCCGGTGTTCCCTTTGCCGGATTTGAAACAAATCGGCTCGGTTTACTAACCGCATATGCAATGTCGGGTCTCGTGGCGCTAGCCGTGTACATTAATGAACCAATGATGCGGGAGTACCTCGGGCTGATCCACCATTATTCTCGGGTTCTTCCTCGGAACCAAGCCGGCATCATAAGGAGTTGGTGCGGTTGTAGAATTGTCTTTGTAGCCAAACCGACTTAGTATTTTCTCAACATAGTGAGTCCGTGACGAGTCACCCCACCATTTTCTCCCTTTATCAGCTTTATGTTAAGAATAACATCAGCTTCTCCCAAATCTTTCATCTCAAACTTTTGAGAAAGAAAGTCTTTGACCTCCTTGATCAATTCAAGGCTCGTGCTAAAGATAAGTATGTCATCTACATACAGACACAAAATCACTCCTTCGCCCCCACCATAGCTATAGTACACACATTTGTCAGCTTCGTTTGTAACAAAGCCAACTGATGTCAAAGTTCTATTGAACTTATCATGCCATTGCTTAGGTGCTTGCTTGAGGCCATAGAGAGACTTCAATAACTTACACACCATTCCTTCTTGACCCTTTACTACAAACCCTTCCGGCTGATCCATATAGATCTCATCTTCCAAATCTCCATTTAGGAAAGCTGTCTTAACATCCATCTGATGAACGAGAAGACCATGAGAGGCTGCTAGGGAAAGTAGTACTCCTATGGTAGTCAATCGAGCGACTGGTGAGTAAGTATCAAAGAAGTCTTCTCCTTCCTTTTGGGTGTAACCCTTGGCCACAAGTCTAGCCTTGTACTTATCAATAGTACCATCCGGCCTAAGCTTCTTTTTGAGCACCCATTTACATCCCACAGGTTTGCACCCGTAAGGACGTTCAACAACCTCCCAAGTGCCATTTGACATAATAGAGTCCATCTCACTCCTCACCGCTTCCTTCCAATAGTCAGCATCAGGTGAAGAGTATGCCTCTGCAATGGTCTTAGGAGTGTCATCCACAAGGTATATGATGAAATCATCTCCAAAGGATTTCTCTGTCCTTTGTCTCTTGCTCCTCCTAGGAGCCTCATCATTGTCCTCCTCAGGATGCTCAATAAATGTAGGCTCATTGAGTTCCATCGACTTGGTGGAGTCATCCTTCTCGACAGACTCTTGCCTAGATGAACTTGTTTCATCTCTCATTGGAAAAATATTCTCAAAGAATGTAGCGTCTCTGGACTCCATAATTGTGCTGACAAACAAGTCATGCACTCCAGATTTTACTACCAAGAACCTATGTCCGACACTATGAAAAGCATACCCCAGAAAAACACAGTTCACCATCTTTGGTCCAAGTTTACGTTTCTTGTTGATTGGCACACTAACTTTGGCCAAGCAACCCCAAGTGCGTAAATATGAAAGAGTTGGCCTCTTCTTCTCACATTCCTCGAATGTGTTACTTCCTTATTCTTCATAAGCACACAGTTCAGGACATGACAAGCTGTCAGTATCGCCTCACCCCACCATTCCTTAGATAGTCTCGCGGTTTCTAACATGGCATTCACCAAGTCAGTCAGTATGCGGTTCTTTCTTTTGGCAATCCCATTGGATTGGGGTGAATAAGGCGGTGTCCTTTCATGAACAATACCGTGTTCCTCACAGAATATATCAAAAGTATTAGAGAAATATTCGCCACCTCGATCCGACCTTAGGTGTTTGATCTTTCTCTCAAGTTGATTTTCTAGTTCAGCTTTATAGATCTTAAAGTAATTAACACTTCATCTTTTGATTTTAACAAGTAGATGTAACAAAATCTAGTACTATCGTCTATCAAAGTCATGAAATATCTTTTACCACCCTTTGTCAACACACCGTTCATTTCGCTCAGATCAGAATGAACTAATTCTAGAGGTGCCAAGTTTCTCGCCTCAGCAGTCTTGTGTGGCTTGCGAGTTTGTTTCGATTCAACGCATACATGACACTTAGAATTTTTGACAGCGGTAAAATTTGGAATTAAACTCAAACTAGCTAAGTGCATCATACAACCAAAAATAACATGACAAAGCCTTGAATGCCAAACATTTGATTCATCATTCATCACATGGTTGACAACATTATTATCGAACGATAAAGAAAAGCGGAACAAGCCTCCGCTATCGTAGACTTTTCCAACAAAAGTACCAAACTTAGAAATGATACATTTATTTGACTCAAAGACTAATTTAAAGCCATCTCTACACAGTAGAGACCCGCTGACTAAATTCTTCTTGATGGTAGGTACATGCTGCACATTCTTCAATTTTATGGTCTTCCCCGAAGTGAACTTCAGAGTGACCGTACCAGCACCAAGAACACGAGCATGGCACCGTTCCCCATCAACAAGGAGGTAGTCCCCCCGACCTGGTAAGAAGAAAACATAGAAATATCAGCACATACATGAATATTAGCGCCGGTGTCTATCCACCACTCTGGTGAAGAACACACTGAAAGAACTGTAGGCAAGAAATTACCATACCCCGATGTTCTTCCACCCTCGCTAACAACCATGTTCGCTGTCTTTGGAGCCTTGCGATCTTTACGATCCGGGAACTTTGCAGCAAAGTGATCCGGACTGCCACAAGTATAGCAAGAACCCCCCGGCTTTCTCTTCTTCTTATTAGGCCCGTCGGCTTCCTTAGCCTTGGGCGGATTTTGTGAAGGCTTCTTCCTCTTGTTTTGATTATTGTGGAATTTGGGATTGCCCCTCTGCACAAAGTTTGCGCTTGAGGAGCCAGCTATTGCCTTTTCACATGTGTCCTTTGCTCTCGCCTTCTCTTCAACATCAAGAGTCGCAATAAGGTCATCAAAAGTAAATTCCTTTCTCTTGTGTTTTAGAGAGGTAGCAAAATCCCTCCAAGAATGTGGCAGCTTGGTGATAATTGCTCCTGCCACAAACTTGTTGGGTAACACACATGGGGCCTCTTTACTATAGTTCTCAAGCTGTTTAGCCAGCACCTATACTTCATGGGCCTGTTCCACCATAGAATGGTCTCCAACCATCCTGTAGTCTAGGAACTGTTCCATTACGTACAACTCTCCGCCGGCGTCAGTAGCTCCATACTGAGCCTCAAGAGCCTCCCAAATATCCTTCCCCGTCTTCCTCTGAATATAGGTATCCACCAAGTTATCAACTAGGACGCTAATGATGGCACCCCGGAACAGGTTATCATCCGCATTGAATTCTCCTCCGAGACACCCTCGAGGGCTTTTCCGGTGGCGACATACATCACGTTCATGGCAGTGAGCCACAAGGTGGCTAATTCACACCATCTTTTAAAGTTGGAACCATCAAAAGGCTTCAGTTTAATTGCATTCGCAAAGCTAGTTGCACCAAACATAGTCCTATCAACATCATAAGGTTTTTGGATTGTTAGATGATAGGCAATGTTTTGGTATATTTTAAGTCCATAATTTAATAGACATTTCAGTGTTATGGTGAGTGGAACAATCCATGTGCATGTGTGTATGTTTAAACAACAATTAAACATAACAATATTCATGATTATACAACTAATAAACATGAACATTAGTTTGAGAGAGTACCCTGTGGAAGATTGGGTGACGGTGTCACCCGATTTTCCGTTATCACCCATTGTGAGTGACCTCAATCGGTGTAGTCGTACACAGTCGATGCAGGCAGATGATCGCAATGCAGACCCGCTGTAGATGAAGTAGTCGTTCACTCGTAGTCGACGTAGAGGAAGTAGTCTTACAGGAGCGAGCAGTCGCGTGAAGACGCTCCCCAAAAACCTTATCGCCCGCCTATCCCGAGCAGGATCTCAGCAGCAGGGCGAGGTTCCGGAGGCTCTGCTCTCGCCTGTACCGTGTGCGTGGTGCAAGTGATGGGAATGCGAAAGGATGCAACAAACAAAGGGAGAGAGGGAAAGGTCTCCTGAACAGGAGTACCTAATGTGCATTGGCCCCCTGAGCAGGAGGAGGAGGGAGACTTATATAGGCGAGCAGGCGTGGCAGAATGAACCTGGACGTCATGGTTAATGCTCATGGTTAATGCGCCTCATGCAGTATCGGTCACGGTTTAAGGCACTGTTGTTAAGGTCTAGTAATGGTCGCGGTTTAAAGCGCCATCATTCCTCTCCAACAGCTAACAGCAAAAGATGCTCCCGCCTCGCAACACATCACATCCATTCGTCCGTCCATCCGTCTGACCAACCGACTACACCACACAACCTGCTCGTGTCATCTCAACTAGACTCGACACGACACGAGCAGACGCTGCTGCAAAAGCACTCAGCTGGGTCACTGAAGCACTTGACTGAGTAGCAGAAGCACTCAGCGGAGTAACAAAAGCACTCGACGTAGCTGCAGAAGCACTCAGCGCGACCTTATCTCTCTCTTTTCCCTAGCATTAAACGAATGGGCTTTAATTCTTTTATTATTATCATAAATGGCTCTAGGCCCATTTATTCTAACAATGCTCACCATTGTTGTCCATTGAAGGGGTTTGTAGCCTTGCGAGACAATACCAATGTGTTTGTGGTGCGGCCACCACCTAGGTCTTGGCTTTTGTGGCAACATCCATGCGAACGGCTACAACGAGGACTATAGGGGGGAAGTAAGGAGCTTCTCGGTACCACGGTAAAAAAGTTAGACTGGTCCATAGGAGTAGATTGTTAGGCTCGACAACATAACTGATTAACTGAAGCTAGATTACATAACTCTTCTTAAAGACTCTGCGAGGGGCAAGTTGCCCCATGGGCATTACATGTAAGAAGAAGGCCTCCACACATGCTAAGAAAGACTCTGCGAGGGGCAAGTTGCCCCATGGGCATTACATGTAAGAAGAAGGCCTCCACACATGCTAAGAAAAAGCCCGAACCCCGCCCCCTGACACTAGGAAACGTAACCCATGAGAATCCTACCTGGGCCACACACAATTCTCAGGTCGACCTGGACCGTCCCTTGACCAGTGCTTTGACACACAGGACCGGCGAGAAGATTTGTTTTCTTCACAAACTGTGCAGCACCTAGGGATTGAACTCTGGGTGGGTACTCCCCAGCCAGTGGCCTTTGCCACTGCACTGTGAGACCCTTTGCACATAACTCTTCTTCGGTAAAGATAGCAACACATTTAGCCAAACCTTGGTCGCACATCTAAATATATTATTTATTACTCTCTCCATGTCAAATTAGAAGACATTCCAGCTTTCTTGGAGGGTTAAAACATCATCTTAAGTTCGAACTATAAAGAAAATTATAAAGATTTATAACATCAAATAGGTATCATAAGTGTTATTATTTTGTAATATAAAGTTGGTCAAAATTTAAGATATTTTGAGTCTAAACAAAATTAGAATGACTTTACATTTGAAATAGATCGAGGGTGTACATATGTTTTGACTATGTGAAAATTGGATATTGTAGTATTAGAAATATATTTTAAATTGCCTAATCAATCCCCACCCTTTTAGGCATCACGGATGCATGATGAATGCAAGTATATATGCAAGTGGAAGAAGTCAAAGGTGGTCTTTCGTCGATTGGATGCGTCCACGTGGTGCATTTTGCTTTCATGGCAGACACTCAGGGCCCGGGGATAGTGATCAGATGCGCGCGAGAGTGGGAGAGCAAGCACTAAACTTGAGCCTGATTAGCAGTGTTTGTGATAGGGAACATACATAGTTTGGCAAATGTCCTCCATTCAGGCTTCATTAGTTTGGCATGTGGGGGCCGCATTCCAAAGGAGAAATGACCCAAGGGGGGAATTGGGTTTATTTTGAATGGTGCAATTCTGTGGGCACGTTCATACAATAGCAATTTACAAGTTTGCCAAAATTTTATAGAAAAAATATCTGATATAATCACAAACATTCTTGACCGAAAATTTCAAAGTAGCTCATTCTTCACCATATCACGTAGCTAAGCTAGAAAGACATATTGAATTAGCTAGTTTTCATATGCATACAAATATAGGAAACAAGGCATTTTCTTCTCAAGATTCCCAAATAAACAAAAAATATTGCCAACATCCCATTAGTGCCCAAGAATGGATCAAAATGTGAAACAAAAGTTGAACTGAAACCACTTGGGACTTGCACTTGAAATGAAAACTACACTGTCCCTTCTATTCCTGCAAGCAAGTATTCATACTTCTAGACATTGGTGAGCAGCAATAAAATAATACTTTTAAAACTATAAACCAAACACTAGACTGACGAAACTGAAGACTGAAAGCAAGCTCTATTGTACAAAGTCTGAAAACTACTTTGAAAGAACAAACGGTAACTGATCTTCAGGTGAATTCAGACTCTCCAAAGTTTTTGCTAGTTAATAGTCAAAACTACTTTGAAAGAAAAATTCCATGTTTTTTTTGGCAAGACTCAAGAGCGATGACCAAAAAGTAGAGAACTTAAGAACAAAATTTCTAAACCAGTCTGTACATTTACTAGTAAAAGTACATGCTGGTAGATTGTGACTAGCAGATAAATTTTTCAACAATTAATTAGCTGGAGTACCACAGCAAAACTATGATAGCTTTTTAACAGTCCAATATTAAAAGCCACTAGCTACTGTATGTTCTTAGAAACTTCCCCTGCCCTGCCCTTCCCTCCCTTTCTTCCTTTCACTAGATTCCTGAAAGCCCGCTTTGAGCTGACATGGGTTTATCCCGTTTCTTGTTTTTTTTTCGGAGAAATTTGTACTAAATATTGGCCTTTGTCCGCTTAGAAGATTCACCCATCCAATCTTAGTTGAGGGTTAAATTTTATATATATACCATAAAACAGAAGATTCTTGCGCAGTGAAATTGTCCATATGCACAAGTAGTAAACCCAGATGTTTTTTCTCCTCCTTTCAAACAGTATGGAATGTTCATTTAAATCTCCAAACTGTAAGCTATAGACAGGTTCTGTGACTCTGCCTGACTGTCCCTGCAACTTTGCTATCCCACATCTGAATGCATCAGTACAGTTGAATTAGCAAGGACTGACTTTTACTTCCCTTGTGAATTGAATGCGGAACTTGGGCATTACTGTTTTTTTCTGTCAAACAATAGGCATTACTGTTCACAGAATACGATCACAACATTCTCGATATTGTGTTTTGGTTAGTTTCCCCTGAGGTGAAAATAATACTGTTTTTGTTAGACGTATACCTGTACTAGTATACTATTGTTTCACAATCAGAAAAATAGGAAATCTGCCGATCCACAACTGCCGCCTCTACCATTTGGCCTCGACCGGCCAGGCAAGGCAAAAATCATCAACGGGCTGTAAGCCTGTAATCAAATAACCGAGAGCAGGGAGGGAGCGACATGGATTCGTGGCTGAACCCGACTGAGTCAATTTTGCCAAAGGAAAACCCACCACCAATGTCCCAATATATAGCAGCACAATTATACCAATAAGAAAGACGAATATCAGCCCCACAACATTAGCAAAAGCAAAGCCAAATAAAATTCAAAGGATCACGATGTGACGTATGCGCCACAAATTTCACTCCCATTTGCCAAATGAAGAACACGATTTACCTCAATAGTTACAATACCATTCGAAGCAGGACATTAGGATCAGGCAACAGCAGCTTGCCATAAGGTGAAGTTTGACATCACAGTACACAGATCACAAGCAAAGTTTAGGTAACCGGTTTGAAACTGCTCATACTCTATATGTTCTCACAGCTACACATTAACAAAAAAAGAAGACTTGTCTAAAAATCCCACAGGTTGGTTAATTCTTATGATGATAGGGGATTAAACAGAATGATAGATAAACCCTACTCAAAACTTAACTAGATAGCACACGCTCACTGCTCACTGAGTCACACCGAGCCACTTTAAGAAGTCCTCAAACTTGGTGTAGTCACTGTCTGAGATCATGGTCTTGTACCACGCCTTTCCATCAGCCTTGACCATGGCAGCCGCCTCCTACAACAATGGATCAACACATAATGTTCAGTAACTGCTTGTCAACAAAAGGGCGTGCAGCAGAATAAAATAATCAGCACCTGATATATTAAACAAACAGTAATTCCGATATTGATCAGTTTTGCAGTGTTCAGGAGATATATGGACATGCAACGAAGAATCTTGACAACAATGTCATCATATCAAACTATACAGTTGAAGATATGGTCACAAGATATATGGATGCACAAGGATTCAGAAAATTTTGGGATCCATGTCAACACATCAATAATGTAATAACATCCATTCTAGAATTCTGTAATCAAAACAATTAGTAAAACATCAATCTATTCAGAACTAAAATATTTAACATTAACACTGACCCATGAGTAACTAGAGAATGCCACATGTACATATGCAAAGATTACCGAGCTACCAGTACCACAATTATTTTTAAGAAAAGAGTAACAATCAATTGCTCAGATATCTCCTATCATATAAAGAATCTCTTAAATAAAAACAACTAAGCGCCCTGAGAAAATAGTAAACAATGACACCCATGCCATACTACAGCACAAGGGCAATTGCAAGAATATTTGGTTGACCAATGCACATAACAAAATCCTAACAAGAATCACTACAGCAGAAGCATGTTCACACCAAACTCAAGTACTAATACAACAGTAACCACACTACGGGAGAAGCAAAATTCCCCGAGTGCCACGTGCTTCCCCGAGTGCCAAAAATCGGGCACTCGGGGAAGACAATCTTCCCCGAGTGTTGCACTCGGGGAAGAAATGCACTCGGGGAAGATGGCCTTCCCCGAGTGCCTGAAAGGGCAAAGCACTCGGGGAAGAAAGGCACTCGGGGAATGCCATCTTCCCCGAGCGCAACACTCGGGGAAGACAAGCACACGGAAAAAAAAAGTTGAATTTGACGGCGCAAGTAGACGGAACCGTTTAAAAAAAAATTGGAAAAGCTCTTCCCCGAGTGCCTAGTCACTGGCACTCGGGGAAGGCTACCTCTTCCCCGAGTGCCTTGTCCCTGGCACTCGGGGAAGGCCTCTTCCCCGAGTGCCTAGTTTCTGGCACTCGGGGAAATATTTATTTTTTTTTGTTTTTTTTGCCCCAATTTTTTTGTGAGGCTTTCAAACTTTATTTAAGACTCCTTGCCCAAATTTGGCTTACATTTGAAGTTTTTTGTTATATTTCGTTAGTTTTTTCTTTTTCTTGAATTTTTAGGAAAAGTTCAAATTTGAACTACAGGTACACGAAATCATATAATTTGTTGATTCAAAAAATGATATCCATGATATTTGGTGTAAATTGAGGCCTTTTGCAACAACTCACATGAGATATCGAGCATCTTGTTGTCGTGACATGACTAACAACATACGGGAAAAGTGTTTCGAATTACGGAAAATCCGGACGAAGTCCGAAAAACACGAAACTTGTCGGGACATCGTGTTATCACATGTAGAGGTTGTGTGCAACGAGTTGAGAAGATTTCGAGCAAGTTGCGATGTGTGATGCCCGAAACCCGGACATCTCCACACATGATCCATGTGATAACACATCGGGAGATGTGTGAGTTGTAGGCATCAAACGTCGCGAGACTTGCTCAAAATCTTCTCTAGTCTTGCACACAACCTATACATGTGATAACACAACTCCCCGACAAGTTTCGTGATTTTCGGACTTCGTCCGGATTTTTTGTAATTTAGAAACACTTTTTCCGTATGTTGTTAGTAATTTCACGACAACAAGATGCTCGATATTTCATGTGAGTTGTTGGATAAGGCCTCAATATACACCAAATATCATGAATATCATTTTTTGAATCACCAAATTATATGATTTCATGTACCTGTAGTTCAAATTTGAAGTGTGCCTAAAAATTCAAGAAAAAGAAAAAACTAACGAAATATAACAAAAAAATTCAAAAGTAAGCCAAATTTGGGCAAGGAGTTTTAAATAATATTTTAAGGCCTCACAAAAAAATTGAGGCAAAAAAAACAAAAAAAACAAATACATTTCCCCGAGTGCCTTGTCCCTGGCACTCGGGGAAGGGCCTCTTCCCCGAGTGCCTAGTCACTGGCACTCGGGGAAGGCTACCTCTTCCCCGAGTGCCTTGTCCCTGGCACTCGGGGAAGGCCTCTTCCCCGAGTGCCTAGTTTCTGGCACTCGGGGAAATATTTATTTTTTTTTGTTTTTTTTGCCCCAATTTTTTTGTGAGGCTTTCAAACTTTATTTAAGACTCCTTGCCCAAATTTGGCTTACATTTGAAGTTTTTTGTTATATTTCGTTAGTTTTTTCTTTTTCTTGAATTTTTAGGAAAAGTTCAAATTTGAACTACGGTACACGAAATCATATAATTTGTTGATTCAAAAAATGATATCCATGATATTTGGTGTAAATTGAGGCCTTTTGCAACAACTCACATGAGATATCGAGCATCTTGTTGTCGTGACATGACTAACAACATACGGGAAAAGTGTTTCGAATTACGGAAAATCCGGACGAAGTCCGAAAAACACGAAACTTGTCGGGACATCGTGTTATCACATGTAGAGGTTGTGTGCAACGGTTGAGAAGATTTCGAGCAAGTTGCGATGTGTGATGCCCGAAACCCGGACATCTCCACACATGATCCATGTGATAACACATCGGGAGATGTGTGAGTTGTAGGCATCAAACGTCGCGGACTTGCTCAAAATCTTCTCTAGTCTTGCACACAACCTATACATGTGATAACACAACTCCCCGACAAGTTTCGTGATTTTCGGACTTCGTCCGATTTTTTGTAATTTAGAAACACTTTTTCCGTATGTTGTTAGTAATTTCACGACAACAAGATGCTCGATATTTCATGTGAGTTGTTGGATAAGGCCTCAATATACACCAAATATCATGAATATCATTTTTTGAATCACCAAATTATATGATTTCATGTACCTGTAGTTCAAATTTGAAGTGTGCCTAAAAATTCAAGAAAAAGAAAAAAACTAACGAAATATAACAAAAAAATTCAAAAGTAAGCCAAATTTGGGCAAGGAGTTTTAAATAATATTTTAAGGCCTCACAAAAAAATTGAGGCAAAAAAAACAAAAAAAACAAATACATTTCCCCGAGTGCCTTGTCCCTGGCACTCGGGAAGGGCCTCTTCCCCGAGTGCCTAGTCACTGGCACTCGGGGAAGGCTACCTCTTCCCCGAGTGCCTTGTCCCTGGCACTCGGGGAAGGCCTCTTCCCCGAGTGCCTAGTTTCTGGCACTCGGGGAAATATTTATTTTTTTTTGTTTTTTTTGCCCCAATTTTTTTGTGAGGCCTTCAAACTTTATTTAAGACTCCTTGCCCAAATTTGGCTTACATTTGAAGTTTTTTGTTATATTTCGTTAGTTTTTTCTTTTTCTTGAATTTTTAGGAAAAGTTCAAATTTGAACTACGGGTACACGAAATCATATAATTTGTTGATTCAAAAAATGATATCCATGATATTTGGTGTAAATTGAGGCCTTTTGCAACAACTCACATGAGATATCGAGCATCTTGTTGTCGTGACATGACTAACAACATACGGGAAAAGTGTTTCGAATTACGGAAAATCCGGACGAAGTCCGAAAAACACGAAACTTGTCGGGACATCGTGTTATCACATGTAGAGGTTGTGTGCAACGGTTGAGAAGATTTCGAGCAAGTTGCGATGTGTGATGCCTCGAAACCCGGACATCTCCACACATGATCCATGTGATAACACATCGGGAGATGTGTGAGTTGTAGGCATCAAACGTCGCGGACTTGCTCAAAATCTTCTCTAGTCTTGCACACAACCTATACATGTGATAACACAACTCCCCGACAAGTTTCGTGATTTTCGGACTTCGTCCGGATTTTTTGTAATTTAGAAACACTTTTTCCGTATGTTGTTAGTAATTTCACGACAACAAGATGCTCGATATTTCATGTGAGTTGTTGGATAAGGCCTCAATATACACCAAATATCATGAATATCATTTTTTGAATCACCAAATTATATGATTTCATGTACCTGTAGTTCAAATTTGAAGTGTGCCTAAAAATTCAAGAAAAAGAAAAAACTAACGAAATATAACAAAAAAATTCAAAAGTAAGCCAAATTTGGGCAAGGAGTTTTAAATAATATTTTAAGGCCTCACAAAAAAATTGAGGCAAAAAAAACAAAAAAAACAAATACATTTCCCCGAGTGCCTTGTCCCTGGCACTCGGGGAAGGGCCTCTTCCCCGAGTGCCTAGTCACTGGCACTCGGGGAAGGCTACCTCTTCCCCGAGTGCCTTGTCCCTGGCACTCGGGGAAGGCCTCTTCCCCGAGTGCCTAGTTTCTGGCACTCGGGGAAATATTTATTTTTTTGTTTTTTTTGCCCCAATTTTTTTGTGAGGCCTTCAAACTTTATTTAAGACTCCTTGCCCAAATTTGGCTTACATTTGAAGTTTTTTGTTATATTTCGTTAGTTTTTTCTTTTTCTTGAATTTTTAGGAAAAGTTCAAATTTGAACTACAGGTACACGAAATCATATAATTTGTTGATTCAAAAAATGATATCCATGATATTTGGTGTAAATTGAGGCCTTTTGCAACAACTCACATGAGATATCGAGCATCTTGTTGTCGTGACATGACTAACAACATACGGGAAAAGTGTTTCGAATTACGGAAAATCCGGACGAAGTCCGAAAAACACGAAACTTGTCGGGACATCGTGTTATCACATGTAGAGGTTGTGTGCAACGAGTTGAGAAGATTTCGAGCAAGTTGCGATGTGTGATGCCCGAAACCCGGACATCTCCACACATGATCCATGTGATAACACATCGGGAGATGTGTGAGTTGTAGGCATCAAACGTCGCGGACTTGCTCAAAATCTTCTCTAGTCTTGCACACAACCTATACATGTGATAACACAACTCCCCGACAAGTTTCGTGATTTTCGGACTTCGTCCGATTTTTTGTAATTTAGAAACACTTTTTCCGTATGTTGTTAGTAATTTCACGACAACAAGATGCTCGATATTTCATGTGAGTTGTTGGATAAGGCCTCAATATACACCAAATATCATGAATATCATTTTTTGAATCACCAAATTATATGATTTCATGTACCTGTAGTTCAAATTTGAAGTGTGCCTAAAAATTCAAGAAAAAGAAAAAACTAACGAAATATAACAAAAAAATTCAAAAGTAAGCCAAATTTGGGCAAGGAGTTTTAAATAATATTTTAAGGCCTCTCAAAAAAATTGAGGCAAAAAAAAAAAAAAAACAAATACATTTCCCCGAGTGCCTTGTCCCTAGCACTCGGGGAAGGGCCTCTTCCCCGAGTGCATGCGCACCGGCTCTCGGGGAAGAGCACGGCCCCAATCCAGCCGGCCCATCATCCGCCGCCCATCATCCGCCGAACCCTAAGACCCCACCGCACCACCCCCCCCCCCCCCCCCGCCGCCCCACACGGCCCCTCACCTCGCCGCCACCCCAACCCTCCCCTCTCGGATCCGGGCCCCCGCCGCCACCCCCCAACCCTCCCCTCTCGCATCCGGGCGGGCGCGGCGGAGCGGGCTCGGTGCCGGCCGCGGGCGCGGCGGAGCGGCCGCCGGCCGGGCTCGGGGGCGGCGCGCGGCGGAGTGGCCGCCGGGCCGGGCGCGGGGGGGGGCGGCGGAGCGGCCGCGGGGCGCGGCGGAGGCCGCGCCCGCCCCCCGCCGCCGCCGGGCGTCCTCCTCCGCCCGCGCCGCGCCCGCCCCCCGCCTCCGCGCGGGCCGCCGCGCCCCCCTCCTCCGGCCCCTCTCCTCCCGGCGCCGGCCGCGCCCGCCCATGCCTCCGGCGCCGGCCGCGCCCGCCCCCGCCTCCGGCGCGGCCGCCGCCCCCGCTCGGCCCGCCCGCGCGCCAATCACGGTCGGCACATTGTGTCAAATACCATTACGAAGATTGTTACGGGTTAGTTAGCTTAGCATATTGTTGGAGCTGCTCTTTGGATAATGACTTTGCCTCTCTGTGTTGTGTGCAGTGCAAGCTGAGTTTCTTTCAGTCCCAGCTAACAAGGGGTAAGCATCTGAAGCAGATTTAGTTCTCTTTTCTTTGTTGTGTGTAATGCAACTGCATCATCGTTATGTTAGCTTCTCAGTATATTGTAGTATAATATTACTTGTTAACTTCTTAGTATGCTACATGACATGCAGTATTGGTTCTCTTTACTCTCTGGCATGATGATGATTTTGGGATTTTTATTTACATTTATTCTCCATCTAGGTTCTGAAGCAGACAAGGCTTCATGGGACAATGGGTTGCCATCTTTTGGCAGGTTTGTTTTTTTCTTTCACGTTTTCAGCTTCCTATCCAATTGAGTAGTTTGTTGGTTACAATAATTACTAAGATTGGACTCGATTTTATTATTTTTTATTTCTCCTACATCTAGAATCCTCTTTTTTTCCCGGAATATCCACCCTCTACCACCCACCAAATCTAACTGTGGAGGACTTGCTAGTGCACATATATCAACCGTAAAAATACCAAAGACAAGTTCAACCTAATGTTGCATGCTGTGCCAGATCGATTGCTGTTGATATTTTTCTAGAAATGGGCACCAACCGAGTCGAAACATTAAAAACTTAATTACGCATGTAGCCTTATGTGTTGTTATGTCATTTTCCTTTTGTTGTCTTCAGTTAGCAATATTTTCGTATATTTAGCATGATGAGAAACAATTTATGACCAGAGAGAGGCGCCGTGACTTTTAATCTTCGGGATATTTCTTTTGGTAGATAATCATGAGCATTCACTTCCAGAGAAGACAAATACTACACCATCCCTTGAAAGAATCTGTAGCCTCAAATATTAGCATCCTTTACCATTTGGAGCATTTTGTTTAGCAAAGCACTTGTTGAATGCATAATAACGTAATATTGACAATCCTTGATCTTTCTTTTGAGTTGTTATTGTAAACCTTGATTCGCATTTGGATAACATGGTATCAGCTTTTTATCATGTTTTCTGTTATGGTAGCTTAATTACCACCTAGCTGTCTTGGATCGATTGCACGCCATGTTCATACTGATTATTTTCTTAATGCTGCCCGAACTTTATTGAACTTCCCTTTACCCAAGACATGTCCTCCACAACAGCTAATAATGAGCTTCCACACTTATCTCTCTTGTTGGTGTACCCGCACATGAAAGGTGCACATAAAAAAGACAAATTATGTACAATAACCTTTAATCACAACTTTATTTTGTAGTCGAGTTTTACATGACATCCGAAAGGTGGATAGAACTGAATTCCTTTTGTTTTACTTATTTAATCTCACCTTGATTTCGCATGATTGAGAAAAGATTGTCTTCGCATGGCACACGGTATGAATTATTTAATATATATTTCCTTATGGCCTTTCGATGTTACTGATGTATCAATTATTTTGCTTTTGCACTTGCCCTCGCTCATTTCCCCGTTTATTTCTTGCTTGTGCCTAGTCCAAATTTACGTAGGGAACAAAGATGCTAAATTACTTTCTCATTCCTATTTGCTCATGTAGCAAGCACTTGGGAGGAATCGATGCTCTTAGCTAATTTATTGTTTGCACGCATCCTTGTATTTACCACATTGTTTGATGTGCTACGGTGACTCATGGCAACCCTTTTCAAGTTCCACCTTACCGGCCCCCGAATGCGGGTAATAGTCGTGTTAATTCTTTCTCTTGACATAGCTTGTAGTCTCTTTACTCATATCTTGGGTCTTCATTATCATTTTTTGTGTTTTGATCATAATTGTATTTCCTTATTATTATCTTTTTATAGGGCAGTGGCATTTATTTTATTTAATCTGTTCAAATGCTTGAATGTGAATTCTGCAAATGGTAGCTTTAGTTGATTTGTGTACCACTAGGAGCGAGTGCAACAAGCCCATTGATTTAGTGAGAGTTGGACTGTCGTGGGAGGATGAAATGGGTCATGGGCTCATGGCATATAATCAACATTTATCACATGCCTTTTATTTTGTTTTCTAAATGGTGCATCTCTTATGTGGTATATAAATTTTTTTCTCGTTTTTTGCGGGGTTGTTGCATCTTTTCTCTTTTTTTTTTGCATGCGGTGTTGAATAGCCGGTTATTGCATCTTCTCATTTCCACATGCTATGACGCAGTCGTAGTTTCCTATCTTGCACTCGACAAGACGGGTTTCTAGTAAACAACAACAAGGCTTGAATCCCGGACAAGTTATGTAGGTTGGAGATGAAAGCCAGCAAGAGCCACATTAATTAGAAAAGATGGTGATGGAATATGGCTCTTGTGATGATAATATTTGTGAAATATATTTTTTTAGCCGGCACAAGAGATGTTACTATCCTTATTTGTGGTTATGATATCGGTTTGTTCATTTATCCGTGTTGAGGTTATTACGGTTTTGCCTGAGTGTGAATGTTTGCATTTTCGGTGGAGAATCGAAAGTGATCCATGGTGTAAGAAAAGTTCCGCCGGAGGCGAATCGATCCATGGGGTAAGAAAACCGATGATTCGATCCCTGATGAGCTAATAATCCTTGCACAATTCATCTTCTTTATTGTATTCTTTGTATATGAAATAAGTGTGTAACTACAATTTTAATGATACATGTAATCCATATTTTTTAATAATTGTTTTCATATTTTTACTATCCTGTTGAATTCAATATATGTTGCACTTTAATTATTTTGTTGTTCACATGGAAATGGATTTTTTTTTTAAAAGAAAGAGGTGGCTTCCCCGAGTGCCTGGGCAGCGGCACTCGGGGAAGAGGCTTTTTAAAAAATAACGTCGCCATTCTTCCCCGAGTGCCTAGAACAAGCACTCGGGGAAGAGGTTTTTTTAAAAAAAATGAAATGCCTTCCCCGAGAGTTGCACTCGGGGAAGAGTTTTTTTTAAAAAAAATAAAATTTCTTCCCCGAGTGTTGCACTCGGGGAAGAGGTTTTTTCAAAAAAAAAAAACGGTGGATGGCACCGACGGCGTCAAATCTTCCCCGAGTGCTAGGACGACACTCGGGGAAGGCTTCCCCGAGTGCACGAGATTTGGCACTCGGGGAAGGCCTCTTTCCCGTGAACAGCTTCCCCGGTAGGCTTTCCCCGAGTGTTGCACTCGGGGAAGCCTTCCCCGAGTGTTTTGGGGTCTTCCCCGAGTGCATTTGACACTCGGGGAAGGGGGCGGCTCCTGTAGTGCCAATGTTTTTTTGCTGAGATTATGATACATGAAACAAAGACCATTCATACAAGGGGCAAATATTACCATAGCAAACAGTACAAGTCAAACAGTAGAGCAGAACTAAATGTGGAATCTAAGTGATCTATTCAGGTCTTCAAACAGCAGAAATGAAATGGAGGGAGAGAAATGGTCATACCGGGTTAAGATTGGTCCTCTTGTAGTCGAGCTTCTCCTTCCTGGCCTTGACGAGGGCAGCCTCAGTGAGGGTGGCCATCTTAAAGGCAGTGCCGAGGTAGGGGTTGAGCTTGAGCACAGCAGCCATGTTCATGAGCGGGTTCTTCCTCTTCTCCCTACGCTTCACCTCGTTGTTGAGTGGCTTCACCACAGACTGAACCTCATCAGAGTTGATGATCCGGCCCAGGTCAGCGTTGGCCATCTTGGGCCTCGGTGTAAGGAATCGGATGCTCGATATCCTAAGAGGGGGAGAGGGTGAATTAGACAACTTAAAAACTTAACCTATGTCTTTACTAATTTTACACAAAGATAAACTAGAACATACTATCTAGATGTGCAACTAAGGTTGTTCTAGTGTGAAACTCCCATCCCAAAACAAGGTTTGCAACCTATAGCCATTTCTAGCATGATACTACTCTAGGAAAGTAAAGGCAAGCAAAGATTGCAATAGAGTAAATGCGGAGACGTAAAGGGGATGAGAGGAAGCAAACTCTTGACACGCGATTTATCCCGTGGTATCGGTAGGCACTAAGCCACCCCTAGTCCACGTTGTTGAAGCACTCACACAAGAGTATTGCTTCCCGGTCACCAGGTCTCTCCCAAGAGCACCACTTGACTCGCCACAAAGTCTAGCCACTTAGGCACTTGCCAAGCTCCCTTGGTCACCTTGATGCCGCCTCCACTAAGGAGCTTCTCCACTTAGGAGGGGGTCTCCACGTCCCCGCACAAAGTGTCCTCGCTGCTCCACACCAAGCCGGAGGGTCGTTGACGATTGCCGTGAGCCACTTTGGCCCCAAGGCTTCCGACGAACCTTGTACAACTGGATTCAATCAAGAATCACCTCACAAGGTTGGCACAACCTTGCACTCACTCAGCTCTAATCTAAGCCTAGCACTAAGCACATACACAAAGCATATGCAAGTCTAAGGATGAGCAATTAAGCACTTGGATGAATTGGATATGATCTTATAGGTGTCGTGCACTCTCCTGTACTTCCACACCATCCAACAACCTCAAATGGGTGAGTGGAGGGGGTATAAATAGCCCAAGGCACTCAACTAGCCGTTGGCTAATGGCTCTCTGAAAAGTGGACCGTCGGATGAAGCACTAGCAGCCACGACGAGCTAGAGGAAGCACTAGCAGCCACGACGAGCTATACAGTTGAAATAGTAGCGTCTATGGTGAGCTCCGAGGGAGTGACGGCAACCTCGGCGAGCTTTGCAAAGGGATCGGACGCGAACACGGCGGCCTCGACGAGCTCCGCGGAGGGGAGCGGCGGTGGGTAGATCGGAGCGGGAGGGCACCGCTCGTCGGCGTGTTTTTTCCTTTTTTCTTAAATATTTTCTATAAATGTTTTCTTGATTTTTTCCTTAAAAAGTTTTTGCTCAAATATTTATTTTTCATAATTTTTCTCACAGATTTTTTTGTACCTTTCCCCCCTTTTTCCAAGAGTTTTCTACAACTTTTTGAGCATGATTTTCATTCCCAAGTTTTTTGTCTATTGTTTTTCTTTCATAATTTGCATATAGATTTTTTGTTTTCAAAATTTTATTATTTCTAAAGAACTTATTCACAAATGTTTCCTTTAAAAAATTATATGACTTTTTTGAACAAAAAATTGCTTGAGTGTTTTCTTTTTTCCTTAAGTTTTTGTTTCTGATTTTTCCTTAATTGTTTGCAAATGTTTGTGTAAAAGTTTACTACAAGATTGATCAAAACTTTTTTTTATCAATGTTTCTTTAAAAATTTTTTACAAAATTTGCGAACAAAAATTTGTTTTTATTTTTATTTAACTTTTTGCCCTGTTGCTTGGTGTTTATATTTTTTCTACATCTAACTTTTCCTTGTTTAGTGGGAAGACACACATACCGTCGAAGATCGACCGTAGGGAAGGCTCCCTACGAGCACAGTAAACTTGATGCCCACTAAAAGATAATGAAGCATGAGATCTTTCAAAAGACAATGCAAGACAATGCCTAGTAAACTTGATGCCCACTAAAAGATAATATAGCATCGCATGAGATCTTTCGTTCAGAAGACAATGCCTCGAGAGGCAAGAACTAACAACACTCGATCTCCTGTTCTTTTTGGTTCGCTCTAGGCTCTAGCTATATATTATTTTACCCCTAAAATATTTGTCTCTATATATAAACCATCATGAGTAAATAACTAGCTCGTATATAGAAAGAGTTGGTAAAGTGTGACTTGTAGTAACAGCTCTACACAGGACGCCAATCATGACGATTCATGGGAGTAGTTGGAGTTACATTAACAACCCTACAAAGAGGACGACATAGTTGCTAATGGTGTGTACTCTCTCTATTTCAAATTGTAGGTTGTTTGACTTTTTGCATCACAAATTTGACCGCTCTTCTTATTCAAGAAAATTGTGCAAACATAATAAAATTTAAATAATTCTTGAAGAACTTTTATTAATTAATAAAGCAAGCTACAACAAAAATACGATATTTGCAACTTTTTTTTGAATAGCTGAGTGGTCAAATTTGAAGTAAAAAAAGGTCAAACAACTTACAATTTGGAATGACGGGTGTAGAATCTAAAATTTACTTTTTTTGCATTGGAAAGATGGTCAAACCCTCTGTCAAACAATAATATTCCCTCTAGCTAGCTATATATTCTTGGGGTAACAGAGGGTTTCACCTCTTTCCAATGCCATATGGTAGTATGCGTCCAAAAACACGGTTTCCTTGAACAGCATTGGCCTCGTCCCTTTTATGAAGTTGACAGCATCATCAGCCTTTTCCCTTGGTTCGCCTTAGAGTAATGCTGGACGCATGAGATCCACTCCTGCTGCCTTCCAAGCCTATCTAGATCAACATACAATACTGTCGATTGCCATGCTGGCAGAAAAAGGATGCCATATTTTCTTCGTTCCGAGAAAACCCAAAAGCGTAGCACAACTTTTGGAAGACAATGGCAAAAACTAACCATACTCTCATATCCTGTTCTTTTTGGTTCCCTCTAGCTAGCGATGTATTCTTTTACCCCAAGAATATTTGTGTGTGTATATATGAACCATCATGAGTCAATGACTCGTGTATAAAAAGAGTTGGTAAAGTATGACGTGTAGTAACAGTAAGGAATCGAATGCTCGTAGCCTAAGAGGGGGAGGGGGTGAATTAGGCAATGTAAAAACCTTAACCTATGACTTCACTATTTTTACACAAAGATAAACTAGAACATACTATCTAGATGTGCAACTAAGGTTGTTCTAGTGTGAAACTCCCATCCCAAAACAAGACACGCAATTTATCCCGTGGTATCGGTAGGCACTAAGCCACCCCTAGTCCACGTTGTTGAAGCACTCACACAAGAGTATTGCTTCCCGGTGACCAAGTCTCTCCCTAGAGCACCACTTGACTCGCCACAAAGGCTCACCACTTAGGCACTCGCCAAGCTCCCTTGGTCACTTGATGCCGCCTCCACTAAGGAGCTTCTCCACTTAGGAAGGGGGTCTCCACGTCCCCCGCACAAAGTGTCCTCGCCACCGCACACCAAGCCGGAGGGTCGAAGACGATTACCGGTGAGCCACTTAGGCCCCAAGGCTTCCGGCGAACCTTGTACAACTTGATCCACTCAAGAATCACCTCACAAGAACATACACAAATCATATGCAAGTCTAAGGATGAGCAATTAAGCACTTGGGTGGATTGGATATGATCTTCTAGGTGTCTTGAACTCCTCTCGCACTTCCACACAATCCAGCCACCTCAAATGGGTGAGTGGAGGGAGGTATAAATAGCCTAAGGAACTCAGCTAGCCGTTGGCTAACGGCTCTACGAAAAGTTGACCGCCGGATGAACGGACGCCTACTTTTCGGGAGCATCGGTTCATCTAGTGCCCCTCCCACGTCATGTAGCCGTTGAGGTTTTCTCGACGGAACTACTCCGACGCTATACACCGACGCACCGTCGGTTCATCCGGTGTTAAAGACCCCGCGGCCGCATCATCTCTCGTTAGCTTCCACGCAACCGTCGGATAGACAGACGCTTCCCCTTGACCAAGGCGTCGGTTCATCCGGTCTGAAGACTTCATCTTGGCGCGTCTCTGTCTTGATTCAAATCGAGCGTCGGATAGACCGACGGTGTCCACACTCGGACCGTCGGATCATCCGTGCTACTCGTCTTCGCTTCTTCTTCTCTCGCAACTCATCCGACGCTACTATAAAATGGACCGTCGGTTCATCCGACGGTGCCAATCCAATTTGTCCTTGTGTGCAGTGTACCAAGTACACCGATGCTTGCTTCTACGGCACCCTCGGTTCATCTGACGGTGTCCTTTCTTTTTCCTTTTCTTTCTCGTTTTTGTCCCCTGAAAAATAGACTATCTTCTCAATTCGGCATGTGGTATTTTGGCATCCTTGGGACCTAGAAATGTCTACAAAGACATGATAAACAATAAGGTTAGTCCAATTGATCATGTTGTCATAAATCACCAAAATCAAAATCGAATTAATGGCATATGGGGCCATGTTCGCTACGAGAACAACCCCATAGGATGATTTATGGGATCGGATTGGAGTGCTGGAGTAACATTAACAACCCTACAAGAGGACGACAGAGCTCCTGACGGTGTGTAAGGCGCTGCTTACTCGGTGAAACTAGGGGAATCTCACTCGCGCGTTCTTTGCGGGAATTAAGAAAAATGCAATGATCGTAAGAGAGAATTTCGGCAACCTCACGCGTTTGATCATAAAAGAGAATTTCGGCGACCTCAGCAACCTCGTCGCCGCCGTTGGTAATTCTTTGATATAGGTTTGAACACCACATGCGTTGCTGCGGTCCTAAACCCTAGAGTAATTTTTCTTACAATAACATATCTCTCTCACAATAACATTTCTCTTTCACGAATTGTCAACGTCCAAAAGGAACTTTAGAAACCATAACTTACAATTTTTTAAGCATAGTTTAGGGGTGGTGCCGGACCTACTCACGTGTTGAATAGCTATTTAGTATAAAAATGGATATATTTCATGATGCTAATGAAAAAAGATCCGATCGTTATGTTTCGCTAGGACTAGGACCTGCCTACGCTCGCTATTCCTTTATATTACTCAATTCCTCGCGTGTTGCTGCGAGTATGTAGGAGAAATCTATGAGTTAGAATATTACTATCACCCTCCTATTATTTTTCTTTCTTCTTTTTCTTTTTCCTTTTGTTTCATTCCTTTTTTATTTTTCACTTTACTCTATACCAACTACCATGATGGGGCATATTTGTCATTTTATCAAAATATATTCATATGATATCTTGTTTTGAGGGATTTATTGAAAGGAATCCAATGATTTAATTAGAATTTAATTTGATTTTTTGATTTTTGAGTTATAACATTTTTTAGCTAGTTCAAACAATGGGGTCCACCACTGGATGTCATGGTCTTAGTGAGACTGTTGAGATGACATTACTTGCATTTTGAGAGAACTTCCTAGTGGGGAGCTCCTATATAGGAGTTATATATATGGTGGGAATAAACAATGGGTGAATAATGAAAAGTTGGAGTTAGGGTGTTTAATTTGAAAAAATGGTGGGGATGTGATGGAATGAATAGTGAATTTGAAGGGAAATTTGGTGAACTGAACAAGCTCTAATTTTTTTTGCATTATTGGAATAATGCCTTGGTCATATCGTGAAACACTTCGTCCACCATGACTACTCGAAGTTGAAAATTCCAACCTTATTGTTCATTTTACATGTAACAGTAATTGTTACATCTGCATAGAATTTTCTTCCGCCTTACATATGTATCTTCTCCCAAAAATTATTGTTACATCCGAAAGAAGTAGCAGCTGCTCTCAACGATTTCACAGGGAGCGTGCCAAGAAATGCAAGAAGTCCTGTGATGCTAGGCAATGTCATTAACGCTACTGCTCACGAACTTGTCCTAAATGGCCTGGCCGTGGGATGCTCACCGAACCATGATCAAGTAGTGAAATGGTACCATTAGCAATGTGGTCAACATCAACTACCTGTTCCGTGCGCTCGTCTCTTGGTCGTCTTAGGCTTAGGCTGCAATCCTTTGTTCTTGTCAAGCTTTGGCCTTGCTGTTGTTGTTCTTGTTTTGTTAAACTTGTACCAAAGCTCTCTCTTCTTCTTAATGAAAAATGTGCTATGCACATCTTAAAAATGTTCCGTGCGCTCAACATTGTGGTTTGGTGGATGCATGTGATTTGTTCCTGCTGCCTTCCAAGCTTAGACCAACATATATACAACATTGTCACGGCTAGTAAACACAAGATGCCATTTTCTTCCAAAACTCAAACTTAACACATATGCCTCGAGAGGCAAGGACGACTAAACAACGGGCTCACTCTTGTTCATTTTCGTTCCCTCTAGCAATATATTATTCACCTTCCAATACATTTGCAAATATATCAACTTTGTGAATGAGAAAACAAAAAAGAATAAATAAAGAAAATAAAAGATCTGGTAAACTGTGGCTTACATTAGCAGAAATTTGTGGGAGTAGTTGGACAATATGAGAGCAGCAAGTTGATGCTTTTTTTATGGAACGGGACGAAATTTATGAAACTTGTTATATGAAAAAGAGTGACTGAACAAGAAAGAGGTTAAGAAACATAAAAGGACACAAAAGAAAACAAGCAAAAAATTATAGGGCTATATCTATCCATTAAGATATAGCAGGTTGAAGAAGCTCCTTTGCTTGAAGAATAACCAGACCAAATCCTTCCCTTTTAAAACCAGCTTTTCACCACCTGGATGTGTGTGCCTGTAAGCAGACATAGCACGATGATGGAAATAGAACGTTCTGTCAGATGATGGTTCGGTCATATGGGCGCCAGAGCCATGCTTTGGTCAAAAGTAAATTTACACGAGGAAGAAATGTGCAATTGGTCAAGTAAATTTACACGAGGAAGAAATGTGCAATTGGTAAAACAAAAGTGAGAACTTGATGCATTTTTTCTTTTCACATAGATTTTGCTATTTTTTTGTTAATAAGTGGAGATACATTGTGCTTTTCCTTGGAATATACATATTCCTCAGTCAGTTTTTGATCAAATTCAGGATGATCTAAATAAGTGTGGAGAAGAAAGAAGCTGGAATGGGAAGGAGCTAAAAAGATGGAAAAATAATTAAAAAGTAATTTTAGAAGTGTGGAGAATAATTTAAAAAGTGTGGAGAAGTTACCTTTTCCTGTTGCCTCCAAAGCCGAACTGCATACCCCCTCCGTCCCATAAAAAGTGCAATCCTAGCTTTTGAAAAAAATCCTACAAAGAATGCAATCCTAGAAAATATATCTAATTACCCAAAAAAAATGAAGGTATTAGAGTCTGTTCATTCCTCCATTAATCTGTCCTAAAAAACAAAAATTGCACTCTTTTATTGGCGGTTTTCCGGGCTGTCCCGGGTGATTCGGACACTTGTGGCCGAGTGACCCAAAGGAGTAGGTTGATTCGGACACTTGTGGCCGGGTGACCCGGTGCGGCTCGTATGCCTCGGGTAACCCGGACCTTTGTGGTCGGATGACCCGGTAGGTCTCAGCCTTACTCTATGTTATTGCTCGAGCTCTTTCGTGCTTGCTTCCGCTTTACTTCCTAGCCTTTGAAGCTTGGTGCCTAACGTCTTGAGAGAGGTTTGTGGCTGCTCCCACTTGTTCGTGTGTGACCCTCGGAGTTGCGATTGGGATATAGGCCGACTTCTTTTGAGAAAGAATATTTATCGGCTCCTATTCACTCCTCCTCCCTATCCGATCACCAATTCGGTCCTTCACATCTTAAAAATGTTTCGTGCGCTTGGCATTGTGGTTTGGTGGATGCATGTGACTTGCTCCTGCTGCCTTGCAAGCCTAGACCAACATAAATACAACATTGTCACGGCTAGTAAACACAGGATGCCATTTTCTTCCAAAACTCAAACTTAACGTGATCTTCCAAACGACCATGCCTCGAGAGTCAAGGACGACTAAACAACGGGCTCACTCTTGTTTGTTTTCATTCCCTCTAGCAATATATTTCACCTTCCAATACATTTGCAAGTATATTAACTTTGCGAGGGATAAAACCAAAAAGAATAAATAAAAAATAATACAAGATCAGGTAAACTGTGGCTCACATTATAACAGCAATCTGTGGGAGTAGCTGGACAATATAAGAGCAGAAGGTTGATGCTATTTTTATGGAACGAGACGAAATTTATGAAACTGGTTATATGTAAAGAAAAAAAGAGTGACTGTACAAGAACGAGGTTAAGAAACATAAAAGGACACGAAAGACAACAAGCAAAAAATTATAGGGCTATATCTATCCATAAAGATATAGCAGGTTGAAGAAGCTCCTTTGCTTGAAGAGTAACCAGACCAAATTCTTCCTTTTTAAAACCAGCTTTTCACCACCTGGATGTGTGTGTCTGTAAGCCGACATAGCACGATGATGATTTGAAGGGTGGGAAATAGAACGTTCTGTCAGATGATGGTTGTGTCATATGGGCTGACCGCCTGAGCCATGCTTTGGTCAAAAGTAAATTTACACGAAGGAAGAAATGTGCAATTGGTAAAACAAAAGTGAGAACGTGATGCATTTTTCTATTTTCACATAGATTTTGCTTTTTTTTGTGTTAATAATGGAGACACACTGTGCTTTTCCTTGGAACATACATATTCTTCAGTCAGTTTTTGATCAAATTCAGGATGCTCTTAAGAAGTGTGGAGAACAAAGAAGCTAGAAAAGGTGGAAAACTAATAAAAATAAAGTTAGAAGAATAAAAAAAATTGAAAATAGGAGAGCCAGATTCAATATGTGGCCCCGACAACCCCTTGTCTATCCTGCCTGTGTGCGATTCACCTAGAGCCAGGCTCGGACGTGGATCCCGCATATAGATTTGGCTTCACCGATTTGCATGAAGTAGCGGACTGTCATATTAAGCCATCTCACCAAATTTTGGTCAAATCCGCTAAAATTTTATAGTGTGAACGCGAGATTTTAATTCTAGGGCCGCCTCGGACGTGGGTCCCACATATAGATTTGGCTTCACCGATTTGCACGAGTAGCGGACTGTTGTATCAAAGCATCTCACCAAATTTCGGTCAAATCCGCTAAAATTTTATAGTGTGAACGCGAGCTTTTAATTCTAGGGTCCAACTCCGAACGTGGGTCCCACATATAGATTTGGCTTCACCGATTTGCACCGAGTAAGACTCGTTATATTAAGGCATCTCACCAAATTTCGGTCAAATCTGCTAAAATTTCATAGTGTGAACGCGAGCTTTCAATTCCACAGTCCGGCTCGGACGTGGGTCCCTGTCACACCCCGAAATTTTCAATTTCGGGATGTGAATAGAAAGAATAATTAAATAACGATTTTATCATAATTTTAAATTTTTTTTTCAACATTATTTTTCTTTACAGGGAATATAGTATAGGAAAAAGTCTTGTTTGTTTTTCTAAATTAAATAAATGATTTTGTGAGTGTTGCATTCATGCCGATGCATTTTAGTACTTCGTGTGCAAAATATTTTTTTAAATGCGTTTAGATGTCCATCATGTTTCTCTAGTTTTTTCGCATATTTCGAAAACAATTCTCTTGTTCTTTTCCGAGAGCTCAATCTTTATAATAGAAAGTTCTAAAATCTTCTCCGCGAGCTTCGAATATTTTAATTGGATTCATCATGTCATATGAACGGTCATACTCCTTGTGCTCCTGAAACTCTTTGAGCTGCTACAATTTGGTCATAACCTAATATTCTTCCAAATAAGACTCACGTCATGCTCAATCTCGTTGATCTCTCAGCCTATTATTTATTCTCTCTATTTCAAGTCCTTGCTAGCAGCCTTGATAACTCGATCTAACGTGGCTGTCAGTGCCGAGCTAGGCCCCTTCCAGCAAAAAAAAATAGCTAACCTCGTAAAGCCAAGGTCCAACTCGACTTGGACTAAGCCCAATAATCCAATATCATGTTCAGCAACGCATGACCTATATAAACAACAAGCTGCGGCCTCCCGGTCTCTTTTTCTTATCTATATCGCTTTCGCCTTGTGCCCTAGCTCATTGGCAAGCCGCCGCCGCCGCAATGCCGTGAAGCCATCTCCTCCATGGCTGCAGTGAAGTCCACCTCCGGCGCCGTCGCAAGGACACAAGAAGGCCTTGCTGTTTCCATGTGCTGACCGGCAAACTCAGCAGGGACACACCAGCAACGCCGTCCTCTCTGTCGCTCGCCGTTCGCCGTCCAATCTGGCCGAGTGCCCGAGTCCACCATCGTCGCAGCTGGTGAGATGACCACCTGCGCATCTCATGCAGTCCTATGTCCAACTTTTGTCTCTAATCTATATATATGCTACCTGCATCTCGTGCTGCATGTGGCCATGCCGGGTTGAAGCCTCGCCGGCCATCGTATCAGCTCCAAGCAAAGCAAAAGAAGTCATTTGAGTATGTAAGGATGCATGCCTCCTTGCTCGCATCACTTGCGTCACCGAGCCAACGTCGGCCGTTTGCATCTGTTCGCCTGCGGTCATGCCTCGCTAGTTAGCTTGCAGCGTGCAAGCTGACGCTTTCGTCGTTGCCGTCTGTCTCAGCGCCATGGCCGAACTCGCCATGGTCACACCTGGTGAGGACCTCTGCCTGCCCATCTATTTCTTTTCTCTACGGTCTGAGTGCCGTCCATGCTTTAATATATAAGTTCTGCTGGTCGCTACTGTTCTGTACGCTGTTGGCTCTGCATGCATCTAATTGCCATCATCTCCGTCAGTCAAATTAGAGTCTCACTACCGGCCATCAGTTGCAAGCAAGAAGGACCATGCATGCATACATGCATATGGAAGTGAAGCCAGTACGTGCAGAAGCAAATAAAAGGCCATGCAAGTGGTGGACTCATGATGATGTCATGCCTATGCAATAAGTGAGACCTTTTCTTCTACAAAAATAACTAGGATGCTTACTGACCGTATTTCTTTTCCATAAATCTTTTAGCCTTCACTTCGTCTATCTTTGATTTATAGAATAATCTTTTATTTATCCATAAATTCCTTTGCCATATTGTTTATTGCTTAAACAACTTGGTGATGTCATGCTTACATCATGCTTAAGCAATAATGATTCTTTATGGCAGTACATGCACATATATGCACCACTAGCATGCAATGGGATATTTAGCTAGCTGTTTTTTATGTGCTGCCATGCAGTGCGTGCCACCATCATATTTAATAGCTATTCTTTTATCCCATATCCTATTCCATTCAATTTCTATCATCTTATACGTTCTCTTAATCTTTTCTTTTGATTGGTGTATTGTTCTTAGTTGTACTTGTGTGTTTGCTTTGCATGTTTGTGCTTCATGATTGATGCGCGTAGTATGAACATCGTTCCGGAGTATTGAAGGATGAGGATATTCTGAGCAACGTCATTACTTTGGTTAAAGGCAAGTGTGTCCTTGATCTTTTGTCCTAAGAATTATATTTAATCACTCATTACATTGCTTGCATTAATTTTGATGGGTTCCTATTAAGGTTTATCCTAGTCTTTGATTATCATTCCTTGTTAACCTGGGTTTATGTTTATGTTGGGTAGCTATGCTTAGTTGCTATATCTGGGTTATGGTGGTTTTAATGAACAATAATGATGAAATTTGTTATACCTTTATGTTATATCTTTGGATGTTAATACAAGATCACTGTGCATTAATCGGAACATGGAGCGACCACCCAGGAAAACAGTGCTACCACAAGACATATGGCTCTGTCTTGGCTTATTAATTAGTGAACTAGGTGTTAGGTATGCTTTACCTGATAAGGGTTGGGGGCCGGCGGGTAGTGGCGTATGGACTGCTCGGGCGTAGGTGTGGGCTTAGCTAAGACATGGTACTCGTCCGGGAGCTTTATACGTTGCACTGACCAGGTAACCTAGTGGGCAGGCAACATCTGGGGATCTTTGTAACGGCCTTGTAGCGTCCCTATGCAATCACACCTCGGTAGTGTGGTATGATGCTTGGCCGGCATCGCATGGTTGGGTTTAAAGTTCTTCGGGACTTTTACGCGACTTGTGGGTAAAGATGTACAACCTCTGCAGAGTGTAAAACTAATCGATTAGCCGTGCCCACGGTCACGGGCGGCCTGGACCCTCACATGATAATTGAACTTGAAGATGGACTTAAATCGCTCTCTCTGGTTATGCTTGCCATGTGCTTATGGCGTATCTCTTATCTTATGCTTAATGTGGGTTGGTATGAACTTATACTTTATTAGTAATCAGGTGCTAATAAAACTTGACCAACTAAAATTGCTTAAATGCTTATAGCCCAGTCCACTATAAAGCCTTTGCATTCATTCTTTTCCCCACACTTGCTGAGTACGACAAGTGCTCACCCTTGCTATAAATAATGTTGCTCAGAAAGAGGAAGCTACCATGAAGATGTTGCTGGAGCTAGGCGTACGCAACCCCCAGTCGACTGCCTGTGATGTTTGGTGCCTTCGTTTCCAGGATTAAGCGTAAATCTCTGATAATCTTTCTTTTTCATACGTGATACTGTTTCTGTATTCACTTTTATGTCACTATATGCATGAAACTTGATCCTGGCATGCATATAGGTTTGCACTTGGTTTTCTTCGGAAAGTCGGGTGTGACAGAGTGGTATCAGAGCTGTATCGACCGTAGGACGTAAGCCTAGTTAGCACTGGTCGTTTCTTAATGCCTCTTTTGTCCTACAATCCCTCCTTACCTTATCCTTGACTCCTCTGATGAAGGATCTCGCATCTTAACCATCTTCTTTTCTCCATACCATGAATTCTTGTATATTTATCTTCACTCTCCTTGAACATCTCTTCGACCTCGCCTGTCCATTCTCTCAAGCAATAACACCCCCTTGATTGATTGGTGGAATTGTTACCCTAAACATTCCATCTATTGGCGCAGCTCTCTGACACATCAGCGCTGTTTTAATTCTTTCTCGAGCTACGGAACTCCGATCGACATGAAACCAGTTGGGTTAGTTCCCAAATTTCATAAGTGAATTTATATCAAAAATTCAGCCCTATCCTGTACATGTTCTAGAAGCTATGCCCGAAACATTGGAGCTATCAGAATCTGTAAACTCTGCTGACCTAGTTACCTTCAATATTCTATATATCGGGCTATGGACCTCCGATTGAGGTAAATCCAATTGGAGTAGTTCAGGAATTTCATCAGCTTCACTCTGTCCAAAATTCAGCAGTATTCGTTTTGTATCCAAGGAGATACCTACGAATTAGTGGAGCATTCGGAATCTGCCAACACTGCTGACATAGCCATCTTGCCTAATTCATATCTCGAGTTCTGAACCTCCGATTGAGGTGATTCCAGTTGGGTTGAACTCATAATTTCGTACTCCTTGATCTGGGAAAAATCCATTATTTATGGATATCCTTGCTGGGAGATATATCTGATCTATTAGGAGGATACCCCCCTGACTTCATTAACAACGTGTAGTGTCGTTCCCCTTTAGCTATGCCTTGATTGGTGGAATTGTGTGTTTGCATGATGATGCTTGGTTTTATGAACTTGATTGATTCGTTTCTTTGAAGTGAGTGTTGGTGTATTGTGGGTCTTATATCTGCAATAACATCAGTTGCCTAGTTGGGTTTCTCTTTTGTACCTTTCACATCCTTGCCATCTTTCTTTGTTTCGACTCACTAGAGGTGTTACCGGAAGGAAGTCAAATGCAAATGCAAGATGAAGAAAAGAAGACATCACTCTACCTTCCTTCCCACCTTGTGTTTGCTTTTGTCCCACCTAGCTCATTCGATGAAGACTCCAACGATCATCGAAGAAAAAGATTGAAGGTTTCACACCGATCAACATAAGAGGATGACCACCTACCTACTTCGATCACAATGTTCTTGTTTATCTCCCTCCTCCTTGCTTTTTTTCTTTCTTCGAATCTCGGGACGAGATTCCGTTTAAGGGGGTAGATTTGTCACACCCCGAAATTTTCAATTTCGGGATGTGAATAGAAAGAATAATTAAATAACGATTTTATCATAATTTTAAATTTTTTTTTCAACATTATTTTTCTTTACGGGGAATATAGTATAGGAAAAAGTCTTGTTTGTTTTTCTAAATTAAATAAATGATTTTGTGAGTGTTGCATTCATGCCGATGCATTTTAGTACTTCGTGTGCAAAATATTTTTTTAAATGCGTTTAGATGTCCATCATGTTTCTCTAGTTTTTTCGGATATTTCTGAAAACAATTCTCTTGTTCTTTTCCGAGAGCTCAATCTTTATAATAGAAAGTTCTAAAATCTTCTCCGCGAGCTTCGAATATTTTAATTGGATTCATCATGTCATATGAACGGTCATACTCCTTGTGCTCCTGAAACTCTTTGAGCTGCTACAATTTGGTCATAACCTAATATTCTTCCAAATAAGACTCACGTCATGCTCAATCTCGTTGATCTCTCAGCCTATTATTTATTCTCTCTATTTCAAGTCCTTGCTAGCAGCCTTGATAACTCGATCTAACGTGGCTGTCAGTGCCGAGCTAGGCCCCTTCCAGCAAAAAAAAATAGCTAACCTCGTAAAGCCAAGGTCCAACTCGACTTGGACTAAGCCCAATAATCCAATATCATGTTCAGCAACGCATGACCTATATAAACAACAAGCTGCGGCCTCCCGGTCTCTTTTTCTTATCTATATCGCTTTCGCCTTGTGCCCTAGCTCATTGGCAAGCCGCCGCCGCCGCAATGCCGTGAAGCCATCTCCTCCATGGCTGCAGTGAAGTCCACCTCCGGCGCCGTCGCAAGGACACAAGAAGGCCTTGCTTTGTTTCCATGTGCCGACCGGCAAACTCGGCGAGGGACACACCAGCAACGCCGTCCTCTCCGTCGCTCGCCGTTCGCCGTCCAATCGGCCGAGTGCCCGAGTCCACCATCGTCGCAGCTCGGTGAGATGACCACCCGCGCATCTCATGCGCTCCTATGTCCAACTTTTGTCTCTAATCTATATATATGCTACCTGCATCTCGTGCTGCATGTGGCCATGCCGGGTTGAAGCCTCGCCGGCCATCGTATCAGCTCCAAGCAAAGCAAAAGAAGTCATTTGAGTATGTAAGGATGCATGCCTCCTTGCTCGCATCACTTGCGTCACCGAGCCAACGTCGGCCGTTTGCATCTGTTCGCCTGCGGTCATGCCCTGCTAGTTAGCTTGCAGCGTGCAAGCTGACGCTTTCGTCGTTGCCGTCTGTCTCAGCGCCATGGCCGAACTCGCCATGGTCACACCTGGTGAGGACCTCTGCCTGCCCATCTATTTCTTTTCTCTACGGTCTGAGTGCCGTCCATGCTTTAATATATAAGTTCTGCTGGTCGCTACTGTTCTGTACGCTGTTGGCTCTGCATGCATCTAATTGCCATCATCTCCGTCAGTCAAATTAGAGTCTCACTACCGGCCATCAGTTGCAAGCAAGAAGGACCATGCGTGCATACATGCATATGGAAGTGAAGCCAGTACGTGCAGAAGCAAATAAAAGGCCATGCAAGTGGTGGACTCATGATGATGTCATGCCTATGCAATAAGTGAGACCTTTTCTTCTACAAAAATAACTAGGATGCTTACTGACCGTATTTCTTTTCCATAAATCTTTTAGCCTTCACTTCGTCTATCTTTGATTTATAGAATAATCTTTTATTTATCCATAAATTCCTTTGCCATATTGTTTATTGCTTAAACAACTTGGTGATGTCATGCTTACATCATGCTTAAGCAATAATGATTCTTTATGGCAGTACATGCACATATATGCACCACTAGCATGCAATGGGATATTTAGCTAGCTGTTTTTTATGTGCTGCCATGCAGTGCGTGCCACCATCATATTTAATAGCTATTCTTTTATCCCATATCCTATTCCATTCAATTTCTATCATCTTATACGTTCTCTTAATCTTTTCTTTTGATTGGTGTATTGTTCTTAGTTGTACTTGTGTGTTTGCTTTGCATGTTTGTGCTTCATGATTGATGCGCGTAGTATGAACATCGTTCCGGAGTATTGAAGGATGAGGATATTCTGAGCAACGTCATTACTTTGGTTAAAGGCAAGTGTGTCCTTGATCTTTTGTCCTAAGAATTATATTTAATCACTCATTACATTGCTTACATTAATTTTGATGGGTTCCTATTAAGGTTTATCCTAGTCTTTGATTGTCATTCCTTGTTAACCTGGGTTTATGTTTATGTTGGGTAGCTATGCTTAGTTGCTATACCTGGGTTATGGTGGTTTTAATGAACATTAATGATGAAATTTGTTATACCTTTATGTTATATCTTTGGATGTTAATACAAGATCACCGTGCATTAATCGGAACATGGAGCGACCACCCGGAAAACGGTGCATACCACAAGACATATGGCTCTGTCTTGGCTTATTAATTAGTGAACTAGGTGTTAGGTATGCTTTACCCGATAAGGGTTGGGGGCCGGCGGGTAGTGGCGTATGGACCCGCTCGGCGTAGGTGTGGGCTTAGCTAAGACACGGTACTCGTCCGGGAGCTTTATACGTTGCACTGACCAGGTAACCTAGCGGGCAGCCTACATCTGGGGATCTTTGTAACGGCCTCGTAGCGTCCCTATGCAATCACACCTCGGTAGTGTGGTATGATGCTTGGCCGGCATCGCATGGTTGGGTCTAAAGTTCTTCGGGACTTTTACGCGACTTGTGGGTAAAGATGTACAACCTCTCGCAGTGTAAAACTAATCGATTAGCCGTGCTCACGGTCAAGAGCGGCCTGGACCCTCACATGATAACTAAACTTGAAGATGGACTTAAATCGCTCTCTCTCTGGTTATGCTTGCCATGTGCTTATGGCGTATCTTTTATCTTATGCTTAATGTGGGTTGGTATGAACTTATACTTTATTAGTAATCAGGTGCTAATAAAACTTGACCAATTAAAATTGCTTAAATGCTTATAGCCCAGTCCACTATAAAGCCTTTGCATTCATTCTTTTCCCCACACTTGCTGAGTACGACAAGTGCTCACCCTTGCTATAAATAATGTTGCTCGTAAAGAGGAAGCTACCATGAAGATGTTGTCGGAGCTAGGCGTACGCAACCCCCGCCGATCGCCCGTGATGTTTGGTGCCTTCGTTTCCGGATTAAGCGTAAATCTCCGATAATCTTTCTTTTTCATACGTGATACTCGTTTCCGTATTCACTTTTATGTCACTATATGCATGAAACTTGATCCCGGCATGCATATAGGTTTGCACTTGGTTTTCTTCGGAAAGTCGGGTGTGACAGTCCCACATATAGATTTGGCTTCACCGATTTGCATTGAGTAGCGGACCGTCATGTTAAGGCATCTCACCAAATTTCGGTCAAATCAGCTTAAATTTTCTAGTGTGAACACGAGTTTTTAATTCTAGGGTCCGGCTTTAGACATGTGTCCCACATATAGATTTATCTAAGTAGTCAACCTGGTGGTGGTTGGATTATATTGTTGGATATTGGATTTTGAGTGAGTGAATTGGATTGGATTGTATGTGAGCTTTATAATTTAGGATCTTACTGGATTTTTCTTCTTTGGATTACGGATGTTGATCCATTCCCACGTATAGATGAGGAGCTAAGGTACAATCCTTATTCAATTCTACTTTTTAACTGGCCCTCATCCTCACAGGTTCAAGCAACAAGATTAATCGGTAGTACCTTATGTTTATTTGTGAATGCCAATCATACAGTATTACACTTTGTTTGCAACAGACACATTGGTGATGATATTAGAAATTGTGAGTTCAACCAACCGAAACAAAAAAATCCACGGTCGAAAGTATTTGTTTTTTAGCTTGGTCCTGGCCCCCAAAACACCTAGGACCCCTGCCAATAGCATGATCAATTTGTCAGCTGTTGGTTGTGTTAGATTGATCTCCTCAACAGTGGGCCTAACGACCCATTGGGCCCTTAATCTCGCGCCCGATCGGGGGCGCCGAGGCGGGGCCGCAGGCTCGTGTCACCAGGTTCGCCGCCAGTCTGCACACCCCACCGACAACCGTAATATGATCTAGAGAGGGTCACAGTAATGACGGGAAGTTCCGCCACCACCTACACCCCGAAGACCCCTGCACTGCCCGCTGCCATAGAGTAGATCTTCACCAAGCCAACCTGAGATGGCCGCCAGTTCCAACACATCTGCTGGTGTACGTATACCTCTCCCCTTTCCCCATCTATCTCTCTCCTCTCTTGGTTCACACATGAATCACATGAACACAGACACAACCAAAGTGTATACCCGTCTACATGTGCAATAGTAAATCCCCGTAACCATAACCCACCAATTAGGAGCTGGCAAACGAAAGTTCGGTACGTAAACCTTCACTACGGGAAACCGGGGCTTTGTCGTATGTCTCGAACGCACGGCAAAGGCTAGAAAACGCACGAAAAATTAATGCTTTGCCGTGCATTTTCTATCGAGGCGCACGTCAGTTTTTTTGCATGGTAAAGTCCCATTGTGGTGCGTCTCCCCCCGAATGCACGGTTAAGAACCTTTGTCGTGCGTTTATTATGACGCATGGCAAAGAAAAGGTAACAAACGGAGATGGCACACGACGGCAAGGTGTTCGAGCTTGCCGTGCGCCTTGCTCGGCACGCACGGCAAAATATATGAGAAAAAGAAAATAAATAAATAAACACCACTACGCCGGGGACGGCGGGCCACCACTACCCCGGGACGCCGCCCGCCGGTCCACCGCGGCCCGCATCCGGCCTCGCCGGCCACCGGCCGGCCGGCCGGCCGGAGGGAGGGAGAGGGATGGGAGGAGGCACGCCACGCCCAACACCGTCCACCGTCGCAGTCCACCGTCGCGAGCCGTCGTTGCCGTCGCCGCCGTCGTAGTCCACCGTCCCGCGCCGCCGGATCCGACCCACGTGCCATGGAGGAGGCGGAGCCAACCCCGCCGCGCCGGATCCCCCCGCCCGTGGTGAGGAGCCCGCCGCCAACGCTTCGCCAACCCTAGATCCGTGCAACGGTGGTGGAGAGGAGGGGGTCCCGGGGAGAGGAGCCGGCGAGGCGCATCGCGCAGAAACGTGGTCAACCTTGAAGGAGCAGGGCCCAAGCGGCCGGGAGCTCGGGCGGCCGCCTCCCCGCGACCGAGAGATCGAGCCGCCGCCTCCTCGCGGTTGTGAGCTCGAACCGCCGCCATCGTGGCCAGGAGCTCGGACCCCCGTCGTTGCCATCGGGAGCTTGGGTGGGGCGCCGATGAGCGCCGGGCCCGTGAGGGAGGGAGAAGAGGGAGTTTCACACCCGGATTTAAGGGCAAATCGAATGCATAGAATACATGTGCGCCGGATCAAGTTACACACATGCATCCACTCAATGAATACCAAAAACAAGTGCCAAAAGCGTATAGAGAGTATTAAGACATTATTACATGACCAAATGTCTCATAATTGTAACAAAAGCGAGTACTAGCAGCGGAAAAGGACCTTTCCATAGACGGATCGGCCGGAGGCACACTCACCTAGAACTCATCGAACTCTCCAGGAAAGTCTTCAAAGTGTCCGCCCGAGCAAAGAACCGGTTGTGTAGATGCAATATAAAATAACAACAAGCATGAGCACATGTCGTACTTAACAAGGGAAATCGCTATACCAACATGCAAAGGCTTTATGGTGGAAGCTTGTGGTGGCATAGCAGTCAACATTTTAGTTGGTCAAGTTTTATTAAGCAAACCGATTTACTAACAAATGTAAGTTTATACTATCCCGTAGATTAACATAAGGATCATCATCATGAATGAAAGTAAATGCAACAAGTTTAATCCATCTTCCGCAGTTTACTCATGTGAGGGTCTAGGCCGCCCTTGACCGCGGGCACGCCTAACTAGTTAGTTTTACACTCGTAGAAGTTGTAGATCTTTACCCACAAGTCGTGCAAAAGTTCTAGGAACTTTAAACCCAACTATGCGATGCCGACCAAGCATCATACAACACTACCGAGGTGTGATCGCATAGGGACGCTATGAGGCCTTTACAAAGATTTCCTAGCTCGGGCTAGTCGCTAGGTTACCCGATCACCGCAACGCATAAACCTCTCTTAGCCGCGAAACTACCATAGAGCAGATCGGTCCGAGGGCCGGCTATACACCATCTACCGTCGTGCCCCAACCCCTTTCAAGTAAAGCATACCACAATACTAAAGTTTCTAATTACTTGGCCAAGATAGAGCCATAAAACTATAGAACACGGGGTCTAAAACGTAAAGCAAAGGATCTATGTGTATGGAACTTTGTACCGCGGAAGAGCATATATGCGAAACTAGAACATCCGGGGGGCTTTTCTACAAAACGGCAACGAAACAAATCTGTTGTCCGGTACACACCGGTTTGACCCAAGGTCGATCGGATCTAGGTCGTCTGTTTCGGATCGTGCGGTTGAGGATGGCGGCGCGCACAGAGGCGGGGCCGGCGGACACGCCGGCGAGTGGCGGCGCACGAGCTCCGTCGATCTTGCGCTATGGTGCTCGGATTAGCATGTGGCTAGGCCCGGAACGTAGCTTGCGACACGGCGGATCAATCTAGGCCATCCGGGCGGACGCGCGGGTGATGACGACGACGTGCGCTCGACGCGGCGGTTGGCGTGGCGACGGCTACTCCGGCGAGCGTGTTAAGGTGATGTGGGGCACGAGCTTGAGTTCAAGTGGCACCATGGTCCTCCTCACCTTCTTGTGCAGCTCCGAGGGTGCTTCTCGTTGGCGGAACGGCGGCCACCGAGGAGATTGACGCGGCGGCGGAGTTGGAGCTCGACGGCTAGGTGTTGACATTGCTAACGTCATCGACTAGAAACGGATATAAGATCCATCTCTATCGACGGCACCGTAAATGCAAAGGTATATCTTAACATGATGCTAAATGTATATCGGATGTTGCTTTCGCATTAAACTAAAAGGTGAACTCCGACATGATTCATAGGACGACTCGATATAGGTTGTCGCCCCGACATGTGTATATATATATGGAATCCGCAAGCGCACGGATATGAATATACCATTGTAGCATTTTAACCAGGAGTAAAACCAGGTATCGTATTTATATTCTACCACAGGGAAAGAAGTCTTTCTAATCCATAATAGCTAATACATGCTCATCTTTTAGTTTTATAATGTAGAATGGCCAAAATATATCAATTGCTATAAACAGGGGTAAGTCACATAAAGATAAAGATATTGATAGCATTATTCAAGTCATAACATCATGAGCAGCTAGAAAGTGTTATTATAGCAAGAGAAAAATAGCAAAGTCTAGTTAGAGAGGATACTCCTCGGTAACTCTAAACTATATGTCAATGCGAACTATGATTAGTGCAAACATTTAACAATCATGGAAGAAGAACTATTATATTAATGCATGGGGAGACTATACAAGTAGGATCAAGGTCGAAACTTGAAACAACCCAAACAAGATAAGGCTCCACTAGTCCTATACACGAGGGGTGCAATCGCGAAGGACTCAATAGTGTTGTCACCACCACGATCTACCACACGACCCGACAAATAGGGTGCAATCGCGGATAAGTACAATATAAGCACCACACTTACACCGTCTTTACCGTTCACCCATGTTAATAAATGATCTAGGTGAGGGCTATAAGACTCCATACATGAATATAAAGGCAAATCAACTATGTTAAACATGTAATCACATAATAAACACCAAAGCATATAATGTCGAAAATAATCATTTATAAGAACATATGTCTATATAACCAATGTAAGGAACTAGATAAGAACTTACAAGAGCGAAGCTAGATCGTATCTCGATCAACCTCTAGACGATCGGAGCCAAGTAGACACCCTACCTCCTCCTAGATCTAGACCAGCTAGCTACTCGCTATATTGTGTTTCTAGGGCATAGTATCTCCGACTTGATGACTTGATCCGGTGTATGCAAACTCGGGTTTCTAGATGCCTCTCGCCGTGGGGCGAGGGGGCCGCTTATATAGCCCCGAGGGGTAAACATGCGCCGTTTGATCAAACCGACCTAACGAGTGGTTTAGGTTGATCCTCATAGGCGGTGGAAGAACCTTCGGAAGTGGGGCTAAGGTGGCGCCTCGGGGGAGGCCGACCGGCCCCACCACCGTGCCAATCGGGCTAGGGTGGGCCCCCTCTCGGGCCCACTTCGGCTAGGTGGTTCGTCGCTTCTTCCCCGATGCTTCTTTCTTGGCCGCCAATTCACGTTGAGTTCCGAAGACTTCGGAGTCTTCTAGATTTGATTCTTTTAGCACTTTCCCCGAATGGTTCCCGGATTTATATAATTTACCGAATCTCCGTAAAAACTTTTAGTGGCACCCTATTCTAAGTTGATATTAACATTTATGCCCTTTTCTCATGTTTAGTTGACTGATAAATATATAGGATAAAATGTGTCAACAAACTCCCCCCAAGCTTACCTGTTGCTAGTCCCTAGCAAAGATATGCTTTAGCAGGATCAGGAGTTGCTACAATGCTTTCACACCTCAAAAGTACTATGGTTTTCAAAAACCAATTCTCCTCAACAAGATTGCTCTCTCTTACCTTTAACCTTTAATCATAGCCTTTTCATAAATCTTGAGCAAATAAAAGACAAAACAATCAAGTCAAGCAAAAGATATCTCAAATTCTTTGATCAATGTCATCCCGGGGTTTTGCACATTTTTCGGATAAAACTCGAGAGATCCCGTGTATGACCTTCTCAAGCATGGAGTCACACTTGAAAAGATATGTATGGATGATAGTGTTGGATGATAAGGGTGAAAGGTGGTAAGCCTTTAGACTAGCTCTTGGACTATATCTCTCTTTCTAAGATTTTTAGGATCCGGGCTTTCCATTTTTGGAGAGGTGGGCTCTACTCGCCCCGGACTTTTGTCCATTTTTCTCTCTCCTTGGAGATGTGGGCTCTACTCACCCTCGGACATGTGTCCATTATTCATCCCTAATTTTTCTAGGGAGGTAGGCCCTTCTCGCCTAGTATGACACTTGTCCTTTTCTCTCCCTCTCCCTTCTCACTTTTTCCTCTCTTTTTTTCTTTTTCTTTTTTCGAATGTAGCCCTAGAATCCTTTTTAACATTGAGAGAGATATACCCTAGAGTTGCATGAGCTATACGGCTTGATGGAAAATGCGTACTTCCATGTCAGAAGCAGCATAACTTGTGGAATGGAATGATCTTGATGTGTATGATAAGCTCTTAAGGATCACAGACACAGGAACTCATCATATAAAATTTCATGATTTTTAAGATAAAACTAGGAATCAAGCTTCTCTAGGAAAATGATCAATAGAAACTCAACTTTTCATGAATCATCTGTCAAAGCCTAGACTAAGATTAAGCATGTACTTGCACATGTTTTGGGTTTAGAGAAATTTAAGCATTTAAGCTTCGGGAGAATCTAGGTCCGAAAAATAAGCACTTTTAAATGGAATTACGGCGGAGCAACTATTCATCATCTCCAAGCATATATCATCAAGATCATTATTAAAGGGAAAAGCCAACTAGCAGACTCTAGCATTTTATTCAAACTAAAACTTTTAACCAATACTCAAATAACTAGCTAATATTAAACACCTAGGATAGTGATACTTATTGTGATAATTGGGGGTGCTCTCCCCCAAGCTGGATCTTGAAGTGATTCTTGATTCATCCTTGGAACTTGTTTGCCTTCAGGTCCTTATTAATTTTTCCCTGTAAATATTAGTCCATACCAGAAGGAACAAATTCTAGGATTGTGTTGTGAGCCTTCATATGCCCACTTCTTTTTGGGTTTTTTCTGAAATGTGTGGATCTTCATGTGCCCACGTATTTTTGTGAATTTTTATATGCAAAAGGGATGCTAAATGAAAAAACATGTGAATGCAAAAAATATATTTATTATTATATTTTTTCTATGCCACCACAAGACAGAGTACATGGGGCCTTGAAGAACGCAAAAGCAAAAAATATTTTATGATCTTTTCAAAGCAGGTATATTAAAATAAACACGCTAATCTACATATGCAGTGCAGAATGTAAAGATAAAAACTTAGTTACCTCTCGGTGAGAGTTTAGAGTACTTACTCCCATGGCATAGATGTAGTGGCCATTGATTGATCAGTTGATGACGCGGGTAGCGCTTGGTCTTCCGAAGGTGTACTTTGATCTTTCTTGCTCCAAACTTGTTTCTTCGGTGGAGATCTTTCGGGAGTAACAGTGTTCGGAATACTAGGCCGGTAGAAGTTGAGCGGACTTCTCCTTAATTTCTTCTTCAATGTTCTTGACATCTGTCAACTTTGTGTTCAGCTTGCGTTGTAATTTCTGAAGGCGTCTCCGCATCTTGTTCGCTTGGGCCGCTCATGATCGGTATAAGTATTGAAGTAGCAGTGTACCTTTTCGGTTCTGAATTGGAAGTGGATCTCGCTAGTCTTGATGTAGATGATTGCTCTTGTTGTGTTCAGGAACGGTCTTCTAAGCATGATGGGAGGATCTTGCTCATCTCCCATATCTATGACTAAAAAGTCAGTCAGGACATAGTGGTCCTTTATTTTGATAGGTACATCTCGTGCAATTCCTTTCGACAACTATTGTGATTGATTCGCCATCCGCAACATTATATATGTGGAATACAAAGGAAGGTCACCATATATTAATTCGTAGGTTACCTTAGACATTAGGTTGATGCCCGATCCCGTGTCGTAGACAACTCGCCGGGAGTTCCATTGATTGATGGAGCAATGGATTGATGGAACTCCGTGGTCTTCAAGCTTTGGCAATAATGGTGAAGGGAACAGCTTTCTCATTCTCTCGATTGAATCGTGTTGATCATCCAATGTAACACCCTAATTTTTACTTTTGAGTTTAAATAAAAATTTGCTTAGCAACCATCGTTCTTGTTTAAGGAATATAAGGTGTTGTGCTTTTCTAGGCATTTAATATTTTTTTGTTAATTAAATAATGAAATATAGGAGTTTATCGTTGCATACATGCTAGAGCATTTATTTTTGGTTGGTTGAATTCAAACTTGTGTTTGAATCTTGTTTGAATCTTTTGTTTCAAAAATAGAAAACTTTCCTTTCCCTTTTCATGTACCCTTGCGCGGCCCGTCCGCCAAAGTCCGGCGGAGGCCCCTCTACTCGTCGCCGGTTTGTCGTCACTCCCGCCGCTTCGCAGCCCCGGTCCGGCCGTCGGCCCAACGCCGGCCCAGCTCACCTCGGCCGCCGCCGTGGGGGCCGCCGGTCATCCCCCCACCTCGCGCCGTGCCCGGCCTCGGACTCGGGGTCCGACCTTGAGCTCGCGCCGCGCGCGTGTGTGGCCTCGAGCCCACTTGGCCGGCGCCCCCGCTCTATAAAGGCCGCCGCCTTGCACCACGCCGCCCCTTTTGCCTCGAAAGATGTTTTTGGTTTAAGTGGATGCCCAGCGAAGTTTGTGAAATTTTGGATGTGAAAACCCACAATGCATGGACAAAAAGGCTAGCATGAAAAAGTTAGACAAAGGAATGACCGGCTTCTTAGTCTCGAACCATAGAAATCAATCCTAATCCAACTCATCAAAACATATGTTTGCAATCTACGAGTTTTGTTATGATAGAACATATATGTATATGGCTTTGGTAGGTAGAACTTTGCAAGAGCATCACAAATATGTAGATAGCATGAAAGTTAAGTTTTCATAAAAACAACAAATTATTCGGCTATCCATAAACTTAAATCAAAGAGAAAAGATATGTATGTGGGTCTAGAGCATAGTCATTTCACCTCCACAAATAAAAGAGCCGGTATTTAAATTAATTTCAGATCATATTATACGAGCAATTAGCCAAGACATGTATAGCTTCGTGTAGGTAAAAAAAGCGACAACTTTCATCATCTTTCCGTAAGCATAGACAACATAAAACATCAAGGTGAACACATGGTCATGCATATCTATTGAAAGTAAAAATAAACCTAGGTTGGAAGAGAAAAACAAAATGTTGCACCTAGTTGAGGTTGAAGGCATACTTACAAGCATTTGTGTTTGGAAAAGAGAAGGTCTATGGAGGTGTTACCATCCTTTGTAGTTCTTCGTCACCTTCTTCCGACATCTCCATGTATCGATGTTGCTTTTGATTTTGTCTTGATTTATCAATACTCCTAAACTTCTGAATTTGATCTTGTATGCTTAATGGAGTCATTGGTCTCCCTTCTCTTCAATGTTGTCATCACCATCTCCTCTTTCTTGTTCTCATCATCTCCTTGTTGTCTCTTTTTCATGGATTCCCCCCTCTGTCCAGAACATAACATATATTATAATATAGCTCTATTAAAAAGTTTATGAAATTACCTTTCCAACGTGTGGTCATTCATCAAAACCAGAGTTCAAACAAAGGAGCTATGTCCGTTTTACTTCAGCGCTGTGTGCTGTCCAAAACTGATTTTAGGAAGTGTTGCATAACCTCTTGTAGGAACCTCCGATTGTCTTGATTCTTGATTTGTTGGAATCATAACTTCATAGTGCTTTTAAATATCCAAAAATCTCCAGTGTTTTCCCTTCGAGACCACGCAGAATTTTGATGAGATCGATGGCTTCTTGCGCATTGATCCGGAGACATTAATGATCTTGATCATTCCGTCTTCTAGAGCGCCATGTTGCACTTCCGTGTTGAAGATTCAGGGTCTTCCCCATGCCTAGCATTTTGCTAGGCATAGAAGAAGACAAAGCATTTTCATCTTAGCCATCCTTCAATTTCCTTGTAGTGAGTCTTTATCTTGCCCGCAAGATGTTTTAAGCGCACATTCTACCCCCAAGGTGATGGTTGGGAGTAGATAGAATTGCCAATAATCCAACAATGTCTCCTAAGATTCTTAACTTGTGGCATAATTAGTCTAATGAGGAATAAAAACCTAGTGAGTGTATTTGTGCAAGGTGTGTATGCACATGAGAGGAGAGCATATAAACAAAGACAATGTTTTCACCTAGTCCTAAACACCATGTTTACAACTAGGTTGCCGAATTTCTCCATAGCCATAAAGGTTTATTTATCAAGGGTTAAAACACCATGTCTATCCCTAAATCAATAACTCTTATAGCACAAGAAAGATTAAGCGCATTGCAGATCTTATAAACTAACCAATGCAACATGAAAACATATGAAAAGCTAGCAAGATTTATCAAACTTAATGATGATGGTCCGCAATCATGTTTAAACACCACATTTACACAAGATCACAAAAGGAAAATGCCCAGCTGGAGCATTAACATGGATATGAAAGAATACATCATTGAGCCTTAAAACAACCAAGCCAACTATGTACAAGCAAAGAAACATCACGTTGATAACAAAATGCAATGCATGGAAATAAATAAATATGAGCATGAACATGATGGTGGTTCTAAAAAGAAAACTAAACTTAGATTAATAACAACAAGTTGATCATCATAAGATGGTGCCATTCTTTATTCTCTCTAAGAACGGAATAAAAACATAAAGAAACGGGTTGCCTCCCGAAAAGCGCTTCATTTAAAGTCATAGAGCTCGACTTTCTCACATAGCTTCTTTTCGTCGCGTAGCCATGGCCCTTCATGCAAGAAGAAAAGGTACCAATGCAGCTTTAATTTACTTACCATGTTGTGCTTGATCACTTATAGAAGACTTGCCCAAGGCATCCTTTTGCTTCATCACTATCTCCTTCTTTATCACCCTTCGGTGCTGCCTTCACTCCATGAATTTTTTCTTTAATGTCCAGATCATAAAGTATACCCAAGCTCTACTCCATTGCACAGTGCACATAATTTCCTTTCCAATGAGTCTTTATTTGCCCAAATCGGACTACGGACAAGAGAGTTACGTCCGTTTTACTTCGGTGATGAAATCTGTCCTGAAATTTAAGAACGCGCAACGCTCAATGTTTTCTCCATAACTCCTTGCACGGGTCTTCAAACACATTGGTTCTTGATGCGTTGGAATGGTAACTTGATGGAGCTTCTGGATATCTCATTTTCTTCATTTGTACACCTCTGAACAAGCTTTCAAATTGATGAAGACAGCAGCATCCATTGCGGGATTTAGAGAGGTTGATGATTTATCTAGCAACTCTTTTAGGCATGATTTCTTTTTTAATTATTCGTGCTTTGTCTAAATGGTTAGTGAAAATCGGGCCTTCTCCCAACATGTACTTTTTTTAAGGTCATTAGCTTGACCAAGCACAAAACATGATCGAGATTTACAAAACTTATTGTAAACATACGCTATAATTAACACCACATGCGAATTGTAGCAACAAGTCAAGGTGTAAATAAAAGAAGCATATGTTTCATGCATAGCACTTAGCTCATCATTAGGCAAAGGTTCTTTAGGTGTGAGATTAATTGGATCAAACATAAATGTTTCCTATTTTTCATTCTCAAGAAAGTCTAGCCTATCAACATGATCTTTATTGGAACAAGGCATAGAATTTAAACTATCATTCATACTATTGGTTGAGCATGAGTATTTGAATTTATCAACATCAATACCAATAATATCCCGAGACTTCAGCGCGTACCTTGGCCTTAGAGCTTTTTCAACAAGAGTGATAATTGGTTCATCTAGCGGTGTTGAAGGCGAATCAATCTCAACGAGTGAAGGTGTATCTTTGTTACCTTTTTGCACCCCCTCCATCTCATCATGTGGAACGTGTAATCCATCAACTACGTTTGCATTTGTCTCTTCTTTGAAGTCTTTATTGTCATCCCGCCTTTGTCTTCAATGTCTTGTATGTTGCTTTCTTTATCTCCCGTGTATCACATGTCGTCAAGATCGCTCATCATTGATTCACTCTTTTCTTCATCCTTGAGTGCTTTCATGTCTTGATTTGCTAGTGTGCAGGCTTCAATAGCACACAAGCTATAACCTTGTGGAGAGGGGCCTTCTTGGAGCACTTGCTATATGTCGACTCCTTCCCATTCATCTTCTAACTTGAGTCCTACCTTCTCCCATTTGTCCTTCAAGTCACTAGGCTCATCACGGTTGTTCTGTTCTATTTCTTCATTGTAAATCTTTGAGTTGTCAAACTGGTCGATCCATCCTTCATCTCCTTCTTCTTTTTCTTCTTCAAATATCTTTTGGATCGACTCTCCACTCATCTCTTGATCAAATATATCTTCAACTAGTTTGGCAGCGTGTCGACGTTCCTCCTTCTTTCGGTAGTTGATTAGTGGGGCAAAAATCAACTTGAATCCAACCGGATTGATTGAACTCCGCCAATGGTCTAGCATTCCACATACTTCGGCCTACATTCATTTTAGTTTCAACATTTTTAACATCCGAAATGAATTCTCTTACCTTGGGAAGTGGATCTTCAATTTCTTGTATGGTTGGTTCATCTTCCTTGACCTCTCGGTTCATCTTTTTCAGAAAATCCAGCAAGCACCTTGGGCTTGCTTTTGTCATTTTGCTCCTCCCGACAACGTCTTTGCCAACAATCTCGTTGCGTTCTTTGTCCATTGCTTATCCTTTATAAGATTTGTGCGGCTTCACTAATTGTTTTATCCATTAAATCACCACATGCACACATGCTTACAAAACGGGATGAGTTAGGGGTTAGTGAAAAATAAAAGGTATGCAACATCAAGTCACCGTAAAGTCCCAAGTTCGGGCCTCGCTCAAGTAGTTCATTAAAACGGTCCCATCCTTCATCAATTCCTTCATCCTCTTCTTGCTTGAAAGTGAGCACTTGCCTCTTTAAGTCTTGGACCTTGCTTATGGGAAAGAACTTCAAAAGAAACTTCTTCACTAGCTCATCCCAATTTCCTTTTGTTTTCACGGACGCAAGTGTGTACCATCTTCGCGCTTCATCTTCGAGAGAGAATGGAAAAAGATTCCACTTGAACCAAGCAAACGAAACTCCTTCTTTTTGCACCGTGTTGCATATCATTGTGAATTCCTTAATGTGTCTATATGGGTTGTCATCCTCCAATCCTCAAAATGGTTTTGTCGCCACTAACTTGATGATTCTAGGCTTCACTTCATAGTGGGTTGTAGCAAGTGCTAAATCTGATTTTTGCATCTCAATGTCTTCCATTGATGGCATTGCTAGCTCCCTTAGTGACATCTCTTCGTCTTCCAATGGTGAGGTTAACAAATCCATCTAGGCACAAGAAAAGTAGAAAGAAAAACAAAAAAAGATTTTTTTCAAGAAAATGTGGGTTAGATGTTAGTAATCAACAAAATTAATACTAGATTAAACGTAGGAAACGGCTTGCTCCCCGGCAACGACGCCGGAAAAAGGGGGCTTGTTGACGGTTGAAACACGTAACAACCTTCGATCCGCAAGCGTACGGACCTACACCTTTTTCACCAAGGGGTGACCCCCAAGGTTCTTGTCAATCCGCGGAGCAAGGGGATTGCTAGCGCTTAACCAAGCACTAATCTAGTTGATTGGAAAGCCTTGAAAGAAAGGATACTCTAAGGTAAAAGCAATCTAACCTAAGTTAATCTAAGAAGTCTAAGGTTAAACAAGATGGCAAAGGGTGGACTCAAGAGAGAGAGAGATTAAGATAGATAAGCGTTCCCTCCCTAGGGTTAGGAACACATGAAGATGCATCTACTACATGAAAAAGGTGTTGCCTACACTAGCTTCATGGTGGTTCTGCGGCCGCTAAGCCTTTTCCCTCCACCGTACTGTCACTACGCAAGATAATCAAACACTTTCACATATAACCGCATCTATACCTAAGCATCCATAAGGTTAATCTAATCACCACGATTACCACAAACCCTACTAAGACCACATGTTGCGCAAACATATGTAAACAAAGCATACGCGAAGACATAGACCATAAAGCATTGATTGGCATAAGGTTCATGTATAGATTACATATCATGCATCCATCTAACCCTAGGGACGAACGGAGACATTACCCCATCATCTTACACGGATTGAAGCACATAGGGGTGATGGAGACTCGAAGAACGTCGTCGATGAAGATGGCGGTGATGAAGCTTGGGAACACCCCTCGGCCGGCGGCTTGGAGTCCTCCTCTTGCTTCCTTCCCTCCGCCGGCGTTGATCCTTGCGACGAGCTCATCCAACTCTCTCCCTCATATTGCGGTGGTGGTTTTCTCGGTGAATGACGTCGGAGAATGATTGAATGCGGCGGCGGTCGGAGGAGGGAGCTACAAATAGACCGAGACGGAGCTAGGTCAAAGGGCGAGGCCGAACCGAGCCAAAACCCCCTCGGGCCGGTCCAAAAGGCCGGCCGCCCTAGGCCCTTTCCGGGCTGGTTCGGGCCCATCTTCCTCCCCCGCGACTCATCTTGGCATTTTGGACTTTTCCCCCTTAATTTGTGTCATTTTGAGGTCGTCATCCCCGCGATCAAGATAGGAGGTCTTCTCACATGAAGCCCGAACTTTACGTCTTAGTCCTCGGGGATGATCCGTCATAGCACCTTGGTCCTTGCCACCTTTGGAAGTGATTTCGCCTTGCACTTGAACACCAACGGAACTTCTCATTTGCTCCTTTGAATTTGTTGTGACTCCGTCCCTTTCATCCATGTTTTCCTACAGAAACATAACACTTCCAAATGCACATACGAAGTTGAACTTATTATATCATTAGTGTGCCTAGTGGAGGGTTAGTTACAAATCATAATCAGAACCATTGCATAACAAGTACTCTAGGTTGACGGAAATTCACCGTCAACAACCGCCCGTCCGCCGCCTTTTCCGTCATCGAGAAGGTCGCCGGAGGTTTGCCGCAAGGTGAGGGACCCATGTGTGCCACTTGTTGTCATCCTCGTGCTCTGCATCGTCGTAGTGGGGTCGCCGGAGTTGCGCCGCCGCGGTCTCGCCCCGCCGCGCCTTGCGTTGTCGCCGCCGCTCCGGCGTCCGCCCCCGTTGAGTTCGCATGCTCGTGCTCTTCGTCCCGTGCTTTCAACGTGATGAATGGAGCACCCCGCCGCCAAAACCGATTTGTGCCGCCGCGTACCGCCTTGTGTTGCCGCTCACCGCCGAGCTACCCTAGCCGCCGATCGCGATCCAACGGATCGGCCGGTCCCGACCCGAGTCCACGCTGGTCAAACCCGCACCGCCGCACCCACATGCCACCTGAGCCGCCGGATCTTGATCCGACGGATCAGATTCGTCCGCCTCGGGTCAACCCCGCCAAGCGCCGGTTAGCCCCGCCTTGACTTGGCGGCTTTGCATAGAAAGCCTCGTGTTTCTTTAGATTCGCAAGACAATCCTTCCACCGTTATAGTTTTCTCGCAGATAGGTCCTGTTTTCTTCGTTTTACTCCAGAAAGTTTAGTTTTCTTTACAGTTCAGCCCCTGATCTTGTTTACGCTGTATCTTAATCATTTTAACTCCGTTTTTAGCGTTCTTTATGTCCTTGTGATCGTCTCGACTAATAGATCAGTTTTATGCCTCTGTTTTGTTCTGTCAGTACTGTTTGGTGATTGTTTCTGAATTTATTCTATTGTATGCTTGTTTGTGAATGTGTGGAGCGTAGAGTACGAGCAGTTCAAGGATTTCATTGCCGTTGAAGACTTTCAAGACCCTGAGCAGTTTTTGGAGCTGGTAGAAGGCAAGTCCTTGCTGCATTCCCATTGATCCTATTACAACATGCATTTTAATTACACCGTATTTATTTATTGCTCTGCATTAATATTATGGGTCCGATTACTTAAGGATTGCCTAGTGTTGTTTACCCTATGCCTTGATCAACCTGGGTTTACTTTATGTTGGGTAGAACTTGCCAGAAATTTACCTTAGCTTTGGGGTGGTTTAATGAACACTTATTAATCTGGCTTTATTTATGCTATCATTTATATAATGCAAGAACACCTTATGTTGTTAATCGGAACATGGACAACCACCCAGGAAAACAGTACAACCACAAGACATATGATTGTGTCTTGGCTGAATTACTAGAAAACTTGGTGTTAGGCATGCTTTTACCTAAAAGGGGTTGGGGGCTGACGGTAGATGGTGTATAGACTTGCTCTGGCGGGGAGTTGGGCTTGGCTAAGACACGATACCCGCTAGGGAGCTTTATGCGCTGCACTGATCAGGTAACCTAGTGAGCAGCCTGCACTAGGGGATCTTCGTAAAGGCCTCGTAGCATCCTATGCAGCCACACCTCGGTAATGTGGTATTGTGCCTACTTTTGCACAGCATGGTTGGGTCTAAAACCCTTTTGGGTTTTTACACGACTTGTGGGTAAAGATGTACGACCTCTGCAGAGTGTAAAACTGACTAGTTAGCCGTGCCCACGGTCAAGGGCGGCCTGGACCCTCACATGAGTAATTTATTAAAGATGGAACTTTTAAACTTGTGCATTGCATTGAATGGTTCTATTGCACTTGTTAATTGGGTTTGGTATATACCTTCACTTGTTAGTAACAGCTGCTTAATAAAACTTGACCAACTAAAATGCTAACTTTCTTTACAACCATTAGCTTCAACCATAAAGCCTTGCATGTTGTTATAGAACTTTTCCCTTGTTGAGTACGACATGTGCTCATGCTTGTTATTTCTATATTGCATCTACACTACCCGGCTGCTGCTCAGACGGACGCTTTGAGGACTATCCTCGAGAGCTTGATGAGTTCTAGGCGCTCGTTCCCCAGTTAGCTGCCTGTGGAGGACTTCTACGTTTGTTTCTTTTTCGCTGTTAGCTACTCAAACGATTGTTAGATTGAGACATTCAGTCATGTAATAAATGTTTAATACTCTCTTTACACTTTACACTGTGTTTTGGTATTCACTGAGTCGATGCATGTGTGTAACTTGATCCTGGCGCACATGTATTATTGCATTCAGATTTGCCCTTAAATCCGGTGTGACATCCAAACTTCTTCCACAAGTGGTTGAGGTCGATGATTCTTCTTATTACTCCTTCTATCTCTTCTCTTTTCTCGACAACTGGCTTGTGTTCTTGGGGGTAAGGATATCGCGGGTGCGCATGAGCTTTTAGGATCTTGTTCTTGAAATTGAATCTCTCTTTTATCCCATTGATAGTGAAGACAATCTTAGAAGCGTCGGCGTAGATGATGGATTTGGCTGTGGCAAGGAAAGGACATCCCAAAATGATTGGAGCGTTCTCACTTCCCCCCAGTCTCAACAACAACGAAGTCGGCAACCACGTAGGAGAATCCTACCCCCAGACATACGTCGTCTAGGATGCCCTCGTATAAGCATTGTGACAGGTCTGCAAGCTGCAAGCACATGGTTGTATACAATAAAGGTGAGCCATTGATTTTCTTATATATTACCTTAGGCATTATGTTGAAGCTAGACCCAAAGTCACAAAGTGCATTCTTGAAGGTGTAGGCTCCAATAGTGATGGTGATGACGGGCCTTCCTGGATCTCTTCTTTTGGTAGGCATGCCCCAGTCAATCCATCTTGGAACTTCTTCTGTCTTACTCGAACACAGATCTGCAGAAAAGATATCGACAAGATTTGCATATTCTAATTCTTCTGGCTGGCCCAGAATCCTACCTGGATTAGCCATGGGAACAGATGATGCCAGCTGAGAAATCTGAGATTCTAGCATTTTAGTAAAGCTATGTTGGTTCTTGATGGTAGAAGAAAAACTTTCCATTTTATTACTAATAGTTTCTAGCATTTTATCATTGGAAGCTAACTTCTTAGACAGATTATCCATAATTCTACCCTGGTTTTGGACTAAGTCTCTTAAATGTGAGAAATTATTAGAAGAATTATTACCTTGATAATTACCTGAATAGTTACCTAGGTATAGTTGGTCCTCTGCTGAGTCCATCCTTGATTCTGCTGGGGACGATATTGGTTGTTGTTGTTGATGTAGTTCACGTCCTCCTCCAGCTGAGGGCATTGACTCCCTGAGTGTCTAGTGTTTCCACACTCTTCACAGGTCATGCGGGATTCGAAGAGTTGCATGACTTCCTTTTCTCAGGGGCTTTGTCTTTAAGCCTCTTCATTAATAAATCCATTTTGGCAGACAACATGTCTACCTCCTTAAACTGGTGCATTCCTCTTTCTTTATTGCGGGGTTGACATTCCTCGTTCCAAACTTGATTGGACGTCATCTTTTCCACAAGGTTAGTAGCTTGAGTAAGTGTAAGAGACAGTCTAGCACCTTTGCTGCAGCATCCATCGTTTCACGGGTGTTGGCAGAGAGCCCGTGGTAGAAGGTCTGCAAGAGCAACCAGTTTTCCATTCCAGGATGTGGGCATTCTGAAATGTAGTCTTGAAAGCACTCCCATGCTTCAGGAACAGATTCCTCGTGTTGCTGCTGGAAACTCGAAATTTCCCTCGTAAGGCATTGGTTTTGCCTATAGGAAAGAACTTTGCCAAAAAGGCAGTAGAACACAATGTCCAAGTTGTAAATTTATCTTTGTTGGGGTAACCATTGCTTCGCTTGCCCTAATAATGAGAATGGGAATAAACGAAGTAGGACTGCATCACTTGGCACATCTTTGATCGTGAAGGTGCTACATATCTCCAAGAAATGTTGAAGGTGTTTGTTGGCATCTTCATGAGCTTTTCCACAAAATTGGCTAGCTTGTACCATGTTGATTAGCGCAAGCTTGAGATCAAAAGTAGCATCTCCTACGGCGACCGTCGGACCGAGACGAATGTTGTCTGGGGTCGGTGCGGAGTATTCGCGTAGGGACTTGTTTGCCATTATTTCAAACGTGGGTGTTAAGCTTCACGCTGTTGAATCTCCCAAGGCAGAAGTCGTGGGCCAAAAATCAGGAGACCTGAGCTTTGACCTTGCCTTCCTTAATATTTTCTCTAGATCTGAAACGAAGTTTTCTAGAAGATTCTTATTCATACATTACCCTGAAATAAGATAGACAAAAGTGAAAAAACAAGGGTAAGCCTGTTTAAGCAATGATAATTTGGGTTCTCGATACATTATGTGTGAGAGATGCATGCATGCTATTACTGAAACTTTTTCATAGGCTATAGACTTTCTTTCCCCGGCAACGGCCCCGAAAATGCTTGTTGACATTGCTAACGTCATCAACTAGAAATGGATATAAGATCCATCTCTATAGACGGCACCAGAAATGCAAAGGTATATCTTAACATGATGCTAACTGTATATCAGATGTTGCTTTCAGATTAAACTAAAAGGTGAACTCTGACACGATTCATAGCACAACTCGATATAGGTTGTCAACCGTGACAGGTGTGCTAGAAAACGCATGGATATGGTACTCTTACATATGCCGTGGATCTCCAGAAAAGAAGATATATATACAAACAATCAATCCGCACGCGCACATATATGAATATACCATTGTAGCATTTTAGCTAGGAGTAAAACCAGGTATTGTATTTATTTTCTACCACAGGGAAAGAAGTCTTTCTAATCCATAATAGATAATACATGTTCATCTCTCAGTTTTATAATGCAGAGTGGCCAAAATATATCAATTTCTATAAACATGGGTAAGTCACATAAAGATAAAGATATTGATAGCATTATTCAAGTCATAACATCATGAGCAACTAGAAAGTGGCATTATAGCAAGAGAAACATAGCAAAGTCTAGTTAGAGAGGATACTCCTTGGTAACTCTAAACTATATGTCAATGCGAACTATGATTAGTGCAAACATTTAACAGTCATGGAAGAAGAACTATTATATTAATGCATGGGGAGACTATCCAGGATGATCAAGGCTGAAACTTGAAACAACCCAAACAGTATAAGGCTCCACTAGTCCTATACACAGGGGGTGGACCGCGAAAGACTCAATAGTGCTATCACCACCACGATCCCGCATATAGGGTGCAATCGCATATAAATACAATATAAGCACCACACTTACACTGTCTTTACCGTTCACCCATGTTAATAAATGATCTAGGTGACGGCTATACGACTCCATACATGAATATAAAGGCAAATCAACTATGCTAAACATGTAATCATAATAAACACCAAAGCATATAATGTCGAATATAATCATAGATAATAACATGTCTATATAACAAATGTAAGGAACTAGAAAAGAACTTACAAGAGCAAAGCTAGATCAGTATCTCGATCAGCCTCTAGACGATCAGGAGCCAAGTAGACGTCTTGCCTCCTCCTAGATCTAGACTAGCTAGCTACTCTACTATATGGTGTTTCTAGGGCGTAGTATCTCTGACTTGATGACTTGATCTGGTGTATGCAAACTCAGGTTTCCAGATGCCTCGCCGGGGGCGGAGGGGCCGCTATATAGCCCTGAGGGGTAGACGTGCGCCGTTTGATCAAACCGACTTAACGAGTGGTTTAGATTGATCCTCATAGGCGGTGGAAGAACCTTCTACAAGTAGGATTCGGTGGCACCGGGGAGGCCGACCGGCCCCACCACCGGCCGATCGGGGCCGGGGTAGGCCTTCCTCGGGCCCACTTCGGCCAGGTGGTCCGTCGCTTCTTCTAGATGCTTCTTTCTTGGGTGCCAAGTCACATTGAGTTCCGGAGCCTTCTGGAGTCTTCTAGATTTGATTCTTTTAGCACTTTACCCAAATGGTTCCTGGATTTATATAATTTACCAAATCTCCAGAAAAACTGTTAGTGGCACCCTATTCTAAGTTGATATTAACATTTATGCCCTTTTCTCATGTTTATTTGACTTATAAATATATAGGATAAGATGTGTCAACACTAGGTTTCGAGAAAAAAACAAGGCAGGGTAGTGGTGGGGTCTTTGTAGGGTGAGGCCGCGCGTGCCTAGGCATGCGGGCCCAGGTGGGGAGGCGGTGCGACACGCAAGATCGGGTGGTGCAGCTCGGACTCGAGTCTGGTGCGGCCGCTGGAGGATGAAGATGACAGGTGCCCCCCCTCCGTCAGCGGCTGCGGGCGGTGGAGGGTGAGATGGTCCGCGTTGGGCCGTTTTGCTGGCTGGGCGTGAAACAGCGGATGCCGAGCGAACAGGCTAGTAGAGAGATCGAGGGTGACAGACGGAATTTGGGACAACGGGCCACGTGTGAGAGCTGGGCTGTGCTTCTGTTGTGGCTGCGCGCTGGGCTAGAAGGGCAGTCAGGCCAAAATGGTAAAGAAGGGAGGGATTGGTTAGGAAAAAAGGTTTTGCATAGTATTGAAAAGGAAAACAAATTGAATTCAAATACAAATTTGAATTCCAATCAAGGAAAAGAAATGTTCCAGCATGAATGCAACAAGCATCAAGCCACAAATTTAATTTGGAAAAACAAATAACGTTTTGTTTTTTCCTATACTATATTCCCTGTAAAGAAAAGAAATGTGAGGGAAAATTTTAAAATTAAGAGAAAATTGTGTTTAAATTTTCTTGCTATTCACATCTTGAAATTTGGGAATTTTAGGGTGTGACTGGGAGGGGCGCGACGCATCAGACATCTAGGGAGGGAGAGATGGGAGAGGGCGGCTACGGCGGCTGCTGTGGGAAAAGGGTGGGGGAGGGTTCGAGCCAGGGTTGAAGGGGGAGCTAGGGTTCGGCTTTATTAGTGGGCGGGGGTTGTTGGGACGGTGGTTGGATAAATGGGCTGCTAGGGGGAGTTAGGCCGACGAGAGGGGGGATTCAGCCCGCTTTGGACGGATGGACGCACAGTGAGAGACATGGGTACCCCTGGGTCCCCACCGACCAGGGTCTCAGCCGTCCCCGACAGGTGGGCCCGACCATCCAGAAGACCCACCGACCTTTCAGTTGGACCTCCTCGACCTGACATGTGGGCCCAAGTACATGAAGACAGCTGGGTGTACAAGACAAGATAGTCCAGCTCGGATAAGCTTTCCATAGTGTAACCGACTAGGATAGATGGAAACTGACTTGCAACCCAAGGCATGCCAGCCAATATAAGGCGGCCTGGGGCGCCCCTCAAGGGCACGACCGGGACGACGACGTCGACTCCCACCTCGGGGCGACTTCCCGATTCACGCCTAATTCCACTACATACTGGACGTAGGGTTTTACTCTCCGGTGGCCTGAACCAATATAAACCCTCGTGTCCTTTGCCATTCTCGCCGAGTTCCGAGTTCTCCCTATGAACTACAACCTACGCTCTTAGGTCCCGATCCCCCATCAATCAACCTACAACCGCTTTGGTCGCACCCTAGCGGATCTGCCAGGTCTCACCCCCTGACAGTTGGCGCGCCAGGTAGGGGTGATCAGGAACTCGCTGTGCAGCATGGTGGCCCGACCCAGCGTCATCTTCGGCGACGGCACGAAGAACTTCCTCGACGACGATCTTCTGGCCTGCGCCCTCCGATCTAATCACGAGGTTGACATCTTCATTATCCGGATGGCGCGCCAAAATTTTTTGCGACACACCCACCCATACTCGTGATCTATTTCACAAGATTCATCGGCACCGAGCTAAATTCCCAAGTCGGCGAGTTGTATCTGATACGGTCCGCCATATTCATCTACGTCAAGACTCAAGCTGGCGGCAACCTCGAGGATCTACGTCAAGACTCTGTATCGTTCCAATTTTATTGAGGCTCCAGAGCCATTTCTTCTCACACACACAACATTCTCAACAGAAACTGGAAAGCCAAGACTATCCCCCCTTTGCTCAAAACTTTTGCCTGGCGACTTTTTTGCCATGCATTACCAACTGCTGACCGTGCTGGTAGATTCTCCACAAACATCGACAAGCATTGCACTATCTGCAATCAGACTGGAAATGATGCTCATCTCTTCTTCCTCTGCTAACTACCTCAACAGATTTGGGCTGCTATAAATACCCCTCCTTTCATCCACATTATTGATCCTGCAGCTGAAGGAGTCCAACAAATTCTACCCCATCTGTTACCTACAACCACTAACGATGAAACTCTTACTCAAATCCTTCTTACTTTGTGGTACATTTGGAAAGCGAGAAATGATCATCGGTTTCACGGAAAAACTTGGAGTTTTTTGCAGGTAATTCATGCAGTATCAGCGCATTTACATTCCAACCAACAGGCTTGGGGAAAACCTCCACCTCCACCGATGGCGAACAGATTCTTTGTAGCCTCCCCTTCCACTATGGAAGGCTTCAACTGTTACACAGATGCCTCTACTACTTCGGATCTCATGTCTAATGGGGTCAGATCTGCAGGTCTTGGAATTTTCATAACAAATTCTCAAACGCAACCTCCTGTTACTGTCACCTTCAAGGCTGTGATCCGTGATTCCCCATCGGTGTTTGTAGCTGAGGCAGCAGCTTTAGCTTTTGCAACCTCGTTACTTCATTTTATGCAGTTGGATCATGTCAACTATTTTACAGATAATCAGCTCCTGGCTCATTATTTAAATTACACAAGTCATTTTGACATCCCCGACTAGAGAGCTGCAGCATACACCCAAATCATCACTTCTTCCTTGACAAATGCTTCGAAGGTGTTCAACATTTCAAGAATCCATAACGACATGGCTGATTCTTTAGCCAAAGAAGGATTACACTTAGTCCACTCCAATTCTCTACATTCAAGCTTCAGTTGTACTAATCCCTCTCATGTTCTTGGCTGCCCATTCTTAGGGGCACTCAGAGTATGTAATCATTAACTATGTAATGATTTTAACAGCAGTTTGTTGTTAAGTTTAATGAAAAGTTAATTGTAAAAAAAAAAACTCGAGGATCGCGATCGATAAGCACCCGCGGCCAGCAGATCCCCACGGGCCAACTCCATGTCCGCCACGCACGGTCACGGAAATCTATCTACTAGATGGATACGTACGTAAACAGGCAGGATTTCCTTCTATATTTTTCTCTCTCTTTCTATCTAATCACGCACATTTGGTCAGCATGAATTTTTTTCTAATCTATTTTCCTCACGGTGATGCATGCCTCGGTCAAAACTGAGAATCAACGACAGGTCACCAGGACCGAAGCTCGTTCATAAACGTTGTGATTCAACGGCAGTCTCGGCAGGACGACTACTACACCATGCGCCGCCGATCTTGTAGCCAGCTCCGTCGACCTGCTCGACGAGCCGTCAACCATTCCGTCCTCGACATGTCGGCACGACCTTAGGTCGTGTCGCCGACCTCCTCAACAGCTCTAGCTTGGCCCGAGTCCAGCTCGCATTGCCCACCCTCCAACAGTGTTTTGCCGACCTCTCGGTGTCTCGAGCACGGCATGCCTGCGCGACTTCACTCTCCTTGCCGACCTTTTCACGTCTCGACACCTCAGCGGCTCCAGCTCGTCTTGGCGACCTGCTACGTCATCACGCACATCACTGACCTGTTCGGCGACCTCCAACAGCTTGCCGCCGACCTACAGTGGCTCATCAACAACCTCTTCGGCATCTCGAGATCTCTCTCCATGTCGACCTCGGCCACAATGACTCCACGATTCCACTTCGGCAAAACTAAGTGTTAATTTTCAATTTAATATTTCTACAACTTTATTTTTCGTCGATCGTCTCGGATTCTCCAGTCTCCGTGACCCTCATCGACCTGCCTTACATGCATTTTTCATGTTCTTTTCCCCCTCCCCATCGACACGCTCGGGGGCTTGGCGTAGCCGACCTCGACACGCTCGGGGGATTGAATTTGATAATTTAAAGGTCGTCAGACCTGAGGGACTTAATTAACTTCTATACGTTCTCCCTTTAAATGTCTTTTACTTATTATGCAAATTCTTAAGTTGTGTGGTTGCGAGACCTTGGGTCCAAGGCCCCCCTCCGCGCGCCGGCTGCACCTAAGCCTCCACGTTGAGCCGTGCAGTCGGTAAGCCGTTCCTCCACTGAGTTGGGTTAGCGAAGGAGACACGTTTTGCAGCTTCATAGCATTTGAGTTCGCATAATTTGCGCTGTCACGATGAGAGGAATGCTTTCTGAAACAAAACACATTGCAAGCATGTCTTAGGTGTGACGCCCCAGGTTTTAATTACCGTCATTGAACGCTAATGACCGGATCAGCCGAGTCAAACCGGTCAAACACCGGTCAAACCTAGGTCAACCTGGGTCATCACCCCGAAAACCTCGCCAATGAACCCTAATGAACCCCTTGACCAAGCCTACACACCCGTAGTCAACCCTTGGCCAAAGACACGGTCAAAACCGGCTTAACCGTTGACGTCAGCGAATGTCGTCCGGAACTTTTGCCGCGTTCTCCAAAATTCACCTAAACACTTCAAAATCTACCTTTATGAAAGTTGTCCATCTTGTTGAGGGACACAACTTTCATGTAGATTGGCATTTCAAATTTTGAGTGGAAATTAGCGAAAAACTTGATCGACTGACAGTACCTCCTGTTTTCCAGGACAGGCCGGCATTCGATGTTGGCACGACGTTCCTGCAAAATCCGTTGAGAAAAACACTGGACGGCCTTTACAAAAGTTGTAGAGGGTAGTTAGATCTACAACTTTCCTGTTGACCACATGTTGCACTTCAGTTCAAAATTTTGGAGAAAAACTAATTCGAACAGAGGCAGTCCGAGCAAAATCTCGCCGGAGCGCGACGTCGCGCCGCGCGCGCGCCCGGCGCCGCGCCACCACCCGCCGCCGCACGCCCGGCCCGCCTCGGCCGCCGCCCCCGCCTCGCCGTCCGAGCCCCCCACCGCGTGCCGCCCGAGGCCGCGTAGTTCCCAGGTCCCCGCGCCCTAAGACTCCTCAAACGCCGCACCACACGTCACGCCGCCGTCTGCGGTTCGCCCCGGTCCATGCGCCCCCCTGCTGTGCACTCCCACCGAGGCCGCCGCACGCAAGTCTAGGCTGCGCCCTCCCTTCCCCCGTCGCCTACTTAAACAGCCGCGCCGCCCCCACGCCCGGTCGCGCCCGCGCCGCCCGCGCACGGCGGGCCGCCACCGCGCCGCCGTGGCCGGCCACGGTGAGCTCCCCCTCCCGGCCCACCGGACGGCCATGCGTGCGCACACTCGCCACCCCGACCCTCTATCGCAGCCTCCCGGACCCCGCACGCCCAGCCCGGGCCGGCATCCTCGCCGGAGGAGTGGCCGCAGCGGCGGCCGCCGGCCCCCTCCGCCGGCCGAGCCGCCAACGGCCTCCCCACCCCCAACTATGGCTCAAATCGACCCTAGGTGAGCTCCCCCTCCTCCCCACATCCTTTCCCGGCCATCTCCCTCACCGGAGCCGCCGGATTTTGGCCTTCCCACGCCGCCGGCCATGGCCAGGGGCCACATTGCAAACGGCCAAATCTTTCCAGGGGCTTCCTCGCAAAAGTATATCTCCAATAGTGTGGCAGTTTTCCCGATTCTTGTAAATTGCGTAGAAAATCACAGAAAAAACAGAAAAATGCAAGGCCAATTTTGTTGGATTCGTGGTGAATTATTCTACAACTTTCGTTATTCTGGCCTGAGCCAATTCCTTATAGTTTTTGCATGAAAAATACAAATGTGAAAACCCTAGATCTGCAATATCTCAAAATATATAAATCCTCTGTAGCTAATTTTTTGATATGTTGTGTGTTAGGTCATGACTAGCTCCTATGCCAAAAATTGCACAAACTTATGATGTAAAGCTTTTTATAAAAATAGTTTTCCATTTCTGCCAGAGCTTCTTAGATGATTTTTATTGTTAAATATATTTATGTTCTTGAGCTCAACTTGTGCACACTGTCTTGTAATGCCAAAATACACATCTTGTGAATTAATCATGAATTTTGGGTTAACAGAAATAATCATTCTTGATTTATGCATATTATCCTTTGTAAATTAATAAACCAAGTTTAGTAGAGGTTCCATGTGAGCATGCTGGCTTTTTAGACTTGTTTAGGACCAGAGAGCATGCAAAAGGAAGTTTGGATCATTTTGATGCTTATCTGTTTTTATATGCATTTACTTTGAAACCCTAGCTAGCCTTTGTTATTTTTCCATACTATTTATTTTTCCTAGCATCCAACACTTACATGTGGGTCCAATGGACCAGGATAGGTGCTAGTAGGCCTAAGAAACACTCATGTAATTTTTGGTAACTTAATTGATTAATAAGTGGCTTAAATGCCCTTTTAATATTAAAGGGAAATTATTAAAGAGAAATCCTTAATTAAATCTTTTTCTTTTTTTGAAAGTATTATTTAATATAAATAAAAGATAATTAATTATCATCACTGATAAGAAATTAATTCATGAATAAAAATATTAATTACACTTTTATTGGTGAAGATAAAAGGAAATGAAGCTTTCACATGAAATGATAAACTTAATAAAAACCTTCATTCAAATGTAGAATAAAATGAATAACCCATGTACAACTAATAACCTTCCTAAAAGAGAAACATTAGATAGATGCTTGTTAAGGTGAATATGACCAACCCGGAGATGGGTAAGACAACAAACTATCACATCACCTAAAGTGCATTGCATTCCGTGTAGATCTCCGGACGGAGATTACTTCCCGATCCCGAAACCGAGGAAGGCGGAGCGGAAGGTTCTCTCGCAAGACGTGGACGTGCTCGACACCGAGGGTGCCCAAGCTAACATAGGCGACGAAGGCAAGCTCCGGTGCATCTAACCTAGTTTTAAAGTTCTTTATTCAATTATCTATGGATGATTGTGCATTTACGTTCAGGAGTTGAATGAAACCCTAGATGCATGATTCATAGGTACCTTTGGTCCCTACTAGTATGATAGGTCGATAGCTGCTAAGCTATAGGACCGTTACAAGTCGGGTGATGACCTCACTCGCGAGACTAGGTTCCTAGGTAGGAATCATACTATATCCTTAAATGGATTGCTCACGTGGTAAGAGCATGGGATCTGGGCTCCGGTCCAGTGGTTATGTGGGTTAAGTTTTTGAACGTACTAAGCACATGCCGGTTATGGGGCCGGTAAGCCTAGTACCATAATGAGGCGGCTAGGGATCCTACCGTTACTACTCTTGGGATTCGCTCTCACGGCTCGCCACCGGTGGTGTATGGTGACTCCGGGTATCTCGCGGGGTATGCGGATAGCCCGCACCAAAGACCGTAAGATTCGATCCCGACCCGAGGATTTATGGGGACGGCCCGGGGAGTTGTTCTCGCGGGGGCAGCCGACCGTGTGTTTGTGTCTACCTTGCAAGGTTTAAATCAATCGATTGTCGGCCTCTCACCGTTACCCGAGACTACTTACTCCACTAGTCATGTGATCCCTAATGATGGAAGTTGATGAAGATGATGTTTGATTAATTGTATTGTACAACTTTGTTTGTACTAGTTGGCTAATGTAGTAGAGGTTAAACTATTAGAACTTGTGCTAAAATCTTGAAAGTAAGGACCTACTCTTTGTTACTTTTTAGCAAAAGCAACCCAAAGAGCCAAAAAGCCTTTCATGGTCTAGTTTTGGTGAAGTAGATATCACCAACGGGTAAGACTTGCTGAGTATTAGTATACTCAGCCTTGCTATAATGTGTTGATCCAGGTAATGCCTTCAGTGATGTGTGGCCCGGTGAGATCCCGCCCGGCTGGGAGCTGGAGTGGGTGGAGGACGACTACTGAAGCATCATGGATGGCCTCCCGTGGTGACTTTGCTTCCGCTAGTTAAATTCCGCTGCTTTTCAAAACTCTGAACTATTCCGTCATGACAAAAACTATGGTTTGTAATAATTAAACCCTTCGGGGGTACGTATTTGAATTTGAATGTGGTTGTATCTCTGGACTCGCCTTCGAGTGAGTTTTAATGCATATATTCGATCCTTGTGCTCTCAAGTGATTTACCGGGCGTTAACCCGGCGACTTACGACAGGATGGTACTTTATTATTGCTTAATGACCAAAGTGGATCGGTCTCGGGTGATAGTACGGTACTTTCCCCGGGCGGGTTGTCACATTAGGTCCAGGCCGAATTTTCATCACATTTGATTAATACACTATCTTTGCATCTACTTTGTTTCACATGGCCAGCTCCTTGTCAAGCTTCCAGAGTACTTCTGACTTATGGACATGTCTCCTGTTGCCTAACGGATCTCTCTGGCTCGCGGCGAGAGGCGATTAAGCGCTTCGACGACTCATTAAGCTTCCACACTCGGGGCTCATCGCCCGAAGTAGGTCTACAGACCTCCCAACGTCTCCTTCGTCACTCGTTGTAGGTCTACAAACCTCCCGGCAGCTCCCTCATCGTCCGTTGTAGGTCTATGGACCTCCCGGCGTCTCTGTCATCACTCTCTGTAGGTCCACGGACCCCCCCGATGGCTCCCTCGTTTCCCTCTCTAGGTCTACGAACCTCCCGGCGTCTCCGCCGTTGCCCGCTGTAAGTCTACGGACCTCCCGGTGGCTCCCCTCGTCGCCCGCTGTAAGTCTACGGACCTCCCAGTGGCTCCCTCGTCACCCGTTGTAGGTCTATGGACCTCTTGGTGTCTCGGTCGTCGTCGTCCGCTGTAGGTCTACGGACCTTCCAGCGTCTCCGTCATCGCCCGCTGTTGGTCTACGGACCTCCTGACATCTCCGTCATCACCCGCTGTAGGTCTACGGACCTCCCGATGTCCCGATGTCCCGGTTTGGAAATAAAAAGTTTGTCGTGCACTATAAAAAACGCACGACAAACTCAATTATTTGTCGTGCGTAAAAAAAATGTACGACAAACTATTTTTTACCATGTGTTTTTTCTTTGCCGTGCGTCCGAAGGAAAACGCACGACAAAAATGAGTTTTTCCATAGTGCTTGTAGCGGTAGCGCTCGCTGTTGGTGTGTAGCTTGCTCATGAGACAAAGAGCAACTGACGATCAGGAATCATCCAAGTTACCTTTTCCTGTTGCCTCCAAAGCCTAACTGCACATAAGGATGTGTGTGTGTGTGGATCCCATCAAAATCGTGCCGCACATAAATTTGGCATGCCACACTCCCTCTGTTTGAGGCTCCTGTTTTATTCCTGGTTACTGGGTCGCATGCCGCAACTCATATTTATGTAGTGGTTGCATGCATTGAGAAGGACAGAGGTTGGTTTAACATGTGACGTGGACTGTGCCTCCATAAAAATAATACTGTGTGTACCTACTACTCCCTCCATTTTAAATGGATATAGTATCTTTCTTAATTTATCAATTTATCATAATTGTCATCGTGTTTAAATCAAAGAGGGAGTATATGCATGCTGTGGTAGATTATGCAGATTCAGAAATTGTTAAATGATATCAACAATTAACTCTTTGTCTTGTGGCTAATTAACATGCTAATTTGCTATTGCAAGTTGTTTATCTCCAACAAACCTTGACATAGTTCAGTTGAATTGTGCATGTCTAATCTGTTCAGCGTTGACGTCTAATCTGTTCAGCGTGGACACCAGCTGCCATGTATCTCGTAAAATTGAACATTCCTTTCAAGTTGGATAATTAATACACCTTCTACTGTACAAAATAAGATGCCAACATATATATGCTTACTATATGCTGATGATCACTGATACAGTGGTACAAATATATAGCCGACATATTCCTTTCTCTGTAAAACTGTTGCATCTTCTGTGTTCTTTTGGAGGTAACAAGCCATTACTCCAATTCTTTGAACCAATCTTGATTATTTCACCACGCAAGCGACGGAGTGAGAGATCTGATAGCTGGTAAACTACTGAATTTAAGGAGGCCCACAATGGCATAACAGAAGTGGACATGGAGATGCTCACCAAAGAGTAAAGTCCATTTTCGGCCATCTAAGAAGGAATTAAAGCAACTTCCCTTTTATAGTCCACTGGGTCCGGGCCTGCTCCCTAAAATAATACTATGTGCAGTGTGCACCTACTATTCCCTCCATTTTAAATATATGTAGTACATTTTTTATTAATTAATTTATCGTAAATGTCATTGAAAATAATTAAAGTGGAGAGAGAGTTTATGTTGTTGTCGATTAAACAGATTCAAAAATGCTTAGTAAATGGCATCAACAACTCCTTTTGTGTTCTGTCCAATTAACATGCTTATTGTCTATTGAAAGGTGGTTATCTCCAACAAACCTTGACATAGTTCAGCTGAATTGTGTGTGTCTAATCTGTTCAGTGGACACCAGCAGCATGCATCGCATAAAATTGAACATTCATTTTGAAGGTGGATAATACACCTTCTGGCTTTACTATACAAAAATAAGATGCCAACATATATGCTTACTATATGCTGACGATCACTGATACATACAGTGGTACTCCCTCTGTCCCAAAAAGAATGTCATTCTAGGAATTTTAGGAAAGATTATTAAGGAGACCAAATGACCTCGATTGCCCCTATTAATTTGCCATATTATGTGCTAAGTGATTGTTGCATGCCTACATACACATACACATGCACACAAGCCAAATTAATTAATACGGCATTCTTTTCTAGACAAATTTTGAATCCTAAAACGTCATTCTCTTTAGGACGGAGGGCGTACTAATATATAGCCGGCATATTCCCTTCTCTGTAAATATGTTGGATCTTCTGCATGGGTTCAATTGGATATACTCCGTACAAGGTAACAAGCAGCCATTGCTCTAATTCTTTGAACCACTACGATGAATCTTGTTTTCACCACGCGATTGACAGAGTGAGGGACTGATAGCTGGTAAACTACTGAACTTAAGGAGGCCCGCAATGGCATAACAGAGAAGTGGATGTGCAGATGCTCACTAAATGAGCAACATGTGCACGAATGACTCCAGTTTCATGTACGATTGAGCACTCGTTGGACTCCCCTACCTGGACATCTAGAGGGAGCTGGCATGAGGTCAAAGTACTTGGACTAGGATTCTGAGTACGAAGACTCATTGGGATTGCCCTACCATGGGAATTAAAGTAACTGCCCTTTCCATAGTCTAATCTCAGGGATCGCTTTGATTCATGTGACTTCCTCCTGTTGCCCTCCATGCCTAAACCACCATACATTTAAGTCTCTACTTGGGAAACAACTCAAACAAGGATGCACTTTCCTTTCATGGTTTTGACACACCACAACCGTTCAAAAGAAATGCCTTGTGAGATACATAACTTCTATCTTTATAAATTCTTGGCCTTCCAAGACTTTATTATGTCTACCCTTGAGAAAAATAAGGCTCAAATACAACTCTTATAAAGAGTAGGTAATATATGACTCCTTGATGTCGGGATGGAGTTATTGATGTTGGTTGGTACTATAAAGCACTAGAAACTTGTAAACCACCATATATAATGTAGAAAAGAATTACACTTTGGTTGAAAAGAATGTGCCTATGTTAAAACTTCACATGGATAATGTAGACTACTTTCTGTTTCTTCCTTATGAAATCAACTTTCTTGGCAACAACTTCGGATGTTGTGATAAGAACCAATGAATGGATGCCCTAAGATGTTGATAGTCACAAGTACAAGTCAGTATTATCCTATAGTATAGCTTCACTTGTTATTGAGAAAATATTGTTTTAGTTGGGATGAGAGTACATGATGGTTTGAGATACCTGCCATAAATATATGGGCCCACAGAGGTCAAAGGAGACCAATTAAAGTGGGTTGGATAGTAAATCATGCTGACATATTTTCAGGAGGCCAATACGGATGAAGTGGATTATTTGATATATCAACATGCATGGCTTGTTTGTCTCTCTTGTTTTTTCTTTCAAAATTGTAGTGTTTCTTGTTTGGGAGAAAGTATGTTGTGATTAATTCCCCACCAAAAAACTATGACTCCACAAGAGTTTTGTTCATCACCATAGTGCGAAATATTTGGCTAAGCGAAAACTTCCAGTTTTGTTTCAAATTAAATGTATGTGAAAACGTAGCCAACTCGCACGATGGATCTTAATATATATATATATATATATATATATGTATATATATATATATGTATATGTATATGTATATGTATATGTATATGTATATGTATATATAATGTGTACCCTATAGCCGACCATAGAATAGTTATTCTATAGCCACCTCCTCTCCCCTCCGATTCTCCTTTTCCAATCCGTCATGGCGCGTTGATGAAGTTGAGCGTTAATTGCTCCTGGTTCATGAATTAGCCGGTGAACATTAATGTTGCCTTGTCCGTAATTATGGCCATGCATGCAGGTGTAGCGAACATGGCCCCAATTGTCATTTGTTCGAGTTGATTTTGGTGATTCATGCTAACACAAGTAATGGGACTAACCACATTGTCTAGCATGTCTTTGTAGGCATTCCTAGGTCCTATGGATGTTACCACATGTTAACATACCACGCACAAGTTAACATACCATGCCCAAGCTAACATGTCATACCACAATTTATCATACCATGCATGGACATGTTAGGTTACTTACAGCAAATTTGAGGACTTATGTTAAGTATGTTAAGTTGAAGAAAAGATCCAAGTTGAAGACGCGAAGAAAAAGAAAGGAAAAGACACCGTCAGATGAACCGACGGTACCAATATAGCAAGCGTCCGTGCAATCGTCGGACTAGTTGGTACACTGGTTGAAACCCTAGGCACCGTCGGATGAACCGAAGGTCCATTTTCTAGTCCCGTCGGACAAGTTGCAGAGAAGAAGAAGTGAAGAAAGTAGCATCAGATGATCCAACGCTCAGTTTGAATCAGGACAGAGACGCGCCAAGAAGAAGTCTTCAGCACCGGATGATCCGACGCCTTGGTCAAGGGGAAGCGTCGGTCTATCTGACGGTCGCGTGAAAGCTAACAGAGACGACTTGGCCGCGGGGTCTTCAGCACCGGATGAACCGATGCACCGTCGGTGTATTGCGTCGGAGCAGTTGTGTCAGAGAATCTCAAAGGCTAGGTGACGTGGGAGGGGCATCGGATGAACCGACACCTTGAAAAAGATAGCATCGGTTCATCCGACGCTTACTTTTTCTGTGGCCGTTAGCCAACGGCTAGTTTGATGCCTTGGGCTATTTATACCCCCTCCACTCACCCATTTGAGGCTGCTGGATTGTGTGGAAGTGCAGAGGAGTGCAAGACACCTAGAAGATCATATCCAATCCATCCAAGTGCTTAATTGCTCATCCATAGATTTGCATATGCTTAGTGTATGTGCTTAGTGCTAGGCTTAGCTTAGAGCTGAGTGAGTGCAAGGTTGTGCCAACCTTGTGAGGTGATTCTTGAATGAATCAAGTTGTACAAGGTTCGCCGGAAGCCTTGGGACCTAAGTGGCTCACCGGCAATCGTCATCGACCCTCCGGCTTGGTGTGGAGCGGCGAGGACACTTTGTGCGGGGGACGTGGAGACCCCCTTCCTTGGTGGAGAAGCTCCTTAGTGGAGGCGGCATCAAGGTGACCAAGGGAGCTTGGCAAGTGCCTAAGTGGCTAGCCTTTGTGGCGAGTCAAGTGGTGCTCTTGGGAGAGACTTGGTGACCGGGAAGCAATACTCTTGTGTGAGTGCTTCAACAACGTGGACTAGGGGTGGCTTAGTGCCTACCGATACCACGGGATAAATCGCATGTCAAGAGTTTGCTTCCTCTCATCCCCTTTACGTTTCCGCATTTACTCTTTTGCAATCTTTGCTTGCCTCTACTTTCCTAGAGTAGTATCATGCTAGGATTGGCTATAGGTTGCAAACCTTGTTTTGGGATGGGAGTTTCACACTAGAACAACCCTAGTTGTACATCTAGATAGTATGTTCTAGTTTATCTTTGTGCAAAAATAGTGAAGCCATAGGTTAAGTTTTTTAGTTGCCTAATTCACCCCCTCCCCCTCTTAGGCTAACAAGCATCTGATTCCTTACAGCAGACCTGTAGAGCTGTGCAGCGCATAGGGGTCATGACTCATGAGAGCACTACTTGAATTTGGTTTTATCTCCATGTGGTACACAAGTTACGAGATTAGAAGAAGAAAGAATATTTACCTTTATAGTTACTTTTTGTGTAAACGATTTAGCATAGTACATATAGTTCATGCCTACAACTACAATGGTAGATGTAAATCTTGACAACTATGATTTACGAGAGTTTTATTAATAATTACTAGAGTTTATGACCTTTACACACCATTTTATTTTAGTAGTAATCTTGCAAATGGTGGTTTACTGCAATATGTGCGCTCATGTACGAATTACTAGGGTCCGCAGTATTCTAGTAAATCTGAAAGTAGTATAAGACAAAGTAGTAGCTCGGTTCTATAAGATCGTAAAGAATATTTCTTTAGTCATTACTCGGCACACACCGTAAACAAATTGGGTATCCAATGTACCGGTAACTTGCTTGCACCATCATACATCATGCGTGCATGCATGTACGTACATCTGGCCGAAATTTAATATGGATCGCAAAATGGTCGGCCACTCTTCTACTATTGATTTACGTAATTAACAACTCCTCCCAATCATACCATAATGATGAGTAATCACCCTCCAAATCAGGCCATAATGGTCAGCCACGTGGGCTGGCTACAAAATAATTATTCTATGGCCCGCCATAGAGTGTGTGTATATATATATATAGACACCCACACATATACACTGTTTACAAGGAGTACTGTTGACGCATATTTGCAATGGACCCTTTGGTATATGCTTTCTTAAAGTGTTTCTCTACTCATTTTTTATATAGTGGAATAGCATTCCGGCTTCATGCCACCTCAAGAGCTCATGCAGTCCACGCCTTGGCAATGCGATTGTTAAATTGACTCGCTGTTGTTGCGTCTGTTCAACATTCTTCTTGGTCTCTTAATATTTGTGATCAGCGAATTACCCTCGACTAATCTATTCAAATTACAAGATACACATCGTGGTTCTAATTAAACCACTGCACTGGGCAATGGGCACACAATTGTACCACGTAAATATTTTATTTGTGAGATGTAAGGAACTTTCTAAGGCTGACGCGGGTAAAACATGTTGCTATTTTTTTCATCGCTAATGACTCTACATCGAAGACGTGTAAAATACCCATGTCCTTTGAGAAGGACATAAGGGACACGTGATAGCGTCTTTGAACTCTTTCATCACGCGTCTCCTGAGCTAGATAAAGGCGATGCATGTTAAGAACCCGCGTCTCCTTTGCCTCAACGAAAGGAGACGTGTCTTGTTAACCAGCGTCTCCTTTATCTTCCATACTACAATTAATTGGTTCCATCTAGCCCATAAGAAGATTTACCTTTTTTTCTTTAAACAAGTGCAAAATTTAATTTGTAGTTCAAATTTTGTGAAGAGGGTGACAACATCATAATTCATGATTAAAATACTTAATACAAATAAAAACCATGCTTAATTATCACCACCACAAATTTTGAACTTTTCTGAGAACAGAATTTGAACTTGAGCTTCATTAGGAGGTGATTGGACCAAGGTAAATGGTTTGGGGAGTGAATCGAGTAATGTTGAGAGGCTATTAAGACGACAAAATGGATTATCTAAGCTAACAAAATGACCATTTGATTGAGCTACAATCGGCGGGCAGAGCACTCCGTCAAGTTGGAAAGTCCCCACCTTTAAGCTAACATAGCTAGCGGTTGCTCTTGTCCTCAACGACTAGGAGGGGTATTTTTTTCCGCAACACTGACTGATGAGCAGGTAAACTCAACAGGAAAACTTCTTGCTGTGCAGCGCTAGTGACCTTTTTCTTGATTAATGATGAAGAGATGATGCCAATGAGAGAAGAGGAGGAGGTCGGTCGGCAGGGGAAATAAGCAGTGGGCCATTAGCATCAAACTCAAACACCGTACCATAACCCAATGGTAAAACATCCGGCAGCTCTCAGCCATTCCAGCGCATGTGAATCCCAACCATTCTCGCCTCATATGACGCCAGCATCTACAGCCTGCAACACCGATCTTCGAGAATAGGCGAGCATGTGTCCTGGGAGCAACAGCATTATTCATCTCAGCCCTTCGAGGACCTGAAGAGCAGCTGATCTTTCCAATTGCTCGCGTCAGCGTTCTCCTGGCAGCATGTGATCCAATGCTGCTGCCTTCCAAGCCTAGCTAGATCAACATACGGCAGTGCCGGTTGCCACTGCTGGTGGTGGAATAAGGATGCCATGTTTTCAGAAGACAACAACGCCATGAGAAGCAAGAACTAACAACACTCTCCTCTCCTGTTCTTTTTGGTTCCCTCTAGTAGCTATATATTCTCTTACTCAGAAATATTTGTGTATGTATATAAACCGTAATGAGTCAATAACTCGTATATAAAAAAGAGTTGGTAAAGTGTGAAATTGTAGTAACAGCCCTACATGATGTCGATCAGTACAATATATGAGAGTAGCTGGAAATACACAATACACTCCTGGAAATACCTGCCCAAACTGGCATTGATTGTTCAAAAAAATGACATTATTGAAGAGCAACTGACATGACAACCTCCCTATCGTGCAAGAATCTATTGCGTTCCTTCCAAATCGACCAAGCAACCAACTAGATGAAGTCATCAAAGCCTTTCCTTTGAGCATTAGCGACCTGCTTCTTGACCGAGCACCACCAAGTAGCAAGAGTTTGGGGCCGGTCGGGCGTGATATTTTGTAGGAGAACATGTCTCAGGGTTCTGAACCACGTCTAAAAAAAAGTCAGAGGAAACAAACTAAACATGACCTAAACCTGTATGTGTATGTAGGATGTTATGCCACAACACGATCTTTTTTATACCACCATGTGGAGGACAGGAACCAAAATGAGAGTCAATAACTCACACATGTACAAGAGTAGGTGAAGGTAACACAGAGTTAAGCGAGAAGACGTGGTGTTGCGTTGAGAAGTAGGTTGAACTGATGTGAGGAAGACTCGATCTAACCTCGAAAATAATATTGTGGGTACTTCGTCCATCTTAAAAAGTGTATAATATGATTGTAACTAATTAATTAGCTTATTGTCATAAAATGTCTTATATTTCGAAAAGAGAGAGAGTATACGCTATGTGTTGGATGTTAAAAATTTTGATCCAAAAAAAAATTCTCTGGAAATTTGGTACATACACACAGAGTGGTTGGTTGGACCAATTGAAATGGTTTAGGGAGTAAGATAAACAAGCCGAAGATTATTATTACAACCGAAAGAAGTAGCAGTTTCTCTTAACGATTATTAGGAGGGATATATATGATTTGACAGGGAAGTCTGGGCGTGACAGAAGATCCAAGAAAGCGTGTGATGCTAGGCAATGAGGTCAACGCTAATGCTCATGAACTTGTCCTAAATGGCCTGGACGTGTGATGCTCACCAAACCATGGACAACAGAATTCAGCTAGCCCCTCCGACAACATCCAAGTCAGGTGCATGCATTTGATCTGCTCCTGCTGCCTTCCAAGCAGTAAACACAGGATGACATTTTCTTCCAAAACTCTCACTTAACGTGATCTTTCAAAAGAATATGCCTAGAGATGCAAGATCTAAACAATGGGCTAGCTCAGTCTTGTTGGTTTTCGTTCCTTCTATAGCTTAGCAATATATTCTTCACCTTCCAATACACGACTATAGCTTGATTTACTCCCCAAACCACTTTAATTGGTGTCCTTTTACCTCTGTGGTCCCATGTATTTATGGCAGGTTTGGACTGGGAAAGAGGTAGTAGAAAGAGGGAAAAATAATATAAAAATAAATTTGGAAGAACAAATTAAAAAATAGAAGTGCCAGACTCAACATGGAAATGAATGGAAACTTGAAAAATGAGTGGGCGAGGGGATTGATATACCAACAAAGATTTCTTTCTTATTTTTTTCTGTATCTGCTATGTTTTGGAAAGAAGAAGAAATTAAAATGGTTTAGTACTCTTTTGGTATTTTAAATTCTGGAGTACTGTTTTGTTTTCGACAGCAGTCCTATATTGGAACTCTCTCATCTCGTCATAGTTGGGGATACATAGCTAAATCGCTAGCACCTGACAAACTACTATGCAGGCAAAAGTGATCTGGTTCAGACTTCAGAGCGGCTGCTTTGCTCACGACATCTCTTTTCTTAAAGTCTACTAGCCTTTGCTCGCACCAGAGCGTTCCGCGCAGCCACGAATTCGGCGATTTTGCGAAAAAGCCCTCCGGTTTGTAAGGAATCGCGAAAAGGTTCAGGAAGTCCAAACCGCACAGGAACAACATTCAAAACATTTGCACAAAAGCCCTCGCACTAATCTTATTTCTACGCTGAGAAGCGAAAATTCGATGTTGGTGTCATTTTTACAAGCGCCCCCCGACGCTTTTGCGAGAAACCCCTCCCACCACCCTACCACCTTGCCTAATACCCCAACCACCCACCCGACGCCGACCCTAATCTCACTCCCCTCTCCTCCCATGTCGTCCTCTCTCGCCCTGCTCTCCTCCCCGCCGCCGCCCCCCTCCCTCTCCCGACCAAGCAGCCAGGGACAACCTCCTCCGGTGGCGTCATGTGGCGATGGGGGTAGGCGGAGCTCCGGCTGTGATGGCTCCCTCTCCGAAGGCCGCGGATCGACGACGATGTGCACGACCAGGCTTCTCCCGTGGCGGATCTGGACGAGGACGGCCGACGTTCATGGAGCTTCGGCGGCAACGGCAAGCACATGCCCGTGGCCCTGCTCCCAGGCGGCGGCGAGGGGAGCTCCCTGTCTCCTCCCTCTGCAGATCTAGCAGCAGCATAGCCGAGCACAGCCTCAGGGCGGCGGAGGAGCTGGGGTCCGCGACTCTTCCTCTGCGGGAGCAGAGGCGGCTCTTCTCCGGCGGCAGCGACCAGATCCGGCGCAAGGAGCAGCTGGCCCTCTCGTGATTCGCCCTACCGTTGGTAATTCACAATAACAGGTATGCAATATAGTTGTAACTTCCCTTATGTATTCCCAGTTGTTCAGCTTCCTCCAAAAACTCATGACTTTGAGGTAAATATGTCTGCATCTAGCATATTTGTTCCAAAATTTATGACATTTTCCATCATAAATATTGTTGGGGCCAACGCACTGAACTATTTGTATTATCAAGCTGAGTACTAATATTTCAGAAAATGTTCATTGTTCATAGTTCTGCTTACCATGCTTTGCAAATTGGAAATGTGAAGCTTGCTCTCTTCCCAATTCATTCTAGCTGATGTGTGGTGATGACCTTTATAGCACACTGCACCTTTCTATGTAGGAAAAAAATACTTTTGCCATATTGGTGTGCATGTTTGGTCGGATGACACTTTGCATATACGAGAGGATAACTATTTCCTGAAATGTTTCTTTTGCCATAATCATTGCAGGGACAAAAAAAATTGGTATAGATTTTGACTATCTCTGCAGCCCATTATATTGTTTGGATAACAACCATAAGAGTAGATGCAATAAGTCTGATCAAGTTCGTTCTGCAGAAAAAAGGAGATGCAATTGCTTCGCTTGGTTTTATTTTTTACAAACTATGGATGAAAAAGTTTACCATTGGCCAAAGAAATATAATACAATACATGGATTGTTTCATATTCACAGTTACAGTATGTTTGACATATGTATGAATTGCACATGTATCTGCTATGTGAATTGCGGTCTATGCCGTTTGCTATTTCATGCTTAATATGTGATTCGTTTTCTGTTCTTGCTAGGGTGAGTTGTCAGTTATGGCATTGGTGACCTGAGATTTGGTAATGGCTGCCATTAGGCAAAGTTGAGGTGTCTGTTACATTTTTGTTTGCATTTAATTGCTCACATGTGTTTGACAAAATGCATACAGGACCACCGAATGTGTCGTGTAAGTAAGAATTCATAGATTATTTGTGCACCTGTTGATCGTGTGCAATATTCGAAGCTAGCTGGAACTTCTTATTCAGCAAGCTTGCCTAGATTGTTTTTAGATCCCTGGTCCTTTGCCTATAGTAATGAAGTTTTATGCTTGATTTTGGATCTTTCTCATCTCATCTCATCTGGGCTTTACTCAGCAGGGTTCTTTTGTTCCTCTTTATTTCTCAAATACCTTATTGTTTATGTTGCAGTGAGATTGCAAAACAAGTGGATGTTAAGGAAGGATTACCAGCAAACTAAAGCATGTAAGGCCCATTCATAGCCTGTTGCTCGCCGCTTGGCCTGTTCATAGCTTTTTGTGAAACAGTTAGATGTACTGCGAATTGTGTAATCGACATAACCTCGATGGTTAAATTGACTGAACTGAGCTGTTGTATGAACAATTAAAGGGATTAAACTGAGCTGTTGTATGAACAGTAATTTTTCATGTTAAGAGATTTTAAAGTGCATTTGTTTCTTCCTTTCATACTTTATATATAAATGTTTCATATCTTGGCTGATCATAGTTTTGCTTGGGATAGGGCGCGCATCGCGCGCCAAATGTTCTAGTGGCATTAAATGGGGGCACTGCACTACTCGAAAACAGACCCGGAAACTTTCGGCAAAGGCTACCAAACCTTCGGCAACGGCTTTGCCGACGGTCGCACTCGGCACAGGGCTCACGGAGAATTTTTTCTCGGCTTCGGCTCTTTGCCGAGCACCCGAGCCCGAGGCTCTCGGCACAGGCTGTGCCGAGAGCCCACAGTGGACCGTCGGCCAAAAAAGTAGCCGTTAACGGCGGGTTAAGTTAACGGTTTTTGAAATCTTCTTTGCCGACGGCCTCGAGGCAGGGCCGTCACCAAAGAGGGCGGTTTTTATTTTTTTTTTGCAAAACCTGTGCCGAGCGCCCCTGGCAAAGGCCGTCGGAAAAGATGGTTTTTCTATTTTTTTTTGAAAAAATCCTATGCCGAGCGTCCCTGGCAAAGGCCGTTGGCAAAGACGGTTTTTCTATTTTTTTTAAAAAAAACCCTGTGCCGAGCGTCCCTGGCAAAGGCCGTCGGCAAAGACGGTTTTTTATTTTTTAAAAAAATTTCTTTGCCGAGCGCCCCGTGCAACTACGCTCGGCAAAGCTGGGAACACCCGAGCTAGTAAAGTTTTTTCCAGAGTTGCCGAGCATAATTGCCGGGAGCACTCGACAAAGCTGGAAACGCATAAACTCTTTGGTATCATACTCACTGGAGTAGCGAGGAATTGTTGTGTCGGAAACACATGTGGACGGGGGACCGGAGCGATAGGAGCTAAGAGCCCTGGTGGTAGAGCCATACCACCTGACGTCGCAAGGTACCTAGTAAGTTCCTCGAACTTACTCGCCATTGCCTGCTGCGACCGGAAATACTCCTGCTGCTGAGCTCGCTCCTGTGCTAGCTAGTCTGCTAGCTGCTGACGTAGAGCCCGCTCCTCTGCTAGCTCGACCTACAACATTTGACTTAAGTGCTTTAGTAATGCAAATCTAAGAATGTGTTTAAACATAAATATAACATGACTAGTGCGTACCTCAAGGGCGTTCAAACGGCCCATCCCCACGCTCGCCCGTGCTCATATCTGGGGGTCAGACTCCGTCCTTTGTGCTCGGACATCGGCACGTCTCAAGCTGGAACTGTCGATGATGTCGTCGCCAATCCATAACCTCCCATGCTTCTTTCCCCCTCCCAAGTCCATGACTATGTCTGTATCAATGTCATGCTCACTCGGGTTGTAATCTTCCCCATACTTCTGCTTACAAGCCTCTGTGTACTCAGCGATGCGCCGGCCGAAGGTAGGGTTGTTGTATGCCTCCGGCCCGTCGCTCACGCTATAGGACACATCGGACGTCGCCTTGCCCTTGTGTGCCATGCACAAGGCATCGAAGTCCGAGCATTCTTGGCCATGATGTGCCTTTTCCTGCAAGAAAAGCAGGACGAACATTAGTGTGATGAAACAAGTTTGAGCCTCAAAATCGATTAAAGAAACCGCGTACCCATAGCTCCTTGTACTTGGAAGGCTCCGTTGGCCTTGGTGGTGTGATGGGCCCTCCATCATCAAACGCCTCTCACGTGCAGCGTCGTGCGCCTGCTGGTACTCCTCCGTGAACCACTTGTCCAACTCCATTGCCCACGCGTCGGCTTTGGTGCGGCTCCACCAGGGAGTCACCTGCATGTCACGTAGTAATTGATACATGAGAAGATCAACGGCTTAACATAAGTAATATCAAAACATAGTTGGTATTCATGTACCTCAAGGAACTGCTCACGGGTCAACATCGTCCTTCTGACTTCTTCCTTGCCTATCTTTTGACCAAGCACCAACGCGTAGTAGGTTATGACAGACTGGTGCTTTACCTCGTGATGCTTGTCGGTGACACGTTTTTTGCAGGAGTTCTTCAGGCACATGTCCGCTCTCTCCTCTTCGCCATCCTCACATCTGAAGAAGGTCTGCATACAAATACGTTGTCAAATTCATTATTTTAAGATTGAGTCGAACGAATGTGATGTAACGAGAAAAAGCGAGCTAGAGTTACTCAAAACGTCATCAGCACGCGCTCTGCCGTGTGGGTGAAGTCCCGGTCTTCACCCTGGTAGTAGTGGCCAAACGTGTAGGCTGGCTCTGTCCGCCCGTGGTACGTGACAATGCCGGGGTAGTGTTGCCTACACAGAAGCCCAACAATGTTGTTGGGCTTGCGTGAGTCGCCACCCGACACAACGATCCAATTCATGCACATGTCGAACAAAATATTAGTAACTCTCGATAATCAAAACGGAGTTTGGCATGTAAATGAAGTTAGGCATCTAAATTTACTTACATTCGCCCTTGGGGGCAAATCACTAGGCGGTTCTGAGGGAGCGGGGGCGGAGGGAGTCGTGCGGGGCCTCGCAAGTAGACCTTCGCCGCCGTAGCGGCCTCCCCCAAAGAACCCGCACCCGAGGTGTCGTCCTCGGTCTCCGTCGGCTGGCCCTCACAACCGCCCTCATCGTCAGCCTCCTTGGCCCCCCGTGCACCGTCCGTCGGCTCGGGAGGTGGCCTCCTGGCCCCCCTTGGCCTCGTCTCCGACCCCTCCACGTCGTCCTGCCCCTGTGAGGTGCGGTAAAAGGTGGACAAGGGCATCTGACGCCGGCCCTCGTCCACCTCCACCTCTGGTACTGGCCGTCATCCTCCGCGACGGCCGCCTGCCATCTTTTTCCGTCACCTGCGATCAACATATAAACTAAACAGAATTAGTATGACATATATAATAATAATGAGACATGCATGACAATAATGAAAACACAATTACGAAAGAACATAGTATTACATGTATTCAAAGTAGTCTGGATCATCGTGGGGATTTGCTGGTATGTCTGTTCGCTCGTCATCACTGTCAAAATTATCCAGATAATGAAGATAACCCGACGGCTCTAAGTTTTCTTCATGTTCGATGCCCAATTGCTCAAGCATTTGTAAGTCCTTTGGATCATACACCTCTTCTTCATTTCATTGTGATCGACCAATTCATTGTCTACTTCCATTGTTATAGGTGTGGTTAGGTCTATCACAAAACTCCCAGTTAGCCCCTCTTCTTTATAGAACTCTCCTTCATATGTGTTTGGATTTATCAAGTTATAGTCTTCATCGTTGGGGACAAATTGTTTACCATGTGGCGTGACCTTCTGCACAACCTCCCAACCCTTAAGGTAATCTTTGCTCTGGCAGGCGTATGAAAGGTAATAAACTTTCACGGCTTGTTGGGCCACAATGTATACATCGGATCGTGGATACACGGAATCCGGTCGAACTTCGACTAGCCCGATTGTCGGGGTCCTTCGAGTACGTTCAGGATCAAAATTTGACGAGTTGTCGTTATATCGCATGTGTAGTTTCAGTCACACACTGCACAAACCAGGAGATCTCTAGCATGTGATCATAGACAATGTCGTGGAGATATCCCTATTTCTACAGTGCGTCACGGAGAATTCCACGAAATCATTCCAAATTTTTACCACTGACTACACATGTGATATAACGACAACTCGTCAAATTTCGTGATTTTTTGACTTTATTTGCATTTTATATAATTTGAAAATGATTCGCAGGAAAGATGTTTGAATTTTGGCACGTGGCGCTAAATTAGGACTAAACTCACACTAACAAGCAACAATATCAATTTTCCAATCATATACATGCACTATTTTGAGGACTTGCAGTTCAAATTTGAAATATGCAGAGAAATTCAAAAAAGACGAAAATACGTGAAATATAGTAATAATTTGTCAAAAAAACACCAAAAATGGAGGGGGCGCTTGGCACAGGTGGCATCTGTGCCGACGGCCCGACGGCGGAGCCGTCGGCACAATGGACGGTAGCCCAAATGTGACGACGCTCGCTCCTTCTCCAACGGTGCGCTCCGTGCCGAGGGCTGGCTCTCGGCAAAGACTTGATTATGCCGAGGGTCCTAGACTGCTGACGCCCCGACCCTCGGCAAAGGTGACAGTGCCGTGAGTATTGATGTGCCGAGCGCTGCTCTCGGCAAAGATTTTCTGTGCTGAGGGCCTGAGAAAAAGCCCTCGGCAAAGACAACAACCCTAGGCAAAGCCTAAGTTTCTATAGCGAACATGGCCTCATATGCCATTAGTTCGAGTTTGATTTTGGTGATTCATGACAACATGATCATTGGGACTAATCCTATTGTTTTAGCATGTCTTTGTAGACACTTCTAGGTCCCAAGGATGCAAGAAAACCATATGCCAAATTGAGAAGATAGTGTATTTTCAAGGGTCAAAACCGAGCAAGAAAAGGAAAAGAAAAGACACCGTCGGATGAACCGACGGTTCCTCAATTGCAAGCGTCGGTGCAATCGTCAGACGAGTTGGTACACAGGGCAAAACCCTAGGTACCGTCGAATGAACCGACGGTCCATTTCCTAGTAGCGTCGGACGAGTTGCAGAGGAGGAGCGGCGAAGACAGTAGCACCGGATGATCCGACGGTCTGAGTGGGCACACCGTCGGTCTATCTGACACTCAGTTTGAATTTATACAGAGACGTGCCAAGACAAAGCCTTCAGCACCGGATGATCCGACGCCTTGTTCAAGGTGAAGCGTCGGTCTATCCGACGGCCGCGTGAAAGCTAACAGAGGCGACTTGGACGCGAGGTCTTCAGCACCGGATGATCCGACGCACCGTCGGTGCATAGCGTCGGAGCAGTTGTGTCAGACAACCTCAACGGCTATGTGACGTGGGAGGGGCACCGGATGAACCGACGCCCTGGAAAAGCATAGCGTCGGATCATTCGACGGTACCTTTTTCAGCAGCTATATATACCCCCTCCACTCACCCATTTGAGGTGGCTGGATTGTGTGGAAGTGCAGAAGAGTTCAAGACACATTGAGGATCATATCCAATCCATCCAAGTTCTTAATTGCTCATCCTTAGACTTGCATATGCTTTGTGTATGTGCTTAGTGCTAGGCTTAGCTTAGAGCTGAGTGAGTGCAAGGTTGTGCCAACCTTGTGAGGTGATTCTTGAGTGAATCAAGTTGTACAAGGTTCGCCGAAAGCCTTGGGGCCTAAGTGGCTCACCGACAATCGTCATCGACCCTCCGGCTTGGTGTGGAGCGGCGAGGACACTTTCTGCGGGGGACGTGGAGACCCCCTTCCTTGGTGGAGAAGCTCCTTAGTGGAGCCGGCATCAAGGTGACCAAGGGAGCTTGGCAAGTGCCTAAGTGGCTAGCCTTTGTGGCGAGTCAAGTGGTGCTCTTGGGAGAGACTTATGACCGGGAAGCAATACTCTTGTGTGAGTGCTTCAACAACGTGGACTAGGGGTGGCTTAGTGCCTACCGATACCACAGGATAAATCGCGTGTCAAGAGTTTGCTTCCTCTCATCCCCCTTACGTTTCCGCATTTACTATATTGCAATCCTTGCTTGCCTTTACTTTCCTAGAGTAGTATCATGCTAGGATTGGCTATAGGTTGCAAACCTTGTTTTGGGATGGAAGTTTCACACTAGAACAACCCTAGTTGCACATCTAGATAGTGGTAGTAGAGCCGGGACTCACTTCCTTCACAAGGAAACGCCAATTCGATTGGTGAATCGTGAAAACCATCTCATTGGAACGGTTAAGCTTCACTGCCTAGTGAGTTGCTCTATAGAGGAATGAAAGGGGTGGATACCTTAGGTTTGGCTCCACATTTCGATAGCACGGGCTATCCTCGGTGGAATGTTCTCATGGAGGCCTATCTCTAAGCAAGGGACCATGATGTTTGGAGAGTCACCGATGAGGGCATAAAAATGGAACTAGAAAGGAAAAGCAATTTGATGTGATTGCTAAGAGTATCATTTTGTCCTCACTAGATGTAGGCGTTTTCAATAGAGTTTTTACTTGTGAAAATGCTCATGAGCTATGGAAAACCATCAAGGACCAAAATGAGGGTTCAAAAGAAGTTGCTAATGAACGCTACGGTTGTCTCCTTGTGGAAATCAATAGCTTTAAGCAACTTGCAAATGAAAATGCCAAATCTATGTACTCACGCCTAAATGTGCTTGTCAATGAGATCAATGCTTTAGGTGTGAAGGAAATCACGGACTTGAGCATCAACCGCAAGATCCTTCAGAGTCTCCGGAAGCCCGATTATGACTTGGTGAAGGCAATCATCTATGAGAAGAAGCTCGAAGATTTGGAGCCATCGCATATCTTGAGCAAGATCATGGCACATGAGCTTCAACTCATGCCCAAGTCAAAAAAGGCGCCCGAAGAAAAGCACCAAGAACCATCCTCTCCAACTACAAGCCATGCCCTATGAAATCAACAAGAGAAGATGTTGAGTAGGATGGCTACTCATGGAAGCTCAAGCGAGGATGATGGTGATGATGGTGACGATGGAGATTCCTCAAGTAATGAAGAGGTTGAATCCATGGTGGCCGAGTATGTGAAGAAGATCTTCAAGTATGTGAAGAAAGTCAACATGTACGGCTACAATGTCCACTTGAGAGAAGAGCGTCATCATCAACATATCAAGTTCACCAAGATCAAGCACAAGCACAAGAAGAAGGTGGTCAAGGAGAGAAGACCAAGGCATGAAGCAACCATCGCCGTCCGTGAGTGGACAAGCGGTGGATCAAGTTCTTCTAGCTCAAGCGATGAATCAAGAAAGAACTTCACCACCCGCTTCATGCAAGGTCCTTCATCATCACACATGTGCCTTATGGCCAAAGGTATGGAAAACAATGTAAGTGATTGTCGTATGGACCTCCCTGGGCCCACTACCTCGGTGGGTACCAGGACCGACTACTCGGTGGGCCCCTAGGACTACCCGGCTTGCGCTACACGGCACCTGAAGGCGTGGAGCACAAGGACAACACAGGAGTAGTACTCGGTTAGGACTCTGTACACGTTCCGCACTGTGTAGGGGTCTCCTAGACGTACTCGACTAGTACTCCTTCCCTACTCCGACTTGTAACCCTGCCTCCCGGACTATATAAGGCGAGGCAGGGACCGATCTCAGGATCACCTCATCCAATCTCAACTCACGGCGCACTATTGCACCATCCTGTAATCGTGCCCTATCAATCCAGAGCTACGCAACATACAGGACGTAGGGTATTACGCACCTCGCGGCCCGAACTTGTCTAAATTGTGTGCCACGTGTCTCTTCCTTCGAGTTACCGATCTCGGCGAGTCACATTCATCTACTTCGGGTACTCCCCGTAGTAGGTTGCCGGTCCAAAACACCGACACCGGCGCGCGCGTAGGGGCTCTCGCTCGAGATCACATGGCGAACTCGACGGCTTCCGTTCACATCAAGCCAACCGTCGCCTTCAACCGCGGCGACACCTTCGTCTTCGGCGCACGGGTCCGCACCTGCGCGATGGCGCGGGCTCCTTCCAGCGCCGCTTGATCATGCAACCCGACTCGAGGACAGGCCTTGTGACGCTTCCCGAAGTTGTCACGGGCAAACTCGCCGGCAAGTTCGGCGAAATTTCGCTTTCCAACCTCCACGCTGACTTCGAGCTCGAGTCCGTCTCCAACTCGAACCCGACGTCGCCATGGGCCATCGCATGCGAGCCGGCTCCTCAGCCATCGCAGGCGGCCCCCTCTCCACGCCAGCTCTCCGCGCGTGGCCCTCGCGTTCCCAGCCGGGCCCGCACGGAGGCTTCTACACCACGCCGAGCCGGCAAGAAGCCCGTAACCGAGTACAACTCAGACTCCGACGCCGTCCCCGGCCGCGTCTCGGACTCCAGCCCTCTCTCCGAGTTCTACTCGAACCCGGACTACGAGTTCGACTTCGGGTCGGACCCTGAGGAGCCCGAGTCCGAAGATGACTCCTCTGAGCTTCCCTTGTCGGGGGCCGGCCTCCGGGTTGGTTATAAGATCGACGCCGGCCGGGGAGATACGTCCTGCGGCCGGACCGCAAGCTCGCCGAGCCGACAAAGGAGGACTCACGCTACGTCGCCTACATCGACTCGCTACCGTTCCGGAGGGAACACCACTAGCCCGGCCGACTCAAACACACCAGCCGAGGTGGCACCTTCGAGCCAAGCTTGGGTACCTTTGATCGTCAAGTCTTCATGGCCGCCGGCGACACCCCGGAACCTCGTGCACGGCCGCGGACAAGTACTTGGAGGACATCTCCGCGGACGAGCCGTCCGTCGATGCCCCCCGCGGACGAGACCGACGCCAACGGGGACGCCGTGCGCGAACGTAACAGGAAGCGCAACGAACGACGCCGACGGCTCGGAGACAACCTTCCCATCCGCAACCTTGCGGAAGCTCTCGGAGCGGTTGAGAGCGCAGTCCACACCACTCCCGAGCAATGCCTCATGTCGATCACAACGATCGCACGCCGGGCTCGGGGCATACGAGCCGGGGAGGTCATCGCCAAGCTCGGCCGAAGAAGCCTACTTCATGCGGGTAGACAAGAGAGTCGGCCAACCTCTCCCGGCCCAAGCCTCGCGACAACGAAGCTACTAGTCGCAAGTGTTGACCCCGGTCCTAACCGTACTCGGGGCGACATCCCAGCTGACCCAAATCGCCGACGCTCCACCGCCGGCGGACCCTCACGGCAAGACGGCGGCAACCGGGAAGTCGTCCCCCACCGTGCCCCGGCCGGTGGCGGCGGCAACGACCCCGACGGCGGTGGCGGCGACGGCGGCGGCTCCAACCACGGGGCCAACAAGAAAGCCGGGAGGCGACGGCGGCCGCGGCGGCCGCGGCCACGCGCACGGCCACGCCTCCGGCGCCTCTCGGGGCGGGGTACGATGCTCGCCGGAGAATCGAGGAATTACGGCAAAAGAAGTCGACGACCGGCCGTTGAAGGCGACGGCTTCCTCGCTTTCTCACCCCGGCTTCGCAACCTTGCTCCTCCCCGACAAGTTCAAGCCTTTGGGGATCACCAAGTACGACGCGAGCGGGATCCTATCCGGTGGCTCCGATGCTACGCTCTCTCCATCGAGAACGGCGGCGGCAACGGCGACACCAAGTGCCTCTACTTCCCTCTTCGCTCGGACCAAGCCCCACTCACGTGGCTCGAGTCGCCGGACAAGCACTCAATCGACAAGTGGGACCACCGAAGGAACAGTTCACGAGCAACTTCGCGGGCGCCATGGGCCGTTCGGGTACTCGCATGGACCTCGCCATGATCAAGCAGGAACAAGGCGAGACCCTCCGCAAGTACATGCGCCGCTTTTTCGACAAGCGCGCTACCGTCGTGGACGTCACCGACAAGGAGGTCATCGACCTCTTCCAGGACGGCCTCTACCATCGCCGCACCTTCGAAGACTTCGGTCGTCGCCGCCCCCGGTCCATTCCCCACCTCAAGGACATGATCACGTCCTGGGCGGATGAAGAGGACAAGGCCAACGCCAAGTATGACGCCATCCGCGGCAAGTCCAAGCAGAACCAGGGCGGTGGCAGCGGCAGCAATCCAAACCAAGGCGGCCGCAACAACAACAACAACAACTTCTCGGGTTCCAACCGCAAGCGCAAGCCAGACAATACCGTCGCGGCTATCCAGCGCCCTCCGAAAGGGAACTCGAAGAAGAATTCCGGCGGGTTCAAAGACCTGCTGAAGGAGAAGTGCCCGTGGCATCCAAACGGCAACCACACTACCGAGCAGTGCTACCAGCTCAGGCATGCACTCAAGGATACGCCGGAGCCACCGCACCCTCACGATCAGAAGAACAAGAAGAAGGACGGCGACGACTTCCAAGAACCCGAGAAGACCGTCAACGTCCTCTTCGGCGGACTACCCGGCGGGCGGGAGCGAAGGCTACTCGCCGTGAAGTGATGTCCATTGAACCAGCGGTTATGACCCCTCTCAGGTGGTCAGAGACACCCATCACCTTCTCCCGCGCGGACCAATGGACCAGCTTCTCCGAACCAGGACGTTTCCCTCTCGTCCTGAAACCAACAGTGGCGGGCTCTAAGCTCAACAAGGTGCTCATCGACGGCGGAAGCGGGCTCAACGTCCTCTTCACCAAGACTCTGAAGAAGATGAACCTTGACGTCACCCCCATGCTCGACAAGAGCAGCATGCCTTTCTACGGCATCGTCCCAGGCAACGCGGCTATCCCACTAGGCTCAGTGGTACTGCCAGTTACCTTCGGGCGTCTCGCGACAACTACCGCACCGAGTACATCAAGTTCGAGGTCGCGGATATCGAGACTTCCTACCATGCCATCCTCGGCAGACCGGCCATCGCCAAGTTCATGGCGGTGCCCCACTACACATACTTGGTACTCAAAATGCCAAGTCCGACGTGGCGTACTCTCCCTCCAAGGGGACTTGAAGATCTCGCACGACCGCGATACGGAGGCCGTGGTGATCTCTTCAACAAATCAAGTACCCACCCCCAATGATGGAGGTCTACGCCGCGTCGAAGAAGCTTGCCACAAGCGAACTCGACATCCCGCAGAAGTCCGACGGCGCCAACAAGCCTCGGCCACCCGAGGAGGTGCTCGTCAAGTCGGTCGACCTCGGAACGGGCGACCCCACCAAGACCACCACCATCGGGGCCGGCCTCGACCCCAAATAGGAAGACGCGCTCATCAGCTTCCTTCGGGCTAACCGCGACATCTTCGCGTGGAAGCCGACGGACATGCCGAGAGTGCCCGGGAGCCGATCGAGCACCGCCTCAACGTCGACCCAAAGGCCACCCCCAAGCGACAAGCACCTCCGACGCTTCGCCGACGACGGACGGGACGCCATCAAGAAGGAGCTCGCCAAGCTACTCGCCGCTGGCTTCATCGGAGAAGTCTTCCATCTCGAGTGGCTCGCCAACCCCGTCCTCGTCCGCAAGAAGAACTCGAACGAGTGGAGGATGTGTGTCGACTACACCGACCTCAACAAGCACGCCCCCGAGGACCCCTTCGGGTTGCCGCGGATTCATCAAGTCATCGACTCCACGGCGGGGGGCCGCGACTCGCTCGCTTCCTCGACTGCTACTCCGGGTACCACCAGATCGCAATCAAGGAAGAGGACTAGGAGAAGACCGCGTTCATTACCCCGTTTGGCGCGTACTGCTACACGACCATGTCATTCGGGCTGAAGAACGCCGGCACCACCTATCAACGGGCCATCCAGGCCTGCTTCAAGCGGCAACTCAACAAGAACGTCGAGGCCTACGTGGATGACGTGGTTGTCAAAACCAGGGACTCCAGTACCCTCATCGACGACCTTGAACAGACCTTCGCATCACTACGCGAGTACCGCCGGAAGCTCAACCCGAACAAGTGCGTCTTCGGCGTACCTTCGGGTAAACTACTCGGCTTCATCATCGACCCGGCGCGGCATCGAAGCCAACCCCGAGAAGATCTCCGCCATCACCGAAGATGAAAGCTCCCACGAGCATCAAGGACGTCCGTGAAGCCGACGGGGTGCATGGCGGCATTGAACAGAGATTCATCTCGAAGCTAGGACAACGGGGTCTCCCCTTCTTCAAACTACTCAAGCACCACGAGAAGTTCGTGTGGACTGCCAGAGGCGGACCAAGCCCTTGCCCGGCTCAAGGACTTCCCCCGTCGAAGCCGCCGATCCTCACGGCTCCCTACAAGGGCGAGCGCCCATCGCTCTACCTCGCTGCGACTACTCACGTGGTCGCATCGCCATCGTTGTCGAGCGGCGGGGGAAGACGGCCACGCCTACCCGGTCCGGCGCCCGGTCTACTTCGTTAGCGAGGTTCTATCGAGTCCAAGGCTCGCTACCGGCCCGTGCGAAGCTTCGTACGCTCTACTCATCACCTCGCGGAAGCTACGACACTACTTCCGGGAGTACTCGGTCTCCGTCGTCACCGACTACCCGCTCGGCGACATCCCGAGGAACCCGCACGCCACCGGAAGGATCTCCAAATGGGCCGTCGAGCTCGGCGCCCTCACCATCGACTTCAAGCCACGCACGGCCATCAAGTCGCAAGCTCTAGTCGACTTCATGGCGAGTGGCGGGAGAACCGGCTACCGCTCCCGGCCGTGCGGCCGAGCATTGGGTGATGTACTTTGACGGCTCACTCAACCTCGAGGGCGCGGGCGCAGGAGTGCTTCTGATCTCTCCAACGGGCGAACAACTAAAGTACGTCCTGCGATCTTCTCGGAAGGTCTCGAACAATGAAGCCGAGTACGAAGCTCTCCTACACGAGCTCCGCCTCACGGCTTCACTTGGCATCAAGCGGCTACTAGTCTACGGCGACTCCGCGGTGGTCATCAACCAAGTCAACAAGTCCCGGGACCGCAACAAGGAGAACATGGACGCCTATCGCCTAGAAGTCCGCAAGCTCGAGAACAAATTCTATGGTCTCGAGTTCCATCACATCGTCCGCGACAACAACGTTGCAGCGGACGTCCTCTCGAAGCTCGGATCCACCCGCGCCCAAGTACCCGCGGGCGTCTTCGTCCATGAGCTTCGCGCGCCATCCATCCCGGAGCCGGCGCCACCGACCACTGCCCCCGCCCACCAACCAGGCGGGCAGGGAGGTCATGATGATCGACGTGGACCGGAGGCAACCCTTCATCGACTACCTCGGCGAGCGAGAAGGTCCCCTCCGACAAGAACGCGGCCGAACAACTCGTCCGCCGCGCCAAGTCTTACGTCCTCGTCGGCGACAAGCTTTACAAGCGAGGCGCGTCGTCCGGAGTACTCATGAAGTGCGTCCCTCGTGAAGAAGGCACGGACATCTTGGAGGAGATCCACAAGGGTGTCCGGCAACCACGCGTCCTCCCGCACGCCGGTCGGCAAGGCCTTCCGGGCGAGCCTTCTCCCGGCCCACGGCCACGGGCGATGCCGAAGAACTCGTCGAAGGTGCCAAGGATGTCGGTTCTTCGCCAAGCGGCAACACGTCCCCGCCTACAAGCTAGTCACCATACCGCCAACCTCGGCCCTTTCTCCTCGCCGGGGGCTCGACATGATTGGGCCACTACCAAGCGCGCCAGGAGGATTCAACGAGGTACCGGTGGCTATCGACAAGTTCACCAAGTGGATCGAGGTCAAGCCGGTCACATGCCCCAAAGTCGACGAGTACTCGACTTCCTGGATGAACTCGTACACCGCTACGGGCTACCCCACCGCATCATCACAGACCTGAGGTCCAACTTCAACAACCACCGCCCGGGGAATACTGCGAGAACAGCGGGATCGACGTCAGATACGTCTCCGTCGCCCATCCGCGGGCCAACGGACAAGTCGAGCGCGCCAATGGGATGGTGCTCGAAGCCCTCAAGAAGCGGCTACACGACGCTGCTAACTTAAAAGGGGGCAAGTGGATCAAGGAACTACCCAACGCACTGCGGGGCTGCGGACTCAACCATCCAAGCCAACGGGGCAATCCCCCTACTTCCCGGTCTATGGCTCGAAGCCATCCTCCCCGCCGACGTCATATGGAACTCGCCGGCGGTGGAGCACTACGACGAAGGCGTCTCGGAGGACACGGAGACGAGTTGATATCGACAGGCCTCGAAGAAGCTCGCCGTGCCGCCCTCGTCCAATCGAGCAAGGTACCCGGAGGGTATCCAACGCTACCACGATCGCAACGTCAAGGAACGCTCTTTCAACGTTGGAGATCTTGTCCTCCGCCGTATCCAGAACACGGAAGGACTTCACAAGCTCAGCTCCCCCTGGGAAGGCCCCTTCACCGTGGCTAAGGTGACCGGGCCAGGCTCCTACCGCCTCCAAACACTTGAAGGCGAAGAAGTCAACAACTCGTGGAACGTCGACTACTCCGGGGTTCAAGTCCACGCGACTACATCAACACCCCCTTGCCGCAGGCGACCCTCCGGGTCCTGGCTTCAAGTCTCCGGACTACTCTCCTCCAGGTCCAGCCCGTGCGGCTACCTACGGACCCTGGGCTGCAACGAGCATCAAGGACTCTAGCAGCGGTCTACCAAGAGACCACACTCCAAGATCCGCCCCCGCACGGCTACCTACGGATCTGCGATCCAGCCTACACGGCTACCTACGGATCACTCGCTGCAAGCGGCTACCCGCTCCAGAGACCACTCGGTACCGTAAGCGGCCTCCGGGTCCGGGCGACTACTTGTAATTACGGCCCTGGCCACCCAGGTGTACTTCTTCAGTAATAAAGCTTGATTGTTTATCAACTTCTTTACTGTCTACTCCCTGCTACGGGACCACTAAGCCGAGTACTACTACTCGCACTTACTCCACGATGGGCGCTCCGCACTCTGAGATCGCGGTTACGAGTACTCATTGATGGAACATCACATTTCATTGATATATGAAAAAGTTCATTACAACCGTTTCCTATACAACTACGGCTACTAGCTATCTATGCGGGGCTACCGGAGGTTCAACTTATCGGCTACCGCTCTCCGCGATGGGAGCCATCTCGCTCCAGCAACTCGCGTCATCGCTCATCCGAGCGCTGGCGGCTACCCCCGCCGCGACTACCTCCACCGGGCCTTCGGGAAGTACGACTTCATGAAGGCCGGCACCCACTCCTCGGATTGACTTGGCCATGTGCTTCACGTAGGCGGCCGGCCGGCTTGGCGCCTCACGAAGTCGATCCGCCAACGGAGCGATCTTGGGGCCGCCCGGGTGCGGCACCAGGAGCCTCGCGATCGGGAGGGCAGCCTCTTCAAGGTCCTTCACCGTGGGCCGGAGCGCCTCGCAATCTTCGTTCAACTTCTGCAAAGATTTGTAGCGCTTGACGAGGTCTCTATCAGATGCAATTCGCAACTCCATGTGCTTCTCGCACTCGAAGGCCAGCTCCTTGTAGTCGAGTTCAAGTACCTGGCGGGCTTCTTGCTCCCGGTAGAAGAGATTCTTCATGCTGACCTCCGAGCCTTTCAGCCGCTCCACCTGGCTTTCGAGTTCTGCAACGCCGGAACACAACAACGGGTCAGAGCTTGATGACTCCCAACAAGTACCCGACAAGTCAAGAGACATACCTTTATTCTTGTTGCGGAGGCCTTTGTTCTTCCGCACCAGCTCGTCGCTCTTCGCCTGCAAGTCCATCACATCGTTGTGGTACTTGGCGAAGGCGCGTCAAGCTTCGACTGCATGGCGGTCGCGTGCTTCCTCGACTTCATGAGCTGCTCCTCCAAGGATTCGCTCGCGCAGCCGTGTCGCCGTAGCCTTGCAAAAGAGATTCGACTTCTCGCGGGACCGCTCCGCGACGTCCTGCACAAGACAAGTTCAAGTCAAGCAGAGTACTCAACGCAAAAGGGCTGACTACTAGGGAGGCAATGGCCACGTACCTTCATCCACTGTTCGGCTCGCCGCATCGCCTCCAGATGCTGCGCCAACACCGCCGGCTCGACGAGATCGTCGGCAAGCAGCTCAATCCCGCCACGGCTACTCGACGTAGCCTCCGTCATTGGCGCCGAGCGGATAGGCTCCGCGTCTTGGATCTCGGGAGATCGGATCGCCACCTCCATGGGCAACCCCTGGCGACGTGGTAGCCGCCTCCCCCTCGGCGGACTTCTCGACGGTTTCCCCCATGGGCTCGGGGGCTCCCGCGCGGCCTCCGGGGGCTTCGGTGTCAACTCCTCGCATGGGCACCCCCGCAGGGGATGCCACCTCCTTCGGCGCCCGTCACCAAGGAACACGCGCATCGCATCTACGACTACTCTTTTTGGGGCTCTATAGCTTCGTGAGGAGTACTCACCTTCGACTACGACCGCCTCCGGGGCCGGCGCTCGGGCACCGGGGGCTCGGCCGCGGTTTGGGCCTCCGGAGCGGGCTCCTCGACGGCGCGGCGCGGCCTTTTCGCCTCCCGTCGCCGGTGGGCTCCTCTCCGTCCCGCCCTCAAGTCCGTGGATTTTTCGCGCAAGTATCCACAAGAGGATCGTCGAGATAAAATCGACTACTACAATGAGTACTACTCATGAAGCCGTGGTACTTACAAGTTCGACCGGACGATAGTCACGGCCGGAGCACCGAGGATGCCGGCGATATCAACCCGGTCCACCCTCGGCGGGCGTTTCTTCCTCCGCCTCCTCGACTACCGCCTCCTCCCACGGCGGCGGCGGCCGGCGCGAGGTTTTTCCGCGCCCCCGCGGCTTCCACCTCTTCGGCGGCGGCGGTCGCGGGTACTCGCTCCCTTCGGGGGGCGGGGGCCGGCGCTCCACCGCGCCGTGGGTTCTTCGACGATGGGGGGCCGGACTTCGTCTTCTAGCCGGTTCCCCCACCGTGGGCCACATGCCCTCATCGCCTTCCTCCACGGGCTCGCCGGTGGCCTCTCCCCGCACACAAGGACGACTACTCGTCGGCACCGTACTCGATCACCGGTACTCGACTACTTTGCTCAAGATGACTTACCTCTGGAGGCGTGGTCTCTGAGACCTTCATCTTCTTTGCTACCCGCTTCTTGGCGGGGTTGCGCGGCTTCCTCGGCGGCGCAGCAAGGCTAGCCTCCAGGCTAGCCGGAGGGTCTTGGATGAGGGGTACATGAGGCAAGCCCGGACGGCTAAACCTCGACCGCAGCTGGAAGCGATCCTGCAGCGTCTCCTCGTCTTCTTCGTCATCGGAGGTATCCTCCACGATGACGGGATCGTCGTCGTCTCCGACTACTCGGCGCTCCTTCACCTTCTCCACCGTTGGGATCTCAATTCCGCTCGGTGGTGGCTGCGGCTCGGAGACAAACCGCTTCACATCATCCTGCGCAAAAGACACAAAAGCGTCAGCAACTCTGCTACAAGTGCCTACTACTCGACGAGGGGGGTACGACCACTTACCTCGTTGGGCGGGCGCGCGGCGGAGTACTCCTCGACAGGGCACGCCGTGTACTCCAGCATGTCCTTGAAGATCCTCGACAATCTCTCGATGATGTCGTTGTCCTCAATTTCGCCCCCCGGCATCCGCGACGTGTCGTCGTCGCCGGTGTACTCGAAGCCCATCGTATCCCGCGCAAACAGCGGCTGGATCCGGCGCTTCATGAAGCTGAAGGCCACGTGTTCGGCCCTCGGTCCCGCATCCCGCGAGTCTTGATGCGTGCCGCAACTCCCGGGAGCCGGAGCCCCTCCCCGCATGGTGGGCTCCGTGTTCCACCACTCTTGGTGCCCCGGCCGCCGCCCGCTCGGCTTCGGTAGCTCGGGATGGTGGTTCGTGATGTAGAACCACCCTCGTCTTCCGCTCGGTGTTGGAGTCCACGAGCTTGTACGCCGTGTACGCTCCGCGGCATCCTCCCCTCGCCTAGATCCCGCCCCTCCGACTACTCGGGGTTGGAGGCGCCGGGGCCGCGGCTTCACGCGGAAAAACTTCCGAAGAGAATCCAAGGCGGTTTGATTCCCAAGAAAGCTTCGCGAAGTGGGACGAAGACGGAAGTGTGGAAGATACCGTTGGGGTTCAAGTTGAGGTACTCGATGCCATAGTACCTGAGAAGCCCCTTGAAGAAGTCACTCGCTGGGAGCGCAAGACCGCGCTCCACGAAGCGCGAGAACATTGGGATCTCGTCTTGTGCCTTCTCCATCGGATAGGGATCTCTCGCGGCGGATCTCCACATGTCGATCTCCTTCTCCCTGATGAAACCGCTGTTCAGCGGGGGTCGCCAAGTCTTCGGTCTTCACCTTCGATTTTTTCCACTCGCGGCTTGGGTCGCCGCGCGGCGGGAGATGTGGGCGGCGCGCGCTCCGGTGCCGGCCGCGGCAGGCCTCTCGCATGGCTCCTCTTCTTCCCGCCGGCTTTCGACGTCTTCGACGGGGACGGCTTCATCCTCCAAGAACAGGGAGTCTTCACTCGCATCCGCTCGGGGGCTACCCTACAGCTTTCGGGTGGCGATGCGCTCGGATCTACTACGGCGGCAGTGCTCGCTGGAGCGGATTTACTTCACGATTCAAGTGGCGAATGACTGCGGCTCACTTGGGTGAAAAACCCTAAGGGTTTCGGCTTGTATTTATAAGCCAAAACACCTCCGTAACGGGCGGCTGAATAAGTCCACGCGCGGCTGACTCAGCGGCTGCGCGTGACTCTTCGTATTCCACTGGTCGACGCGCCTCATCTCGGGGGCTCGGCTACTTCTACTCGACTACCCGGGGACGCGGCTAGTCTCAAGAGCATCTCGGACACATTCTCCAAGAAGACCCTTCAATTCGAGAGGAAGTACTCGACTCAAGGCTCGGGGGCTCCGTGCCACGTGTCCTTCGGTTTTTTCTCTCCGGATTTTTCGGGATTTTCTCGCCAAGACTTCGGATAGCTCCTCAGCTAGAGCCCGCGGCTCGGGGCTCGGGGGCTACTCCACGTGGATGGCGGTTCTGCAAATCGCATCTTCTTGACGGCTCCGGCTTCAAGACAAGGCATTTTTGAAGACCTTCGAAGGCGATTTCGGGGACGCTTGGGACTACTCGAGAAGACTTCAAGATTGCTCAAACATCGGTCGGAGTACATTCCGGCCTCGGGATGCTTCGACTACTCTTGAGGACTTTTGACTTGTAGCACTCGTGGACGCTTGAGGACTACTTGTTAAGGCCTTCAAGACTACTTGAAGCTATCCTTCTCGACTACAAAGTACTCGGGGGCTTGTCGTATGGACCTCCCTGGGCCCACTACCTCGGTGGGTACCAGGACCGACTACTCGGTGGGCCCCTGGGACTACCCGGCTTGCGCTACACGGCACCTGAAAGCGTGGAGCACAAGGACAACACAGGAGTAGTACTCGGTTAGGACTCTGTACACGTTCCGCACTGTGTAGGGGTCTCCTAGACGTACTCGACTAGTACTCCTTCCCTACTCCGACTTGTAACCCTGCCTCCCGGACTATATAAGGCGAGGCAGGGACCGATCTCAAGATCACCTCATCCAATCTCAACTCACGGCGCACTATTGCACCATCCTGTAATCGTGCCCTATCAATCCAGAGCTACGCAACATACAGGACGTAGGGTATTACGCACCTCGCGGCCCGAACCTGTCTAAATTGTGTGCCACGTGTCTCTTCCTTCGAGTTACCGATCTCGGCGAGTCACATTCATCTACTTCGGGTACTCCCCGTAGTAGGTTGCCGGTCCAAAACACCGACAGCGATGACGAATCTGACACCACCTCTCTCAATGATCTTATTGAGCTAGTCCATGAGCAAAAAGGAATGCTTGAGAAACAAGCTAATGAAATAAAAGAACTCAATGCTATCAGTGATCTTAGTGCCACCCTTGCTACAAATTATGAACATTTGTTGTGCAAATTCAAATTGCTTAGCAAGGAGTGTGATGAGCTAAAATCTAAGCTTGAGAGAAATGAGACTAAAACAAGTAATTCCTTTGAGCTTGATGAAACATCTATCCCTTGTGCAATTCCTATCTCCAAGGTAGATTCTTCAACTTCTTGCATTGATTTAATTGATGAATCTTGCTCACCATCTTGCCATGAGAATGTTGTTGTAGAAACATGTGATTATCTCATAGGCAAGGAAAATGATGAGCTCAAGCGAGAAGTGAAATGGCTCTGAGAGAGGTTGGCAAACTTGATGGGCAAGGGCAAGAACGATGAGGAACAAGTGGACATCTCTCAAGACATGAAGAGCAAAGTCCAACCTTCTCAAGATAACCGTGATCCCATGGTGAAGAAGCTTGAGAAGGGTGCAACCGTGATGTGCTAAAAGTGTCATGGAGAAGGGCACAAGTTCTACAAATGCCCTCAATTTGTCAAGAAGATGGACAAGGGTGCAAAGAAGAAGTTGAAGCCCACCATCAAGAGCTCCCTCATCTACACCAAGCCCAACCGCAAGAACAAGACCAAGAGCAACACCTACGTCATCAAGAAGAAGGCTAATGGCAAGGTGGTTGCACACAAGGTTGGGAAGATGAAGGAAGAGCGGGGTTGGAACCAACCCATTTGGGTGCCAAAGGAAGTCATCATCAACATGAAGGGGCCTCAAATGGTTTGGGTTCCGAAGGCCACTTGAAGGCCTTGATGCGGGGACTTGGGAGGCTTGGCACATAGAAAATGTGAAGGTTCAAGCCTATAAGCCAAGCTTACAAATTGGACATGTGTTGCCCAAGATCCCCGGTTGAGGTAATGGAAACTAGAACTTATCTCATGTATCATTGTAGCTCCATTGCCTTGTTTAGGTTGCATTTGTTGCAATGTTTACATATGGTAGGTTGCTTGTTGTCACACCCGAATTTGAAGGCAAACTCGAATGCATAAATTACATGTGCGCCAGGATCAAGTTACACACACGTAATGACTCAGTGAATATCAGATACAGTGCCAAAGCGTAAAAGAGAGTATTAAAACCATTACATGACCGAGAGTCTCAACATCGTATCTACAGAGCGAGCAACTAGCGCGGATCTTCGTAAAGGGACTCCACAGTACTCGACCGGTGGCACGCACGCCTAGCACTCAACATCAATCTTCAAGTCCGAGCAAAGAATCCGGTTGTGTAGATGCAATGAATAAACAAGCGTGAGCACATGCCGTACTCAAAGAAGGGAGGAATATCATAATAAACATGCAAGGCCGTATATGTAGATGGCCAAGGGGTTTAAGCAAGTTAGCATTTTAGTTGATCAAATTTTATTAATAAACTTACTTACTAGCAAATGTAAGTGTATACCATCCCACAATTAATGAGTAACATCATAACCGTGAACATAAAGTAAAGAATAAATTAAATTCATCTTCCGATAGATTAATCATGTGAGGGTCCAGGCCGCTCTTGACCGTGAGCACGGCTAATCGATTAGTTTTAAACACTCGCAGAGGTTGTACATCTTTACCCACAAGTCGCGTAAAAACTCCGAAGAGCTTTAGACCCAACCACGCGATGCCGATCGTGCATCATACCACACCGCCGAGGTGTGATTGCATAGGGACGCTACGAGGCCTTTACAAAGATTCCCTAATGTGTAGCAACCCACTAGGTTTCGGGACGAAGCGGGGCATAAAGCTCCCTAGCGGGTACCGTGTCTTAGCAAAGCCCAACTCCCCGCTAGAGCAGGTCTATACTCCGTCAACGCCTCCCCATTTGTCCCTTTCGGTAAGATCACCACAACACCAAGGTCTCTAATTATTCAGCCAAGCCGCAGCCATATAGCCTTGTGGTTGTACCGTTGTCCCGGGTGGTTCTCCATGTTCCAATTAAGCATATGGTCTTGCAATTAAATTACTATCAAAGAACATAGAGCATAAACGGATATCACGTTGTTTATTACCAACCCGGTTGAGCAACTAAGCAGCATCTACCATCAAGATTAATTAAGTAACCCAGTTACAAGGCAACGGTCAAAAGAATCTAGGCATAGTCCTTAATAGGAACCCGTCAAAATTAATGCAAGCAAGGAAGATAAATACAGTGATTAAATGCATGTTCATATAGGATAAAACGGGTATGACCAAGGACACTTGCCTCTCACAAGATCCGGATTTACTCAGAGTCTTCAAGTCTTCACCACAGAAAAATCTTCGGACGGCTCGTTCTCTACGCATCACACATTCACATGCAAGAGACAAAACAATAAAATAAGAAAACAATTCACCAATCACTTCAAACAGGAACAAAAGCTTCACTAAACTGATCTACTCGTCGAGACGAACAAAAGGATATAAAGAACGCTAAAAACGGAGCTAGAACGCATAATCTACGGCCAAAACAAGGTACGAGGGCTATTCTCAGCAGAAAACTAGGCTTACGGGGCCTAACCGCAAAAACTCGGGGCTAAAACGTAATTTTATATAAAAACTCAGGGGCTAAAACTCTAAACTCCAAGGGCTGGACTGCGGGCACAGAACTCTAAAAACCTAGGGTTCGAAACGCAAGGAAAAGGATCCATTTGCTAGGGTTTTTCTTTGGTGGGAGGACCGGCATGCGACACTTAAAAAGGCTAGGGTCTTATTTGCAAAAACGACCGGGTCGCCACTGTGTTGACCGGTATGCTGCCGGTTGACCTGGTGACGGAATAGATCTGGGCCGCAGATCAAGAGATGGACGGCGGGGATCGCGAGCAGGCGCTCAGCGGCGGCAAGCGGCGACCTGAACGGCGGCGAGCGGCGGCGGGATCGCCGGCGAGGCTCCAACTCGGGTTTCCGGACACGAATCAAGGCGGGACTTGGCTCTAGACGCGGAGCTCGACGCGGCGAAGTCAACCGGGGTATCCACACCGACAGTAGGCGACGACGGCAACGCCCAACGCGCGGGGGCGGCGGGCGGCGCGGATGCGACTCCGGCGAGCTCGTGCCGGCGGTTCAAGGCATGGGAGCGTACACAAGCCACCCGTGCGGCTTCCTCACCTCCACGCGAAGCTCCAGCACTACTCCTCGTCGGCGGAGAGGCAAAGACCGAGGGAAATCGACGGTCGGCGGCGCCCTAGGGTTTGGAGGTCGGGCGGCGGCTTGGGTGCTGCGGCTAGGGTTTGAGGGGGCGGCGGCGCTGGCTACGCGGGCAAGGCGAAAGGAGAACGGCGCGGCGAGGCGGCGCGCTTAAAAAGGCAGTGCGGGTCGCCTGGGCGTGCGGGCCCAAAGGGGAGCGGAGGCGCCGGCGCGCGGCCCCGCAAGGAGGCGGGGTGAAGGTGATGACCGAAGGGCCCCACCTGGCAGCGAGACAGGGGGAAGGCGGTGGAGTGGGCCGGCTGGGCCAACTGGGCTTCGAAGCACAGGGCCGCGGGGGGTTAGCTGGGCTGTGCGGGGGATTTGGCTGCTTGGCTGGATCAGGCCAAAGCTTGGGGAGGAAAAGGGAACTTTTGCAAATTTTTCAAAGGAAAACAAACAATTAAATTCAAACACAGGTTTGAATTCAGCCAACCAAAAATTGTGCTCCAGCATGAATGCAACAATAAACTCCTATGGTTCATTGATTTAATTAAGAGAAATAATTAAATGCCTATAAAAATTAAATAAAACCTTAAAAATCCTTAAACAAGCACTTGTTGCTAAGCAAAATTTTATTAAAACAATAATTAAAATTTTAGGGTGTTACAAATCCTACCCCCCTTAAGATGAATCTCGTCCTCGAGATTCGGAAGGGTCAACGAAAAGATCTGGATAGTCTTCCTTCAGCTCATCCTCTCTTTCCCAGGTTGCCTCATCCTCTGCATGATTACTCCACTGCACCTTGCACATCCTGATCACCCGATTCCTTGTAACACGTGCTAAAGTTTCCAAGATTCTGATGGGACGTTCAGTGTAAGTGAGATCCTCCTTGACAGTCAAACCATCCATAGGTAGTGGCTCTTTATCATGAGGTTGGAGGCCCTTTTTCAATTGAGAGATATGGAACACGTCATGCACATCCGAGAGCTGATTTGGTAACTCCAACCTGTAGGCTACTTCTCCCACTCTCTCTAAGATCTTGAAAGGCCCGATAAAGCGAGGTGACAACTTTCCCTTTACTTTAAACCTGCGCAAACCTCTGATCGGTGACACCTTTAGGTACACATAGTCACCCTCTTGGAGTACCACATCTCTCCTCTTTCCATCCGCATAACTTTTCTGCCTTGATTGAGCAGCCCTCAAGTTTTCTCTTATGATCTGAACTTGTCTTTCTGCTTCCTTAATGATATCGGTTCCAAACAACTGACTCTCTCCTGTTTGGCTCCAATACAAAGGTGTTCTACACTTTCTCCCATACAATGCCTCGAAGGGTGCCATCTTGAGGCTAGCCCGGTAGCCGTTGTTGTAAGAAAACTCGCCGTAGGGCAAACTCTTATCCCGCCTACCTCCATGCTTAAGAGCACAAGCTCTCAACATGTCCTCCGTAATTTGGTTAGTCCTCTCGCTACCGCCCATCGGTCCGTGGGTGATAGGTCGAGCCGAAAGTTAACTTCGTATCCAAGGATTCATGAAGCTTTTCCCGTAAACGAGATGTGAACCGAGTACCTCTGTTCGGATACTATCTTCTTAGGTACACCATGCAAGCACACGATCCCGGACATGTACAACTCGGCTAGCTTTGCCCCCGTATAGGTGGTTCGCACCGGTATGAAGTGAGCAACCTTTGTTAAACGATCCACTATAACCCATATTGAATCATACCCATCACGAGTACGGGGCAACCCAACAATGAAATCCATGCCAATCTCTTCCCACTTCCACTCGGCACCTTCAACGGTCCGAAGCAATCCCGCCGGCTTTTGATGCTCGGCCTTTAACTCTATGACAGGTGTCGCACAAGGCCACATGGGCCGCTACATCTCTCTTCATCCCATACCACCAATACCTCTCGCTTGAGATCTTGATACATCTTGGTGCTTCCCGGGTGAATGGAATAAGCCGAATCATGAGCCTCTCTTAAGATGGTCTTTCGGAGATCTCCCACATCGTGCACACAAATCCCGTTTCTAAACCATATAGTTCCCCGGTCATCCTCTCGTGAAATCCGTGGCTTTACCCTTTTCCATAGTCTCTCTCGATTTCTTTTATCTCTATATCTTCCGCTTGTCCTTTGCGTATCTCCCCGCTCCAAGACAGACTCTACCTCCCGGGGTAACTCCTTCGGTTTGAGCAACCATCCCCAGATTGAGTTTCTCAAACTCCTTCATCAGCTCTTCAGGCAACCGGAATGTCAAAGCCATGTTGGCATGTCCCTTCCGACTCAAAGCATCAGCCACCAAGTTTGCCTTCCCAGGATGATAGTGTATCTCCAGATCATAATCCTTGATCAGCTCTAACCAGCAACGTTGTCTCATATTCAAATCTTTCTGAGTGAAGATGTACTTTAAACTCTTATGATCTGTATAAATCTGGCACTTGGTTCCCATAACGTAGTGTCTCCAAATCTTCAACGCGTGAACCACTGCCGCTAACTCCAGATCATGGGTAGGATAATTCAGCTCATGTTTCCTCAACTGTCGAGATGCATAGGCTATAACATGTCCTTCCGGCATGAGAACACAACCTAAACCTTGTCGGGACGCATCGCGAGAGATATCAAAACTCTTTTGCGGTGTCCGGCATCACTAGAATTGGAGCCGAAGTCAACCTCTTCTTCAATTCCTCAAAACTCGGCTTGACAGCATCGACCACTTGAACTCTTTATCCTTCTCTAGTAGTGATGTAAGCGGCTTTGCTACTTTAGAGAACCCTTCAATGAACCGACGATAATACCCTGCAAGGCCAAGGAAACTCCTGATCTCCTTGACAGTCCGTGGCGGCTCCCATTTCAATACGTCACTGACCTTTGCTGGATCCACCGAAATACCACCATCTGTGATGATATGCCCAAGGAAAGAGACTTCCTTCAACCAAAAATCACACTTGCTAAACTTGGCGTACAACTGATGCTCTCTCAGCTTTTGCAACACAAGCCTCAGATGTTCTTCATGCTCCTTCTCATTCTTGGAGTAAATCAAGATGTCATTAATGAACACCACAACAAACTTATCTAGATACTCCATAAAAACTTTGTTCATCAGATACATGAAGTAGGCAGGTGCATTGGTTAATCCAAAAGACATGACTGTGTACTCATAGAGTCCATACCTAGTAGTGAACGCAGTCTTAGGAATATCTGATAATCTGATCCTCATCTGATGATAACCAGAACGTAAATCAATCTTTGAAAACACCTTAGCACCTCTCATCTGATCAAACAAATCGTCAATGCGGGGCAATGGATACTTATTCTTGATAGTAACATCGTTGAGCGATCGGTAATCCACACACATCCGTTGAGTACCATCCTTCTTCTCCACAAAGATAACCGGTGCTCCCCAAGGTGATGAACTAGGACGAATGAATCCCTTCTCCAATAGCTCCTTAATCTGCTTCTTAAGCTCAAATAATTGATCACTAGACATTCTGTAGGGGCGCTTAGAGATAGGTGCAGTACCAGGTAAAAGATCGATAACAAACTCAACTTCTCGATCAGGCGGCATACCTGGCAACTCATCTGGGAACACATCTGGGTAATCACACACCACCTTAATGTCCTCCAAAGATTCACCATTCATCTGGTTTACTGAACACACTTCTACTGATGGTAGCGTAGCTACAAATTTAATCTGTTCGCCGTCTAAACTGGTGAGGAGAACTGACTTCGTGGCACACCGGATTTCTCCTTTGAACTTTCCCAACCATCCCATTCCAAGTACCACATCAATGCCGATAGAATCCAATACTATGGGGTCTGCTTGAAAATCCTTCCCCAAAATCTGAAGGTTAACCCTGTTACACCTGTATAGTGCCTTTATGTCTCCTCTTGCGGAACTAACTAGCATGGGACGTGGCATGGTGCTCATGGGGATGTTAAGTTTAGCTGCACAGTGAGAAGTAATGAAAGAATGAGTTGCTCCAGCATCAAACAAAACTGAAGCGAGGGCGGAGTTGACAAGACACATGCCGAACACTACTCGGGGGTTCTCCCCGAGCAAGCTCGCACTCACGTGGTTGACTCTACCACGTGCAAAATTCTGTTTTCCCTTGCTGCCCTTCGAAATCTGGCCCTCGTTCCTCATCTGCTGGCTATGTTGACTCTGCGCTGGAGTGTTGGGGGCATTCCTCTTAGGGCAGGCATTTACATAATGCCCAACCTTTCCACACCTCAAGCAGGCGCTACCTCTAGGGTTGCTAGTCTTCACTGGGGTGACAACTGGCGCCAACTGACGACTCCGTAGAGAACGGGGTCGTGAAGTCTGCTGCACTGGACACTGAAATTGTTGTTGACCAAAGTCCTCAATGGGGCTTCCATACTGAAAAGGAGTCTCTTGAGGTGGATTAAAGCGGGGACGAGTGTTACTTCCGATCGTCCGGGGTGGTGGCTTTCCTCTTTAGGTCTTCCAACTCCTTGCGAATGTACTCTAAACCAATGGCCTTGTCTAGCAACATCCGGAAGGATGGGAAGGTGTGGGATATGAGCCGGTACCGGAGTGGTTCGGCTAATCCCTCCAAGAACAACTCTTGCTTCTTCACATCATCAACAACCTCCTCGGAGCATAACGAGACAACTCAACGAACTTGTCCCCGTACTCTATCACGTACATCTCTCCTTGCTTGAGTGCCGGAACTCCTTCTTCTTTAACTTCATAAGGCCGGGCAGTATATGATAGCTCCCGAAGCCGGTGGTGAACTCCCGCCAAGTGATAGCATCGGGGGTGGCATGAGCGGCAACGTAGGCATCCCACCAAGCCGACGCCGTCCCCCCGAAGTCGACCCGAAGCATACAAGACCTTCTCTCTATCGTCGCATTGTGCGATGGTGAGCATCTTCTCCACCGTCTTCGCCCAATCGTCGGCCTCCAATGGATCAACCGCATGAGAAAACACCGGCGGGCAATGACTCATGAACTACCGGTGCTTGTCCTTATGGGGCTGGTTCTGATTTATCCGAGCCCGCATGCTTGTCATGTTGGTGGACATGTCCCGGAGAAGCCGCATCCGTGCAGCCGAAACCGCCGCATCGCCGGATCCATTTGACTTTGCTGTTGGGTGATACTAAAACGGCCACTCGTCCTCTGATGTGGATCCAAACCTGGTGTTCACCATCTAAGGGTTAGGATCATGAGATTTAAATACTAGAGTAAAGAGATAACTCCGAAAGATGAAGCAACACGAACTTTCAGATTAAGACAGATTATGCTTGCCCCAATAAATCAAGTGCAACTATCATTATTGATACCCATAAATTATGAAATTTCTCCAGAACAGGGGGTATGAAATTATGAAACTAGTCCAACTGGAATCAACTCAATCGGAGATCTGGAAGTTCAGATACAAAATAAACAAGTCGACTGGTTCAGCAGAGTTTCCAGATTCTGGTAGCTCCAATGTTTCGTTCATAACTCCCAGAATATACATTGGATGGTGCTGAATTTTTGATAGAGAATCCTATATGGAATTTGTGAACTAATCCAACTGGTTTCGTGTCGTTTGGAATTCTGTAGCTTGAGATATAACCAAAACATTACTGCTATGTCAGAGAGCTGCGGGAACAGATTTTGTATCCACAAGATTTGTTGGGGAGAAAAAGAAAGTTGGATAAGGGAAGGATAGATAAAGCAAATATTACCCAAGGTTGCAAGGATTGGGAAAGGATTACACCCCCACTAACAAACTAGCTACTAAACTCGATGCCATTGTGGTCATCACTCCACAACACACCGCACTCAAACAAAGATCCAAATCAAGCATTTGTCACAAAATCAAACATTCAAACACACCTCTAAACTAAGCACACGTTAAGACGCTCGCATCTATCGATTTTACTAAGATAGATCTTAAAGCTCCTACATCCTATTGGGGAAGATCATTGAGATGAACAAGATGGGGTCACTTGATTACTGGGAACGATCAGGGACACGTGTAGGGTGGGATAATGAAAGATTGGAGAGGAGTACAGCAGATGCTAAAGGTTCCTTAAGGCAAGGAAGTTTAGAGTGAAATGATTGATCAAGATAAGGTAGAGAACAAGTAGATTATCAAGGATGAGGTTAAAAGCAAGGATAAGTGTATTAAAATAGAATTAAAGCATAGCATGAAGTATGAATGGCTTCTATGGTATTATAATCCTTAAATTCGACCATTTTTCCAACTAGGCTAACGTCCTACAGTCAACACGGCTCTGATACCACTTTGTCACACCCGAATTTGAAGGCAAACTCGAATGCATAAATTACATGTGCGCCAGGATCAAGTTACACACACGTAATGACTCAGTGAATATCAGATACAGTGCCAAAGCGTAAAAGAGAGTATTAAAACCATTACATGACCGAGAGTCTCAACATCGTATCTACAGAGCGAGCAACTAGCAGCAGATCTTCAGAAAGGGACTCCACAGGCAGCTGACTGGTGGCACGCACGCCTAGCACTCAACATCAATCTTCAAGTCTGAGTAGCAATCCAGGTTGTGTAGATGCAATGAATAAACAAGCGTGAGCACATGCCGTACTCGGCAAGGGAGGAATATCATAATAAACATGCAAGGCTGTATATGTAGATGGCCAAGGGGTTTAAGCAGGTTAGCATTTTAGTTGATCAAATTTTATTAAGCAACTTACTTACAAGCAAATGTAAGTGTATACCATCCCACAATTAATGAGTAACATCATAACCGTGAACATAAAGTAAAGAATAAATTAAATTCATCTTCCGATAGATTAATCATGTGAGGGTCCAGGCCGCTCTTGACCGTGAGCACGGCTAATCGATTAGTTTTAAACACTCTGCAGAGGTTGTACATCTTTACCCACAAGTCGCGTAAAAACTCCGAAGAGCTTTAGACCCAACCACGCGATGCTGATCAGGCATCATACCACACTGCCGAGGTGTGATTGCATAGGGACGCTACGAGGCCTTTACAAAGATTCCCTAATGTGTAGCAACCCACTAGGTTTCAGGACGAAGCGGGGCATAAAGCTCCCTAGCGGGTACCGTGTCTTAGCAAAGCCCAACTCCCCGCTAGAGCAGGTCTATACTCCGTCAACGCCTCCCCATTTGTCCCTTTCGTAAGATCACCACAACACCAAGGTCTCTAATTATTCAGCCAAGCCGCAGCCATATAGCCTTGTGGTTGTACTGTTGTCCTGGGTGGTTCTCCATGTTCCAATTAAGCATATGGTCTTGCAATTAAATTACTATCAAAGAACATAGAGCATAAACGGATATCACGTTGTTTATTACCAACCCAGTTGAGCAACTAAGCAGCATCTACCATCAAGATTAATTAAGTAACCCAGTTACAAGGCAACGGTCAAAAGAATCTAGGCATAGTCCTTAATAGGAACCCGTCAAAATTAATGCAAGCAAGGAAGATAAATACGTTGATTAAATGCATGTTCATATAGGATAAAACGGGTATGACCAAGGACACTTGCCTCTCACAAGATCCGGATTTACTCAGAGTCTTCAAGTCTTCACCACAGAAAAATCTTCGGACGGCTCGTTCTCTACGCATCACACATTCACATGCAAGAGACAAAACAATAAAATAAGAAAACAATTCACCAATCACTTCAAACAGGAACAAAAGCTTCACTAAACTGATCTACTCGTCGAGACGAACAAAAGGATATAAAGAACGCTAAAAACGGAGCTAGAACGCATAATCTACGGCCAAAACAAGGTACAGGGGCTATTCTGCAGGAAAACTAGGCTTACAGGGGCCTAACTGCAAAAACTCAGGGCTAAAACGTAATTTTATATAAAAACTCAGGGGCTAAAACTCTAAACTCCAAGGGCTGGACTGCGGGCACAGAACTCTAAAAACCTAGGGTTCGAAACGCAAGGAAAAGGACCCATTTGCTAGGGTTTTTCTTTGGTGGGAGGACCGGCATGCGACACTTAAAAAGGCTAGGGTCTTTTTTGCAAAAACGACCGGGTCGCCACTGTGTTGACCGGTACGCTGCCGGTTGACCTGGTGACGGAATAGATCTGGGCCGCAGATCAAGAGATGGACGGCGGGGATCGCGAGCAGGCGCTCGGCCGGCGGCAAGCGGCGACTCCGAACGGCGGCGAGCGGCGGGATCGCCGGCGAGGCTCCAACCTCGGGTTTCCGCACACGAATCAAGGCGGGACTTGGCTCTAGACGCGGAGCTCGACGCGGCGAAGTCAACCGGGGTATCCACACCGACAGTAGGCGACGACGGCAACGCCCAACGCGCAGGGGCGGCGGGCGGCGCGGATGCGACTCCGGCGAGCTCGTGCCGGCGGTTCAAGGCATGGGAGCGTACACAAGCCACCCGTGCGGCTTCCTCACCTCCACGCGAAGCTCCAGCACTACTCCTCGTCGGCGGAGAGGCAAAGACCGAGGGAAATCGACGGTCGGCGGCGCCCTAGGGTTTGGAGGTCGGGCGGCGGCTTGGGTGCTGCGGCTAGGGTTTGAGGGGGCGGCGGCGCTGGCTACGCGGGCAAGGCGAAAGGAGAACGGCGCGGCGAGGCGGCGCGCTTAAAAGGCGAGCGGGTCGCCCGGGCGTGCGGGCCCAAAGGGGGAGCGGAGGGCGCGGGCGCGCGGCCGGCAAGGAGGCGAGGTGAAGGTGATGACCGACGGGCCCCACCTGGCAGCGAGACAGGGGGAAGGCGGTGGAGTGGGCCGGCTGGGCCAACTGGGCTTCGAAGCACAGGGCCGCGGGGGTTAGCTGGGCTGTGCGGGGGATTTGGCTGCTTGGCTGGATCGGGCCAAAGCTTGGGGAGGAAAAGGGAACTTTTGCAAATTTTTCAAAGGAAAACAAACAATTAAATTCAAACACAGGTTTGAATTCAGCCAACCAAAAATTGTGCTCCAGATGAATGCAACAATAAACTCCTATGGTTCATTGATTTAATTAAGAGAAATAATTAAATGCCTATAAAAATTAAATAAAACCTTAAAAATCCTTAAACAAGCACTTGTTGCTAAGCAAAATTTTATTAAAACAATAATTAAAATTTTAGGGTGTTACACTTGTGTCATGTGCGAACCCATGAGCAACCTACATGGTTTGATTAGTGTGTAGGAAAGCTACACTTGTTCTTTCATGGTGCATGTTTTCATATTTATCTTTTTGCATCCTGAGCAAGCTATAGGGTTAGCTTCCCATTTGTTGTCATAAACAATGTGCATACATTTGGTTGGTGATTCAAATACTAAATGCACACATTTAGGGGGAGCTCATCCTATGGTTTGGTTATGGGACTAACATTGTTTCAAGCCTATCCTATGTAGTCCCTTGGCGACGCGTTCCGGTGCGGTACTTCATTCTAAGAGAATGCTATTTCACTCTCAATGTGATCTGACATCTCTAAAAGAGTGAATATAGCAATATGAGCTTAATGCTATTGAGTCATGTCCTTGCGAGCTTATGTCTCTATATAAGTTCAAAGGCAATGTACTCATACATTCCTAATCCTTGTGGTACCACAAGTGTCTTATATGCAAGCTTCTTTCAAGTGGTGTCACCTAGTTATATCATTTCCAAGTGGCTCATCTCAATGTGGTGCCAACAAGGTAGAGAGGATCATCCCCCGGAGGTATGCAATGATCAAAAGACTACAAGTGATATCTACAAGTGGTAATGTAACAAGAACCTACTTGTTTTATCTCTTGTCCTTTAAGCTACCTCTTTGCATGATATGCTCTAAGCTTCCTTGTTTTACGAGTTTGTAGTTGTGCACTTGTTTCTCACTACCCTTGTCTTACAAGTGGTATCCTTTTGTGCACACACATAGGGGGAGATTAGTTTGTATCATGCTAGTCTCATGAGCTTGTGATCCACCTTAGTTATTCTCACATGTGGTATCTTCATTGATATCATACATAAGGATCATGGTTCATGCGGCCTTTTCCCTTGCATTTAACATCTCTCCTTTGAGCTATGTTTGCTAGGTCTTGCTAGTTTTCTTGGACCCTTTTTCTTTGGGACTTTTTGGAGATTTTATTCCAAAGGGGGAGAATGTGAGACCAAAGCAAGCTAGTGGTTTAAGCAAGCTGGTGGTTTCAAGGATGTGAGACCAAAGGGGGAGATGTGAACATAAGATCAAAAAGGGGGAAGTTTGATCTAGGGGGAGTTTGGATGATGGTAAGCATCCAAGCAAGTGTAAGTGGTTCTAATTCTGTCAATTTGTGCAAATTTATGCTTGCTTTGATTGTGTTGTCATAAATCACCAAATATCGAACATGGCCTCATATGCCATTAGTTCGAGTTTGATTTTGGTGATTCATGACAACACGATCATTGGGACTAATCCTATTGTTTTAGCATGTCTTTGTAGACACTTCTAGGTCCCAAAGATGCAAGAAAACCATATGCCAAATTGAGAAGATAGTGTATTTTCAAGGGTCAAAACCGAGCAAGAAAAGGAAAAGAAAATACACCGTCGGATGAACCGACGGTTCCTCAATTGCAAGCGTCGGTGCAATCGTCGGACGAGTTGGTACACAGGGAAAAACCCTAGGTACCGTCGAATGAACCGACGGTCCATTTCCTAGTAGCGTCGGACGAGTTGCAGAGGAGGAGCGGCGAAGACAGTAGCACCGGATGATCCGACGGTCTGAGTGGGGACACCGTCGTTCTATCTGACGCTCACTTTGAATTTATACAGAAATGCGCCAAGACAAAGCCTTCAGCACCGGATGATCCGACGCCTTGTTCAAGGTGAAGCGTCGGTCTATCCGACGGTCGCGTGAAAGCTAACAGAGGCGACTTGGACGCGAGGTCTTCAGCACCGGATGATCCGACGCACCGTCGGTGCATAGCGTCGGAGCAGTTGTGTCAGACAACCTCAACGGCTATGTGACGTGGGAGGGGCACCGGATGAACCGACGCCCTGGAAAAGCATAGCGTCAGATCATTCGACGGTACCTTTTTCAGCAGCTATTTATACCCCCTCCACTCACCCATTTGAGGTGGCTGGATTGTGTGGAAGTGCGGAAGAGTTCAAGACACATTGAAGATCATATCCAATCCATCCAAGTGCTTAATTGCTCATCCTTAGACTTGCATATGCTTTGTGTATGTGCTTAGTGCTAGGCTTAGCTTAGAGCTGAGTGAGTGCAAGGTTGTGCCAACCTTGTGAGGTGATTCTTGAGTCAATCAAGTTGTACAAGGTTCGCCGGAAGCCTTGGGGCCTAAGTGGCTCACCGGCAATCGTCATCGACCCTCCGGCTTGGTGTGGAGCGGCGAGGACACTTTGTGCGGGGGACGTGGAGACCCCCTTCCTTGGTGGAGAAGCTCCTTAGTGGAGGCAGCATCAAGGTGACCAAGGGAGCTTGGCAAGTGCCTAAGTGGCTAGCCTTTGTGGCGAGTCAAGTGGTGCTCTTGGGAGAGACTTGGTGACCGGGAAGCAATACTCTTGTGTGAGTGCTTCAACAACGTGGACTAGGGGTGGCTTAGTGCCTACCGATACCACAGGATAAATCGCGTGTCAAGAGTTTGTTTCCTCTCATCTCCCTTACGTTTCCGCATTTACTCTATTGCAATCCTTGCTTGCCTTTAGTTTCCTAGAGTAGTATCATGCTAGGATTGACTATAGGTTGCAATCCTTGTTTTGGGATGGAAGTTTCACACTAGAACAACCCTAGTTGCACATCTAGATAGCATGTTCTAGTTTACCTTTGTGCAAAATTAGTGAAGCCATATGTTAGGTTTTTAAGTTGCCTAATTCACCCCGAGCATCCGATTCCTTACAGTTCCCTGTCGTGCTAGCTGTTGCCACTTGCTCACGATCGAGACCAATGAGCAACTGACGGTCCAGAATGATCCAAGATACGTTTTCCTGTTGTCTCCAAAGCCTAACTGCTGCCCTAGGATGCGCGCGTGTGTTTATTTATTCGTGATTATTAGCGTTGCATGCTGCAACTCTTATATGTACGCAGTTGTTGACTTGAGACCGAGGAAAGTTGTTGGTTGAACGTGTGAGGTGGACTGTATGCCACCCTAAAATAATATTGTGTTCAGTGGGCGAGCCACACATTGGAGGTATTTGGAGAAATAGCCAAAAGCTATTTTGAGAGCTCCACTCAAAATAGCTCAAATAGCACCTTTTAGAAGGATATTTTTTTAGAGTAAGTTAGTTGTAAATAGCTCTAAAATAGTCCACAAGTTTGACTTCTTTTGAATTATTTAGGTTAAAAAAGGAAAGAGTTAGAAAATAGCCATGGGATTCAAACACCCCCATTGCGTGAAACATCCATTTTCAAGTTGCACCGTACACCTTCCATTATGCAAAATAACACACCAACATAAACTTATACATGCTGAGAGATATATAGCCGACCTATTCCCTTCTCTGTAAAAATGTTGCATCTTCTGTTCGCTAGGATATACAGGTAACATGAGGACGGCACGGCAGGGCTCATTGTGTGAATGTGTGTAGAATCTAATATTTGCCTCTTGCATTGGAAGGATGGCAAGGAGCTAGTACATAATTCTTTGTCAAACAATGCCTCATCAGTCGTCATATGGCCATATGGGTTGATGTGTCATACTTTGGTTCTGTTATAGTGCATTATTAGGAGGCAAATTAAAGTACATTTCCATGAGGCAATTGGTGCGTTTGCATGTATAAACCGTGTATGTTTCATGTCATTTGATCCATGTGTTGGGGTATCCGAATGTCGGATGGAGTTCCCAAACACAAGAGCTAGAAACAAATGCACGAAAGTCACAAAGGGAGGGCAGACAAGGAATCCCCGAAAGTCTGTATTCTCCTCAAAAGTTGTGAATCACTTTACATGTGCCCTCGCGCCCCCTTTTACAGGAAGACGAAAGGACTTCTACATTCTGAGATTACCCTCGAATATAGAGAATATTCGTGGTGTGAACGCATACATGAACGTCTTTTACATCCAATGATTGACGGGGCTAATTTCATACATTCACAAGTCTGCCACTAATTCAAACTTCAAACCCAAACTTTCGAGGTGACGTCTTTGACTTGGCCTTCCCTTGACCCTCGAAGCTTCCTTCATGAAAATCATCACCTGTCACAATTCCCGAACTGAGACTCCTCAAGATTCCCGAAATTTGCAAGTTCCTGATGTCCTGAATTTCGCCACACTCCAATCATCCTGAAGCAGACAACAGACTTGCGAACTAAAGCTAATCCGGCTATAACATCGCACAATAATAGAAAGTTAACGAATCGTGTGAAATTTATCAAAGTGTCTTCCATGAACTTTTCTTTGGTGTGAAACAGAATTTTCCACTTTGAAACACATTCGTGAACATATTCACGAATTCGGCCACTTCGATGTTCTGAGGGTGAAAGGTTTTTGCCCAAATCCCTAACACTAGCCCCTCGGGGAAGCGAGTTGACCCCGATGATCCGTTTCCACGAAAAATCTTCAGAATTTCGGCAAAAAAACGTCACCCTCGGAACGTCCGAGTGGACACGCGTCCCCTAGAAAACTCGTAACGGTCATATCGAGGTGACTTCTTGGAACTACCCCCTCTTCTCCCTATAAATAGAGGGCGGGTGCCATAAGTTTTTTCACCGTTTTGCCGCTTTTTTTCAAAAGTTTCCAGACATTTTTGCGAAAGAGCTTTTGACAAGAAATCTGAGGTTTCGAGACTTCCTCAGTTTCAGAAAGTATCATTTTCTTTATTTTTTACTATATTGTTTCGCTTTTCAACTTCTAATTTCGTGAGTTTTTATTTCGTATGAATTATCTTACGATTTCTATTCACATTATTCTTAAGTAGGTGGCTTGTGTCAAAAGTACAGCTAGACCTATGACTTCAGAAGAATTAGCTGCTGGTGGTGTTTCGCCCACCGGAGCAGAAATTCACGAATCTGAAAACATTCAGTCTCAAGTGGATGATCCAGCTTCTGATACTGTTCCCGGTTCTGGGAGATGCGAAGAAGGGGAGATAGGATCTGGAAGTAAGTCTGGTGGCGAGGAGGATCTCACAAATGTTGATGCTGACCCCAGTGAACTCGTCGCTGTGAAGAGTGTTAAATCTTATCCCCTGGCTTTTGTATTCTGCGAATCCAAGGTTACAACTGCTCTCATCAAGGAATACAAAGAAGCCAAATTTTTTCCTGTTGGCGACGTGCGCCCTCCTTCTCGCGAACATGTCGCTGCTCCTGAAGCGGATGAAGTTGTCATTTTCAGAAATTTCTTTACAAACGGGCTTAGATTTCCATATGACCTTGCTCTGCCCTCTATTCTTGATAAGTTTCCAGTGAAGATGCATCAACTCACACCAAACTCGTTTCTGGAGGTTTCCAAGTTTTTCTTGGTCATGAAGACTTTCGGTTGTTCCTTTGGTGCTGACATTTTTGCTCGTTTGTTCGAGCTTGTGATCGAGAAACACATACTGAAGCTTGACGATGGAAAGTACTACGATGTGCATTACTTATGTTGCACCTATAATACCCGAAGAATGAATCTACGAAAAGGTCTTAACAGGATTCAACTCGCACCTTGCAGTAAGACCAATTTCGCTAAAGACTAGAGCTCATACTGGTTTTATGTGAAAGTGGACATGTCTAAGGTTCCTGGTTATACTGGGCCAACTTACCCCTTTTATTCGCCCATGGCGCCAGTGACTGCAGTATATATGCACTGCTTCATATAACAAGCGTGGTGCCGATTTTGAGTCTTGCAAAAAAGCTTTCGTGCTGGCCAGCACCATTATTGGCGGTCGCGATGTTATGAAAGAATTTGTTGCAGCTGATATTTGGCGAATTTCTGCTGGATGGCAACCTGCTAGCATGATTCACCATAATGTGGATTGGGTGACACAACAAGTGCCTTTTTCTAGATTCAAGTTGCAATTAAAGGAAGGCCAAAGCCTTAAAAACTTTATCGCTGAAGTCGAAGGAAAGGTTGATGCCATGGTTGGTGAATCGACCCTTAACGAATACAAGGCTTTCAAGGCACTTGTCAAGCACAAAAGACGAGTGAATCGTGTTTTTCAAAGTTCGGTGCTGAGATTGCACTTCATTCCCGCCCTCCAGGCGTTAACAAGAAGGTTCTGGCCATTGCTATGGCTACCTGCTTAGCCGCTCCGCTCAAAGCTCCAAGGATGAAATTTTCGAAGAAGAGGAAAGGAATTACCAAAGCTGTCAAAACTTCTTCGAAGAAAACTAGGTCCCTTGAATATTGTAAGAGGAAGCGCAAGGCGTCTGAGGGTGTTTCTGACGTTGAAATTTAGGCAGCTTCAAGCCTTACTCAACGGAGACAGGAAAAGGCTAAAAAGGTTGTTAAGAAGATTGTTGCTGCTGAAGTTCGGCGCGTTCCTTCAGCCTTTTCAGATGATGACAAGATCGACGGACCTCCCAAAGGTTTCTCTTCCCGCTTATGGTGTGACTTGAGATTCAATGTTCACCGTAATCATTCCCGTGGCTCTGAAAATGTACTTGTCGATATTGATTCTTTTTCCGATGATGTCGCCGAAGTTCGGAAGGATGTCATTGATTCTGTTGCTGCAACTGATGTTGAAGGTACAACCTCCCAAGTCTCTGCCCTCAAAGATAGATGCTCTTCCAAATTCACTGAAGACTTGGAGAGGATTGTACAGAGAAAGGAAGATCCTATTGAAAACCATCTCGTGGTTGAAACACGCGAAGAACTTCCAGAAGGCTAGGACCCTTCTCCCTCGGTTGTTGCCTTCAACGAGAGTTTTGGTACATCCTACAGGGGAGAACTACTAAGTGTTAGCCGTGAGATGGTTGTTGGGGGAGGTGGTGCGTCTAAGATTTTGTTGTTATGGAATTCGTCTAAATTCATGGATGACACAAGAGGAAATATGCTCCAACGAAGACGCTTCGATTGCCCAACAAGACAGTCTACGATTTGGAGAAGCAACCTTCTTCCTCTTTGAAGAAAACTTCTATGATTTCTGAAAGTGTTGTCCAGGCTCCTCTGGAGACACTTAGCAAAAAAGGTTTGCATACTATTTTCTTCATCCTTGGTTCCCGCTTTAATATTTCCTATATTTTTACATTTTCTCTTGCTTCTTTAGTATGACTTGTTGTTACGAATTTCTCAGATTTTGAAGAGGCCCTCCACAAGCTTTCGTTATCTGAGCTTACCAGTTTTTGCAAAACCTATGATTTGAAAGCGTCGATCGTCGGGAAAATTACTGCTGAGCGTTTACAAGAGAAAGATGAAGTTATTAAGAGATTGTCTTGCGAGTCTAAAAACTTAAAGCACACTTCAACTTGGCTCAGGTTGCAAGTATAGATTTGGAAAACAGATTGTTGATCTTGCTGAGGATCTGAAGAAATGCCAAGATGAGTGCAAGTCCTTCAAGGTGGGCAGGATGTGATACCTTTACGGATTCATCGTGGAAATCAAGTAGTTAGTGGTGAAGCTTGGCGGTTGTTTAAAGAAGCTTATCCCAAGCGCAAAATCTCTGATTTCTGGCTTGAGTGTTGCCGGGATTTTTCGATGCGTAGTTTTCAGCTTACTTGGTTCTTTCTTCAACGCGACGGCTATGTTCTTGCCACCGAAGCTTCGATCCCTCGAACCTTCATGAAGACGGAGCCCCTTAGCCCCAAAACTGATGACTACGACTTCACTTATGCTAGTGATACTGCTGAGAATAGTGGTCTCAATCCGGGCCATATTGTTGAAATTTCTTATTAAACTTTGAACATCCTAAGGCTATGTAATAATCTTTCTACAAAATTTTGTATGTAACTAAGACAACAAATACGTTTTTCTTGAGAAAAAACGTAACCTTCCCCACCTTGCCGTTTGCATGCAAAATATCATGGATGTCGAAGAATTAATGATTCCCTTCTAGTGTAAGTCGACAAAATTTTTTTCACGAATTTTGTGGACTTGTGCCCGCTTGGCATGCTTGCCTAGGTTGATATCGCAACCTTCAGTTGCTTCAACCATCCTTTTTTATGAATATTAGCCTTCGGGGGTACTCGAGCCCCTTGGCCCCTTGAGAGAAAATTTTTCTGACGATGTTCGTATAAATCATCGTTAATGTGATTCTTGACTTTTACTCCACACCTTTTCACGCATAAAATTCCTAACAAAAACATATATAGTTCATTAGTCATAATCCTCAATTGTTTTCGAACTTTTGGTAGGACGTCCCTTCACGGTGGGATTTAGGCCACAACTTGTTGTTGTCTCAGGCCTTTTCGGTAGGAATCCCTTTTACAGTGGGATTTAGGCTACAACTTGTTGTTGTCTCGAGCCTTTCGGTGGGAATCCCCTTTATGGTTGGATTTACGCCACAACTTGTTGTTGTCTCTGGACTTTCAGTGGGAATCCCTTTTTACGGTGGGATTTAGGCTTTCACGGAGCCTTTGGCTATCAAGGAGCCCCTTTCACGAAACATTTCTTCCTCTTCTAAATTCTCGGCTGTTACGGGGCCTTTTTCACGAACTTTTTCTCAAGATGGTATTCAGGCCATCCCGGAGCCTCTTCGCAAACTTTACTTTCACATGATGGAATTTCGGCTATAACAGAGCCTTCTCATGAACTTTTCTTTCACACGATGAAATTTTGGCTATCACAGAGCCTTTCATGAACTTTTCTTTCACACGATGGAATTTCGGCTATCACAGAGACTTTCATGAACTTTTCTTTCACACGATGGAATTTCGGCTATCACGGAGCCTTTCATGAACTTTTCTTTCACACGATGGAATTTCCGCTATCACGGAGCCTTTCATGAACTTTTCTTTCACACGATGGAATTTCCGCTATCATGGAGCCTTTCATGAACTTTTCTTTCACACAATGGAATTTCACAAGACATACGATTTGGGGGAAGACTCTTTTCATATATATATCACAATGAGTATTTACATAGGATCCATCTCGTTAAAGACCTTGCCTCTTGATTTAGAGCCCCCTTTGCAAGGAAAAGAGTACGGTCCTCCTTATTCTAAATTAAGTGCAGAAAGGTAAATGTTTTTGTTCCCGAAACCACTTATAGATCTGAGGTTCGGATTTTACGTTTTCAAGAAATTTAAACTTGCTAAAAGAAATGCTGAAAAAATAAATCTAGCTACTTTCAGGATTCTCAAGGGTAGTACCTTTTCAAGCTGTCAGCATTCCACGAATGCGGCAGCTCTTCACTGGTTTGGTCTATCAAGCGGAAAGTCCCTGACATGTTTGTTTCCTTTGCTATGTATGGCCCCTCCCATGGTTCCTGGAGTTTCCCGGAATTCTCCCAATTTTTCTTTCTTTTCAGAACCAGATCACCAGACTTGATATCTTTCATGACCACTTTTCTGTCCTTCCATGCCTTGGTTTCTTTTTGGTATATCTCGATGTTTTTGGCAGCTTCGAGGATCGTTAGCCTGATCATGTCTTTCTCTACCTTTATGTCAACTTCTTAGATTTCTTTTGCCTTCTGCACTCACATGCTCTCATTCTTAATTTCATCTGGTGTCATTGCTTCGGTGCCAAAGAGTAAGCAAAAAGGTGTGAAACCCGTTGCTCTTGACACTGTGGTGTTACGAGACCAGATCACTTTCAGCAATTCATCGGTCCACCTACCCTTCTTTTGATCAGACAAGCACTTCTTGATTCCTAAAAATATCAGCCCATTTCTCTTTCGACAGCTCCATTAGACTGCAGGTAATAAACTGACGAGAACTTTGCATGAGTGCCCAAAGTTCTGCAGTATTCCTTGAAAGAGTAGCAGTCGAATTGTTTCCCGTTATCAACAGTCAGCTCCCTTGGTACCCCGAATCTGTAGATTATGTTTTGCCAGAAGAATTTCTGAATTGTTGGTGCTATGATATTCGCCAATGCCTTTGCTTCCACCCACTTGGTGAAATAGTCATCCGCTACTGCTGCGAACTTGCAGTTTCCTTGAGCTGTCGGCAATGGTCCGACCATATCCATTCCCCACCTTTGCGAAGGCCATGATGGAGGAATTAAGTGTACTGGCATATATGGCAAGTTTTGCAGATTCGCTGTTTTCTGGTATGCTTCACATTCTTGAACAAGTTTCTTCGCATCAATGTTTATGGAAGGCCAATAAAATCCTTGCTTTATTGCTTTGCTTGCTAGAGCTCTTGTGCCTATGTGTGCACCACGGAATCAACTATGGATTTCTTTTAGAAGTTCTTGACCTTTTTTGAAGGTTATGCATCTCAACCATGGTTCGATAACCCCAGATTTGTAGAGCTCTCCATCGACTACAGTGTAGCCCATTGCCCTTTTGTAACACCCGAAATTCCATCACCTAAAAATGCTAGCAACAAGGTTAGAATTTAATTTCTAAGGGTTCTCATAAATTTAGCTAATTAAATTGCCTTTTAAATATATGAAATAATATTTAATTAATTTAGAGTCACCCAAGTACTTGTGCATCATTTTTTGGTTGCATGTTTTTGTTTGAGTTTGTGTGTTTTCAAAAATCAAAAAAAAGATGCAAAAGTTTAAATCTAAAACCTTTCCTCCTCTCTTCTTTCTCTAAACCCAGCCTGGCCCATCTCCCCCCGCGGCCCACCTCCTCTCCTTCTCCCTAATTTTCTTTTTCTTTTATTTCCGCAGCGGCCCACAACTTCTATTCCGGCCCAACAGCCACCGCCGACCCACTCCAACTCTCCCTCTCCCTCTCCCTCTCTCACGCGCTCGCCGACAGGTGGGGCCCGCCTGAGAGGCGCTTCCCCTACCTCCAGCCACCCGGCATCCCCCCATGGCCGCGCCGCGCAGCAGCCTCCCCAGCCTCCTTTGTCCCCTCCTCTCCCGCGTCTCCTCCCCTCCCTTTGAGTGCGCACAAATGCGTAGTGGAGCACCGGTGCGCTGCCCCTCCCCTTCCCCTTTGGAAACCGCCCCACTGAGCTTCCCCACCACCATCAATGGCGCCCACCGAGCCACCGCCTCACCGCGCCTCTTCACTTGCCCCTCCACCATATAAAACGCCCCCAAAGCTCCCTTCCTTCCCCGCATCGCTCCCCGGAGCTTCTCCTCTCCTCTACACCTCCGCACCAAGGAAACCGAGTCGGAGCTCCGCCCTTCGCCGTCGATCTCCTCCGTCGGCACCTCTACCTCTCTTCCAAGTCCGCCGGTGAGTTCGCCGGTGTCCTCCTCTTTCTTTTGGTCCTTGTCCCGTGAAATTTCGTGCACGGGAGGCTCTGTTTCGCCGTCGCCGGCGAGCTCTCCGACGAGCTCGCGCCCCGTCCGCCGCCGCGAGCCGCCTGTCTCCCTCCGGCGAGCCACCACCGCCCGCCAGCTGCCTGCCGTCCACACCAAGATCTACGGCTCAGATCGCCCCAAAGCCCCAGGTCAACAGTTCAAGTAATGGTCAACCGAAGCCGCCACCGTCCTTTTTGCAAAAATGCCCTGCACTTTTAAATATCACATAAATGCCCTTCCACCCATGAAGATCCCTACAATGAAGTCCTTTTTCTTATGTTTTCACCCCTGAACTCCTTACCTTTTATGAACTAAAGTCCACCCTTCATCTTTTACATGTTAGACCTCCTGTTTATAAGCATAATTAGGATTAGGTCCCTGTTTTTTTGTAGAAAACACCCTGAGCACCAAGTTCTTTTACAATCTAGCCCTTAGATCTTGTCTAGACCATAACTTTTCTGTCCTAGCGCCGTTTTAGGCGTTCTTGGTGTCCACCCGATTGTCTCAATAAGCATGTTAGTTTTAGAAGCTTGTTTAGTCTTTTAGCAATGTTTTATGTATTGTTTATTTATTTCATGTTTTTTTGTGTGATCGTAGAGGACGTGCCGTTCGAGGTCGAGCAGGTGCAGCCTTTCGAAGAGGTCGAGCCACAGTTCTTAGGGGAAGAAGGCAAGTGGTTCTTCCCCCATGCATATTCTTTTTGTTCTAATAATAAGCATGTTATCACACTTTAAATTTTATATGTTGTTATGCATAAATTTGATGGGAAATGCCTATTAAGGAAATGATTAGCTTTTATCCATATACCTTGAACACATTGGTTTTTAAATAAATGATTTGGTAGATAAATGCTTAAATGCTATACTATGGGTGTTGGAAATGAAACTTTACAAAATGATGGTTAAGATAAATTGGTGCTTTATGGTAATACAAGATCACATGAATTAAACCAGAACATGGAGAACCACCCAGGAAAACACTGCAACCACAGTCCACATGGCTCTGGCTTAGCCAATTAATTAGGAGTGTGAATTATCTGATAACCCTATCCGAAAGGAACACGTGGGGCTCCGGGTTGCAGGGGTATAGCCCGGTCCTTTTCGGGTAGTAGCCTTTGCTAAGGTGCTGACCACTAGGGAGAGTTATGGTCCGTCCTGAGCTGTAACTGTCATAGGGTTATTGGTGCTCTGCACGCCTTTGTAAACCACTCACCTCAGAAGTGTTTAAGGGCTTTGCAAACCCGGGCAATATGGGGAACACGAACTGTGGGTAAAGTGTACAACCTCTGCAGAGTGAAAACTGATCGATCAGCCGTGCTAACAGTCAAGAGCGGCTTGGACCCTCACATGATAATTGAACTTGAAGATGGGATATAAATCATGGTTTGTTTAAGGTTTGAAGGAATAATTTTATAAATGCTAAGTTTTGGGTTGGTATAAACTTACACTTAGTAAATAGGTGCTTGCTAATAAAATTTGACCAACTTAAAAATGCTTACCGCTGAAAGCCATAGCCAACCCTTGTTAGATTTGGATATTCCTCCACGTGCTGAGTACCAACCATAAGTGTACTCACCCTTGCCTATATGTGTTTAGGGGAGGATGCTGGAGCAGAGTTCTTCGATGAGTTCGATGGATTCTGAGGCCTGCGATTCCCCAGTCAGGAGTTTGTGGAGTTGGAGACGGTGTTTCATCATCTAGTTATCGATGTTCGTGTAAAGACCTTCGAGTCTAACGATATGAGTGTAATAAGTTAATAAATCTCTCTTTGTACGTTTGTGAGCATTGTACTGTGAAATTACACTCATTTGTCTATCATATGTGTGAATTTATGATTCTGGCACACGTAAGAGATGCATTCGTTTTTCTTCGGAAAATGGGTGTGGCACCTTTGTTTTAATCTTTTTTTTTTGCAATTCGTCTTGTGATTCATAGTGGCCCCTCAGGCATGATTTCAGCCCTCCAATCGGTTGTTTCCACAATGTTCATGATTTTTGGGTCTCGTGTTTTGATAGATGGTTCTTTGATGATTTCAAAGAATACATTAGGAGGCATTGCATGATTTCTAACTGCTGCTTTCGCTAGTTTGTCTGTCTTGTTGTTGTCATTTCTTGGTATGTGCAGAACTGAATAGCCCTTAGAATGCCTTTCCATCTCTTTGACCTTCTCGAGATATTTCATTAAGATAGGGTTTCTTGCTTCGCTCTCTTTCTCAATATTTTCTGAATAACTTTGGAGTCTGTCTTGATGATGAAGGTTTACTAACCCAGAGCTTTAATCTTTCTTAGGGCTAGAAGTAGAGCTTCATATTTGGTTGTGTTGTTTGTAGAGTGCACATCATCCACAAAGATAAGTCGAGCAGCATATCTTATCACGATTCCTATCAGAGATGTTACAACTGCTGATATTCCGACCCCTTTGTGGCACCAAGCCCCATCACACTGCACTACCCATGATGTGAGCATGTCTTCACCAGGATTATGAGTTGGCGATGTCCAGTCTACGACGAAATCTGCCAAGACTTGTGATTTGATTTCACTTTTTCTCTCAGTCAAAAGTGTATTCTGATAGTTCAGCACCCCACTTGATGATTCAACTAGATGATTCTTTATTCGTGAACAGGTCATTCAGTGGTTGATTCGTGATAACCCTTATTCTGTGACCCTCGAAGTAATGCCTTAATTTTCTCGCAACCATTACAATTGCATATGCTATCTTTTCAACTCAGAGTAGAAAAGTTTGGATCCTGAGAGAGCTTCTAAAGCAAATTATACTGGGATCTGTTTGAGCTTTCCTTCTTCTTCTTTTTCTTGTACTGGCACAACACTTACAACCGAATTTGAGGCAGATAAATACAGCAGAAGTGGTGATTTTGGCTCAAGAGGGCACAACTTAGTCATGTTTGGCAGATAGTCTTTGAGTTATTGGAAAGCTTGTTTCTAGGATTTGGACCACTGAAAGTTCTTGGTACTTCGGAGAACTTGGAAGAAAAGCAAGCTTCTATCTGCAGCTCTAGGGATGAACCTGTTAAGACCAGCAACTCTTCCTATCAACTTTTGCACGTCTTTCACTGAAACTCGGTCTTGCATTTCAATTGGAGCTTTGATTTTGCCAGGATTTGCCTCATTGCCTTTTGTCGAAACCAGGCATCCTAGCACTTTTTCCTTGTGAATGCCGAAGACACATTTCTCAGGATTCGATTTGAGATTCGCAGCTCTGAGGTTCGCGAAAGTTTCTGCCAAATCGCTAATGTGGTCTTTCCTTTGAATGCTCTTGTCTCTTGATGACTATATCATCGACATATGCTAGAATATTTCTCCGAAGCTGAGGATGGAGAACTATTGCTATCATTCTTGAGAAGGTGCATCCTGCATTTTTTGAGCCCTTCTGGCATTCTTACGAAACAAAAAGTTCCGAAAGGAGTAATGAAACTTGTTTTCTTCTCGTCTCCCCTTCGCACTCTTATCTGATGATATCCCGAGAATATGTCCAGGAGTGAGAGCATTTCGTTGTTGGCAGCATCGTCAAGTATCTTGTCTACTCTTTCTAAAGGAAAATCATCCTTCTTGCGGGACTTATTTAGATCTGTGAAGTCTACACACATTCTCCACTTCCCATTTTTCTTTTTTATTGGAACAGTGTTAGCCAGCCAAACCGGATACAAAACTTCTATGATCACTTTTACGTCATGAAGCCTTTGTACCTCAACTTCTACTGCCTTCACTTTTTCTCCAGACATTTTATTGAGTTTCTGCTTTTTGAGGTTATTTTTTCATCTGTCTCTGGAGTATGTTCAATGATGTCTCTGTCGACGCCTTGCAGATCTTTGGCTGACCACGAGAAGACATCTTTGTTCTTGTTCAAGAATTGCACAAGCTCTTTTTCTTCTTCGGGGCTAAGATGAGCCCCTACCACGACTGCTCTGTCGGGCATGTCATCTAAGTACACTTTCTTGGTTTCACCATCTGCAGCTATCTCGATCTTTTCTTTGTCTCGTTTGGCCTCAATATATGGTTCTTTTTTGTCATCGGTAGAGTTCAACTGATGCACGTTGGTTTGCCCTGGGGTGTGACTCATTTTTATGTTTCGGGCTTCTTGCTGATCACCGAACACAGTGATGACTCCCTTGGGAGGTGGTATCTTCATATATAAGAATTGTTGCCTTATCACAGCATCGAACTTGTTCATGAAACCTCTCCCGAAAATCGTGACATATGGGTGGTACATGTCGACCACATCGAACGTAAGTGTTTCGGTTCTGGCATTGTCAAAATCTCCGAATGACGCGGGTAGAGCTATTTTTCCCACTGGTTTGATTGGTTTCCCTCCAAAGCCCAGTATCGGGTATTCTGGTGGATGCAGCATGTGCTGTCTCAAATTCATCTTATTGAAAGTTTTCAAAAATAAAATGTCTGCCGAACTTCCATTATCCACTAGAATCTTTCCGATAATTCATCCGGCAATGTTTACCTCGATGACCATGGCATAATTGTGGTTTGTAGACTTCAACCTGAAATCTTCTTCAGTGAATGTTATCGGCACTTTGGCCCACTCTGGCCGTGCGGTTGGGACATCAATGATGATAGTGTTAACAGATCTGAAGTAATTGTTCCTTTGCTTTTTGGTGTCGAACTCCATTGCTGAAACTCCATTTATGGGCATGATTGTACCGAATGAGGGCAATGCTTTTGGATTGTGGTTTCTTGAACTTGGGTCGGGTCTTGATGAATTATCGGGAGGTGGTGGCAATATTTCTTGAATTGGCTGCGACTGCTGGATAGCTTGGATAGCCTGAGACTGAGGATAGAACTGCTGATAAGGCTGCCAGGCTAGCTGAGACTGCTGAAACTATTGCACCGTGATTGGATTTGGTTGAGTACCCATGAATTGTGGTTGCCAGAAGCTTGGGCAAAGTTGGTTTGGCATTGTGGAGGCAATGTTCATCATAGCTTTCTCTTGCTGAATTCTAGCAATGTTCTTTTTGGTTTCTGGGCACGATTCGGTGCTATGGCCTCTTCCATGATATTGGCAGTAGAAGTATGGATCTTTTGGGTCATGATTCTGAATTTTTGAGGGTCCTCTTCCCATTCCTCTTCCCCGAGATGCAAGACATCCTCTTGTGCTTGGTCTATTGTCCTGATTGAACTGAGGGTTTTCCACGTTGTTGATGTTTTGTGGGGTTTGAAAGTGAGGTATCCATCCCGTTCCTCTGTTGCCTTGGCTTGCTTCATTTCGCTTGGCAACTCTTCTTTGATGTATGGTTCTAGATCGTGAAAGAGTTCATCAGTGCTCTTAGGCTTCTTTCGGGTCAGATGTGAGGCTGTCGGTCCTGGGTCAGACCTTTGATCAGTGCTTGTATTGTTGTTTTGGCATCTACTTCCGGAATCTAGGATCTCTGTTGTATGAATCTTCTTACGAAACTTCGCAATGGTTCCCTATCTTTCTGACTGCAGTTGTACATATCTGATGATTGAGCTGTTGCTTCATGGAATATTTGGAATGCTTGCATGAACTTTGTCTTGCGGTCAACCCATCTGCAGATCAAATGTGGTTGTAGTAGAGAATACCAATTGAGAACTCGACCTTCACACGCAATGATGAAGGATTTGGCTAGTGCGACATCATCTCCTCCTGCTGAATTCACGGCTGATTCATATCTCATGAGGAACTGCGTGGTGTTTCCGAAGCTGTTGTACTTCGGGAGAGAGACAGGCTTGAATTTGGTGGTCGTGGTGCAGTTTGCAACCCAATTGAGAGTGGTGAGTCTGGATCCACGAATTGCGAAATTCCATTACCCACAAAATTTTTTTCCGGGGTTCTTCTGTTCTGGCCAGAGTTCTAATGTGGTGAGTCTTGCCACAATGAACTGTTTCCTTGTTCTTTCATTTCTTCAATTTCTCTTTGCATTTTTCTATTTGTTCTTTTGCTTGGTTAAGTTTCTCTAGCTTTTATGACAATTTTATTTTTGCATGCAACTGGTTCGCGAATCTTTGTTTCTCTTTCTGAAGTTGTTGTACTTTCTAATGTACGCTCTCTAGTTCTCTATCGATAGCCTGGTCATCATCTTCATCAACATCTTCTTCAGTGAATGGTTATAGAGTATGTGTTGTTTTCTCAGCTCTTGCCTTTTGGAGAGCCTCAAGTTTTGCCCTCCGTTCTTGATCTGTGGTTTGTGAAGGTTCTGCAGTGAAAGAGATTCTGTTGTCTTCTTCATTGTAGTGCTCTTCTTGGTCGGTCTCAGTGGGTGTGTTCTTCTTGGACTTCTTCTGTGGAGGCATCGTGAGTGACTTTTCGGCTGAAACCACGGTGGGCGCTAATGTTGGGGTATCCGAAAATCGGATGGAGTTCCCAAACACAAGAGCCAGAAACAAATGCACGAAAGTCACAAAGGGAGGGAAGACAAGGAATCCCCGAAAGTCTGTATTCTCCTCGAAAGTTGTGAATCCCTTTACACGTGCCCTCGCGCCCCCTTTTATAGGAATACGAAGGGACTTTTACATTCCGAGATTACCCTTGAATCTAGAGAATATTCGTGGTGTGAACGCATGCATGAACGTCTTTTACATCCTGTGATTTGCGGAGCTAATTTCATACATCCACTAGTTCACACATCAAACCTGAACTTTTGAGGTGACATCTTTGACTTGGCCTTCCCTTGACCCCTGAAGCTTCCTTCATGAAAATCATCACCTGTTGAAATTCCTGAACCGAGACTCGTCAAGATTCCGAAATTCGCAGGTTCCCGATTTCCTGAATTTCGCCAGACTCCAATCATCCTGAAACAGACAACAAACTTGGGAACTAAAGCCAATTCGGCTATAATTTCGCACAACATTAGAAAGTTAACGAATCGTGTGAAATTTATCAGAATGTCTTCCATAAACGTTTCTTTGCTATGAAACCGAATTTTCCACTTTGAAGCATATTCATGAACATATTCACGATTTCGGCCACTTCGATGTTCTGATGGTGAAAGGTTTTTGCCCAATTCCCCAACACCACACATGAGCCAACAGGGAAACCGTGTGACAGATGAAGCAGTTCCTCGAAACCGCTTGATCACTGTTGAAATATTTGGAGCAACTGATTCCAGAAGGTTGATTGGATTGATTTGATCTGTTCCTACTGCCTCCCAAGCCTATACTATTTCAGCATGATCTCTCAAAAAACAATATGCTTATGATGAAAATTTGTGAAGTGGGTGACGGCATCATAATTTATGATGAAAACACTTAAATATATAATTTCAGTTTTCTCTAACGTATGAAACCAGGTTTATCACCCACACAGATTTCGAACATTCTTTGACACAGCAAAAATTGTACTTGAGATTCATTAGGAGTTGACTGGACCGAGGTATACATTGTCTTGCGTCGAAATAATGTTGTGTAGGCTAATAAGAGGACAATGTGGATTAATTAAGCTATAATCGGCGGGCAGAGCACTCCTTCAAGTTGAAAAATCCAACCTTTAAGCTAACGTCTAGTAGGGGTATGTGATTTCACAAGACTGCCTGAGCAGGTAAACTCTACCAGACCGGTGATGCCAGACGGGTATGTTCACAATGGGAATGAATCCATGCCCGGGCTTCTTGCTGTGCACCGGTGACTTTTTCTTGAGAAAATTCCCTGTATGCCACAAGAAAATATAGCTCATGAGCTCTATGCCATAAGAAATACAAAATTGAGCTCTATGCCATAACTTGTATTTTTTCATGTGCTCTATGCCATTTCCGTTACAATTCACTAACTGAGCTCTAACAGAGCTGTTAAATAGAGGCTGAAATGACTAAAATACCCCTGGTTGGAAATTTAAAATATTTGCTAAGTTGATATATACCACTGGAAGTTTGCAAATGATATATCACTGGAAATGAAATATTTAATAGAGATGCCAGTTTGAGATGATATTTCAAACATAGAGATGAAATATTTAATATTCATTGCAAACTGATAACATTCACACAACCAGTTTTAGCGAACTGATAATATTCATTGCAAACTGATAATGTTGCGAACTGATAATGTTCATACATATTCATATGCTGGGCAGCATACATATGTGTTGCAAACTGATAATATTCACACAACCACTTTTAGCTGCTCAAGCATACATCATTGCAAAGGCCATACATGCCAAAATATCCAGTTGCTGCCCAGTTCTACATGCCAGCACCCAGCAGCAACAAAAGGTTCTAAAAGTGACATTGCCTTATATAGTTCATGGCAGCTGGATGTGCTTCCTCCATAGCTTTCCAATGCTTCTCAAAGAAGTATGGGCTCCAACAATATGCTGCTGGCCAAAGGTGGTCTTCAAAGATCTTTCCAGTATATTGTTTCTTAAAGTTCTTCACCAAATGTAACATGCATTCCCTATGTTCTGCAGTAGGGAATACATCCTTGACCCCTGCCATCACTGCCTGTCCAGCATCTGTACATATAGCTAGCCCTTGTGGTACTCCAATTGCATCTCTAAGTCTCTCTAAAAACTATTTCCAATTTTCAGTTGTTTCAGAGTCAAACACTCCAACAGCAACTGGATACATCCAATTGTGTCCATCTACAGCTACTGCACATGCTAGCTGCCCTCTAAACCTTCCTGTCAAAAATGTGATATCTATTGCCAAATAAGGTCTGCATCCATTGAGAAAGCCATATATGCAAGGTTTCATGGCAAAAAACAGCCTGTTAAATCTGATCTGCTCTAGTATTTTGTGATGATCTATAAGAGCAACTCCAAGAGACTAGCTAAAATGACTTGACTAGCTAAATTTTAGAAAAAATCTTAAAAACACTCTTCCAACAGACTAGCTATCTACCTAACTAGCTATCCTAACTAGCTAAATCCGTTGTTCCGCTATCTATCTTTGGCTAGTGGCTAGTGACTAGCTATCCTGATTTTCATGAGTATGACAAGGCGGGACCCACATGCGGTGGAGTATACAGAGAGTTCAGTTTAGAGAGGTTGTTGGATGTGAACAACTTTTTGTTAGCTATTTCATTTTACATACTAGCTAAATCAGGATTTTAGCTAGTGACTTTTAAAGAGGCTCTTGGAGTTGCTCTAACTACAAAGCTGCCAGGAGAGCACCTTTCAACCTCTGCTTTAAACCTATATAGGTTATTGAAGCTGCTGTCCCATCATCAGGATCGTCATCAGGATCAACATCAGATTCATCACTAGGTTCAGGTGGGTGTTGGCTAGTTGTTGGCTGGCTAGGTAAAGGTGCAGGTTGCGTTGATTGACTTGCTGCTGCAAGAGATGGACAAACAATAGATGGGGTGCAAGGGATGTCAAGTCCCTGTGAAATTTCTGGGTGGAAGCACATACAAGAGATGGGCATGTCTTTAGGATCGGTGTAGGTAATAGTCATATGCACCACCTTGCTATCAACATGATTGCTAAACATTTCAAGTAGCTCCTGATCTGTTCTCACTTGTGAGGAGCCTTTAGTGACTTCACTGTAATAAAAAACATGCACCAGTTATGATCCACAATTTCTCTGACGAAGTCCTTAAAATTGCATAGATCAGAATCTACAACTTTGTTAAAACTATAGCATGAGGTGGAGTCCTTCCTACAGGTTCTAGGATTGGCTTTGATGTGGATTTCAATCAAAAAGCTTGTGTTAGGGTCCATCCTGTTAATGACAGACCATCAAATTCATTCTATCTAGTTTCAATCCAGACAATAGAGGATGAAAACAAATCAAAACAAAATTAAGAGAGGGGAAGCTCACCCTTCAGGAAGCCAGTTGGGCTTTGCCGCTGTCCCCATCGTCCCGTCCGGCCGCGGCGCCTGCGCCCTCAACGCTGTGTAGCGCCCCCCCGTGCCCTTTGCCCGCCGATGCAGTGCCCGTCATCCCCATCGTCCCGTCCGGCCGCGGCGCCGCGCCCTCAACGTTGTGTAGCGCCCCTGTGCCCTTTGCCCGCCGATGCGGTGCCGTCGCGCCGCCTTGCCCGCCGGTGCGCGCGCCCGCCCGTTGATGCGGCGCCCGTCACACCCGTGCGGTGCCCAACCGAGGGGCCGGAGTCGGCTCGCGCCTCGCCCATGCGCACTTGCCGGCCGGTGCGGCGCCCGTCGATGCGGCGCCCGCCGCACCCGTGCGGTGCCCGCCCGAGGGGCGGGGGTCGACCCCCGCGCGTCGCGCGTGCGCGCGCTGCCGGCCGGCGCGGCGCGGCGCCCGCCGCGCCCGTGCGGCGCCCGCCCGAGGGGCCGGGGGTCGGCTCCCGCGCGTCGCGCGTGTGCGCTTGCCGGCCGGCGCGGCGCCCGCCCGTCGATGCGGCGCCCGCCGCACCCGTGCGCGCCCGCCCGAGGGGCCGGGGTCGGCTCCCGCGCGTCGCCCGTGCGCGCTTGCCGGCTAGCGTGGCGCCCGCCCGTCGATGCGGCGCCCGCCGCGCCCGTGCGGCGTCCGCACGAGGGGCGGGGTCGGCTCCCGCGCCTCGCCCGCCCGTGCCGCGCCCGCCGCCGCCGCGCCGGCCGCCGCCTGATGGTGCCCGTACCTCGCCCGTGCGGCGCCTGTGCCCGGCGGCTAGGGTTTCGACTTTGAGATCTCTTCGGCTTTCCCAGCCTCGATGGAGAAACGAAGCTGTAGAGCCCAGGACGATAGCGAGAGGCGCCCCAACAGGTTAGGAGGGAGGGGTAAAATTGTCCCGTCTGTTAAGAAACGGAGCCCATTAACACCGCTACTGTTAAATTGTAACAGAAATGGCATAGAGCACATGAAAAAATACAAGTTATGGCATAGAGCTCAATTTTATATTTCTTATGGCATAGAGCTCATGAGCTATATTTTCTTGTGGCATACAGGGAATTTTCTCCTTTTTCTTTGATTAATAATGAAGAGATGATGCCGTGGTGGCTAGGAAAAATTGGAAGGGTAGTCAGAAATGCATCAGTTGTAACATGAATAAGAATATTCTGTTATAAACGATGGCGAATAAACGACGACAAGTAAAGGAATCAAACCGCAGGAGACACGAGATTTAACGTGGAAAACCCTTGCGGGAAAAACCACGGGCGCCAGCCAGCAAGAACTTCACTATATCGGGAGTCAGGTTACAACGCCAACGGCGGCGGCTTACAAGAGAATGAATCAATCTCTAATGGAAAACCCTAACGGGTATTTATGACCCGTACCGTACCGCTTCGCTCCGGCCCAAGCCTACCGGCGACGGGCCTCCGTTTCGCTCCGTCAGAAGTCGGCCTTTCTCTTGGGAGACAGAATTTGGATCATAACTCAACATATTCAACACCACTTCCTTGACTGCCCCTTTGCTAAAACGATTTGGAGAATCATCTTTTTCGCTACTAATCTGAACCAAACCTAGATCTTGTCGGTGCGGAATATGGTCCCGACACTAACCAGTAGATAACGCCTAGGTCTATCCCTCAATGGTCGATGCTAAGCAACAAATGACACAAGGGTTTATCCTGGTTCCGGCCGAGGGGGCCGTACGTCCAGCAGGGGCGTGCTCGTGGCACTGTATTGCTCAGCACCGGGGGTGCTTGTAGTGGGGCAAGTTCAAGCGAGGCGGGAGAGGAAGCGTGGCTTCCAAGTCCCTGGGAGAGTGGTTGAAGATGTTGTGGGAGAATAAGAGAGTGAGTGCACGGTGTGTTGTGTTCCTCTGAACTTGTTTTTCCCCGAATTCGTCCCCCCCGCGGCTGGGGGCTCGCCTCCCCCTTTTATAGGCCAAGGGGGCGACGGGTTACACGCACGCCGCGCTACCTAGCTACGTGAGGGAGCACGTCGCGCTACGGCGTAGAGTGGGCGGCCGTCCGGACGATCTTCGCCGCGATCCGGCCATGATGGCCTACCTCGTACCCGAACAGTGGCGGTTCGAGGGTAGGAGGCGGCAGATGGCGATGGCGTCCTCTGATAGGCTTCGAGAGAGGTGCTATGATGGCCGGTACGGGGGTACGGGCGCGGGCGAACGGCGTTCCTTCCCAATGAGCTCGCGGTAGTGGAGTGGTTGCCGCTGCGGTGCCGGGCGTGCGCCCGCGAGTCGGGCGTGCGCACGCACGCGTGGGTACGGCGGCCGCGCGCGTTACGGTGGCGGGATGGCCATCCACCGGCCTAGCGCCCCTCACCTAACCTCGCGGGGTCACGTGAGAGTGAATCGAGGGTGCGCCGGCCCTCTTTCGAGGGTCGGGCGCGTTAGCCGTACGGTAGTGGGCGCGCGGTGTCACGGGGCCGACACCGGCCGTTCCGCACGATCCATCCCACGGTGGCGGGGATGGGCTCCTCCTCGGGGAGTTGGTGCGGCGGCACCGGGGGCGTGAGCCCGTGGCGCATGATGGCGCCGTCCCGCGGCGTCGGGGCGTTAAATGCCCGAGTACGGGGCCGGCGCACGCGTGCGGCGCGCCCGTGAGTGTGGCGGGTCTCGGCCGAGGGCGGAGCGAACCCTCGAGCGAGTCGAGACCTGCTCGAGGGGGGGGGGGCGATCCCTCGAGCGGGGCGGGACCGCTCGAGGGGAAAGGGTTGCCCCTCGAACGGGGCGGAGCCCGCCCGAGGGGAGCGCGTCCTCGAGCGAGGGCGGGGCCTCGCTCGAGGGGTCTTCTCCGTGGGTCGTCTTGGTGGGCCGTCAGGATCCCGACGTAGGCCGTGCCCTGCATGGTTAGTTACCTGCATGGTTAGGCTTAGCGTGTTTTGATACCGAGATTAAGTGAGGATTCCCCTTTGTTTAAGGGGACCCCTAGGGCGGTCCCCGACAGTAGCCCCCGAGCATCTGCGGGTTTGCCATTGAGGCTCCCGCGGTGCCGGAACCTACTGATAGGACGTTCTTCCCTCCTTGTTTGCGAACGCTTTCCGTGGGGCCGCGTCAGCGGACCCGCGGGTCTAGCCCCCGAAGCCCTGCAGGAGTGTGGGCTCTCCTGCAGGGGTTAACCGCGAGCAATTTGGTCAGAAAGGCGTGGCACATATGCCTACCGGCATCGGCGGTGTTTCAGCCGGCTTCGGGGGTGCACGCTCCCCTGTCACTGTCTCCGGCGGGTGCAATTTCAAGGAGGTGTAGCCGCGCGTCAAGCCCCCGAGCCTTGGCCCGTTCGAGGCGATCGGGTCGAGCCTGACGACTTGTTTTTTAACGCGCCCTCGCCGTCCCTCCGCGGGACGGAGGGTGAGGTCTCCACGACTCCCATCGAGCGGGTCGCGAATCGCGGATTCCTCGTCGAGCCGCTAGCGGGTGGTTCAAGTGGACGTCCATGCCCCGTTCGATAAGGGTAGGCCGCGCGGTCCGGAGACACGTCCATGGAAGCGCTTGCGTGGGTTTGCTAGGTGGGGCTCGGTCCCGTTCGCTAGGGACCGAGGGCGCGGAAGCTCTCCCTCGGTGGGATCCCCCCCGGCTGGCGCCCTCGGCGGCTCTCGAACACGACATGTGGGGCACCCTCGAGCCGACGGGCTCGAGGAACGGCTCGAATGCGCGTGCCCTCGTCGTCCCTAACTCGTGATGCAGGGCGCCCGTTCGAACCCGTCGAGTGTCGGGCTTCGAACCTCGATCGCAAGGCCGTGCGGGGCCGTGCATGGACAGCCCCGTCTTTTCGCGTTTGCGGCCGTCGAGGGGTCTGGACGTGCCGACCCTCGAGGTGCTGGTTGGTGGCATGGCGCGGCATGAGTGCTTTCGGTGCCGCTCTATTTCAAGCGTGACCTGGGCGATCCTCTTACGCGCGTGCCTTCTTTTAGAGGGTTGACATTGTCTCGAGCCGGAGGGTCATGCCGCTCGAGGGTTTCACGTGGCATGGGTGCCCGCGGTTGCCTGCTCTACACCGAGCAGGCCCCGGGCGACCTTCTCACGCTGATATCCCATCGAGGGTCGCCCCTGTTTCGAGCCGAGGGTCACGCCACTCGAGGGCTTCACGTGGCATGGGTGCCCGCGGTTGCCTGCTCTACACCGAGCAGGTCCCGGGCGACCTTCTCACTCTGTCATCCCATCGAGGGTCGCCTTTGTCTCGAGCCGAGGATTCGCCTCGCTCGAGGGCTCCCCTTGCTTGGCAAGGGGCCCGGGCATTTAATTGCCTTGCGGTCGTGGCCGCGGTTTTGCAGCGCGGGCGCGCCTTTTTAGGCGCGGCGCGCGCGCGCGCGCGTAGTGGGCGGCGCGGCAGGCGGATGTGACGGTTTTGCCTCGGTCGCAGCCGTTCCTCGCCGTAATGATGACCCGCCTGCAGTGTTAGAGCCGCCGCGGCCGTGGTGGGGCCCGCCCGTCGACGCGATGGAAAGATTCCTGCAGTTAATGCTGGCGGGGCGTCCGCTCCGGAGAACTCGCTCGTCGCCTATAAACCGCGGGGAGGAGTGGACGACGGTTTTTTACCTTGGCACCTTACCACTTTCAGTCCCCCGTCCCTTCGCCTTCGCCTCGCTCTCGCCACCGCGCGGTCTCGCTGCTTAGAGCTTTTTCCTCGTTTCCTTGTCCTCCGCCTTCGCGTTCGTTCGTCCCCCTCATGGCGCCGCCTCGGCTTCCCATTAGGATCCCGGAGCCGTACGCCCGGGAGAGGGTCGACGGTGACCCGGCTCGCGCTTGGCGAGTTGGTCGCCGCCGGCCGGTGTCGGCCAACGAAGAAGGGCGCCCGGCGGAGTGGATCGTGCCGCCGGCGACGCACCACGAGCCCAACCCGCCGGAGGGCTACGTGGTGAGCTTCCTCCGCTACCACGAGCGCGGCTTCAACGCGCCGGCGAGCACCTTCATGCGGGCAATGTGCCACTACTACGGGGGTGGAGCCGCACAACTTCGCCCCCAACGCGATCTCGCGAGCGGCCACGTTCGTGGGCGTCGCGAAGGGTACCGGGGATCCCGGTCAACCGGGAGCTACGGGTTCACCTTTTTCCGCGGGGAGCTCGTCACGCAGCCCACATCGGAGCCGAGGGACCCGCGCGCGCGGTGCGCGCCGGCCGGGATGTCGGCCGGCCCCGCGGGGGGCGGCTCAAGGATTTCTACATCCCTTGCACCATGACGACGAACAACGCCGGCTGGGAGCGGGGATGGTTTTATCTGCGCAACGCCGAGCCCGGCCTTCCCCCCTACACCGGCCGGGTGTTCAAGGAGAGGCCCGCCTCCTGGGGCTACGGGGTGTCTACAGCCCAACATCGGGCGCGGCAAGAGTCCGTCCTTGCCGCCCTGCGGCGGCTGGCGAGGGACGGGCTCAACGCGATGGGCGTCCTCGCCTTCCTTCATCACCGGCGGATCGTGCCGTTGATGGAGAGGCCGCTCTGCATCTTCGAGATGACGCAGGCGGCCAACCCCGTCGACTCGGCGAGGTCGCGGATGCTCCCGACGCCGCCGGAGCGGCCGTACGCGCTCACCCGGCGCGGAGCGCCGTCGACACCCGGACGCCGCCACCTGCGGGTCGGACCCCGTGGGACATCGAGATGCTCCCTACGGGCCCGCGGGTGAGTTGGGTTCCTGATTTCGTATTAGTTCTTGGTTTTGCTTTCGTCTCTTGATCCGCCATTGTCACTCTTGTGCGCAGCTGGTGGAGTTCAACATCGCCAAATCCGTTCCACCCACCCCCGACTCCCGTGCGCTCGGCCGGGCGGCGCGGCGGGAGCGACGGGGAGCGGGCGGCGCGCAAGAGGGAGCACGCCGGGCGTCGCCAAGCGCGCCGCGGCCGACGGTCCGCGGAGTACCGGCGGCGTGAGGAGCCGGGGCTCTCCTCCCCGGATATCGAGGAGCCCTCGTCCTCGGAGCGGACGAGGAGGAGGAGTCCGAGGGGGAGGGGCCCCTCGGACGGTGGCGGCCCGCGCCCCCGTCGCCGGAACCCGCGCGGCGTCGGGGGGTGGTTTCGTCCGGGGCGGGCGCACCGGCGCCCGCCGCGGGGCACTCGTCGTCGGGGGGCGGCGCGCACCGCGGAGGTACGCGCGGCGGACGCGCGCCGTGCGCGCGTCGAGCGTGCCCGCGCGCGGAGGGAGCGCGCGCGCGCGCGCGCGTCGTCATCAAGGGGCGCGTCGGCGGGCGTGCCCGTGCGCGGGGCAAGCGTGCCCCGCGCGCGGTGGCATCATCGGGGGGTGCAGCATCGGGCGCGCCCGCGCGCGTGCGGTGGGCGTGCCCGTTCGTGCGGCGGCGCCCGTCGGGGAGGCGCCGCGGCGGCGGCGCGGCCGGCTGCGCCGGTCTCGTCCACAGAGGCCTCGAGGAAAAGGAAGCGGGCCTTTTCCTCCGCGAGGTAAGGAGCCTGTCCTCCTTCGTTTGGTTTTAGTTTGCTGGTGATTAGATGCTCTAACCCTCCGTTCGTGTCTGCGCAGGGCGGTGCCAACCGTTCCTCCTCTTGCACCGGCCAAGGTGCTGAGGACGGACGCGTCGATCCCTACCCGGCGGCGATCGTCGAGGGGGTCGCGCCCGGGGACAAGCGCGGCGGCGGGCACGAGTTCGCAAGGCCCGGGCCGGGGCCTCGAGGCCCCGGCCGGCGGATCGGCCCGCCGTGGCGCAGCCGAGAGGTCGCCGGGGGGCGGCCGGCGCCGGTCGCCACGGAGGCACGAGGCCGTAGAGGCGGCCACGGAGGAGGTGCGGCCCGCGGTGGCGACCGCCGCGGAGGAGGTGGAGCGGGCGCAACTTGCGGGAGCGCCGCGGGATGCGGCGGCACGGCGGGAGGCGGCGGCCATGGCGCCACAACGGGCGCCCGTGGCCGCGGAGGCGCGAGTGGAGGTGCCGGCGGAGGCGGCGCAAGCGGCTCCGCCCGCCGGCGGTCTCCGGGGGCGGAGGTGGTGGAGCTCTCGGATGACTCCCCGCCGCCTGGGTGGAACCAGTGGGCCAGCTGGCCCACGAACTCTCCCGAGCCTCAGGAGGGGGCCCTCGTGAGGCGGCGCGAGGGTCACCTGATGGTGGGGGGTCGAGGGCACGGTGCCGAGGCCTTGTCCTCCCACGCCGGCCGCCCCGCCCAGGTGGGGGGAGCCGTGGAGGATCCCCCTGCGTTCGCCGACGCCAGGGGGGAGCAGGAGCTCTGGGGTGAGCTCCGGAGCCACGGCGCCACGCTCAACCGCGCGTTGAACGAGGCGCTGCGGGTCCACGGCGGCCCGGCCTGGCTCATCTTCCAGGTGAGCCGCGGTTGCTCATCTTTCTTCCTTTTTCATTTTCGTGCGCTGCATTTAAGCCTTAGCACTTACGAGATTTGATTGTGTGGACGCCAGGAGCTCGAGCGTCGCGCCCACGACAAATACGACGCATTCGATCGGGTGAACGCCGAGGCCCGCCAGCTCCGGGAGCGATGCGGCGCTTTCGACGCGCTTGCGGACGCTCTCAGGACATCGGACGGGCCGGCTAGCGTGCGGGCGATGGCGTGGTGCGACGAGCTCCCGGAGAGCTCAGGGCAGGACGCGGCGCGCCGGTCGAGCCTCGAGCGGATCCGCGCAGCCCTCGTCGATCGTGACGAGGCGCTATGTAATGCGCGCGCGGATCTGGATAAGACGCGGACGCTGGCCGCCAACTGGGAGGCGGAGGTGGCCACCGCTCGCGCCGAAGCTCGGGAGCTCCGCACGTCGCTCGAGGGGGCGCGGGCGCCGCACCGCCGGCCGAGGAGCGGGCGCGCGGGCCGGAGCGAGCGCGCCAAGGAGGCCGATGACACGAAGGCCGCCCTCGACGCCAAGGCCGCGGCCCTCATCGTCGGCGAGGAGCGGCTCCGGCGGAGCGCATCGCCGCCCGGGGGGCGAGGGGCGGCTCCAGCAGGAGCAGGCTGCCCTTGGCGACGCCCGAACGGCGCTGGAGCGGGAGCGCGTTGCTCGCGAAGCGGCGGAGAAGTCGCTGGAGGAGCGGAACGCCGCATTCTCCGAGGTTGAGGATGAAGCGCTCGCGCTCAGCATCAGCAACGCCAGCCAGGAGCTGGCCCTCCGCGAGCAAGGCGAAGCCGTCCAGCGTCTCGAGCTGGCACTCGAGTCCGCGCGTCGTGACCTCGATCTGGAGAGGAAGCAAGTCGAGGGTGAGACCTTTTGACTCTGTTTGTTGGTTTTTTGCTTTGGAGGGTTCGCTTTTCCCTTTCTGATCTCCTGTCGTCTTGTTGGTTCCAGGCTTGCGCACAGCCTTGGGGCACGGCCGCCGGGCGGGCCGAGGCCTGCGGGCTTCCTACAACTCCTCCGAGCGGGAGCCGCCGAGGACTTGCGTGACGCGGCCCTCGAGACTTGCCGCGTCGTCGAGGAAGGCGAGGCCCGGGCCGGCGGCTCGGCCGGCCGGCCGCTGCGCGCCCTCGGCGGCCACGTCACGGAGCGGATGCGGCGGGCGTTGCACTTGGGCGTCCGGAAGGCCCTCGGAGTGGTGCGATCCCACTACGAGGTCAACCTCGAGGCGCTGGCGGAGGGCTATATCGTGCCCGAGGGCGTCGAGGATGAGGTGGCCATGGAGCGCGCGGACGCGCTTGCTGCTGACGCCGCCGGGTCGCTCGCCGAGGCCTTCGAGGAATTCCTTTTCCCGGATGCCGCCGATGCTGCTGCTCCACTCGCCTGAAAGCATCTGGGCGCTAGGCCCGTTTTTTGTTTATGTGTATCAGAATTTTGGCCTCGTGGCCTCTTGTAAATGAACAAGTCGTTTCATGAACATGGGCAATTGCTTGTAAATGAAGTTGTTTGCTTATTACGCCTTTTGTTTCTCCTTCTTCCTGAGTAGATCCTAGTTAGGGGAGTTCGTTTTTCGCAGGGGGCCCGCTGGGTTGGAGGCGAGAGAGACGGGCCATAGCCACGCGGCGTAGGCTGTCTCTGGCTCGCATGCTCCTTCCGCTGTGCCACCTGCGCCCTGTTCGAATCATGGCTCGAGGTTGAAGTAGGAAACAAACTTAGCGCGTGTTGTTACATTTTTTTTTGCACGAAAAAATGGGACCATTTGGGGGGGTGCCCCCCCGCAGTAGCCCCCGAGGGTGACTTGGGTTTCAGGGGAAAGCCGAGTTGCCCTTTTATTGGAGTATTTACATAGGTGACGCCAACTGGGGTGTTGGCCATGCTTTTTTACAACAGAAAAATACTTGGAAATCCTAGCTAAGGGTAGAAGCGACGTAGCTGTTGGATGTTCCAAGCGTTGGTAAGTTCTTCGCCGTCCTCGTTGGCCAGCTTGTACGTGCCCGGCTTGAGCACCTTCACTACGACGTAGGGTCCCTCCCACGGGGGCGATAACTTGTGGCGCCCTCGGTTGTCTTGGCGTAGCCTTAGGACTAGATCCCCCTCGCTGAAATCCCTGCGACGTATCTTGCGTGCTTGGTAGCGTCGTAGGGACTGTTGATACCTTGCGGAGTGCATCAACGCCACGAGGCGTACTTCGTCTAGGCCGGTCCGGTGAGTCCTCGCGGGCTCGGCCCCGGTTAGCCTCTTCGTCGTAGCCTCGAATCTCGGGCGACCCGTATTCCGGGTCCGTGGGGAGGACAACCTCCGCGCCATGGACCGGGAAAAACGGGGTGAACCGGTGGCTCGCTTGGGGTTGTCCTTAGGCTCCACACGGCCGCCGGTAGTTCTTGGAGCCATTTCCGGCCGCATTTGTTGAGCCGGTCAAAAATTCGGGGCTTGAGGCCTTGTAGAATCATGCCGTTGGCGCGCTCCACTTGGCCGTTGGTCTGTGGGTGTGCCACAGCTGCCCAATCCACGCGGATGTGGAACTTGTCGCAGAACTCCAAGAACTTCCGGCCCGTGAGCGGGACCCGTTGTCCGTGATGATGGAGTTTGGCACTCCAAAGCGGTAGACGATGTCGGTGAAGAACGTGACCGCCTGCTCAGCCTTCAAATTCGTGATGGGGCGCACCTCCACCCACTTGGAGAACTTGTCGATCGCGACAAGCAGGTGGGTGAAACCCCCGGGCGCCTTCCGCAGGGGCCCGACGATGTCCAACCCCCACACGGCGAACGGCCATGTGACGGGGATTGTTTGCAGGGCGTGAGCAGGCAAGTTGGATTTGCGGGCGTAGAACTGACACCATTCGCAGGTGCGTACAATTTCGTTGGCGTCCGCGACCGCGGTAGGCCAATAGAAGCCCTGGTGGAACGCGTTGCCAACGAGGGTGCGTGGCGCGGCGTGGTGGCCACAGATTCCCGCGTGGATGTCCCGTAGGAGCTCGCGCCCCTCGGGGATGGGTATACACCGCTGGAGGATGCCTGACGCGGCGCGCTTGTACAGCTCGCCGTCGACGAGGGTGAATGACTTGGCCATCCTGGCGATGCGCCTGGCTGTGGCCCGGTCTTCGGGGAGTTCCCCTCGAGGGATCCAGGCGATGTATTTCTCCCGCCAGTCCGCCTGGACGGGAGCCGGTTCGATGTCCATCGCGACAGCCTCGTGGGAGTCGTACCCCTCGAGAAGGGAGAGCACGTACGCCTCGTTCGAGGGGTCCTCTTCCATGGGTTCCGCACCCGCCGGGTACGAGGGAGCCCCGAGGGTCCGCCGTCGCTCGAGGGGTAAGGCTCGAAGGTGACCGAGGGCTGCGCGATGTCGCGCGCGAAAACGTTCGGGGGAACGGTGATCCGCCCGGACGCGATCTTGGCAAGTTCATCCGCTTCCTCGTTGTACCAGCGGGGTACGTGATTAAGCTCGATGCCGTAGAACTTGTCTTCGAGGGCCCGCACGGCTTTACAGTAGGCCTCCATCTTGTCGTCGTGGCAGTTCGCGTTCTTCATGACTTGATCGATCACGAGCTGCGAATCCCCTCGCACGTCGAGGCGCTTGATGCCCAACTCAATGGCGATTTTGAGGCCGCAGAGAAGGGCCTCGTATTCCGCCATATTGTTGGATGCGGGGAAGTGGAGGCGCACTGCGTAGCGCATGTGTTCCCCGAGGGGTGACACGAAGAGCAGGCCCGCGCCCGCTCCTGTCTTCATCACCGAGCCGTCGAAGAATAGAGTCCAGCACTCTGCTTGAATCTGAGGGGGCGGCAGCTGCGTGTCCGTCCACTCAGCGACGAAATCGGCTAAGATTTGCGATTTGATGGCCTTGCGCGGAGCGTAGGCGAGCGTCTCGCCCATCAACTCCACGGACCACTTGGCAATTCCCTCGCCGCGTCGGGGTTGCGAATGATCTTTCCTAGCGGGAAGGAGGAGACCACCGTAACGGGGGTGGGCCTCGAAGTAGTGGCGGAGCTTGCGCCGCGCGAGGACTACCGCGTACAACAGCTTCTGGACCTGGGGGTAGCGCGTTTTCGTGTCCGACAGGACTTCGCTGATGTAGTAGACCGGCCTCTGCACAGGCAAGGCATGCCCTTCCTCCGTGCGCTCCACGACGATCACGGCGCTGACCACCTGGGTGGTCGCGGCCACGTAGAGCTGGAGGGGCTCGCCGTCTCGCGGCGGCGTAAGGATTGGGGCGTGCGTCAGCGACGCCTTCAGCTTGTCGAGCGCTTCCTGGGCCTCGGCGGTCCAAGAGAAGCGCTCGTGCTTCTTGAGCAGCCGGTAGAGGGGCAGGCCCTTCTCACCGAGCCTCGAGACGAAGCGGCTTAAGGCGGCGAGGCACCCCAACACTTTCTGCACTCCCTTGAGGTCCCGAATTGGACCCATTCGCTCGAGGGCCGCGACCTTTTCAGGGTTGGCCTCGATCCCCCGCTGGGAGACGATGTACCCCGGGAGCATGCCCCGCGGCACTCCAAAGACACATTTTTCGGGGTTGAGCTTGACCCCGTTGGCCCGCAGGCAGCTGAACGCGATGCCAAGATCGCTAACCAGGTCGTCCGCCTTCCTGGTCTTGACGACGATGTCGTCCACGTAAGCCTCGACCGTCCGCCCGATATGGTCCCCAAAAACGTGCTTTGCATGCGGCGCCGATATGTTGCGCCCGCGTTTCGAGGCCAAAAGGCATCGTGACGTAACGAACGTCCCGAACGGTGTGATGAACGAAGTCGCGAGCTGGTCGGACTCCTTCATTTTTATTTGGTGATATCCCGAATAGGCATCAAGGAAACAGAGTAGTTCACACCCGGCTGTTGAATCAACGATTTGATCTATACGTGGTAAAGGAAAAGGAACTTTTGGACATGCTTTATTGAGACTGGTGTAGTCTATGTACATCCTCCACTTCCCATTTTTCTTTTTTACAAGCACAGGATTAGCTAGCCACGTAGGGTGGAACACTTCCTTGATGAATCCGGCCTCGAGGAGCTTCCGCAGCTCCGCTCCGATCGCCCGTCGCCGCTCCTCGTCGAAGCGGCGCAGCCGCTGGCCGCACGGCGCGAGCGTTAGGCGGATATCAAGGGAGTGCTCGGCGACCTCCCTCGGGATGCCTGGCATGTCCGAGGGGCTCCACGCGAAGATGTCGGCGTTGGCGCGGAGGAAGTCGACGAGCACTGCTTCCTATTTAGGATCGAGGGTCGAGCTGACCCTCAACGCCTTGCCCTCGGGGGCCGACGGGTCGAGGGGGGACCCCTTTGGTTTGCTCGGCGGCCTCGAAGGTGCCGATGTGTTTGGTGGCGGAGCTGAGGTCGTCGTTGACCATCTTCTCCAGTGTGTTCACCAGCGCTTCATCCAGCGCTAGTGCCTCTGCATGTTCCACGCACTCGACGTCGCAGTCGAATGCGTGCTCGATCGACGACCCGACGGTGATGACGCCGTTTGGGCCCGGCATCTTCATCTTGAGGTACGTGTAGTTGGGGACCGCCATGAACTTGGCATAGCATGGTCGCCCAAGGATGGCATGGTAGGCCCCTTTGAATCCCACCACCTCGAAGGTGAGGGTTTCCTTGCGAAAATTCTTGGGGGTCCCAAACCGGAAGAGCGGTCGATTTGCCCGAGGGGTTGAACCCGCTTGCCGGCGCGCGATGCCGTGAAACGGCTTCGTGCTTCGGGCCGCAGGCGGTCCACCCAATCCCCATTAGGCGCAATGTATGCGCGAAGAGGATATTGAGGCTACGCCTCCGTCCATAAGGACCTTTGAAAACCGGCGTTCCCAATGATGGGATCAACCACCGGTGGAGTGCGGCCGGGTTCGGGATGCGGTTTGGGTGATCATCCCGGCTAAAGGTGATGGCATCCTTCGACCAGTTGAGAAAGGCCGGAGGTGCCCTCTCTGCGGCGAGGACTTCGTGCCGCTCCTTCTTGCGCTGCCGGGTCGACATGTCGACAGTAGGTCCCCCAAAGATGAGGAACACATTTTCGACAGCAGGGAAACCACCTGCGTCGCCATCGCCTCCATCCTTCTTGGCCTCTGCCTCCTTCGCGGCGGCACGGCCATAGAACTTCTTGAGCATGTCGCCTGCTCAAGAGTGTGGTTCACGGGGGTCTTGTGGTAGGGGCATGGCTTCTTCATCATGTCGTCGAACACCCCCGGCCTCGAGGAGCCGGTTGAGGGCCCCGTCGGGCGGGTCAACGGCCGAGGGCCTCGGCGTTGCCGCCGTTGCGCCCCTCGCTCGCGCGCCTCGCGGCGCGGCTTCTTCCCCTTCTTGCCCCGCTTGTCGTTGCGGCGCGGCTCCTTGGACCCGCCGCCCTCCGCGGGCGTGTCCTCGGAGCGCTTGCCCTTCTTGCCGTCGAAGATTGCTCCCACGGCCTCCTCTCCCGAGGCGAAGCGGTGGCAATGTCGAACGGCTCGTTCGAGTCCGTGGGCGGGGCTGCGTCCCGGCTCGGGCACAAGGTCCCGGCACGTGGTGCCCTCGAGGAACGCGTGCACGATCTCGGAGCGTGCCACGCCCCGGGTAGCTCCGTGCGGCGCTTGGAGAAGCGCCGTATGAAGTCCCGTAGCGATTCGCCCGGCTTCTGCGTGCAGGAGCGCAGATCCCAGGAGTTCCCAGGGCGCACGTACGTGCCCTGGAAGTTGCCCACGAAGGTGTGGACTAGATCGTCCCAGTTATGGATCTGGCTGGCGGGCAGGTGCTCGAGCCATGTCCGGGCCGCGTCGCCCAAATGCAGGGGCAAGTTGCGGATGATTACTTCGTCGTTGGTGGCCCCGCCCAGTGACAAAGCGGGCGGTAATCGTTGAGCCAGACACGAGGGTCCGTCTCCCCGTTGTATTTGACGATCGTCGAGGGCTGACGGAAACGCTGGGGGAACGCTGCCGTGCGGATCTCCCGGCTGAACACACGGGTGCCCGGGGCTCCGGTGTCGGGGAGCGATCCTCACCACTGTCATAGCGTCCACCCCTTCGAGGGTGGTAGCCCCTGGCCACTCGCGCGTCCGCCTTGCTGGTGCGCCTGGCGTTGATGACGTTGCGGGCATCGCCATCCAGCGCCCTGCGCGTGTCGAGGAGCCGTTCCTTGGCCGGCGTTCGCCCCTGGTCAGCGGGTTGACCCACGTGCACCGAGGGTTCGCCCCCTGGTGCAGGATCATCACCCCGTGCGTCCCCCTGTTGGCGGATGCGTGAGGCCGAGCTCTCGGCCTGCTGGACGGCCGCTTGCTCAAGGAGAGTCTGCACCTCGCGGTGCATGTCTCGAGCCTCGGGGGTCGAGGGTGCCGGCATGGCGCGTAGCAACGTCGCGGCGGCGATGAGCTTTGGCTCGCCCGTGGTGGCGTATCCGCGTTGTCGACGTTGGGGACGGGGGTTGAGGCGGTCACGGACACCGTCGGCCCGAGTTCCCGCGCGCGTTCGCCGCGCGCGGGGGGCGCTCCCCCGCCATCGAGGCGCGGAGCGGCCGCTCGTTCGGTATTCCTCCGCCGGCTTGGCCTCAAGCTCGCGGGCTTGGGCCGCTGTGCGTCGACGTCGGCCCCGGCGGAGAGCGCTCGGCCCCGCGGCCGGGCGCGTGGCGATCCCCGGGGCGGGCGTGACTTCCCCCGTCTCCGGCGCCGCCGCACCGGCGGCGTTGGCGGGTCGTTGGTAATGACGGCGCAACACTCCCGCGTGGGGTCGTAGCTCCCGTGTCTTTGGAGTCGTCGGAGCGAGCCAAACCGGTAGTCCGTGGCGTCGAGGAAGCGCCCGAACGCGGCCGGGTCCGGCACACCGAGAAGTCCCACTCCGCGTACCCGTGGCGGTTGGCGGGTGGCATCGTGTCGACGGAGCCCGGGGACGACTCGTCCGCCGGCCGAGGTGCCGGGATCCCCGGCGACGAAGACGTGGCGGCCGGGCGGAACCCGGCGCATCGTCGTGTTCTCGTTGGCGTTATGGGCCGTCGTGGCGCCACGCGGCCCCGATGGGGATGCGCGGTCCCGAGACGCACGCGGTCCCACCGGGGCGCGGCGGCCGCTGCGACGGTGGGCGCACCGCGTTGGGCGGCGCGCGCGCTCGGCTTGCCGCCGCTCGGACCGCGCCCGGCGGGAGCGCGGCACGGAGCGGCGACGGCGTCGCGGCGTCGACGGACCCGCGGCATCCGTGCCTCGCGGGCGCCTGCGCCGGTGTCGTGCGTGCGGCGGAGACCAGAGCAGACCTGGCCTCGTGCTGCGCGCGAAGCTCCTCCCGATTGGTGAGGCGCATGAGATAGTCGTTCCCCGTGGCCTGGAAGTTCAAGTCTCCGAAGCGGATCTCGAACCCGGCCGGGAGAGGGTCCGAGCTACCCATGTTGTAGCGCGTAGCACGGTACTCAGTGCGAATCACCATGGGGGGAGTTGGCGAAATGACCTTAGGCGCTCGTGTGCCCCACGGTGGGCGCCAATTGTCGGTGCGGAATATGGTCCCGACACTAACCAGTAGATAACGCCTAGGTCTATCCCTCAATGGTCGATGCTAAGCAACAAATGACACAAGGGTTTATCCTGGTTCCGGCCGAGGGGGCCGTACGTCCAGCAGGGGCGTGCTCGTGGCACTGTATTGCTCAGCACCGGGGGTGCTTGTAGTGGGGCAAGTACAAGCGAGGCGGGAGAGGAAGCGTGGCTTCCAAGTCCCTGGGAGAGTGGTTGAAGATGTTGCGGGAGAATAAGAGAGTGAGTGCACGGTGTGTTGTGTTCCTCTGAATTCGTCCCCCCCGCGGCTGGGGGCTCGCCTCCCCCTTTTATAGGCCAAGGGGGCGACGGGTTACACGCACGCCGCGCTACCTAGCTACGTGAGGGAGCACGTCGCGCTACGGCGTAGAGTGGGCGGCCGTCCGGACGATCTTCGCCGCGATCCGGCCATGATGGCCTACCTCGTACCCGAACAGTGGCGGTTCGAGGGTAGGAGGCGGCAGATGGCGATGGCGTCCTCTGATAGGCTTCGAGGGAGGTGCTGATGATGGCTGGTACGGGGTACAGGCGCGGGCAGAACGGCGTTCCTTCCCAATGAGCTCTGCGGTAGTGGAGTGGTTGCTTCGCAGGTGCCGGCGTGCGCCCGCGGAGTCGGGCGTGCGCCTGCACGCGTGGGTACGGCGGCCGCGCGCGTTACGGTGGTCGGGATGGCCATCCACCGGCCTAGCGCCCCTCACCCAACCCTGCGGGGTCACGTGAGAGTGAATCGAGGGTGCGCCCCGGCCCTCTTTCGAGGGTCGGGCGCGTTTGCCGTACGGTGGTGGGCGCGCGGTGTCACGGGACCGACACCGGCCGTTCCCGCACGGTCCATCCCACAGTGGCGGGGATGGGCTCCTCCCTGGGGAGTTGGTGCGGCGAGCACTAGGGCGTGAGCCCGGGGCGCATGATGGCGCCGTCTCGCGGCGTCGGGGCGTTAAATGCCCAAGTACGGGGCCGCCGCACGCGTGCGGCGCGCCCGTGAGTGTGGCGGGTCCCGCCGAGGGCGGAGCGAACCCTCGAGCGAGTCGAGACCTGCTCGAGGGGGGGGGCGATCCCTCGAGCGGGGCGGGACCGCTCGAGGGAAAGGGTTGCCCCTCGAACGGGGCGGAGCCCGCCCGAGGGGGAGCGCGTCCTCGAGCGAGGCGGGGCCTGCTCGAGGGGTCTTCTCCGTGGGCCGTCTTGGTGGGCCGTCAGGATCCCGACGTAGGCCGTGCCCTGCATGGTTAGTTACCTGCATGGTTAGGCTTAGCGTGTTTTGATACCGAGATTAAGTGAGGATTCCCCTTTGTTTAAGGGGACCCCTAGGGCGGTCCCCGACAGATCTATTAGCCATTTGTTTAGTACTTGGCTTAATAATCAACTTAAAACCATGAAAGGTTTGATCTGGGTGGGCACAGCTGCGTTGTGCTGGGCTATCTGGCAATGCCGGAACGATGTAATTTTTAAGAAAATGAAAATTAACTCTATCATGCAGGTTATTTTCAGGGGAGCATACTGGTTACACTCCTGGGCCCAGCTTCAGCGTGACGAGCAAGCCAATGACACCCTCACCCTGCTGAGCAATAAATTGAAGGTTATTGCTCTAGAGATATCAAACAAAGGGTGGAAGCACTTGTATCGTTTGCTTTAGTTCTTGTATCTTTTCAAGACTCGGGTTTGCTGTTCTATTTTGAAACGTTGGTCTCTAATATTTGGCTGTGTACATACATGGATGTAGAGGTCGGATTTTGTAATCCCTTATCTAAAAAATATATTAGCAGCCAACTCTAAACACATATAGCCCAATAATCCAAGGCGAGCATGGAGTATGTTGGCTCGTCTGGCATGTCTCAGGTCGCTCATCATCATGTTCCCTCTGCGCATGCGCAGGGTCACAACCAGTCCTGTCTCATGGCGCCAGCATCTACAGGCTGCAGCATCTACAAGAATAGGCGAGCATGTGTCCTAGGTGGAGTGGCAGTGAGATGCTCACGAAACGAGGGACAAGAATTAAAATGACCTGCTGCAGCAACAACATTCGCCTCGCCCCTACGACGAACACAAGAGCAGCGCAGCTGTCCTTCGCAGTTGCTCGTTTTAGCGTGTTCCTGGATGCAAGTAATCTGTTCCTGCTGCCTTCCAAGCCTATAGATCAGCATACAGTATTGACGGTTGCTACTGCCTTCCAAGCTGCTGTTTTTGACATTCGTGATTAAGTTTCGTCGCACTACTACAACTCGCTGACAGGTGTGGTACGGTGGATGAATTGTTCAGCATACAGAGACGGCCTGGGTTTTATATCAGCATGGCTTGGCTAAGGAAACAACCCAAACATGGCGCCTAAACCTACCTGTGTTTGTACAATACACAAGATGATCTTTTATATACCACCATGTGGAGGACAGGAAGTCAGGAACCAAATGAGTCAATAATTAACACATGTACAACAGTAGGTGAAGGTAACACAGTTATTAAGCGCTCCAAAAGACATGGTATTCCATTGAGAAACACGTTGAACGATGTGATCCATGTAAATAATGTATAACATGATTCTAACTAATTAATTTGCTTATTTAAACTAGAGCATATGCTATGTGTAGGATGTCGAAAAAATGGGTTAAAAAAGCCCTCGGGAAATTCAGCATATAGAGCGGTTGGACTAATTGAAATGGTTTAGGGAGTATATAAGCGCGAATAGCTCGCTATGAAACTACTTATTAGCAGATTAATAGATCATTTCGGAATGGGATATACATCCCATATACTGGATCAAATAAAGACCCTGGGCTTCCATCAAGCCACTACTACATCGATTTCTTTAGGAATCGAGGATCTTTTAACAATTCCCTCTAAAGGATGGTTAGTCCAAGACGCGGAACAACAGCTTTTGGAGAAACACTATTATTATGGGGCTGTACACGCAAAAATTAGAGTTGTAGATCTGTGCAGCTCCACTGTGAATCTTAGATCCCGAAAAGCATTTGGCACAACTTCATCTTTTTCCATGTCACTGACATTTAGGGCCCACAAGTCAGAGCAAAAAACCATTATGCCCCTGTCTTTCTCTCCCTCGCGAGGGCGTCGCCCCATCCAGCAACCCGCCGCTATCCATTCACTGCCTTTCCTCCCCCATCCACGAGCCCTCGCGGCATCAGCATCGACCTCCTCCGCCCTCCGTCGTCTGCCTCCGCAGCAGAAGTGCAAGTGCCCGTCGAGGCACGACCGGCGGGAGATAAGCTTCGAGCTTGTTGTGTGGGAGCCGACGCAGGTGTGCTGTGATTTGATGGCTTCTGTGGCGGCAGCGGCCTGAGTGAGGGCGATTCGATGGCTTCTGTGGCGGCAGCGGCCTGAGCGAGGGTGTGGGTCGAAAGGCGGCGCCGAGCTGGGGAGGCTAACAGGTGGAAGGGGAGGCGTTCGCTGTGTCCGTGCTGTCACCTCCACGGCGCTATCCTTGCTGCCGAGCATGGCATCCGCCACCTTCTCTGCCTACCCCACTGCGTACCTCTCCCACGCCCACTCTGAGAGCACGAGCTCCTCCGGGGGCACATAGGGCTCAATTGGACGCCGCCCACGGCCAGTCGGTGGTAGGAGGTGCAGAGCCGAGCACCCCGAGCAGGCGAGGTCCGATGAGGTCCGACACGGAGTAGGCGAGCTCCGTGCGACGTTCGGCGTGGGAGGGGAGTTCGAGCGGCGCGGGGAGGGAGGTGCGCGAGAAATAAAAATGAACCGATCATTTCCCACTTAAACAGTGGTAGTGGTGGGTAGTTTCTTCCAAATCCACAAAAGAAACACAAGGTCTTCTTTTGGCTGCTCCTGAAAGATAGGCTAAGCACAAGCTAGGAACATTCTAAGAAGGAAAAACAGGGTTCTACCATCTTATGACTTTGCCGGCTTCAATTGGAGGAAACTCTTGACCATCTGTTCCTATGTTGTCCCTTTGCAATCAGTTGCTGGAACCTCTTGCATCTGGCAATTCCAGCAGGTGTGCCCTTTGACGTTCTGCAATCTTTCAAGACCCAGCCTAATGTTCTTCTTCATGGATGTTATTATCATAATGTCTTAGACAATTTGGATGGCCAGAAACGACTTGATATTCAGAGGCATTAACCCAACATTACAAGCAGCACAGGAAAGATTCAAAAAGGGATTTGCCTTAGTTATTCTAAGAGAAAAACAGAGTAACAAGCAAACAATATCCATATGGCTACAATCAGCTATGTAATCTTTTTGATTTTCTTTCACTCCTTTTTGTTTCTTGATGTAGTTGTAAAACGATTGGCTCTTATTATAATATATAATTAAAAAATAGGAGTTGGTGGAGCACCTCCTGAGGCACTCGACGAACAATCCATGGATTTGGGGCCTGCTCCACTATTTAGTTGGAGCGGATTCGCTATGGAGTTGTTGTAGCTGAAACCGTTTGGATGGAAAACTCGGAGCAGAGCTGGATTTTAAGATCTGGAGCTACGTGAAGCTATGCCAAACGTGCCCTCCGGTTCGAGACATCCTTTCTGATATAAGCGGACAAAGTCGGTTATTTGAGACTTCCTTTCTTATCTACTCCCTCCGGTTTGGTGAAGGAAGTCGTTTAGGACAGCGACGCAGTCTCTAAAGTACAACTTTGACTTCCTATTTTTATGAAACTAATTATTGAAAACTAACATATGTATACTTTTTTGAAAGTATTCTACAAGACAAATCTACCACTACGGGAAACAGGGGCTTTGCCGTGCGCCCCGAGCGCACGACAAAGGCCTTAAAACGCACGGCAAACCCTTTGTCGTGCGTTTTTTGTCGGGGCGCACGGCAAAGGGCGCACGGTAGCATTTTGCACGGCGAAGCCCCTTTGCCATGCGCCGCGCCTGACAACGCACGGTAGACAATCTTTGCCGTGCGTTTTTTCACGACGCACGGCAAACAAAAGCAACTAACGGCACCGGCGCCAAACGGCGTGGAACAACCTTTGCCGTGCGCCGGGAGCAAAACGCACGGCAAACAGGGGTTGTTTGCCGTGCGCCTCCCTGAAAAACGCACGGCAAACAACCCTTGTTTGTCGTGCGCCTGCCTGAAAACGCACGGCAAACAGGGCTGTTTGCCGTGCGCTTTCCTGAAAAACGCACGGCAATGAATGGCACCTTTGCCGTGCGCCTCCATAAACACACGGCAAAGGCACTGTTTTGGCTGTTGGTTTTGGTCACTTTGCCATGCGTCTTCCGAAAGACGCACGGCAAAGTGACCATTGCAATTTTTTTTGGTTTTCACGTTTAAAAATACCCAAAAATCACAGTAATGTCATATATATCATAATATTCATCACAAGCACCATATATATCATAATATTCATCACAGGCATCATATATATCATAATATTCATCACATGCATCATATAAGTCAAAATAACCATCACAGACATCATATATATCACAATAAGACATCACATATAGATAAATTCACACGTTACTCATCGACAAGTCCACTAGTACATCCAAGTTCATCGGAAAGTCCACAAGTTCATCGACAAGTCCACAAGTTCAACAAGCATTATTCAAGTTCATCGACAAAGCTCCACAAAGTCCAGGAAATCAAATGACATAAACGCGACTCACTGAGGAGGAGGGAAGAGTTGCTGTGGGGCCATCGTCGGTGACATGCCCGGGGACCCTTGTACATTATTCGAAGCCGCCGATTGATTCTTTTAATAAAAAAAGTAAATTGCATGTGAGACCACAATCATGTTTTCTATGTTATAAACTAAGTGCTAAGTCTCTACTTTCTCTAGGTTTCTAAGTGAGTCTATGTCTCTACGTTTTCTAAGTCTGTAATTATTGAAATGAAAGAACAGATGTCAAGTAACTCACCACAGGAGTCTCAGGAGCTGCAGCCGGAGTCGGAAGGACGGGCACCGGGGGCATCGGGGGCATCACGGGCATCACGGGCATCGGGGGCACTGGGGGCATCAGTGGCATCGGTTGACCGTTCTGGACAGCTAGCATGGAAGCTTGCATGTGCTCGGCCATCATCTGCTGCTGCAACGCCATCCACTGCTGCATCTGCACGTGGTGTGTGGCAAAAAGCTGTTGCTGTTGGGTCATCATCGGTCGCTCGGGTCATCAACCGCTCGCTCGCCGGGTCATCCGCTCTCCGCTGGTCGACCACACGTAGCTCAACCGCGTTTAAGGCCGTCTGCAATTGGTCATCCAAGTGTTACAATTGACAGGAAACATATGTAGAGATTCATTAAGGATGAGTATAAAAGAAATAACCTGAAGTCGCTCCACGTGGGCTAGTGCCGCGGCCGGCCGTGGAAGTATCGGAGGGGCATTGCCCGTGTCCCTTGCTTTTAGCATCGCGAGAGTGGGAGTAGTGGCTGTGTCCAAAATGCTGTCACCCATGTAGTAATGGCCATGCTTCTTTCCATGACCCATCCTCATGACCGCCTCTCCATCAAACGGTGCACGGATCGGATCCCACTGCCCCATGGATCTGCCGTCCCGTCTCCATGTATGCATTGATGCGGGAGTGGATGGAGGGATTGCTATACGCCTCCGGCAGGTCGTCGGGGTTGTAGGTGGTCTCGGACGCGGTGGCCTTGCCCTTGTGGGACAAGATCCATCCCATCACCTCGCTGCACTCACTATCTCCATGTGCCTGAGACTGAAAAACAACAAGCTCATTATAGGCCAAGCAGAATTGAGCTTAACAACAAAGAAATGGATATTCGTACCCATCTAGCCCTGTACTGTGACTTGGAAAGGTTTCCTTGGTGGTGTGATGGGCCTCCCATCAACAAACGCTTCTGTCGGCCAGCATCATGCTTCTCAATCCACTCCGGTGTGAACCACTTGTCCACTATGAGTTTCCAGCAGTCCAAATCGTTGCGGCACCACCACGCAGGCATCTACAAGTAATCAAGTGAACCACATGTAAGAATCTCATATTAAGCATTGTTCTCAAGGTGAAATACAATTGTACCTCCTCGTATTGCTCCCGGGTCAGCTTATAGGTTCTTGCTTCTGCTTTTGACATCTTCTTTGCAAGCTTTGAAGCAGAGTAGTTTATGACGCACTGAATTTGCGCCTCGTAATGCATGTCCAGCACAAGCTTCTTGCATACCGTCTCCTGCACCTTATTTGCTTGCTCCTCAAATCCACCCACCAACCTATAGAATTCCTGCATATAAACCAGATGATATATAATCAATATTGCAAAAATGTCCAATGATTACGATGAATTCAGTAGTGTATGCAAGAAAGACTTACCCACAGCTCGGCCTTCACTCGCTCTGCCTTACTGTCGAAGCATCTGTCGTCCCTATCGATAGTGTCGGTGGCTTTTTTGTAGTGTGCCCACGTCCAGGCCGGCTCGTACCTGGTAGCATCACCCTGACCCATCTGAACTATGCCTGGGAAGTGCAACCTGCACAAAAGGCCTAGGATGCCATTGACCAGGCGGTTGTGACCAACCGCCTCGACGACCTCCCAACTCCTGCAGAAAGTGAAAAAGATGAAAAATTAGTCTCTATTGTGATTTCAAGTTCTCAAAGGACAAAATATTAATAACCTCGAAATATACTTACCGTTTGCCACTGGGTTTAATCAGTGGTCGTCCCGAAACAGGTATCGGCCTATCCGGGAGTCGTGAGCGACCTCGCTGCCAAATGGTACCACTAGAGTCACCACCTGTCGAGTCATCCTCCTCCTCCCCCTCTTCGCATCGCCCCCACAACCCTCCTCAGGCGACTGCGGCACATACTCCTCCTCGTGGGGCTGCTCCTCCTCCTGGTGCTCTTCCTCCTCCTCCTCCTCCTCCTCCTGGTGCTGCTCTTCCTCCCCGCTCGTCGTGCTTTCCCCGGACCTTTTACCCCTCTTGGGGCCACCCTTCCCTCGACCCCCCGCCTGCGGTGCCCACCGGCACCGGCGGAGGTACGTCGACCGATCTTCTGAAGATAGACGAGCACGTACGCTGAAGGGATCCGCCCACCATCTTTGTTCTATCGCCTGAAAGTAAACAAATAAATCAGTCAGTAGGAGAAACACATAACTAAGAGAAGTAAGGCATAATTAAAAAAACATGATATTTCAAAAGAGAAGTAAGACATAATTAAAATAACATGATATTGCAAATATTAGTACAACAAGTGTGGAGCATACATTTATTAGTAATAAACATCTTCATAGAGATTATCAGGATCATAAGTCTCATCATCACTATCACGCATGTCCATGTCCAGGTATTCCTCCGATGGAGGAGCGTCTACATGAAGCCCAACTGCTACTTTCTCAAGTAATTGTATGTGCCTCTCATCGTCAACCTCATCTCCATCGCCATCTTCTACTTCCATTGTTCCCAATGCTTCGGTTAAGTCTATCACAAAATCCCCTGGTAGCCCATCTTCTTTGAAGAACTCTCCCTCGTATGTATCTGGATTTATGTTGTAATCTTCATTGTTTGGGACAGGTAGTCTACCGTGTGGCGATACCTTGTACACAACATCCCAACCCTGAAGACGTTCGTCGGTTTTGCACGGGTATGAGAGATAATACACTTGTGTGTCTTGTTGAGCCACAATGTAAACATCGTCTCCTGCATAGACGGATCACTGTTGAATTTCGACTAGTCCAATATCTCGGGTCTCGCGCTTTGCTTCTGGATCGAACCAATGGCATTTGAATATGACAGGTTTGAGACCTTTACAACCAGGGAACGTCAGTTGATATATTTCTTCAATTATTCCATAATAGTATTTTCCATCATTGCCTATCGTACAAACTCCGGTGTTTGTGGTTCTGCGGTTTGGCCAATTCTGCTCATGGCTTTTTGGGTGAAAGCGGTACCCATTCACGTCATAGGCGCCATATGACTCGATCCTATCCTCACAACAAAGGGAAACCTGTCTCAACTCAGGATCCATTAACATATCATTTTGGCCCTGCAAGTAGAAGCAAGACATATCGTTGTTACATTCACACCTACGAGGAATTTGTAATTTCAAACAAAATGTATGAGGGTTCCTTTGAATAACCGTACCTTCCGCTTGAACCAAGAAATGAAATCGTGGTCCTCAAGAAGTTTATCAACTTCCTGCGAGGTCGGTTCCCTTCTTCTCCGCCAGAATTGATAGGTAAATTCACTGTACGAATGAGGTTGTTATGTACTATTCATTGAATACACCATACACTAGCAATAATGGATAACAAGTATGTTGAGAACTTACTCGATGTATGGAAACACTTCCTTAAGGTTTTTCAGCACATACATCATGATAGTGCGCCACTCTTCATGTTGCAAGTTCTTATGAGTCACAACACTTGCTCTTCCGAGTTGCCCTCTAAAGAGGCTGAGTTTCGATTTATTTTCATCGGCATTGTAACGAGGGGTTGGATTATGCACGCTTGGAAGGGTGTCAGCATAGTATTTAGTTGTGAAGTTTGTCACCTCCTCGGTACAATATGCCTCAGCAATGGAAGCTTCAATTTTGTTTTTGTTTCTACATAACGTCCGAATGACCTTTAGTACCCTTTCAATTGAATAGCACCAACGGGCATGTACAGGCCCCCCCATTCGTGCCTCATACGGGAGGTGCAAAATCATGTGCTTTGCATTGGATTGAAAAAACCAGGTGGATAGATCTTCTCCAACTTACAAAGCAACACCGGAGCCGCATCTTCCAATTTTTTAACAAGTGGCCGAGATAACTCCTTAGCACAAAGGATGCGAAAGAAATACCTTAACTCGCTAGTACTTGCCACACATGGTCGTGGTAGATAGCCTCGAACCATCACCGGAAGAAGCCGCTCAATCCATACGTGGTAGTCATGGCTCTTGAGCCCATTGATTCGCATAGTAGTTAAGTTCACCCCCCTCCTAATATTCGCTGCATACCCATCAGGGAACATTAAAGTTTGGAACCACTCTAGTACTTCCTTCCTTTCGGGCCTGGTCAGGAGGTATGGAGCTGAAGGCTTTTTCCATTTCTTGCCTGGCTTGGGAGGCTTCATGTTGTACTTTGGTCTATCGCATATACTAGCTTGATCAAGTCTAGCCTTAATGTTATCTTTTGACTTATCCGCAATCTCCATGGTTGTACACCGTAGTGCCTCGGCGACGTTCTTTTCCGTGTGCATCATATCAATGTAATGTGGACGAAGAAGGTCGGTCATGTAGGGTAGTCTCCACAAGCCCGACATCCGAGTCCAAGCATGCTCCTCACCGTACCCCTCGTAACCACCTGTTGCTTTTTCCTTGAGCGCGGTTAACTGAGCAAGAATATCTGCTCCTGTCAACATCGGCGGTGGAGGGTCTTCAACCATGACACCTTTTGTAAAGTTCTTGGTGTCTCGTCTGAATGGATGGTCCATAGGGAGGAATTGTCGGTGTAGGTCGAAACAAGAATACTTGGTACCCTTCGCCAACCAGATAAACTTTAAAGCAGCCTTGCATACTGGGCATGGGTACTTCCCGTGGACACACCAGCCGCTGAATAGCCCATACGCCGGATGGTCATGCTGGGAGTACACGTACCACACGTGCATTGTGAAGTTTGTGTCTGTAGCTCGATCATATGTACGTACCCCTTCCTTCCAAGCAATTTCCAAATCATCAATCAAAGGCTGCATGTACACACTCATTTTATCACCGGGGTATCCAGGGAATTATCAATGACACAAATATGTTCTGTCGCTTAAACATGATGCCGGGGGGGGAGGTTGAGGGGGATAACAAACATGGGCCAACAAGTGTATGGTGCAGCCATCAGTCCATAAGGATTGAACCCATCTGTAGCCAACGCAACACGTACATTTCGAGCTTCGTCGGCTTTGTCCTTATGTTGGTCGTCAAAATATTTCCAAGCATCAGCATCGTCTGGATGTACCATGTTATCGGGACGATATCGTACGCCGTCTTTGTGCCATGTCATCTGTTTTGCGGATTCCTCGGTCGCGTACAGTCGTTGGATCCTCTGTATGAATGGGAGGTACCGTAAGATTTTCACCGGGATGTCCGATTGCTTCTTATGACCATCACCAGAGTTTACCTCTAGGTACCTAGAGGATTTACATTTGGGGTAGTACTTTGCATCCGCATGTTCTTTCCGAAACAAGACGCAACCATTTGTACAAGCATCTATCATCTCGTATGGCATCTTAAGTGAACGAAGGATTTTCTGTGCCTCGTACATGTTATGTGGCAGAATGTGATCTGTCGGAAGTATGGAGACAAAAACTGTCATCATTTCATCAAAGCCATCTCGACTGATTCCCAATTTACACTTTAGGGCCATTAAGCGTCCTATGGCATCCAGTTGAGACACAGTAGTATGCTTGTGAAGTGGTTTCTGTGCAGAAGACAACATATCATAATAAGCCTTCGCGGTTGGCTCTGGAGCTTCCTTCATAACATGGTCAGGCCCTTCATTGAAGTTTGCTTGATGAAAGTCTTCTAACATGTCTCCGCACCCGGCGTCATCATCAAATTCCTCGATGCGTTGCCTCAAGACCTCGTCTCTCGCACGATGTGATTCACCATGGTAGATCCACCGGGTATAGTTTGCCACAAACCCATATCTGATAATGTGTTTACCCATGGTGAGCTGAGTTTGGTCTGACTTATTTTCACACTTACTACATGGACACGACGCTTTATATTGTCCTTTGTCAAAAGCCTTTTTACAGAAATCATCGACGTTGCGCCCGAATTCACTGGAGAAGTCACGCTTATTCCTCCAGCCCGTGTACATCCACTCACGGTTATCCATTCTTTTACCAGTGATAACAAGGTGTTGCAAGAAACAAAACTCTTAGAAGATTTGTTAACATGGCATGTATGCTTCTACACGATATCTATCATGCTATTGTAGGTAAAGATAGGTCCTAAACCCACCCGAGGATGTGTAGATGGGTTTAGTTCCCATGCTCTACTCCTAGCCGAGACAGAATTTTGGCAGCACCTCCCCGCTGTTCTCCAAGTACACGTCCTGGAAAGGAGATTGTGTACCCGGAGAACAACAGGAAGGTGAAGCCGAAACTCCGTCCCCGACGGAGCGGACCATGGAAACTAAACCCATCTACACATCCTCAGGCTGTCCAAAAAACGTGGACAATTCGAAACAGATACGGTCATAGATATGCAAGCATATGCATATTTCCAACTGTATCTCTTTCGAACGGGAGACGCCTAACTAGGTTACGTGATCTAGCCATCTAGGTACATGATATGGAAACAAGAGCATTGGCAAATGCTCACCTAGTAACTCGAACGAGACGGGGACGGGCGGCAAGACGGAGCCCGAAGAGGCCTCCTAGGCAACAGCAACGTGGCCTCCTCCTACTCCTTCGATGGTGGTTGCGGCAATGGGAGCTTTCCTGCAAAAACCCATCAAGACTTAGCGTTAATTTAAAATTTCGGCAGCACCTCCCCTGTACGGTGAGGTTTCCAAAACCTGCAAGAAAAATCCACGACACGAAGGTCGGGCCACAAAAACAATTTCTTCCCACGGCTCGATGGCCGGACACAAGAAGTAGTGATTTGCCTCCGATATTTTGCCATTTTTTGACTTTGTCATTGAGCATAACAAAGTACCCCAATTTAATCTAACATACTTATGCATCACTAAATTTAACTCATTTGATCTAATTCTAACATACTTATGCATCACTACTACGAAAGTGTAGGTCATCAACTCATCATACTAATTTAATCTCAAAATTCAAGAAAGGTCGAGACATTGATTACCGATCGAATGGAGTGAGGTGTCGAGGCAGCGAGGTGCTTGAGCACGGCCGGAGCACACCCCTCCTCCCTATTCACCCTCGACCTCCTCCCTCTCCTCATCCTTGTTCTCCGACCCTCTCCTACCCCTTCTCCATCTCCATCTCCCCCTCCTTATTCTCCCCTGCCCTTCTTCCCTTTTCCCCCTCCTCCTGCCTCTACTTCCCTTCCTGTGTAATTAGGATTAATGTGTTAGGTTGCAATGCAACAGATGGAAAAAAATAGAGGAAACACCTGTCAGGGTGTGCCGCAGCAGGGCCGGAGCTGGGGCGCCCGGGGGCGGGTGGGGGCGGGCGCGGCGTCCGGAGGTGAGAAGCCGGCGGGCGCGGGACCCGGGAGGGAGGGGGGCGGGACCGGAGGAGGGGGGCGGAGCGGGGGCGGCCGGTGGCTTGCGGTGGTGCGCGGAGCCGGGGGGGCGGTCGCGGCGGGCCGGTGGCGAGCGGGGCGGGCCGGGTCGACGGCGAACCGGCGGTGCGTGCGCCGGAGGAGGGCTCGGGCGCGGCCGGCGCCGGAGCCGGCGGCCGGGCGCGGCGGCGGACGGGCGGGCGGGCGCCGGAGGAGGGGGGCGGGCCGGCCGGAGCGAGGGCCGGGCGCGGCGGCGGCCAAGGCGCGGCGACAGAGGGGGCGTGGCGGATCTGAGAGGGGCACGGCGGTCGTTGGGGTTCTGGAGCAGGGGCCGATGTGGGAGAGAAGGATGCGGCTCGATCTGGGAGAGAAGGAGGCGGCGGGCCCTAAGTGGGGCCATTCTGTTTGCCGTGCGCCTGCGACCTAAACGCACGGCAATAGCTGACCTTTGCCGTGCGTTTTATTGGGTGGCGCACGGCAATGATTTCTGCCGTGCGTTGTTTACTACGGCGCACGACAAAGGGAAGTAAATTCCTAATTTTTTGTTTTGCCAAGTATGGAAAATTTAAATTTGTGTGAATGGAAAATTCACAATTAGATGAAGCTTTTCATTGTAGTTAAAAATATGAATATCTTTTTTACAACTAGGATTTTTTTGAATTTATTACTCAAACTCAATACATGTCTATTTAAATTATTTAGTTATAGTTAATATATGAAAATTAATAAATGGATGCGAAAAAATACCATGAACTAACATGAGTCAATGAAAGTTGTATGTTCACTAGAGAAAAGTTTTCAAGTCAAAAACCAAGTTCAAAATTTACTAAGACTACGTACCAAGTGAGATGACTATAAACATTATGAAACTTCGAGTTAGATGCTTCGGTTTCTAAACACTATACGTGACGGATCGTTCCAAACCTCTTTGTACTATTTTTCACACCCTTCACATGGTAGATCACGAGCTCTCGACAAATCTCATCACTTTCAAACTTCATTTGCAATTAATACAATAAAGAACATTTTACATACACATATTTTATCATTCCCCGCGAACAAATTGTTTTAAATTTCAAGTACTTTCATGCATAAGGTCCTAAAAAGGTATCAATTAAACAAATAACATTTTTCGAGAAACTAAACTTTATTATTTTATGCACTTGCAGTTCAAATTTGGTTAACACGAAAAAAAATCCTATCCATCAAAACAATTCGTTAAAATTAGCAAAAATAAATATATGATTACATAATTGAAATGTAGAGTGCAAAATAATATACTTGTGGAGGGAAAATTGAAATAAGGTGTGAAAACTCAATTTTTAAAAATACATTGCCCGCCAATAAAGAACGCACGGCAATACTATAACTTTGTTGTGCGCCATACTAAAACGCACGGCAAACTTGTTGTCGTTGCCGTGCGTTTTTCCAAGGCGCACGGCAAAGCTTGACGGCCGTCAGCTCCCCCGGCCGGTCAGCTCGGTCGGGACGGTCAACCGTTAGTAACCTTTAATTGCCGTGCGTCCCTAGGAAAACGCACGACAAAGATTTGTGATTGCCGTGCGTCCCCGGAAAAACGCACGGCAAAGTATACGGATATCGTGTGTTTTTGTTTGACGTGCGTCATCCGTAAAACGCACAGCAAAGTCGACGTTTGCCGTGCGCCCGTTGAAAAATGCACGGCAAACATTTTGGCGCACGGCAATCTGCCGTTTTCCCGTAGTGTACTCATGTAGTTTTCACATTTCCAAACTCAACGACTTAAAAGTTATTCGTGTTTTATATTCCCAATGTTTGACTCAAATCTTGTCGATAACGACTTCTTTTACCGAGAGGGAGTATCTCTTTCAAAGCGGTCATATTCTTTTCTCCCGGAAAATACAACAGATTTTCCTATGGGTTCATGGTCATTATTATTCCAGATTCCACATTACTTATTAGTTGAGCACGAGCATCTTCATGTTCAAAATGCAACATTATATGTAATTTCTCCCAAAATTATTGTTACATCCAAAAGAAGTAGTAGCATAACAGCTGCCCGCAACGATTAGGAGAAATACCTGGTTTCAATTGCAGGGCAGTAAGCTCGTCAGGGCGGTGCCAGGCAATGCGATCATGACAGTAAACTCGTCACGGTCTGTGATGCCACTACGTCAGCCTAAATATGCCTGGACGTGGGACGATACTCAAACGATGGACACTGCATCTACAGAATTTGCCTAGCGCCTCTGATGCAGTCGCGAGCAACCGGCTGTTACGCGCTCGACATCTGCTCCTGCTGCCTTCCAAGCCTAGACTAACATACAACATTATCCTTATTAGTAAATAGGGATGAAAGCGGATCGGATCGGATAATATCTTTACCACATCCGCATCCATATTTTTTTGTCGGATGTGGAGCGGAGCGGATATTACACAGATGCGGTTACGAATGCGGTTTTTTTCGGATGTCGGATTGTGACAGAACCGCCCAAAATAGTTCCGTATTATCGCCTAAGCCTGTCTACGTGGCCATTAAGCAATAATAACGCTTCCGCCGGGTAAAGCCCGATAAATCACATACAACAGGATCGCTGATATGCGCTAAGCCCACACGAAGGCGGGACAAGAGTACAACATTACATTACATTAAAGTCCACAAGTTCAACATTATTACAAACCAGGTTTTTCGTACATAAAAGTAAACATGGTTCTGAGTTTAAACAGCGGAAGTAAACTAAACGCATGATACACACAGGAGGCCATCCATGCAAATCACTCCTCATCATTGTTCTCCCATTCAAGCTCCCAACCATCTGGGATAGGGCCAGGCCAGATCGGGTTACCTGAAAACCACAAATTAAGCAAGGCTGAGTAATAATACTCAGCAAGACTTACCCGACAAAAATAAAGTAAGACTTAGACATGCAAGGCTTTTTGGCTTGTGGGTTGATTTTGCCAAAAGCGACTAAGAGTTGATCCTTATTTTCAGATTTGAGCTCATATTCTTGTATGTTAACCATTCTAGGTAAGCACCTGTACTAAACAAGCATGTTGCACAAACAATATTAAACAGGTAACAATATTAATCCAAAATGTTCCGTACATAACCATGGGGTAGCCAGTGGTCAAGCCGACTCAGATAACGGCGAGTGATCGACGATCGATCAATTTATATCCTTGCAAGGTAAACCCAAGATACACGGAAGAAGTAGACCCCAAGAACTCAAATAAAAGCAAATGCAGGGTCTACCCCGACCAGGCGGTTCCCAACATCCCACAGTTTGGGATCAGACGCTACGAACTCCGGTACACGGTTATCCGGAGGGTCTAACCCGACCAGTCTGGACTTACACACTATACCATGGGTAGCTAGCCCGGAGACACATCCCAAGCGGGTAGATAGAAAGATCCCACCCCGGTTCAGACGGTACAAGGCTTGCCGGTCCCATTCCCGACAAGCACTTGGTACGTTCAATAGCTTAAACCAGCACAATACTACTCGGTCGAGACCGAACCCATTGCTCTTACCACATGAGCGAGTCATTTTAACCAACTTATAATTCCAACATAAGCATCCTATATCTCGCGAGCAATGAGTCATTACTCGACTTCTACCATAACCTTAGAGCATGGCACTAGCGTTCCTAACATACTAGTAAAAGAGCATAGGAGTCCTAAGGATCATGCAACTAGGTTTCAAAACAACTCCTGAAACTTAAATGCACAATTTAGATCAATAAAGTGCTGAAAAGTAAAGGACATGATTTTCATTTATAAAACGGGTAAGATGAAACCGGTGCTTGCCTTCCTCGGACTCAATACCCACACAAGCCTTGGGCTCTTCTGGACTTTGGTCCAGGTCTTGCTGCACACTAGCTTGATTCAACTCTCCACTAGCTGCTCCCTCCTCCTCCTGGGTGAGCGTGTACGTCCCGTCCGGTAAATCTACATGTATACATGCATATGCAGTAATTAAAGTTAATCTTGATGGTGATTGTGTACATATAAGCAATTTAAGTTACTTAACTTCACCAAACAGCATGGGGTGTGTTTAAATTAATAAAAACAGGAACAAGCATGATTTCACAATTTAACACTTTAATTGCTATTTCTTTATTTAAATAATTAGAACAAGCTTTACAACCATAAATCCATATTAATAAAAAATACCTCAAATGAGCCTAATCTTTTGCACACAACAACATAGGCTTAATTTAAGCTCTAAACCCAAAATATAGCTTAAGATCATTTATACATTAATTTAAATGAAAAAGACAAATTTTAGCCTAGTAAATCACCATTAATTCATATAAAAAGATTATTAAACTTTTTGATCTCAACTTTCTCCTACAAGTCATGTATGCCAAAAATGAGCTTCTGACCAAAGAATAAGTGCAGATTCAAATTTATTTTTTTATTTCGAATTTAAACTCCTACACAAGATTAAATCCAAATCATCTATTAAACAATTTCCTAAAATCAAACCCACTCTACCAGAGTACTACTCAACAAGGCAAAGCCCTAGGGTGCACATGGGGCTACAGAAAAGTTCATTAAAGGGGCTATAAAAATCATCAAACTTAATCTAGCATAAAGCTTATATAAATCATAACTGAAAATATACATATCAAAATCATGCAAACTTTTGCCACAGATCTAGACATGCCATAAAGAGCAACATATCCAAAATTCAATTTCATAGAATGTGTATATTTTAAACTACACGAAAAACACTTCAAACTGAGTTTGAATTTTTATCGAAAAACTGCACAGAAAAATCCTATACATGTTTTTCAGAAAAGATAGGTTTCTTCACCAGGAACCCAATAAAATTTTATTTGCATTTTTCCGATTTTTCTGCGATTTTTAATGAATATTCTAAGGTTCGGCTGGAAACCTAACAATATCTTTTACAACCGGGTCCCTCGAATCTTACACCGGGAACCCTGAAAAGAGTTCAATCTTCGCAGATAAGCCCCTGGCGGCGGAGGGAGCTCGCCGGCGGCTACTGTTGGTCGGAGACGGGTGGGTGAGTGGCTAGGGTTGGCATTGGGCTCACCCTAGACCGATTCCCGGTGGTGGTTGGGGCAGTGGAGCCTCCATCGACCCCCCGCGGCGTAGCGACCGGAAGCTCTGCCCGGCGCTTGATGCAGCGGACGACGATGGTGGTTGGCGGCCTGGCTGTTGCGTGGAGAAGCGGAGGAAGTCGGAAGAAGGTGAAGGATGGGAGGGACACGACACGGAGGAGCCGAACTGCCGGTTTGGGTTTGGCTCGACCGTGTGCAGGCACGTGCGGCGACGGCACCGAAGCGGCGGTGACGGCGCACGACACGAGCTCGACAAGCGGGCGCGGCGAGGGCGAGAATGGGTAGTCTTGGGACACGGCCTCAAGGCCCGCCTTGCACGGCTTGGACAAGTGGACGCCACGGTGGCCGCGGCGTCGGCGCGTGGGCGTGCCGGGCCTCGCTAGCGGAGCCACCGCGGCTCGGCTGGGCGCGGCGTACGGCCCTGTGTGAGGGCGAAGTCCCCACAGTCTTCCCTTGGTCCACCGCGAAGACGTCCATGCATCCGTATGCCGGGGGTTCGCAGGTTTGCCACGTGGCCAGCGCGGCCAGGACGCGTATGCGTGCACGCTGGGCGCGGTGACAGCGGCGTTGCCCCTGCTTGCATTCTATGTGCACGCCTTCAAACAGTCCAAATTCCAAAAGCATCCTATATCTCGCGAGTAATGAGTCATTACTCGACTTCTACCGTAACCTTAGAGCATGGCAGTAGCGTTCCTAACATACTAGTAAAAGAGCATAGGAGTCCTAAGGATCATGCAACTAGGTTTCAAAACAACTCCTGAAACTTAAATGCACAATTTAGATCAATAAAGTGTTGAAAAGTAAAGGACATGATTTTCATTTATAAAATGGGTTAGATGAAACCGGTGCTTGCCTTCCTCAGACTCAATACCCACACAAGCCTTGGGCTATTCTGGACTTTGGTCCAGGTCTTGCTGCACACTAGCTTGATTGAACTCTCCACTAGCTGCTCCCTCCTCCTCCGCTTGATTCAACTCTCCACTAGTTGCTCCCTCCTCCTCCTGGGTGAGCGTGTACGTCCCGGCCGGTAAATCTACATGTATACATGCATATGCATTAATTAAAGATAATCTTGATGGTGACTGTGTCATATAAGCAAATTAAGTTACTTAACTTCACCAAACAGCAAGGGGGTGTGTTTAAATTAATAAAAACAGGAACAAACATGATTTCACAATTTAACAATTTAATTGCTATTTCTTTATTTAATTAATTAGAACAAGTTTTACAACCATAAATCCATATTAAATCAAAAACACCTCAAATGAGCCTAATCTTTTGCACACAGCAACATATGCTTAATTTAAGCTCTTAACCCAAAATATAGCTTAAGATCATTTATACATTAATTAATATGAAAAAGACAAATTTTAACCTAGTAAATCACCATTAATTCATATAATAATATTTAATAAACTTTTTGATCTCAACTTTCTCCTACAAGTCATGTATGCCAAAAATGAGCTTCTGACCAAAGCATAAGTGCTGATTCAAATTTTTTTTGATTTTGAATTTAAACTCCTACACAAGATTAAATCCAAATCACCTATTAAACAATTTTCTAAAATCAAACCCACTCTACCAGAGGTACTACTCAACAAGGCAAAGCCCTAGGGTGCACATGGGGCTACAGAAAAATTCATTAAAGGGGCTATAAAAAGCATCAAACTTAATCTAGCATAAAGCTTATATGAATCATAACTGAAACTGTCACACCCGATTTTCCGTAGAAAACCGAATGCATCTCATATGTGTGCCAGGATCACAATTTCACACATATGATAGACTCATGAGTGTAATATCACAAGACATTGCTCAAAATGTACAGAAAAGGTTTATTAACTTTTATTACACTCACGATGGTAGACACAAAGGTCTTTACACGAACAACGATAACTATGAAGACGCGACTCCATCTTCATCTTCCACAGGCTTCTGACTGGTTGATCGCATCCTCAGAACTCCTCGTAGTCGGTGAAGTACTCCACTCCGGGGTTCTTCTCTGAACAGCGTAAGCAAGGATGAGTACACTTATGGTTGGTACTCAGCAAGGCCACAGGAAAAACCGGAAAGCAATATTAATCCATCTTTAAGTTTAATTAATCATGTGAGGGTCCAGGCCGCTCTTGACCGTGAGCACGGCTGATCGATCAGTTTTACACTCTGCAGAGGTTGCACACTTTCCCACAGTTCTCGTAAAAGTCCCGAAGAACTTTGAACCCAACCACGCATGTGCTGATCAGGCACAATACCACACTTCCGAGGTGTGATTGCATAGGGACGCTTAGAAGCCTTTACAAAGATATGCAAAAGCATCAACAACCCACGACAATTCTGACTCGGGGCGGACCATAACCCTCCCTAGTGGTCAGCACCTTAGCAAAGGCTGCTACCCCAAAAGAACCGGGCTATACCCCTGCAACCCCGAGCCCCCTGTGTTCCTTTCGGATAGGGTCGTCAACACAATCACACACCTAATTAATTGGCTAAGCCAGAGCCATATGGACTGTGGTTGCACTGTTTTCCTGGGTGGTTCTCCATGTTCCGATTAACTTGTAGTGTTCTTGATTAAAGCATAGGTAGAAGGGTGGTTAGGGTCACTTGCCTTTCTCCAACGATAAGCTACTTTCCTTATCTGCAAAGCTCTGCACTTGAACTTCCTCGAACGGTGTGTTGGCTACGATCATGCAAGAAAACATACAATAAATAAAACAATACATCAAACATTACCAAAAGACTAAAACAAGCTTTTAGAAATGACGGGCTCGGAGAGACGATCGCGTGGACACCAAGAACGCTAAAAACGGAGCTAGGATGGAGAAGATATGGCTGCAACAAGGTTCAGGGACTAAATTGTGAATATCTGAAAGTTTTAGGGGGTTTTCTGCAAGATTTCAGGGACCTAAACATAAATATGTGTGAAACTAGGAGGTCTAATATGTAAAAGGTCAAAGGGTAGGCTATTAAACAGAAAACCTAAGAGATCAGGGGCCTAGACATAAAAATCAGGACTGAATTGTAAGAGTTCTAATATGTGGAAGGCCCGGCTTGTAATTCTGGAAACATTAGTGGTGTCTTTGCAAAATGGCAGCGAAGACCTAGGGTTTGACCGGTATGTAACTGTTGACCGGTGGCTAGATTTGATCTGGGCCGTTGGATTTGATCTGGTGGTGGTGGTCGCCTGCAAGTGGATGGCAACCGCGGCCTGCCTTCCAAGCGGCGGCGGCGCGGGAGGCAGTGGCAGGCCCGCCGGCCAGCTCGCCGGTGGCGGCCAACAGGGAGCTCCGGTGCGCCAAAACCGTAAGCAAGCGCATGGAGAAGAAGAGGAGGAGACGGGGAATCTTACCCGGGGGTCGGAGGGGAGGGGGGAGCACCAGAGACAGTGGCCCAGCGGCGGGGGCGAGCGGTGGAGAGGGAGGAGAGGAAGGGAGGGGCGCGGGGTGGAGAGGGGGTCCCGATGCCCCTTTATAGGGTGGAGGAGGAAGGGGAGACGGCGCGGTGAGGCGGTGGCGGAGCTCGGCCGGCCGGCCATTAATGGCGGCGGCGACGGCTCGGTGGAGGGGGCAATTACTAGGGAGGGGAAGGGGTGAGGCGGTATAGTGGGTGTGCGGCGGTGCCTTGATGGAGTAGTGGAGGAGACGGACGGGCGTGGGGAGCCGGGGGAGGCGGGACGGCGGCGCGGGAGGGCGGCGGCCGCGCGGGGAAGAAGGGGGGCGGCGGCCGGAGGAAGAGGACGGCCCCGACAGGTGGGCCCCACCTGTCGGTGGCTGCGTGAGAGAGAGAGGGAGGGGAGGCGGGCGGAGCGGGCCGCGTGGGCCGAAAGTGAACTGGGCCGCGACTGGAAATGAGAAGGGGAGGGGAGTGGGCCGCGGGGTTGGGCTGTTTTGTTTTTTTTCTTTTCTTTTTTTTTCTTTTTCAAATCCCTTTTTAAACCAATTTCAAACCTTTTAAATTCAAATTTTTTACATGTTTTCAAATTGAAATTTTAACACAATATTCTCCACTATTTTAAGGACTTTTCACAAACCTTTTTAAACAACTTTTCAAACATTTTTTTAAATTCAAACTTTCATTCTCTTTTTTTTTTTAATTCAAACTTTTACACCAATTTTCACAATTATTTTTGAGGACTTTTCAAAAAAAATTTAAGACTTTTAAAATCACACCACAACCAAAACTCATGCATTTCAACATGATGCACAAACACTTGGGTGATTCTAATTATTAAATGATGTTTAATTTAATTAAAGGCAAATTTATTTATTCAAATTTATTAAATCCTTAGAAAATAAAACTAAACCATGTTGCTAACAATATTTTATTGTGATGGAATTTTCGGGTGTTACAAATCCTACCCCCTTAAAAAGAATCTCGTCCCGAGATTCGGAGGGATCGGGAAACAAGAGGAGATACAAGATGTTCTTGAAAGATGATGGGTTACTACCACAGAGCTTATTCACTTATACTTCTTCTTCGAGCTTGTAGCGGCAACCTCAATCCTATCTCCTTGCGGGGTAGTTAAGAGCACCGACTTCTTGGCACACAAAATGATTCCATCATGCTTGCTTAACCAATCCATACCAAGGATCACATCTATTCCACTGGATGTTAGAATCACTAAGTCTGCTTCAAAATCTATCTCTCCGGTCTTAAGATTGACCTGTGGGCATACATAGGTGGATTTCATTTCACCGTTTGGGGAACTAATTAGCAAATGTGTCTTCATGGAACTCCTGGGTACATCATGCTTTGTCACGAATCGTTCAGTAATAAATGAATGCGATGCCCCGGAATCAAATAAAACTGTTGCAGGTACAGAGTTGATAAGAAACGTACCAAGCACAACATCTTTGTCTCCTTGAGCTTCTTCGACCGTCACATGGTTCACCCTACCATGCATATTGTTCCGTTGACCTCTCGTTATCTCTCCGGGGTGTACGCATATTGCGGCCGAGAGCAAATGCGGCATAGTGTCCTAATTCTCCGCGGTTGAAGCATCCACCGGGGGTGAACTGGAGTAGTGTTCCTTCATGGTGCACCCGAGCGATTCGATGAGGATTTGGAGCCCGTGGTGTCATTGGGTTGGATTCTTCGGGTTCATCAAACGAACGATAGAATGGTTGATTCCGTCCATGGCTTCGCCTTGTGTGCTAGAACGAAACTGAGAGTCTTGCGATGAGTTGTAACGAGGGCGGGTGTTACTTGCCGGACCGACCCCGAGATTGAAACTTGCGCTTCGTTCACGAAGTTCCTTGCGTTTATTCTCCAAGCCTATAGCCTTATTGAGCAACATCTGAAAGTTAAGAAATGTGTGGCTCGCAACGATAGTTAAGTGGACCTATCAATCCATCGAGAAAGCGTTCTTGTCTCTTTGCATCCGTGTTGACTTCATCTGGTGCATAGCGGGACAAATGAGTAAACTGATCCAGATACTCACTAACTGTCATGTTGCCTTGCTTTAGAGCTAGAAATTCCTTCTTCTTCAGCTTCTTCACACCAGCTGGGATGTGATGTGTACGAAAACTCTCCTGGAACTCCTGCCAGGTAATGGTGTCAGCAGCAGCATGCGCGACGGTGTAAGCATCCCACCAATCAGAGGCTGCACCTTCCAGACGTCCTGAGGCATACAAAACCTTCTCACGATCATTACATTGGGTGATGTTCAGCATCTTGTTGATGGTCTTGAGCCAATCATCGGCATCGAGGGGATCCACTGAATGAGAGTAAGTGGGCGGGTTGTGGCTCATGAACTCTCTATGCTTGTTCACTGGTGGTGGAGGTGGTGGGGGTCCTTGTGGTGGCGGCTGGTTCTGCTGTGCCTGTAGATTCTGGACAGTGGCGGTGAGGTTCTGAATTAATTGCATCTGTTCCGTAAAGAACTGCTGCATCGTGGGATCCATTGCTAATTTTTGTGGTGAAGGAGGGAACTTGATTCAACTGATTGATGACGAATGGAATATCCTGTCCAGCTCCTGACCTGGTGTTTACCATTTGTTAGGAAAAGGTATTTTCGATAAGATATTGAATTGATAAAGATGAAGAGAAAAGGGGCTAAGATTCAAATTTTAACTTTAATTATTTTATTGATGTATTTGTGGCCATCACTCCACAAAAACATTCCAATCATGTCAAAGATCCAAATCATGCATGTTTACAATCAACAAGCATTAACATCGCACGTCCTCACAAGAACGGCTCTATCGAAATGAAAATGATAGAAAGGTAGGCAACCTAAGAATCTATCCTATAAAACACGTGTGGTAGTTCAAGGTGGAAGAACAAGAATCAGATTCAGTGTAGAAGAAAACAAAAGATTTGATTTTGTTAGAGAATAAAAATATATTTTTTTAAGTGTAAATAAGATATTTTGAATGCTGGGAAGGCTTTCTAGATAAAGAGTCCTTAATATCGACCATTTCTATCTGAGGCTACGTCCTACAGTCAGCATTGCTCTGATACCACTCTGTCACACCCGATTTTCCGTAGAAAACCGAATGCATCTCATATGTGTGCCAAGATCACAATTTCACACATATGATAGACTCATGAGTGTAATATCACAAGACATTGCTCAAAACGTACATAAAAGGTTTATTAACTTTTATTACACTCACGATGGTAGACACGAAGGTCTTTACACGAACAACGATAACTATGAAGACGCGACTCCATCTTCATCTTCCACGAAGCTTCGATCGGTTGATCGCATCCTCGGAACTCCTCGTAGTCGGTGAAGTACTCCACTCCGGGGTTCTTCTCTGAACAGCGTAAGCAAGGATGAGTACACTTATGGTTGGTACTCAGCAAGGCCACAGGAATAACCGGAAAGCAATATTAATCCATCTTTAAGTTCAATTAATCATGTGAGGGTTCAGGCCGCTCTTGACCGTGAGCACGGCTGATCGATCAGTTTTACACTCTGCAGAGGTTGCACACTTCTCCCACAGTTCGCGTAAAAGTCCCGAAGAACTTTGAACCCAACCACGCATGTGCTGATCAGGCACAATACCACACTTCCGAGGTGTGATTGCATAGGGACGCTACGAAGCCTTTACAAAGATATGCAAAAGCATCAACAACCCACGACGATTCTGACTCGGGCGGACCATAACCCTCCCTAGTGGTCGGCACCTTAGCAAAGGCCGCTACCCCAAAAGAAAACCGGGCTATACCCCCCGCAACCCGGAGCCCCCCTGTGTTCCTTTCGGATAGGGTCGTCAACACAATCACACACCTAATTAATTGGCTAAGCCGAGCCATATGGACCGTGGTTGCACTGTTTTCCTGGGTGGTTCTCCATGTTCCGATTAACTTATAGTGTTCTTGATTAAAGCATAGGTAGAAGGGTGGTTAGGGTCACTTGCCTTTCTCCAACGATAAGCTACTTTCCTTATCTGCAAAGCTCTGCACTTGAACTTCCTCGAACGGTGTGTTGGCTATGATCATGCAAGAAAACATACAATAAATAAAACAATACATCAAACATTACCAAAAGACTAAAACAAGCTTTTAGAAATGACGGGCTCGGAGAGACGATCGCGTGGACACCAAGAACGCTAAAAACGGAGCTAGGATGGAGAAGATATGGCTGCAACAAGGTTCAGGGACTAAATTGTGAATATCTGAAAGTTTTAGGGGGTTTTCTGCAAGATTTCAGGGACCTAAACATAAATATGTGTGAAACTAGGAGGTCTAATATGTAAAAGGTCAAAGGGTAGGCTATTAAACAGAAAACCTAAGAGATCAGGGGCCTAGACATAAAAATAAGGACTGAATTGTAAGAGTTCTAATATGTGGAAGGACGGCTTGTAATTCTAGAAACATTAGTGTTGTCTTTGCAAAATGGAAGCGAAGACCTAGGGTTTGACCGGTATGTAACTGTTGACCGGTGGCTAGATTTGATCTGGGTCGTTGGATTTGATCTGGTGGTGGTGGTCGCCTGCAAGTGGATGGCAACCGCGGCCTGCCTTCCAAGCGGCGGCGGCGCGGGGGCGGTGGCGAGCCCGCCGGCCGGCTCACCGGCGGCGGCCAACGGGGAGCTCCGGTGCGCCAAAACCGTAAGCAAGCGCATGGAGAAGAAGAGGAGGAGACGGGAAATCTTACCCGGGGGTCGAAGGGGAGGGGGAAGCACCGGAGACAGTGGCCCAGCGGCGGGGGCGGCGGTGGCGGCGGTGCTCCGCGGCGGCGGCTCCGTGGAGAGGGAGGAGAGGAAGGGAGGGGCGCGGGGTGGAGAGGGGGTCCCGATGCCCCTTTATAGGGTGGAGGAGGAAGGGGAGACGGCGCGGTGAGGCGGTGGCGGAGCTCGGCCGGCCGGCCATTAATGGCGGCGGCGACGGCTCGGTGGAGGGGGCAATTACTAGGGAGGGGAAGGGGTGAGGCGGTGTAGTGGGTGTGCGGCGGTGCCTTGATGGCGTAGTGGAGGAGACGGACGGGCGTGGGGCGCCGGGGAGGCGGGGACGGCGGCGCGGGAGGCCGGCGGCCGCGCGGGGAAGAAGGGGGGGGCGGCGGGAGGAAGAGGACGGCCCCGACAGGGTGGGCCCCACCCCGTCGGTGGGTCGCGTGAGAGAGAGAGGGAGGGGAGGCGGGCGGAGCGGGCCGCGTGGGCCGAAAGTGAACTGGGCCGCGACTGGAAATGAGAAGGGGAGGGGAGTGGGCCGCGGGGTTGGGCTGTTTTGTTTTTTTCTTTTCTTTTTTTTTTCTTTTTCAAATCCCTTTTTAAACCAATTTCAAACCTTTTAAATTCAAATCTTTTACATGTTTTCAAATTGAAATTTTAACACAAATTTCTCCACTATTTTAAGGACTTTTCACAAACCTTTTTAAACAACTTTTCAAACATTTTTTTAAATTCAAACTTTCATTCTCTTTTTTTTAATTCAAACTTTTACACCAATTTTCACAATTATTTTTAAGGACTTTTCAAAAAAAAATTTAAGACTTTTAAAATCACACCACAACCAAAACTCATGCATTTCAACATGATGCACAAACACTTGGGTGATTCTAATTATTAAATGATGTTTAATTTAATTAAAGGCAAATTTATTTATTCAAATTTATTAAATCCTTAGAAAATAAAACTAAACCATGTTGCTAACAATATTTTATTGTGATGGAATTTTCGGGTGTTACAGAAACTATACATATCGAAATCATGCAAACATTTTCCACAGATCTAGACATGCCACAAAGAGCAACATATCCAAAATTCAAGTTCATAGTATGTCTATATATTAAACTACACAAAAAACACTTCAAACTGAGTTTGAATTTTTAATTCACAAACTGCAGAGAAAAACCCTATACATGTTTTCTAGAAAAGATAGGTTTCTTCACCAGGAACCCAACAAAATTGGATTTGCATTTTTGTGATTTTTCTGCAATTTTTAATGAATTTTCTAAGGTTCAGCTTGAAACCTAACAATATCTTATACAACCGGGAACCATAAAAAGAGTTCAATCTTCGCAGATAAGCCCCTGGCGGCGGAGGGAGCTCGTCGGCGGCTACTGTTGGCCAGAGACGGGTGGGTGAGTGGCTAGGGATGGGATTGGGCTCACCCTAGACCGATTCCCGGCGGTGGTTGGGGCAGTGGAGCCTCCGTCGACCCCCCGCGACGTAGCAGCCAGGAAGCTCTCACCGGCGCTTGATGCAGTGGACGGCGACGGTGTTTGGCGGCCTGGTTGTTGCGCGGAGAAGTGGAGGATGTCCGGAGGGAGGTGAAGGATGGGAGGGACGCGACACGGAGGAGCCGAACTGCCGGTTTGGGTTTGGCTCGGCCGTGTGCAGGCACGTGCGGCGACGGCACCGAAGCGGCGGTGATGGCGCGCGACACGAGCTCGGCGAGCGGGTGTGTAGAGGGCGAGAATGGGCAGTCTTGGGACACGGCCTCAAGGCCTGCCTCGCACGGCTTGGACAAGTGGACGCCCTGGTGGCCGCGGTGCCGGCGTGTGGGCGTGCGGGCCGCGCGGCCGCCGCGGCTCGGCCGGGCGCGGCGTACGGCCCCGTGTGAGGGCGAAGTCCCCACGGTCTTTCCTTAGTCCACCGCGAAGACCTCCATGCATCCGTACACCGGGGCTTCGCAGGTTTGCCACGTGGCCGGCGCGGCCAGGACGCGTCTCCGCGCGCACTGGGCGCGGTGACAGCGGCGTTGCCCCAGCTTGCATTCCATGTGCACGCCTTCAAACAGTCCAAACTCCAAAAAGTGATAACTAAGTCAAAAATCTCCAAAAAATAAAAGTTGTAGAGGAGCTATAGACCTACAACTTTCCCAAAGGGCGACATATGTTTTGATCAACGGTTTGTCTGGGAACGTCGGCCGAAGTTGCAGCTTTTCCACGGCTCGGGTTACTGTTCACAGCGCGTTTAACTCGATTTTTGGCCAATTTTCACTCAAAATTGGAATGTCCGCCAATTACAAAAAAATGTGTTCCCGTAAAAAGCGAACAACTTTCGTATTGGCCGATTTTGAACTTCTATAGTGAAATTTGGAGAACGCGCAAGAAAACCATTTCAGCCTTAAAGGAGATCTAGGGTTTGACCGTGGTTTGAAATTTTGACCAAGGTCTTTTGCGCAAATTCGTGACAAAACATGTCAAACATGCTTAGAAGCTAATTAACCTTGATTAACACATCTAATTAATGTCATTAGCACAAACAAACATCAGGGATGTTACAGCCTACCCCCTTAAAAGAAATCTCATCCCGAGATTAGGATTTAAAAGATGAATGTAGGGGAAGGAACTTATGTTGCCTTGATTCAAGAAAACACCGATAATTTTCAATGAGATAATGTTCAATTTCCCATGTAGCTTCTTCTACGGTATGATGACTCCATTGGATTATACATCTTTACGGATTGCCTTCGTGTTTTTCTTTCTTTTACATCAAGAATTCTCAAAGTATGTTCCACAACAGAGAGATTCGGTTCAATCCAAGCATTAGCTTCTTCAATCACTTCTGTAGCCGGTTCATGTGCACATTTCCTCAATTGTGATACATGAAACACATTGTGCACGGCAGAGAATTGTTCGGGCAGCCGAATACGGTATGCCACTGGCCCACAGACTTGGATGATCTCATAAGGGCCAATGTAGCGAGGAGCTAACTTCCCTTTCACACTAAATCATTGGACACCCTTGGTTGGCGAAACTTTTAAGTACACAAAGTCACTAACTTTGTATTCCCTAGGTGCCTTTCCCTTGTCATAATGACTCTTTTGTCTTTCTTGAGCAATTCTCAAATTTTCCTTGATTATCCTCACTTTTTCTTCGGCATCCTCAACTAAGGCTGGACCAAAGAATTTCCTCTCCCCGGTCTGTGACCAGTTTAAGGGAGTACGACATCTCTGTCCATAAAGAGCCTCAAAAGGTGCCATTTTCAAGCTGGCTTGATAACTATTATTGTAAGAAAATTCAGCCAAGGCGAGACACTTGTCCCAACTCTTATCAAAATGAATCACGCATGCTCGCAACATGTCCTCTAGAATCTGGTTTACTCTTTCAGTTTGACCATCAATCTGAGAGCGATAAGCTGAATTGCGTATGATTTTTGTGCCAAGCGACTTATGTAATTGTTCCCAGAAATGTGACACAAAGAGAGATCCCCTATCAGAAATGATGGTTTTAGGAACACCATGCAAGCGAACAATGTGCTCAATATAAATACTTGCATAATCTTTGGCATCATATTTAGTGTGGACTGGAATAAAGTGAGCAGTCTTTGTCAATTTGTCAACGATAACCCAGACGGAATCATGCTTCCTATATGTGAGTGGCAATCCGGACACAAAGTCCATACTTATGTCATCCCACTTCCATGAAGGTATGGGTAGGGGTTGAAGAGTACCAGAAGGTTTCAAATGACTTGCTTTAATTCTTTGACAAGTATCGCATTCCGACACATATTTGGCAATGTCCACCTTCATATTGGACCACCAAAAATTCTCCTTCAAACCTTGATATATTTTACTACTCCTCGGATGGATAGAGAATTTAGAGAGATGACCTTCATCAAAGATTTCCTTTTCAACTCCCAGTTATCTGGAACAACAAGGCGTTGCCCAAACCAGATCATGTCTTTCTCATCCTTCCGAAAGCAATCATGCTTAGGATCCTTTTCTAACAATTTTTGTTTAATTAAAAGAATACCCCCATCTTGAAGTTGAGCCTTAACAATTCTATCAAATAGGTTAGACTCCGCGGAAAGAGCATTTAGGCTTCCATGTTCAACAATTTCCAAGTTTAGCCTTCTCAAATCCTCACATAGAGTGTCACTGTAAGGTTCCATTGATAGGCAATTGCAGTGAGCCTTGCAGCTAAGAGCATCTGCAACTACATTCGCCTTTACATGATGGTAATGAACCTCAAGATCATAATCTTTGATTAACTCTAACCATCTTCTTTGCATCATATTTAAATCAGATTGAGTGAAAATGTATTTGAGGCTTTTGTGGTCAGTAAAGATATGGCAGCGAATTCCCATAAGATAATGCCTCCACATTTTCAATGGATGAACAACCGCTGCTAGCGCTAAGTCATGTGTGGGATAATTCTTTTCATGAGGGCGAAGCACTCGTGAGGCATAGGCAATAACCCGATTTTCTTGCATAAGAACACAGCCAAGACCCGTGCCTGAAGCATCACAATAAACTTCATATGGCTTTGAATTATCCGGCTGTGCTAGCACTGGGGCTGAAGTTAAATGTTCTCTTAATTTTTGGAAAGCCTTATCACAAGCCTCACTCCACACAAATTTCACGCCTTTCTTTAGCAACTCAGTCATAGGCTTAGCAATTCTAGAGAAATCCAGAATAAAACGGCGATAATAACCAGCCAAGCCTAGAAAGCTGCGGATTTGATGAGCTGATTTAGGAGGTTGCCAATCCATAACCTCTTGCACTTTGCTTGGATCGACGGAGATATGCCTTCGGCCGGAAATAGTGTGCCCCAGAAATTTAACACTATCCAGCCAAAACTCACACTTGGAGAACTTAGCATAGAGTTTATGCTCTCGCAAGCGTTGTAAGACAATGCGAAGATGTTCCGCATGTTCTTCCTCATTCTTGGAATAAATAAGGATGTCGTCAATGAAAACCACGACAAATTTATCCAACTCCGTCATAAATACGGAATTCATAAGGTACATGAAGTAGGCTAGTGCATTTGTGAGACCAAAAGACATAACCAAAAATTCATATAGGCCATAGCGAGTAGAGAAAGCTGTCTTGGGAATATCACTAGGCCGGATTTTGATTTGATGATATCCAGACCGAAGATCGATCTTAGAGAAGACCTTAGCTCCAGCCAACTGGTCAAATAGCACGTCAATGCGGGGCAACGGATATGTGTTTTTGATAGTCACCACATTGAGAGGTCGGTAGTCCACACACAACCTCAGGCTACCATCTTTCTTTTTCACAAAGAAGGCAGGACAGCCCCAAGGAGAAGAGATTGGACGGATATAGCCCTTATCAAGCAACTTCTTGAAGTTGTTTCTTTAATTCAGCAAGTTCTTTGGGTGGCATTCTATAAGATCGCTTAGAAATAGGAGCAATGCCAGGCTGTAGCTCAATGACAAACTCAACATCTCTGACTGGTGGCAAGCCAGGCAATTCATCATGAAAGACATCCATGTACTCACATACCACTGGGATGTCCTCAAGTTGAGTAGTTATGGCTGCATACACACATGAGCCTTTATGGCCTATTGGGGGAAGGTAAAGAATTGAATTCCCGACAAAAGGTGAGTTGATTTCTAACATTCTTTCAGAAATATCCAGGACAACTTTGTGCTGAGTCATCCAATTCATGCCTAGGATAGCATCTACCCCTTCTAGGTACATAGTGACTAGATTAGTTGGAAAAGTTTTGCTACCTATTTCAAGTGGTACGCTTAAGGCTACTTGATCTGAAGCAACCTTTCCACCCGGTGTGGCAATCATATAGGCCTGCTTAGTATGACACCACTTCAAGTCCAAATTACTCATGGTTTTCACATTAATAAAGCTATGAGTAGCACCAGAATCAAATAATATAGTAACTGGACGACCACGGATAGAAAATGTACCTGTCAAGACTGGTGCTCCCTCTGGCAGATCAACCACTGTGGTGAAGTCTAAACGGCCTTGCCTCACTTGCACAGTTTATTTCTTTCCCTGATTTCCAGCCTTAGAGCCTTGCCCCTGACTTGGCTGATGTTGTTGTCGAGGGCGTGTGCACTTGTTAGCATAGTGCCCTAGCTGTCCGCAGTTATAGCAACGGCGATCATCATTGTTACAAGCAGGTGGGGGTGCACTAGGCCTAGAAGCAGTCTGTTGAGTGCTGCGATAGCCAAAGTTGCCAGACGGCTTAGACTGAGATTGCTTCATCACCCAGCATCCAGCTGAAGATGGATGGGTGGCACCCTGCACATTCTTCTTCACAAACTTAAATTTCTTGCCTTGGCCACTGCCTGAAGCTTGATTGAACTTCCTCTTTCTGTCCTGTTGAGCTCTCTTCATGGAATCCTCCTGAGAGATGGCCAAATTTACCAGCTCAGGATAGCTATCAATTTTGATTAAGTTCAACCTTTCATAGAGCTCTCCATCAAGTCCCTCACGGAATCGCTCCATCTTTTTCTTATTAGTATCAACATGATAGTCCCCATACTGACAGACACTATTAAACTTCTGGGCATACTGATACACTGAGTCAGAGCCTTGCTTGAGATTCATTAGCTCTCTCATTTTCCTATCAACAAGCCCCTCAGGAATGTAATGCTCTTTAAAGGCTTTCTTGAATTCTGCCCAAGTAATCTGGTGACCCTGTGGCTGCATGGATTTGAAATGCTCCCATTAGATTAATGCTTCAACCCTCAGTTGCTGAGCAGCGAAGCCGGCCTTATATTCTTCTGAGCATGCAGTGTGAAGATGGAAAACATGGCCTCTAGGGCCCTGATGAAAGCATCAACCTCTAGGGGCTCCTCTGCCCTGGTGAAGAGGGGTGGCCCTATTGCCCTAAATTTTTCATAAGACATGACTGCATTAGGCCCATCCTGATTTTGGCCTGGATTGTGCACAGGCTGCTGCAACCTCTGTGCAATTTGCTGTTGAGTTTGAAGTATTTGGCGCAACACTTCAGTCTGAGCAGCAATGAAAGCTTCTGCGGGTGTCATAGGTGGAGGCGGAGGAAGAGGACCATCACCACTGCCTCCCACACCCCGAGAGTCATTCTGTGTGTTATCAGACATCTGAAAAGTTGAACTTTCATTAGATACATATTCAAAGCTTGCTTAAAAGAATACAAGAAGAATATGCATACGAAAATTCAGACTTATAGAAATTTCAGAATTCAGACAGCATCACAGTCCTGAGTAAATAAATCATAACTCTTTGTACAGAAGTCAAAAATTTCTAAAATTTGGTGAGCGTATGTAGAATTGTATAAGCTTCAACTTTGGTATTCAACTCCAGATCAGATTCATCTTTTACAGGGGTCGAAAAATTCAGTTTCCAAAGTTCTGTCTAGCAGTTTGGACAGCAGCCAGTAGCTTAATAAAAATTCGACATTTCTTAAACTACACATGCAAAAATGCTGAATTTTGCTGAGCATGACCATTATAAAATTTTAAACAACTTTGGTAGTCATTGCAAAATCCAGAAATGACCATAACTTTCTTCATTTCATTTCTTAGGCAGATTGCTGCCGAAAAGGTGTTTTTTCCACCATAATTACAGATTACAAAATTTGGTGGATCACCATTACATAGGGGTCACTATGTAGCTTATAGCTACACAAAAGAATACTCTAAGTCAGCCTAGCACCAAAATCCAACCAAAAGGGCTAACAAAGAGTACAAGTCAAGTTTTCCTACTACAACATCTAGGATCTAGGTCCTATGTACAAACTATGGAGAGTTCCCCGCGACATGTAGATATATAGCGCCAAGCTCCTCTAGTCGAGTCCGGGAACGTCGTGAACCTCCTCTGGGACCAGCTGGATCTCCATCTGCTCATCGTCTCCAATAGCCGGTGGGTGGTGCATCTGCTGAAGCATACCCACAACACCCTCCAAGGCCTGTATATCGAGCTCGAGGTCCCCAACCTACTCCTGCAAATCCTGGATGTGCTCAAGGTGCACAAGCCTCTCAGCATCCCTGTCATCCAGCTGAGCCTGCAGCTCTTGCTGCCAAGCCTGCAAGTCCAGAATCTGCTGCAAGTGGTCACCTCGCTCAACCAGAAACTGTAGTATCTTCCCCTGGAGCTGCTGTACCTGACCCCGAAGGCCAGCAATAGTCTGCACAGCCTGAGTGTACTTAACATACTGCTCAGTGAAGAGACCGACAACCCCGTAGATGTACCAAGTAGCTCCAGTGAGACGACCAGCCAAGTCATCCGCGATAACTCGACGAAGGTCCTGTAGAGCGTACAAGGCCCTCAAGCACGTGCCCAAAGTCTGCACTGTGTCGTAGGGTGGCACAGTCTCGAGAAGTGTGGCTATATTGGCCATCCGGCCTAGCCACAAAGGGTCAATGGGGTCCAAAGCTGGAACCAACCCCAACGGTGTCTGAAGCATCTCCTGCGGTCTGTGCGTGGAGAGAGTGTGGAGCACCATCAAGGCTGCCGACTCCACTACCTCGAAAGCGCGGAAGCAGAGGAGCTCCATGCTCAAGTCTGCCCACTCGGGGTGGCCCAGGTGGGGGAGCACAGTCACTCAAACTCTGCAGCTAGGTACGCCCAACTCCTCGTACTCCACCCCCTCGTAGAAAGGATGGGTGGTGTAGCCGACAACACACAAGGCTCTCCACGCAATGCGTGTGAAGCCCTCCCACTGCAAGCCAGTGGTGGCAAACGTGCCATCAGCACTCACCGCAACAAACCAGGGGGCAGCCATCTGTAAAAACAATTACAAACACATGTTAGAACCCAAAAAAATGAGTTTAACATGCAATATGGCAAAACTGACAGTTCTGAACAAAAATTCATAACTGAAAACCAGTACCCAAAAATTCCAATTTTTTGTGAGCAACTCGACAATGTTATAACTCACATTTTTGGTATTCAAAGGTCGAACCAATTCAGATTGGAAAAGGGTTCAAAAGGTCCATTTTCAGAGTGCTGTTGCCCAGAAAATTTCAGCAGGGCAGAGCTTCACTAAAAAGAACATAACTCAATAAATGAGTACCCAATTACCTTGAAATTTTTATAGCAAGATCTATGCTAGATAATGAACATTTTTTCTGTAGATTTTCTGGTCAAATTCCTTTTGGAACTATATGCAAAAATTCGAGTTTTCAGACTAACTCAGGAATTTTGACAGCATTTCAGAATGACCTTGTCTAGCAAATTTAATTCTAACTTCAGTTTTAAGCATCCTAAAATCATGAGAAATTCAGAAAACAAAATTAACTAGGTGATGAACAATTTCCCTAAAGAGCACCTAGCCAGAAACTTTCTAGATAATCCTTAGAGACATTTGGATAGCAACTAGTTAAAAATTTTGCTTAATCACCACATCAAGGCATCAAACTAGCATGATTGGTCCTTAAGAAACACAATTTAAATAAAGACCAAATAACACATGATTTAAGTTCATTTTTGGTTTAATAGCTTTTACGTGATGCAAAAAGCGTCCTAAACTTCCTCACAAAGCTTTTTAAGCTTAAAAGCGAAATTAGTGCCGGTGGCAGGGCATATATAAACGTCTCTCCCTATAATAACTAGTCGAAAACTATTCACTTCTTAAATTACTGTGCCTAACAACCGTGGTTAGTGTACCTGCAGAAAATCACAGAACATTCAGAACCTTTCATGCCAGCACTCACGAAAGCGTCCACATTCATTACCGTTCACTATAGAAACGGTGTCCATGCATAAAGCCGCTGCATGGACAGCGTCCTAGTTAAGACTCTGACGCGACGTGAGTGCCCATTGGAATAGGCCTCACTCATCCCTCACGGACTTTCCAGTGGTACCATCACGTATGAAACACGTGACGAGACTCAGAGACGTGGCACCCATTGGAATAGGTTCCACTAGTCCATCACAGGACTTTCCTGTGGTACCACCACGTATGAAACACGTGATGAACTAGTATGGTTGTGCAAGAAAGTAAGTTTTGACAGAAATAAATGTGCTGGAAGTCCGACTAAATACACTATAGAATACTAGCCACCTGAAAGAACCCAAAAATTCCCTCTAGGGCCTCTCGGACTAGATTAGACCTTAACGTTCTACTCTATTAGCAAGATTATTAATCTTGGCAATTTTTATTCCAAAAATAAGTTTGTTAAGGTATTTTAATTACTCCGGTGCATATCATCGCTCTGGTACCAGCTATGACAGAACCGCCCCAAATAGTTCCGTATTATCGCCTAAGCCTGTCCACGTGGCCATTAAGCAATAATAAAGAACTATTCTGCCGCTTCCGCCGGGTAAAGCCCGGTAAATCACATATAATAGGATCGCTGATATGCGCTAAGCCCACACAAAGGAGGGACCAGAGTACAACATTACATTACATTAAAGTCCAAAAGTTCAACATTATTACAAACCATGTTTTTCGTACATAAAAGTAAACATGGTTTAGAGTTTAAACAGCGGAAAGTAAACATAACGCATGATACACACATGAGGCCATCCATGCATATCACTCCTCATCATCGTTCTCCCATTCAAGCTCCCAACCATCTGGTTTTGGGCCAGGCCAGATGGGGTTACCTGAAAACCAAAAATTAAGCAAGGCTGAGTACTAATACTCAGCAAGACTTACCCGACAAAAATAAAGTATGACTTATACATGCAAGGCGTTTTGGCTTGTGGGTTGGTTTTGCCAAAAGCGACTAAGAGTTGATCCTTATTTTCAGATTTAGCTCATATTCTAGTATGTTAACCATTCCAGGTAAGCACATGTACTAAACAAGCATGTTGCACAAACAATATTAAACAGGTAACAATATTAATCCAAAATGTTCCATACATAACCATGGGGTAGCCAGTGGTCAAGCCGACCCAGATAACGGCGAGTGACCGACGATCGATCGATTTATATCCTTGCAAGGTAAATCCAAGATACACGAAAGAAGTAGACCCCAAGAACTCAAATAAAAGCAAATGCATGGTCTACCCCGACTAGGCGGTTCCCAACATCCCACAGTTTGGGATCAGACGCTACGAACTCTGGTACACAGTTATCCGGAGGGTCTAACCCGACCAGTCTGGACTTACACACTATACCATGGGTAGCTAGCCCGGAGACACATCCCAAGCGGGTAGCTAGAAAGATCCCACCCCGGTTCAGACGGTACAAGGCTTGCCGGTCCCATTCTCGACAAGCACTTGGTACGTTCAATAGCTTAAACCAGCACAATGCTACTCGGTCGAGACCGAACCCATTGCTCTTACCACATGAGCGAGTCATTTTAACCAACTTATGATTCCAACATAAGCATCCTATATCTCGCGAGCAATGAGTCATTACTCGACTTCTACCATAACCTTAGAGCATGGCACTAGCGTTCCTAACATACTAGTAAAAGAGCATAGGAGTCCTAAGGATCATGCAACTAGGTTTCAAAACAACTCCTGAAACTTAAATGCACAATTTAGATCAATAAAGTGCTGAAAAGTAAAGGACATGATTTTCATTTATAAAATGGGTAAGATGAAACCGGTGCTTGCCTTCCTCGGACTCAATACCCACACAAGCCTTGGGCTCTTCTGGACTTTGGTCCAGGTCTTGCTGCACACTAGCTTGATTCAACTCTCCACTAGCTGCTCCCTCCTCCTCCTGGGTGAGCGTGTACGTCCCGTCCGGTAAATCTACATGTATACATGCATATGCATTAATTAAAGTTAATCTTGATGGTGATTGTGTACATATAAGCAATTTAAGTTACTTAACTTCACCAAACAGCATGGGGGTGTGTTTAAATTAATAAAAACAGGAACAAGCATGATTTCACAATTTAACACTTTAATTGCTATTTCTTTATTTAAATAATTAGAACAAGCTTTACAACCATAAATCCATATTAATAAAAAATATCTCAAATGAGCCTAATCTTTTGCACACAACAACATAGGCTTAATTTAAGCTCTAAACCCAAAATATAGCTTAAGATCATTTATACATTAATTTAAATGAAAAAGACAAATTTTAGCCTAGTAAATCACCATTAATTCATATAAAAAGATTATTAAACTTTTTGATCTCAACTTTCTCCTACAAGTCATGTATGCCAAAAATGAGCTTCTGACCAAAGAATAAGTGCAGATTCAAATTTATTTTTTTATTTCGAATTTAAACTCCTACACAAGATTAAATCCAAATCACCTATTAAACAATTTCCTAAAATCAAACCCACTCTACCAGAGTACTACTCAACAAGGCAAAGCCCTAGGGTGCACATGGGGCTACAGAAAAATTCATTAAAGGGGCTATAAAAATCATTAAACTTAATCTAGCATAAAGCTTATATAAATCATAACTGAAAATATACATATCAAAATCATGCAAACTTTTGCCACAGATGTAGACATGCCATAAAGAGCAACATATCCAAAATTCAATTTCATAGAATGTGTATATTTTAAACTACACGAAAAACACTTCAAACTGAGTTTGAATTTTTAATTCGAAAAACTGCACAGAAAAATCCTATACATGTTTTTCAGAAAAGATAGGTTTCTTCACCAGGAACCCAATAAAATTTTATTTGCATTTTCCGATTTTTCTGCGATTTTTAATGAATATTCTAAGGTTCAGCTGGAAACCTAACAATATCTTTTACAACCGGGTCCCTGGAATCTTACACCGGGAATCCTGAAAAGAGTTCAATCTTCGCAGATAAGCCCCTGGCGGCGGAGGGAGCTCGCCGGCGGCTACTGTTGGTCGGAGACGGGTGGGTGAGTGGCTAGGGTTGGCATTGGGCTCACCCTAGACCGATTCCCGGTGGTGGTTGGGGCAGTGGAGCCTCCATCGACCCCCCGCGGCGTAGCAGCCAGGAAGCTCCTACCAGCGCTTGATGCAGCGGACGGCGATGGTGGTTGGCGGCCTGGCTGTTGCGTGGAGAAGTGGAGGAAGTCCGGAAGAAGGTGAAGGATGGGAGGGACACGACACGGAGGAGCCGAACTGTCGGTTTGGGTTTGGCTCGGCCGTGTGCAGGCACGTGCGGCGACGGCACCGAAGCGGCGGTGACGGCGCGGGACACGAGCTCGACAAGCGGGCACGCAGAGGGCGAGAATGGGTAGTCTTGGGACACGGCCTCAAGGCCTGCCTCGCACGGCTTGGACAAGTGGACGCCCGGTGGCCGCGGCGTCGGCGCGTGGGCGTGCCGGCTGGCGCCGGCGCGCCACCGCGGCTCGGGCCGGGCGCGGCGTACGGCCCTGTGTGAGGGCGAAGTCCCCACGGTCTTCCCTTGGTCCACCGCGAAGACGTACATGCATCCGTACGCCGGGGGTTCGCAGGTTTGCCACGTGGCCGGCGCGGCCAGGACACATCTGCGTGCGCGCTGGGCGCGGCGACAGCGGCGTTGCCCCTACTTGCATTCCATGTGCACGCCTTTGAACAGTCCAAACTCCAAAAAGTGATAACTAAGTCAAAAATCTCCAAATATAAAAGTTGTAGAGGAGCTATAGACCTACAACTTTCCCAAAGGGCGACATATGTTTTGATCAACGGTTTGTCTGGGAACGTCGGCTCGGGTTAATTTTCACAGCGCGTTTAACTCGATTTCTGGCCAATTTTCACTCAAAATTGGAATGTCCGCTAATTACAAAAAATGTGTTCCCGGAAATAACGAACAACTTTCGTATTGGCCGATTTTGAACTTCTATAGTGAAATTTAGAGAACGCGCAAGAAAACCATTCCAGCCTTAAAGAGATCTAGGCTTTGACCATGGTTTGGAATTTTGACCAAGGTCTTTTGTGCAAATTCGTGACAAAACATGTCAAACATGCTTAGAAGCTAATTAACCTTGACTAACACATCTAATTAATGTCATTAGCACAAACAAACATCAGAGAGGATGTTTTTTTAATGAAACAGGATTTATGAAACTGGTTATACATAAAGAAAAAGGAGTGGCCTTTACAAAAAGCTTAAGAAACAGAAAGGACAAAAAGAAAATAAGAAAAATTATAGGGCTCTAACTATCCATGGAGACTGTTGGCGCAAGTGTACGACCAACAACAACACGGAGGGGCTCGCCAGATCTTTACCGGGGTGAACCGACGAAAGACCTCCAACATCGCCCGAGCAGGATCCCGTCAGGGCAGCGCACATAGGGTTGCTCTAGGGTCGCCAAGGCCACCTAAAACGCTATCAATCAACGTAGAGACGAAGGAGGAACAACAAGTAGTAGATTGGAAAAGTTTAAGGCAAAGGGAAAAGGTAAAAATATAAAAGTAAATTGATTTGATCGATTGGATCCCTCAATCGGCCGTGACCCTTTATATTTATAGGGTGGGAGGTCTTCCCTTGCAAGTAAATCATTTTACAAGCCTAAATCTATCAGGACTTTCGGTTTGGACAGGGGGCACCGGTCAGACCGGTCAGGGGCACCAGTCAAACCGGAGCACTCGGTGTGCAGATCTTGTATAAGTCATATCTCCCTCATCCGAACTCCGATTTGGACGTTGTACATATGAACCTTGATCTACTCGACAAGACCTATCCAATGGCGAAGTCCAAATTGTACTTTATGGTCATTGACCACACCAGTCTGACAAGTGGGTCTGACCGGTCAGACAAGACGTGCCAATTTTGGGTGCGAACAGAGACATAGCAGGTTGAAGAAATCCCTTTGCTCCAAGAATAACCAGACACACCAGGTTGAACAAATGAACTTGCAACCTAATTTCCAGGCGGTGAAGAGCCAAGGAGCTTCTTCAACCTGCTCTGTCTCAACTGATAGATAGAGTACCATATGTTTTCTTATTTTCTTTGTGTCCTTTTATGGTTCTTAACCTTTCTTTTTCAGGCTACTCGTTTTTCTTTATATGTAACCAGACTGGTAAAGGGAGTGTTAGCGGGACAGTTAGGAATGGGACGGGAAGCGGAATAAAAGGTTATACGAAAACGAACGAATATAAACGAAAATACAACAGAAATGGGCCGGAAGCGGAACCAGCATACACAGGGATGGCACAAACATTCCAAAGTACAATGCACCTGCACTGCACGGTAGCACACTTTCACCAGCACGAGCACACCAGCGTCCAGCGCCAGCACACCACCAGAATACAAAGCGCCAGCCACAACACAAGCAATCAAGTCCCCTGGGAGAAGTTCTAAGGGAAAACAATTTGCACGATATATCACGAAAAATCTGAAATTTCGCTTTTATCCGCAGAGTCTGAAAAATTTTTATTGGTCGAAATTATAATTTTAGTAAGTTTTTGAATAAACATAAATTTAAAATAATTAAAAAATAAAATTAAAATTAAAAATCTCCAAAATTCCCGATACATCGCTGTTATTGCTAGGGTCCGAAAAATTTTTCCTACCTGAATTTAAAACCCTTCTAACAAATAGAGTAATTCCAGTTCACAAACTACAAATCAAGATCGCAAGTCCCAGCAGCCCAAGCCTAAGTGCTTCTCCGACACCAGCGGTGTCGAGGCAGAAGGCCGCGACCAGCGGCTTCATCTTCCTCCTCTGCACGACATCTGATGTGTGTCCCGCGCGGTCACGATCGTGCTTGAGGACGAGGACTGAGCAGCGACGGGCAACACTGACGCCTCACGCCCAAAGATTTGCGTGGCGGCGGCACATCGGTGATTTGGGTGGCCGCGACGCAGCGCAAGAGCACGGGGCAGCGCGGCGCGACGCAGGAGGCAGGAGCAGGGGGCGGTGCGGGGTAGGAGCGTTAGGCGACGCGGCACAACCGCGCTGGAGGTAGGAGTGCAGGGCGGCGTGGGTGAAGCCGTGACCTTGAAAGAGCTGCGAGCCTGCAGCTGTGCCGACTCAAAGGAATTGAGGAGATTAAGGTTAGGGAGATTTTGTAAGTCCTCGATGTTGGGCCAGGTGGTGAGGGGATCAGAAGTTGGGCCTGTCCCGGTAGTTTATAAATGGGACAAATACTGGATATCCTGGATACAAACCGGATAATGCTAAGACGGACGAAAAATCGCTCAACTATATCCCGTACCGCTCCCGTGACCTCCCGTCCCGTTTTCGTTTAGCTCCAAATAGGACAAATATTGGAAAACGGACGGGCGGTAACGGGATTTTGTCAGTCCGTTGTCATCTCTATAGCCAGTTTCATAAATCGTCTTGTTTCATACTCCCTCCGTCCTGAAATATAAGACATTCTAGGATTTTTAGGACAGATTAAAGAGGTGGGAAAATGTCACATATGCCCTTAACCAATGATAATTAAAGGTAAGTTTTTAGTTAACAAGTGCAATATTTGGCAAGTCTTTAATTGAGTTGATTGTGTACTTACCAAAACCTTCTATGAGCCTTATATTTGGGGACAAATTTTGAACCGTTGAAAGCCATATATTTCAGGACGGAGGGAGTAAAAAACATCATCTTGCTGCTCTGATATTGTCCAACTACTCCCATAAATTGCAGTTTACCAATTCTTTTATTATTTTTAATGGTTCGTTTTTGTTTTACCATTCAGAAAGGTTATATATATGCAAATGTATTGGAAGCTGAATAATATCAGACACAACATTATTTTTAGGAAGGCACAGTCCACCCCACATGTTAAACCAATTGTCGTCCTTCTCAATCCAATTATGAGTGTGTGGGTCTCTCTCTCTCTCTCTCTATATATATATATATATATATATATATATATATATATATATATATATATATATATATATGAGTTATCGAATGCATATGACCCTTAATAACCACGAGTAATATGGGAGTCTCATCGAGAGCAAGTGTGGCATGCCAAATTTCTTTACGGTGAGGCGGCTTTGATGGGATCCAAACACACACATCCTTATGGGTAGTAGGCTTTGGAGGCAAGGGGAAAAGGTAACTTGGATGATTCCTGATCGCCAGTTGATCTGGGTCTCGTGAGCAAGCTATACGGCAACAGTGAGCGCTCCCACTAGAAGGTTTACATACTGGACCTCTGTTTTCCAGCTCCTATTCAGTGTAATGTGGGCCTGTGGCAGCAGATAGATGGATCACGCTATCGGTAAATTGTACACAACAGAACTGATCTCAAAACCCCAACCGTATTCGGAAAGAAATGAGGAAGGATCTTTGCTCCATATATCAATCCCCTTGCCCACTCATTTTTAAAGAATAGGATCCGAGGATCTTTTTTTCAAGTTTCCATTCTTTTCCGTGTTGAATGGTTGGGGTTTTGAGACTCAATCTAAAGAAATTTTACTTTTTCCATTCTTTTCTTTATGTTTCTAAATTTATTTTTTTCATTCTTTTTCCATCTTTCTGGCTCATTCCCATTCCAGCTTCTTTCTTCTCCACACCTCCCAAGAAAAATCCTGAATCTGATCCAAAACTGACTGAATTAGGTGTGTACAAATTAAGAGGAATTTGTATATGTTGGAAGGAAAATCACAATGTGTCTCCTCTTAGACTCTTTTTTTTTAGCATTACTGGAAGGGTGGTGAAACACTCTGTCAAACAATTGCTCGGTCATATGGGCTGTGTCATGCTTTGGTTCTTGTAAAATAAGAGCACCTGGCTTTGCCCATTCACAAGGACTCGACTATATAACCCGTTAGGAGGAAACACATGAGGAAGATAATGTAATCGTGTCAAAGTACCTTTTTTTTGTGATTTTGTTTTGAGGAGTGTATCGTTTGATGCATTTGTGATTTTGTTTTCATGAGTGCATCCTAAAAACAAAATCACAAAAAACAAAATACACTCCAGGAAATACCTGCTCAAACTGCCATGGAGTTGTTCAAAAAAATGACATTATTGAAGAGGGAAGACAATATTCAACAAAATAAAGAAGCTAAGGTAGCCTCCAGCGGGAGCTGTCACTGTTGCTAATTGCTCTTGAGGTGAAGAGCAAGCATCTGCGACTTCTGTAGGCCTGCCTTTGGTCACACCTAGATCTACCTTAACGTCTTCCGATCCTCTGCCTCCCAAGCCTAATTAAGGATATGTTTGGACCGCACATCCAATGCACAAAACTCGACGCACAACTCGCTGATAGTGAATGTGCTGGGTGGATTGTACACCATACAGACGCCCTGGGTTTTCCATTAGCATGAGTAGCTAAGAAAAAAAAAACCAAACATGGCCGATAATCTTTTATATACCACCATGTGGAGGATATATTGGAACCAAATTACTAAAATGAGTCTCACACATGTACAAGAGTAGGTGTAACATAGAGTTAATCGAAGACGTGGTGTTGCATGAAAGTAGATTGAGCTGACGTGAGGCGGCCCCGAAAATAATACGATTTTAACTAATTAATTAGCTTATGCCATTTATTTTGAAAATAGAGAGTATATGCTATTGGATGTTGAAAAATGGATTCAGAAAATCCCTAGAGATATTGTGCACCCACAGAATGGTTAGTTGGACTAATTGAAATGGTTTGGGGAGTAAAACAATCCAATGTGTGTTCAGGGAGCTAATAACGCGGACAAAGTGGGTTATTTGAGAAAGCAAAGTGTGCACTTCTTTCTGTTCTGTCTCTTTTACCATTTTTGTTCATCTTACCTGTAACAGTAGTTGTACATCCCCATAGAATTTCTTCCATATGTAACTTCTCGCAAAAACTAATCCGAAAGAAGTAGCAGCTGCTGTCAACGATTATTAGGAGGGATATCTGGTTTCACAGGCCACTCTGAGAGTGCCAGAAAATCCGAGAACGCGTTTGATGCTTGGCAATGTGATCAACAATACTGCTCTTGATGTCTGATTGTGATGCTCACCAATTGATGGACAAGTGAAATGGATCGGAACCATCAACATAATTCGCCTAGCCCCTCCGGCGTGGTCTCCAGCAACTGGCTGTTGGGCACGCTCGACATCGCCGTCTGGTCGATGCATATGATGATCTACTCCTGCTGCCTTCCAAGCCTAGACCAACATACAACATTATCACTGCTAGAAAACACAGAATGCCATTTTCTTCCAAAACTCAAACTTAACGTGATCTTGTTCGTTTTCGTTCCCTCTAGCAATAGATTATTCAACTTCCAATACATTGGCATATATATAACCTTTGTGGATGATGAAACCAAAACGATCCAATAAAAATAATAAAAGAGTCGGTAAACTGCAATTTATGGGAGTAGTTGGACAATATCAGAGCAGCACCGTGAAGCTTTTTTTATGAAACAAGACGATTTATGAAACTGGTTATATATGAAGAAAAACGAGTAGCCTTTACAAGAAAGGTTAAGAAACATAAGTGTTAGTAGCAAATCTAGTAGCTTAGTAGTTTTTATTTATATTTTACCCCTATGCTTAGCCACCAAGATATCTCTTGGTTGGCAGCCTATATATGTGTACCGAGGACCTCTTTGGAAGATTGTGGTGAATGAAATAGATCTTTTGGGCTAACAAGTGGTATCAAGAGCATAATCCTTCCCACCCCTCTATCCTCTCCCATGCTCCACCCAGCCAAACCCTATCCCCGGTGGCGGCGGGTCCCACCCGGCCGGCGGCGCAGCCTGCCCGGCTGGATCCGGCCGGCCGGCGACCTTATTCACTCTCCCCCGAGACCGGATCAGGCGGCGGCGCCCACGGATCGGACGAAGAGGCGCAGGTCGAGAGGCGGCGTCGGTGGATTGGCCCGCGAGGCTCCCAGGGGGCGGACACCAGGCGGCCGCGTGCAGGTCGGCAGCACGGAGCAGGACTCCTACGCGTCCAGCGACGGGCGGCCCCTCCCTCCACGCGCGCGCACGGGCCTAGGTACGGGAGGCGATGCGTTGGTGTGCACGGGCGGGCAAAAAAAAATCAAAAATAGAAGTGCAAGATTCAGCATGGAATCCACCGATTATGCAGCAAAGTTCCTTCCTCACATCTTTCGATATACTCCCTCGGTATCAAAATACTTGTCGCAATTGACTTTTATCTGCAACTTTTACCATTCGTCTTATTCAAAAAATTGTGCAAGTACAATTTATTCTGTTTGTTATATGTTTTAATCTTGTATGTATTTTAATCTTGACTTATCGTTTTACATGTTTGCGATAATTTTTTTTGAATAAGACGAATGGTCAAAGTTGCAAAGAAAAGTCAACGGCGACAAGTTTTTGGAAACGGAGGGAGTACGATTGGGGTTGTTGAGACTCTGTTCTGTAGTGTACAATTCACTGACAGTTTCTCATTTTTTTTGGTGTATGGCTGGGTTTGTTGAGTATCAGTTCTGTTGTGTGCAATTTACCAATAGATCCATCTATGTGTTGCCACAGGCCCACAGTCCACAAATTAGGAGCTCGCAAACGGATGTCTGGTGACTGGTATGTAAACCGTCTAGCTGGAGCGCTCGTTGTTCCCAGCTTGCTCACGAGACCAAGAGCAACTGATGATCAGGAGTCATCCAAGTAACCCATAGAAAAAGTAAGTAATAACTCCCAGATGTCCGGGTGGAGTTATGGATGTTGGTTGGGTAAACTAGTACAATTACACTTTGGTTGAAAAGAATGTGCCAATGAATTATGTTAAAACTTCAAATGGATAATGTAGATTACTTGCTGTTTTTTTCCTCATGAAATCAACTTTATTGGCAACACCTCCAATTGGTGTGATGAAAACCCATAAATGGACGCCCTAAGATATTGATAGTCACAAGTATGAGTCAGTATTATCATATAGTATAGCTTTTCTTATTATTGGGAAATTATAGTTTTAGTTGGGATGGGAGTAGATGATGGTTTGGGATTGTAGCAAACATGGCCTCATATGTCATTTGTTTGAGTTTGATTTTGATGTTTCATGACAACATGATCAATGAGACTAACCTTGTTGTTGAGCATGTCTTTGTAGAAAAAATCCAGTTAACATGTCCATTGATGGGCACCGTTGATCTATTCGATGGTTCACTGGTGTGAGACGGAAATGTTTTAGCGCAGAGTCCTTAAGCACCTAGGCATTGGTTCGTCTCATATGGCCATGGAGTTTGAGACAGAAATGTTTTGAGCTCAGGGTCTTCAGCACTGGATGAACCGACTGTGTGTTGGTCAATGCGTCTGATGAATTGTGTCGGTAGGAGACAGAGGTGGAAGGCAACAACTACTAGCACAACATGAATCGACGCCCCCAAAAGCATAGCGTCAAATCATGTGATGGTACCCAGAAATGACTAGCTGTTAGAGTAGCAATGACTCTATGGATGTCTTGGGCTATTTATACCCCTTCCACCCCGTAAGTTGAGGTTGCTGGAGTGTGTGAAGTGCAAGACACATTGAAGATCACATACATGCCATGCTAGTGCTTAATTGAATATCCAAAGGCTTTGCACATACTTGGTGTGTGTAGTGCTAGGTTTAGCTTAGAGCTGAGTGAGTGCAAGGTGTGCCTACCTTGTAAGGTGATTCTTGAGTGGATCAAGCTGTACAAGGTGCGTCGAGAGTCTTAGGGCCTAAGTGGCTCACCAGCAAAACTCTTTGACCCTCCGGCTTGGTCTGGAGTGGCAAGTACACGTTTTGCGGGGGACGTTGACACCCCGTTCCCTTGGTTGAAGCTCCTTAGTGGAGGCGGCACCAAGTTAACCAAGGGAGATTGGCGAGTGCCTTGGTGGCGAGCCTTTGTGGCAAGTCAAGTGTTCTTCTTGGGAGATATTTGGTGACGGGGAAGCAATACTCTTCTTGTGTGGAGTGATTCAACAACGTGGACTAGGGGTGGCTTAGTGCCTATCGATACCACAAGATAAATTGCTTGTCAAGAGTTTTCTTCCTTTCATCCCTCTCTACGTTTCCGCATTACTCTCTTGCAGTCCTTGTTTGCCTTTATTTTCCTAGAGTAATATCTTCCTAGGATTGGCTATAGGTTTCAAAACTTTTTGGGATGAGGGGTTTCACACTAGATCAACCATATACTGCACATCTAAATAGAAATGATATAGTTTACTTTATGCAAAGTAGTTGTAGCCATATGTTAAGGTTTTAAGTTGCCAAATATACCCCTTCCTCCCTTAGGCTACAAGCATCCAATTCTTTAGATGGATAACTGTGATAAATATGTGGGCCAACAAAGTTTAAAGGAGAGCAATTGAAGTGGTTTGGGGAGTAAATTAATCAAACTGACATATTTCCAGGAGCTAGGGCAATAATTTAAGCAGATAAAGTGGATTATTTTATATAGCAACATGGTCTTGTTTCTCGCCTTTTTTTCAAAATTGCAGTAGTGTTTGCTGTTTTGGACAAAGTATGTTGTGATTAACTCCCCACCCAAAAAACCATGCCTCCACGATAGAAATGTTTGGCTAGTGCGAAATGCTCATCAGCCTAGTGCGAAATGCTTCGCAAAGCGAAAAAATACACAAATATATGTGAAAAAGTAGGCAACTCGCATGATGGATCTCTTATATAGAAAATCATGTTCACCCTGCGAAATTTGATTTTGTTTAACTTGAAAAATCAAACTTTAAACCTAAACTGCACGCAAAGAAAAGAAATTATGAATCTCAGGAAATAAATGAAGCCAAAATGTTGTGCATGAGGTTAATAAGTAGAGAAAGTGGGCTTCTCTCCTTCATGTGTCGGGCGGTCGGGCCTGCTGATGCCCTGTGAGCTCCGCCATGCAGTCAGCCCACTACACGCTTCTCCGGCTCGGCGGCCAGAAGGTCGACGTGGACGTGTAAGGTGGTGGCTTTGACCTAAGCCTTGGTGAGACTCACTAGAGATGCGCCACCACGGTCCAATGCGGTCTTTGTACCACGTTCCCTGTCGGAGTTCTTGTTAGTGATCTGAGCGAGGTAAGATAGGTGAGGCAGAGTGAGAGGACGATAGGGAGTAGATGGTGGATGCTACATTTGAGACCCACATGACTCTCCACTTCAGCGCACATTCAGCATGCCATGCTGGTGATTTAACACACGGGCGGGTAATGGGGATTTGGATGTCACGAGAACTCATTAGCAAGTTTAAAAATCTAAATGTGCATTCTTAGAAGTTTGGGATCTAAATGACACCCTCTGCCAATTTATGTATTGCTTGTACATTTACTAACAAAAATCCACTTGCACTTTGTGCTGGGACATCAGGCGACCATGCTGGCTACATTCGGCGGCTCTCGTCCACATCGAGGGCCTTGAGCGCATGCGTAGGAACCAAATCAGTTCTCACCTCATGACGCTAGCAGATACAGGCTGCAGCTTCTCCAAGAACCAGTGAACATGTCCCAGAAGGAATCTGAATGAGAGGCTCACGAAATAAGGGACAAGGGCGATTACGATGTTTCGCAGCACAAGCGCTCGTCTCGTCGCTTCGGCAAAGTGAACGAAAGCTGCCCTGCTTTCCATTGGCTTTCCATGGAAGTTTCTCGGATGCTTGTGATCTGCTCCTGTTGCCTTCCAAGCCTAGCTAGAGACAGCCTTTAGTCCCAAAGTTGAACCGGGATTAAAGGAGTGTAGTAAAGGCTCCATCTCTACTAGTGAGATCAAACATACTGCCGGTTGTCACAGTTGGTGCAATAAGGATGACATGTTTTCTTCGGAAAATCCAAAGGTAGCATGATCTTTCAGAAGACAATGCCTCCAGAGGCAAGAACTAACAACACTCTCCTCTCCTGCTCTTTTTGTTTCCTCTAGCTAGCTATATTTTCTTTTAGTCCAAAAATATTTGTGTGTATATATAAACAATAGTGAGTCAATAACTCGTAAAAAGAGTTGGTAAAGTGTGACTTGTAGTAACATTCCATGATGTCGTTTAGGGCGATTATGGGTGTAGCTGGAGTTTCATTAGCAACCTTACACCAAAAGGATGGTGGCGCTCCTAATGGTGTGTGGAATCTAATTTTTGCCTTTTGCATTGGAAGGATGCCGAAGAGTAAAATGCCTTGTCAATCAATGCATCGGTCCTGCGGGTTGGGTCATGCTTTGGTTCTGTAATAGTCCATTAGGAGGTAATACATGAGGAAAAAATGCAATTGTCAAAATAATAACAGTGGAAATATGTACCGTTGTTTTATGTATTTTTGTTTGGGGGAGTGTATGTTATTGTGTTCTTCATTTGCTTTCAATCGTGAACAAAATTACACAATGTTTTTCCTGTCCAAACTTAGATTTGGTGGATGGCTATGGCTACACTACAAGAAACAATTTAATATGTGACGTAACCATTCTGTCGCGAATTAAATTAAATTCGTCGCAAATCAGCATCCGTGACGATTTACATTTTCGTGGTGGAATGAGCGTCATTGATTAAATCTCTCGACGTTCCCTTAATAAACGTTGCGATCTGTGATGTATCTGAATCGTCACGGAGCAGCCCGAGGCCCATGCAGCCCAACCCAAAGCCCGGTTTTAGCAACGAAAATAATCGTCACAAATTGCTGCTGACATGGATTATTATGTGGCTGCCAACATGGATGCTGATGTGGTTGCCTACGTGGATGACACGTTGATGCCTACGTGGATGAGACGTGGCAGCCTACGTGGATGATACGTGGCACCTATGTGGACGATGACGTGGCACCTATGTGGACGATGATATGGCACCTATGTGGAGGATTACATGGCAGCTATGTGGACAATGACGTGGCACCTACATGGATGATGACGTGTCACATACGTGGATGATGACGTCACCATAATTGCAGCCCAGCCGGCCCATAAAAAATCAGGCCCACAATTTTTCCAAACCATTTCAAACTACAATTCCAGGACATGAAGCCCAATTCCATTGTAACAATTCCATACATCTGCATAATTTTGTACCCACAACAAAATGAAGAGAATATAAAGGAATCACACAAATACAATCACGTCCAAGTTTTCATCCAACACTACATTTAAAACTGTAGAAAATAGATCATTAGGTCTTAGCACACAAGGACTTCTCACTGCCAGCCCTCTTTGTTTTGTTCTAATTCTCCCAGTTTTTCTGAAATTAAGAAGCCAAATGTAACATTAGCGTTTATGGCACGAGCTTGAATATTACAAAAAAACCTCTCAATAATCACAAAAAAAGCTCATGCATTTAGGATATATATAGTTAACTAATCATTCCAAAGATTAAGCACATTGTCCCAAATCAATAAGATAGAATCGAACAATTGAGAAACATAGAACTCCTGAAACACTAACCAGGCAACCAGGTTTGTATACAAGTAAATGTAGGTAAAGATCAGGAATAGAATATATGAACTTTACGACATAAGCACATACCGTTGAAGGTAAGGAATCACTCACTTGATCAGATCCAGGATTCAGAGTTGCAATTCTAGGATTCAGCTCCCTGCTGCACCACAACACCTTCACAACAAAAAACTCAAAAAGATAAGAGTCACAGTCAAGTCAGTCCAAGCTGACCACAACACCATATAATTTACAAATCAGACTGTATGTACAAAGAATACTAAACACATATGTTGATTCATAAAACTATAAAAGAAGTTGCCAATTTTACTTCCTAATGAACCAATCAGTCTGTATGTACAAAGAGACAAGCAGAGGATTCTATATTGTTTCAAATCAGCATTGTTCAAGGGATGATAGGAGCTACGAAGTCAACAATTCAAGGAATTTGAAATTTATCCAACACTGTCATCATTTTGTAGTTCCATGAATATTGTCATCATTTATCCAACTTGACACGAGACACGAAGATAGTATGGACAATTGCATGGCGAATAAGATTAAATGAATTTATGCTGCCTGTAAAAATAAGTAATACAACTATATGTCACTAAATGCTACTACGAATCCAACATTATCAATTTTGTGGTACTTATGAATAATTCCTGATCAAAGCATGAACTTGAGCAGTCAAACTGTGCCTTGGAACAGAGGGAGTAAAACATATACATCTAGCCAAAAGACATCTAAGAAATACAAACAGAATATAAAATGCAGGTTAAGAATTGTGAGTTTGTGAATGCTGAATGTAAGTCACAGATAGAAGAAACAATGTAAGTATGGCATGCCACTACCAAAGATAAAGAACTGAAAGTGACAGATCATGAAGCAACAACAGTCAGCGAGCAGCTTCACAAAATTACTATAGGTCGTTGTAGGATAAATACTTGGCTGTTCATATTCAGTATTGAAGATATGACAGGGAGCACAATACATACACAGGACATATGCCATCAGTGGTATACTGCATTCACAGGACATGACAGGTAGCACAACAAAACAATCAGAAAACATATGGCATCACCACCAATTTCCAGAAATGAAATTGAGTAGTGCAATGGCTTTCTAATTGACTAGATAACAAGAGTTAATAGTGAGAGCACACATATTCTACATGAAGACCTACATCAGGACATATGGAAATAGTGCTATATGATACATAATATTGAGAGCACACATATTCTACATGGTACCCAAGTGATCTGTGATCAAGGAAAAAATCTAGTTGGTGATAAAAAATGGAGAGCACTGGGATAATAAAAGTTGCAGTGCTTTAGCGAGCAAATCAGGGCAAAAGTTGCTGCTAATCGCCACAAATCTGAGATAAAGTGATTTGTGCCAATCATGACAAAGATCCTCAAGCATGGCATGGTGCTAATATATGAATTCCACTAGCCTCCCTCGAGATGCCATCACTGATACAGAATCCAACTTGGACATTTTCATTATCAATGGCACCACGAAAAGAGTGCGTGCGTCCCCGAAAATGGAGGTAAACTAGGCCCATGCGTCCGGCGTTGGAAGTCTCAGACGTGCAAGCCATACTCACTACCGTTGCATACCTACCACTCTACCAGGCTACCGCCGAGCCGAAGCACAGAGAAAAGCACCAGTTCACGTCACCAAACCAGTCTCAGAATTGGTCTTTCAAAAAAAGAAGGAAGAACTCGGTCAGCAGCACAAGCGCATCACCATCATCAAACTGCAAGGACGGTGCTACCGAAGCACTACTACTTTTAGCAGGGGAGCAGAGCAGAACAGATCGATCTCCCGAGGCGCACGCGAGAGACCCTAAAGGAAGACGTCCGAGCACCCCCAAACAGGTGCGCACCGCCGCCCGCAGAACCGGCCGTGGCGCGCGGCCATCAAAACACCGCTTGATGCCACAGCAACAAACTAACATCAGCACTGGAGCGGCGGGACGCCCGGGACTGGAGGAGGAGGAGGAGGAACTAGGACTCACTGACCGGCGCAGGAGCCAAAGCGCAGCCCGCCCTACGGCAGCGAAGATCAGGAGACCACCTTGCGCCGCTGCTATGGTGCGAGAGGGTGCGAGGGAGGGGAAATCTAGGAGGCGGGCGTGGCGGCCCGATGCGGGAGGGGTGTGGGAGGAGGTAGGGTTTGGGACAGGATGTAGGACATTATATACCATGGAAACCCGATTGGAACCATGTAAGGAATCTGATGCCCGTTAGCCTAAGAGGGGGAGGGGGTGAATTAGGTAACTTAAAACCATAACCTATGGCTCACTAAATTTTACACAAAAGTAAACTAGTACATATTATCTATATGTGCAACTAGGGTTGTTCTAGTGTGAAACTCCCATCCCAAAAGAAGGTTTGCAACCTATAGCCAATCCTAGCATGATACTACTCTAGGAAAGTAAAGTCAAACAAAGATTGCAATAGAGTAAATGCGGAAACGTAAAGGGGATGAGAAGAAGCGAACTCTTGACACGCGATTTATCCCGTGGTATCGGTAGGCACTAAGCCACCCCTAGTCCACGTTGGTGAAGCACTCACACAAGAGTATTGCTACCCGGTCACCAAGTCTCTCCCAAGAGCACCACTTGACTCGCCGCAAAGGCTAGCTACTTAGGCAAGCTCTCTTGGTCACCTTGATGCCGCCTCCACTAAGGAGCTTCTCCACTTAGGAAGGGGGTTTCCACGTCCCCCGCACAAAGTGTCCTCGCCGCTCCACACCAAGCCGGAGGGTCGATGACGATTGCCGGTGAGCCACTTAGGCCCCAAGGCTTCCGGTGAACCTTGTACACATTGATTCACTCAAGAATCACCTCACAAGGTTGGCACAACCTTGCACTCACTCAGCTCTAAGCTAAGCCTAGCACTAAGCCCATACACTAAGCATATGCAAGTCTATGGATGAGCAATTAAGCACTTGGATGGATTGGATATTATCTTCTAGGTGTCTTGAACTCCTCTGCACTTCCACACAATCCAGCCACCTCAAATGGGTGAGTGGAGGGGGTATAAATAGCCCAAGGCATCAAACTAGCCATTGGCTAAAAGCTGCTGAAAAAGGTACCGTCGGATGATCCGACGCTATGCTTTTTCAGGGTGTCGGTTCATGCGGTGCCCCTCCCACGTCACGTAGCCGTTGAGGTTCTCTGACATAACTGCTCTGACGCTATGCACCGAAGCTACGTCAGATCATCCGGTGCTGAAGACCTTGGGCCCAAGTCGCCTCTGTTAGCTTCCAACTGACCGTCGGATAGACGACGCTAACCCTGACCAAGGCGTCAGATCATCCGGTGCTGAAGGCTTCGTCTTGGCGCGTCTCTGTATCAATTCAAACTGAGCGTCGGATAGACCGACGGGGTCCCCACTCAGACCGTCGGATCATCCGGTGCTACTGTCTTCCTTGCTCTTCCTCTGCAACTCGTCCGACGCTATTAAATAATGGACCGTCGGTTCATCCGACGGTACCTAGGGTTTGACCTTGTGCACCAACTCGTCCGACGATTGCACCGACGCTTGTAAATGAGGGACCGTCGGTTCATCCGACCGTGTCTTTTCTTTTCCTTTTCTTGCTCGGTTTTGACCCTTGTTTTCCTTATTTTTGCATGTAGTTTTCTTGCATCCTTGGGACCTAGAAATGTCTACAAAGACATGCTAGAACAATAAGGTTAGTCCCAATGATCATGTTTTCATGAATCACCAAAATCAAACTCAAACTAATGGCATATGAGGCCATGTTCGCTACAATCTCCCCCTTTTTGGTGATTTATGACAACACAACCAAAGCAAGTATAAATTTGCAAGAATTGACAAAATTAGAACCACTTACACTTGCTTGGATGCTTACCATCATCCAAACTCCCCCTAGATGAAACTTCCCTCTTTTTGATCTTCATGTTCACATTCTCCCCTTTGGTCTCATATCCTTTAAACCACTTGTTAGTATCCTTTAAACCACTTGTAAGCTTAAGCCACAAGCTTGCTTTGGTCCCACATTCTCCCCCTTTGGAATAAAATCTCCAAAAAGTCCCAAAGCAAAAGGGTCCAAGGAAACTAGCAAGTCCTATCAAGCATAGCTCAAGGAGAAAAGTTACATGCAAGGGAGAAAGTCGCATGAACCATGATCCATATGTTTGATATCAATGAAGATACCACATGTGAAGATAACTAAGGTGGATCACGAACTCATGAGACTAGCATGATATAACCTAAGCTCTTCCTAAGTGTGTGCACAAAAGGATACCACTTGTAAGACAAGGGTAGTGAGAAACAAGTGCACAACTATAAACGTGAAAGACAAGGAAGCTTAGATCATATCATGCAAGGAGGTAGCTTAAAGGACAAGAGATAAAACAAATGGGTTCTTGTTACATTACCACTCGTAGATATCACCTGTAATCTTTTGATCATTGCATACCTCCGGGGGATGATCCTCTTTACCTTGTTGGCACCACATTGAAATAAGCCACTTGGAAATGATATCACTAGGTGACACCACTTGAAAGAAGCTTGCAAAGAAGACATTCGGGGTACCACAAGGATTAGGAATGTATGAGTGCTTTGCCTTTGACCTTATATAGAAAAATAAGCTCGCAAGGACATGACTCAATAGCATGAAGCTCATATTGCTATATTCACTCTTTTAGAGATTTTAGATCACATTGAGAGTGAAATAGCATTCTCTTAGAATGTAACACCGCACCGGAACGCGTCGCTAAGGGACTACATAAGATAAGCTTGAAACAATGTTAGTCCCATAATCAAACCATAGGATGAGCTCCCCCTAAATGTGTGCATTTAGTGTTTGAATCACCAACCAAATGTATGCACATTGTTCATGAAAACAAAAGGGAAGCTAACCCTATAGCTTGCTCATGATGCAAAGAGATATATATGAATACATGCACCATGAAATAACAAGTGTAGCTTTCCTACACACTAATCAAACCATGTAGATTGCTCATGGGTTAGCACATGACACAAGCAATCTACGATATGTAAAAATTGCAACAAATGCAACCTAAACAAGGTAGTGGAGCTACAATGATACAAGAGATGGGTATTAGTTTCCATTACCTCAACCGGGAAACTTGGGCAACACATGTCCAATTTGCAAGCTTGGCTTATAGACTTTAATCTTCTCATCTTGATTGTGCCAAGCCTCCCAACTCCCCGCTCTTAAGGCCTTCAAGTGGCCTTTGGAACCCAAACCACTTGAGGCCCCTTCATGTTGGTGATGACTTCCTTGGGCACCCAAATGGGTTGGTTCCTACCCCGCTCTTCCTTCATCTTCCCAACCTTGTGTGCAACCACCTTGCCATTTGCTTTCTTCTTGATGACGTAGGTGTTTCTATTTGTCTTGTTCTTGCGCTTGGGCTTGGTGTAGATGAGGGAGCTCTTGATTGTGGGCTTCAAATTCTTCTTTGCGCCCTTGTCCATCTTCTTGACAAATCGGGGGAATTTGTAGAACTTGTGCCCTTCTCCATGACACTTGTAGCAAGTCATGGTTGCACCCTTCTCAACCTTCTTCACCATGGGATCATGGTTATCTTGAGAAGGTTGGACTTTACTCTTCATGTCTTGAGAGATGTCCACTTGTTCTTCATCATTCTTGCCCTTGCCCATCAAGTTTGCCAACCTCTCTCGGAGCCATTTCACTTCTTGCTTGAGCTCATCATTTTCCTTGCCTATGAGATAATCACATGTTTCTACAACAACATTCTCATGGCAAGATGGTGAGCAAGATTCATCAATTAAATCAGTGCAAGAAGTTGAAGCATCTACCTTGGAGATAGGAATTGCACAAGGGATAGATGTTTCATCAAGCTCAAAGGAATTACTTGTTTTAGTCTCATTGCTCTCAAGCTTAGATTTTAGCTCATCACACTCCTTGCTAAGCAATTTGAATTTGCACAACAAATGTTCATAATTTGTAGCAAGGGTGTCACTAAGATCATTGAGAGCATTGAGTTCTTTAATTTCATTAGCTTGTTTTTCAAGCATCCCTTTTTGCTCATGGACTAGCTCAACAAGATCATTGAGAGAGGTGGTGTCGGATTCGTCATCACTTACATTGCTTTCAATACCTTTGGCCATAAGGCACATGTCTGATGATAAAGGACCTTTCATGAAGCAGGTGGTGAAGTTCTTTCTTGATGCGTCGCTTGAGCTAGAAGAACTTGATCCACCACTTGTCCACCCACGGACGGCTATTGTTGCTTCTTGCCTTGGTCTCCTCTCCTTGACCACCTTCTTCTTGGGCTTGTGCTTGATCTTGGTGAACTTTATGTGTTGATGATGACGCCCTTCTCTCAAGTGGACGTTGTAGCCGTACATGTTGACTTTCTTCACATACTTGAAGATCTTCTTCACGTACTCGGCCACCATGGATTCAACCTCTTCATCACTTGAGGATTCTCCATCGTCACCATCATCACCATCATCTTCGCTTGAGCTTCCATGAGTAGCCATCCTACTCAACATCTTCTCTTGTCGGCTTGAGAGAGCATGGGTTGTAGTTGGAGAAGATGGTTCTTGAGGCTTTTCTTGGGGTGCCTTCTTTGACTTGGGCATTAGTTGAAGCTCATGTGCCATGATCTTGCTCAATATATGAGATGGCTTCAATTCTTCGAGCTTCTTCTCGTAGATGATTGCCTTCACCAAGTCATAATCGGGCTTCCGGAGATTTTGAAGGATCTTGCGGTTGATGTTCAAGTCCGTGATGTCCTTCACACCTAAGGCATTAATCTCATTGACAAGCACATTTAGGCGTGAGTACATAGATTCGACATTTTCATTTGCAAGTTGCTTAAAGCTATTGAATTCCTCAAGGAGACAACCGTAGCGTTCATTAGCAACTTCTTTTGAACCCTCATTTCGCTGCTTGATGGTTTTCCATAGCTCATGAGCAATTTCACAAGTAAAAACTCTATTGAAAACGTTTACATCTAGTGAGGACAAAATGATACTCTTAGCAATCACATCAAATTGCTTTTCTTTTCTAGTACCATTTTTCATGCCCTCATCTGTGACGCTCCAAACATCAAGGTCCCTTGCTTGGAGATAGGCCTCCATGAGAACCTTCCACCGAGGATAGCCCGTGCCATCGAAATATGGAGCCAAACCTAAGGTATCCACCCTTTTCATTCCTCTAAAGAGCAACTCACTAGGCGGTGAAGCCTAACCATTCCAATGAGCCGGTTTTCACACTTTACCAATCGAATTGGTGTTTCCTTGTGAAGGAAGTGAGTCCCGACTCTGATACCACTTGTAAGGAATCGGATGCTCGTTAGCCTAAGAGGGGGAGGGGGTGAATTAGGCAACTTAAAACCTTAACCTATGGCTCACTAAATTTTACACAAAAGTAAACTAGAACATATTATCTATATGTGCAACTAGGGTTGTTCTAGTGTGGAACTCCCATCCCAAAAGAAGATTTGCAACCTATAGCCAATCCTAGCGTGATACTACTCTAGGAAAGTAAAGGCAAACAAAGATTGCAATAGAGTAAATGCGAAAACGTAAAGGGGATGAGAGGAAGCAAACTCTTGACACATGATTTATCCTGTGGTATCGGTAGGCACTAAGCCACCCCTAGTCCACGTTGTTGAAGCACTCACACAAGAGTATTGCTTCCCGGTCACCAAGTCTCTCCCAAGAGCACCACTTGACTCGCCACAAAGGCTAGCCACTTAGGCAAGCTCTCTTGGTCACCTTGATGCCGCCTCCACTAAGGAGCTTCTCCACTTAGGAAGGGGTTCTCCACGTCCCCTGCACAAACTGTCCTCGCCGCTCCACACTAAGCCGGAGGGTCGATGACGATTGCCGGTGAGCCACTTAGGCCCCAAGGCTTTCGGCGAACCTTGTACAACTTGATTCACTCAAGAATCACCTCACAAGGTTGGCACAACCTTGCACTCACTCAGCTCTAAGCTAAGCCTAGCACTAAGCACATACACAAAGCATATGCAAGTCTATGGATGAGCAATTAAGCACTTGGATGGATTGGATATGATCTTCTAGGTGTCTTGAACTCCTCTGTACTTCCACACAATCCAGCCACCTCAAATGGGTGAGTGGAGGGGGTATAAATAGCCCAAGGCATCAAACTAGCCGTTTTAAGCATATAATCTTGCGGTAAAAAATCAGATGGTTTTAATAAATTGAGATTATAGATGTTCACAAATAGGACACAAGTCTCACATCGTTTTCTACAATTTAAAACAAACTTTGAGATTTGACTCACATAGTTTTCTACAATTGAAAACAAACTTTGAGATTTGAAAAACTAATAACGTGACCGAACTTGTATGCGCCTCAATTTTTGACACCATCTCATGTTGACCATAACATTAGAGAATATTAAGTTATATTAGCAATAATTATGAAAAAATATATTTTTATATTCTCTTTTTAGTTGGAAAAGATGTGTTGTATGAAAATAAATCAAGAAACAATAATTAAGATACAAACAAATGGCACTGAGTAAAACATCTCGATTTTATAAAAAATTAGGAAAAGGAATCAACCGATTTGGAGTTCGTATGACAAAGAAAAACAGTTTACAAGTTTTATTTAAAGATTAAAAACAGAAATTGCACTTGCTATGAACTGAGACGAACAAGTGTGTTTTCTTTTTTTAATCTTTGACTAAAACTTGGAACTAGTTTTTCTGCCTCATACTAACTCCAAATTGGATGATTCTTTTTTCTAAACTTTTCTAAAATCATACTCTACCAAGAACTACAACTTTAACAAATTAAAAAATGATTTCGGCACAAGTTTATTAGGGATAATTCAAACTTACATTTCGAATTTACACTATCATAATTCAAATAATATCATAAAATGCTCTGATGGTTCTACGAATTGACGTGTGTAAGGAATCGGATGCTCGTTAGCCTAAGAGGGGGAGGGGTGAATTAGGCAACTAAAAACCTTAACCTATGGATTCACTAAATTTACATAAAGATAAACTAGAACATACTATCTAGATGTGCAACTAGGGTTGTTCTAGTGTGAAACTCCCATCCCAAAACAAGGTTTGCAACCTATAGCCAATCCTAGCATGATACTACTCTAGGAAAGTAAAGGCAAGCCACGATTGCAATAGAGTAAATGCGGAAACGTAAAGGGGATGAGAGGAAGCAAACTCTTGACACGCGATTTATCCCGTGGTATCGGTAGGCACTAAGCCACCCCTAGTCCACGTTGTTGAAGCACTCACACAAGAGTATTGCTTCCCGGTCACCAAGTCTCTCCCAAGAGCACCACTTGACTCGCCACAAAGGCTAGCCACTTAGGCACTTGCCAAGCTCCCTTGGTCACCTTGATGCCGCCTCCAATAAGGAGCTTCTCCACCAAGGAAGGGGGTCTCCACGTGCCCCGCACAAAGTGTCCTCGCCTCTCCACACCAAGCCGGAGGGTCGATGACGATTGCCGGTGAGCCACTTAGGCCCCAAGGCTTCCGACGAACCTTGTCCAACTTGATTCACTCAAGAATCACCTCACAAGGTTGGCACAACATTGCACTCACTCACCTCTAAGCTAAGCCTAGCACTAAGCACATACACAAAGCATATGCAAGTCTAAGGATGAGCAATTAAGCACTTGGGTGGATTGGATATGATCTTCAATGTGTCTTGAACTCCTCTGTACTTCCACACAATCTAGCAACCTCAAATGGGTGAGTGGAGGGGGTATAAATAGCCCAAGGCATCAAACTAGTCGTTGGCTAACTACCACTGAAAATAGTACCGTCGGATGATCCGACGCTATTTTTTCCAAGGCGTCGGTTCACCGGTGCCCCTCCCACGTCCAACTCTATGCACCGACGTCCAATGCTATTTTTTCAGCCGTTGAGGTTCTGTGACACAACTGCTCTGACGCTATGCACCAACGGTGTGTCGGATCATCCGGTGCTGAAGACATCACGTCCAAGTCGCCTATGTTAACTTCCAATTGACCGTTGGATAGACAACGCTAACCGTGACCAAGGCGTCGGATCATCCGGTGCTGAAGGCTTCGTCTTGGCACGTCTCTGTTTGAATTCAAACTGAGCATCGGATAGACCGACGGGGTCCCCACTCAGACCGTCAGATCATCTGGTGCTACTGTCTTCCTTGCTCTTCCTCTGCAAGTACTTAGGGTTCATCCGACGGTACCTAGGGTTTGACCCTGTGTACCAACTCGTCCGACGATTGCACCGACGCTTGTTATTGAGGGACCGTCGGTTCATCCGACGGTGTCTTTTCTTTTCCTTTTCTTGCTCGGTTTGACCCTTATTTTTCTCACTTTGGCATGTGGTTTTCTTGCATTCTTGGGACCTATAAGTGTCTACAAAGACATGCTAAAACAATGTGGTTAGTCCCAATGATCATGTTGTCATGAATCACCAAAATCGAATTCCGAACTAATGGCATATTAGGCCATGTTCGCTACAATCTCCCCCTTTTTGGTGATTTATGACAACACAACCAAAGCAAGCATAAGTTTGCAAGAATTGACAGAATTAGAACCACTTACACTTGCTTGGATGCTTACCATCATCCAAACTCCCCCTAGATCAAACTTCCCCCTTTTTGATCTTATGTTCGCATTCTCTCCCCTTTGGTCCCCTTTGGTCTCATATCCTTGAAACCACTTGTAAGCTTAAGACACAAGCTTGCTTTGGTCTCACATTCTCCCCCTTTGGAATAAAATCTCCAAAAAGTCCAAAGCAAAAGGGTCCAATGAAACTAGCAAGACCTAGCAAACATAGCTCAAAGGAGAGATATTAAATGCAAGGGAGAAAGCCGCATGAACCATATCCATATGTATGATATCAATGAAGACACCACATGTAAGGATAACTGAGGTGGATCACAAGCTCATGAGACTAACATGATATAACCTAAGCTCCCCCTAAGTGTGTGCACAAAAAGGATACCACTTGTAAGACAAGGGTAGTGAGAAACTGAAAGGACCTTGATGTCGCCTGGAGGGGGGGGGGTGAATAGGCGAGACGACCAATTTTAAACTCTTTCTCCCCAAACACTTGAGCTGACAGTGCTCCACCGGTAAGACCGGTGATGGTGACCGGTCCGACCGGTCAGGCACTGGACTTCACAGGTGACACCGGTCAGACTGGTACGCCATACCGGTCAGACTGGTGTAGCACAGAGAACCTGCAAAAACAACTTCAAGCACCTCTTGGCCTCTAGCACGAACCAAACTTAGGGTGTGGCCTTTGTAGATGATCACAAGCAGAGTAATGAGCCCTGCACACACAAGTAACACACCCAAGTAGATCGAAGCGGAAGCAAATGTAATATGCTAGAATAAACAACTTAGAGAGTCGACCCCCACGAAGAAGCAAAGATTTGTTTCCCGAAGTTCACCACCCACTGAGGAATGGCTACGTCCCCGTTGAGGAGCTTGTAAGGGACAATTCCCTCAATAAGCCGGGTCTCTTTGACCCACTTTCCTCCTTTGCACTAAAGTGATCTTTTCCATGAAGAGGCAAGATCGCAGCCCTTACAAACTTCCCGCTGCTCACCACAACCTTGGGAGCTAGCCGGCGACACCTAGCCATCTAGGAGGCAAACCTCCAAGAGTAACAAATGCTTCAAAGTTTGTAGACGCGAAACCAAAGTGCTCAAGCTATGGAAATTGCTCTTGTTAGCTCACTAGGTCGCTCTTAGGATCACTTTCTCAACCCAACACAAGAATATGGCTTGAATCCACAAATCTCACAAAGAGAGGGTTGGGGAGAGCCACTAAGGCTTAGAGCTAGTTAGAAATGGCTTTGGACCTCAGCAAACTCACTAGATACAGCAACCCTCACTTGAAGAAGGCTTGGGGTATTTATACCCCTCAAAGGAGAAAACTAGCCATTAGTTCCGGGGTGGCACCGGTCAGACCGGTGCCCCACACCTGTCAGACCGGTGTTCGAAAAACCAGCCGTTGGGCTAGCGGCACCGGTCAGACCGGTGCCTCTGACCGGTCAGACCGGTCAGGCCCGAGATAACCCTAAAACCTCTATTCAAAGAAACCAGCACTCCATCTCCAAGATGAAGTGACCCAGGTTAGGTTAGGAGGGTTTGTTAGCACACTCTAAGGCTAGATCTCACTTAGGTCAACTAAAGAGCACTTTGACTTGGTCAACTCGATAAGTTGCATCCCTCTTGATAGTACGGCATACCTATACTCAAGAAAAGAATAAAAGAGCTTCGTTTACCTCTTGATCTTGAACAACTTCAATTCTTGCCATGCTTGAACAATATCCACTTGAGGGCTTTCAACATAGCCTTTGACTTGAGCTTGTCCATACTTGAGCTATTGACTTAGGATCTTTCCATAAAGCATAGGAATGCACACTTGGATCCATGGTCACTCCATATTGCCAATCTTAACAAATTGATGACTCGCAAAGCTTTCCTTGGTTAAGGTTTGAATATGATACTTGAAGACCCCACGGATGCTAGACCTTCACCTTAGCAAAACACTAATGGCGGCTTAGCTAAGGCCCCAAAGATTGCTTAGTCCCTCAGCCTAGACATCATGGTTGATCTCTTCATCACTTATCCAATCCACTTTGAATTCCACTTTGCTTCATGCACAATTGACCTTTCATTTGAAAAACCTTGCTCCAAATGCTTGATCTTGACTGACAATGGATATGCAAGCTTCCAATTTTAGAACCATAGTGTGAACACTCATCATCTTGTTCTCTTCCAATAACCTCATGAAGTCTTGCACCATATATTTGTCTTTGTAAATGTGAGCCATAATATACATCCATAATTAAAATACTTTAATGGTTGCTCATGAATATATAAAGAAAACCTGCTCGCAATCTTAGACAAAATCACTAGTCCTTTAATCGCCTTGTCATTCAACTCACCAAAATCCACCTAGGGGCCTAGATGCACTTTCAATCTCCCCCTTTTTGGTGATTGATGACAACTCGATTAAAGCTTACAAATAAAACAATAAAGCGCATTCAGATTCTTGGATACAGCTAGAGCTCCCCCTTAATTTGTGCTTTGAATTGAATTTCAAAACTTTGGCCTCAGATGCCACTAGCACAAATTTTGGGAGAAAAAGAATGTGATCTCCCCCTATATCTTTAGAATCAGTGGAGTGCAACATGTGTGAGCGACAAAATAAGATCCGTGATGCGTATGACAAGATATGCATGAAGCAAAGAGAAGTGTGCTGACTAGGCAGCAACGGTCAGACCGGTGCTACAGACCGGTCAGACCGGTCAAGTCCAGCCAACACACACAACTGGGCGGCACCGGTCAGACCGGTGCCCCTGACCGGTTAGACCGGTCAGGTCCAGTAAGCGCACAAAGCAACAGAAGTGCGTGCTATTTGGTCCAAAGTGATCATGCCAGTGTTGCAAGCTGGTTTAGATCACTTTGCTCCATTTAGCCAACACAAACAAACACCATTCAATTTATGCATCACAAACTTGCAATAAAGTCGCTTAGATATTACAATAAGGTTCAAACACACAGTAGCACACACACAAATGTTCTCAAGTCCACTAAGATAAAGTTCTAACTTATTACATGGCTTTTCTCAACAGCCAACAGGCACCGGTCAGACCGGTGCAGGTCACCGGTCAGACCGGTGCAACACAGACAGCACAAAGTTGTGGCTTTAATCTCGAATCTTCTCCCTCTTTGTCATCAAGCATCCAAGAAAGGCCTGGAGGAGAAACAACTGCTGATCACTGTCCTTGAGATCCGTCTCCCGGGTGAGAGCTCCCTCCTATTTGAGATTTGTCAAGAATCCAATGCAAAGGAGAGTTTAGGTAAATAGACTCCGAGACGGTGATTTGAGATGGATGAGCTATGGGTGCGCTGTGTTTACCGTAGTAATAAGGATTGTAGCCAAAGATCTCGGCGGAGAAGCGAGCGCCCCAATCTTGTACTTGCTCGGGAGGTGGAGGAGGTGGGGGTGATTGCTCTTCTTCCATGAAATGTGATGATCCTGCTACATCCAGAGGAGGAGGTACAAATGTTGTAGGTGGAGGTGGAACCGATGAGGAAGATCCTTGTCCAGGCCCGGATTCAAAAAACATGGCCCATATTGGTTAAGCATGTCGGAGTTGGCCCATCCTCTCATCCTTTCCTCAAAGGACGGTATCTCAACCTGTGGAGACTCAGGAGATGCTGGAGAGCGAGGAAGTTGAAATCCTTGGGCATTGTGCATTAGCTTCATCGTGTCCCTCATTTTCTTGTTTGCCCTTCTCGACCTTTGTTGCTCAACTTGGATGTCATGTTAGCTCCTGCACATCCCAAATATGAAGTTGAGAAACTTCCGCAAAGGAGAGGTGGATCTGCGTGGCCCGTCGTGCTGCCAGCCACCCCACCGGTCAGACCGGTTCTCAGCACCGGTCAGACCGGTGACGGTCTAAGCCCCTGCCTGAGGCAGATCTGGCTGAGCTGCTCCTTCCTCAAAAATTTCTCCCTCATGTCAAGGTGCATGCTCAACTCTAGGTGAAGGAAACCGAGGATTCTTGCTAGGATTGAGCTTCAAGGGCTTGTGTGTCACATTTTTGGGAAACTCCGTCTTTGCAACCTTTTCAATCATGTACATGATGTAAGGACTATAGCTGCAAATCTTCTTGGGGTCCTCGGAAAGGTGCTTGATTTCTTGCCAAATGAAATCCTCAACACTAAACTCCGGAGCTCCCGGCCTTAAAGCAACCATCAAGTTTTTTCTGAAACTTTGTGATCTCTGAGGGGTTTCCATCTCTACGTGTAATAGACACCCTAAGGAGCCTATTTAGGACAACAAAGTAGGTGTAGAGATTCTTCACCTTCCCATAGTTGGCATGCTCACCTCGTGGGTACATAACATGCAACGCATCCTTCTCAAGCTGTCCCTCATCATGGAGCTTCCTTAAGTCCCCATCTCCCGCCATGATCCCAAAGCACCTCAAGAATCTATGGAAAGTGATGCAGTACTTTTGGCCATTTGTCATCCAAATCATAGCCCTATCGGTCTCAATGTATCCAAACTGCACCGTGGCATAGAACTGGGCTATGATCTCCTTGTTCCAATCCTGTTGGAACCCCATAAGTGTCTTGACCCTTTGCCTCTCACAATTGCTTATTACTTCATCAAATATCGGGTCACCTTTTCTAGCCATGTGCACCCAATCCACATACTGTGCTTGGTGAGTGATTTTGGGCTTCTTTATGATTACCGTACCATAGTAATCATGCTGAAACTTAGCCCGAAACCTCGGATCCGACGCGGTCTTACCCTCCTCATATGGGTTTTTATCCCTCAACTTCTTTAGAGCCTTGGTCATGCCTGCCCCGTGATACTTCACTGGCCTGTCAGGATAAATGTAAGTGGGTGGCATGATTCTCAATCTACCCTGATCGTCATCATCCTCATCCATGGCATCCACATCCTCATCCTCATCCTCCTCATCCTCATCCTCAGCCTCGTCGCTGTCATACCCAGCCTCCTGGTGCCTCCTCAGCTCATACTGACCCGGAAAAGTCTCATCCTCAACATTATCATCGCTGCTAGTGCCGGTGTCACCTCCTAGGTCGGGATCCTCTGCACTTGCTTGAGCTGAGCGACGTCTCAACCTCTTGCTACTGACGTTGACGGTGCTGCCCCCTTTCCCAAATTCACCGGGGATAGCTCCTCGGCGTGAATGCACCTCTTCTCTTCTTTTCTTTGCCCCTTCTTTTTCCGGTACCATAGCTGCTGTCCTGAGTCACAAACAGATGACAAGAATGTATAAGACTCTAGGAAAAAGATTGAATTGATATAGAATTGATGCTTGAAAGTTCAGAACAATTAAGTCTGTTCTGGGTCACACCGGTCAGACCGGTGCTACCCAGAACAGAGCCAATTGCTCCCACAATCAATCTGAGCAGCTAGGAGTCTAAGATTTGGTCTAGATGAACAAAAGACATCCTAGGATAGATATGTGTTGAAAAACATGGAGAAAACACAATTTGGGGGTGGACATGCGCCACCGGTCAGACCAGTGAAGGCCGTCCGACCCCAAATCGTGGGTTCTCACAATGTGTCCAACGAAACCTTATGGATCTATAGGTATGTCTTCTAGGTGATCTCAAAAGATGTTCTACCGAAGGAAATTCAAATCTTTGCACCAAGTAAGGAGATTGGGAAAAAGGAAGACTTGAATAACTTTGGAGAGAAAGACTTGAGTTGAATCCAAAGAACTTGAAGGGGAAAGTGAAGAGGGGCCTTGAGAGATCCTTTTGCTTCCAAACTTGAGCCTTTTTCTTGGTTGAATCTTCAAACCTCCATGGATTTTGAGAGAGGTGAAAGAGAGAAGAAAAGGGGGGTCCTCCACAGTTAGGCAGGGTGAAAGCTGGTGAAATGATAGAGGAGAGAGAGGGAGAGGGGTAAAAGGTGGATTCCTTTTACTGTGGCCCCACGGGTTGAAGTCGGGCGTCACCGGTCAGACCGGTGACGGGCACCGGTCAGATAGGTGACCGCCCATGGTCGAGCCAGAGAGCCCTTATCGGTTTTCCGACTCACCCTCGGTAGAACCGATGATCTTGATAAAATTCAACAGAGAGGCCTTATCGGTAGAACCGACGTACCCTCGGTAGTTCCGGTCCTTTTCTTCCTTTTTGAGATTTTGCTCCTTAAATCTTCTCCAAATATTTTATAGGACATTTTACATCCACTTAGGTCGCAGAAAAGTGACTATGTGACTTCAAGGTCACCACCGGTCAGACCGGTGGTGCGCACCGGTCAGACCGGTGCTCCCTTGAGAAACAGATTTTGAGCCACAAAGGTAGATTTCCATTCCAACCTTTAGAGATGTTTTGGATATGAGATAGGGAGATGTTATTGATCCAAAAACCATCAATTCTTAGAAGAATGGAGGATTAACCAATTTATTCGAGAATTCTTGATCCTTCCAAGTGAGAGAGATAAATAAAGATGGATTTCAGGGACATGAGAAAATCTTCTTAATTGTGACTAGCCATCAATCAAACAAGGAGAACTATAGTCACAACTAAGTTGATTGGGTCACTAAGACCAAGAACCTAATATTTTTAAAGTGAGCACACTTCCTAAACATGCTAGTTGATTTTTTCAAAAAATATATCCTATGTCACAAAGTGCATGCATCCACTTCAAATGAATGCCCTAACAAGCATATTTGGCTCATATCTTCATCCTCAAGGCACAAAGACGAGTGGAAATAAAGATATCAACCAAATATCTAGAGAGGCGCATAAGAGATTCACTTGAAGCAATTACATGCTAAGTATGGCACACTAGCATGGTATTATGGCCTAGATGCATTACGGCATTTCAATGAATTTCATGAAAACATACCTTTGCCTTAAGGCCAATTCATTTGTGCATATATTAAATTTTGATTGGTGTTAGCTCTTACTAGTTCTTTTGGAAGTTACGCTTGTCAAGAGCTTCCTTCGGGATGCACAAAAGAATGAGACTACAAGATTACTTAGAAAAATTGTTAGTCCCACAAGTGACTCAAGTGTTGTAATGAGCTCCCCCTTAAGTAGTGCTAGAGATTTTGAATTTCTTGAACAAGGCACTTTGTTCAATTAAGAACTCGGTGAGGCTCATTCCAAACTTGGTCACAACACATGAATGATTTATTAATTGAAATGTGTTTAGTATCTCATAACCTTTGACGCCAAATCACCCTTCTTCTTGAAGATTTGGACAACCCCGGGTCACCCGTCATAGGAGTCGGGTAACCCTGCAGCATACAGAGGCGTACCGGGTCACCCGGGCACTTGTGCCGGGTCACCCACCCAAATGGACTTGCCGCGTTTATGTGACAACCCGCCCAAGAAAATACCGTACTATCGCCTAAGACCGATCCACTTTGGTCGTTAAGCAATAGTAAAGTATCATCCTATCGTTAGTTGCCGGGTTAACGCCCGGTAAATCACTTGGAATTCAAACAGAGGATCGATATATGCATTAAAACTCACGCGAAGGCGAGTCCAGAGTACAACACGAGTTAACATAATTTATTACAAACCATTGTTCATGACATGGAGTAAAGGTTCAAAGTTCGAAAATACAGCGGAAATAATTTAAACTAGCGCAACGGTGAACATCACGGAGGCCATCCGTGATGTCCTTACTTGTCGTCACCCATCCGGTCAATCACACCCGCAACAACAATTTTTAAAGCAAGGCCGAGTATACTAATACTCGAGAAGACTTAATCGTCGGGTGATGACTACATCACCAACCTCTAGACATGAAAGGCTTTTGGCCTAAGTGGAGTTTATTTTGCTGAACGGCCTACTAAGAGTAGATCCTTATTTTCAATCTTTTAGCACAAGTTCTAGTTGATTACCATTTCTAAATGTGCCATCTAATTCAATCAAGAATTGGGCAAGCAATTAATTCATACAACAATATTCCTCGAGTTCCATCATTATGGGATATCATGGCCGATTGATTAAGCGAATTTCTCGGATAACGGTGAGAGGCCGACAATCGATTGATTTAAACTTTGCAAGGTAAACCCAAACACACGGTAGGCGGCCCCCGCAAGGACAACTTTCCCAGGCCGTTCCCGTCGATCTTCGGCTCGGGAGCGGAACCTACATTCCTTGGTACAAGGTTTTACTGGATCGCTCCCACACGAACGTCGAGACTCACGTAGGTACCACACTGTTGCAAGCAGGGGGACATAAGTGCCCCAGGTGTAGTAAGGAAAGGTTCCCTTACCGCGTCAATCGGGTATTAGACTTACCGGTCCCATACCCGGCATATGTTTAGTACGTTCAAAAGCTTAGCCTACGAAAGCCACTGGACCGGAGCCCAAATCCCATGCTCTTACCACATGAGCAATCCATTTATAAAGATCTTATGATTCCAACATAAGAACCTATTCTCGCGAGTGACGAACATCACTCGACTTCTACCGGGTCCTATAGCATAGCAGCTATCGACCTAGCATACTAGTAAAAGGAGCATAGGTACCTAGGGACCATGCATCTAGGGTTTCAAATCAACTCCTAGAACGTAAATGCACAAACATAGCAAACATGATTGCATAATTTTAAAAGACGGGGTTAATGATCCGGGGCTTGCCTTCGATGGCAAGGTTGGCCTTGGGCCCTTCTGGGCTTGGTCCAGGCCTTGCTCTACAACGACGTGGTGCACGTCTCCGTCAGCTCCTCCGTCTCCTCCTTCCGGCACACACGTACAGCTACCGCTCGGGAGATCTACACGAGGATGCAAATGCAAGATTTAGCTGACGATTTTAATTTTAATTAATCACAAACAATAAATGACAACCATAGGGTGCATTAGTTGGACACATTCACCTAGATAAGAATACATTTAGCATACTCTTCCAAAAAGGAACAATATGCAATTCTTTATTAAATATTCTTTTTGATAGTGACTGCGTACATATGTGTGTAAATAATTTAATTTAATTTTCACAAACAGTAGTGGGTTGATGCATTTAGCTTTTTAAATTGATTTACAACCACACACAAGTTAGCAAGGGTGGTTTGGTGATTTTTCCCATTGAATGACTATTAAGCCTTTAATCGCTTCCATAGCTTTTATTCGTGAAATTAATTAAGAAAATTCATTGGATGGGTGTGTTAACCACTAAACACCTATAACAAGCCACTGGACACACATGCGCGCTTTGGATAGCTAGAAATTAATTATTTTTGAAAATAACAAAAGCTTGCTAGAAGAACAAGGTAAATGCACACAAAAATAAATACTTAACAAAATGATCCAAACTTTCTCACACATGTTGTATGGTTCAAAACTAGCCTAGTGGTGCTGCACATACACCTGGAACTATTATGGAACTTGAGTTATGTATTTTTGAAGGAAATCAAGCATAATTCAAGAATAATTATTTCTGGTAATTATAAAATTGTGATTAATTCACCAGAGGTGTGTTTTGATATTACAAGACAGTGTGCACAAGTTGAGCTCAAAAACCTAATTATATTTAGCAAGAAAAATCATTTATGCAGATCTGGCAAAAATGGAAAAACATTTTTATAAAACGATTTACGTCATAACTTTGTGAAATTTTTGGCATAGGAGCTATTAATGACCTAACACACAACATATCCGAAAATTAGCTACAGAGAATTTATATATTTTGAGATATTGCAGATCTAGGTTTTACAGATTTGTATTTTTCATGCAAAAACTAACAGGAATAAGCTCAGGCCAGAATAACAAAAGTTGTAGTATAATTCACAACGGACCCAACAAAATTGGTTTTGCATTCTTCTGATTTTTCTACGATTTTCTACGCAATTTACAAGAATCAGCAAACCCCAAGTACTATTTAAGTTGCGATTTTGCGGACAGACCCTTGATACTTTTTGATTCTTACGCGGAGGCCCCTACTTTGCAGCTGGCCCCCTGGAAAGAAACCCAACCTTGCAATGTCACCCCTATGGCGGTGGCCGGCGCGGTTGGAGCAAAATCCCGTCGATGCGCTGCCGGAGCCCGGCCGGGGAGGGTAGGGAAAGGGTCTACGGTCGTCGGGGGCATGGTTTTGGCGGTCGGTGGGCCGCTGGAGGCGACCGCGCGCGGTGCACCGGCAGGCCGGCGGTGGCGGCCGCCGCGGGTAGCGCTGCGGCGTGGGTGGTGCTCGCCGGAGCGGGTAGAGGCGTGGCAGGGAAGGGGAGGTGGAGCTACACGCATGCGACGAGCCGACCGGCCCCCTTTTAAACCGTCGTCGCTCACCGTAACGCAGGGGACGGACCGCCGGTTCTCTGATCGTGCCGACCACGGTACGACGTCGCAGGGACAAGCACGTCACGGCACGGACTCCTAGGCGGCTTGGGGCGCGGGAACCTCGGGCCTTGCGGCCTCGTGTCACGAGCAAGCCTCGGGCGGGGCGAGGTGGCCCCGACTCCGAGGCGGCGAGACGCGCGGGCACGACGCGGCCGGCGCGCGCGCGCGCGCGCGCGCGCGCGGGCCGGCGGGCGCGGCGCGGCCGGCGCGCGGGAGCGCGCGGGGCAGTCCGAGACGTGTCGACGTGGCTGTGTTCGACAGCGTTTTACCCAAAATTTCTGAATAGAAGTGCACAGTGTGGCCAACAGGAAAGTTGTAGATCTAACTATCCTCTACAACTTTCGTAAAGGCTGTCTAGTGTTTTTCTCAACGGATTTTGCAGGAATGTCGTGCCAACTTTGAATGCCGGCCTGTTCTGGAAAACAGGAGGTACTGGCGGTTGACCCAGTTTTTCACCAATTTCCACTCAAAATTTGAAATGCCAATCTACATGAAAGTTGTGTCCCTCAACAAGATGGACAACTTTCATAAAGTTATATTTTGAAGTGTTTAGGTGAAATTTGGAGAACGCGGCAAAAGTTCCAGACGACATTCGCCGACGTCAACGGTTAAGCCGGTTTTGACCGTGTCTTTGGCCAAGGGTCCATTATGGGTGTGTGTAGACTTGGTCAAGGGCTTCATTAGGGTTCATTGGTGAGGTTTTAGGGGTGATGACTCAGGTGGACCTAGGTTTGACCGGTGTTTGACCGGTTTGACTCGGCTGATCCGGTCATTAGCGTTAATGACGGTAATTAAAACCCTGGGGCGTCACAGTTTACACCGGTCAGACCGGTGCCTGTCACTGGTCAGACCGGTGACCACCAAACCACACCCCTTTTGGTGATTTTGCCTTTCTTTTTCCTCGAATACATGGATGTGTCCCCAATTTAAATCCTGCAACATGGATAGGGCATTCCTCTACTAGAGAGCCATTAAAAGCATCGAATGGCATGAGAGAGTAAATTTTCATAAAATAGTCAAAGTCACTGCCTCATGTCACGCTTTTACAATAAAAATGTCACATGAGTGTTCACCAAGGACCAGGAGCGACTTAGACTCAATCAAGCGCATTAGTTACCGAGATGACATTGATTTCACGATTTATATGAGTTTCTCCTTCACATGGTCAATTGAATCCAATCATTATTTCCAACTCTTCCAACCATGTGCTCAATGCATCTCTTTCAACCTGCAAGCTCAGTAAGCATTTCTTGGTACCCAACACTTGTTGGGTCCTATTGGATTAGTCACAAGGTGCTTAGGAACCCAAATAGCTCTCATGCCACCATGAGGTGAATTAATCTCCCTCATAGAAAAAGTTCCATTTTTATCGTTCCTAAGCTTATGAAAATCATAATGGATGAGGTTTGATTTAGGAATGTTACCATTTGGGCAATCTTTGACGAAGTGACCCTTTTGACGGCATTCATAGCAAATGCGACTTTTGTTCTTGTTGGTCACACCATTCCTTGCAATTTCTTTTCCACACTTGCTTCTGAGTCTTGCTCTTGAAGAAGGTGGCTTCCTTGCCTTGTTTGTTTGAAGTGGACCTGCCCTGGCCGGCACCGGTCTGACCGGTGGCATGCACCGGTCTGACCGATCACGGTCAGTGTCACTGCCCATTGTTGCATTTGGGCACGAGTCGGCAAAGTGTCCCTTCTCTCTGCACTTGTAGCACACCCTCCACTTGTTGGAGCTTCTAGGCTTCTTGGAGAGTGACTCTTGTGCCTTGTGCTTGATCGGGCGATATTGTGGTTTGGTTTGCCCAATCTCGCTCTTTTCTTGAATCTTGTTCTTGTGGAACGTTGTATGTTGTTGAGGGGTTGAACTAGTGGCGGTTGACCCCTTCTCAAGCTTCTTCACCATGCTTTCACAGTTATCTTGGGAAGGTTGCACTTTGCTCTTCTCCTTTAACGCATACAAGTCCTTTTGTAGATTTTCAACCTCTTGCTTTAGTTTATCGTTTTCTTCAGCAATGAGGTCATCACAAGATTCTACAAGTATATGCTCAATGCTAGATTGGCTTGCTTGAGACAAACAATCATTAGCGCTAGATAAAACAACTTAAGCTTGTGAGCATGTGCATGCGTGAGATAGAGGTTGTATAGATTTTACCGATGAAAGCATAACCTCATGGGCTATCTCTAGTGTTGCATAAGAATCAACAAGCTTCTCATAGGAATGTTCAAGTTCATCGTGATTAGCTTGTAGAACCGTATGTTCGCTAGTGAGCTTCGCTAGTTCGGCTTCTAGATCATCATTGGCATCTTCTTCTATTTTAGCTCTACAAGAAAAGGATTTCATGTCATGATCATATTTGTTAGCCAAAGTTTCATACTTACAAACCAAGGATGCAAGCTCGGATTTGAGAAGTTCAAGTTCTCTTGACGGAGAGCTTGATGCTTCAATCTTCTGACCCTTAGCCCCTTTGGCTTGTCTCTTCTTCTTGCTCTTCTTTTCCTTCTTGGCCATCAAGCAAGTTGGTGTGCCCCTGCTGGCACCGGTCTGACCGGTGGGTGTCACCGGTCTGACCGGTCCCTGCAGAGGGACGGCGTGTTCGCTTCCTTGATATTTTCTTTGCTCGTGGTTTGATGCTTGGTGATCAGTGAATGTTGTAGAGGTAGGGCACATCTCCACTGACTCATCTTCATTGTCGCTCTCGACCTCATCCCATTTGGTGTTTACCAACTCAAGTAGTAATTTCCAAATAAGATGAGCATCATCACAAATCTTCTTGGTCTTTAGAATAAAATACTTTAGTTCTCTACATACACAGCTGCACAGAAGATTAGTAATAATGGCATTGAGTTGCTTCTTCTCCAAGTCCATTGGAGAGACACTTGTCTCATCCTTTGGAAGGATACTGACAACCATGATGCCCTCAGCGGTAGGACCCAAAACCTTAAGTGCAATGAGAACATTAGAGCACCAAGAAGAATAGTTTGAGCCATCTAGAGCTAGAGGCTCAAACGGTACCTCACTAGTTGTCGACATCGAAGAACTCCAAGCGGTTAAGCTCGAATCGGAGCACCAAGCTCTGATACCAACTGAAAGGACCTTGATGTCGCCTAGAGGGGGGTGAATAGGCGAGACGACCAATTTTAAACTCTTTCTCCCCAAACACTTGAGTTGACAGTGCTCCACCGGTCAGACCGGTGATGGTGACCGGTCCGACCGGTCAGGCACTGGACTTCACAGGTGACACCAGTCAGACCGGTGCGCCCCACCGGTCAGACCGGTGTAGCATAGAGAACCTACAAAAACAACTTCAAGCACCTCTTGGCCTCTAGCACGAACCAAACTTAGGGTGTGGCCTTTGTAGATGATCACAAGCAGAGTAATGAGCCCTGCACACACAAGTAACACACCCAAGTAGATCGAAGCGGAAGTAAATGTAATATGCTAGAATAAACAACTTAGAGAGTTGAACCCCACGAAGAAGCAAAGATTTGTTTCCCGAAGTTCACCACCCACTGAGGAATGGCTACGTCTCCGTTGAGGAGCTTGTAAGGGACAATTCCCTCAACAAGTCGGGTCTCTTTCAACCACTTTCCTCCTTTCCATTAAGGTGATCTTTTCCATGAAGAGGCAAGATCGCAGCCCTTACAAACTTCCCGCTGCTCACCACAACCTTGGGAGCTAGCCGGCGACACCTAGCCGTCTAGGAGGCAAACCTCCATGAGTAACAAATGCTTCAAAGTTTGTAGACGCGAAACCAAAGTGCTCAAGCTATGGAAATTGCTCTTGTCAGCTCACTATGTCGCTCTTAGGCTCACTTTCTCAACCCAACACAAGAATATGGCTTGAATCCACAGATCTCATAAAGAGAGGGTTGGGGAGAGCCACTAAGTCTTAGAGCTAGTTAGAAATGGCTTGGGACCTCAGCAAACTCACTAGATACAGCAACCCTCACTTGAAGAAGGCTTGGGGTATTTATACCCCTCAAAGGAGAAAACTAGCCCTTAGTCTCCGGGTGGCACCGATCAGACCGGTGCCCCACACCGGTCAGACCGGTGTTCGAAAAACTAGCCGTTGGGCTAGCGGCACCGGTCAGACCGGTGCCTCTGACCGGTCAGACTGGTCAGGCCCGAGATAACCCCAAAACCTCTTTTCAAAGAAACCAGCACTCCATCTCCAAGATGAAGTGACCCGAGTTAGGTTAGGAGGGTTTGTTAGCACACTCTAAGGCTAGATCTCACTTAGGTCAACTAAAGAGCACTTTGACTTGGTCAACTCGCTAAGTTGCATCCCTCTTGATAGTACGGCATACCTATATTCAAGAAAAAAATAAAAGAGCTTCGTTGACCTCTTGAGCTTGAACAACTTCAATTCTTGCCATACTTGAACAATATCCACTTGAGGGCTTTCAACATAGCCTTTGACTTGTGCATGTCCATACTTGAGCTAGTGACTTAGGATCTTTCCATAAAGCATAGGAATGCACACTTGGATCCATGGTCACTCCATATTGCCAATCTTAACAAATTGATGACTCGCAAAGCTTTCCTTGGTTAAGGTTTGAATATGATACTTGAAGACCCCACGGATGCTAGACCTTCACCTTAGCAAAACACTAATGGCGGCTTAGCTACGACCCCAAAGATTGCTTAGTCCCTCACCCTAGACATCTCGGTTCATCTCTTCATCACTTATCCAATCCACTTTGAGTTCCACTTTGCTTCATGCACAATTGACCTTTCATTTGAAAAACCTTGCTCCAAATCTTGATCTTGATTGACAACGGATATGCAAGCTTCCAATTTTAGAACCATAGTGTGAACACTCATCATCTTGTTCTCTTTCAATAACCTCATGAAGTCTTGCACCATATATTTGTCTTTGTAAATGTGAGCCGTAATATACATCCATAATTAAAATACTTTAATGGTTGCTCATGAATATATAAAGAAAACCTGCTCACAATCTTAGACAAAATCATTAGTCCTTTAATCGCCTTGTCATTCAACTCACCAAAATCCACCTAGGGGCCTAGATGCACTTTCAGAAACAAGTGCACAACTACAAATTTGAAAGACAAGGAAGCTTAGAGCATATCATGCAAGGAGGTAGCTTAAAAGGACAAGAGATAAGAAAAATGGGTTCTTGTTACATTACCACTTGTAGATATCACTTGTAGTCTTTTGATCATTGCATACCTCCGGGGTTTGATCCTCTATACCTTGTTGGCACCACATTGATATGAGCCACTTGGAAATGATATCACTAGGTCACACCACTTGAAAGAAGCTTGCATAGAAGACACTTGGGGTACCACAAGGATTAGGAATGTATGAGTACATTGCCTTTGAACTTATATAGAGACATAAGCTCACAAGGACATGACTCAATAGCATGAAGCTCATATTGCTATATTCACTGTTTTAGAGATGTTAGATCACATTGAGAATGAAATAGCATTCTCTTAGAATGAAGTACCGCACCGAAACGCGTCGCCAAGGGACTATATAAGATAAGCTTGAAACAATGTTAGTCCCATAACCAAACAATAGGTGAGCTCCCCCTAAATGTGTGCATTTAGTGTTTGAATCACCAACCAAATGTATGCACATTGTTTATGACAACAAAAGGGAAACTAACCCTATAGCTTGCTCATGATGCAAAAAGATATATATGAAAATGTGCACCATGAAAGAACAAGTGTAGCTTTCCTACACACTAATGAAACCATGTAAGTTGCTCATGGGTTAGCACAAGACACAAGCAACCTACGATATGTAAATATTGTAACAAATGCAACCTAAACAAGGCAATGGAGCTACAATGATACATGAGATAGGTTCTAGTTTCCATTACCTCAACCAGGGAACTTGGGCAACACATGCCCAATTTGCAAGCTTGGCTTATAGGCTTGAATCTTCTCATCTTGATTGTACCAAGCCTCCCAAGTCCCCGATGTCATGGCCTTCAAGTGGCCTTTGGAACCCAAACCATTTGAGGCCCCTTCATGTTAGTGATGACTTCCTTGGTCACCCAAATGGGTGGTTCCAACCCCGCTCCTCCTTCATCTTCCCAACCTTGTGTGCAACCACCTTGCCATTAGCCTTCTTCTTGATGACGTAGGTGTTGCTCTTGGTCTTGTTCTTGCGGCTGGGCTTGGTGTAGATGAGGGAGCTCTTGATGGTGGGCTTCAACTTCTTCTTCTCGCCCTTGTCTATCTTCTTGACAAATTGAGGGCATTTGTAGAACTTGTGCCCTTCTCCATGACACTTGTAGCAAGTCACGGTTGCACCCTTCTCAAGCTTCTTCACCATGGGATCACGGTTATCTTGAGAGGGTTGAACTTTGCTCTTCATGTCTTGAGAGATGTCCACTTGTTCTTCATCATTCTTGCCCTTGCCCATCAAGCTTGCCAACCTCTCTCGAAGCCATTTCACTTCTTGCTTGAGCTCATCATTTTTCTTGCCTATGAGACAATCATATTTTTCTACAACAACATTCTCATTGCAAGATGGTGAGCAAGATTCATCAATTAAATCAATGCAAGAATTTGAAGCATCTACCTTGGAGATAGGAATTGCACAAGGGATAGATGATTCATCAAGCTCAAAAGAATTACTTGTTTTAATCTCATTGCTCTCAAGCTTAGATTTTAGTTCATCACACTCCTTACTAAGCAATTTGAATTTGCACAACAAATGTTCATAATTTGTAGCAAGGGTTGCACTAAGATCATTGAGAGCATTGAGTTCTTTAATTTCATTAGCTTGTTTCTCAAGAATTCCTTTTTGCTCATGGACTAGCTCAACAAGATCATCGAGAGAGGTGGTGTCGGATTTGTCATCACTTACATTGATCTCCATACCTTTGGCCATAAGGCACATGTGTAGTGATGATGAAGGACCTTGCATGAAGCGGGTGGTGAAGTTCTTTCTTGATTCATCACTTGAGCTAGAAGAACTTGATTCTCCACCACTTGTCCACTCACGGACGGCGATAGTTGCTTCTTGCCTTGGTCTCCTCTCCTTGTTCACCTTCTTCCTGGGCTTGTGCTCGATCTCGGTGAACTTGATGTGTTGATGATGATGCCCTTCTCTCAAGTGGACGTTGTAGCCGTACATGTAGACTTTCTTCACATACTTGAAGATCTTCTTCACGTACTCGGCCACCATGGATTCAACCTCTTCATCACTTGAGGAATCTTCATCATCACCATCATCACCATCATCCTCGCTTGAGCTTCCATGAGTAGCCATCCTACTCAACATCTTCTCTTGTTGGCTTAAGAGAGCATGGCTTGTAGTTAGAGAGGATGGTTCTTGGGGCTTTTCTTGGGGCACCTTCTTTGACTTGGGCATGAGTTGAAGCTCATGTGCCATGATCTTGCTCAAGATATGAGATGGCTTCAAATCTTCGAGCATCTTCTCATAGATGATTGCCTTCACCAAGTCATAATCGGGCTTCCGGAGACTTTGAAGGATCTTGCGGTTGATGTTCAAGTCCGTGATGTCCTTCACACCTAAAGCATTGATCTCATTGACAAGCACATTTAGGCGTGAGTACATAGATTCGACATTTTCATTTGTAAGTTGCTTAAAGCTATTGAATTCATCAAGGAGACAACCGTAGCGTTCATTAGCAACTTCTTTTGAACCCTCATTTTGCTCCTTGATGGTTTTCCATAGCTCATGAGCATTTTCACAAGTAAAAACTCTATTGAAAACACCTACATCTAGTGAGGACAAAATGATACTCTTAGCAATCACATCAAATTGCTTTTCCTTCTTAGTACCATTTTTCATGCTCTCATCGGTGACTTTCCAAACATCAAGGTGCTTTGCTTGGAAATAGGCCTCCATGAGATCCTTCCACCAAGGATAGCCCGTGCCATCGAAATGTGGAGCAAAACCTAAGGTATCCACCACTTTCATACCTCTATAGAGCAACTCACTAAGCGGTGAAGCCTAACCGTTCCAATGAGCCGGTTTTCACAATTTAACAATTGAATTGGCGTTTCCTTGTGAAGGAAGTGAGTCCCGGCTCGATACCACTTGTAAGGAATCGGATGCTCGTTAGCCTAATAGGGGGAGGGGTGAATTAGGCAACTAAAAACCTTAACCTATGGCTACACTAAATTTACACAAATATAAACTAGAACATACTATCTAGATGTGCAACTAGGGTTGTTCTAGTGTGAAACTCCCATCCCAAAACAAGGTTTGCAACCTATAGCCAATCCTAGCATGATACTACTCTAGGAAAGTAAAGGCAAGCCGGGATTGCAATAGAGTAAATGCGGAAACGTAAAGGGGATGACGGAAGCAAACTCTTGACACGCGATTTATCTCATGGTATCGGTAGGCACTAAGCCACCCCTAGTCCACATTGTTGAAGCACTCACACATTAGTATTGCATCCCGGTCACCAAGTCTCTCCCAAGAGCACCACTTGACTCGCCACAAAGGCTAGCCACTTAGGCACTTGCCAAGCTCCCTTGGTCACCTTGATGCCGCCTCCACTAAGGAGCTTCTCCACCAAGGAAGGGGGTCTCCACGTCCCCCGCATAAAGTGTCCTCGCCACTCCACACCAAGCCGGAGGGTCGATGACGATTGCCGGTGAGCACCTTAGGCCCCAAGGCTTTCGGCGAACCTTGTACACCTTGATTCACTCAAGAATCACCTCACAAGGTTGGCACAACCTTGCACTCACTCAGCTCTAAGCTAAGCCTAGCACTAAGCACATACACAATGCATATGCAAGTCTAAGGATGAGCAATTAAGCACTTGGATGGATTGGATATGATCTTCAATGTGTCTTGAACTCCTCTGCACTTCCACACAATCCAGTAACCTCAAATGGGTGAGTGGAGGGGGTATAAATAGCCCAAGGCATCAAACTAGACGTTGGCTAACGACCACCGAAAATAGTACCGTCGGATGATCCGACACTATTTTTTCCAGGGCGTTGGTTCATCCGTGCCCCTCCCACATCACTTAGCCGTTGAGGTTCTCGACACAACCGCTCCGACACTATGCACCGACGGTGCGTCGGATCATCCGTCTTGAAGACCCCACGTCCAAGTCGCCTCTCGTTAGCTTCCAACCGACCGTCGGATAGACCGACGCTTCACCTTGACCAAAGCGTCGGATCATCCGGTCTTGAAGGCTTTGTCTTGGCGTGTCTCTATCTTGATTCAAGCCGAGTGTCGGATAGACCAACGGTATCCTCACTCGGACCGTTGGATCATCCGGTGTTCTTGTCTTCCTCGCTCTTCCTCTCGCAACTCGTCCGACGCTACTAAAAACCGGACCGTCGGTTCATCCGACGATACCTAGGGTTTGACCTTGTGTACCAACTCGTCCGACGATTGCACCGACGCTTGTTATTGAGGGATCGTCGGTTCACTCGACGGTGTCCTTTCTTTTCCTTTTCTTGCTCGGTTTGACCCTTGTTTTTCTCACTTTGGCATGTGGTTTTCTTGGATTCTTGGGACCTAGAAGTGTCTACAAAGACATGCTAAAACAATGTGGTTAGTCCCAATGATCATGTTGTCATGAATCACCAAAATCAAACTCCGAACTAATGGCATATGAGGCCATGTTCGCTACAACGTGGTAACATAATTTGGGTCCATAAACTTGTGATCAAAATTTCAAATGATTTCGGTAACATCGGAACCTACGTTGTTTAGAAATGGATACATGTCTCACATAGTTTCATGAAACATTACTTGAACATTGAAGTGTATCATACCTTTTGAAATTTTCGAATTCATATGCACTTCAAACTTTTCCATAACCTTGAGTTTAGCTTATTATTGCAAACTACGAAGTTACATCAGCAATGTTTGTTCAAAATGCATTTATTTATATTCTCTACATAAATGCATGAAAAGAAGTCATGTGAATAAGATTAAAGAAACAATAACTGACCTACAAAACAACACAACAAAATGAAAGAACGTGATTTTAGAAAAATTGGAAAAAAGAAACACCAAATGTTGAGTTCATATGAAAGAGAAAAACCAAATGCAACTTTTAATTCAAGATTAAAAAGAGAAAGATGAATCATTTCGTCTATAAAATGCAACCTTAAGCAAGGAGTTTTTAACCTATATAAGACTAAACGTCTGCAAACAAACAAAGCTCCCACTTGTAGCACAGTGGTAGCACACCTTCCTTCTATACCACAGGTCATGGGTTCGAACCCCTCTTCCGCGGCTCCACCCCTTTCTTTTGGCTTTAGGTTTTATTCCTACTAATAAATCTATAAATAAACTAAAATTTTAAACAAGGACACAAAACAACGAGTAGCTAAGTGGTAATACGTGCATATGGGAACCCGGAGGTGTTGGGTTCGAGTAGCACCGACAAATAACCTTTCTAATTGAGGAAATAAATTTGGTCTCGGCAATCATCATTGTTGACAACTTACAACCGAAGGAAAATAACCACATACGCACTTAAGCCGCTAAAGTCCGAACGACACAAAACCAAGAGCTACATAAACATTAGAGGACCCGCAATCAAAACAAGAACTCTAATTCTTGATTCTCTTCATGATGTTCCATACTTGCCTTGCTAAAACCTTCGATAACGATGACCTCCAAAGCATCGACTACCCTTTTTTAGGTCATCCATATATCTTCCTCTTTCTATAGGATTGACCATCCGTTTATCTAGTAATAAGTCTCCCCTGACGATGCAAAAAAATTAAGTCCTCTTGAAGCTAACCGGCAAACAAGAGTTAGATTTCAATCATTGGAAAACCACATCATCCTACAAAACAACAAAACCCAACACATGGCAGCTACAAAGTTAAAATTTGATTCCCTATATTAGTTTAAAAGGAACCTCTAATCCAGGAGCCAATTGGTGGCTCAACGTTTAGGAAAAGCTAATAGTATGTAGGATCAATGGCCCGTAGAAGGGGGGTTGAATATGAGCCTTCTTTTGAATTTCTAAATGCATAAACAGAACATTATTCTATCAACTAGTGTTGCCCATCTAAAAAGGTTTTCTCTACTACTAAGCACACTAACAAGAGTTTCCTTAGAAAATATCCCACTAAGAGATATGGAACACTATAGTCATGATATGAAGCAAACAAGCAACTTAAAGAGAACAAGGGCAACGAAACATAAGTGCGGAAAGTTGGTGCTGAAATTGAATGCAAGAAAGTAGAGAGAAAGGCACAAGAGACGACCGAATTTTTTCCCGTGTATCGAGAAGTTGACGCTTCCCCCGTAATCCATGTTGGAGCACTCACTTAGAGTATTTCTCCCCGTGACAACCCGCCTAGGAAAATACCGTACTATCGCCTAAACCAATCCACTTTGGTCATTAAGCGATAATAAAGTATCATCCTGTCGTTAGTCGCCGGGTTAACGCCCGTAAATCACTTAAATAGCAACAAGGATCGAATATATGCATTAAAACTCACTCGAAGGCGAGTCCGGAGATACATCAACATTAATATCCAAATTCGTACTCCGAAGGGTTTAATTATTACAAACCATAGTTTTTGCCATAACGAAATAGTTCGAGTTTTGAAACGGCGGAATTAAACTAACGGAAGTGAAGACACCACGGGAGGCCACCCATGATGCTTTCGGTCGTCGTCCTCCACCCACTCCGCCTCCCGGCCGGCGGGTTCTCTCCGGGCCACACATCACCGAAAGCATTACCTGGATCAACATATTATAGCAAGGCTGAGTATACTAATACTCAGCAAGGCTTACCCGTTGGTGATAACTACTTCACCAAAACTAGACATGAAAGGCTTTTTGTCTCTTTGGGTTGCTTTTCTTTGAAAAGTAACAAAGAGTAGGTCCTTACTTTCAAGATTTTAGCACAAGTTCTAGTAGGTTTAATCTTTACTACATTATCCAACTAGTACGGACAAGGTTGTACAATACAATTAATCAAGCATACTATTCAACAACTTCCATCATTAGGGATCTCATGACTAGTGGAGTAAGTAGTCTCGGATAACGATGAGAGGCCGACAATCGATTGATTCAAACCTTGCAAGGTAGATCTAAACACACGGTAGGCTGCCCCCGCAAGGACAACTTTCCCAAGCTGTTTCCAAAAATCCTCGGGTCGGGATCAAATCTTACAGTCTTTGGTGCAGGCTATCCGGCATACCCCGCGAGATACCCGGAGTCACCATACACCACCGGTAGCTAGCCGTGAGACGAATCCCAAGAGTAGTAATAGTAGGATCCCTTGCCGCCTCATTAAGGTACTAGGCTTACCGGTCCCATTACCGACAAGTGCTTAGTACGTTCAAACACTTAACCCACAATAGCCACCGGACCGGAGCCCAAATCCCATGCTCTTACCACATGAGCAATCCAATTAAGGATATATTGTGATTCCTATCTAGGAACCTATTCAAGCGAGTAAGGTCATCACTCGACTTGTAATGGTCCTATAGCTTAGCAGCTATCGGTCTATCATACTAGTAAGGACAAAGGTACCTAGGGATCATGCATCTAGGGTTTCATTCAACTCCTGAACTTAAATGCACAATCATCCATAGATAATTGAATAAAGAATTTGAAAAACTGGGTTAGATGCACCGGAGCTTGCCTTCGTCAGCTAGGTTAGCCTGGGCACCCTCGGTGTCGTTGAGCACTTCCACATACTGCAGCGAGGCTTCTGCTCCTCCTTCCTCGGTTTCCGGGACAAGGGAGTAATCTCTGTCCGGAAGATCTACACGGAATGCAATGCAAGTTCAGGTGATGTGATAGTTTGTTATCTTATCCAACTCCTGTTGGTCATATTCACCTTAACAAGTATCTAGGTAGTACATCTCTTTTAGGAAGGTTATTGGTTATATGTGATTCATTCTTTTATTGCACATTTGAATAAAGGTTTCTATTGTACTTGTTATTTTATGTGAAGGCTTTACACTTTTCCTTCTCACTAGCAAGGGTATGAACAATATTTTTATTCATAAATAAATTCATTATCAGCAAGGATATTTTATTACCTTTTAATTAAATTAGGGATTACTTTCCAAAAGGAAAAAGAATTAAAGGCTTTCCTTTATTTAATTTCTTTTTAATCTTTTAAAGGGCTTTAAAGCTTTTTATTAAGCAATAAATTACCAAAAATTTAAAGGAGTGTTTCTTAAGCATATCAGCACCTAAACTGGTCCATTGGACCCACATGTGATGCTTGGAAGCTAGGAAATTAATCATTATGGAAAATAATAGTGATTCAAATTAAATGCCTACAAAAATAATTAAGCACCAAAATGATCCAAACTTTCTCATTCATGCTCTCTGGTCCTAAAAAAGTCTAAAGAACCAGCATGTTCACCTAGAAACTCTACTGATCTTACTTCATTAATTTACAAAGGAAAACATGCACAAATTAAGAATAAATATTTCTGTTACACCAAAAATCATGATTAATTTACAAGAGGTGTGCTCTGACATAACAAGACAGTGTGCACAAGTTGGGCACAAAAACATAAATATATTTAGCTAGAAAGATCATCTAGGCAGTTTTTACAGAATTAGACAACAATTTATTTAGAAAGATTCATTGCATAACTTTGTGCAATTTTTGGAACAGGAGCTAGTCCTAACAAGATACACAACATATCCAAAAATTAGCTATAGAGGATTTACAGATTTTGAGATATTGCAGATCTAGGTTTTTCACATTTGTATTTGTCATGCAAAAACTAACAGGAATAAGCTCAGGCAAGAATAACAAAAGTTGTGGGATAAATCACAACGAATCCAACAAAATTGGTTTTGCATTTTTCGGATGTTTCTACGATTCTCTACGCAATTTACAGGAAACAGCCAAAGCACTTTTACTATTGGAGTTACCAATTGCAGGGAGGCCCTCGAAAAGAAACTTGCCTTTGCAATGTGGCCCCTGGGACGGCCGGCCGGCGCGGCTCCGGTGAAATTCCGGCCGGGCCCGCCGGAGTTCGGCCGGGGGAGGGTGGGGAGGAGGTCTAGGGCTCACTAGGGTTCGGTTTGGTGGGTCGGACGGGGGCGGAGCGGCTCCGGCGAGCGGGCACGCCGGCGGCCGGGGAAAGGTGGCCGCCGCGGCCGCCGTTCCCCGGCGAAGGGCGGCTCGGGGGGATGGAGAAACGGGCCGGCGAGCCGTGGGTAGGGCGGAGGAGGGCGGAGGAAACCTTGGGGGAACTCGCGGTCGGCCGGAAAGGGAGCTCACCGCGGGCCGCTCGGTCGGGCGCCGGCGGTGGCTCGGTGCGGTGGGGGAGCACCGGTGCGCGTCGCGGCTAGGGGCGGGACTCCTTTTAAGGCGACGTGCGGACCCCCTAGTGACCGGCGGACGGGCGGAGGATGCCCCGGGAACACGCGCGCGCGCGCGGTCGACGGGAACGGACCGCTGGTCCGTCGCATGCACGCACGGCGGCTCGGTGCTCGAGGCGTTCCCGTCATGCAAGGCCTCGGGAGGCTCGTAGAGGCCTTGGGAAGGTGCGGGCTACCTCAGGAGCACGCGCAGGCAGGCCCGGACGCCAAGGCAATGGCGGCCCGCGCGCGCGCGCGCGCGCGCCGCGCGCCGGCCGGCGCGATGTCGCGCGCGCGGCGGGTTCGGCGCCGCACCTTTCGGGGCCGGCCCACTTCGAGCACGTTTTTCTCCCAAAACTTGAATACAAGTGTACAAAGTGATAAATAGGAAAGTTGTAGATCTAGCTACCCTCTGCAACTTTTACAAAGGTCATATAGTGTTTTTCTCAACGGATTTTGCAGGAACGTTGTGCCAACTTTGAATGCCGGCCTGTCCCTGTGAACAGGTGGTACTGACAATCGATCAAGTTTTTCACCAATTTCCACTCAAAATTTGAAATGCCAATCTACATGAAAGTTGTGTCCCTCAACAAGATGGACAACTTTCATAAAGGTAGATTTTGAAGTGTTTAGGTGAATTTTGGGGAACGAGGCAAAAGTTCCGGACAACATTCGCTGACGTCAAGGGTTAAGCCGGGTTTGATCATGTCTTTGACCAAGGGTTGACCACGGATGTGTGTAGACTTGGTCAAGGGGTCTAATAGGGTTCATTGGCGAGGTTTTCGAGGTGATGACCCAGGTTGACCTAGGTTTGACCGATGTTCGGCCAGTTTGACTCGGCTGATCCGGTCATTAGCGTTAATGACGATAATTAAAAACCTGGGGCGTCACACTCCCCCTCAAGTCACCAAGACTCAAGTGCTCACTAAGAGTACCCGTTTTCCATCTCCGGAACGGTGGGTCTCGAACCGTGTACACCAAGCTTTTCTGGAGGCTCCCACAATCTCCAGGAGCTCACCATGAACCCAAAGCACCAAGACCGTCTAGGAGCCGTCAAACTCCAAGAGTAACAAGCCCGCACACTTTCACTTGACCTGAGCACTCAACTAAGCCATGTATACACCTTGAAAACCCTTGATCACTAAGAAAGAGCTCCTCAATGAAGAGGAAGAGAATCCCAAATGGCATGAACACACTCTCCTTCTCTCCTTGGCTACAGTAGATCTTCAGAATGGCAAAAGGCTGCTCAAGAGACACAGGGGGGGTCATATTTATAGGCCTAGCAAGGGACTCTAGCCATCGGAAAAGTTTCCCTGAAAAGTAGTACTGTTGGATGAAGCGATGGTTCCCCCTGTGAAAGTGTCGGATCATCCGGTCACTCACAGACACTGATATAACCGTTGAACCAAGTGACCCAGTCAATGCACCGACGCATTGCACCGACGCCCCGTCGGACCACCCGGTGTTGAAGAGCACCCACTCAGTACGGTATTGTGTAGTTTAAACACAAGCGTCGAATGAACCGCTGAGTTGACTTTCAAGCATCGGTTCATCCGGTGCTAAAGCAAAACTTTTGGCATGTCTCTGTTTGATTTAAATGCAAGCATCGGATAGACCGCTGGTCAGAGCGTCAGATCATCCAGTGCTGAAGAGGTAGAGCTTGGCCAATCCCTAAAAAATCGGATGAACCGTTGCTAGGGTCGTCGGTTCATCCGATGGACTGTTTTAAAACTGAGGCCATAGAACTCATCCGACGAATGTAAAAACTGAGGCGTCGGTTCATCCCACACTATGACTTGAACTTCAACTCATCCAACTCAATCTCCTTTGTGTTTTTCGATGATTCTTTTGCTTCTACTTTGCTTCCATAATTACTTTGAGCTGAATAGCATCCAAGGTACTTGATTGTGCATATTTTCATGGATTTTGGTGCATGGTCAAGCTACTAGTGCATGAACCCCTCTTAATAGTACGGTCAAACACTACAAACTAGCAATCCAAGTGTCCTTCATCTCCTTGTGACATTTGGAAGTAATAAAGTCCTTAGCCTTGTAGTATTTTTCCATTTATCGTCCATGAATTCAAATTGAGGGGTCTCTTTTTACGCAATACTTATGAAAATAACCCAATATATTCCACTACAAAACAAAGGTTAGTCACAAGCATGTGGTTGCCATTTGTCACCAAAACACACCCTTCACAAAGGTGCGAAAGGGCCTAGATGGTTACAATCTCCCCCTTTTTGGTGATAGATGACAACATGAGTAGAGATAAACAAAAATTTGTATTTAAATCACATAATCTCTACTTCTAATGCATGAAACAAGATATAACAAACAACTCACATGCATTAACATAAACGAGCACCACAAGAATGATTAGACATGTAAACCAACGACATACACAAGATCCAAATACATGTCTCATCGTGAAACTCCACAAAAGCGAGAGAGGCAACAAAAACTCAAACTCCTGCACTCTCCGCTAACTCCTCCTATCTATACTCCCCCTATCTATCTCTCCCTTTGGCAACGAGCACCAAAAAGGTATCTAAACCTGATGAGGTAGAGAGGAGGGATCCGGCGGCGAGGTAGAGATAGCCTTCGAATGCTCAACGGAGAAACTAGAGTCGTCACACAGGCCTGACCAGACCGGAGAAGTAGAACCTCACGGAGGTGGAGTAGGTGGTGCCGTACGTGTCCTGGTGCCTAAAGTAGGTGCCTGAGTGGCCTCGGGACCTTGAAGCGCTCGGTCGGAGGTGATCGCGGTAGAGATCTGCTCAATGACAACTCAAAGGTAGTGATGATCCTCCTGACCCAAACCCTGAGTCTGCGGTGTAGTGAAGCTCGAAAGAGGAGAGGACATCCGCGGACTAGGTAGCGTAGTGCGAGCTGGAGACTCAAAAAACAAGAGGTCCTGTGGTGAGTGGAGACGACAGCTGTGTCGACGTCAGAGTGGCCAACTAAAGCTACTCAAGGAAAGTAGAGGCTACCACTAACTGAGGAGTCGTCATCTGAGGTACCGCAAGCATCCTTGTTTGAAGAAGTGGCGAGTGAGGGAAAGATGCTATAGGGATGTTCACGAACCCACCGGCAGCTGGTAGAAGTGTAGTCGGGTTGTCCTGGAGCTGCTGAGGTGTAGGAATCTGAGCAAGCTGCATCCCTAACTATCGAAAGAGCTGACCGAGGCAACCAGACATAATTGTGAACATCTGAGTGGTCATCATCTGGTGCTGCTACAGCTGCTGCCTCTGTGCCTCTTGCTACTGGCGCATCCCCTAAAGAATAACCTGTTGGGCCTACTGGTGCTGCCGAAACTGTGCGTGCATGTGCTGCTGGACCTAGAGGGTAGCCTGTGTCTGAGCTGCTAGAGACTGGATCAAAGTCGTGAGCTGATCTGGCTGCGTCACCTGAACAGTGGTGATCTGTGGAGGGATCGGTGACTCAGCCTCTCTCTGACTGGGCAAGGAAGAACCTCCGGCCTCATCGTCATGAGCGCAGCGAACTCTGAACATAGGCTCAGGAGCAGGTATGAAGTCATCGTTGTCACTGGAGAACTCGTCGTTGGTCGCAAAGTACTGTGGGAGAGGTGCCTCAGCTGCTGCAAGAGTAGCATCCTATCGGGCTGCCTCATCCATCGCTGCCTCTGCTGCTGCTCGTGAGTGAATAATCTCCTCGTCCTGTCTCAAACTCGGACCCCGCCTCCTATCACCAGGCATCGGAGGCCGATAAGTCGGAAAGATGAACTTCGACAGCTCCAACATCCCCACATACCTTTGAGCCTCAAGACGGGACAACAACCAGCTGATCCAGTGTGCAAACGGCTGTTCTCGTGTCATCCCCATACCATCCATGATAGCATCCTCGACCTCGCTGATCAGAATGTCGACAATGTCAAACAGGCGCTTAGCCATCACGTACATGAGTAACCACTGTTGCACCCCTGTGATCGACTCGGCGTTCCCCATCATGTAGAGTACGAACCTCCGGAGTGCGTAGTGTACCACATATACCTCGCGAGTCAGGCGGTCCGGAGTCCTGGGAGTACCGGGGAGGAACGGCTGCTGGAACAAGAAGCTGATCTCGTCGTCAGAGGGTAACACCAGGAGTGAGCATGACGAGGAGCCTTGACGTCAGGGTAGGCTAAGTAGTGGATCAAGTTGTCGTGAATCCGTACCCCAAGTAGCTTAGCTATCCCTTTTCTAGTGAGCCGGTGCTGCTAACCCATGAACATGAAGTGAAGTGACAACGTTCAGCCTCAACGTACACTGTCGCGTAGAACACCCGAACCCAGTCGGGAACATACCGAGACCTCTTACTCACAAAATCAGCGAGGCCCTGAAGGTAGTCAAGGAAGGGGAAAATGTGCTCCCCGCCTACTGCTGCTCTGAGTGCTATGAACTGGAGCATTCTGTGCTGACTCAGCTAAGAACCCCAGCGAACGTAGGAGGCATAGAAGCTCTCGTGAAGGATAGTCCAGAACCGGGGTTCACACTCCTCACGCCCACGAGGAAACCACTAATCCTCTGGCACACTTCTCAACCTTCGAATCTTCGGCCAGAGCAAGTTCCGTAGGTCGCGGAGGTAAACAACGAAGGCCTCTGTCCGTGGAGCTCTATGAACCTAAGGCTGATGAACCTGTTGCTCACGCTCCACTATCTCCTCAACTGCTGCTCTCCTCTGTCTCGGAGTCAGCTGTGGCTATGTGTGTCCTCCACGAGTCCGAGGTCCAGACCGGTTAAGTGAAGGAGGTGTCTCTGTCTGCTCAGTCTACTGACTCCAGCCTGAGTGTCGTAACTACTGCTGTGGCTGCTGCTGCTCACCCTGGGGCTGCTCCCCTGCTTCTGTGCACTCTCTCCTATCTGAATGCCCAGCTGGGGCTGACCTTGAGTGTCTAGAAATGCAAGCACATGCTCCCACTCCTTCTCCTGACGGGTCTTCTTCTTCTTCGACTCAGCTACCACCTTACCCTTCCTTTTGTCACCTGCCATCTGTCAAAGAAATGGTAGAAACTTTTAGAATGGCGAGATACGAGTAAACATGATATGTATCTAAAGGTAAGGGGTCCTTAAGTAAAGCAAATGAGTAGATATGAGCCTGGCTGTCAAAAGCTAATGAAAGGAAATGCTAGGCAGGTCCTAAGGTGTACAAGATATGTGTGTGTGGATATGGCACTGTTTGCAAAGGTACAAAATAGTGACAAAGAGATGCTCAAATTCACTAAAAGTATAGCAAATTGTACTACAGAATGAGCATAAATTCAAAGAGCATGTGCACGAGATGGCCAAGAGGGTATCTATATAGGATTTCAGAGCAATTCACAGAAGAATTTACCAATTCACCCCTTATTTTGAACTCAAACAGTACACGGGGGGATGACTGTGGGAAGTGCTCACCACAGTAGAAGATGGATCACGATGACTGGCTGTGGAGGCAGATGGGAGTCTTACGCACCCTCTAGCGGTTGACGACGGCCTGCGGTGACGGTGAACGACCGGAATCGGCGGAGGTGGCCGAAACCCTAACACTGGGCAGCAAGCGCGTGCACGAAATTTGCACAGAGGAGCGGCGCAGGTGGCCGACGGCGGGAACGGATGGGCGGTGGATGGGTGCGGGGAGGCGTGCGCACGCGGAGGATGGCCAGAGGTGATGGAGACGGCGGCGCACGGTCAAGCCCTGCGGTAGCGCAGATTAGGATAGAATGAGAAAACCCCGTGCCTAACCGTTATGACAGACGGGACCCACGCGTCATAGAAGTGTTGGATGAACCAATGGCTGGAAAACGTGAGTGTCGGTCGAACCGTCGGATTAGTTCTGCTCCGCTGTGAAACTGTGCACCGGATGAACCGATGGCCTCCTTTTTAGATGCGTCGGAGCAGTTTGGCAAAAGTCTGTGAAAGAGCTGATTTTCCTTCAGCACCGGATGAATCGCTGGTTAGAAACGCGAGAGTGTCATTTCATCCGATAGTAGGAAAATTTCTACCAGAGACGAACTGAGTGCACAGACCCCTTCACCGGATGAATTGACGCCGGAACCTACTAGGCAGCGGTTCATCCGACAGTCAAAATTTTGATTTGTTGTACTAAATCTCATTTTTTATCAAAAAATGTCACACACAAGCCAACACAAACACATTCTTGGTTCAATTCTGAGTGACTACCTCACCCCTCAAGCACTCCTTTGAAAAATACTTATAGATACACAATTAGCTCCCTAAAAAGGGATAAACCATAGATAAAATAGTCAAATTAAGAACCAAAAGAGAGGAGGGAACTCCAAAAAGGGAATGTATGAGTTAATTGCCTTTGAACTTAGACATAGACACCTTACGCTCGTTAGGACTTAACTCAATAGTCATTAAGCACAATCATTTGTCTCTCACACCTTAAGAGTTGTTGATTTGCATTGAGCGCTAAGAAACTCTCTCATATTGTGAGTTTCCTTTGTGACTTCTCTCACGCAATGCTATGCAAGAACAAATGCATGAAATTAAACATTAATGCAACCTACATGACAAGCATAAGTGCAAAGCGGAAAGATAAACTATCTTGCCAAGTTTGAACCCTTGATAAGATTATTCATGGTGAGCCTTTCAACATGCCTTGAGCGAAACAAGAGAACCACCATCTCAAGAAAGACCCGTACTCACCACTATCTCATCAAGGTTAGACAAGCCCCTAATCATGTACATATGCAAATGCAAACTATATGACAAGCATTACATGATGTTGCACGGATCAAGCACATTTAATTCACTTCGAATCCTACAAAAGGTGTTTTCATTAAGAGGCTTGGTGAATATATACGCCAACTGCTCCTCGGAGTAAACACCACAAAGGACAATGTCCCCTTTAGCAACATGGTCTCGCAAGAAGTGATGATGGATATCAATGTGTTTGGTGCGTGAATGTTGAACCGGGTTGTTAGCAATTTTTACGGCACTTTCATTGTCACAAAGGAGGGGAACCCTATCTAGAACCACACCATAACCCAAGACGCTTTGCTTCATATAGAGGATTTGAGCACAACAAGCCCCTACGGAAATGTATTTTGCCTCCGTGGTGGATAAGGCCACGGAGTTTTGCTTCTTAGAGGACCAAGCAACCAAAGAGCGACCTAGCAAATGTCACCCACCCGAAGTACTCTTACGGTCTACTCGACATACAACAAAGTCTGAATCCGAATAACCCAAGAGCTCAAAACAAGCACCATGGGGGTATCACAAGCCAATGCTACGTGTGTATTTTAAGTATGGCAACATATCAGGTGGAAACTAACCTCTCCATGCAAACTATGGAAACTTCAATCTGAGTCACACGATGTTGATCCAACGGGACGCTCAGAGGAGGTGGGAGGAGTGATTTGCAAAATCACCTTTTCAAATCACACCTCCCACCCCCATGAATTTTGCAAAGCACCCCTTCCACCTCCCATGAGCGCTCCCTTGGATCAAGATTGTGTGACTCAGATTGAAGTTTCCATAGTTTGCATGAAGAGGTCGGTTTCCACTAGATATGTTCCCTTTAAGTATCTAAGGATCCTTTTTAAAGCACTTTAGTGAGATTCTTTTGGGTTGGCTTGAAACCGAACACATATACAAACACTAAACATGATATCGGGCCTAGATGCGTTAAGGTAAAGAAGAGAACCGATCATAGAGCGGTAAAGCTTTTGGTCAATCGATTTACCTCCCTCATCTAGGTCGAGATGTCCATTGGTAGGCATTAGAGTCTTGATCGGCTTACAATCATCCATCTTGAACTTCTTGAGAATATCATTAGTGAACTTCTCTTGATGAATGAAAGTCCCTTCCTTCAATTGCTTGATTTGAAACCCATGGAAGAAGTTGAGCTCTCCGATCATTGACATCTCGAATTCCCTAGTCATGAGATCACTAAAGTCCTTGCACAATTTGTGGTTAGTAGAGCCAAACATAATGTCATCAACATAAATTTGACAAATGAAAAGCTCATTGTTGATTATCTTTGTGAATAGCGTGTTGTCCACTCTACCAATCTTGAATCCCGCTTCAATGAGAAAATCCCAGAGCCTCTCATACCATGCCCTAGGAGCTTGCTTGAGTCCATATAAAGCCTTGTGCAACCTATAAACATGGTCAGGATATGTAGCATCCTCAAAACCGAGAGGTTGCTCCACATAGACTTCTACATTGATTAAGCCATTCAAGAAAGCACTCTTAACATCCATTTGAAATAATTTCATTTTATGACTAGATGCATATGCAAGGAGGATATGGATAGCTTCAAGACGTGCCACTAGAGTGAAAGTCTCTCCATAGTTCAAGCCTTCTACTTGAGAGTACCCTTTGGCGACAAGTTTTTCCTTGTTCTTCACCACAATACCATGTTCATCTTGCTTGTTCCGATAGACCCACTTAGTGCCAATCATATTCTTGTTCTTGGGGCGCTCTACCAACTCCCACACTTGATTTTATGTGAAGTTGTTGAGCTCTTCTTGCATAGCCAAAATCCAATCCGGTTCCCCAAGAGTTTCATCTATAGTTATGGGTTCTACAAAAGAGACAAAAGCATGATATTTACAAAATGAGGCATATTGCTTGCGGCGAGTCCTTGTACCCCCCTTGGGATCACCCAAGAGAAGATCAATTGGATGGTTTGTTGAAGTCCTTGTATGCCTTCCAAATGTTGTAGAGGTGGGATCATCTTGAGATTGAATTTCCTCAGGTTCCTCTACTTGATCTTGAGTGTCTTGTGATATAAGAGGTGGTTCTTGTGAGGAAGATGGACTATCTTGTCTTGTGGGGGATGATGTTGCACGCCTTGGTTGATCATCATTGTCATCATCATCGGAGGAGGAATCTTCATGAATGGAGTGAGAATCCTCCTCCTCCTTTGGCTTGATGCCACCAATAGCCATCTTATTCATTGCTTCTCGAAGATGTTCTTTTCCAACATCATCACAACAAAAACCATCTCCTTGGGATCCTTTAGATTCATAAAACTCCACGTCGCATCTTTCTTCAATCACTCGTGTAGAGTTATTAAATACTCTATATGCCTTGGAGTTAGATGCATAACCAACAAGCATGCCCTCATCTACTCTACTCTCAAACTTCCCTAGATGCTTCCTCTTCTTGAATATGAAACACTTACAACCAAACACCCGGAAGTAGAAGATGTTGGGCTTTCTTCCAATGAGTAGCTCATATGGTGTCTTCATCAATAGTCGTTGCAGATACACTCTATTTGAAGCATGACATGCCGTGTTGATAGCTTCAGCCCAAAACCTTTGAGAAACCCCATATTCATCCAACATGTCTCTTGCAAGAGTGATGCCTGTCTTGCTCTTTCTCTCTACCACACCATTTTGTTGTGGTGTATAGGTTGAAGAGAATTCATGCTTTATGCCTTCACCATCACAATACTCTTCTAATCTCGTGTTGCGGAATTCCGATCCATTGTCACTTCTAATCTTCACCATTGATGACCCAAACTCATTTTGGGCCCTAGTAGCAAACTTTTTGAAGATGTCAAATGTTTTGCCCTTGTCCTCCAAAAAGAATGTCCAAGTACAACGTGAGTAATCATCAACAATGACAAGACAATAGAGATTACCACCAAGACTCTTGTATGTAGTTGGTCCGAAGAGGTCCATGGGCATGAGCTCCAATGGTCTTGTGGTAGATACATACACCTTCATACGATGATGACTTGTAACTTGCTTGCCGGCTTGACATGCACTACATAACTTGTCCTTTTCAAATGTGACATCCTTCACACCCATTACCATACCCTTCTTGAAAGTTTTCTTGAGTTGGATCATGCCGATATGTGTAATGCGTCCATGCCATAGCCAACCCTTGGATGTCTTGGAGATGAGGCAAGCAGTCAAGTTTGCTTCATGGGATGCGAAGTTTACAAGATAAAGATTGCCATAGCAGAATCCCTTGAAAACAACTTCATTAGTTTTCTTGTTAGTAATTGTGACCCCTTCATCATCAAAGGTGCATGAAAGACCAAGGTCAAAAAATTGTGCAATAGAAAGCATGTTATAACTACAAAAATCCACAAAGAGAACATTGGAGAGGGATAGATCATTTGTTAGAGAGATTTCACCCAATCCGGAGATCCTTCCTTTAGAGTTATTGTTGACGGTGAAAATCCGTCAACCTAGCCATGAGTTTACCTTCGGTGTTGGCATAAGTTTTATACCTTATCTATTGGTACTAACCCCTGTGGTATAACAAGTTCACTTGTGCATGTCGGATTTGGAGTTTAGTGTTTATGCAGGGATTTAGTATTGAAAGCAAGACTTTCGGGATAAGTTCATCAAGCACCTTGTGACAAGACCTTGAAGCCCCGTACAAGTCATGCAATGAAGCAAACTTAACTCCAAGAAGTCAGGGACTTGATCCGAGAAGATGACAAAACTCCGAGGACCTAACCAGAAAAGTGTTGAATCTTGCAAGATAAGGAGCTATGTCCAATTCAGAGAGAAACTGACGACAAAGGCCTACATGCAGAAGGGGGAAGGATCCAGGACGCTCAAGAACCGACACCACGCAAAGGAGGCCGCGGGTTGGGCCTGGATGGGCCCAGGCCGGCCGGCCCAGCCCTATACAGGGCCCAATAGCCTCCCTTTGACCTAGCCGCCAATCGGGCTATTTATAGCCCCGGGGTCGAGAGCCATGCATGAAGGAATTCGTCATCGGCCGCCGAGGAGCAGAGAAGAGAAGGACACCATCCCGGAGAGGAGAGGGTCGAGCTAGTTGACTAGGGTCTCCCTAGCCAACGTGGGAACCTTGCACGGAAGACCACGTCGGAGTTCCCGGAGCTAGAAGCAAGATCAAGGTAGGATCCCGGTTGTGATCTTGTTTATGTATCATTATAACGGTTGAATTATCAAGTTGAATCCGATTTCTAGCGATCAAGTGTTTCTTCGAAAATTTCGATTTTCGATCGACTTTGCTTATTCTAGATCTATTCTCGAGATAGATCACATAGGGTGTTCTTGTAGCCGCGGTGGCTAGAGGTACACGCCGGATCTTCCGAAAGAACTCGACTTGTCCTTGGACTCGTCCTAGACTACCTGCATGAATAGGGATATGTTGTGACAGAACGGGGGTTCCGAAAGGCGGGCGTTTTCGGAGTTGGACGGGAAACCACGGTTTAAAGAGGCTTCTAATGAGATTCGATTTGCTACTTCTTCTTTGCTTGGAACTTCAACAAAAGGCTTAACCCGATCTCTCTAGATTGGTTTATCTACCCAATCTATCTTTGTTACCTCCGGTCTTTAGTAGATTAGATTTGTTCTTGTTTTGTGTTCTTTATCTAGATGCATTAGGGTTTCTCTCTACCGAAAATTGAAGTTACTTGGCTTTACTAGATCATCTTTTGCGTCACACATTTGTTCTACGGATTCGATACCTTGGGTTCACCACTCCAGGGAAGAAGGGTCCCTTGACTACGACGGGAGACTTGTACGCTTGCGAGTCTAAACGAACTTTGATACAACTATTAACCATCAACAAGCCCCTTTTTCTGGCGCCATTGCCGGGGAACAAGTGATTAGGATTTGATCTTTTATTGCTTTTTGGTGATTTTTCAGTTTTCTTTTAGTTTTTCTTTTTGCATCTACTAAACTTTGATTATCCTCAAAATAAATCTAATCTAGTATGTCTAAACCTAGTGTTCATAGATTTATTTTTACTTTCTAGTTTTTGCATATCTTGTTTATTGCTAACCCTAACAGGAGATGGACGGCTACGTCTCCAACAAACCCGATAATTTTGTGGATGATCTAGAAAACCTTTACAAGCTAAGGAGACGCGAAGCACATCAAGCTAAAAAGCTGGATTTTGTAGATTCGAAGGCGGAAGACCAAGGATCGAAGGAATCTCCGAAGAATTCACCACCTCAAAGCCCTCGAGAGAATCGTCTTCCACCGATGGGAGAACAACCGCAAGAACGCAAGATCGGGGAGCTATGCACCCCGGACATCATCGACCTACCAATCTTGAATCTTAAGGAGATCGGAAGATCGTTCGAGATCAAGACCTCAACAATCCGCATGGTGCAACATTCACCCTTCACCGGCAAAGAGGATCTGAACCTTCACCTCCAAGAATTCATTCAACTATGTCAGACTTTCAACATGGATGGGGTGACTCGAGACCAAATGAGGGCAAGGCTTTTTCCGTTCTCACTACTCAGGAAGGCTTTGCAATGGTTCCACTCTCAACCGGTGGAGACGGTGCAAAATTGGAACACGTTGATGAAGGCTTTCATGAAGGAATACTACTCACCAGGTAAAACTCAAAGTTTGCGTAATAAGATTGCCACCTTTGCTCAATATCCTACAGAAACTATCTCGGAGGCATTCGAGCGCTTCAACGAGTACACTCGAGCGGTTCCACATCACAAGTTCCCGAAGGAAGACCTCGTGCAAAAGTTCTGTCAAGGACTCACCATGGCGTCAAGGACGATCATCGACGCATCGGCAGAAGGATCTATCATCGAGCTAACACCGACGGAAGCTTTCACTCTATTCAAGAAGGTCGCGGATAATGACACGTGGGCGTCATCCGGACGCCTACATCCGGTTCAACCAACGGGGAATGTCAAAGGAGTCTTGCAAGTAGAGAAGGAGAACATACTTGAAGGCAAGATCGACTCGCTCATGAGGAGGTTGGAGAAGATGGAGATAGAAAAGAAAGAGGCTCAAGACTTGAAGGCCGCCAAAGCAAGATCCACATGCGAAGAATGTGGAGAGTATGGCCATGTCTGCAAAGATTGTCCAGAGGATGCCAAAGCGCTCGACTACATGAGGAAGGGAGAATTGCCGAACTTCCGCTACGGGCAAGGTAGACCTCAATTTAATGCAAGCTCATCCATTCCGAATTCAGTTCCGCTTCGTATACAATTGAAGGAATTCATGGATGAGCAAGCTAAGATCAACAAGGACACCGTCACCAAGTTCAAAGCCATAGACAAGGTGTTGGAGAACATTGATAGCAAAGTGACGGAGGTCGGAAGCTCCAATCATCAAGTGCTCAACATGATGAAGATGCTCGAGACTCAAGTTGGACAACTTGCGGGGCGCCTCACTAATGATGAAGGGAAGCTTCCGGGACAACCCAAAGGTCCCGAATCGGCGAAGGCTATTCAAACACATTCGGGAAAGGAGATCGAAGATCCGGAACGTTCTGCGGGAGCAAGGAAGCTTAAACCATCCGCCGAGGCGGAGGAAATTGCAAAGGAGAAGGTTATGGGGATCGTCACCGAAGAACCCGAATTTGAGATGCCGGGAGAAGACACGAGGATACCACAACTCAAGCCACGCTACTTCCGAGGTAAACTTGACAATCACTTTGAGAAGTTTGTGGAGGTTGTGCGTAGACTTAGTATTAACATGCCATTACTAGATGCCCTACAAGTACCTACATATTCTCGTTATTTTAAAGACATACTTGCAAATAAATATGAGGTAGCAACACTCGGGGTAGATCATGTCAAAATGTCTAAGGAGTGTAGTGCTGCTATTGCTAATGGGCAAGAGAAGCAAAAGAATCCCGGATGCCCTACAATCCCATGTTCAGTTGGTTCTTTCAAGTTCGAGAAGGCGTTATGCCACCTTGGAGCAAGTGTGAGAGTCATGCCAAGGGATGTGTTCAAGAAGCTACGCCTACCATTGGAGCCTACGGGTATGTGTTTGGAGTTGGGAGATAACTCCATTCGCTATCCCTTGGGCATCACCGAAGATGTACCCGTGTAGGTCGGACACCACTTCATACCCGTCGACTTCATGGTGCTAGAGATGGGAGAGAGGGAAAAGCCGTCGCTCATCCTTGGGAGGCCTTTCCTCAAGACCGTGGGAGCTACTATTGATGTTGGCAAAGGGGAGATCATGTTCGGTATCAACAGAGAAAGGAGTTCCTTCAAGTTTCGACCACGACTCGAGGCATGCAATATGATTGAAGTTAAAAATGCTCCACCATGTGTTGGGCACTCCCTTGTGTGATGACCGATGACCTTGCAATGTTGACAATAAGATCCAACCGCATTGATGAAACACCCATATAGCTCCTTAGACTTAGGAGTTTCCTTGATGGGATTTGGGAAAGAACCAAATCCCTTTGTCCCATAGTCTCTTGCATTGTAGTAGAGGATTTCCTTGTGTAACTCCTCACCCTTGGAAAAAGTCTTCACACAAGACCTTAGGCTTCTCACTTATTTTTCAAGAGCTTTCACCCTAGCATGGTTAGTCTTGGAAGACGATGCAATATTTTCATCATTAAGCAAGATCTTAGGTTCTTCAATTAAATCATCACATGAGGTAGAGACATTGGTTTTAGTGACTTCTCTAGCATTTTCATGCCCACTAGAGCCAATGGCCTCATATGCAAGCTCAAGCTCTCTTTCTTAAGCATCACATGATTTGACTCAAGAGACTTTTTAAGCACGGTTATGTCGTCATGATTGATGATTAGCTCATTGTGCTTATCAAGCAACCTGTTGTGGTCATCCCTAAGTGACTTGTTGGACACTACCAAACCATCATGTTGTTTGCTAAGGTAATTGTGCTTCACAAGCAACTCATCATTTGATAGCTTAAGTTTCTCATGAGTCTCTTCAAGTGCCTTGAGCTTACTCTTTTGTTTCTTAATCATGGAAGTGTATTCATCAAGAAGACCCTTAAGAGCAAGCGGTGAGAGATCATCATCACTACTAGAAGAGTCACTACTATCGCTATCGCTCACCTTGGAGTGCTTTGCCATGAAGCACATCGGTGGAGGTGGAAGTGGAGGCTTTTCATCATCCATGATAGTGATACCGGCAATCTTCTTGTTCTCTTCTTCATCACTTTCACTTGATTCACTTGAAGTTTCACCACTGGTTACCCATTCATTGATCAAGAGAGAACGATATTCGCCCTTCTTCTTGTGGTAAGGCTTGTTTGATGACTTCTTCATGGATGAGCTCTTCTTGTAGTACTTGGCATCTTTGTCATCCTCATCGTTCTTCTTGTTGATCTTGACACTCGCTTGTCGGGCTTGGGGCAATCATATGATAGATGATCATAGCTTCCACAATTATTGTGACACCCTAAAATTCCATCACTAAAAAAATTACCTAGCAACTATTAATTAGCCCTAAGGATTTAAAATTTAAATTGCCATTTAAAATTGAGCTCTACAATATTAAACATAATTTAATAAACATAGAGAAACCAAGTGATTGTGCATCATCAGTTGGCTTGCATGGTTTTTGGTTGCTTGTGTGGTTTCTAAATAGTTTAAAATTTTTTGGAGAAAAAGTTTGAAAGAATTTGATTTGAATTTGAAAAGAAAAGTTGTTTTAAAAGGAGTTTGAAAAAGAAAAGAGAAAAAAAACAAACCCTTCTTACCTTTCGGCCCAGCCAGGCCTGCCGGCCCACCAAACCAACCCGCGGCGGCCCACCTAACCGCCTCCTTTTCTTTTCCTCGCAGACGCCGAAACCTGGGCCCCGCCTGTTGAGGACCATGTGTGGTTCGAGGACCGGTGGATGGTCGCTTCCTTGTGTGATGAGTGATTGACAACGTTGTGTGGACTGATTCTTGGCTAAGTATTGCAGGTGCAGTTGCGGCTTGGCTGGTGCTGGTGCAGGTGAAGAACAAGCGCGAAAGGTCGTCGCCGGTGAGGCCTCCAGGTGTGGAGAAGACAAGTAGGCTTCGTTCAAGGGACCCGGTGGCCAGCGGGGTCAAGTGCGGGCCGCATGGTGGCATGAACAGCAAGATGAAGTCATGGACGGTTTCTTGGTTGAGCCTCAAAACCAAGGTTGAGCCGGGACTACGTGGGAGCCGAGTCATGAGTGGAGATTGGCAGAGCCTACACCGAGTTCGCGGGGTTTCCGGTGGTTCACCATAAAACCACTGGGTTCCTTGGTTGATCCACAAAGCCAAGACCGGAGAACCGAAGACAGAGCTGCAGTAGCGCCAGACCGGTCTAACCGGTGGGGACCGGTCTGACCGGTGAGGAGGACCGGTCTGACCGGTGTGCGATGACGCAGTCCGGAATCTTCGAAGCGGAGGACACGCGTCGGGATCGCATGGCTTGCGTCGAGGCTACGCAGGGTGCGGTTGCCGGGCATCCGTCCGATGGTGAAGACATCAAGAATTCCAAATCTGCCCTCGAGGGGCTTGTATCCCTAGTTAGTAGAGAAGGGCGTTTTAGACTTTCGGTTGCCTCCACATAACCCAAGAGGTGAGAGGATGGCAGCCAACTCTTGGAACTCTAGCTCATTAGTTTTCCTATTTTCCACCTATTTTCCTTAGGTTTTCTTTAGGACTAGCAAGAGAGCTTCACGGAGAGATCTTGTTGAGAGGGATGGATGATCGGGCGGCTTGCTAGACCTTGTACGAACCTTTGTTTCTGTATAGATGATTCGGCGTGGTTCCTCAAGGTTTGGATGTGTTTTCCCCGGTTGTTCTTGGTGGTGATTTTCATGACCCTCTCTCGGTGATTTCTTTGGGTTGTTTTCGGGACCTTTCTCTTGGGGATTTGATGGGGGAAATTTGTGGGAACCCTTCGTGGTTCTTTGGGCTGTGATTTCCCTCCCAAATCCGTGAGTAAAGGTGCTCGATTTTGGGGGTTTCTTGAGTTCTTGGGTTGGAATTGCTCTTGGCGGGATTTCCTTGATTCCTCCTTTTTGGACGAGATTTGGTGGGATTAAACTTGGTTATGGACTCCTCATGAGGTGTTCCTAATATCCCCAAAGTCTTGTTCAAGTCCGTGGAGCGATTCGGGAGATCAAGATTTGGATTTGGGGGAGTTGACCCGTGGGTGCTGTTCATCCCGAGCTGCCCAGGCTACACCGGTCTGACCGGTGCTCTTGACCGGTCTGACCAGTGCGAGCCCTTGTGGGTTTTGCCCGGGTGAACGTCTTGGTGTGTTCGTTGTTGTCCCGTGTTGCTGCTGTTTCGAGTTTGGGTCAGTTTGGTGGTCGGTTGGCCTGTTTGGTGCCTTGGGGGCTTTCAGGCTGTGACCGGTCTGACCGGTGTGTCTCACCGGTCTGACCGGTGTAGAGCCACTTAGTGAAAGTTTCTCAGTTTCACCAGTAGGGACCGATTTGACCGGTGGTGCTCACCGGTCTGACCGGTGTGGGTCTGTAGACTCGAGGTTTGGTTTTCCGCTGCGTTCTCGGGGCGGAAGGCTGTGTGTGTTGGTTCCTAGGTCTAGTGGCACTTCAGTGGCTACGTGGGCTTGGCCAACTTGGGTAGTGAGTCAGAGACGTGTGTTGGAAGCCGCGTTCATCTTGTTGGAGTTTCGATCTCCATCGAGAAGAATTTTTATCGGCTCCCATTCACTCCCCCCCTCTCTGGTTCGCCGTATCGGTCCTTCAAGTGGTATCAGAGCCGGTTCGGGTCTTTATTGACTCTAACCAGTCTAAGATCCAAGGATGGCGTACCAGGAACGGGGTTCGGGTCCTCCACACTTCGATGGCAAGAACTACTAGATGTGGAGCAAGCAGATGGGTGATTTTCTCCGCGAAAAGGGTCAGATCCTTTGGGATGTCACGGTGGACACAGGCTATGTCCAGCCGATGGACTTCCTCGCTCCAGGATCGAGGGACAGATTCGACGCCAACAATAAGGCGGTCGACTACTTGTTTCGTGCTTTGTGTCAGCCTGAGTTCGATCGGGTGCACACCGAGCACTTGGCTTGTAGGATTTGGGCGGTGTTGAAGGAGGCTCATGTTGGGAACGCCCAGGTTCAGGCACGGATGTATGCGACCTACCAAAGAGAGTACGAGAACTTCACTCATCTCCCCGGTGAGTCCATCGATGCCTTGTTTCATAGGTTCACGGTGGTTGTGAACAACATGAGGGCCAATGTGGACGTGCTCCCGTACGATGATCATGATAGAGCGGTCAAGCTCTTACACTCTTTGGATCGTACGATATGGGGCGGAAAGTTCGAGGCTATTGTGGAGTCGGAGAAGTATGACACTCTGACGGTGAACGAGCTGTTCTCGAAGCTCAAGTCGGCTGAGGTGGATAGGGGCATGACTGCCAAGCTCGAGGGACCGACTGATTCCCATAGTCTTGCCCTCGTTGGTGGTTCCAAAGGAAAGGCTAACTCTAACCCATCCACCAGGATATTCTCTTTCTCCTCTTTGATGTCTATGGCAGATGAAGAATTCGACGAGCTTGGAGAGGACGAGCTGGCGCTCCTGACGAGGCGGTTCGAGAGGCTGCACGAGAACTGTGTGAACATGAGGAGGAACACGAGGACTTGCTTCCAGTGCGGCAAGCCGGGACACTTCGTCGCCGACTGCCCGGAGAAGGCCGAGAACAAGGGCAGCTACAAGCACAAGCTGAGGATGGACGGCAAGTACCGTTCGAGGCGTGACCACAAGAGCAAGCACAAGAACAAGTACAAGGACGAGCGACGATCGAGGAAGAAGGAGAGCCGAGGCAAGGCCCGAGCGATGGTTGGAGCGAGCGACGTCGACTCCAGTTCCACGTACTCCACCTCGAGCTCGAGCAGCACTGAGGATGAAGGTGATCGTCGCAAGAACAAGAAGTCATCCAAGAACCTGAGCGGGCTGAGCTGCTTCGCGAGAGACGGCTTCTGCACCATGGCGCTGAGCTCCGGCAGCAAGAAGAGCACACAGAGCGACTTGGACTCTGAGTCCGACGACGAGGTGCGTGATGAACTTCCCTTCTTGCGCCAGGAGAATGAGAGGCTTGGCTCTTTGCTTGATAACCGTGATGACATGCTTAGAGAGGCCAAGAAAATGAGAAAAGAGCTTAGGGCTTCACTCGAGGATGCTAGGACTAGAGTGGCTGAGCTAGAGACACAAGTGCTTGATAGCAAGCTTGAGATTGATTCCCTTAAGGCTAGCCCTATTGTTTCGGATGAGAATGATTGTGCTGATTGCTCCATATTTCTTGCTGATCTTGCTTTGTTTAAGGAGAAGCATGCCTCCAAGTGTGAGGAATTAGATGTGCTTAGGGTTGAAGTGGCGGAGCTTAAGTCTAGACTCGCTTTGCTAGGTGCTTGCACTTCTTGCCCCGTTTTGCATGCTAAGATTGATGAGATGCATGCTTACACTAGTTCTCTTGAGGCTAAATTGAAGGAACCCATGCCTACATCTTTCTCTACCTGTGAAATGCATGCATTGAAAAATTTGGAACTTGCACATTATGTTGATCATTTGCAGGATGAGAATGATGACTTGAGAAAGTTGATGGGTTGGTTGTCTGGTCATGAGCCTCAGTTGAGGATGATGATCGAGGCCTTTAAGAGGCAAGATGGTGAGGGACTTGGGGCAAACAAGGTTGGTGAGGGAAGTGGAGAGAATATCCCGGAGCCACCAAAAACCCACCACAAAAATGATTTCCCGCCAAAACCTAACCATCTTAGGAACCGACTAGACACAACCCCTGCTCCACCCGTGTTTCCTATGCCCACAAATGATCTACAAAAGCCTATCAAGTTTGTGAGCACTTCCAGGAAAGTGTTCTTTGGGAAAGAGAGTGAGAAGGCTAGTGGTGAGAAACAGGTGGAGGATTTGAGTGGAGAAAAACCAAGTGAGCAGCCACATCCCAAGCCTAAGCCTAAGCTTGTGAGGTTCCATTGTGGTTATTGTGGGAGAGATGGCCATAAGGAGGAGTTTTGCTTCAAGAGGAAGCGTGAGGAGAGAATGGCAAAGGAGTGGGCTAACAAGGACAAGTACCACCCTTCTGATGGTGTACTTGAGCCTCGTGTGCAGATGCCCAGGGCCAAGGCGAATGTGAGGAAAGTTCGGGCTTGGGGAGAGCGGAAGGCTGTTGGAGGCACTGCTGCCCAGGTCACACCGGTCAGACCGGTGTGGGGCACCTGGCCGGACCGGTGTAGGCCCAGACGAGACACCGTTTTTGGGTTTCGAGCTCGTACAGGTGCGAGGGTTGTTTCTGGTGGTCGTGGTTCCGGTGGTTGGGCTGGAAAGGTTGCAGGTGGTCAGTTTGCTAGGCGTTCTCCTCCTCGTGCTCAATACGGGGATCAGAGGGGTCGTAGATTTGAGTTGGAGAGGAAGGATGTTCCACAGGCTTTCTTGCGTGGATTTGGTCCTCCTCCAGGCAGAGAGGGGTCGTTCCCTCAGGGTGGTTACCGTGGTGGTGTTCGTGGAGGTAGCTTTGGTAGGAGAGATGCTTTGGTTGGTGCTAACCCCACTTTCGAGCAAATGGCTCGGCACTGGTTTTACTCTTTTGGTACTAACCCCAGTGCTGAGTCGTTTGTTCGCTCACGTGCTCGTTTTTGAATTTCAGGTGGGAGACTTGAAGAACATTTGGTTGATTGACTCCGGTTGCTCGAGGCATATGACCGGAGACAGGGTGTGGTTCTCAAGTCTCGTCCCGGTGGTGACAAAGAGGTACATCACCTTTGGGGACAATGGGCGTGGGCGTGTGCTTTCAGAAGGTGAGATCAAAGTGAGTGACAAGATCACTCTGAGGCGTGTTGCTCTTGTTCAATCGATGGGGTACAATTTGCTTTTTGTGTCCCAGTTGTTGGATGAGGGTTTTGAGGTGTTGTTTCGGCCATGTGGTTCTCGGATTGTGGACTCTCGAGGGGACCTTGTTTGTATGGTCGTTCCCGAGGGTCAGGTGTTTCGTGCTAATTTTTCTCAGTCTTCGGGTGTGGAGCGTTGTTTCTTGGCTGGTTCTTCGAGTGAGTTGTGGAGGTGGCATAGGAAGTTGGGTCACTTGAGCTTTGACCTTTTGTCTCGCTTGAGTAAACTCAAATTGGTCCGAGGATTGCCACGGTTGAGGCTTGAGAAAGAGTTGGTTTGTGCGCCGTGTAGGCATGCCAAGATAGTAGCCTCTTCTCACCCGCCTCTCACCGATGTGATGACTAAGTGTCCATGCGAGCTGCTCCATATGGACCTTGTTGGCCCAGCTCGTGTGCGATCTGCGGGTGGGAAGTGGTATGTCCTTGTTGTGGTGGACGACTATTCTCGGTATGAGTGGGTGTTCTTTCTTGAGGATAAGGGGGAGACGTTTGGTTTTATTCGAGATCTAGTCTTGAGGTTGAGGAACGAGAGGCACGGAGATGCCATACGAGCTATCTGCAGTGATAATGGCTCGGAATTCAGGAACTCTCGTTTTGAAACCTTTTGCCATGACTTGGGTCTTGAGCACCAGTTTTCGAGTCCGTATACGCCTCCCCAAAATGGTGTTGTGGAAAGGAAGAACGGACCTTGTGCGAGATGGCTCGGACGATGCTTGATGAGCATAGGACTCCGAGGAGGTATTGTGCCGAGGCGGTGAATATCGCGTGCTATGTGTCGAACAGATATACCTCGCAGTGCACAAGAAGAAGACATGCTATGAGTTGATGCATGGTCGCACACCCAAGGTGAGTCACTTTCATGTCTTTGGTTGCAAGTGTTTCATTCGAAGAAAGGCGGGAAGTTGGATAAGTTTGAGGCTAGGTCTCGTCGATGGCATTTTCTTTGGTTATGCATCTCATTCTAGAGCATATCGTGTGCTCAATCTTGAAACTAACCAAATCGTGGAGACTTGCGAGGTAACCTTCGACGAGACGAGCCACGTAGTCGCCTTGTTTTTGAGTGTGCGGGTGATGATGAGCTTGGCGAGGAGATCTTTCGGGAGGAGGAGCATGAACATGGTGATGATGAGGATGGCGGTGCGGTGCCCCGAGTGCCGAACATGTACCCACTACTTCGACTACGGTGATGGATGGACCCTCTACTACACCTACGACGACAAATCAAGAACGAGGAGAAGCTGATGTTGAGGGGGAGGTAGCATCGAGGCGAGAACCTCCCCGGCGAGTGCAGATGGATCACCCAGCTTCGAGGATCATCGGCGACATGAATGAATGTACTACACGGTCGAGGGTTCGGAACAACTCTCATTTCGCTCATGCTGCATTTGTTGCTACTTTTGAGCCCAAAGACATTGGACACGCATTATCTGATCACAATTGGGTTAATTCGATGCATGAGGAGTTGGAGAACTTCGAGAGGAATCAGGTGTGGGAGTTGGTTGACCCTCCCCCAGGGTGTAAGCCGATTGGTACAAAGTGGGTGTGGAAAAACAAAGAAGGAGAGAAAGGTGAGGTTGTGAGGAACAAGTCGAGGCTTGTTGCTCAAGGGTTCAGTCAGAAGGAGGGGATCAACTACGAGGAGACCTTTGCTCCCATGGCCCGTTTGGAGGCAATTAGGATCCTTCTAGCCTTTTTCGTGGCTAAAGGGTTCAAGTTGCACCAAATGGATGTGAAGAGTGCTTTCCTGAATGGTGTGTTGGAGGAAGAAGTGTATGTGAGGCAGCCTCCGGGGTTTGAGAGCGAGAAGTACCCCCACGGGGTGTACAAGTTGAGGAAGGCGCTGTATGGGTTGAAGCAGGCGCCTAGAGCTTGGTATGGCAGGTTGAGGGGGTTCCTGTTTGAGAGAGGTTTTGAGATGGGGAAGGTCGATCAGACCTTGTTTTTGCCGAGGCAGTAGGGAGATATCCCGATTGTGCGGGTGTACGTGGATGATATTGTCTTTGGTGGCTCGTCTAACTCTCTTGTTGCAAGGTTTGCAGATGATATGAGCAAGGCATTTGAGATGAGCATGATGGGCGAGTTGCGCTTCTTCCTCGGGCTACAAATCAAGCAATCAAAGGAAGGAACATTTGTGCACCAGGCTAAGTACACCAAGGACATTGTGCGGAAGTTCAAGATGGAGGACTCCAAGGCTATGACGACGCCGATGAGTACGACTACGGCTCTTGATGCGGACGAGGAAGGTGAACACGTGGACCGAAGGAGTACCGAAGCATGATCGGGTCACTCCTCTACTTGACGGCGACGAGGCCGGACATACGCTTCTCCGTGTGTCCGTGCGCTCGTTTTCAAGCGTCTCCGAGGACTTCGCATCGGCAAGCGGTGAAGAGAATTTTCGTGTACTTGCGTCACACTCCCGACTTCGGCCTTTGGTACTCCGCGTCCTCTTCTTTGGCGCTTCATGGTTTTTCGTACGTGGATTTTGCCGGGTGTCGGTTGGATAGGAAGTCCACTTCGGGACTTGCCGCTTTTGGGTTCCTCTTTGGTCTCTTGGTCTTCCCGCAAGTAGTCGAGTGTTGCTCAATCCACGACCGAGGCCGAGTATGTTGCCGTCGCTAGTTGTTGCTCTCGGCTCCTTTGGATCACCTACACCATGAGTGACTTTGGTGAGGAGTATACCCATGTCCCACTTCAATGTGATAGCACCAGTGCCATAAGTGTTGCAAAGAACCCAGTGCTCCATTCCAAAACCAAGCACATAGAAGTGAGGTACCATTTTCTGAGAGACAACGTAGACAAAGGGAAGATAGCTTTGATCCATGTACCCACACATGACCAACTAGCCGATATTTTCACCAAACCCCCACATCAAGCAACTTTCACTCGTTTGCGGGGGGGAACTTGGTGTGTGTTTGATTTCTTGAGTTGGGTGTGTGGGAGCTCTCTTTTGCCGGTGGTGTCGAGCCCTTTTTGCCTCCCCTCGAGGAGCCGGTGGTTTGTGAGCTTTGTGTGTGGGAGCTCCTTTGTAGCATATGTATAGTTTCCTTTGTGCATTTCTTGCATTTTGCATGGCATATGTAACATGATGTATAGGCATCCTTGTATCTTAGATTGCATGCATTTTGTGTCATATGCATTGGTTAGGAAAAGCTTCTCTTATATACATTGTTCACCATGGATTGAAATATATGTCTTTGTGAGCTTGTTTGGTATGCTATGGTTAGTTTGACTTAGCTCTTGATAATCTTGATGAATAATCCATGGTTGATGGCTATGTTTTTGAAAAATGTCACATGTATGCGCTCTCATGTGCAAATTCCTTTATATGCTCTTGACATGTTTTAGTGGCTTGGCTATGCTAAATTTGTGGTTGGATAGCTAGTTTATTGATCCTATGGGGCCAAAGGCTCATTTGCCATCATGAATGTTTAGCCCTCTTGCTTCATCTTGTGGAGGGGCATAAGTTCCTTTTTGTCGCAAAGACATTTCATGTACCATTTACAAATCTGAAAATGAAATGAAAAATGCTTGGAAAATATGTTCCCATGTCATATGTGCTGAATTTAATTCGATTTGGGTGCTAAACCGTTGCATGATGCCTACCAATGAGAAGTCTCATACATAGAAGTAGGCACATGGCTCGGTGGCTTTGACATGACATGAGGTGCTTGTGGGTGTTTGTGATGGTCTTATGATTAGAATGGCTGTCCTAGCATGAAGTTTGTGTGGCTTTGCCATTTTGATATGCTTTGATCATGTTTAGGACTTTGCTCATGAGAGACACGTTTCTCGCAAAATTGCCCAAATCCATCTTAGCTTCGTCCAATGGTTGTGAAACTTGGTGATCATGTAGTTGAGATCGATACGAAGCTATAGAGTATCTAACTTGCTCATTTGGACATGTGTAGCATTCTTTGTTGAATTTTGTCTATTTGAGAAGCTCTAGGTTGAAAGTTTTGCATTTTTGGCTTGATTCATGCATTGCCAACAAGGGGCAGAAGTTTGAGCTTGAAATGGCTTGCTGGACATGTTTAGAAGGTTTTCAGGTGGTTTCGAGCCATTTCTGGGCTCTGTTGTGCACCGGTTTGACCGGTCGGGGTCACCGGTCTGACCGGTGTGAGTGCTGGTTCTGTACACAAGTTGCACACCAGTCTGACCGGTGGTGTTGACCGGTCTGACCGGTCAGGGGCCGAGTTGCTTTGCACCGCCCTGTTTCAAGTGGTGTCTTGCATGCATTCGTCCAGGGGGAGGTGCATTGGTTCAGGGGGAGCTTGCATGTGTGCAGGGGGAGCTCTTTGAGGTTGTTCGAGTTTTGATTCGGTGGTGTGCGCTCTTTGCTTGAGCTTTGCTTTGTCTCGGATGTGTCGAGCCGTTGCCCTTGCCTAAGGGGTCCAAGACTTGTCTTCTTCAAGTGATCTTGCTCTTTGCCTTTGTTTGGCTTTCGATCGCTTGTTGTAGTTTCTTTTTATTCGTTTCTTTTCTTTTTCTTTTATCTCTTGTTACTTTCTTGTGGGTGTTGTCAATGCACTCATCAAGGGGGAGATTGAGGACCATGTGTGGTTCGAGGACCGGTGGATGGTCGCTTCCTTGTGTGATGAGTGATTGACAACGTTGTGTGGACTGATTCTTGGCTAAGTATTGCAGGTGCAGGTTGCGGCTTGACTGGTGCGGGTGCAGGTGAAGAACAAGCGCGAAAGGTCGTCGCCGGTGAGGCCTCCAGGTGTGGAGAAGACAAGTAGGCTTCGTTCTAGGGACCGGTGGCCGGCGGGGGTCAAGTGCGGGCTGCATGGTGGCATGAACAGCAAGATGAAGTCATGGACGGTTTCTTGGTTTAGCATCAAAACCAAGGTCGAGCAGGGACTACGTGGGAGCCGAGTCATGAGTGGAGATTGGCGGAGGCTACACCGAGTTCGCGGGGTTTCCGGTGGTTCACCAGAAAACCACTGGGTTCCTTGGTTGATCCACAAAGCCATGACCGGAGAACCGAAGACGGAGCCGCAAGAGGCGCGGACCGGTCCGACCGGTGGGGACCGGTCGACCGGTGAGGAGCACCCGGTCGACCGGTGTGCGACGACGCAGTCCGGAATCTTCGAAGCGGAGGACACGCGTCGGGATCGCATGGCTTGCGTCGAGGCTACGCAGGGTGCGGTCGCCGGGCATCCGTCCGATGGTGAAGACATCAAGAATTCCAAATCCGCCCTTGAGCGGCTTGTATCCCTAGTTAGTAGAGAAGGGCGTTTTAGACTTTCGGTTGCCTCCACATAACCCAAGAGGTGAGAGGATGGCAGCCAACTCTTGGAACTCTAGCTCATTAGTTTTCCTATTTTCCACCTATTTTCCTTAGGTTTTCTTTAGGACTAGCAAGAGAGCTTCACGGAGAGATCTTGTTGTGAGGGATGGATGATCGGGCGGCTTGCTAGACCTTGTATGAACCTTTGTTTCATGTATAGATGATTCGGCGTTGTTCCTCAAGGTTTGGATGTGTTTTCCCCGGTTGTTCTTGGTGGTGATTTTCGGAGCCCTCTCTCGGTGATTTCTTTGGGTTGTTTTCAGGACCTTTCTCTTAGGGATTTGATGGGGGAAATTTTTGGGAACCCTTCGTGGTTCTTTGGGCTGTGATTTCCCTCCCAAATCCGTGAGTAAAGGTGCTCGATTTTGGGGGTTTCTTGAGTTCTTGGGTTGGAAGTGCTCTTGGCAGGATTTCCTTGATTCCTCCTTTTTGGACGAGATTTGGTGGGATTAAACTTGGCTATGGACTCCTCATGAGGTGTTCCTAATATCCACAAAGTCTTGTTCAAGTCCGTGGAGCGATTCGGGAGATCAAGATTTGGATTTGGGGGAGTTGACCCGCGGGTGCTGTTCATCCCGAGCTGCCCAGGCTACACCGGTCTGACCGGTGCTCTTGACCGGTCTGACCGGTGCGAGCCCTTGTGGGTTTTTGCCCGGGTGAACGTCTTGGTGTGTTTGTTGTTGTCCCGTGTTGCTGCTGTTTCGAGTTTGGGTCAGTTTGGTGGTCGGTTGGCCTGTTTGGTGCCTTGGGGGATTTCGTGTCGTGACCGGTCTGACCGGTGTGTCTCACCGGTCCGACCGGTGTAGAGCCACTTAGTGAAAGTTGCTCGCTTTCACCAGCGAGGGGACCGGCCTCGACGGTGGTGCTCACCGGTCCGACCGGTGTGGGTCTATAGACTCGAGGTTTGGTTTTCCGCTGCGTTCTCGGGTCGGAAGGCTGTGTGTGTTGGTTCCTAGGTCCAGTGGCACTCCAGTGGCTACGTGGGCTTGGCCAACTTGGGTAGTGAGTCAGAGACGTGTGTTGGAAGCCGCGTTCATCTTGTTGGAGTTTCGATCTCCATCGAGAAGAATTTTTATCGGCTCCCCTTCACTCCCCCCCTCTCTGGTTCGCCATATCGGTCCTTCACCTGTCAGCCTCACCCTCTCCCCCTTCTTTTCTTCTTCCCCACCGCGCTGCCAGCCAACCCGGCGCCGCCGCGCGAATTCCGCCGCGCCCCGCCACTTCCCTTCCCTCCCTCTTCACCAAACCGGCCAATTAAGGCAATTAACCCCTCCCTCGATCAATTGGAGCCGTTACTTTCCTTAGCACCGAGCTGTGATGGCCGTGGCCATCAATGGCAAGCGTCGCCGCTCAGAGCCTGCTCGCCTCCCCTCGCCTTCCTCCCTCTGGCCCTATTTAAGCTCGTGCTCGAACTCCTGCGCCTCCCTTTGCCTTCTCAGCGCACCAACGCACTCGCTCGAGCACCAAATCCCCAGCATCGCCTCCTCGGGTTCCCGCCGCCGCCGTCGTGAATACGCCGCCGCCGGTGAAGGACAACCTCCGCCGCCCTTCTTTCCTTCTCCTTGGGTTCACCAGGGGCTCATCAAGCTCGGATTGCTGCAGGTTCTCGTCCCCAGGGCCCGTGGGAGCCACGCCTCGACCACACCGGAGCGCCGCCCGACCCGCCGCCGTTGCTAAGCTCCGCCGCCGTCGCATCTTCTTCACCTTCGAGCTCGCCCGCCTCTCCTTTGAACTGTGAGCAATAACCCCAGACCGTTTCCTCTTTCTTTTGTGCACAACGCTCACAAGCTCGCCGGAGCGGCCGCTCCGCCCCCTTCCGGCGCCGGCCACCGGCGAGGCACAATCACCCCCCTTGACCCCACGGTCACGTGCGCATGCGACCCCTCTACGTTTTGAGCTATCCTGTAGTCGTGTTAGTGGCCGGGAACGCCGCCCAGGCGCAACGCCGGCGAGCTCCCACCGCGCGCCGCGCGCAATCCGGCGTGCTCGCCGCCGCATCCCGCACGCGAGCGTCTAGGGTCGTCAGATCTTGCACGGACGACACGGATCGCGTACCCCTTCGTTTTGAATGGGCGGTCCACCGTGGACCCGTGCACCGGGTGAGCCCACGGCCGTTGGATCGAAGATCCACGGTGCAGCTGCGGCGTTTTCCTTTAAGAGTCCCTGGGAAATTCTATATTCACATGCCGGTCCTCCCACCTATAAGAATTCTTGCAGTTAGGTCCTGAATTTTGTAGTTAGGCCCCTGTCTACCCTAGATAATGTTGTTAGAGGTCCTTTTCTTGAGAAATAACACTTAAGCCCTTCAGTTTTTATATAAAATTATGTTTTAGACCCTGGTTTTATTTATAAAAGGCTCTGTAAATTTAGTTTTACTGCAGATAGGTCCCTGTATCTTGTTTTAATCATATCTTTCTCGTTTTAACTCTGAATTTAGCGTTTTATATACCGAAATGATCGTCTCGACGAGTAGAATCATTTAAACAGCAAATTTACCAGTTTTGTTACTTTTTGGTGTACTGTTTATTTATTGTTTGTTGTTCATGTTTGACTCGTAGATATCGTGCCTGTTTCGTCTAAGCTCCCCATCGGAGGCGATCAGGAAGAGCCTGTTTTCGAGGAAGATTTCACCCAACTTGTAGAGGAAGGCAAGTGGCTTTCCCCCTCTGCATTACCTTTTTGAACCTATGTCACTGCATGTTAAACAAAGTTTACTATTTCTGTTGCTATGCATAAACTTGATGGGCAAACACCTAGTTAAGGACTTGACTAGATATTTTACCTCATTACCTTGATCAACCCTGTTTAACAAATGCTTGGGTAGATAAATGCTTAGTTTTCTTTACATGGGTATGGTTATGCTTTGTCTATGATATATACATCTCAGTTCTGTTTATGTAATGCATTTATGCTTAAGACAAGATAACTTGAAATATAAATGGAACATGGAGAACCACCCAAGACAACAGTACAACCACAGTCCACATGGCTCTGGCTTAGCCAAGTAATTAGGAGAGTGGGTTAGCTGATAGCCTTTTTCCGAGAGGGGCACAAGGGGCTAGGGGTTGCAGGGGTATAGCCCGGTTCTTTTGGGGTAGCAGCCTTGGCTAAGGTGCTGACCACTAGGGAGGGTTATGGTCCGCCCCGAGTCAGAATCGTTGCGGGCCGTTGGTTTCTCTTCTTTCCTTTGTAAAGGCTTCGTAGTGGACCCCTAGCCACTCACCTTGGAAGTGTTTAAGGGTCTAGCTAACCCGGGCAAAATGGGGAACACGAACTGTGGGTAAAGTGTACAACCTCTGCAGAGTGTAAAACTGATTGATCAGCCGTGCTCACGGTCATGAGCAGCTTGGACCCTCACATGATTAATAAACTTGAAGATAAATGTAAATCGTGGGTTTGTGGGTTTGGTTTAAGGTTTCTTTCAATTATAAGGGGGTTGGTATACACTTACACCTAGTAATTAGGTGCTTGCTAATAAAACTTGACCAACTTATAAAATGCTTACCACTGTGAACCATAGCCTATCCTTGATAGCCCTGCATTGTTTCCCCCACTTGCTGAGCACCAACCATAAGTGTGCTCACCCTTGCTTACCGCTGTTTAGAGGAGAACATCGGAGGCGAGGACGAGTATTGGAGCGACTAGGAGGAGTTCTAGGGCATGCAGATCCCCAGTCATCATGCCTGTGGAAGTCAAAGATGGAGCTGCTCGTCGTTTAGTTATCGCTGTGTTTGGACCTTCGAGTCCACCTCTCTGGATGTAATAATGGATATTGTACCAGTTTAACTCTTGAACGTTTTGTTACTGCAATGGTATTACACTCGATTTGTCTATCATGTGTGTGTCAATTGATCCTGGCGCACACGTGAGATGCATTCGGTTTTCCTTGTAAAATCGGGGGTGACAATTATAGCACTTCCTCTTGCTTCCTTCACCATTTCTTCTTGATGTCCGTAACTTTTGCTTCTTGGGATCATAGTTGTAACCCTTCTTGCCAATCTTGGAGAGCATCCTTGTAGTTCTCTTCATGAGAAGAGCAAGCTTTGCTTCATTGCTCTCCACTTCACTTGAATCACTTTTGCCTTCGCTCTCACTTGAGGAAGAAGGAGGCTTTGCATTGGTCTTCTTGGCCTTGATCTTCTCACTATCCTTGAGTGCAAGATCTTTTTTTCTGCTTGAGTTAGATATAGGTGATTCCATTTCTTCCATCATGAACATCTCATGGGATCGGATTTTGTTCACAACCTTGGTGATGGTGAGGGTAGGGAAATCCTTTTCAAAGAGAAGTGCCTTGACGCTGTTGTACTTAGGCTTGGGGAGCGTTTAAAGCATTTTCTGGATGATTTCCTGCTCGGTAAGGTTAGCAACATCAAGAGCATTGATATTTTGAATAAGCACACCCATCCTAGAATACATTTGCTCTACACCCTCATCATCATTCATTTTAAACTCATTGAGTTCCACCTTAAGCAACTCATATTTTTCCTCACGGATCTTCTTGTTACCCACATGGATTTCTTTGAGTTGCATCCACACATGATGGGCAGTTTCCAAAGCAAAGACTCGATCAAAAAATTCCTCATCTAGTGCCTCAAAGATATGGTTTCTAGCGCGCGCATTCCACTTAGCCTCACTCTCGGTGGGAACACTAGGCAACAGATACATAATGCTGCGCCACGCATCGTGGTGTTGTGCTTGAAGGTAGCTTGCCATTCTATGTGCCCGAAAGGTGAACCGTTTCCCCACGAACTTGGGAGGGCCATTGCTACTACCTTTCCCCATCTCCCTAGGCGGCTAAGCCAAGAAAAAAGGAAGCCTAGTTTTGATACCACTTATAGGATCAATGGCCCGTAGAAGGGGGGGTTGAATATGGGCCTTCTTTTGAATTTCTAATGCATAAACAAAACCTTAGCCTATCAACTAGTGTTGCCCATCTAAAAAAGTTATTCCCTACTACTAAGCACACTAACAAGAGTTTCCTTAGCATATATCACACTAAGAGATATGGAAACCCTAGTCAAGATATGAAGCAAACAACAACTTAATGAGAACAAGGGCATGGAAACTTAAGTGAGGAAAGAAGGTGTGAGACATGGGTACCCCTGGGTCCCCACCGACTAGGCTCACGACCGGCCCCGACAAGTGGGTCCGGCCTACTAGAAGACCCGCCGACCTGTCAGTAGGCCTGTCTGACCTGACATGTGGGCCCAAAGATGTGAAGACAACTTGACGTGCAAGACAAGGCAGTCTAAACGGATTAAGGCAGCTTGGATAAGCTTTCGATGTTGTAACTGACTAGAGATAGGTTTCCCTATTGTAACCGACTTGGACTCCGGTCCACCGACCTTGTCCATCGCCCAATATAAGGCAGGCAAGGGCGTCCTCCCAGGGACAGGTCGTCATGTAATTTCACCACAACAGCAATACAAATCAAAGAACTGGATGTAGGGTTTTACTTTCCGGAGGCCCTAACCAGTATAAAATCGCCTTGTCCTTGTGTCTCGTCATAATTTCCGTGTGCTACACTAGCATAACCATCACGTTCTTAGCTCCCGATCTGCCCGCCGAACAACTAAACCACAGGGATTAACACCCCCGTGGGCTGTCCAGATCTCACCATCTGACAGTGGGCACGCCAGGTAGGGGTGATCGCGAGCTCTTCGTGTAGCGTGATGGCAGTTCGCTCCGGTGATGATCTTCCACGACGACATGAAGGATATCTCCACAGCGACCTGCTCGCTGCAACCGTCCGATCTAACCGTGAGGTTGGCGTCTTCATTCCATGAATGGCGCGCCAAAAAAATTCGTGTCCACCCACCCACCACGTCTGTCTCGACGAAATCCGGTGTTACCTTGCATCAAGCGTCGGCAACAGCGGTGGCACAGGTGCGGAACAAGATGCAAAGCACCGACTCTGTAACAGTCCGTCCCCGAGCCGCATCATGAGAGTCCGATAGAGATTAATTTCGTGGATCATGTTCATGATCGGAGCAGCCATAGTTAGAAATGGATGAAATTAAGGATTCATGTTCTAGAAAACCTTATCGTGCTTCAAATCATATTATTTACGCATTAAAAATCCAATTTAAATCTTGTTTATCACTCTGTCATTTTGAGTTATTCTGTACTCTGAGATCAGTTTTGCTTTGACAGATGGCCAGAACCTACATGACCCCTCGCAAGAGCACTGGTGGGCGCTTTCCCACTGGACAGCTGGCTCCTCGCCATCGTCTAGAGGATGTTGAGAAGGAACCAGAGGAGTTCCAGCCAGAGGCTGAGATGGAGGAAAACCCAGAGGAGGTTCAGCCAGAACCAAAAGAGGAAGATCCTGAGGAGGTTGAGATGGAGGAGGAGGAGCCACTGGAACAGCCACAGCTGTACGATGGCACCGTGCTGGAGGCACACGCTGATGGGGACATTGTGATTCCACCAGCGCCTGTGGCAAATGAGGAGGCACCCCCTGCACATGTTGATCCAGTGCCTGATGGTGAAGGTGGTGACCGGACGATTCTAGTGATGACAGTGTAGATGATGAAGGAGGTAAAAATGCTAATGGAAACCCGGAGGAAGAGGAGGATGAAGACCCTCGCTATCACGGGGCAGTGTATCACAAACATTCCACTGAAGATGAGAACGGGCAGTTTTGCATTCTTCTGCGGGAAGTTCTGCGACACCTAGGTTATACCATGAAGCCAATTATGTGACGAAGCACTTCAGCGAACCAGGGATGAGAGACTACTACACCAGCAGAGTCTACATAAGGATGCCTTGAATGATGCAGTTGGCTGGAGGTACCGCTCATCTCACCACAGCACAGCCCATTTCTCCATAGATGCTGCTATAGTGAATGATGCAGCGAGGAGGGCACTCTGGTCAATCTGCAATGCGAAGCGGGCACGGCTGTTCAACTCGGAGTATCGCCATGTGCCTCGTCGTGCAAGTGGCACAGAGGAGACTGTAGTGCCAGCTGGAGGTGATGATCGCATCGATATCCTGGCACGTGTGACTTCTGCCTTGAACACAGATCTGGAGGGAGCAACTACTGAGATGGACAGGTATCACGAGGAGTTGCAGGCTGCCCAGTGAAGATTGCACGTCTGGAAGCACAGCTGGCGGGACAGCAACTCCCTCAAGAAGTTGTGCCATATCATACCACAGCCTCCCCTCCACGCAAGAGACTCCGTTACGGCACCGCTGAAGCTACTACTCATCTTGGCTAGGATCCTAGGATACTCGCCCTTACCATTTACTTTTCCGCTAGATCGTTCCTGCGTGAACGTATTGCTTGTAATAATGAATGTTGGTTGCAAACATGATTGAGTTGGATCTTTGTTTGATTGTGAATTGTATGGTGGAGTAATGGCCACTATGCAATCAGAATTTGTTAAGTTAATTAAAAAGTTAGTTCGGGTTTTTATTCGGTTGTCGTTGCTTAATCTCCTATGCAAGTTTGAAATGGATCAAATCTGTTTTCGCAGTCATATGATATACCAGTAATGTTTTGTTTATATCTCAAGCTACAGAACTCCAAATGGCATGAAACCAGTTGGGTTAGTTCCCAAATTTAGAGGATGATTTTATGTCAGAAATTCAATGATATACAGTATATATTGTGGGAGTTATGTACAAAGTAATGAACATGTCAGAGTCTGTAAATTTCTGCTGATATAGCTGCACTATTTGAATTTTATCTCAAGTTATAGATGTCCAAATGAGGTGATTCCAGTGGGTTAGTTCCATAATTTTATTCATCATAATCTGGTAAAAATTTGTAGTCTTTGGATAATTACACAGGAAGTTATACATAATTCTTTGAGGTCAACAGAATCTGTCCTAGTCGAAGAACATGCTGCTATTTCATTTTGAGTTATCTTCTTATGCATTGATTCAAGTACCACTATCTGAAATATGATTTTTCTAACGGTCAGATGGTAAACACCAGGTCCGGCGGAGGTCAAGATGTGCCGCCTGTGATCCGTGCTCATATCGCGAATCAGCAGAATTCAGCACCACCCCCACCGATCAATCAAGCAATGGATCCAAATATGCAGCAGTTTTTTTGCGGTGCAGATGCAATTGATTCAAAACCTCACCAACACTGTGCAGCAAATGCAAGCTCAACAGAACCAGCCACCACAGCCGATTCCTCCGCCACCTCCGCCACCCAGGGACAGGCACAAGGAGTTCATGAGCCACCATCCTCCTACGTTTTCTCACTCTTCTGATCCACTGGATGCTGACGACTGGCTGAAAACCATCACTAAGAAGCTGGAGATTGTGCAATGCACTGACAGGGAAATGGTCCTGTATGCTGCTGGCAGACTTGTGGGAAAGGCTGCAGACTGGTGGGATGCGTATTCAACTGCTAATCCCAACAGGCAGAACATCACTTGGCAGGAGTTCCGTGACAACTTCCGTACTTACCACATCCCTTCAGGGGTAATTAAGCTTAAGCAGAGGGAGTTCTTGTCGCTGAGGCAGAGCAATATGTCAGTGACTGAGTACCTAGATAAGTTCACCCACTTGTCACGTTACGCGCCGGATGAGATAAACTCTGATCCAAAAAGGCAGGAAAGGTTTCTGGATGGCTTGATTGGGCCTTTAAACTATCAACTGCAGAGTCACATCTTCCCAGACTTTCAGACGCTGGTGAACAAGGCTATTGGGCTGGAAAGCAAGAGAAAGGATATGGGTGAACAGAAACGCAAGTTCCAGTCGCATGGACAGTCTAGCAGCAACACCCGTCCTCGTTTCAGTTCTCAGCAGAGCCTGACTCCGTATCGTCCTGGTGGTCATAGTGGGAGGTACCCACAGAACATGCAGCTGCAGCGCTCGTTTCAGCCACAGCGCTCAATCCTCAGACACCCAGAGCTCCTACCCCTCAGCTGAGTCGTCCTAACAATAGGTCTGGGGCGCCTGTCAGAAACACCAACCCTGTTCAGCCCGGTGGATGCCTCAAGTGTGGCGAGCTGGGGCATTATGCTAACAATTGTCCCAAGAGGGTAATGCAAACTCCGCAGAGAGACAGTGGAAAGATGACTGGGCAGTCATGTTCACAGGCTCATACTCCACAGACTCCTAGAAAGAGAGGCCAGCAGAATCATGTGCGTGGCCAGGTTAATCATGTATCAGTGGAGCAAGCTCAGATTGACGTCGGCGTGGTATTGGGTACGTTTTCCGTCAACTCTGTACCCACTACAGTATTATTTAATTCAGGAGCGTCACATTCATTCATAACTAATCAATTTGTGACAAAATATAACTTATCTATGAGCTCAATGAAGAACCCACTGATAGTTAGCTCCCCGGGAGGAGAAATGAAAACTGGTAGTATATGCCCACAAGTAAAGATTAATATCATGGGGGTAGACTTTATTGCTAATCTGGTAGTTCTAAAATCATGGGGAATAGATGTCATTCTTGGGATGGATTGGTTACAAAAGCATGATGGAGTTATCCAGTGTCGAAGGAAGTCAGTGTTGTTAACCAGTCCTCAGGGAGAGAGAATAGAATATGTAAGTACACCCTCATCCAACAAGGGAATTGTGAATTCAGTTGAGAGCAAGGCTTTGGAGGATATAAGGGTAGTGAATGAATTCCCTGATGTGTTTTCAGAGGATTTACCAGGTATGCCACCTGACCGTGGCATTGAATTTAGTATTGAACTTATACCTGGTACTGCTCCCATATATAAAAGACCCTATAGGATGGATGTTAAAGATTTAGCTAAATTAAAGAAACAAATTGAAGAACTACTTAGTAAAGGGTTTATCCGTCCTAGTTCATCACCATGGGGAGCCCCCACACTCTTCGTTGATAAAAAGGATGGATCTAGGAGGTTGTGTATAGACTATCGATCACTTAATGAGGTTACTATCAAGAACAAATACCTTTTGCCTCGGATTGATGATTTATTTGATCAGATGAGAGGAGCTAAGGCATTCTCTAAGATATATCTTAGGTCAGGTTATCACCAGTTAAAAATCCGAGTGGAGGATATACCAAAGACACCATTCACATCTAGATACAGGTTGTATGAGTTCACTGTAATGTCCTTTGGCCTGACCAATGCACCAGCATACTTCATGTATTTGATGAACAAGGTATTCATGGAGTATCTTGATAAGTTTGTTGTGGTATTCATTGATGACATATTGGTATTCTCTCGGAGTGGGGAAGAACATAAAGAACATTTGAGACTTGTGTTGCAGAAGCTTCGGGAACATCAGTTGTATGCCAAGTTCAGCAAGTGTGCTTTTTGGTTGAAGGAGGTTTCTTTTCTCTGACACATTATCACAGATGGAGGGATTGCAGTGGATCCAAGCAAGGTTCGGGATGTATTGAACTGGAGTCTGCCTAAGAATGTACCGGAGATCAGAAGCTTCCTTGGACTTGCAGGATACTATTGAAGGTTCATTGAAGGGTTTTCTAAGATCGTGAAGCCACTTACCACTCTGCTCGAGAAAGGAAAAGAATTTAAGTGGGATGAGAAGAGTCAGGCTAGTTTTGAAGAATTGAAGAAGAGATTGACCACAACACCTGTGTTGATCATGCTAGACATACACAAAGGATTCGATGTGTATTGCGATGCCTCTCGACAAGGATTGGGTTGTGTGTTGATGCAAGAAGGAAAGGTAGTAGCTTATGCTTCAAGATAGTTGAGGAAACATGAGCAGAACTACCGCAGTTGTTTACGCATTGAAGATTTGGAGACACTACATGATTGGAAACAAGTGTCGGATCTTCACTGACCACAAGAGTCTGAAGTATATCTTTACCCAGAAGGATTTGAATTTGAGGCAAAGAAGGTGGTTGGAGTTAATCAAAGATTATGATTTGGATATTCAGTATCATCCAGGAAAGGCAAATGTTGTAGTAGATGCTTTGAGTCGGAAGGGACAGACCAACATGCTGGTAGGACGCCTACTACCTCAGGAGTTATGTTGGGAGATGGCACAACTCAACTTGGGAATAGTTGCTTCAAGTGAGACCTTGACATTGGAAACTGAGTCGACGCTTGAGCAGGATATTAGGAAAGGACAGTTGACTGATGACAAGATTGCAGAGTACAGGAAGTTGATTAAGCTGGGCAAAGTTCCGGATTTCAGAGAAGATGAGCAAGGAACAGTATGGTTTAAGAACAGAATCGGTGTACCTGAGATTAAAGAGATACGAGAAACTATCTTGAAGGAAGCACACAATTCAGCTTACTCTATTCACCCTGGGAGTACCAAGATGTATCAGGACTTGAAACAGAGATACTAGTGGTATGGAATGAAGAAAGATGTAGCAGCTCATGTAGCTTTGTGTGATGTGTGTCAAAGAGTGAAGGCTGAGTATCAAAGGCCAGCAGGATTGCTTCAACCTCTAAAGGTACCTTAGTGGAAATGGGAAGAAATTGGTATGGATTTCATAGTGGGCTTACCTCGTACTCGTGATGGGTATGACTCTATATGGGTTATTGTGGATAGATTAACCAAGGTAGCACACTTTATCCCAGTGAAGATGACTTATACAGGAGTTAAGCTGGCTGAATTGTATAATTCAAGGATAGTGTGTTTGCACGGGGTACTGAAGTAGATAGTGTCAGATCGAGGCACACAGTTTACTTCACGGTTTTGGCAGAAGCTGCATGAATGGATGGATACAAAGTTAAACTTCAGTTCAGCATACCATCCTCAGACAGATGGGCAGACAGAGAACAAATCAGATTCTTGAGGATATGTTGAGAGCTTGTGCGTTGAAGAACAGTGGCAGTTGGGATAAGAGTTTGCCTTATGCAGAGTTTGCTTATAACAACAGTTATGAGTCCAGCATTAAAATGGCACCTTTTGAGGCTCGTATGGAAGGAATTGTAGAACACCGTTGTTTTGGAACCGACCGGTGAGAGTCAACTTTTTGGACCGGATAGCATACGGGAAGCGGAAAAACAAGTTGAAATCCTAAGAGAGAATCTTAAAGCGGCACAGTCACGTCAAAAGAGTTATGCTGATCCTCGGAGAAGAGAGGTGATTTTGGAAGTCGGTGATTATGCATACCTCAGAGTGTCGCCTATTCGGGGTTTACGAAGGTTTAATGTCAGAGGGAAGTTATCACCTCGATTCATCGGACCTTTCAAGATTGTGGCACGGAAAGGAGAAGTTGCCTACCAGTTGGAGTTGCCAGCACAGTTGTCGGGAGTTCATGATGTGTTCCATGTATCACAGCTGAAGAAATGTACAAGTGAGGTTAAGATAGAACCGGTACGGTTGCTTGTGTGGTTTCTAAAAAGTTTATAAAATTTTTGAGAAAAAGTTTGAAAGAATTTGATTTGAATTTGAAAAGAAAAGTTGTTTTAAAAGGAGTTTGAAAAAGAAAAGAGAAAAAAACAAACCCTTCTTACCTTTCGGCCCAGCCAGGCCTGCCGGCCCACCAAACCAACCCGCGGCGGCCCACCTAACCGCCTCCTTTTCTTTTCCTCGCAGACGCCGACACCTGGGCCCCGCCTGTCAGCCTCACCCTCTCCCCCTTACTTTCTTCTTCCCCACCGCGCTGCCAGCCGACCCGGCGCCGCCGCGCGAATTCCGTCGTGCCCCGCCACTTCCCTTCCCTCCCTCTTCACCAAACCGGCCAATTAAGGCAATTAACCCCTCCCTCGATCAATTGGAGCCGTTACTTTCCTTAGCACCGAGTCGTGATGGCCGCGGCGATCAATGGCAAGAGCCGCCGCTCGGAGCCTGCTCGCCTCCCCTCGCCTTCCTCCCTCTAGCCCTATTTAAGCTCGTGCTCGAACTCCTGCGCCTTCCTTTGCCTTCTCAGCGCACCAACACACTCGCTCGAGCACCAAATCCCCAGCATCGCCGCCTCGGGTTCCCGCCGCCGCTGCCGTGAATACACCGTCGCCGATGAAGGACAACCTCCGCCGCCCTTCTTTCCTTCTCCTTGGGTTCACCAGGGGCTCATCAAGCTCGGATTGCTGCAGGTTCTCGTCCCCAGGGCCCGTGGGAGCCGCGCCAAGACCACACCGGAGCGCCGCCCGACCCGCCGCCGTTGCCAAGCTCCGCCGCCGTCGCATCTTCTTCAGCTTTGAGCTCGCCCGCCCCTCCTTTGAACTGTGAGCAATAACCTGAAGGATCAGATGGCAACTAGAGGGGGGGAGTGAATAGGAGCCGGTAAAAATTCTTCTCAAAGAACCCGGCCTATGCCCTAGTCAAATCCTGGTCACACACGAGCGATGGATCAAATTGCACACCAATCGCCAAGACAATGAGGTTATGGATCAACCTCTAGTCTTAGGAACGATTCCTTGAAGCACACGCGGAAGCACGAGAAAGGGAGGGAGGAATCGAACCAAGAAGCAAAGCTGGCAGCCTCTGGCGGACCGTCCGGCCAGGTAGGGCGGACTGTCCGCGATGGCCGCGCGGACCGTCCGGCAGGGTACCGCGGACAGTCTGCACCATTGCCACGGACTGTCCGGCCTGAGCCGCGGACCGTCCGTTAAAGCGAACAGAACCTCCAGAGACGACCCCGAATAACGGACCGTCCGCGGGGAGCACGCGGACTGTCCGCCAGGCACCCGCGGACCGTCCGCCCGCAACACGCGGACCGTCCGAAACTTCCCCCAACGAAAACTCAAAGCCACGACGGATCGAAACTAAAGGCGAGCAAGAACGCGAAGAACACCCAACGAACAGGCTCCTCGCGGACAGTCCGCCGGCCCCTGCGGACCGTCCGCGCCTCACGGACAGAACTGAAAACAGCCCGACCTCGAAGGTCAACTCCCCCAAACCATCATCGGATTTCCCAAACGGTAGAAGCTGTGGAGACAAGGGTTTGGGGACCTGAAAAGCGTCACACAATGATGCTATAGCCCAAAAATCTTGCCTCCTAACTCCCTAAATCACCGGGAATCACGAATCCTTTGAACACCACCAAAAACTAGGGCTCCGACCGAAAATCCTTGAATCGAAGTGGTTTCCCGGCGTTTGAGGGCACAAGATCAATCACAAAGGTGCACAAGGCATCCATCCATGTTTCCCCCAAAGAAATCCAGGGAGAAACCAACTCAAATTCGCGGAAACACACCAAGAACAAAGGCACGAAAACAAGCACAAAGAGACCACGAAAAACACAACTCCGAATCTTCTATACATACCAGGAATGATTCACAAGGTCTAGCATGCCGCCCTAGCATCCATCCCTCTCAACAAATCTCACACGAAGCTCTCATGCTAGCCTAGAGAAAATGGAGAAGAAAATAGCTACGAAAATGAGAAAGATGAGGGGGGAAATGAAACCCTAAGTCACGGATAGAGAGAGCCATCCACACACACTCATGGCTTATATATCAGGTCCCGCCGGAGTGGTAAATGACTCGACTACCCCTAACTCAACTACTGGCGATACAACCCACGCAGGGGCATTTAGGTAATGTTTGTGGGTCTTGCCATCGGACGGCCACGCCTTTGCCGCACCCATCGTCCTCCCGACGCAAGCCATGTGATCCCGCCGCGTGTCCTCCGCTTCGAAGCTTCCCGACATGCCCGGATCCCGTCTTCGTCGTGTTGGGCCTTCGGGCTTGGATTTGAGGCCCAAACCAAGAAACCGTCCTCCGATGGTTTTGTGGGCAAACAACCAAACCCCGCATGCTCGGTCCGGCCTCCCGCCAAACTACTTGACTCGACCGCCACCGTGCACCGGCTCTCGATTGTCCATAACTTCGTCTTGCTTGTCACGTCACCATGTGGCCCGCACCTAGTCCCGCTGTCCACTAGGTCCCTCGAACCGAGCCTACTTGTCTCTCCATCTCCCGGAGACCCCTCAAGGCTGAAGACCTTTCGCGCCCGTTCTTCACCTGCAACAACACGAACTAGGCCGCAGCCTACACCTGCGCACTAAGGCAAGAGTCAGTCCAACACCCGTTGTCAATCACTCATCACTGAGGAGCGGTCATCCATCGACCAATGGGACGCTCCTGGTCCTCAATCTCCCCCTTGATGAGTGCATTGACAACACACAACGAGAAATGAAATTCAGAGAAAGAAAGAAAGAAAGAAGAAAGAAAAACAAAAGCTCAACTCATGACCAAAACCAAAGAAAGGCAAAGAAAGGTCACAAGCCAAGCAAAGCACAAACTCCACACTGAAAACAACAAGAAAGCTCCCCTTGACCAAATGCAAGCTCCCCCTGAACATGTGGATGCAAACTTCCAAATTTTAGCTCACCTCTTTCTGAATTTGCATTAAGCTCACCTCTGCTCCCCCTTGTTGACAATGTATGAATCAAGGTAACAATGCAGAAATGTAAAACAAAGCATATAACCATCTACATGAGCTTCTCAAATAGGCCAAATCTAGTGTCAAAGGCTAAAAATGAGACAAAGATCACACATATGAATCATAGCATAGTCAAAGCATTGCCACAAGTAATATATGAAAATACAAGCATGTGACAAAGCAAAATTTTCAGATTTAAGCAGTTTTACCAAAAGAAGGCTCGCTTCACATGTAAAAGCTTATCCATGTCACACTCGAGTCACAAACATGCATACTACTCAGAGATCATACAAGGATATCAAATTCTCAACAAAAGATCATTGTAAACACCTATAAAGCAAAGCATGTCATGTCAAAGCTCATGAGCCATGTGTCCACTTCGGCGAGACTTCTCCACTGGTGAACATCATGCAACATGTTTTGCACCCATATGTGAAAGATAAGACATTTTAAGCATAGACATGATGGATGGAGCACTTTTCAAGCATACACACTTCTTTTCAAGATTAAATCATTTCATGGTACATGAAGTGCCTTTGCGGCAAAAAGAAGGTTATGCTCCCCCATGAATGCAACATAGGCTAAACATTCACAATGGTATTCGGCCTTTGGCCCAATTGCAAGAAAAAAACATCCAAGCATAATCTAAGCATGAAAAGCACATTTAGACCAAAACGTGACATGGATACACTACTACACATGAGTGGAGCACATTTCACCAAAAATTAGTCAAGATTAGCATTTATTTCAAAAAGAGCTATCTCACCACACATATATCTCAAATATTCCAAGAGCATAGCCTCACATCACCATTTCTCCACACATATGACCAATATCTCACACATAGCCAAAGAGACTCAAATAAGGCATATGAAAGAAGCTCATCATCCTACAATGCAATATGATACAAATGCAACATGATATTTGACAAGATGGCTATCCTACCATGGTTTGTACAAAAAGCAAAACATGTATATACATCAAAGGAAAACATGGTATGATACATATGGTACAAGAAGAAACCCCCAAGAATCAACTAGAAAGGGCAACAAACCCCAAGTCCCCGCAAGCGCACAAATGTAGCTTGGTCGAGAGGCTTTGTGAAAATGTCTGCAAGCTGATCTTGGGTAGGGACATGACTCAACACAATGGTTCCTTTTTCCACATTGTCCCTCAAGAAATGATACCTCACTTCTATGTGTTTGGTTCTGGAGTGAAGCACTAGGTTTTTAGCTACGCTTATGGCACTGGTGCTATCACAAAGAAGTGGGATCTGGGTGCACTCCTCACCAAAGTCTCTCAATGTGTATGAAATCCACAACAGCTGGGAGCAACTCGCGGCTGCAACATACTCTGCCTCGGTGGTAGACTGAGCTACACTAGACTGCTTGCGGGAAGACCATGAAACCAACAAAGACCCAAGAAACTGGCAAGTACCCGAAGTAGACTTCCTTTCGACTCGACAACCAGCAAAATCCGCATCGGAAAAACCATGAAGAGAAAGAGTCGAGGAGGACGAATACCAAAGGCCAAGACCAGGGGCAGACTGTAGGTACCTGAAAATCCTATTGATGGCCTGTCGATGTGATGTCCTCGGCAAAGCCTGAAAACGAGCGCACAGACACACGCTGAACTGTATGTCTGGCCTCGTCGCCGTCAAGTAGAGGAGGGAGCCGATCATGCTCAGGTACTCTCGCTGGTCCACTGGTTCTCCGTTCTCGTCCGCATCCAAAGTGGCCGTACTCCCCATGGGAGTCGACATCGGCTTCACATCTTGCATCTGGAACTTCCTCAGCATGTCTTTCGTGTACTTGATCTGGTGCACGAATGTTCCATTCTTCACTTGCTTGATCTGCAGCCCGAGAAAGTACTGCAACTCGCCCATCATGCTCATCTCGAATTCCCTGCTCATATCATCTGCAAACTTGGCAACAAGGTTATGTGACGAGCCACCAAGGACAATATCATCCACGTATATCTGCACAATCAACAAGTCATTTCCATGGTTGAGGAGAAACAAGGTCCTATCCACGGTACCCATCACAAACCCTCTGCTCAACAGAAAACCTTTCAATCTCCCATACCAAGCACAGGGCGCTTGTTTCAACCCATACAGAGCCCTTTTCAACCTGTACACCCTGTGTGGGTACAACTCACTCTCAAACCCAGGTGGCTGCTTCACATACACCTCCTCCTCTATGACCCCATTCAGAAAGGCACTATTCACATCCATCTGGAACAACTTGAACCCTTTAGCCACGGCAAAGGCTAGAAGGATCCGAATTGCCTCAAGACGGGCCACATGAGCAAAGGTCTCCTCATAGTCGATCCCCTCCTTCTGACTAAACCCCTGAGCAACAAGTCTGGACTTGTTCCTCACAACCATCCCATTCTTACCCTCTTTGTTCTTCCAAACCCACTTGGTTCCTATAGGATGGCAATTTGGAGGTGGTTCAACTAACTCCCACACCTGGTTCCTCTCAAAGTTTTCCAACTCCTCATGCATAGAATTAACCCAGTTTGCATCAGATAAAGCGTGTCCAATGTCCTTGGGCTCAAAGGTGGCAACAAAGGCAGCATGAGCAAAATGAGAGGAATTCCTGGACCTTGACTGTGTAGTACGTTCGTCAATGTCCCCAATGATCTTCGACAGGGGATGCACTTCTTGAATCCGCCGGGGAGCCTCACGCCTCGAGACTACCTCCCCCTCACCTTCAGCTTCTCTCGCTTGGTCCTCTTGTCGCACCGTCGTTGTCCATGAAGTAGACGGTCCACGCTCCATAGTGGTCGTAGGGGAAGTAGTGGGTACACACTCAGCTTCAGGCGCATGGTTCTCTCCATCATCATCTCCATCTTCATCCTTCTCCTCTTCAAAGAGGTCCTCGGCCATCTCCTCATCACCTGCACATTCAAAGCCAAGAGAGGTACATGGCATTGTCTCATCGAAGGTTACCTCGCAAGTCTCCATGATTTTGTTAGTCTCAAGGTTAAGCACCCTATAGGCTCTAGAGTGGTTAGCATATCCAAAGAAAATACCATCACTAGACCTAGCTTCAAACTTCGAGTTTTCCCTTCCTAAGAATAAAACACTTGCAGCCAAAAACTCGGAAATGACTCACCTTGGGTGCCCGACCATGCATCAGCTCATAACAGGTCTTCTTCTTGAAAGCTCGCAATAAAATCCTGTTAGAGACATGACAAGCCGTATTGACCGCCTCAGCCCAATACCTCCTAGGAGTCCTGTGCTCATCGAGCATCGTCCTAGCCATCTCACAAAGAGTCCGATTTTTCCTTTCCACGACTCCATTTTGAGGGGGCACATAAGGGGTCGAATACGATGTTCAAGACCTAGATCACGACAAAAGGCATCAAAACGAGAGTTCTTGAACTCGAGCCATTATCACTTGCGGATAGCTCGGATGGCATTCCCATGCCTCTCGTTCCTCAACCTCACGATCAGATCTCGAACAAAACCAAATGTCTCACTCTTGTCCTCCAAGAAAAACACCCAGGCATAGCGAGAGTAATCGTCCACAACAACAAGGACATACCACTTCCCACCCACCGAGCGAACTCGAGCTGGCCCAACAAGGTCCATGTGAAACAGCTCTGTCGGACGCTCAGTCATGACATTGGTCAGGGGTGGATGGGGAGTGGCTACCATCTTGCCATGCCTACATGGAGCACAAACCAAATCCTTCTCAAGCTTCAACCTCGGCAATCCTCGAACAAGGTCAAGACCACTCAAGCGGGAAACCAAATCAAAGCTCAAGTGTCCCAACCGCCTATGCCATTTCCACAAATCAGAAGAAGGACCGGCCATCAAACAGCGAGCAGGACCCAAAGAACGAGAGAAATCGACCCTGAAAATCTGACCCTCGGGGATGATCATATAGACAAGATCACCTCGAGAATCCAGCAAACGAGACTCGCCAGACTTGAAACTCACCTCAAAACCCTCATCAAGCAACTGAGAAATCGAAAGCAAATTGAAACCCAAAGACTTCACAAGAGCAACTCTCTTCAACGTTACCTTGTCACTCACATGCACAACACCCTCAGAAATCACTCTTCCTCGTCCATTGTCCCCAAATGTGATGTACATCTTTTCCTTCACTGGGGTGAGGCTGGAGAACCACTCCTTATCTCCGGTCATGTGTCGGGAACATCCGGAGTTGATCAACCAAATGTTCTCCAAGCCTCCTGCCTGTAGTCAGAAACAAGAATGAGAATGAGCTAGCGACTCGACACTGGGGTTAGCACACAGAAAGTTGAACCAGTGTCGAGCCATCTGCTCAAAAGAGGGGTTAGCAAACATCATTCCCTTGCCACCAAACTTCCCATGTCCCATGGAAGGAGTACGAGCACCACGAGGGGGAAAACGTGATCCGTAGTTCCTCTGGAACCCAAAGCTGCGATCATCTCCCCTAAACCCGTATTGTGGACGAGTAGGGGGACGTCCAGCAAAACCACCACGAGCCTGACCAAACCTCTCACCAGCAGGCACACCATCATCTCTCCTAACAAACCTCTCACCACCACCTCTCTGTGGGAACCTATCACCCTGAGCTCCAACTCTACCAACACAACTCACACTTCCCACACCCCGTGGAAGTGGCACTCTAGGCTCAGGAAGTGGCACTCTAGGCTCAGGAATACCATGAGACTGGCGATACCTGTCCTGGTTTGCTTGCTCCCTAGCAAGCCTCTCATCCCTCTTCCTCTTATAGCAAAACTCTGCTAGGTGTCTCTCCTTGCCACAATACTCACACCTGAAGGGGATGGGTTTTGGTTTTGGCTCCGGCTTCTCTTTAGGCTTCTCACCCTTCTCACTCACAAACTTCATGGGTTTCTGGAAGTCATTTGTTTTGGGTGGGAATTTGGGTGGATCTTGGGTTGTGTCAAGCTTGTTGCAAAGGTGGTTGGGCTTTGGAGTGAAAGAGTTCTTGGGTGCTTTTGGAAGTGGGACTTGGATGTCTCCGATCACCTCAAACTCAGGGTTAGACTCAACACACTTCGCATACACACTCTCCTCACTGTTCTCTCCCACTTTCTCACCCAACTTCTCAAAACCCAAACCACGACCATCAGCTCTCTTGAACTCCTCAATCATGATTTTCAATTGAGGTTCCTGCCCAGACAACCAACCCAACACCTTCCTCAAATAATCATTCTCCTCATAGATGACATCCAAACGAGAAGTAAGTTCAAGATTGCGCAAAGTAACTTCATCATAGCTAGTGCATGCATTGACAACAGGAGATTTCAAAGAAGCTTCCAAAGTGCTAATAGTAGAACGAGTATCCACAAGCTTAGCATGCATAGTAGGACATGATTTACAAGCACCAAGCAAAGTGGGTCTAACCTTAAGCTCATCATACGCAGTCCTAAGAGCATCTAGTTTAGCCAAAGTGGAAGCATTCTTCTCATTAAGCAACTTGATCTCATTCAACCATGCATCACATTCAGGACATTCAACATCATCAGAAGTATTAGGAGCAAGCTTCAAAGAGTCATTCTCAAGTTTCAATTCAAGCAATTTAGACTCTAACTCTCCTACTTTCTCACTAGCATTCTCAAGTTGAGCCCTAAGATCTTTCCTCATCTTCTTAGCATCTCTCAACACACTATCACGGTTGTCAATCAAGCCATTCAACCTAGTGATCTCAGAAAGCAAAGAGTCAGGGTCACGATTTACCTCATCCTCCGAGTCGGAGTCGTTGTCTTCCTTCTCGCTCTTCTTGCTGCTTGAGCTATGGGCCATGCCACAAAAGCCTTCAAGCGCCATACAGCTCAATCCACTGAGGTTCCGGCTTGCACTCTTCTTGCCCTTGCGCCTCCCGGCATCTTCATCTTCACTGCTTGAGCTTGATTGCGCGTCGCCTGAGCTTGAGTCGACGTCGCTTGCACTGGCCACCATGGCTCTTGCCTTATCCTTCTTGTAGCCGCCCTTGCTCGGTCGCCGCTTCTCGTTGTCCTTGCTCTTGGACTTGCTGAAGTGCTTGCCTTGGAGGAGTACTTGTCTTCACGCCTCGGGTGCGCCTTTTACTCGCTCATATTGTACTTGTTCTCCTCCGCTTCCGGGCACTCGGCGATGAAGTGGCCACGCTTGCCACACTTGTAGCACGTCCCTGAGCTCCGCCTTGCATTCCTCCGACTCTTGTGTAGTCGATCAAACCTTCTTGAGAGCAAGGCCAGCTCCTCCTCACCCAGCACATCAAACTCCTCATCTGGAATAGACATAAGAGAAGACAAGGAAAACTGTCGACAGGAAGGGTTAGCTTTGCCCTTTGATCCGCTTACAAGAGCAAGACTATGGTCAGTCGAGCCCTCATGCTTGGATTGCAACTTCCTGTCAACCTCAGCCGACTTGAGCTTTGAAAAGAGGTCATCCAACTCAATAGTCAAATACTGCCCAGACTCCTTGATGGCCTCAACCTTAGCACCCCAAACATTTGGGTCCAAGACATGAAAGAGCTTCAAAGCTTGATCATGCTCAGTGTAAGGGAAATCCTCAACATTAGCCTTCATGTTGTTCACAATGGCGATGAACCTCTGAAACATCGCATCAATGTCCTCACCGGGAAGTTGAGTGAAGTTCTCATATTGCATCCGGTAAGAGACAAAGAGGCGAGCCTTCACATGGTTATCACCACCGTGAGCAACCAACAACTTCTCCCAAATTTGCCAAGCAAGATTCAAATGGAGAACACGCTCAAACTCAGGATCACACAAACTCCTGACCAAGTGATCAACGGCTTTTGCATTTGCCTCATACTTGGCCTTAGCACCAGCATCGGTCACCATAAGAGTATGGATGTTGACCGGAATAGCATAGGTCTTGTCAAGCACAATGAAATCCAACAACTTGCCACGAAGAAAGATCATCATACGAGCCGCCCACTTGTGGTAACCCTTGCCATCGAAGTGCGGCGGACCGCCCCGCTCAACGTACGCCATCGTAGGATTCAAGACTTGTCAAAGTCGCAAAGAATCCGGCACCAAGCTCTGATACCAATTGAAGGATCAGATGGCGACTAGAGAGGGGGGGAGTGAATAGGAGCCGGTAAAAATTCTTCTCAAAGAACCCGGCCTATGCCCTAGTCAAATCTCGGTCACACACGAGCGATGGATCGAATTACACACGAATCGCCAAGACAACGAGGTTATGGATCAACCTCTAGTCCTAGTAACGATTCCTTGAAGCACACGCTGAAGCACGAGAAAGGGAGGGAGGAATCGAACCAAGAAGCAAAGCTGGCAGCGTCTGGCGGACCGTCCGGCCAGGCAGGGCGGACTGTCCGTGATGGCCGCGCGGACAGTCCGGCAGGGTACCGCGGACTGTCCGCACCCTTGCCGCGGACTGTCTGTCCTGAGCCGCGGACCGTCCGTTAAAGCGAACAGAACCTCCAGAGACGACCCCGAATAACGGACCGTCCGCGGGGAGCACGCGGACTGTCCGCCAGGCACCCGCGGACCATCCGCCCGCAACACGCGGACCGTCCGAAACTTCCCCCAACGAAAACTCAAAGCCACGACAGATCGAAACTAAAGGCGAGCAAGAACACGAAGAACACCCGATGAACAGGCTCCTCGCGGACAGTCCGCCGGCCCCTCGCGGACCGTCCGCGCCTCACGGACAGAATTGAAAACAGCTCGACCTCGAAGGTCAACTGCCCAAACCATCATAGGATTTCCCAAACGGTAGAAGTTGTGGAGACAAGGGTTTAGGGACTTGAAAAGCGTCACACAAGGATGCTATAGCCCAAAAATCTTGCCTCCTAACTCCCTAAATCACCGGGAATCACGAATCCTTTGAACACCACCAAAAATTAGGGCTCCGACCGAAAATCCTTGAATCGAAGTGGTTTCCCGGTGTTTGAGGGCACAAGATCAATCACAAAGGTGCACAACGCATCCATCCATGTTTCCCTCAAAGAAATCCGGGGAGAAACCAACTCAAATTCGCGGAAACACACCAAGAACAAAGGCACGAAAACAAGCACAAAGAGACCACGAAAAACACAACTCCGAATCTTCTATACAAATCAGGAAAGATTCACAAGGTCTAGCATGCCGCCCTAGCATCCATCCCTCTCAACAAATCTCACATTAAGCTCTCATGCTAGCCTAGAGAAAATGGAGAAGAAAATAGCTACGAAAATGAGAAAGAGGAGGGGGAAATGAAACCCTAAGTCACGGAGAGAGAGAGCCATCCACACACACTCATGGCTTATATATCAGGTCCCGCCGGAGTGGTAAATGACTCGACTACCCCTAACTCAACTACTGGCGATACAACCCACGCAGGGGCATTTAGGTAATGTTTGTGGGTCTTGCCATCGGACGGCCACGCCTTTGCCGCGCCCCGCGTCCTCCCGACGCAAGCCATGCGATCCCGCCGCGTGTCCTCCGCTTCGAAGCTTCCCGACATGCCCGGATCCCGTATCCGTCGTGTTGGGCCTTCGGACTTGGTTTTGAGGCCCAAACCAAGAAACCATCCTCCGATGGTTTTGTGGGCAAACCACCAAACCCCGCATGCTCGGTCCGGCCTCTCGCCAAACCACTTGACTCGACCGCCACCGTGCACCGGCTCAATTGTCCATGACTTCGTCTTGCTTGTCACGCCGCCATGTGGCCCGCACCTAGTCCCGCTGTCCACCGGGTCCCTCGAACCGAGCCTACTTGTCTCTCCATCTCCCAGAGGCCCCTCAAGGCTGAAGACCTTTTGCGCCCGTTCTTCACCTGCAACAACACGAACTAGGCCGCAGCCTACACCTGCGCACTAAGCCAAGAGTCAGTCCAACACCCGTTGTCAATCAATCATCACTGAGGAGCGGTCATCCATCGACCAATGGGACGCTGCTGGTCCTCAATCTCCCCCTTGATGAGTGCATTGACAACACACAACGCGAAATGAAATTCAGAGAAAGAAAGAAAGAAAGAAGAAAGAAAAACAAAGAAGCTCAACTCATAACTAAAACCAAAGAAAGGCAAAGAAAGGTCGCAAGCCAAGCAAAGCACAAACTCCACAATGAAAACAACAAGAAAGCTCCCCCTGACCAAATGCAAGCTCCCCCTGAACATGTGGATGCAAACTTCCAAATTTTAGCTCACCTCTTTCTGAATTTGCATTAAGATCACCTCTTCTCCCCTTGTTGACAATGTATGAATCAAGGTAACAATGCGGAAATGTAAAACAAAGCATATAACCATCTACATGAGCTTCTCAAATAGGCCAAATCTAGTGTCAAAGGCTAAAAATGAGACAAATATCACACATATGAATCATAGCATAGTCAAACCATTGCCACAAGTAATATATGAAAATACAAGCATGTGACAAAGCAAAATTTTCAGATTTAAGCAGTTTTACCAAAAAGGCTCGCTTCACATGTAAAATCCTATCCATGTCACACTCGAGTCACAAACATGCATACTACTCAGAGATCATACAAGGATATCAAATTCTCAACAAAAGATCACTGTAAACACCTATAAAGCAAAGCATGTCATGTCAAAGCTCAAGAGCCATGTGTCCACTTCGGGGAGACTTCTCCACTAGTGAACATCATGCGACATGTTTTGCACCCATATGTGAACGATAAGACATTTTAAGCATAGACATGATGGATGGAGCATTTTTCAAGCATACACACTTCTTTTCAAGATTAAATCACTTCATGGTACATGAAGTGCCTTTGCGGCAAAAAGAACTTTATGCTCCCCCATGAATGCAACATAGGCTCAACATTCACAATGGTATTCGGCCTTTGGCCCAATCGCAAGAAAAAACATCCAAGCATAATCTAAGCATGAAAAGCACATTTAGACCAAAACGTGACAATGATACACTACTACACATGAGTGGAGCACATTTCACCAAAAATTAGTCAAGATTAGCATTTATTTCAAAAAGAGCTATCTCACCACACATATATCTCAAATATTCCAAGAGCATAGCCTCACATCACCATTTCTCCACACATATGACCAATATCTCACACATAGCCAAAGAGACTCAAATAAGGCATATGAAAGAAGCTCATCATCCTACAATGCAATATGATACAAATGCAACATGATATATGACAAGATGGCTATCCTACCATGGTTTGTACAACAAGCAAAACATGTATATACATCAAACTAAAACATGGTATGACAAATATGGTACAAGAAGAAACCCCCAATAATCAACTAGAAAGGGCAACAAACCCCAAGTTCCCCCCGCAAGCGCACAAATGTAGCTTGGTCGAGAGGCTTTGTGAAAATGTCTGCAAGCTGATCTTGGGTAGGGACATGACTCAACACAATGGTTCCTTTTTCCACATTGTCCCTCAAGAAATGAGACCTCACTTCTATGTGTTTGGTTCTGGAGTGAAGCACTGGGTTTTTAGCTACGCTTATGGCACTAGTGCTATCACAAAGAAGTGGGATATGGGTGCACTCCTCACCAAAGTCTCTCAAAGTGTATGAAATCCACAACAGCTGGGAACAGCAACTCGCGGCTGCAACATACTCCGCCTCGGTGGTAGACTGAGCTACACTAGACTGCTTGCGGGAAGACCATGAAACCAACGAAGACCCAAGAAATTGGCAAGTACCCGAAGTAGACTTCCTCTCGACTCGACAACCTGCAAAATCTGCATCGGAAAAAACATGAAGAGAAAGAGTCGAGGAGGACGAATACCAAAGGCCAAGACCAGGGGCAGACTGTAGGTACCTGAAGATCCTCTTGACGGCTTGTTGATGTGATGTCCTCGGCGAAGCTTGAAAACGAGCGCACAGACTCACGCTGAACTGTATGTCTGGTCTCGTCGACGTCAAGTAGAGGAGGGAGCCGATCATGCTCCGGTACTCTCGCTGGTCCACTGGTTCTCCGTTCTCGTCCGCATCCAAAGTGGTCGTACTCCCCATGGGAGTCGACATCGGCTTCACATCTTGCGTCTGGAACTCATAACCCCAGCCCGTTGTTAATCACTCATCACTGAGGAGCGGTCATCCATCGACCACTGGGACGCTCCTGGTCCTCATAACCCCAGCCCGTTTCCTCTTCCTTTTGTGCACAACAACGCGCTCACGAGCTCGCCGGAGCGACCGCTCAGCCCCCTTCCGGCGTCGGCCGCCGGCGAGGCACAATCACCCCCCTTGGCCCCACGATCACGTGCGCATGTGTCCCCTCTACGTTTTGAGCTATACTGTGGTCGTGTTAGTGGCCGGGAACGCCGCCCAGGCGCAACGCCGGCGAGCTCCCGCCGCGCGCCGCCGCACTCCGGCGTGCTCGCCGCCGCATCCCGCACGCGAGCGTCCAGGGCCGTCAGATCTGGCACGGACGGCACGGATCGCGTACCCTTTCGTTTTGAATGAGCGGTCCACCGTGGACCCGTGCACCGGGTGCACTGCGCGGTCCACCGCACCCGCGCGAGCCCACGGCCGTTGGATGTAAGATCCACGGTCAGGCTGCGGCCTTTTCCTTTAAGAGTCCCTGGGAAATTCTATATTCACATGCCGGTCCTCCCACCTATAAGAATTCTTGCAGTTAGGTCCTTAATTTTGTAGTTAGGCCCCTATCTACCCTGGATAATGTTGTTAGAGGTCCTTTTCTTGAGAAATAACACTTAAGCCCTTCAATTTTTTATAAAATTATGTTTTAGCCCCTAGTTTTATTTATAAAAGGCTCTGTAAATTTAGTTTTACTGCAGATAGGTCCCTGTACATTGTTTTAATCATATCTTTCTCGTTTTAACTCCGAATTTAGCATTTTATATATCGAAATGATCATCTCGACGAGTAGAATCATTTAAGAAGCAAATTTACAAGTTTTGTTACTGTTTGATGTACTGTTTATTTATTGTTTGTTGTTCATGTTTGACTCGTAGATATCGTGACTGTTTCGTCTGAGCTCCCCATCGGAGGCGATCAGGAAGAGCCTGTTTTAGAGGAAGATTTTACCCATGTTGTAGAGGAAGGCAAGTGGCTTTCCCCCTCTGCATTATCTTTTTGAACCTATGTCACTGCATGTTAAACAAAGTTTACTATTCTGTTGCTATGCATAAACTTGATGGGCAAACACATAGTTAAGGACTTGACTAGATATTTTACCTCATTACCTTGATCAACCCTGTTTAACAAATGCTTGGGTAGATAAATGCTTAGTTTGCTTTACATGGGTATGGTTATGCTTTGTTTATGATATATACATCTCAGTTCTGTTTATGTAATGCATTTATGCTTAAGACAAGATAACTTGAAATATAAATGGAACATGGAGAACCACCCAAGACAACAGTACAACCACAGTCCACATGGCTCTGGCTTAGCCAAGTAATTAGGAGAGTGGGTTAGGCGTGTCGGGGACCGCCCTAGGGGTCCCCTTAAACAATGGGGGAACCCTCACTCAAATCCCCGCATCGAAATGAGCTAAGCCTAACCATGCAGGAAAACTAACCATGCGGGACTTGGCCTACGCGGCGGGACTCGGAGGCCCACCAAGACGGCCCGTCTGGAAGACCCCTCGAGCAGGCTCCGCCTCGCCCGAGGGCATGCTCCCTCCTCGAACGGGCTCCGCCCCGTTCGAGGGGCAACCCCCCCTCCTCGAACGAGCTCCGCTCCGTTCGAGGGGCGACCCTTCCCTCGAGCGGTTCCGCCCCGCTCGAGGGCGCGCTCCCCCTCGAGCGAGTCCCGCCTCGCTCGAGGGTCCGCTCCGCCCTCGGCCGGGGCCCGCCACGCTCACGGGCGCCCCGCACGCGTGCGCCGGCCCCGTACTTGGGCATTTAACGCCCCGACGCCGCGGGACGGCGCCATCATGCGCCCGGGGCTCACGCCCCGGTGCCGCCGCACCAACTCCCCAGGGAGGAGCCCATCCCCGCTACTGTGGGATGGACTGTGCGGTACGGCCGGTGTCAGTCCCGTGACACCGCGCGCACGCTACTGTACGGCTAACGCGCCCGACCCTCGAAAGGGGGCCGGGCGCACCCTCGACTCCACTTTCCCGTGATCCTGCAGGTTAGGTGAGGGCGCTTGGCCGGTGGGTGGCCATCCCGGCCACTGTAACGGCGCGGCCGCCGTACCCACGCGTGCGGGCGCACGCCCCGACTCCGCGGCGCACGCCCGAACACTGCAGCAACCACTCCACCACCGCAGAGCTCATTGGGAAGGAACGCCGTTCTGCCCGCTCCTGTACCCCGTACCAGCCATCATCAGCACCTCCCCTCGAAACCTATCGGGAGACGCCATCACCATCCGTCGCCTCCTACCCTCGAACCGCCACTTGTTCGGGTACGAGGTAGGCCATCATGGCCGGATCGCAGCGAAGATCGACCGGACGGCCGCCCACTCTACACCGTAGCACGACGTGCTCCCACACGTAGCTAGGTAGCGCGGCGTGCATGTAACTCGCCGCCCCCTTGGCCTATAAAAGGGGAGGCGAGCCCCCAGCCGCGGGGGGACGACTCGGAGGAACGCGCGCGCGCGTGCACTCACTCTCTTATTCTCCCACGACATCTCCAGCCACTCACCCAGGGACTTGGAAGCCACGATTCCTCTCCCGCCTTGCTTGTATTTGCCCCACTACAAGCACCCCCGGTGCTGAGCAATATAGTGCCACGAGCACGCCCCTGCTGGACGTACGGCCCCCTCGGCCGGAACCAGGATAAAATCTTGTGTCATTAGTTGCTTAGCATCGACCATTGAGGGATAGACCTAGGCGTTATCTACTGGTTAGTGTCGGGACCATATTCCGCACCGACAGTTGGCGCCCACCGTGGGGCAAACGAGCGCCTAAGGTCATTTCGCTAACTCCCTCTATGGTGATACGTACTGAGTACCGTAGCACCCGCTACAACATGGGTAGCTCGGACCCTCTTCCGGCCGGGTTCGAGATCCGCTTCGGGGACTTGAACTTCCAGGCCACGGGGAACGGCTATCTCATGCGCCTCACCAACCGTGAGGAGCTCCGCGCGCAGCGCGAGGCCAGGTCCGCTCTGGTCTCCGCCGCACGCACGACACCGGCGCAGGCACCTGCAGGCACGGATGCGCGGGCCCGTCGACGCCGCGACGCCGTCGTCGCTCCGGGCTACGCTCGCGTCGGGCGCGGTCCGAGCGGCGGCAGGCCGAGCGCGCCGCCGCCCAACGCGGTGCACCCACCGTCACGACGGCCGCCACCGCCCCGGCGGGACCGCGTGCGGTCTCCGGACCACGCATCCCCATCGGGCCGCGTGGCGCCACTACGGCCCACAACGCCAACGTCAACACGACAATGCGCGGGGTTCCGCCCGGTCGGCACGTCTTCGTCGCCAGGGATCCCGGCACTTCGGCCGGCGGACGAGTCGTCCCCGGGCTCCGTCGACACGATGCCACCCGCCAACCGACACGGGTACGCGGAGTGGGACTTCTCCGGCGTGCCGGACCCAGTCGCGTTCAGGCGCTTCCTCGACGCCACGGACTACTGGTTTGGTCGCTCCCGACGACTCCACGCACCGGGAGCTACGACCCCACGCGGGAGTGCCGCGCCGTCATCACCAACGACCCGGCCAACGCCGCCGGTGCGGCAGGCGCCGGAGACGGGGAAGTCACGCCTGCCCCGGGGATCGCCACGCGCCCGGCCGCGGGGCCGAGCGCTCCCGCCGGGGCCGACGTCGACGCACACCGGCCCAAGCTCGCGAGCTCGAGGCCAAGCCGGCGCGAGGAGTACGGACGGTGCGGCTACTCCGCGCCTCGATGGCGGGGGATGCCTCCGCGCGCGGCGAACGCGCGCGGGAGCTGGGCCGACAAGTCCGTGACCGCTTCAACCCCGCCCCCAACGTCGACAACGCGGATACTCCGCCGCGGGCGAGCCAAAAGCTCATCGCCGCCGCGACGCTGCTGCGCGCCATGCCGGCACCCTCGACCCCCGAGGCTCGAGACATGCACCGCGAGGTGCAGACCCTCCTTGAGCAAGCGGCCGTCCAACGGAGCCGAGAGCTCGGCCTCACGCATCCGCCAACGGGGGGGACGCGCGGGGTGACGATCCGGCACCAGGGGGCGAACCCTCGGTGCACGTGGGTCAACTTGCTGACCAGGGACGCACGCCGGCCAAGGAGCGACTCCTTGACACACGCAGGGCGCTGGATGGAGACGCCCGCAACGTCATCAACGCCAGGCGCACCAGCAAGGCGGACGCGCGGGCGGCTAGGGGCTACCACCCTCGAAGGGGTGGGCGCTACGACAGCGGTGAGGATCGCTCCCCGACGCCGGAGCCCCCGGGCACCCGCGTGTTCAGCCGGGAAATCCGCACGGCAGCGTTCCCCCAGCGTTTCCGTCAACCCTCGACGATCGTCAAATACAACGGGGAGACGGACCCTCGTGTCTGGCTCAACGATTATCGCCCGGCTCCGTCGCTGGGCGGGGCCACCAACGACGAAGTAATCATCCGCAACTTGCCCTTGCATCTGGGCGACGCGGCCCGGACATGGCTCGAGCACTTGCCCGCCAGCCAGATCCATAGGCCGGGACGATCCGGTCCACACCTTCGTGGGCAACTTCCAGGGCACGTACGTGCGCCCTGGGAACTCCTGGGATCTGCGCTCCCCGCACGCGAAGCCGGGGCGAGTCGCCGCGGGACTTCATACGGCGCTTCTCCAAGCGGCCGCACGGAGCTCCCCGCCGTGGCACAGTCCGAGATCGTGCACGCGTTCCTCGAGGGCACCACGTGCGGGACCTTGTGCGCGAGCCGGGACGCGCCCGCCCACGGACTCGAACGAGCGGTTCGACATTGCCACCAGCTTCGCCTCCGGAGAGGAGGCCGTGGGGGCAATCTTCGACGGCAAGAAGGGCAAGCGCTCCGAGGACACGCCCGCGAGAGGGCGGCGGGTCCAAGGAGCCGCGCCGCAACGACAAGCGGGGCAAGAAAGGGAAGAAGCCGCGCGCGAGGCGCGCGAGCGGGGCGCAACGGCGGCAATGCGAGGCCCTCGCTGTTGACCCGGCCCGACGGGGCCCTCGACCGGCTCCTCGAGGCCCGGGGGTGTTCGACGACATGATGAAGAAGCCATGCCCCTACCACAAGACCCCCGTAAACCACACTCTTGAGCAGTGCGACATGCTCAAGAAGTTCTATGGCCGTGCCGCCGCGAAGGAGGCAGAGGCCAAGAAGGATGGGGGCGATGGCGACGCGGGTGGTTTTCCCGCCGTCGAAAATGTGTTCCTCATCTTTGGGGGACCAACTGTCGACATGTCGACCCGGCAGCGCAAGAAGGAGCGGCACGAAGTCCTCGCCGCAGAGAGGGCACCTCCGGCCTTTCTCAATCGGTCGAAGGATGCCATCACCTTTAGCCGGGATGATCACCCAAATCGCATCCCGAACCCGGCCGGTACCCACCGGTGGTCGATCCCATCATTGGCAACGCCCGGTTTTCGAAGGTCCTTATGGACGGAGGCGATAGCCTCAATATCCTCTTCGCGCATACATTGCGCCCGATGGGGATTGGGTCGGACCGGCCGCGGCCCAGCACGAAGCCGTTTCACGGCATCGCGCCCCGGCAAAGGTGTTCAACCCCTCGGGCGGATCGATCTGCCCGTCTGGTTCGGGACCCCCAAGAATTTCCGAAAGGAAACCCTCACCTTCGAGGTGGTGGGATTCAAAGGGGCCTACCATGCCATCCTTGGGCGACCATGCTATGCCAAGTTCATGGCGGTCCCCAACTACACGTACCTGAAGATGAAGATGCCGAGTCCAAACGGCGTCATCACCGTCGGGTCATCGATCGAGCATGCATTCGATCGCGATGTCGAATGTGTGGAACATGCAGAGGCGCTAGCGCCGGGATGAAGCGCCGGTGAACACACCGGAGAAGATGGTCAACGACGACCTCGGCCTCCGCCGCCAAACACATCGGCACCTTCGAGGCCGCCGAGCAAACCAAAGGGGTCCCCCTCGACCCGACGCCCCCGAGGGCAAGGTGTTGAGGGTCAGCTCGACCCTCGATCCTAAATAGGAAGCCGGTGCTCGTCGACTTCCTCCGCGCCAACGCCGACGTCTTCGCGTGGAGCCCCTCGGACATGCCAGGCATCCCGAGGGAGGTCGCCGAGCACTCTCTTGATATCTCCCTAACGCCCGCGGCGCTCGGCGGCCGGCCGCGCCGCTTCGATGAGGAACGGCGACGGGCGATCGGAGCGGAGCTGCGGAAGCTCCTCGAGGCCGGATTCATCAAGGAAGTGTTCCACCCTACATGGCTAGCTAATCCTGTGCTTGTAAAAAAGAAAAATGGGAAGTGGAGGATGTGTATCGACTACACCAGTCTCAATAAAGCATGTCCAAAAGTTCCTTTTCCCTTGCCACGCATAGATCAGATCGTTGATTCCACAGCCGGGTGTGAACTACTCTGTTTCCTTGATGCCTATTCGGGATATCATCAAATAAAAATGAAGGAGTCCGACCAGCTCGCGACTTCGTTCATCACACCGTTCGGGACGTTCTGTTACGTCACGATGCCTTTTGGCCTCAGAAACGCGGGCGCAACATATCAGCGCTGCATGCAGCACGTTTTTGGGGACCATATCGGGCGGACGGTCGAGGCTTACGTGGACGACATCGTCGTCGAGACCCCGAGAAGGCGGACGACCTGGTTGGCGATCTCGGCATCGCGTTCGACCGCTCGCGGGCCAACGGGGTCAAGCTCAACCCCGAAAAATGTGTCTTCGGAGTGCCGCGGGGGCATGCTCCTAGGATACATCGTCTCCCGGCGGGGAATCGAGGCCAACCCCCGAAAAGGTCGCGGCCCTCGAGCGAATGGGTCCAATTCGGGACCTCAAAGGGGTACAGAAGGTGTTGGGGTGCCTTGCCGCCTTGAGCCGCTTCGTCTCGAGGCTCGGTGAGAAGGGTCTGCCCCTCTACCGGCTACTCAAGAAGCACGAACGCTTCTCTTGGACCGCCGAGGCCCAGGAAGCGCTCGACAAGCTGAAGGCGTCTCTAACACACGCCCCAATCCTTACGCCGCCGCGAGACGGCGAACCCCTCCAACTCTACGTGGCCGCGACCACCCAGGTGGTCAGCGCCGTGATCGTCGTGGAGCGCACGGAGGAAGGGCATGCCTTGCCTGTGCAGAGGCCGGTTTACTACATCAGCGAGGTCCTGTCGGACACGAAGACGCGCTACCCCCAGGTCCAGAAGCTGTTGTATGCGGTAATCCTCGCGCGGCGCAAGCTCCGCCACTACTTCGAGGCCCACCCAGTTACGGTGGTCTCTTCCTTCCCGTTAGGAGAGATCATTCGCAACCCCGACGCGGCAGGCAGAATTGCCAAGTGGTCCGTGGAGTTGATGGGCGAGACGCTCGCCTACGCTCCGCGCAAGGCCATCAAATCGCAAATCCTAGCCGATTTCGTCGGCCGAGTGGACGGACACGCAGCCGCCGCCCCCTCGGATTCAAGCGAGTGCCGGACTCCGTTCTTCGACGGCTCGGTGATGAAGACAGGGAGCGGGCGCGGGCCTGCTCTTCGTGTCACCCCTCGGGGAGCACATGCGCTACGCAAAGGCGTCTCCACTTCCCCCGCGTCTAACAATATGGCGGAATACGAGGCCCTTCTCTCGCGGCCTCAAAATCGCCATTGAGTTGGGCATCAAGCGTCTCGACGTGCGAGGGGATTCGCGGCTCGTGATCAATCAAGTCATGAAGAACGCGAGCTGCCACGACGACAAGATGGAGGCCTACCGCAAAGCCGTGCGGGCCCTCGAAGACAAATTCTACGGCATCGAGCTTAATCATGTACCCCGCCGGTACAACGAGGAAGCGACGAGCCGGCAAAAATAGCGTCGGGCGGATCACCGTTCCCCCCAAACGTTTTTGCGCGCGACATCGCGCGACCCTCGGTCACCTTCGAGCCTTACCCCTCGAGCGACGACGGACCCTCGGGGGCTCCCTCGAACCCGTCGGGTGCGGAACCCATGGAAGAGGATCCCTCGAACGAGGCGTACGTGCTCTCCCTTCTCGAGGGGTACGGCTCCCACGAGGGCGTCGCGATGGACATCGAGCCGGCTCCCCGTCCAAGCGGATTGGCGTGAAAAGTACACCGCCCGGATTGCTCGAGGGGAACTCCCCACGGACCGGGCCACGGCCCGGGCGCATCGCCGGATGGCCAAGTCATTCACCCTCGTCGACGGCGAGCCGCACAAGCGCGCCGCGTCGGGCATCCTCCGGCGGTGTATACCCATTCCCCGAGGGGCGCGAGCTCCTACGGGACATCCACGCGGGGATCCGCGGCCACCACGCCGCGCCACGCACCCTCGTTGGCAACGCGTTCCGCCGGGCTTCTATTGGCCTACCGCGGTCGCGGACGCCAACGAAATCGTGCGCACCCGCGAAGGGTGCCGCTTCTACGCCCGCAAGACCAACTTGCCGGCTCATGCTCGCGGACGATCCCCGTAACATGGCCGTTCGCCGTGTGGGGGTTAGACATCGTCGGGCCCCCGCGGAAGGCGCCGGGGGCTTCACCCACCCGCTTGTCGCGATCGACAAGTTCTCCAAATGGGTGGAGGTGCGCCCCATTACGAATTTGAGGGCCGAGCAGGCGGTCACGTTCTTCACGGACATCGTCTACCGCTTTGGAGTGCCAAACTCCATCATCACAGACAACGGGTCCCAGTTCACGGGCCGGAAGTTCTTGGAGTTCGCGACAAGTTCCACATCCGAGTGGATTGGGCGGCCGTGGCGCACCCGCGGACCAACGACCAAGTGGAACGTGCTAACGGCATGATTCTACGGGGCCTCAAGCCCGGATTTTCGACCAGCTCAACAAATCTGGCCGAAAATGGCTCCAAGAACTGCCCGGCCGGTCGTGTGGAGCCTAAGGACCACCCCAAGCGCAGCCACGGGTTCACCCCGTTCTTCCTAGTTCATGGCGCGGAGGCCGTCCTCCCCACGGATTTGGAATACGGGTCGCCCAAGGTTCGAGGCTACAATGAGGATGCTAACCAGCGAGCCCGCGAGGACTCACTGGATCAGCTAGACGAAGTACGCCTAGTGGCGTTGATGCACTCCGCGAGGTATCAACAGTCCCTACGACGCTACCAAGCACGCAAGATACGTCGGAGGGATTTCAGCGAGGGGGACTTGGTCCTAAGGCTACGCCAAGACAACCGAGGGCGCCACAAGCTATCGCCCCCATGGGAGGGACCCTACGTCGTGGTGAAGGTGCTCAAGCCGGCACGTACAAGGCGGCCAACGAGGACGGCGAAGAACTCACCAACGCTTGGAACATCCAACAGCTACGTCGCTTCTACCCTTAGCCAGGATTTCCAAGTATTTTTTGTTGTAAAAACACACGGCCAACGCCCCGCTTGGTGTCACCTATGTAAATACTCCAAGCATAATGAAAGGGCAACTCGGCTTTCCCCCCGAAACCCAAGTTACCCTCGGGGGCTGCGCGGGGGGGCACCCCCCCCCCCCCCAAATGGTCCCATTTTTTCGCGCAAAAAAACATAACAACACGCGCTAAGTTTGTTTCCCACTTCAACCTCGAGCCATGATTCGAACAGGGCGCAGGCGGCACAGCGGAAGGAGTGTGCGAGCCGCGAGACGACCTACGCCGCGTGGCTATGGCCCGTCTCTCTCGCCTCCAACCCAGCGGGCCCCTGCGAAAGGCGAACTCCCCTAACTAGAATCTACTCAGGAAGAAGAAGAAGCAAGAAGCGCAATAAGCAAACGATTTCATTTACAAGCAACTGCCCATGTCCACGAAATGACTTGTTTGTTTACAAGAGGCCACGAGGCCAGAATTCTGATACACACAAACAAAAAACGGGCCTAGCGCCCAGGTGCTTTCAGGCGGATGGAGCGGCAGCATCGGCGGCGTCCGGAAGAGGAATTCTTCGAAGGCCTCGGCGAGCGTCCGGCGGCGTCGGCAACAAGCGCGTCCGCGCGCTCCATGGCCACCTCGTCCTCGACGCCCACGGGCACGATGTAGCCTTCCGCCACCGCCTCGAGGTTGACCTCGTAGTGGGATCGCACCACTCCGAGGGCCTTCTCGCTCGCCCGGGTGCAACGCCGGCGCATCCGCTCCGTGACGTGGCCACCGAGGGCGCGCGCGCGGGCGGCCGGCCGAGCCGCCGGCCTGGGCATCGCCTTCCTCGACGACGTGACAGGGTCTCGAGGGCCGCGTCCCCCGGCTCCTCCCGCGCTCTCCTCGCTCGCAGGAGTTGTAGGAAGCCTGCAGGGCCTCGGCCCGCCCAACAGCGTGCCCCAAGGCTGTGCGCAGGCCTGGAAGCAACAAGATGACAAGAAATTAGAAAGGGGGAAACGAACCCTCTAAAGTAAGAACTAACAAGCAGGGTCAGACAGTAGCTTACCCTCGACTTGCCTCTTCTCCAGATCGAGCTCGCGGCGCGCGGACTCGAGCGCCAACTCGAGATGCTGGACGGTCTCGCCTTGCTCGACGAGGGCCATCTCTTGGGCGGCATTGCGATGCCGGCGCCGCGCGCCTCATCCTCAACCTCGGAGAATGCGGCGTTCCGCTCCTTCGGCCGACCTCTCCGCCGTCTCGCGCGCGACGCGCTCCCGCTCCGGCGCCGTCGGGCGTCGCCAAGGGCGGCCCTCGCTCTCCGCCGGAGCCGCCCCTCGGCCCCCGGCGGGCGATGCGCTCCTCCGCCGGAGCTGCCCCTCGGCGGCGACGAGAGCCGCGGCCTTGGCGTCGAGGGCGGCCCTCGGGTCGTCGGCCTCCTTCGCGCGCCGCTCCAACCCGCGCGCCCGTTCCTCGGCCCGGCGCCGCCGCGCCCGGGCCCCCTCGAGCGACGTGCGGAGCTCCCGGGTCTCGGCGCGAGCGGTGGCCACCTCCGCCTCCCGGGTGGCGGCCGGCGTCCGCGTCTTGTCCGGGTCCTCGCGCGCGTTCCACGAGCGCCTCGTCACGATCGACGAGGGCCGCGCGGATCCGCCCGAGACTCGAGTCACGCGCCGCGTCCCCGCCCGAGCTCTCGGGGAGCACGTCGCACCACGCCATCGCCGGTACACCGCCCACGGTCTGCGGCGTCCCGAGAGCATCCGCAAGCGCGTCGTAAGCGCCGCATCGCTCCCGGAGCCGGCGGACCTCGGCGTTCACCTCGGTCGAACGCGCTATACTTTTCACGAGCGCGGCGCTCGAGCTCCCGGCATCCACACATCGAATCTCGCAAATGTCAAGGCTTGAATGCGGCACGCGAAAACGAAATAAGGAAGGGAGACGAGCAACCGTGGCTCACCCGGAAGACGATCCGGGCCGGGCCGCCGTGGACCCGCCAGCCGCTTCGTTCAAGGCGCGGTTGAGCGTGGCGCCGTGGCTCGGGAGCTCGCCCCGCAGCTCCCGCTCCCTCCGGGCGTCGGCAAACGCCGGGGGGATCCCTCCACGGCCCCCCCCCCCCCCCCCCCCCGGCGGGGCGGCCGGCGTGGGAGGACGAGGCCTCGGCATCGTGCCCCCGCCCCCACTATCATGTGACCCTCGTGTCGCCTCACGAGGGCCCCCTCCTGGGGCTCAGGAGAGTTCGTGGGCCAGCTGGCCCACTGGTTCCACCCAGGCGGCGGGGAGTCATCCGAGAGCTCCACCACCTCCGCCTGGGGACCGCCGGCGAGAGGGGCCGCCTGCTCCGCCTCCGCCGGCGCCTCCACCGCGCCTCCGCGGCCACGGGCGCGCCGTCGTGGCGCCGTCGCCGCCACCTCCGTTTGTGCCGCCGCATGCGCGGGCGCTCCCGCGGTTGCGCCCGCCCCGCCTCTTCCGCGGTGGCCGCCGCCGCGCGGCGGCACCTCCACCGTAGCCACCGCCGCGGCTCGCGCCTCCGTGGCGGCCGGCGCCGCCGCCCCCGACCTCCGGCCGCGCCGCGGCGGCTGATCCGCCGGCCGGGGCCTCGAGGCCCCGGCCCGGCCTTGAGAGCTCGTGCCCGCCGCCGCGCTCGTCCCCGGCGTGACCCCCCTCGACGAACGCCGCCGGGTGGGGATCGACGCGTCCGTCCTCGGCACCTTGGCCGGTGCAAGAGGAGGAACGGTTGGCACCGCCCGCGCAAACACGAACGAAGGGTTAGAACATCTAATCACCAAGACACCAAAACCAAACGAAGGAAGACAAGGCTACTTACCTCGCGGAGGAAAAGGCCCGCTTCCTTTTCCTCGAGGCCTCGGACGGGGGCCGGCGTAGCGGCCGCGCCCGACGCGGCGCCTCCCCGACGGCGCCGCCGCGCGCACGGGCACGCCCGCCCCGTGCGCGGGCGCGCCCGATGCCGCACCCCCCGACGGCGCCCGCAATGCGAGGGGGCACGCTCGCCCCGCGCGCGGCACGCCTCCCGACGCGCCCCTCGACGACGACGCCGCTCGCGCGGACGCGCTCCCCCCGCGCGCGCGCGCGCGCACGCGCGCGCGCGCACGTCCGCCGCGCGCACCTCCGCGGCACGCGCCGGCACCTCCGCGGCGCGTGCCGCCCCCGACGATGACCGCCGGCGACGGGCGCCGTGCGCCCGCCCCGTGCAAAGCCGCCCCCGACGCCGCGCGGGCTCCGGCGACGGGGCGCAGTCGCCACCCGTCCGAGGGGCCCTCCCCCCTCGGACTCTTCCTCCTCGTCTCGCTCCGAGGACGAGGGCTCCTCGATGTCCGGGGAGGAGAGCCCCGGCCTCCTCCCGCCGCCGTACTCCGCGGACCGTGCGTCGCGGCGCGCTTGGCGACGCCCCGGCGTGCTCCCTCTTGCGCGCCGCTCGCTCCCCGCCGCTCCCCGCCGCGCCGCCCGGCCAAGCGCACGGGAGTCGGGGGGTGGGCGGAACGGACTTGGCGGCGTTGAACCGCACCGCCGCGCGCGAGAGCGGCAATGGCGCATCGGAGAAACGGAAGCAAGAACAAGGACTAAAACGGAATCAAAAACCACACTCACCAACGGGCCGACGGGGAGCATCTCGATGTCCCACGGGGTCCGACCCGCGAGGGCCGGCGTCCGGGTGTCGACGTCGCTCCGCGCCGCGGTGAGCGCGTACGGCCGCTCCAGCGGCGTCGGGAGCATCCGCGACCTCGCCAGGTCGATGGGGTTGGCCGCCTCCGTCATCTCGAAGATACGAGAGGGGCCTCTCCATCAACGGCACGACCCGCCGGTGGTGAAGGAAGGCGAGGACGCCCATCGCGTTGAGCCCCTCCTTCGCCCGGCCGCCGCAGGCGGCGAGGACGGATTCTTGCCGCGCCCGATGATTGGCCGTAGGCAACCCGTAGCCCCAGTGAGTCCGGCCTCTCCTTGAACACCCGCCCGGTGTAGGGAGGGAGGCCGGGCTCGGCGTTGCGCAGATAAAACCATCCCCGCTCCCAGCCGGCGTTGTTCGTCGTCATGGTGCAGGGGATGTAGAAGTTCTTGAGCTGCCCTCGCAGGGCAAGCGACATCCCGCCGCGCGCACCGCGCGGCGGGTCCCCGGCTCCGACGTGGGCCGCGTGATTAGATCCCCGCGGAAGAGGTGTACCCGCAGCTCCCAATTGACCGGGATCCCCAGTACCCTTTTCGCGTACGCCCACGAACGTGGCCGCCTGCGAGATGGCGTTGGGGGCGAAGTTGTGCAGCTCCACTCCGTAGTGGTAGCACAATGCCCGCATGAATGTGCTCGCCGGCGTGTTGAAGCCGCGCTCGTGGTAGCGGAGGAAGCTCACCACGTAGCCCTCCGGCGGATTGGGCTCGAGGTGCGACGACGGCGGCACGATCCACTCCGCCGGCGCCCTTCTTCATTGGCCGACAACCGGCGGCGGCGACCGCTCGCCCGTGGCGAGCCGGGTCACGGTCGACCTCTCCCGTGCGTACGGTTCCGGGACCCTAATCGGAAGCTGAGGCGGCGCCATGGGGGGGGACGAACGAGTGCAAAGGCGGAGGACAAGGAAGCGAGGAAAAAGCTCTAGCGGCGAGCCCGCGCGACGGCAAGAGTGAGGCGAAGGCGAAGGGACGGAGGACTGAAAACGGTGAGGAGCCAAGGTAAAAAACCGCCGTCCCTTCCTCGCTGCAGTTTTATAGGCAACGGGCGAGTTCTCCGGAGCGGACGCCCCGCCAGCATTAACTGCAGGAATCTTTCCGTCGCGTCGACGAGTGGGCCCCACCACGGCCGCAGCGGCTCTAACACTGCAGGCGGGTCATCATTGCGGCAAGACCGGCGGCGACCGAGGCAAAACCGTCACGTCCGCCGGCCACGTCGCCCACTACGCGCGCGCGCGGCCGCGCCGCCTAAAAGGCGCGCCCGCGCTCGCAAAACCGCGGCCACGACCGCAAGGCAATTAAATGCCCGGGCCCCTTGCCAAGCAGGGAGAGCCCTCGAGCGAGGCGAATCCTCGGCTCGAGACAAAGGCGACCCTCGATGGGATGACAGCGTGAGAAGGTCGCCCGGGACCTGCTCGATGTAGAGCAGGCAGCCACGGGCACCCATGCCACGTAGAACCCTCGAGCGGCATGACCCTCAACTCGAAACAAGGCGACCCTCGATGGGATATCAGCGTGAGAAGGCCGCCCGGGACCTGCTCGATGTAGAGCAGACCACCGCGGGCACCCATGCCACGTAGAACCCTCGAGCGGCATGACCCTCAACTCGAAACAAGGCGACCCTCGATGGGATATCAGCGTGAGAAGGCCGCCCGGACCTCGCTCGATGTAGAGCGGACCACCGCGGCACCCATGCCACGTAGGACCCTCGAGCGGCATGACCCCCAACTCGAGACGATGTCAACCCCCCAAAGAAGGCACGCGCGTAAGAGGATCGCCCGAGGTCACGCTTGAAATAGAGCGACACCGAAAGCACTCATACCGCGCCATGCCACCAACCAAACACCTCGAGGGCCGGCACGTCCGAGCCCCTCGACGGGCCGCAAACGAGAAAAGACGGGGCCGGCCAAGGCACGGCCCCGCACGGCCTTACTGATCAGAGGTTCGAAGCCCGACCCTCGACGGGTTCGAACGGCGCCCCGCATCACGAGTTAGGGACGACGAGGGCACGCGCATTCGAGCCGTTCCTCGAGCCCGTCGGCTCGAGGGTGCCCCACATGTCGTGTTCGAGAGCCGGCGAGGGCGCCTAGCGGGGGGATCCCACCGAGGGAGAGCTTCCGCGCCCTCGGTCCCTAGCGAACGGGACCGAGCCCCACCTAGCAAACCCACGCAAGCGCTTCCATGGACGTGTCTCCGACCGCGCGGCCTACCCTTATCGAACGGGGCATGGACGTCCACTTGAACCACCCGCTAGCGCCTCGGAGAGGAATCCGCGATTCGCGACCCGCTCGATGGGAGTCGTGGAAACCTCACCCTCCGACCCGCGGAGGGACGGCGAGGGCACGATAAAAAACAAGTCGTCGAGCTCGACCCGATCGCCTCGAACGGGGCCAAGGCTCGGGGGCTTGACGCACGGCTACACCTCCTTGAAATTGCACCCGCCGGAGACAGTGACAGGGGAGCGTGCACCCCCGATGCCGGCTGAAACACCGCCGATGCCGGTTGGCCTATGTGCCACGCCTTTCTGACCGAATTGCTCGCGGTTAACCCCTGCAGGAGAACACACACTCCTGCAGGGCTTCGGGGGCTAGACCCGCGGGTCCGCTGACGCGGCCCCACGGAAAGCGTTCGCAAACAAGGAGGGAAGAACGTCCTATCAGTAGGTTCCAGCATCTGCGGGAGCCTCAATGGCAAACCCGCAGATGCTCGGGGGCCCTGCGTCCGGGGACCGCCCTAGGGGTCCCCTTAAACAATGGGGGAACCCTCACTCAAATCCCCGCATCGAAATGAGCTAAGCCTAACCATGCAGGAAAACTAACCATGCAGGACTTGGCCTATGCGGCAGGACTCCGGAGGCCCACCAAGACGGCCCGTCTGGAAGACCCCTCGAGCAGGCTCCGCCTCGCCCGAGGGCACGCTCCTCCTCGAACGGGCTCCCCCCCCGTTCGAGGGGCAACCCCCTCCTCGAACGAGCTCCGCTCCGTTCGAGGGGCGACCCTTCCCTCGAGCGGTTCCGCCCCGCTCGAGGGCGCGCTCCCCCTCGAGCGAGTCCCCGCCTCGCTCGAGGGTCCGCTCCGCCCTCGGCCGGGCCCGCCACGCTCACGGCGCCCCGCACGCGTGCGCCGGCCCCGTACTTGGGCATTTAACGCCCCGACGCCGCGGAGCGGCGCCATCATGCGCCGGGGCTCACGCCCGGTGCCGCCGCACCAACTCCCCAGGGGAGGAGCCCATCCCCGCTACCGTGGGATGGACCGTGCGGCGCACGGCCGGTGTCGGTCCCCGTGACACCGCGCGCACGCTACCGTACGGCTAACGCGCCCGACCCTCGAAAGGGGGGCGGGCGCACCCTCGACTCCACTTTCCCGTGATCCTGCAGGTTAGGTGAGGGCGCTTGGCGGTGGGTGGCCATCCCGGCCACCGTAACGGCGCGGCCGCCGTACCCACGCGTGCGGGCGCACGCCTGACTCCGCGGCGCACGCCCGAACACCGCGGCAACCACTCCACCACCGCAGCTCATTGGGAAGGAACGTCGTTCGCCCGCTCCCCGTACCCCCGTACCGGCCATCATCGCACCTCCCCTCGAAACCTATCGGAGACGCCATCACCATCTGTCGCCTCCTACCCTCGAACCGCCACTGTTCGGGTACGAGGTAGGCCATCATGGCCGGATCGCAGCGAAGATCGACCGGACGGCCGCCCACTCTACACCGTAGCACGACGTGCTCCCACACGTAGCTAGGTAGCGCGGCGTGCATGTAACTCGCCGCCCCCTTGGCCTATAAAAGGGGAGGCGAGCCCCCGGCCCGCGGGGGGACGAGTCGGAGGAACGCGGCGCGCCGTGCACTCACTCTCTTATTCTCCCACGACATCTCCACCACTCACCCGGGGACTTGGAAGCCACGATTCCTCTCCCGCCTTGCTTGTATTTGCCCCACTACAAGCACCCCCGTGCCGAGCAATATAGTGCCACGAGCACGCCCCTCGTCGGACGTACGGCCCCCTCGGCGGAACCGGGATAAAATTTTGTGTCATTAGTTGCTTAGCATCGACCATAGAGGGATAGACCTAGGCGTTATCTACCGGTTAGTGTCGGGACCATATTCCGCACCTACAAGCCGATAGCCTTTTTCCGAGAGAGGCACAGGGGGCTCGGGGTTGCACGGGTATAGCCCGGTTCTTTTGGGGTAGCAGCCTTGGCTAACGTGCTGACCACTAGGGAGGGTTATGGTCCGCCCAGAGCTGTAACTGTTGCGGGCTGTTGGTTTCTCTTCTTTCCTTTGTAAAGGCTTCTTAGTGGACCCCTAGACACTCACCATGGAAGTGTTTAAGGGTCTAGCTAACCCGGGCAAAATGGGGAACACGAACTGTGGGTAAAGTGTACAACCTCTGCAGAGTGTAAAACTGATCGATCAGTCGTGCTCACGGTCATGAGCGGCTTGGACGCTCACATGATTAATAAATTTGAAGATAAATGTAAATCATGGGTTTGTGGGTTTAGTTTAAGGTTTCTTTCAATGATAAGTGGGTTGGTATACACTTAAACCTAGTAATTAGGTGCTTGCTAATAAAACTTGACCAACTTATAAAATGCTTACCGCTGTGAACCATAGCCTATCCTTGATAGCCTTGCATTGTTTCCCCCACTTGCTGAGCACCAATTATAAGTGTGCTCACCCTTGCTTACCGCTATTCAGAGGAGAACATCGGAGGCGAGGACGAGTATTGGAGCGACTACGAGGAGTTCTAGGGCATGTGGATCCCCCAGTCATCATGCCTGTGGAAGTCAAAGATGGAGCTGCTTGTCGTTTAGTTATCGCTGTGTTTGGACCTTCTAGTCCACCTCTCTGGATGTAATAATGGATATTGTACCGGTTTAACTCTTGAACGTTTGGTTACTGCAATGGTATTACACTCGTTTTGTCTATCATGTGTGTGTAAATTGATCCTGGCGCACACGTGAGATGCATTCGGTTTTCCTTGTAAAATCGGGTGTGACAATTATAGCACTTCCTCTTGCTTCCTTCACCATTTCTTCTTGATGTCCGAAACTTTTGCTTCTTGGGATCATCGTTGTAACCCTTCTTGCCAATCTTGGAGAGCATCCTTGTAGTTCTCTTCATGAGAAGAGAAAGCTTTGCTTCATTGCTCTCCACTTCACTTGAATCACTTTTGCCTTCGCTCTCACTTGAGGAAGAAGGAGGCTTTGCATTGGTCTTCTTGGCCTTGATCTTCTCACTAGCCTTGAGTGCAAGATCTTTCTTTGTGCTTGAGTTAGATATAGGTGATTCCACTTCTTCCATCATGAACATCTCATGGGATCGGATTTTGTTCACAACCTCGGTGATGGTGAGGGTAGGGAAATCCTTTTCAAAGAGAAGTGCCTTGACGATGTTGTACTTAGGCTTGGGGAGCGTTTAAAGCATTTTCCGGATGATTTCCTGCTCAGTAAGGTTAGCAACATAAAGAGCATTGATATTTTGAATAAGCACACCCATCCTAGAATACATTTGCTCTACACCCTCATCATCATTCATTTTAAACTCATTGAGTTCCACCTTAAGCAACTCATATTTTTCCTCACGGATCTTCTTGTTACCCACATGGATTTCTTTGAGTTGCATCCACACATGATGGGAAGTTTCCAAAGCGAAGACCCGATCAAACAATTCCTCATCTAGTGCCTCAAAGATATGGTTTCTAGCGCGCGCATTCCACTTAGCCTCACTCTCGGTGGGAACACTAGGCAACAGATACATAATGTTGCGCCACGCATCGTGGTGTTGTGCTTGAAGGTAGCTTGCCATTCTATGTGCCCGAAAGGTGAACCGTTTCCCCACCAACTTGGGAGGGCCATTGCTACTACCTTTCCCCATCTCCCTAGGTGGCTAAGCCAAGAAAAAAGGAAGCCTAGTTCTGATACCACTTATAGGATCAATGGCCCGTAGAAGGGGGGTTGAATATGGGCCTTCTTTTGAATTTCTAATGCATAAACAAAACCTTAGCCTATCAACTAGTGTTTCCCATCTAAAAAAAGTTTTTCCCTACTACTAAGCACACTAACAAGAGTTTCCTTAGCAAATATCACACTAAGAGATATGGAACACCCTAGTCAAGATATGAAGCAAACAAGCAACTTAATGAGAACAAGGGCATGGAAACTTAAGTGCGGAAAGAAGGTGTGAGACATGGGTACCCCTGGGTCCCCACCGACTAGGCTCACAGCCGGCCCCAACAAGTGGGTCCGGCCTACCAAAAAACCTGCCGACCTGTCAGTAGGCCTGTCTGACCTGACATGTGGGCCAAAGATGTGAAGACAACTTGACGTGCAAGACAAGGCAGTCTAAACGGATTAAGGCAGCTTGGATAAGCTTTCGATGTTGTAACTTACTAGAGATAGGTTTCCCTATTGTAACCGACTTGGACTCCGGTCCACTGACCTTGTCCATCGCCCAATATAAGGTAGGCAAGGGCGTCCTCCCGGGGACAGGTCGTCATGTAATTTCGCCACAACAGCAATACAAACCAAAGAACTAGATGTAGGGTTCTACTTTCCGGAGGCCCGAACCAGTATAAAATCGCCTTGTCCTTGTGTCTCGTCATAATTTCTGTGTGCTACACTAGCATAACCATCGCGTTCTTTGCTCCCGATCTCCCCGCCGAACAACTAAACCACAGGGATTAACACCCCCGTGGGCTGTCCAGATCTCACCATCTGACAGTTGGCACGCCAGGTAGGGGTGATCGCGAGCTCTTTGTGTAGCGTGATGGCAGTTCGCTCCGGTGATGATCTTCCGCGACGACATGAAGGATATCTCCACAGCGACCTGCTCGCTGCCACCGTCCGATCTAACCGCGAGGTTGGCGTCTTCATTCCATGAATGGCGCGCCAAAAAATTTCGTGTCCACCCACCCACCACGTCTGTCTCGACGAAATCCGGTGTTAGAGCAACTCCAGTGGGGGCCTCCAAATTAAGGCCTCCAAATCTCTTTTGCAGGCTCAACTTCAAAATATGGAGGCTCAAAATTGTTACCCAACTCCAGCAGGGGTATCTATTCAGACCTCTATTTTGAGGTGGACCCCATCTGTCATCCAAAGATTCTAATCGCCACGATGCCGCCACCGCCCTCCTCCTCCAGGTACACCGGCCCGCCGCCGCCCTGCTCACCGCGTCACCAGGCTCACCGCCCGCGACCCAATCCGCGGACGGAGAGAATCGGCGCGCGGCGGCGCCGAGGGCTCGCTCCGGATCCCTTCCCACCCCTCGAGCCCGAGGATCGGCTCCCCCACCCTGTGATGCGTGGATCCGGCTGACGGCGAGCCATGCCGAGCGTCGGCGTGAAGATCTACGGCGTCTTCTTCAAGCTCGGCTCCGCCACCACCTCCGGTCCCGCCTCGCCCGCCCGCCGCGGGGCCGACCCCGACCCCGCCGCCGCCGCAGCCGCCGCCTTCGGGGTCTCCCCGCCGCCCCGACGAGGCCACCGCGCCAGCCAACCCGCCTTCTCCGCCGCCGACGGCGTCGCCTCCAAGGACCTCCACATCGACCCCAACTCCTCCCTCTCCGTCCACATCTTCCTCCCCACGCCCCCGCCCCCGTCCCACTCCCACCACGCGCACCGCCACCTCCTCGCCCCCCACACGCGCCGCGCCGGCCGACCCGACCCCGCACCCGCCTCCACCAACGGAGGCGCCGCCGCAGCCGCCATACCGCGGCTACGTCCCGCACGCCGCCTCCTCGCCGCGCGCCCCGACGACCTCATCGCCGCGCGCGCCCTCGCTCCGCGCCGCAGCTCGGTTCGCCGCCGCACCGGCCCGGCGCCAAGGAGGGCGCGCTCCACGCCGAGCAGCCCCAGGCGCGACGACACAGGAGCAGGGACGGCGCAGGGAGCTCGAGGGGGGAGGACGGGTGGTGTGGCAGGGGAGGAGATGGAAAAAAAGAAAGAAATGATGGGGCCCACATTTGGAGGGGGAATGGAGGGCCTCCAGAAATGGAGGGTGGGAGGGGGAATTTGGAGGGGTATGCAAAATGGAGGCTTGTTTAGAGGCCCTGCTGGAGATGGATTTTTGCACCAAACCTCCAAATTTTGGAGTAGAGGCCTATATGGAGGCCCCCGCTGGAGATGCTCTTACCTTGCATCAAGCGTCGGCAACAGCGGTGGCACACGTGCGGAACAAACTGCAAAGCACCGACTCTGTAACAGTCCGTCCCCGAGCCGCATCATGAGAGTCCGATAGAGATTAATTTCGTGGATCATGTTCACGATCGGAGCAGCACGATGGCGTGTCCATCTATATGTCAACATTGCCATATTTAAGAATTCCATCTAGGAGTACGGCGGCCAAAAAAATCATCTTCTACATGAGGCTACGTGAAGAGCCCTTGTCCATGCAACTTGCCAAATACGTGAGGCCTGCATCATGTGCCTGTCGTCTGTATGGCAACTTGGCATGTACTAGGCAGCTAAGCATTGCGACCACTGATCCGCTCAACCTTATTCGACGTTCTGCTCGCCCCGACTACATTCCAACCTCGCTAACGACACCACAAGCTAAGTGTTATTTTTAATTAAATATGTGCAGCTTCAATTTCTTCGTAGACCTGTTCTACATGCTTTGTCTCCTCTTCCGATTCCTCCCCCTCGACATGCTCGGGGGCTTGGCAGTGCTAATACGTAGGGCGCCAGACCTGAGGGTTCAATTTTTTTATCTTGTGCTATGTTCCCCTCCCCCTCGACATGCTCGGGGGCCTGGCCTTGCCAATCTAAGGGTCGCCAAACCTGTGGGGTCCTACCTTCTCCTCTCCCATGCCATCAACTCTCCCCCTCGACATGCTCGGGGGCTTGGCTAAAGTTCTTCTGCTCGGCTCAAAGCCAACCTAGGGGTCATTCGACTTGAGGACATCGTCCATCATGCGTACTTGCCTTTTGTCGATGGGAGCCTACTTGGTCGATAAGGTTGCTAAACCTGAGTCCTAGACTCCCCTGCTCTCGCGCGCCGATATCACATAAGCCTCCCTACTGAGCTATGGAGGTCGGTAAGCCAGCCTCTCCATGAGTAGTGATCAGCGAGGCAGCACACAAGACGGCATTCTTCAAAGACTACCAAGTTCGCGCAGACACAAAAGCAAGTACCTCATGCCGGCATCAAAAAATGTTCATCAAGTATTATTTCTACATGGCTGAGAAAGGGGAGGTACAACTCCTAGACCTCTATGCATCTCTGGCGTCATCTTCGGTGGATTTCTTGGTATCTTTGGCGTCACCGATGTTAGGTCGCTAGACCTTCCTCCGGCTCCATCGTCGTCTTCGTCAGGTCGCTAGACCTTCCTCCGGCTTCGTCGTCGTCTTTGTCAGGTCGCTAGACCTTCCTCCAGCTGCATCGTCGTCGGCGTAAGGTCGCTAAACCTTCCTCCGGCTGCGTCATCATCTTCGTCAGGTCGCTAGTCCTTCCTCTGGCTTCGTCGTCGTCTTCGTCAGGTCGCTCGACCTCCCTCCGGCTCTGTCGTCGTCCTCGTCAGGTCGTTGGACCTTCCTACGACTCCATCGTCCACAATTTCAACTGCCACGGAAAACCTCTTCATACGACGCACCTTTCAAGATCCTGTTGGATACCCTTGGATGTTGGACATCATCGACTTGAGGCCTCTTTGAGGTCGGCACGCCTACAAGGCCCCCTCGAGGTCGGCCCTGCCAGACTCCTTGCACCCTGTCACACCCTGAAATTTCCAATTTCAGGATGTGAATAGAGAGAATAATTAAATAATGATTTTATCATAATTTTAAAATTTTTCCAATATTTATTTTTCTTTACAGGGAATATAGTATAGGAAAAAATCCATTGTTTGATTTTCTAAATTAAATAAAAAGTTATGTGTGTTGCATTCATGCCGGTGCATCTTGGTGCTTCTTTAGTGCAAAAGGTTTCAAAAACGCATTTAGGAGCTGTCCTAATTTTCCCGAGAATTTTCCGCATTTTTCCGGAATTCATTCTCATTTTCCCTGAGCTATTTTATTTATTAGAAGGCTCTAAAATCATTTTCATGAGCTCTAAACACTTTATTTGGATAGCTCAGGTCCCAATGTGTCTCTGGGAAGTTTTCTGGAATTTTTGGGATTTTCTGGCTATTTTTCGTTCTTTAAAGTATTTTCTGGACTTTTTCTGGAATTACTTATGCACTGGAATATATTTCGGAAAAAACCCCCTTCCAACCGGATTGGGCCGAGCCCGTGGGCCCGACCCAACCCGCGCTGGCCCAGCCGCCAGGCCCGCCAAGGCCCATCGGCCAAGCCGAGCCATGGCGCCGGCCGCCGCCATGGCGTGTGTGCCGGGGCTCCGCGCGCCCGCGCCACTATAAAAGGGGGGAGTCGAGCACCCCGCGTGCCTTGCCCTTGCATGTCGCGCACCCATTCCTGCGCCGCCGGGCCACCACCGGAGCGCCGCCCCTGCACCAGACCGAGCCGCCGCTGGCGTTGACTTCAAGATTGCCGGCCGCCCCTTTGTTCTCCGCCCGAGGTGAGCACGTCTCCGAGCTCCCCACGATCTTTTTCAACCCCCGCACCCGCCACCCGAGCTCCTAGCCGCCTGAGAACCCGAACCCCGCCGGCCAGTGGCCTTTCTACCCGCCGTCGGCTGAAGGAAGAAGAAACCGAGGCCAGTTTGCATTTAGGCCCCTGGTCTTCTGGGTAACCTTTGAATTTTTCCATGTGTCTTAATCAATCTTCAAGAAACCCCCTAGATCTATTAGATTTTCACAACCAGCTCCACCTAAGGCTCTTTTACAGATCTAACCCCGAGATTTATTCTTTTCGCGAGCATTCTTTCTTGTGTCTCAGGTTTCTTCTCAGCTAGCCCCTGAAGTCTATGTTAATTGCAGATAGGTCCTCCAATCTTGTTTATCTCGTAAAATCTTCGTTTTAGCTCCGTTTTAATCAGTTCAAGTTGCGTTAGGTTCATAATAATGTAAAGCACAAGTTAGTGGTGAGTTTTCATCATGTTTTTTCTGAAAATAAAATTTATATTAATTTTGATTAATGTATAGTTATACATGCCTTTTATAAATAAAAGCAAAATAGATCTATACATCGTTTTTCATAAGTAAATTTAATTTAATTAATGTTTCTATCACATGTTTTTGTACATAAAAGTTAATTAGATCTTTATCTCGGTTTTCGTAAACCAAATGTTAATTTGTTTAATAATTAATTAATCTTTTCTAATTAAAAGTTGATTAGGCTTTTACATCGGCTTTTATAATAAATCTTAATTTGATTAATGCCAATACCATAATGTTTTCAATGATAATATGATCTACTCAAATTACAAAGTTGTGTTTAGATTGTTCATATAGTTTAGTTTTTCTCAATTAAATGCTTAATCGGTTTAATCAATAAATGAATCTTTATTAATAAAACTTGACTAGTTCTTTACACCGGTTTCGTAAGTAAAGTTTAATATTGCATTAATGTCAACATAGGGTATTTTATTTCTAAAATATCCTTTATATTTGTTTTGTTAATTAAAATGAACCTAGCTCATAATCTTGTTCTATCATAAATGCAAAACGTTCGTTAGACGTTATTTTCTCAGCTCAATCTTAGTGTGATTTTTCCGGTTCTTGCTCAATCTTCCGCAACCATCTCTTTAAAGCTAACCAAGCCTTTCCCTTCCAAGCACACTTTGTGTTCTTTAGTGATCCATTTAATCAAGCCTATCCTTTAGTGTGTCTTTTTAAAGCTTTCTTTTGAATGGTGTATTGTTCTCAGTGTATGCTTGTTTGCTTGTTTTGTACGCTTGTGTCGATGGTTGATGCGAGTAGAGTGAACATTGTCCGAGAAGCCTTGAAGAGCAAGAGGTGAAGACATTCTGAGCAACTACTCTCTGGTTAAAGGCAAGTGTGTCCTTGATCTTGTGTCCTAAGAATTATATTTAATCACTCATTGCATTGCTTGCATTAATTTTGATGGGTTCCTATTAAGGATTTCCTAGTCTTTATGATCATTCCTTGTTAACCTGGGTTCACATTTATGTTGGGTAGCTATGCTTAGTTGCTATACCTGGGTTATGGTGGTTTTAACGAACAATAATGAGGAATCATGCTATACCTTTATGTTATACCTTTGGATGTTTAATACAAGACCATATGTTTAATTGGAACATGGAGAACCACCCAGGACAACAGTGCAACCACAAGGACTATATGGCTCTGATCTTGGCCGAGTAATTAGGGAAGTCTTTGTGTGGTTATTACTCGCATAGTAGGTTAGGGACGGAGTAATGCTTTTATGGCTCTTCTATTCTGGAGTGATGTTGGAACGGAAGTACTCTATGTCTGACTGTCCGTAATAGAAGTGTGGTACGAAAGATAGCCTCTATGACATACTACTATGGACTAATACGCACGGGAGGACTCTTTGTAAAGGCCTGGTAGCGTCCCTATGCAATCACACCTCGATAGTGTGGTATGATGCTTGGCCGGCATCGCATGGTTGGGTCTAAAGTTCTTAGGGACTTTTACGCGACTTGTGGGTAAAGATGTACAACCTCTGCAGAGTGTAAAACTAATCGATTAGCCGTGCTCACGGTCAAGAGCGGCCTGGACCCTCACATGGTAAGTGAACTTAAAGATGGACTTAAATCGTGTTCTCTGGTTATGCTTGCCATATGCTTATGGCGTATCTTATCTATCTCTTTATGATAATTGTGGGTTGGTATAAACTTATCCTTTATTAGTAATCAGGTGCTAATAAAACTTGATCAACTAAAATTTCTTAAATGCTTATAGCCTAGTCCACTATAAAGCCTTTGCATTCATATCTTCCCCACACTTGTTGTGTACGACAAGTGCTTACCCTTGCTATAAACAATGTTGCTTAGAAGGAGGCTACTCTGAAGTCTTATGAAGATGTTGATGAGTGCTAGGCGTACGCAACCCCCAGTCGACTGCCTATGATCTTTGGAGCCTTCGTTTCTAGGATTAAGCGTAAATCTCTGATAATCTTTCTTTTTCTTACGTGATATTGTTTCTGTATACACTTATATGTCACTATATGCATGAAACTTGATCCTGGCATGCATATAGTTATGCACTTGGTTTTCTTCGGAAAATCATGTGTGACACACCCATGCTCGGAGATCTCGGTGTCTCTACACTTAGTTCGATCAAGACCATGACTCGGTTTTCTTCTCTTTTTTGAGCATCAAACCAGCTATGCTCCCAGCTTCAATGCTCGGGGACTCCTCTACGAGTGTGTCTTTCACGTCCTATTGTTTTCCTGGTCGTACCGACCTGTCGGGAAACCTGTTTCCCATCACGTCATTACTCGACCTACTTTTTCTTCTTATTTTTTGAATCATCATACTGGCCATCCTGCCCGCCATGATGCTCAGATACCACTCTATGAATGCGTCCTTGACGCCCTCTAAAGTTTTTCATCGTCGTTTCGATCTATTGGAAGTCTGCTTCCTATAGGTCGTCACTAGACCTCTCTTCGTTCGGTAAGACTACAAACAGGTCGGCTGCTAAGTCGATTTGGATCGATGTGCATGCTCTTCGGCCTGTCTATAGCTCTACGACTTCGTCATGACCTTTCTAAGGTCCCTGCACCTACACCTCACTCGGGGGCTTGTGAGACATGGGTACCCCTGGGTCCCCACCGACGTGGCTCACGGTCGTCCCCGACAAGTGGGTCTGGCCTACCAGAAGACCCGCTGACCTGTCAGTAGGCCTGTCCGACCTGACATGTGGGCCCAAAGATGTGAAGACAACTTGACGTGCAAGACAAGGCAGTCCAGACGGATTAAGGCAGCTCGGATAAGCTTTCGATGTTGTAACTGACTAGTGATATGTCTCCCTATTGTAACCGACTTGGACTCCGGTCCACCAACCTTGTCCGTTGCCCAATATAAGGTGGGCAAGGGCATCCTCCCGGGGACAGGTCGTCATGTAATCTTGCCACACCAACAATACAAATCGAAGAACTGGGCGTAGGGTTCTACTCTCCGGAGGCCCGAACCTGTATAAAATCGTCTTGTCCTTGTGTCTCGTCGTAATTTCCGTGTGCTACACTACATAACCATCGCGTTCTTAGCTCCCAACCTCTGCACCGAACAACTAAATCACAAGGATTAACACCATCTGACAATAGGTGCTGAAATTGAATGCAAGAAAGTAGAAAGAAAGGCCCAAACGACGACCGAATTTTTTTCCCGTGGTATCAAGAAGTTGACGCTCCCCCCTAATCCACGTTTGAGAAGTCACTTAGAGTATTGCACCCCCTCAAGTCACTAAGACTCAAGTGCTCATTAAGAGTACCCGTTTTCCATCTCTAGAATGGTGGGTCTCGAACCGTGTACACCAAGCTTTTCTTGAGGCTCCCACAATCTCCAAGAGCTCACCAAGAACCCCCAAAGCACCAAGACCATCTAGGAGCCATCAAACTCCAAGAGTAACAAGCCCGCACACTTTCACTTGACCTGAGCACTCAGCTATGCCATGTATGCACCTTGAAAACCCTTGATCACTAAGAAAGAGCTCCTCATTGAAAAGAAGAGAATCCCAAATGGCAAGAACACACTCTCCTTCTGTCCTTGGCTGCAGTAGATCTTCAGAATGGCAAAAGGCAGCTCAAGAGACACAGGGGGGTCATATTTATAGGCCTAGAAAGGGATGCTAGCCATTTGAAAAGTTTCCCTGAAAAGTAGTACAGTCGGATGAACCGATGGTTCCCCCTACGAAAGTGTTGGATCATCTGGTCACTCACAGACAGTGATATAGCCGTTGAACCAAGTGACCCAGTCAATGCACCGACGCATTGCACCGACGCCCCGTCGGACCATCTGGTGTTGAAGAGCACCCACTCGGTGCGGTACTATATAGTTTAAACACAAGCGTCGGATGAACCGCTAAGTTGACTTTCAAGCGTCGGTTCATCCGGTGCTAAAGCAAAACTTTTGGTGCGTCTTCGTCTGATTTAAATGCAAGCGTCGAATAGACCGCTGGTTAGAGCGTCAGATCATCAGGTGCTGAAGAGGCAGAGCTCGGACCCTTACTGTTGCCAAACCCTAAGGAATCAGATGAACTGTTGCTAGGGTCGTCGGTTCATCCGACGGTCAATTTTGAAATCTGAGGCCATAGAACTCATCCGACGAATGTAAAAAACTGAGGTGTCAGTTCATCTGACGGTCTGTTTTGAAAACTGAGGCCATAGAACTCATCCGACGAATGTAAAAACTGAGGCGTCGGTTCATCCCACGCTATGACTTGAACTTCAACTCATCCAATTCAATCTACTTTGAGTTTTTTGTCGATTCTTTTGCTTTTACTTTGCTTCCATGATTATTTTGAGCTGATTAACATCCAAGGAACTTGAGTGTGCATATTGTCATGGATTTTGGTGCATGGTCAAGGTACTAGTGCATGAACCCCTCTTAATAGTACGGTCAAACACTACAAGCTAGCAATCCAAGTGTCCTTCATCTCCTTATGACACTTGGAAGTAATAAAGTACTTAGCATTGTAGTATTTTTCCATTTATCGTTCATGAATTTAAATTGAGGGTTCTCTTTTTACTCAATAGTTATGACAATAACTCAAAATATATTACGCTACAAAACAAAGGTTAGTCACAAGCATGTGGTTGTCATTTATCACCGAAACACACCCTTACCAAAAGTGTGAAAGGGCCTTAGATGGTTACACACACACACACACACACACACACACACACACACACACACACACACACACACACACACACACATATATATATATATATATATATATATATATATATATATATATATATATATATATATATATATATATATATATATATATATATATATATATATATATATATATATAGTATTCCACACCAATCATGCCATGCAAGAGTAAACAACATTTGTCTCGTCCCTTCCCTGAGGTCAAGAGCAATTAATCGCTCTATTAGCTTGCGTTAGCGTTTTACCGGATGCATGTGATGTGCTCCTGCTGCCTTGCAAACCTAGACCTCAAGTTGAGCCGACCTGTCTGACGACATGACCTGGAGTTCTGCCTGCCGACCTGAAGCATCGAGTCGCCTCCCGACGCAACTCGGAGAGAACGGCTAGGCGACAGGAGGTACACGCCAAGCACTTTTGGAGCTGTAAAGTATAGAGCAAAGCAAACACTAGTATGTAGCATATAATGAATAATAAACAATAATCCGCAGGATGAACAGTTTTGTCATAATAGAAACAGGTTTGTGGATGCATTGTGCATGTGAATTGTGAACGTTTTCTTCCCTGTAGCAGAAGCAGAACACCAAGTAAGACATTGTGCGACCCTCGACTATCATCTTTACGACCATTTTCCCGACTAACTACTGCTCACGGAGAAGAAGGCTTACCGCCTATGTTACTTGGATACCGGTCTGGGTATCGAATACGATATACGTATCTGATACACGGATATACACTTTTCCAAAAACATTAATACAGGGATACAGTTAGAATAATTAATAATTATATATAAAATAACACTTATATATATCCGAAGCAAGAGAGATGTTACTCTCGAGTAACTTTCCTTACACTCTAACGTGCAATACTTGTATCACCACACAACGTTACATTTAGAACTAGCCTTCTCTAGAAGTAGAACATTATTTCATAAGAGATTCATCTTCAGTTGCTGCTCATTAGTTCTACCGGAGCCATCTCATACTACTAAAACATCAAAAGAAAGAAGAAAATTTAGCTTCAGTGTAGAGAACTAGAGAAGAAGGTGCAAAACATGGCAAGGAGTAGTTGTCCATGAAAAAACTTGCTTGTTTTGAAGAGAAAATCATTGTCGTGGCTGCTGCTAGGTCACATAGGAGGGGTGTAGTGTAGCTGGTATGGACTAATTGGGCTGATTAAATGTATCATGTATGTGTATCTAAGTCAATATATATCTACTTTTTTGTGATATGGCTGGAAAAGTATCAAGGCGTATCTGAGGCGTATCGGTATCCAATACGTATCGGTATCCAGTCCGTATCGGGTACTCCACCCCTAGGAGTATATGCGTAACATAGCTTACGGCAAAATACACTGCTCAATCGGGAGGCTTAGGTTTAGACGGCGCATGACGCGAGGCGAGGACATGACTCAAGGTTTTCACTATTTGGGACTTGAATCACACCGGTTAACTTAGGATGCAATAGGGTCGGGTAGAGACTCGGAAGTCAGAGTCGGCAGGCCTCAACACTAAGGGTCTATTTGGTAACCCACACGAGGCTGGACCAGGCTCCCCAGGTGCAACCCGCGCCTGTTCGGTTGCCTGCCCCTCCCCCCCCCCAGCTAGGCCCCGCCCGTGCAAATTGCCCACCACATCCAGGCCCTGGAGGAACGCCCTGTCGGGCATACACCCCGGGTACTCATGCAAGGAAGGAAGATTAGTAGAAGACGGACTCCTGGTAGAATTCCCCTGTACTCCTACTAGGACTCGCTCTGTGTACTCCTACTAGGACTCCTGCCTTGTAACCGACTAGGAACCCGCCCCCTGGACTATATAAAGGAGGGCCGGGTACCTAGCCGGACATCCCCAATCCCTCCGGGGACAACCCAACACCAAGCGCAGGGCGCCATACTTGATCCCCCAAACAGGACGTAGGGTTCGCCACCTTGGCAGCCCGAACCTGTATAAATCTTGTGTCTCGTGTCCATGCGCACACCTTCGAGTTCTCGGTCTCCCGATCACGATCCCCACCGCACAATCTACTACCTCGGGTACCCCCTTGGTAGGTTTGCCGGTCTAAAACACCGACAGCTGGCGCGCCAGGTAGGGGTGATCATCACTACCGGGCGAATTCGAAGGACCCTCATCAGCAAGATCAATCTACTCGTCGACTCGCCGAGATCCATTGAAGCAAGTCGCCTTGCTCTTGTCAAAGCGTAATCATATTTCCTACGCCACGCTTCCGGTTGCTTCGGCACGTTGCGCGGCTCGTCACGCGGCTCCTCGCGCCGCTCGTCGTCGACTACTCCAGGCTCGTCGTCGTCGACTACTTCGCCTACGCCGCGCGTCTGGGTGCCTCGGCACATCGCGCGGCTCGTCATGCGGCTCGTCGCGCCGCTCGTCATCGACTACTCCGCCTCGCGCAGGCTCGTCGTCGTCGACTACTCGTCGTCGACTACTTCGTCTCCACCGCGCGTCCGGGTGCCTCGGCACGTCGCGTGGCTCATCACGCGGCTCCTCGCGCCGCTCGTCGTCGACTACTCCGGGCTCGTCGTCGACTACTTCGTCTTCGCCGCGCGTCTGGGTGCCTCGGCACGTCGCGCGGCTCGTCACGCGGCTCGTTGCGCCGCTCGTCGTTGACTACTCCGCGTCGCGCAGTCTCGTCGTCGACTACTCCGTGCGCCGCGACTTCGTCTTGCGGCCACACTGGCTCTACTTCAGCCACGCCGTGGGGCGCGATTACTTGTCTTGCGGCAACATTGGCTCTACTTCGAGTACACCGCGCGCCTCCACGACGTCGTCTTCCGGTCGCATCGCGTCGACCATTCATCTCGACTAGTTTTCCAAACTAGTCGAGAACGGCAGTCACGCCCCCAACAACTAGTCGGAATCAGCTCTGACTAGTCAACTTTAACAACAACCGTCGCGGCTCCATCGTCGACCGCCACGGCTTCATCATCAGTCTGCCCAGGCAGCAACAGCTAAGTCATTTATCTAAATGATTACTGTTCTCTTGGCTTGTTCTCCTCATCATGTAGGACTACTTGCCGACTACTCATTTGTGTATGCTTCTCGGTGGGTCTTCACGGGAGCTACACTCTGCTGACTACTCTTGGGGCATATCAATCAAGTCGCCGCGAGTCTACTTCATCAACTCGGGGGCTATCCCTAGGAGGCAGTTTCTAAAGTCCGCTACGCGCGGCAATCTAAAGTCGACTTCTAAAGTCGCATTCTAAAGTCCGCTCCGCGCGGCAACTTAAAGTCGACGCTGGTCGCATCTTCGCCTACTTCGGTGGCATACTACGTGTGTAAGCTTCGATGGAACCTAGGCCGTAAGCGGCCCTCGGGTCCTGGCGACGATGGAACCTAGCTGCACGTGGTCTTCATGCTCCGTACCATGGGTCCAAGTGCCCTAAGTACTCGCGCTCCGTACCTTGGGTCTGAAATCCATGGCCCAGGTACGCAAGTCGACTCCGGTCGCACCTTCAAGTCCACTACGGTGGCACCCGTACCTTGGGTCTGAAATCCATGGCCTAGGTACACAAGCCGACTCCGGTCGCACCTTCAAGCCCGCTCTGGCGGCAATCGTACCTTGGGTCTTAAATCCATGGCTCAGGTACTTAAGCCGACTCCGGTCGCACCTTCAAGCCCGCTCTGGCGGCAATCGTACCTTGGGTCTGAAATCCATGGCTCAGGTACTTAAGCCCACTCCGATGGCACAAGTCGACGCTAACGGTCGCATCCAAGCCCACTCCGGTGGCACAAGCCCGCTCCGGCGGCAACTGTACCTTGGGTCTGAAATCCATGGCTCAGGTACTCAAGCCCACTCCGGTGGCACAAGCCGACTCCGGTCGCAATCTTAAGCCCGCTTCGGCGGCAAAACTACTCGTTTTCTCTGATTTTTATTCGCTTTGGCTTTCCGGAAAGTGCTTTTCGTTTTTTGCATCTTAAGTCCACCCCGCGTGGCACAAAGTCGACTTCTTCAGTCGCATCTCAAAGTCCGTTCTGCGCGGCATTCTAAAGTCGACTTCTAAAGTCGCATATCAAAGTCCGCTCTGTGCGGCACCCTAAAGTCGACTTCGGTTTTCAAGTCGCACCTCAAAGTCCGCTCCGCGCGGCACAAAGTCGACTTCGGTTTTCAAGTCGCACCTCAAAGTCCGCTCTACGCGGCGAACTAAAGTCGACTTCGGATTTCAAGTCGCATCTCAAAGTCCGCTCCGCGCGGCACAAAGTCGACTTCGGTTTTTAAGTCGCATTCTAAAGTTCGCTCTGACGGCACGACTACTTCTCAAGCTCCACGGCTCGACGCCAAACTGCTACTTGGAATCTCTCCAGCTCGGGGGCTACTTGAAGATAACTTCAGCATGCTTCGCTCGCTCTCAAGCTCGGGGGCTCCTCACCAATCACTACTCGATGTGGCTCATACGGCTCTCTCTTATCTCGGGGGCTACACGCCGCAAGAGTACTCGGATGATGGCTTCGCGAACACTGAAGACCCTTGGATTGATTACCTAATCATTTCAAGGCTCGGGGGCTGCTATGCTACACCCATCATTCAAATTTTTTCAAGACCGATGAGTCGGACCACCTTCCGGCCTCGCGGCGGTTCAAGTACTATTGAAGACTTCTCCAAGCGATACTCAAGGACGCTCAAGAACTACTCGAAGAGGCTTCAAGACTACTCGAACTACTACTCTCGACTCCAACGTGCTCGGGGGCTTGTCGGGCATACACCCCGGTACTCATGCAAGGAAGGAAGATTAGTAGAAGACGGACTCCTGGTAGAATTCCCCCCGTACTCCTACTAGGACTCGCTCTCGTGTACTCCTACTAGGACTCCCGCCTTGTAACCGACTAGGAACCCGCCCCCCGGACTATATAAAGGAGGGCCGGGTACCTAGCCGCACATCCCCAATCCCTCCGGGGACAACCCAACACCAAGCGCAGGGCGCCATACTTGATCCCCCAAACAGGACGTAGGGTTCGCCACCTTGGCAGCCCGAACCTGTATAAATCTTGTGTCTCGTGTCCTTGCGCATACCTTCGAGTTCTCGGTCTCCCGATCACGATCCCCACCGCACAATCTACTACCTCGGGTACCCCCTTGGTAGGTTTGCCGGTCTAAAACACCGACACGCCCGAAACGAGCGTTTCCGCCAGGTCAGGCTCGCGCGGTGCCGCGGCGAGGGCGCGGGATCTCGACCCCTGCACGGCGGGAGCTCGCGCCATTTCGCTAGGGTTACCTCAACTTTTCTCGCCACTCACCGCAGTATATATGTCCCTCCCGCCGCCACCCTTCTTGCTCGGTCGCCATTGTTTCCTCTCCGGCACAGCAGGTGCTCCCTCTACTCTCTTCCTCTCTTCTTCATCGATTTTTCATCGATTCATGGTGTATTGATCCTCTCCCTCCTTCATTGATTCGCAGGTGCTCTGGATCTGAGTTCTTGGACAGGCATGTAGTTGATTCCCCTTTTCCCCCCATCTTCTTCTTGACTGTGTAACCCTAGTTCGTGTTCCTCACTATTTGATTTCAAAAAATCGATGCAGGTATTTCAGATCTGAGATCCCTGCCTAGTTCGTGTTTGCAGATCTGATTGTTCGTCTGGTTTAGCCTCGGTGTTGCCTGTCCTCGTTCGGTATAACCAATCTTCCCTTTCATCCAGCTCTCCCCTTTATCTAATGATTGCGGGTAGCAGTTGATGTGCGATTCGAGGTTGATTGTGTGTGCTACTGATGTGAGAATGATTTATTTTCTGAGCTTATGTCCAAGTCAGTGATGATGCCTCTTACAATCTGAGCATATGTCCATGCCTAGGATACTATTTTCAATAAATCTGAGGAATTGTTCAATGCCAATGATGTGTTTACTTTTGATGTTGATTCTGTGCGGTACAGACATGATAATGCTTTATTTTTCTGAGCTTATGTCCATGCCTAGGATACTATTTTCAATATTTCTGAAAAATTGTTCAATGCCAATAATGTTGTTTTATTCAATGACAATCCTGCTGAGTACTTTGTGCTTCTTTGTTAGTCATGTTTATTGTCTTGCTATGCTAGATGGCTTTGGAGGACCAGCGACGCATGTTGATTGCTAGAACTGCTGCACTTATTGCAACTATGTATGCATTCTTGTTGAGTAGGATGAGAATGCATCATAACTCAAGGCCTAGGATATCTTGTGGGCCTTTGAGATTGATGGATGAGGAAAGACAAAAGAACTTGGATAGAATTTACAACTGCAATGACATAGAGTGTGTTGATATGCTTCGCATGAGAAGAGCACCTTTTTTTAGGTTGTGCAACTTGCTTAGGATAAGAAATTTGCTGTCAGATACATTACATAGTAGTGTTGAGGAGCAAGTAGCCATGTTTCTGCATATTATTGGGCATAACCAATGCTTCAGAGTTGTTCACCAAATCTGGAGGAGATCCATAGAAACAGTGCATAGGCATTTCAAGGAGGTCTTGTATGCTGTTGGGGAACTTAGGCAGGACATGATTAAAGCTCCAAGTAATGACACACCAATTAAGATAAGTAACAGCCCAAGATGGTATACATACTTTAAGGTAATCAATTTGTGATGCAATTTGTAGTATGCATACTTGGGTGCATATTTTTAAATCAGCATTTGCTGGGAATTTATGTAGGACTATGTTGGGGCAATAGATGGTACTCATATATATGCTAGAGTGCCAGCCAAGATGCATGCAGCATTTAGGGGAAGGAAGAACTACACCACACAAAATGTTCTTGCTGCTATTGACTTTGATCTGAAATTTACCTATGTATTGGCTGGTTGGGAGGGTTCAACACATGATGCTACTGTCCTTGCTGATGCACTTGCAAGGGAGGATGGGTTAAGGGTTGCATCAGGTAATTAGTTAAACTGGGTACATAAATAAAATGTGTAAATGACAAAGTGTGAACCTAATGCATGTTTGTACTTGTTATAGGAAAATTCTACTTGTGACCAAGCCAATGATTTATTGATGTGAGTTATTATTCTCTGATTGCTTGTTTTTCATTGTCAGCCCTGCTGATTTATATTTGTGTACTTCACTAATTGTAGCTTTGATGGCTTAGTATGTTGTGCTCTAACTGGGATGATGCACATGCTCAAGTCAATGGTTACAGTGGTGCTTGCCACTAGAAATTCAAGTGCAAAGAAGAAGCTTTCGAAGCCTTCTATGGTTCTCACAAGGAAGTCAAACCTGTTGCACTAGATGTGAAGAAGCATTGCTGTTGTGCTGTTCATCGTGTGATAATTATTTTTCATGTTCTTAATCATTGGTGCTTTAGTTTGCAAGTTCATGTAATAATACCATGTGTATGTCATCCTGTGCTGGTGGTATTCTTACCACCCCATGCAAGAAGTGATTTGAACTTGATGCAATGCAGCCAAACAAACAAACTATCCTGCATCTAGTTATTCAAATATGGAGTACATACATGTAACCAAACACGATCTCTGTCTGGCCTGGCTCAATGCATGCATTCAACCAAACACGGTTACTTGCTCTTGACCAGGCTCTGGGAGCCTGGCTGGCTGGTACGAGCCAGGCCAACCTCCTCCAGGTTACCAAACAGACCCTAAAGTAGCATAATATTTGGAGAAAATTAGAACAAGGTACAGGGAGCCGGTCCCAAGCCCCCAGCATCAGCAAGGGAGTTTGGGAAGCACAAAGGCAACAAGTACGGATGTATATGGAAGCCATAAAATATTTAACTGTAAGCAATACTTTTAAAGATAACGGAACACTGTTTCGGCCTCAACATTCTGAAGAATTTTCCGCGGCCACCATACAACAAAGAGGCATCAACTAGGCTGCAGTGGTTCAAACCCGCCACTTCGATAGCACATAGGCTGTATCGCTCCAGATAAAAATAGTCTTCCCTAAACAAGACAATAAGCTTAGCATAGAAACCACATAACAATTCATGATCTTATTCTCGATATGCTTTAGAGCATTCTACCTAGACTTGTGAACAGTTCGTTGGAGTCAACTGTAAGCAATACTTAGCATAGATTTATGGATGGCGAACTATCTTTACAAGACCTAAAAGGGGGGCAATTTTTGCCCCCACATTGAGCCACGTCATCAACAAAACTAGAGCCGTCAGATCGTGCGTGGATGACTCGAATCATCCACAGACCACAAATACTGTTCATGCGGGACCCACAATATGTTTAGGTGGGGCCCACGTGCTGGACCCACATGGATTCATGAGATATTCATGTGGGACCCACATCAGGTGGGACCCACACAATTTGGTTTGTGGGGCCCACAATTTTATTGAGTGGGATTTCTTTCTTTAATAAACCTAAACCACATGGGATTTTTGCCCTCCATTGAGCCACATCTACAGCAAAATCTCAGCCATCGGATCGCCTGTGGTCCTGGATGGTTCATATCCATCGAGGAGGCTCGGGGATTACAAGACGTATCCACCTACGATCCGCAAGTGTACGGACCTACACCTCTTTCACCACGGGATTCCCAAGGTTCTTGTCAATCCGCAGAGCAAGGGGATTACAAGCGTTTGAACTACCTCTACGCACTAGCTACTCAAACCCTAACTATGATTAAACTAGAAAACGACTAAACTACACTAGAGAGAACGATTAAGCTATCAATATAGAAGACACTCGCCCATAGGTCTACGATCCTAAAACATGCAATCACTTTTAAACATGAAAACCAATCTAATCTATCGGGGGTTGTGACCACGGTTTCGCCCGTTCCCTCCCCCCGTACTGTCACTACGCGGAGGTATCAGGGCCAGTCCTGGAGGGGGCGAGAGGGGCGGCCGTCCCAGGCCCCCAAATCAAGAAGGCCCCTTCCCAAGTATCTACAAAAAGTATAGTGTAAAAAATATACTAGCACAAGTATACATCACTATAATTTTGTCTAAAGTTTGTCTAGAGACATGAGTCCTCTGCGATTCTATTTTTGGTAGAGATTGAATACAATGATCAGAAGTCCATGATTGAGGTAGTAAAATGCAATGACCAAGCAGTAATCTGGGCCCCCAAAACCACAGGACCGGCACTGGGAGGTATTCGTGACTAGACCTATGATGGACACGGCGTATTGAATGGATCCTAGGGAGCATTGGAGCTCTACTCCCTTTACGACATGGTAGCTAACCTTAAGCATTAAAGAATATTCAATACATGATGATAGATAGATGTTCCAACAAAGTACGATTACATCTCACGATCAATTACAACCCATGGACGAATAAGGAGATTACCCCATCAAGGTGCTAGACATAGCACCGTTGATCATGGTCACCCTTCCGACGGTGTCTTCCTTCTTCTCCACTTGTGGGTGCTTCCTTCGAGGTGGTCGATCCCCCTCCGGAGATATCCCTCCTCTCTCTCTAGCTTGTGAATGGTCTCCTGGTGCGAATGGCTCTCCCCCTTCGCGAATGGTGGCGCCTCCAGGGCTTTAGGGTTGAAAATCCTTCGGGTGCAAGGAAGGGGGAGCCGAACCGACGTCGAGAGTGGGCCAGGCCGGCCGGCCTAGGTCGGCCGGCCTAGGCCGACCAGCCCAGGCCCACCTCGGCCCGGTTCGATCGCCCCTTCGCTCCCGTGGGTCATCATGCATTTATGCACTTTGCCCCTTCCATTTGCATGTTTTTGACGATATCATCCTCGCGTCCAAGATGGAGGTTCTCCGTGCATGAAGTTCGATCTTTTACGCTTCAATCCCCGGGGGTGTTCCTTCATAGCACTTCGGTTCTTGCCACCATTGGAAGTGATTTCATCAAGCTCATGAACACGAACAAGACTCCGTAAATGCTTCTTTGAACTTGTTGTGAATCCGTCCTTTATGTCCACGTTTTCCTACATAAACACAACACTTCCAAATGCATGCACAAAGATGAACTTGTTATATGATTAGTGTGCCTAGTGGCGGGTTAGTTCCATAATCAAATCCAAACTAAAGTGTAATGAACATGTTTAGTGTACCAAAATACATCCTCAACACCCCTCACGCCGGACCCACCCGTCAGGTTGCGTGATGACAAAAACGTGGAACGACCATAAAAATCGCAATTAGGGGAGCGTTTCTGCCAAAAACATATTTTTTCTCACCCACCCCGCGTGTACCCACATCTTATACCCATTTTGGGTCCACCACCCGCCCGTGACTGTGCAATGAAAAAAATTCCTGCACCGTCGGCTTGCCAACAGCCCAACAGCCCAACACCCGCGTCAACCTGCCTTGCACCACCGACTCACCAACACCCGCGTCAACCTGCCTCCCACGTGCCCGACCGTGCCTCACGGCCTCCCCCCGGAATAGCCTCCTCCCCACGCGCCCCCGACCGTGGCCCCCCAGATCCACGTTGCAGGAACGTCACGTGCCGCGGCTCGGCAACGACTACTTCCCAGCGCTTGCCACCGCCGCATTCACCCGTCGCGGGGGAGGTCGGCATCCGGCTCTGGCAGTTGGGGGCCTCCATGAGGCCGCCGTATGCGCCAGCCGCGGTGGAGGCTGGCGTGGTGGCGTCAGCTGCTGTCGCATCGAGGAAGGTGGGTTTCATCCGTAGCCGGGAGCGACGCTGGAGGCACAGGTAGGGATTGAGTGAGGCGGCGGCGCGTGCGAAGGACGGCAACACTGCGCGTTGTCAAGCGACTGCATCCTTTGGAAGAAGCAGAAGTAATGGCGTCAGCGGCTCATCATCAACATCTCCCTTCCTCTTCCGAGCAGAGCATGCGGCCCCCCTTCACTGTCGAGTAGAGCATGCGACATTCCTGTTGATGCCGGCCTCGCACTCCCTCCGCATCTCGGTAAGCTGATTGAGGAGCCATCGGTTGATCTCCTAACTCTTCTGCCTCCTTCTGTCGTTTGAGAAAATGGCGCCCCTCCATATCCCCCCTCTATTCACTATTCTACACTGTAAAGGAAAGGATGAATCGTGCCTTCATTGAAGGAAAGGATATCACAACTCTTAAGGTAATTCTATTTCAACATATGACAGCATCTATGATTGAACTATGTTACTCTGCTGCAACGTTAATGATTAATTAGTGATGATTGTGGCGTAGCTATGACTGAATTTAAATGCACAATGTGATTGACATGTGTCTCCTTTGATTTATTAAAAATTGATGCAGCCATGAACATCTCAAGGACAATCACCTCATCAACATATCCACAGTAGCTATGTGCTCGGTCTTGACTCATTCGTAGGTACCTAAAACTGAATCTAAAGGACAGAACGAGGAAATGAGCAATGAAGAGGAGTATGTCTTTCCAGCTGTCACAAAGCTCAATTAAACCTGACAATATCATATATGTATCTTTAGTACATGACCGGTCTTATACAAATCACTAAGAGCACCTTATACTTGATAAAAATAACCAGATTACTTTATAAAATAGTGATAATGCCACACCTCCGGTAGAGATGAATTTCCGTCCCTTCTTGACAAGGATCAATCGGTCAAGGATGGATCAAGTCATGTTAAGAGATAAAAGAATATATAGCATGGACATGGGCCATGTGAACACTGATTTGGATTATTGTGGTATAAGTTTTGGTTCATGTTTAATTAAGGTACTCATGCATGGAGCATTGGGAGAGTTGCTCTAATATCTTGTAAGAAGCAAACAATTGATGAAAGATAATGTTACTTTCTCTTAGCTCGATTTATCTTGCTGCATGGAGAAGCTATTGATACGTAAAAAGTATCATCTCTACTTTTTAAATAAAAGCTGGAATTGGTTGTCTCTGAAGAAAATGATCAATTAATTATACATTTTTTGTTTATTTGCTTATTTAAAACACACGAGTGCACTTTACTAATAATAAAGAAAAGAAGAAAAACATTATGCCCCTGTGTTGCACTTGTAGATTGATTTTGCCTTGCAACGTGTTACGAATTGAGAGCGAGAGAGACGAGAGATGCAAATGAATGATTGAATGATTCGATTCCTTGTATGATGTGTGTACAGTGTCAGAATATATACAGTGCCAACAGGCATGACCGAAGGGGTATCTTGCCCCTGAAGTAAACTACTGAAGGGGTATCTTGCCCCTGAAGTAAACTACTGAAGGTGCCTAATCCCCAACCGTCATTAGCAGTTGCTAATGACAGGATTATCCTATTGATCACTAATTAATTACCCCTAATTAATCCTAACACTCCCCCTTGATCAATGGATCTTGTATAGGCTTCATATTGTCTTGTGTAGGCACCATTGTATAATCGTCAGTAATAGTTTTGAATCTTTGGAAAACCCTGTGGGAAAAACCAAAGTATATCGATATACCAGGTTAAAGCTCCTTAAAAAAACAGTGGGAAAAATAAGGAGAAGCCTCGTGATATACAATCACCAATGTTGTTAGACTCGAGATAAGCTCAAAGCCTTAGTCTAATAACACCTTGACCATATGGTCAATATGCTCGTATATCATCTTCCAAAAACCCCGATGGGGAAAACTTGATGATATGGAATATAACTTTGTATAGGCATTGCCTCGTCAAAAACTTTATATGAGAAACCTCAAAAAGGAAAAACTCAAATAAAGAAAAGAGTACAATGTATCATATGTCACAATATCATCCACCAAAAACCCTATGGGAAAAACGGATGATATGACATAATCTTGTGTCAATATTGCCTCATTAAAAACTTTCTATGAGAAACCCTATGGGAAAAACTCATACAAAGAAAAGAGTGCAATATGATGTTATCAACAAGTTATTAATCAGAGAGATGAGAGACTCTCCCGCTGAAACTTGCAAACCTTTCATACCGATGTACTCAAAACATAAGAAATGTGTAGTATGGTAGATTTTGTGAATATCTCTCCCGGATGATCACAATACTTTGTTTGCAAGTATTCATATGTCTATATTTATGTAAAGGCTATTTCGGTGATCCGGAATTTGGAGATCTTATAGATAACCGTAATCATAATATCCATATAATTGGATCTTGGATTGTATCAAGATCACATGTGCTATTTTGATCTATCAAAGATATTCTTAACTTTAAGCTACCAACATTTGGTAGGATAGCGCTACTACTAGACAGCAAATTATTGTAATGATAATATCCGGTCGGGAACTTTGCAATATATATACTAGCGCATAAATAGCACGTAGATAATGGACCACATGTCCCAATATCTCATTCCAATTGCTATGGTATAAAAACAATCTTCCTCTATCTTGAGGTAGAACAACCATAGGCTTCCTTTTCATATTGAGCCATTCAATATGATGTGGATATAGATAGCTTTACTACAAAACTTGGGAGAGAACACTTGGATCCTAAACACAAAATAAAATTTTGGTTTAGACCATATCTCCCATATCTAAACTCCGTCTTTAGATTACAACGTGCTATTAATAAGTGTTCATTCTCAATGTTGTCAAGACTATTGACAATCATATAATACTAGGAAATCCAATAAAGGACTCTAAAATGAACACCACGTGTAATCAATCTTGTTTTCTTTCAATTTGAGGAATACATGCAAGGTCGATTGTACCAAATTCAACTTAACTACATTAAGACACATATTGACTTAAGTAATACACAATATGTGTTGCGCTTTTATGTATTTGTGTTTGGTATGTGAACTCATTCCCGGACGTTTCACAAATATACCAAATCAAGTGATTATATGTAATCACCGCACCTATCAACTGCAAAGATAGATGCTTTTGTACTCGCTAATCATACTTAGTATCGAAATTTAACTTACTATGGAGAATAACCGCATTGGTAAACAATGTGTTGGGCTTTGCGTAAACCCCATTGTGCTACTAGTCTTGCTTCATATCTCACCACCACCTTGTTCTCAATCCATCCTAGGATGAAAACACTCGTACCCACGAGAAAGGTACGTGAGGTGTTAGCTTTACGACTCTTAACTCCTCTTTTCCGGTGAGCAAGACTATCTCTGTATGTATGACTAATCAAGTTCCATAAAGAGTGACAAAGCACTCTGCCATGGTCTTATTGTCTGGATAACTTGGAATATACAATTTATTCAGAGAAGTATGAGTCGACTCGTGTAGCCTTTATATGATATAATTCTCCGGTTATCAAAATTCAAAATATACCCTTAATGACTCATCATGATTTCCCAAGATGAGAGTCAGGGCATTCCGATATCCTAGCCTTAGTATTTCAGTGCACTTCTGAGCTAGGCTTGTGGATTATAAATATCCATAGGACATTATATGCCCTTTAGGTGTCTTTGAGTTGCATTTTCAGTCTTCTTTTTGCTTGCTAGCAATCGTATCTTGCCACTTGGAAGTGCTTCTCCCCCTCATATAGCCAATATGGGGGTGAGTGGTATATTCCACTCTTTCTAGCACTTCCTTGCAGGATGGAGAGACTTTGTAATACCTATATAATCTATGAAAATATTTAGGCAGTTTGTTTGCAATACTATGCAAATCATCCTTTGAACTCAATGTTAATGTCCATTTACCAAGTGAGATATTGGTACTATCTAGAGCGAGTTCAACTAACTCCTTTGAATTCAATATCCACAATATGGGCAAACCATTGATTCACTTTATTTAGTACGTGATCTTGAGCTTGAAATGCTTTATGCATTACAAATATTTTTCGGGCATTATATATGGTACTACTATTCTCCCCCTAATGCCTGGAAAAGCTCATGTATTCTAAAACTAGCATACGGGTTGTAATAGATCCTCTATAGAGATATAGATACCAAATAATCGACGACGGAGATTGAAATCTCGAGATTGATCCCCGTTTCTTGTATGGACCCATCAATGTATGCTTTGCGGTGGTGAGATTGGTACGTATACAACGTAACCTAATCTTACGCAAATAAGAAATCTTATGAATTCCAACGTACTAAATGCATATGGGGGGTATGCGGTTAATCTTAAGTCGAGTGTGTAGTTTTTCCCGACTCCAATACGAAGTTGACAAATGGCAATTTACTAATAATGATCTTGTATGATCTTAATATCATACTTATAGATTCTAAAAATCCCTTTGGCTATGTAATTAAACTTTTATTATACCTAACAATCGTCATTGAAGGTACAAAAGTTAAGTAGTGTTCGTGGATAATGCTCATAACAAGAGCCATGATCTACCAAATACAAGGCTAAGTGTGGATATTTCCACACTTTAGATCATCTTATAGATGTATCTATACAACCATGAAATGTCCGAACCGTCCACACAATCTTTCCGTCGGACGCAAAATATTCTTTCGAATAGAATCAAGGGATCTAAGTCAATCTAATTTTAAGATAAGATGGTCTTAAAATTTGTTTCCCTATGATACTCATTGTATCCATACTCTAGGGAAATACTGACCAAAATAATTCTTATGCACAACATGTTATACGGGAATAATTGTATGCATAATACAACCAAAATGAGACTTATCTCATTACTTATGTGTCATATCTAATGTTTTACTTTTGTGTTTCTCTATGAAAACACAAATGTCTATTGGTCACATATCAATCCTTATTAGGAAAATTCTCGTACAATCTATATATGAAAAGAAATAAATGAAATTCTTGTCTAATATATAGAAATCCATAAATATTGTCAAGTATCAAATCCATAAATATGACTACAAGTGTTACAACATATTTTGATGGATATTTAGAAACTTTCTAGGGAGCTTCAAATTTTAAGATTGAAACCCCTTCAAATCTTAAGTCTTTGCTCCCCCCGTTATCCCCTACTATTTGATATAGATCAATCTCAAAGTTAAGAGTATGACATTGTTTAGCATTCCGCTAAACATAACCACTTATATGACTTATTATGTTGTTCTCATTGTCACGACTCGAGTTGCACATAGGGCCTTTTGCATCCATCATTGGAAGTAAATTGTATGAATATTAAGATCTAGTCTTAAAGATATGATCTAGTTTATTGTTCATAATACTCGTGAAGAGTATACCATAAACTATGTATGCATTTCCTTTCCATAAGATAGTCTTATCGATAATCTTTATGGATGTAGTACCTTAACAATAAGGCACAATTTCTTTGATCTATAACAAATAACCCCTAAATGGGGGTCATTAAACTCTTTATTAGTTTATGGGATAAAACCAATAATAATGTCCATTGTCCATGTGGGATATTGATGCCATCGAGAGCATGTTCAACATACTTCTCTCAAATCAATATCCACAACATGTGACAGGACCAATGATTTTAATGAGTTGATAACCAAGGTACAACTCAAAATCAATATGGTAATGTTGTAATCTAAATTGCAATTTTTTACATGTGTATATCTTATCATAGTTTTGGGTTATTGTAGGTAGTCACATAAATGTTTAAACCATACAAACTAATCATCATAAGTTTTAGTATGCACAAGACAAGATAATCTCTATGTTGAAGACAAAGAGTAGATATTTATAGTAGGCAATGTAAATTGTTGCCTAAGCACGGTCTCTGGCGGAATAATTCACAAGGAATTAAATGCACCCTTTGCTTAGGACTCTACTACCTTGTGTAATAGTAAACAATATGATGATAAAAGATGAGTCCAAAACCTTTATTTTGATTAAGAACACAATATGGGTAGTCATCAAGTTTCGCAGAAACAAGATGAAGACCTCTTAATAATAGGTGATTAGATCACTTCTATGGTATGGTCTCGGGGCAAAATAATTCACAAGGAATTAAGTGCAGCCAATACCATAGACTCTATTACCTCATGTTAATTAACCAAAACAACCAAGATATTTATATTGCAATTTTTAATCCATAATTCAACAAATCCTTGTTAAATTGCAATTAATACAACTAGCAAATTTAACTTGTATGTGGTGCAAGATTGTGGTTTGAGTGCACTAACATACCCAAATCTATTATGTAACTACAAGTGTGACCTATATGTTGGTGCAAAGTAGGGGGTTTGGAGGCACCAACATATATCAAACAATAATCAATAATGAAAGTCACAAATATAATATGTATGTGGTGCTAAAAGGAATTTAGCCCACCACATACTCCAAAATACATAATAGAATTAGCAATGCCATTGTAATATAAAATAATCAAAACACAAAAATATTACAGTGACAAGTATAGCAGTACAAATCAGGCATACAATATAAAAAGTTCAATTATTTTCACAAGAAAATAAACTAACGTAGCCAAAATATATATACGATACCGCTAAAAATAAAATCAAATAAGAATTTTTTTTAAAAAAATAAGATAGGCATCCCAAAAGCGGCTCGAGAGCGCGGTCCGGCAAAGTGCACGGTGGTGGCTCGCTAGCGGCCCGTGACGGCAGCCCGGCCCGGTGCCAACCGTGGCGGCTCGCTAGCGGTCCACGGCGGGAAGCCCCGGTAGAAAAAGGCCGAGGGGCGGTTAGGGTTGCCAACCCCCTAACCGCACGCTCCCGGTCTCGCCGCCTCCTCGCCGATGGTGGCACCGCCGTCGCCGGTGGTGAGTGGCCGGCCCGATGGCCGGAGGTGCGGATCCACATCCTTCAAACGCTTCTTCCTCCTCCTTGGTTCGCCCGCGGCCCCATGGTTGCCGGCTTGCGTAGGCTCCATCAATTGCCGGGGAAGAGTCCCGGTGAGGCGATGTCAATGGGGCTAGTTCCGGCGGGAGCCGCCGGGTTCGACGAGGAAGATGCGGACGGGGTCCCGGTGATTGCGAATTGCGACGGGCGCCGGCCACGGAGGATGTGGCCACGACCACGACATCCACCAAGACGGCAGCCATGGTGTGCGCCTCCGGTGCGAAGCAATAGCGTGCTTGTGTTGTTGTCATTGCCACGGGGGAGCACTCTCCCGGATGGAGCCGCAAATAGGGCTGGATATCGAGCCCGCTCGGCTTGTTACGGCTCGGCTCGTTATGGCTCGGCTCGTTTGCATCCTCGGCTCGGCTCGGCTCGTTATAGTAACGAGCCGGCGGTCGGCTCGGCTCGGCTCGCAATTTAGCTCGAGCCGGCTCGTTTGGCTCGCGAGCCAAACTATAGAAAATCAACATATCTCATGTACTAGACAAAAAACAAGACACCGGATCACATGTATCATGTATGTTCGGGAAAAAGCACCATATATTGGATAGAAAAAGCACTATTTGTTGACATTTCATCCCATCATGTCCATATTACAACCCATAAAGTTCACATGTCATCCCATATTATCCAAATCACATTCACACCAGAACATATACTGTAAATGCATTACAGGCAGTTTACATAATGTATTTGTAATTTTCAGAATAGAGAAGTAAGTTATCATGCACTGTATCCATTAGCCATACAGTTTACACTCATGAGTAAAGCACATAATGTATAAAGCACTGATTAACATCCACAAGTCTATATAAAGTTTTTGTCAAGCCAGACAACCACAGTCCACAAGTCCACAACCATGAGTCCATGACCAGACCAGACCACCACAACCATGATAGCCATTAGCCATACAGGTTTACACTCCAAAGCATGAAATCAAAAATCAATAAAGAATTCAAAAGCAAAGCAAAATAAATGAGCCAACAAGACAGAGGCAGCCATGGGGCACAAGTGCCACTCAACAAGTGTTGCTTTCCACCACACTTCCTGGGAAGCTCCACATTCTCAATGTCACCATCATCACCTTCTCCCTGAAAAAACAGTAAAGAATTAAACATTAAATATTTTCATACACAAACTTTGGGGAAAATTGAGTTAAAAAAACACTCACCAAAATAATTGGAGGACTTTTAGAACCTCGTATCCAACTAGATGCACAAACTAGTGCTTGAACTGTAGCCGGCTTTAAAGAACTCCTATAGTCATCAAGAATTCTACCTCCACAACTAAAAGTGGACTCGGATGATACGCCGCTAGCCGGGACGGCCTAAGAACTTCTTTGCCATACTGGACACAACAGGAAATCTATGAGCATTCACCTTCCAATAGTGAAGTAAGTTAAAACTCTCATCCTCCAAAGGATGGTTTGCTTCATCTAGGTAGGTAAGTAACTCCGATTTTGAAGTTTCTGAAGCACTTGACTCTAGAAAGTTGTGAAATTCACTTGAAACAAGACAAGCCATTGAGCTAGTTGTTTCCTTTGATGATGAGGCTGATTGGTTGATGAGCTGCTACTACCACCTATTTTTCTACGCTGGTCCAACTCATGCTTCTTGTACAACTCTTCTAACTCATTTCTTATATCGGCAACCTCTTTTTCGGACCTCGACCAGCCATATAGTTGACGAAAATAAAACACAATATATCTCATTTTGAACCTAGGGTCAAGGATTGAAGAAATAACCATTACATTGTTCTTCTCTTCCCAATATTTATCGAATTTCTCCAACATTGCAGCAGCCATTTTCTCCAAGTATGGGTCATTAGAATTTTTTGCCTTTAACAATGCAGCCTTGACTTTCAAAATGTATGGGTAGAAGACATTAGCAGTAGGGTAAACTGATCCCGAAAATGCTTTGGTTGCCTCGGCCATCTCTCCTAGAATTGGTCTAATCTTCTCATACATGTTCCATTCGGATTCCGTAGGTTTCCATGCATAATTCTTGTCTACTTGAGCATAATAACCAAATGCGGACTTATACAAAATGCAAGTGTCAAGCATTTTATATGTCGAGTTCCATCTTGTTTTAACATCAAGAGACAAACACTTCCCAACCGTAATAGCATAATCATTGCAAACCTCTACAAATTTGTATAGGCGAGTTGGAGACCTCTTGAAATATTTCACCGTATTCCTTAGGTCACTTATTAGACCTTCTATTTGGTCTAGACCATCATTGACAACCAAATTAACTATGTGAGCAAGACAACGAATATGAAAATATTTGGGATCAAACTGATCGTTCTTTCTAGCTAGCGGCTTGGCCGACAAATTTGTGGTAGCAAGATATCATTATTTGAAGCATTATCAAGGGTTATTGACATAATTTTATCTTCTATTTTCCACTCCACCAAGCACTCAAAAACAGCATGAGCTATCACCAAACCAAGGTGTGGGGAGGATCCAACTCAACAAAGTTAAGAACACGACATTGCAAAACCCAATCACTATCTATGTAATGTGCCACCAAACACATGTACTGAACATTTTGATTAGATGTCCACACATCTGTAGTCAAACTTATTGATTCAGCCTCTCTAAGACTCTTCTTTAGCTACTCTTTCTCATATTCATAAACTTTCATGCATTCATTTTTAATAGTCTTCCTACCAATACTTTCATAGTTGTTATTCATCCACTTCATCAAGATATTAAACCATTTATGCTCAACCATCCTAAATGAATAGTCATGGACAATTATCATCTTTGCAATCAATTTTCTAGTGTGCTCATGGTCATATTCAGTAGGATTAACAACAAGACAACCATCATCTGCAACAAAGCTGAGTGTACCTTGAGCAAGTTGTCGTTTAGCCTTAGCAAGCTTGTTCTGAAATGCTGAGCAGCGGTTAAGGTGGCGGTTCAGCTGTGAAGTTGCTCCCCCTGGATGGTAGACATAACTCTTATGACAGAATCTGCACTTTGCCTTTGTCTCCATAACACCAAACTCCTTCTCAGATTGAACTTCTATCTCCTTGAAATACTTCCAACAACCAGCTCTCTTTCCTCTCTTTACCTTGGTCTTTGAAGGAGATAAATGAATACCAGCCCCAGCCTTCAGTTTCTTCCGTCCTCTCGTTGGCTTTGATGGATTTGATGGCATGCTTACATATTCTCCCTCTTCCTCCTGACTTCCATCATCAGCCGCATCTGCATCATCATCTGTCGGCACACTTACAGATATAGCACTAGCATCATTCATGTCAAAGTTCCCTCCACTCTCCTCATCCTCCACCAAAGGCTCGATGTGCTGCACAGTAACACAAATAACATATTACATACATGTAAAAATAAATAGATTGCTACAGAACTAGCCTACACGGCTACACAAGCAGACAGGCTAACTACACTAGAGATTACAGTTTACAAATCTACAATCTACAGAATACACGACACATGTTCAGCTGAATTTAAATAAATAGATTGGCACAATTGCATCCTGCATATTAGCATATTTTCACACGAATCACAGAATCACTCACATTCCAGGGAGCAAACTACAAATCAAATCTTCAACAAAAATGAATACCGTGTCTGTGTTTGCTGATCCCCGACCTCGACCACGGGCACGGCCACCGTGACCACGATTGTTCGGCATCTTCTTGCGCTTGCTCCTCGATCCAAGACTTGCTGGCATAGCTACCGCGCCTGGAATCCCTTGGATTTCTTCCCCGTCCTCCATGACCACTTCTATGGCAGCGTGCGAGTGCGGCGGCGTAGAGTTGGGACTACGGGCTGCGGCTGTGGTGTCGCCGTGTCGGCGGGCGGCGACGGGCGATGGGGCGAGACCGTGACTCCGCGAGGGCCAAGCTGCCAAGGGCGATGGGCGGCGATGCGTCGCGACTAGGCGAGGATGCGGCGCAGCGGCGGATTGGAGAAGAGCCCGGGAGGGGAGGGGGTCACGGACTGACGGACTCAGGAAGTCAGGCTGTGCGGCAGATAATGTTAGGGTTCGCAATTGGGCTGGGCCGAGCTACAAATGATGTATGGGCCATAAGTGTCGAACCAATTTTAGCTGCTTTCTTGACAATTTACTCGGCTTGTTATGGCTCGCGAGCGGCTCGCGAGTCGGCTCGAGCTGGCTCATTATAAAACGAGCTGGCTCATTAAAAAACGAGCTGGCTCATTATACAACGAGTCGAGCTCGAGCCGAGCCATTAACGAGCGAGTTAGCGAGTTTCGAGTTTTTCGTCCAGCCCTAGCAGCAAACCACCGCCGTCCCATATCCAGGGATGCGGAGGAGCGCCATTGCGGAAGCAATGTTGCAGCGATGCAGAACATTGGGGGATATTAAAGTACGATGCCATAGAAGGAAACAATGCAGTAATGCATACCATTTTGACATTCCGTTTGTAGTTCTAATTGTGAGATTGAATACCTCTGATCTTGTGTTTCTTGGCATTTATTAATGCCGGTGGCAGCACTGTAACTGCCAGGAACAAAGCCATCGACGGCGGCCACATGTTGTCACCGACGTGGATGCGCCTGTTCTCTCTTGTATAGCGACACTGGCGAACTCCTCCGCGAGTCTTCTAACGAACTATACTGCGGCGATGTCGTAATCGGACTTCAATCTTCTCAGTGCAGAGTTCGTGCTGATAACGTCTTACGAATCGAGAGCGAGAGAGAAACAAGAGATGCAAATGAATAATGGAATGATTCGATTCATTGTATGATGTGTGTACAGGTCGGAATATATACAAGTGCCAATAGGCATGACCGAAGGGGTATCTTGCCCCTGAAGTAAACTACTGAAGGGGTATCTTGCCCCTGAAGTAAACTACTGAAGGTGTCTCATCCGCAACCGTCATTAACAGTTGCTAATGACGGTATTATCCTATTGATCACTAATTAATTACCCCTAATTAATCCTAACACAATGCATTGACTTGCATGGACATAGGAATCTGCTACTCGTACGCCTCCTTTGTGTGTTCCCCGAGAGGTCGTAGATCGAATCGACCTGGCTCCTCCAGCATATGTTCGTGTGCTTATAGCAGCAACACGACAGATTTTGACGTAGAGAATAACGAATCCTGCCCAGCCGCTTTGCGTGGCGGCGACTTGCCACCTTCTTGCACACGCTCGGTGTGCCACAGACCCAGTGACCCACCATGAGCTCGCAGAGGGAGATGCTGTATGTAAACCTTCTAGCGGGAGCACTTGCTGCTGCCGTATAGCTTGCTCATGAGACCAAGAGCAAGTGACAGGCAGGAACCATCCAAGTTACCTTTTCCCGTTGCCTCCAAAGCCTAACTGACTATAAGGGTGTGTGTGTGTGTGTTTTTTGATCTCATCAAAACCTCGCCGCGGCCCTTGTTGAATGTTGATGCTCCTCTTTTATTCGTGGTTATTAAGGGTCGCATGCCGCAACTCATATATGCACACACGTTGTTGGATTGGGAAGGACGAAGGTTTGGTTTAACATGTGACTATGTGAGGTCCACTGTGCCTCCCGAAAATAATACCATGTGCACCTAATGCTCCCACCATTTTAAATAGATATAGTACATTTTAATTAATTTATTTATTTATCACATATGCCATTGTGTTTAAAGTGGAGAGAGAGAGAGAGTATATGCCATGGTGGATAAGCACATATTCAGAAATGGTTAAATGACATCAACTGCTCTTTGTCTTGTATCTAATTAACATATGCTTATTTGCTATTGAAAGGTGGTTATCTCCAGCAAACATACCTTGATATAGTTCTGTTGAATTGTGCATGTCTAATCTATTCAGTGGACACCAGCAGCAATGCAACACCCGGAACTACATCCCTTTTCAAGTTGGACAAATACACCTACTATAGAAAGTAAGACGCCAACATATGCTTACTATGTGCTGATGATCACTGATAAAGTGGTAATATATGTACTAATATAGCCAGCATATTCCCTTCTCTGTAAAGTGATGCATCTTTTGTCCACCGAACAAATTAGACACCAACATGCATACGTACATCTTGGGATTCACGTACGATCGAACACTTGTTGGCCTGGCCCTACCAGGGCATCTAGAGGAAGGTATCAGGACAAAGTGCGTGGACTAGGTTATTGAGTAGGAGGACTCGTTGGAGTCACCCTATCATGGGAACTACAGCAACTGCCCTTTCCATAATCTAATCGTAGGGACCTCTTGGATCGATGTGACTTCCTCCTGTTGCCCTCCAAGCCTAGATCCATATATACATATGTTCTCTACTAGGGAAACAAAGGATGCACTTTGCTTTCATGGTTTTAGCACAGAATGACCCTTCAAAAGAAGTGTCTTGGGTGTGGCAGAACTTCTTTGTTTCTTTATACACTCTTGGCCTTCCAAGACTTTATGTATACCTTTGAGAAGAATAAGGCTCAAACAGCGAGTAACTCATATAAAGAGTAGGTAATAACTCCCCTAGATGTCCGGATGAAGTAATGGATGTTGGTTGGGTATTTTAAAGCACTAGTACTAGCTAGAAAATAATAAACTACTATGTAATAATAATGTAGAGAAGAATTACACTTTGGTTGAAAAGAATGTCCCAATGGATTATGTTAAAACCTCAAATGGTTACATAGACTACTTGCTGCTTTTTTTATGAAATCAATTTTGTTGGCAACAGCTCCGATTGGTGTGATGAGATTGATGCTTGTTATACGAGTCGAGTATTCTCCTATACTAGATCAGAACCAATTCATGGATGACGTGGTTGCTCCAAACCACTACACACCCTGGGATATGATCTTATTTGACCAGCACGCGAAGCTGGCATAAAGCTCGATAGGACTGGTAGTGCAGTGCCACATGATCACTGTCGATTCCCTCCCTTCAGCCATTTGGCCCAACTGATTCTCAAGATCATCGTGTGGATGGATTTGATCTGCTCCTGTTGCCTTCCAATCCTAATCTATTTCAGCATATATGATCTCTCGAAATAAATAACTAGCGGGGCACAGCAAGGGAAACTCCTTTGTCAGTTTGAAATTTCAATCTTTCATGCATGTTCTTATATTATATATCACTATGCTATATGGTAACTGTGACTTATTAATGACTGCACTAGCTGAATGTCACTATGCTAGCAGGATGGTTTTAAGGGTAGGGAATGTTGGCTGGGCCTAGAGGTTGGACTAATTGGAATGTTTTGCGGAGCAAATTAATTTGAACCAAAATGTTGTTTAGGAAGCTAATAAAAGTGGACAACCCTGATTATTTAAGACGGCAAATTAAAGTAGACCAATTCTTTCTCTATTTTCTTTCTAAGGTACCAAGTTTGTCTTTTGCAGAAATTATGCTGAGTTAGGCGGCGAGCAATGCAATGATTACATCCGAACGAAAATGCCAGCGATAACACATGGATACGAGGAAATTTGTACAAATGACGAGGATGGATACACTGCCACAGAAAACATTTGTACGAGCGTCTGATTTTTTTTTAGAAGTGGATGGTTTTGCCGCCCGATCTAAGAAAAAAGGGGGGCACTGTTGCAGCTAGACCCGTATCTGGAAATCATTTTTAAGTGCAGGTGACGCCATGACTCACACCTGGAAATATTCTCATTTCTAGGTAAAATCATTTTTAAGTGCGGGTGATGATGGCATCCGCTCTTAAAAAATGGATCTCTAGGTGCGGGTGATGACATCCCCTGCTTATAAAAGTGATCTCGTGGCAAAAAATTCACAACTTCTTCATATGACATTGGATGAAGAAAAACTTTATATCAAAATTGTGTAGCTCGCCGAAACCTAAAACTTTGTAGTTGAGAAGTTTTTCATTGGAGACTGTTTAATATTTTAAAATACCCATTTAGGTAATATGAGATTGTTGGCAAAACCTATATATCTTATATAGTTTCAAGAAACTACGTGAGAGATGTATAAGATTTGTGAAGAATGTTACAACCACTATTTCCGATGAGCAAATGACCAAAATACAAGTTGTCCATCTTCAGACGTTATAGAACTTTGTAGTTGAACCATTTTTAATTTGAATTAATTTTGTCAAGGTAAAGTACGTTTGAATTTTTGAAATTTCAAAATTTAAATTTTTCACATGTCCTCAAATGGAGAAACATTGAAAATAAAGGTTGTAGCTATTGAGAAGTTATGAAACTTGGAAATTTACAACTTTTTTATTGGAGGTCATATTGTCAATGAAAAACTAAGTTTGAATATCACATATTTGAAATTTAAATTTCGTAAATGACCTCGAATGTGGAAACTCCCAACACGAAAGTTGTGGATCTTGAGAAGTTATGAAACCTTGTAGTTGACAAATGTTTAATTTGATTCTATTTAGAGCTAAAAAAACAATTTACACTTGGTGTAGTATGATATGAGTAGAATGAAAACTAGATACATGGATATGAGTGTGTGGTGTGTAGTGGTAGAGGAGGCTTCGCGTGTGGGTGGAGGTCGTGGGTTCGAACCCCGCCGACCGCATAGCAGTGGGTGGGTGGCTCACCGGTAGGGTCCCTCATTTGAGCTTTTTAACATTGCCACGCTTTTTGATGGAAATCCATTAGCAGGTGAAAATGCGATAACTAGGAGTGGGTTTTGGTTGGAAATCCATTAGTAGGTGAAAATGCGACAGCTAGGAATGAATTTTGTGCCCTCACCTCAAAATGCGAATCCGCTCACACTACAAATGTTTTTCTGTAGTAGTGATACCTGATTGTACAATGACGAGGATGGATTTCTGAAGGTACAAAGAAGTCAAACAATGCTAGCAAGAAACTCGACGGGGCCTGTGGATGCCAGGCAATTTGTTTATTGGTTCCAGGCTACAATTGGTCCAAAATGGCTTCGACCTACTTTCGCGTACGCCCTCTCACGAGGTCGTCGAGAGTAACTAGCCATTCCGCCTGCTCGACTTCTTGACCTGCTCCTGCTGCCTTCCAAAGCCTTGACTAACAAACAGATACTACCTCCATTCTTAAATATATGACACCATTGACTTTTTTCGTACGTTTGACTATTCGTCTTCTCTACAAATATTTTTGCAAATTGATAAACCAACAAGTTAAATCTAAAGTACATTGGATAATAGTTACAATGATATACATTCTACATTAGTTTACTAATTTGTTCAATATATATTAGTGGTCAAAGTTGAAGTAAAAAGTGAACGGTGTCATATATTTAAGAACGGAGGGAGTACATCATTGCAACGTACTGCAAATAAAACATGGATGGCAAGAACTAAAACGGCCACACTCTTGTTCTTTCTTAATTGGGAGACTGGTGATTTTGCTCCTGCTATGCAGTACAATGGTGATTTTACCTCTATTTTTCCAACTTTGCGATTTTATCCCTCCTTTTCGCAGACGAAGGCTGCGTCTATCCCTCTTTGTAACTCTGTTAACTGATGAGCACTTGGAGAAAATAAAAAATAAGAAAAAGACTAAATAATATGGGAATAGACCAATCTACCCTTAGCCAGCTTATCCATCCAGGCAGTCGCACGCAACGTTCCTCCCAGTTCTTCGTGCTCTCGACTCGACTCTACCGCACAGCGCGCACACGTGAACCCTAAGGCCGCCGGTGACTCAATCCACGAGGGAGGGCAGACCAGCGTAGGATCCACGACAACTGAAGGAGATCTGGCGCGAGGGGGCGCGGTCCCTACCGCGCGGGAGGCGCGACTGCCACTGGCCGCGGCGCCGGCCGCAGGCAACACTACATGAAAAATTGGATTTGGTAACGGGCGTAGATCGCCTTTGGTAACGGGCAATGCGCCCGTTACCGATCAAGTGTTACAAATAAGCCAATAAAGGTAACGGGCAGATGCCCGTTAATGATAAGACATATTTGTAACGGGCATTAAACAACGACTGTTACCACAACTAGCCATCGGTTACTTGAAATGGCTATTTTTCTGGGCCCATGGGGAACTTTCGTAACGGGCACCAAATCAAAGCCTGTTACAAAAGCTCAATATCAGAGACGCCTAATGTGCACCTGCGTCTCCAGTATCTTGACGAACTGAGACGCGTCTATTTCACGCGCGTCTCAGCGCATATAGGATTCGTAACGGCATCAAACAACGACCGTTACCACAACTAGTCACCGGTCACGTGAAATGGATGTTTCTCTGGGCCCACATGGAACTTTGGTAACGGGCATGAAACAGAGCCCGTTACTGTGAAATTAACTTCAGAGATGCATTCCGTGAACCTGTGTCTCCACTATCTCGACGAAATGAGACGCATCTGTTTCCACACGCGTCTGCTTTCTCTCTATTAAAGGAGACGCTTGCTTTCAACCTGTGTCTCTTATATCTCGATAAACGGGCCAAGTCCTGGGGCTCACCGGTCAGGACTGGTAACGGGCTTTTACACTGCCCGTTACATTGTGGGAATTCTTGTAACGGGCTTTCCGAATGAAGCCCGTTACTCACTGATAAGTGTTTGCAACGAACTTTAATTAACGCCCGTTACAGATACGGCGACCACCCCTACAGTTACCTGCCTGGTTGCCGGTAGCATCCTGGAACCGGCCAAGATTTGGCAGCAACCAGGGGCTGCATCCTGGAACCGGCCAGGATTTGGCAGCCACCAGGGGCTGCATCCTGGAACCAGCCAGGATTTGGCAGCCACCACAGCAAGGAGACATCACAAACACATTCTCACATTACAGATATAGGCAAAGCAAGATCAGATTTATAGACAAGCTAGGATCACATCAAGTTTCAAGTTACTCTCATCAGGGCTTGTTTGGATGGAGTCATGAGAAAACTGACGTAACCAGGCAGTATCTGACCCCAACCAAGCAAGCCAAGCAGGTTTCTCAGGCAACAACACCTGACTAAAGAAGACTGAATGAGTTTCAAGTTTCTGGTCACAATAAACTCACAGTGCACCACTGTAGAAGTTGCCCTTTCGGTGGATGGTCTCCTTACTCGCAGAGCATCTCCCGGACACGCTTTACATCTTCTGTGGAAACATCCACAGGAGGTTTGAAATCCTACAAAATACAATCATTTATGAGAATGATGGATAATATGAGCAGAGACAAGGTTGGGCATTATTATCTACTTACAGCAGCCTTCTTGATGTCAGGTATGGCATCGAGTAGTCTTAACATATGGAATGCCACATGGAATCCACACAACAAGAACCCCCATGGCTGCTAAGCACACTGCATCGAGGTACCAAAATGACAAGTTAATGCAGTACCAAATAGGTAAGAAGGGACCATAAAAAACCTTGGTCTTACAGCGAGATTTGTTTTGTCCTTGAGTGTGGCTTTTGGGTTTTTTTCTTTCCTTTTGTCACTCTGTCCTGTGCATCACCAAAGGCCCTGCATGATCAGCAATACCAATTAGAAACACTAAGGGATTGATTTTTTGTGAACAAAAAATATTGTACCAAAGGCCCTGCACGGTCAGCAATACCAATTAGAAACACTAAGAGATTGAATTTTTGTGAACAAAACCTACAAGAAACTGACCAGATCAAAACATTGTGGAGGTCTGGGACTTTAGTAGGGGATGTTGTTTAGAATAATCTAGATACCAAACCTCTTTGAATTTCATACAGATGATCACTATTACCTAGTGGCTAGTGCAGTAGGCACCCACCACGTAGTAGTTGTTCATCATTGCATTTGAGATTGCTTTGCCAACTTGCTGAGAGCGCTGAGAAATATTTCTCGAAGTAAACAAATCTGGATCTAAAAACCCAACACTGATCTGCATCCCCGCTGCCTTGTCCATCATTTTCCTATAAAAAATCAATTTGTTAGCATGCATGAACTTTGCAGTCAAAATTAAAGAAATATCTTTTTAGGTTTTAAAGGACTTACAATGTCCACAACCTCATGAAGGTAACATCTAAAGAAGCTAGGGTTATAAGGTTATACATGCTACTGAATTCAATGTTTAACATTAAAGCACCACAACCGCCTTTAAAGTAGTCTTGATCCACCTTTTTTGGAAAAGTAAGTTTATCCATACTGTGTTCCATGACATAAGCATGAAACTTGGAACAATTTGGTCTAGCAGTTTTTACATTTGCTCCTGACAACATAGGTGCACCAGAATTGTATTTTGGTCGGTCCAGTTCTGTCCCATTAACATAGTTAAGAATCTCATCTTTAGACAGAGGTTTCCTGGCCTGGTTCCCCTTCTACAGTGGAGATTGCCTGGGTTCCTCCTATTGCAGAGGCTGCTGTACTTGTTGCATCTGCTGCTTAGGGGGAGATTGCATGCGCTCCTCCTCCTGCTGCTGGAGAGGCTACTGTTTCGTCTGTTGCTTATCCTCATGTTGCAGCTGCTGCTTAGGCGTAGTTTGCCTAGGCTCCTGCTGCTGTTGTCGACGCTCCTGCTGTTGGAGAGGCTATTGTTTCTTCTGTTGATTATCCTCAAGTTGCAGCTGCTGCTTAGGCGGAGTTTGCCTAGGCTCCTCCTCCGGTTGTTGTCGACGCTCCGGCTGCGTAGTTTTGCTGATCTGCTGTTGCTGTTGAGCCATCTCTTGCTTACACTGAGCTGCAGCACTTCCATCTGATGTTGTACCCCTGCTACCTGTTGCGGCTTCAGGGTTGGGATGTCTCGTCATGGGTGGTATAATGATCCTGTCCTTTGGCCATTGGATCCTTTGAACGAAAGCCTCAGCTAGGGTTGTTATGTCACCCCCATCAATTGGCACAGGCAGAGGGTATTGACTCGCATTGGCCCACACATAAGTAGGTTGCACAACAAACATACCCATTATGCACTGGTACTGAATGACAAGCCTTTTGAGATGGAGAGACTTTCGCTAGTGCGAGCTCCACGGTGCCATCCAAAAGGCTGCACGCGGTTGGCTCTGTCAACTTATCTATTGTGTCCAGCATAGGTGATCAACTATAACTGTGCACTTCATTCACTTTGTCACTGTTGGCATTCCAATGACCTTGCTCTCTACCATCTTCCTCGCTGTCATGCGCATGTTCTTCCTCGCAGTAATGCCCATCTTCTTCCTCAATGCCATCCATATCTTCTTCCTTGCTGCTACTGATAGGCGCTGGTAATTGGGAAGGAAGAAGTGCATTTTTGGTATGTTGATGCCTGATAGTCTTAGAGCATGGTCAATTGATTTAAATGTTTTGTCCGCCATCACATCATGAGCATCAGACCTCTTGTTCCTCTTCTTCCTGTACATTCCATTGAACTCTTCACCAAATCCTTTACCCCAGCCAAGTGAACTAGACACGCCTCGGACCCGACCTCGATGCTTTGGAGTCTCAAGTGCTGCGGTGAGGATATCATCCTCCCTAACCCCAGAGAAAGAACCATCGTTACCCTGAGCTGCAAGTGTTTTCACCGTATCTGCTACCCCCACCACCGCGGGGCTACTAAATGTTATGCCCCCGCTTCCTTCATTAGTATTTTTCTTCTTCTTCCCTACCCTTGCACACCGATAAGGTCTCGAACGTCCAGGAAATTGGTCCCAAGGGTTCTGTTTTTCTCCTGCAGCTAGCTTTGCATCCTCCTCCTCCCACTCTTTCCTTTTACCACGATAACCTTTTCTGGTCGTCTTGTGTGTCTTATTATGCAATGCTCTCTTTTGTTTCATCTCCTGGCTCAATTGCTGAAATGAAGGAGAATTGGTTTCCTGCACAAACATGTCCTAGTCTTCTTGCTGCAAAAAAGACATGCTTCACAAAGGGAGTCTCCTCTTCACTCACATATTTTTTATTAAATGGGCCTTGAACCGCCGTTGCAAGGTTCCAATCTGTGATATAGCTTCCTTAACTGCCTTATTGCAAACAGATTCTTCCAGATTGGCTGGGTAATCTAGCTTTTCCTCTAAAACTATGAATAGATGGTCCTTCTCAATTGGTCAGAGATCATTAACCTCCTTGTTAATTGACACCCTCTCCCGAGCAATGAGACCACAGACCAATACAAATCTATCCCTCGCAGCATCTGGGGTAGGCCAAAAATTGGCATCAAGTCCAGTTGCAGTCAACTTCTCTTCTGGCCATTTGGTTTGTGTCCTTGACCCGCGGGATCGAGTACTACTCGCTGCAGTCTGTGTTGAGTGACCCTGTGAAGAAGGTTCACCGACGATGGGCTGCGATGATGCATTGGAGGTAGAGGAGTTTGTTGTTGTGGGAGATTGCATAGATGATATGTCAGGTTAGTCAGTAGAGCAACATAAGCAAGACTGAAATTCTAAACAAAATTCTTATTAGATAAATTTGTTTTCTCTGACAGGCCAAATAACTGATACAGTCGTAAATAAAATCAGCATAGACATACACAGTTCATATTTTACTTAATTAACATACAGGGATAGGTGCTAACCATTTTGACAGGGACATAGCAATATGCTTATATATCAAAGCAGAGAATAAATTCCTTCAACTGCTTCCTTGTCCAACTTGAGCAGCGATGGATTGTGTGTTCCATATGTACATGCAACAAGAGGATAAAGCAATGGTGATGACATTATATATGACAGTAGTGAAACAACACTCACAACACATCATGACACCAAAAATAACAACATATATGACAGTAGTGAAACAATTAACACTCACAACAAAGCATAAGACAGTCTAGTTATCACTACCTTATAAACCACTGCGATGCAATTCCACTGACATTATATGGCCATCAGAATTAAAGTATGCTAACAGGTCCAAAGCATAACTGTCGATCTGGTACATTTAAAGCATAGCAGAATTAAAGTATGCTAACATCCTTTATGCTTTTCATGAATTTACAGTGCAAAAATTATAGCTCCATGAACATGAAAATGAATTTCAACATTTCTTATAATTTCATCTGTTAGCAACAATTTATTCAAAACAGACTTGGAGCAACATAATCCATCCATCAAATCCATAGTCAATCAACTGAAGATGAACTATTAAGGCATGTCTCCCTAATCCACCTTGACATGAATATATAGCAGATTTGGTGGACTACGTTATAAACCACTGCGATGCAATTCCCAATGAAATTATGTGTCGCCCGAATTAAAATATGCTAACAGGTCCAAAGCATAACTGTCAATCAGGTACATTCAAAGCGTAGCAAAACTAAAGTATGCTAACAGGTCCAAAGCATAACTGTCGATATTCAAAGCATAGCAGAATTAAAGTATGCTAACATCCTCGATGCTTTTAATGAATTTACAGTCCAAAAATTTTAGCACCAGGAACATGAAAATGAATTTCAACAGTTCATATAACTACATCTGTTAGCAACAATTTATTTAAACAGACTTGAGGCAACAAAATCCATCCATCAAATCCATTGTCAATCAATTAAAGATGAACTATCAAGGCATGTGTCCCTAATTAATCCACATTGACATGAATATATAGCAGATTTTGGTGGCCGATGAAAGAGTTGGGGGTTCAAGCAGGACTAACCTCTGTCGCGAATGAAGTAGTTATTCTCGTGATGGTCAGAGGGGCCGATCCACGTCGGCTCGTGGCCTTAGGCGGTCGACTCATCGTCATGGTCGGGGACGACGTCGACGGATCCGTGTCAACCGTCTTTAGGTTGGCCGGACGTACGTCCGCAAGACAGTAACAGCGTCCTCATCACCGTCGTCACGCAGGGAGCGGTGGGGCTGGAGAAGAGCAGGGCTGCGGTGGGGAGAGAGCGGCGAAGGCGAGCTGGGCGAGTGGCGACGGTGGTGGGGAGAATGCGCGTGTTGTGGATAAGTCTAGCGAGGCGCCGAATATGAACGATGCGCGTAACTATGTTTAATGAAACTACTGGCGTGCTCTTGACGGCTCTATGCAGCAATTGGAATTTCATGGGCACTATGGTAAATATATGTGGGAAATTTTGAGCAGCCCGCGCATGGTTTGTCTGCTAACGCTGACGAGTTGGCCAGTGTCATGGGCGACGATGGTTAGTGAACCCGCATCGCCTATGATGGGAGTTGGACCGGCGAGAGGGTGGGCAGCGGTTATCTTTTTATTTTGGCTGCTGACACTGACGCGTGGGCCAACCACTATTTTCTTTCGAATGAAACATGCTTCCCTAAAATATTAGAGGCCATAAAACCGCACCTAAAAATCATAAAAACACGAACAATACGTATTTGGACATTGAAGGACCGATTAGGCGACCAGAGAGGGGGGAGTGAATGGGAGCTGATAAAAATTCTTCTCGAAGGAGATTGAGGCTCCAACAAGATGAACTAGCTCGATCGGACACCCAAAATCACATGCTCCACACTTGTACCTTCCGTTTGCCAAAACCATGTAGCCATTGAAGTGCTACTGGTCCTAGGAACAAACACTACCAGTAATCTCGACTCCCACACAATCACAGCAGCGGAAACAACACGGGAGCTGGCAGACTTGAGGGGGCGGTCTGACCGGGTATGGGGGCGGTTAGACTGCCTCCACCTGGTGACCAAGGAAACCTCCGAAAAGCCTCTTTCGAGCACCAAAACGCCTCATGGTTTCACCAGCCAAAATCTCTGATCAAGGCCAAGATGGCTATCAGGAAATCTTGGTGAAAACAAAAGCTTCACCCAAAGGCCTAGGGGCGGTTAGACCGGCTATCAAACAACACGAAAAGAACCTGAGATTTCACCTGAACGCTCCTCTAATCAAGGCGAACAAACTCATAGAGGAAAATCTGGCAAAATCAAAACCTTCACCTGGAAGGCCCAGGGCGGTTAGACCGCCCCCCTAGGTGGTTAGACCACGCCTTCCAGAAAACCTACTCGCGGGTCAACCCTCAACTTCCCATCGCCCGACCTCCCGAATCACTCCACGGATTGTAGAGAAACTTTGGGAATAGCCGGGTTACCTCATGGGCAACCTCTACCTCAAAGGAATCGACCCGAATCGCTCACAATCAAGAGGAACCGAAGATTTCGGCTCTCTAGGGAAAGAACTCGAGCAACTCAAAAAACCACCAAATCAAGTCCGATTCAAGGGAGATTTGGGGCAAAGTCACCAGAATAAGAGGCACAAAGTCCTCATATGTGACACCCAACAAAATCCCCAAGAAATCGTCATCAAAACTCCGCCAAGAAAATCACAACAAAGAGCTCTGAAAATCACCACAAAGAAGGACGGGTAAAGCACCACACAATCTTGAGGAACCACACTGAACCATCTATACATACCATGAAGGTTCATACAGGGTCTAGCTTGCCACATGCATCCATCCCTCTCTCTAGATCTCACATTAAGCACTCAAGTTAGTCCTAGGAAAAACTAGGGGAAAATAAGAACAAAAATGGAAAAACAAATGAGCTAGGGTTCCAAGAGTTGGCTGCCATCCATCCCCTCAATGAGTATATATGGAGGCACCCAAAAGACCAAATTACCCTTACTTAATAACGAGGGATACAAGTTGTTAACACCAAAAAATGGTACAGGAAAGAGACTGACTTGTGGGCCGAGTTTGGTAAAAAACCACCATTCGGCAGGAAATTTTCCCCAAAGCATTCGGTAAGGATGCATGCGGTCGGGAGCACGCCATCATTCGGCAGAAGAGCTGTTTGCGCTTGGAAGAGGAAGCGTTCGGGAATACGTGATGACATGGCCTGAATAAAAGGAAGGAACGAATTAATGACGGGTGCAAGACGGACATTGGCGCCGGAGCATTAATTTAGGCAATAAATGTTGTACTGGTGGTCGACTAGGAGTCGTGTGAGGACAAGGGTATAAATATGAACCCTTAGTGTTTGTAATAGGGATCGAACAATTTTCACAACAAACCGGCCCCGTGCCAACCTTCGAGTCCTTTAGTCGAGTCGTCGAGTTCTTCGAGAGGAATCATCGATCCGTCGACCTCCGTAAGTACCGGCAACCTTGTATCATGTCTAGTATCATGCAGTGGATTTAGACCGTGATGCAAGCAGTCTTGTTACCATGCTTAGTATCATGCGGTGGATTTAAGTTTGGTTCAAGAGAGTTTCTTGTTAGATCATGAGCCATGCGGTAGGCTAAGACCTAGCTTGGAGCTAGTTATCGGCTCTATTAGATTTGGCAAGATCTAACAGATTCATTAGTTACCATGTGCTGCTTTGAATTTTGCTTTATGTTTAATTCATGAAACACTCTTATTTCCCAATTTAGATTGACTAGATTCGGCTCTATCTTATTTGCGATTCATATGATGCATGTTCAAATCCTTAACTCGATGTGGTGCATGGGTCACGCGCTCTTTAATAGCCGAATTCGAATCAATCTAGATTGACACGTGTTGCGGGTTCAAGCGTGTTAATTTAGCATACTTTATTCCTTCTTCACGGAACCCGAATCGGCTGTACAGCTATATTCGGCAGCTCTGCCACGAGCAAAACATGTTCGTGAGTTTGTTTTAAATATTGTATGCTTTTAGCCTTCCATGTGTAGATTGTATCATGTGGTGGATTGATCTATTCTTGGTTGGTGGTGTGATTTCAAACAAGTCGTATCATGCGGTGGATTAACTTGTTTGGTGTCACGCTCGACGGGTTTGAAAGTACCTAGACATGCGGTAGACTAGTGCTTTTGGCCTATGCATGCATGTTTACTGCAAATTTATAATCATGCTTCGCCTTTATTTATTTTATTGTGATTTATCCTTGATAATCGGTCATGGTCATGTGTTGCAATGCTGATAAAGACTGATCTTTCATCATGCTTACATCATGTATTCGACTATACCCTGTTTACATGTTTTAAAGCTCCCGAATGATGCTCAGCTTGCCGACAGATAGCTTGTTGTAGCTATATGTCTTTTTGATTGGCTTTGGGCCCGTAAATACGAAACTGTCTGGTATCACCCGGCAAGTTCCAGGTTTTATCTAACTGTTTCCATCCTTCGTCAGTTTCAGGGAAAATTGACTCCATGTTTCGGATTCGGCCACGTGTGTTAAGCCAGCTTTGTTCAGCTTGCTGTGTGCTTGACGTGAGGTGCTGATTTTACGACAACACACTTTTTGGCATGCCCGGTGGGACATTCTAGTTGATCAAGATGCCTGATATTCGAGATGTCATGGATGTCACCTTAGGGGAGTTGTCTACGGAACAACAATTGCAACTGAAGGAAGCTATTGATCAATTTCAACAGAAGTGTCTAATGTCATTTTCCAAAAACAGAAGTGGTGTACCATACCTCAAGTTAGACATGCAAAGGGTTCTACTGCCAGGAGAACCTGATACCACATCTGCTAAAGAAATACAAGAAGTTTTTGGCATGGTACAGAAAGCTTTGGAAGACATAATGGCTAGGCACAATACTGCATTTCTGAATAGTTTTCGACAGATGATGGTTGGCATCTTTGGCCCAGGTGTGGACAAGCATTTTGAAGGTGAATCAAGTGCTGCTGTCAATGGCCAACTAGTTCGCCAAGATACAAGTATTCAACCGCCTCCACAGAGCATGAGTCGTCAGCCAACCCAACACGTGGATAGCCAACCAGATTGGCCAAATCCTCGTCAGGCAATACCTAATCCACGTACATATGCAGAAATGGCATTTGGCACTCCTGGAGTTCAACCATATTCTACTTACAGTATAGCTCCAGCTAATAACAGGTTGCAGAAGAACATGTACGGCACCGGATATTTGGAGTTCATGGATTACAGTGCCGTTGATGCCCTCCCGAATCCTGGGTATGGTGGTGCTACATGGATGCCTGTGGGAGGACCTGGGAATCAAGACGTCAATATTGATCTCCTGATGAAGAGGATGACCGATGTGCTTCGGAATCAATTCGGTCTGAAGCCTAAAAACCAAGGGCATGTATATACACCTCCTTTCCCAGAGTGGTATAACATGGTGGCCTTACCAAACAGGGTGAAAGTTCCTACAGATCTCACGAAGTTTTCTGGGCAGGATGATACCAGCACTGTGGAACACATAGCCCGATACATGATGCAGCTTGGGGAAGCTTCTGCTGATGAAGCATTCAGGATCAGATATTTCCCTTTATCGTTGACAGGCCCAGCCTTTACATGGTTCACTTCTTTGCCTGCTCACTCAATCTTCTCCTGGAAGGATTTGGAGCAGAAGTTTCATGCTCATTATTTCATTGGCAGTAATGAGAAGAAGCTAATTGATCTAACTACCCTGAGGCAGAGAAACAATGAAACACCAATGGAGTTCCTCAGGAGGTTCAGAGAAACCAAAAGCATGTGCTTCTCTTTGAACCTACCAGATGATCAATTGGCTGGTATGGCTATAGCAGGGATGTGGCCAGCTATTCGGGAAAAGCTGTTCGGCATGGAGTTCGATAATCTTGGCCAGCTGTCTCACATATTGTTATTAATGAGCAACCAAGCTTATGGTTTCAAGAAAGACTCCAGGTTCGTCAAACACAATGATATAGCTGACATATATAATTAATTCCTTGAAAGGGCTGATCAGGGAGAGGAATTTGATGATGAAGAGGAAATAGCTGTAGCTGAAATGGTGTGGGGCAAAAAGCCATTAACAATGAATCAAAGGTGGATCAAGCAAGCTAAGGGCACCTATGATTTCGATGTGACCAAGGCTGATAAGCTCTTTGAGTTCCTCGTGAAGGAAGGCCGAATCAAGTTGCCAGATGGGCATTCTATGATTTGGCCTGATGGAGTCAAAGAAAAGAGATATTGTGGGTTTCACGACAGGAATTCTCACTCCATCAATGATTGCAGGGTCTTCAGGATGAGAATTTAGAAGGCTATTCAAGAAGGTCATCTAAAATTTGATAATAAGACGAAATTAGATGGCAATTCTTTTCCTCAGAACATGATTGGATTCTCAGTCAACATGGTGACTGCTGAGGAGAAAGGAAAAGTGAAGGTTTTGACTTCAGCGAGGGCGAAACAGGATGGGTCAGTTGACCCTGCTCGACAAGTGATAGTGGAACAAGTCCACAAGGGTGTGCCTCGCATCCTAAAAAGTCAAATTGAAGTGGGTGAATCTTCTAAGCCCAGGGTGACTTCGCGTATTCTCCTCAACAAATGGCAGCATCAGCAAGAAAAGGAGCGCTACCAGAAACAAAAGTACGAGGAGAAACGAAGATATGAGGAAGAAATGCACAAGAAATCACAATAAAGAACGAGAAGAATATGCGCGAGAGCAAGAGTGTGCGCATTGGGGATGTACTTTCTTCAGACACTGCTGGAACGAAGGTTTAAAGCATCCCACGCTGAACAATTGTCCCGAATGCAGTGAAAAATACACTGAATATAGGTAGGATACTGTCAATCGCCGATTCGCCCATGAAATGGTCGACGCATAAAAATGAATGAAGATAATGATCAACCAAGGAAAAGATATGCTGATCACAGATGGGTTGATCATGAAGAAGAGGAAGATCATGAGTATGTCTGGCAGAAAGGACAGTGGTGCCCACCTGGTTTGAGGAGAAGCCAAAAGAGAAGGGTTCAACGCTTGAGGAATCAAGAGTTGAAGCAGGCAGGAATCAGGAGGAAATAGGTGTGGCGTCCAAAAGACAAGCCTGATGGATCTGATCGTTCGGCTCCTACGTGCATGGTATGCTTCTTGCCGAATGAATTCATGGCTCCGCTAATCAGGTTGTGCAGGAGGAGGTGTCGCTAGACATTAATGAGGCTGAGCAATTTGGGCTGATGGCACAGCTAGTATTGGCCAAGCAGGCTACTTTTGACAAGCCAGCCAAGAATCGACACATGAGGCCTCTGTACTTGAGAGGATATGTCAACGGGAAGCCATTGACCAAGATGTTTGTTGATGGTGGAGCTGCGGTCAATGTGATGCCGTACACTACATTCAGGAAGCTTGGCATGGGCCCTGGAGATTTGACGCCAACCAGCATAGTTCTGAATGATTTTGCTGGAAATCCTTCAGATACCAAGGGATGTGTACATGTGGATCTAATGATCGGGTCTAATACTTTGCTTACAACCTTCTTTGTCATTGAGGGCAAAGGGGCATATAGCTTGCTGCTTGGAAGGGACTGGATTCATGCAAATTGCTGCATCCCATCTACCATGTATCAACAACTTGTTCAATGGGTGGATGATGATGTAGAAGTTGTCCAAGTAGATGATTCAGTAAGCGTGGCTAACGTGGAACTAGCCTTCTGGGAGTATCAAGGTATAGATTGCTTCTCAGGCAAGGACTGGGGCGAAGGTCTTGTTGAACCAGTCAGCAGTGATCAACAGCCGATTCAAGTAGTCGGCTCTTATAGCAATTTTTAATGGAGAATCCAATTGATGGAGCTGAAGGAAAGTTAGGACGTGGATTTATGTCGGCCGACAAACCAGAAGAAATAGACATTGGGGATGGTGACAAGCCAAGGCCGACATTTATCAGTGCTAACTTGGATTCAAGTTTCAGAAAAGAATTAATCAAGTTGCTAAAAGAATATAAAGATTGTTTCTCTTGGGATTATTCAGAGATGCCTGGTTTAAATCGTTCCATTGTTGAGCATCGGTTTCCAATCAAGCCTGGTTTTAGGCCTTATAAGCAACCTCCCCGAAAGATCTGCAAAGATGAAGTATTGGTCGACGTGAAAAAAGAAGTTGAGAGATTAATAGAAGCAAATTTCATTAGGCCATGTAGATATGTAGAGTGGATCTCTAATATTGTCCCTGTTTACAAGAAAAATGGGAAGATGAGGGTTTGCATAGACTTTAGAGATTTAAACAGAGCTACACCCATGGATGGATATCCAATGCCTGTTCCTGACTTGTTGGTTGATGCCGCTACTGGACATAAAGTTATTAGTTTCATGGATGGCAATGCAGGGTACAATCAAATTTTTATGGCAATAGAAGATATATCAAAGACAAACTTCAGATGTCCTAGACATATAGGCCTGTTTGAGTGGATTGTCATGACATTTTGGTTGAAAAATGACGGTGCAACTTATCAAAGAGCCATGAATTATATTTTTCATGAGTTGATCGGCAAAATTGTTGAGATATACATTGATGATGTCGTGATCAAGTTTTTGGATCATGAAGCACATTTGGATGATGTGAGGAAGACTTTAGAGTGTACCCGAAAACATGGGCTTAAGATGAACCCGAATAAGTGTGCCTTGGGGTTTCAGCTGGAGAGTTCCTGGGATTTTTGGTACATGAAGGAGGAATAGAAATTGGCAAAAAGAGCATGAAAGCTATTGATGAAGTTGTTCCTCTAACCAATCTTAAGGAATTGCAATCACTGCTTGGCGAGATCAATTGTGTGAGAAGATTCATATCCAATTTATCACAAAAGGTGTTGCCTTTATCTTCACTGTTAAGACTCAAGAAGGATCAGAAGTTTGTATGGGGTGACAAACAACAAAAGGCTTTCAATGAGATCAAAAAGTACATGAAGGAACCACCAGTGTTGGTGCCTCCACAATTGAACAAGCCTTTTAAGTTGTACGTGGCGACCGATACCCAAACCATTGGATCGGCCCTCATACAAGAGTTTGAGGGAAAGGAAAGAGTAGTTGCGTACCTTAGCCGAAAATTGCTTGATCCCGAAACAAGATATTCGGCGGCGGAGAAGCTTTGCCTCTGTGTTTATTACTCATGTACAAAGTTTCGGCACTATTTGTTGAATGCCTAATGCATTGTATACTCAAAATTTGATGTAATTAAACACATGTTGTCTATGCCAATTTTGAATAGAAGGATTGGCAAGTGGATTTTAGCTTTGTCTGAGTTTGAGTTGAAGTTTGAATCGACAAAAGCTATTAAAGGATAGATTATTGCTGATTTCATTACTGAACATCGTGATCCATCAATTAATTTGCTTGAGATTACTCCTTGGGCTTTGTTTTTTGATGGATCTTCGTGTGGCAAAGGTGGTGGGGTAGGAATTTTATTAATTTCACCAAGAGGAGAGATGTTTGAATTCGCTATTCCTATCCAACCCACTGTCACAAATAATCAAGTTGAATATGAAGCATTGCGTAGAGGGCTTCAATATTTGAAAGAAGCAAAGGCTATTTCAGTTGAAATTTATGGAGATTCAGAGCTAGTTATAAAACAATTGAATGGACAATATGAGTGTAGAAATGACATCCTGAGGAATTACTATGAGGAGTGCAAGGAAATCTTGAAAAGTTTTCAGTTAGTGATTCTACAGCATATTCCTAGGGAACACAATGAAGAAGCAAACAGGTTGGCTCAAAGTGCTTCGGGTTATAGAGAGAATCAGGAAGTGTTTGCCAATGATATTTGTTCTTTTGAGAGTGAACTAGCAGAAGATGATTGGAGAAAAGAAGTTGTTGATTATCTGGAAAATCCGTCCCGAAAAGTCTCTAGGAAGCTCAGGTATAAAGCTATAAAGTTTGTTCTTCTTTATGGACGTTTGTATTACAAATCATTAGATGGGGTGTTGCTACAATGTCTGGGTCAAGAAGAAGCAAAGAAGATGATGAGTGAAGTGCATGATGGGTTGTGTGGAGCGCATCAATCAGCTTATCGAATGAAGTGGGTTATCAGGCAAACTGGATGTTATTGGCCGATGATGCTGGAAGATTGCTTTGAGTATTACAAGGGTTTTTCCATTGAACAGTATTTGTGGCTCCCGAATGAGGATTTTTTGCGGATTCTACACCAAGGGGCAAGAGTTTATGCGCTGCTAGGGTTTTGGGTGAGGGCCCCAGGGGGTGCGGCGGCGGCTTTATAGGGGGGTCGGGGAGCTCCTGCGCGCGTGGGCCATGCTGGGGAGGCGGGCCCGAGGCGGAAGCGGCGGCGCGCGGGCCGAGTCCGAGACGGACTCGGCCGGAGGTGGGGGATGACGGGTGGCCCCCACCCGTCATCCCGCAGGCGGCAGCGCGAGCGCGGGGAACGGGCGGGCTGGGCCTCAAGCGCACGCTGGGCTGGGCCGGAAAGGCCTGCGCGGGAAGGGTTTGCTCTTTTCCTTTTTTTTCTATTCCTATTTCCTATTTACAACAAGCAAACAAAATTTGAATTCAAACCAAGATTTGAATCCAAACACCCAAAAACAATGCACCAGCATGAATGCAACATTAAACTCCTATATTTCATTAATTAATTAAGAAAAATAATTAAATGCCTATAAGAGCACACATCTCCTTATATTCCTTAGACGAGAACGCATTGTTGCTAAGCAAATTTTAATTAAATTCAAGAAGTGGAATTTAGGGTGTTACAAATCCTCCCCCCCCCCTTAAGATGAATCTTGTCCTCGAGATTTGCATGGATCAAAGAGATGTGGATATTCTGCTTTCAACTCCTCTTCTCTTTCCCAAGTTGCCTCATCCTCTGCATGATTACTCCACTACACCTTGCACATTGTGAAAGTCCGGTTCCTTGTAACCCGTGTCAACCTGTCTAGAATTCTGATAGGTCGTTCTATAATGGTGAGATCTTCCTTCACATCCAAACCATCCATAGGCAATGGCTCTTTATCATGAGGCTTAAGACCCCTTTTCAACTGAGAGATATGGAACACATCATGCACATCTGAAAGCTGTTCTGGCAACTCAAGTGGGTATGCCACCTCTCCCACTCGTTGCAAGATCTGAAAAGGTCCAATGTAGCGAGGGGACAACTTTCCCTTCACCTTAAACCTGCGTAAATCTCTGATGGGTGACACCTTCAAGTACACATAGTCGCCTTCCTGGAAAGATACATCTCGTCTCTTCCCGTTTGCGTAACTAATCTGTCGAGACTGAGCAACTCTCAGATTCTCTCTTATGATCTGAACCTGCCTTTCTGCCTCTATAATGATGTCTGTACCAAACAACTGACTCTCACCTGTCTGACTCCAGTACAACGGTGTTCTGCACTTTCTTCCATACAGTGCCTCGAAGGGTGCCATCTTGAGACTGGCCTGATAGTTGTTGTTGTAGGAGAACTCAACATATGGCAAACTCTTGTCCCAGCTCTCACCATGCTTAAGGGCGCAAGCTCTTAGCATATCCTCCAGAATCTGATTTGTCCTCTCAGTCTGACCATCTGTCTGCGGATGATAGGCTGAGCTGAAATTCAACTTCGTATCCATAGACTCATGAAGTTTCTCCAGAAACGGGATGTGAACTGGGTACCTCTATTAGACACTATCTTCTTAGGCACACCATGCAAGCACACGATCCTGGTCATCTACAACTCAGCTAGCTTTGCCCCCGTATAAGTAGTACGCACTGGTATGAAGTGAGCGACCTTTGTCAATCGATCCACTATAACCCATATCGAATCGTAACCATCACGAGTACGGGGCAACCCAACAATGAAATCCATGCCTATCTCTTCCCACTTCCACTCTGGCACCTTCAATGGCTGAAGCAATCCTGCTGGTCTCTGATGTTCAGCTTTGACCTTGTGGCACGTGTCACACAATGCAACGTGAGCGGCTACATCCCTCTTCATCCCATACCACCAATACCTATGCTTCAGATCTTGATACATCTTAGTACTGCCTGGGTGGATAGAGTAAGCTGAATCATGGGCCTCTCTCATGATCGTCTTCCGGAGATCTCCCACATCAGGCACACAGATCCGATTCTTGAACCATATCGTACCCTGATCATCCTTAGTGAAATCCGGGGCCTTGCCCTCTCCATGGTGTCCCTGATCTTCTTGATCTCCTCATCCTCCAACTACCCTTCACGAATCAACTGCTCCAGAGTAGACTCTACCTCCAAAGTGACTCCCTCAGTGTGAGCAACCATCCCCAGATTGAGTCCCTCGAACTCCTTCATCAGCTCGTCAGGCAGCTCGAACGCCAAAGCAGAATTGGCCTGTCCCTTCCGACTCAAAGCATCTGCAACCAGATTAGCCTTCCCAGGGTGATAATGTATGTCCAGATCATAGTCCTTGATCAGCTCCAACCATCGGCGTTGTCTCAGATTAAGATCCTTCTGAGTGAAGATGTACTTTAAGCTCTTGTGGTCTGTGTAGATCTGGCACTTGGTTCCCATGATGTAATCTCTTCAAATCTTTAAAGCATGAACCATGGCTGCCAATTCCAGATCATGTGTAGGATAGTTTTGCTCATGCTTCCTCAACTACCTCGATGCATAAGCTATGACGTGTCCCTCCTGCATAAGAACACAACCCAAACCTTGTCTAGATGCATCACAGTAGATATCAAAGCCCTTCTGCAAGTCTGGCATCACAAGCACTGGAGCGGTTGTCAATCTCTGCTTCAACTCCTCAAAACTCTGCTGACAAGCATCAGTCCACTTGAACTCTCTATCCTTCTCCAGTAAGGTGGTGAGAGGCTTCACAATCTTAGAGAACCCCTCGATGAACCGTCGATAGTACCCTGCAAGTCCAAGGAAACTCCTGATCTCCTTAACTGTCCTCGACGGTTCCCACATCAACACATCTTCTACCTTAGCTGGATCGACTGAGATACCTCCATCTGTGATAATATGCCCCAGAAAAGAGACTTCCTTCAGCCAGAAATCACACTTGCTGAACTTGGCATACAATTGCTGCTCTCTCAACTTCTGCAAAACAAGCCTCAAATGCTCCTCATGATCCTCCTCAGTCTTAGAGTAAACCAGAATATCATCAATAAACACCACAATGAACTTATCCAAGTACTCCATAAACACCTTGTTCATCAGATACATAAAGTAGGCAGGTGCATTTGTCAACCCAAAGGACATAACAGTATACTCATACAGCCCATACGTGGTGGTGAATGCAGTTTTAGGAATATCCGACCATCTGATCTTCATCTGATGATAACCAGAACACAAATCAATCTTGGAGAACACCTTAGCACCTCTCATCTGATCAAACAAGTCTTCAATGTGAGGCAATGGGTACTTATTCTTGGTAGTAACCTCATTAAGCAATCGATAATCCACACACATCCTCTGAGTACCATCCTTCTTCTCAACAAAGATAACCGGTGCCCCCAAGGTGATGAACTAGGATGGGTAAACCTCTTTTCCAACAATTCTTTAATCTGTTTCTTAAGTTCTATCAATTGTGTACTAGACATTCTATATGGACGTTTAGAAATAGGAGCAGTACCAGGTAATAGATCAATAACAAACTCAACATCTCGGTCAGGTGGCATACCTGGTAACTCCTCTGGAAACACGTCTGGGTACTCATTGACCACCCTGATCTCCTCCAAAGCTTTGCCATCCAACTGCTGCACAGAACCTCCTGAACCTGAAGGTGGATCAGCCACAAGCTCAATCTTTACCCCGCTGGGACCAGTGAGAAGAACTGTCCTCTTAGCACACTGTATCGTCGCATCATGTATGCCCAACCAATCCATACCCAGAATAACATCAAGATCCTTTGATTCCAGCACTATCAAGTTTGCCCAGAAGTCTGCTCCCATGATCTTTAGACTAACATTAGGACACATATATAAAGATTTCATATCCCCCCTGGTGATTTAACTATCATGGTTTGTTTCATGGGACACATGGGTATGCTATGCTTGGCCACAAATTGAGCAGATATAAACGAATGAGAAGCTCTAGAATCAAATAATACTGATGTGGGATAGAGTTGACAAAGAACATACCAAGCACCACTTGTGGATTCTCCTGAGCGGTCTCAGTACTCACGTGGTTCACCCTGCCACGACCCTGACTCTGCTGCCCCTTGTGGCTCTGCAGGGTCTGGTTCCCGCTCCTCATCTGCTGCATCTACTGGTTCTGCACGGGGGTGCCTGGGGGTGCCTTTTAGGACAGGCATTAGCATAATGCCCAACCTCTCCACACTTGAAGCAAGTGTTGCCCGCGGGGGTGTGAGGTGCGCCTAGCCTCACGTGCGTACCAAGGGGAGCCATCGGACGGTGCTGCGAGTATGCAGGGCGTGGAGTCTGCGGCCCTGGACGCGGAAACTGTTGAGGAGTGCACTGGAACTGCTGATACTGCTGTGGCTGGTACTGATACTGCTGCTGACCATAGCCTCCTGTCGGAACTCCTGGACGGAACGGAACTCCCGGCGGTGAGGTAAAGCGGGGACGAGTGTGGCTCCCGGACGGTCCTGGAGTGGAGGCCTTCCTCTTCAGTTCTCCCAGCTCTCTGCGCATGGACTCCAAGACAATAGCTTTGTCTAACAGCTGCTGGAAGGTCGGAAAGGTGTGAGACGTCAGCTGGTAACGAAGCAGTCCAGCCAAACCCTTCAAGAAGCGCTCCTGCTTCTTAGGATCATCAGCTACCTCCTCTGGTGCATAGCGAGACAGCTCGATGAACCTGTCTCGGTACTCTACCACTGACATCCCTCCCTGCTTGAGAGAGAGGAACTCCTTCTTCTTCAGCCTCATCACCCCAGCAGGAATATGGTGGTTCTCGAAGCTCTCTCGTGAACTCCTGCCCGAGTGATGGTGTCGGGTGTAGCATGGGTGGTAGTGTAAGCATCCCACCATGCTCCTGCAGATCCCTGGAGTCGGTCTGCAGCAAACAGGACCTTGTCCCTGTCGTCACACTGAGCAGTGGTGAGCATCTTGCCCACAGTCTTCAGCTAATCATCAGCATCAAGTGGATCAGCAGCATGGGTGAAAACTGGCGGACGGTGGCTCATGAACTCCCTGTGCCTGTTCATGGGCGGTGGCTGCTGTGGCGGTGGCTGAGGTGGGTTGTTAGCTTGGGCCTGCATGTTGGCCACCGTGTTGGTCAGATTCTCCAGTAGCTGCATCTGGTTCTGGAAGAACTGCTGCATGGGATCCATTGGTGGCGGTGGTGGTGGCGGTGCACTGCCCGAACTGTTGCCTCGACCTTGACGTGCCACTGGAGGCTGATCAACCCCTGATCCAGACCTGGTGTTTACTATCTGAGCGTTAGAAACACTGATTTAGATTATGACAGTGATGGAAAAGCCAAAATGATAAACAATGCAGAATTCCAGATTATGACAGATTCTGATAGCTGTAAAGAAACCCAGATAGCTCTCTGCACCAGTAACCAAAAACCACGAATTTTTCTGGAGCTATGGTGTATGTAATTACTGAACTAACCCAACTGGTTTTGCCTCAATCGGAGGTCTACAACTCGAGATATAAAATAATGAAGTCAGGTATGTCAGCAGGATTTGACAGATTTCTGTTGGCTTAATGTTTCGTCCATAACATTCAGAATATAAATTGGATAGAGCTGAATGTTTGACAGGTGTATGAAATTTGTGAACTAACCCCGCTGGTTTTACTTAATTCGGAGTTCTGTAGCTCGAGATAAAAATAAAACACTACTGCTGTGTCAGGAAGTGACGCGAACAGATTCAGCGCTACAATACTCCTTAAGATAGATAAAATATGATAGATAAAGAATTACGAATTTGCAAGATAAAAGATAGGTGGAACAAAACTTAAACCCACTAATCAAACTCTATTACTAAACCAATGTCATTGTGGCATTAATCCACAACACACTGCAATCAAACAAAAATCCAACTCATAGATGTTCACAAACCAAGCATTCAAACACACCACTATCTAACACATCGATCCAACGTGTCGTTCTAACGATTACAGACTCGATAACTGAAAGATAAAGACACCTAACACCTATGGCCAAATGATCCTAGTGCGGGATCCAAGTGACCCATAGCTTGTCCTCGCGGGTCTTGGTGACATTGCAGGCCAGTTTTCTCCATCTTCCTGCACTTCTTCCTCATCTTGTCCCGCGATCACTGCCTTGAGCCTCTTGATCTCCCTCCGGTCTTCATCTTGCTGGTCGCGGAGATCTTGAAGCTCCATGATGCTGTCATCCAGGTTGGTGTTGAGAGCCGCTACGAGTCCCACTTGAGATGCATAGCGTTCTCCCAAGGTTTCATTAGCCAGTGGAATCTCGCTGCCCACAGCTCCAGAGCGACGACGGGGTAAGTCACCCCACACGGAGTTAGTGAGGTGGTGAGCCTCCTCATAACACCATGCGGAAAGAGCCCTTCTAGCAGCATCATCTCTCCCTGCGGCGAAGGTAGCTCAGGTGGCTAGAGCCTGGTGGACAACAACCTCATACAGTCCCCCATCCTGTGGGTTATCCTCCAAGATGCGCACGGACACTTCCCACTGCGTTGGATAGCGATGGTGAGTCCTCCTTAGTCCAACGTAGTCAATCGTCACATGCAGCTGAAGACGCTGGAAGAGCCTCCTCAACTTGGACGGAAAACGTGCATGTCCTCCATCATGGTGACACATGACCACATCCCACTTCTCTGGCACTGGTTGATCATCAGCATCTCCATCCTCCGGGTCAGAGTCCTCAGGGTCTGGGTGGTCATCTGGATCACCTCCTTGTTCTTGCTCTTCAGCTGGCTCCTCTTCTTGTTCTTGCTCTTCAGCTAGCTCCTCTTCTGGCTCATCATCTGACAGCTCAATGACTGTAGGTGGTGAAGCTTGCCCTGAAGCAGAGTTCGCTTCACCTCCCTCTCCAGAAGCTTCCTGGTGCTCATCATTGTCCGTGGAGTAGCAGTAGAAGTCCTACTCGTCCAGGTACCTTGGAAAGCGGTAAGCACCTGAACGAGTGGTCTTCAGCCGGCGAACCATATAAGATAGATGAGACAAGTGCAAATTACTAAATGAGACAAGATCAAGCTTAGATAACAAAAGCAAACCAAGGATTAGATTAAATCAAGATTAGATATAATAAACAGAATAAAGCAAGCTAAACTATGTGTGGCTTCTATTATTATAAAATCCTTAGTTTTCGACCAGTTCTAACTAGGCTAACGTCCTACAGTCAACACGACTCTGGTACCACTTTGTCACACCTGGATTTAAGGACAAACCCGAATGCAAGAATACATGTGCGCCAGGATCAAGTTACACACATGCATCGACTCAGTGAATACCAAAACACAGTGTAAAGCGTAAAGAGAGTATTAAACAGTTATTACATGACCGAATGTCTCAACTAAAAAATCGTTCGAGTAGCTAACAGCGAAAAAGAAACACAAGCGAAGTCCTCCACGGGCAGGCGGTGGCGGAGAACGAATGCCTAGAACCCATCGAATTCTTCATTGTAATCCTCAAAACGTCCATCTGAGCAGTAGTCGGGTAGTGTAGATGCAATAAAGGAACAACAAGCATGAGCACATGTCGTACTCAACAAGGGAAAAGTTCTATAACAACATGAAAGGCTTTATGGTGGAAGTTGTTGGCTCATAAGCAAGTCAGCATTTTAGTTGGTCAAGTTTTATTAAGCAACTGTTACTAGCAAGTGTAAGTATATACCAAACCCAGATAGTTAAAATGCAACAGATCCATAAAATGTAATGCACAAGTTTAAAAATTCCATCTTCCATAGAATTAATAATGTGAGGGTCCAGGCCGCCCTTGACCGTGGGCACGGCTAACTAGTTAGTTTTACACTCTGCAGAGGTTGTACATCTTTACCCACAAGTCGCGTAAAAACCCCAAAGAGTTTTGGACCCAACCATGCGGTGTTTGCAAGGCACCATACCACACTACCGAGGTGTGGTTGCATAGGGACGCTACGAGGCCGTTACAAAGATCCCTAGATGAAGGCTGCCCGCTAGGTTACCTGGTCAGTGCAACGTATAAAGCTCCCGGACGAGTACCGTGTCTTGGCTAAGCCCACACCTACACCCGAGCAGGTCCATACGCCACTACCCGCCAGCCCCCAACCCTTATCAGGTAAAGCACACCTAACACCTAGTTCACTAATTAATAAGACAAGACAGAGCCATATGTTTTGTGGTAATACTGTTTTCCTAGGTGGTTCTCCATGTTCCTATTAACAAGCATAAAGTGTTCTTGCATTGCATGAATGATAGCATAAATAAAGCCATATTAACAAGTGTTCGTTAAACCATCCAAAACCACGTAAAGCGCTAGCATGTTCTACCCAACATAAAGTAAACCCAGGTTGATCAAGGCATAGGATAACAAAGCTAGTCCAACCTTAGCAATAGGACCCTTCAATTTAATGCATAGCAATAATAAACAACAGTGTAATTAAAATGCATGTTGTAATAGGAATTTAACGGGAATGCAGCAAGGACTTGCCTTCTACCAGCACCGGAAACTGCTCAGGGTCATGGTAATCTTCAAAAGCAGCGAAGTCCCCGAACTGCTCGTACACTACGCTTCACACATCACATAAAAGCATACAATGGAAACAAATAAGAAACAGTACACCAATCATATCAAACAGTAATAAAAGCAACATAAAACTATTCTACTCATCGAGACGATTGCGTGGACATAAAGAACACTAAAAACGGAGCTAAAACGACGAAGTTATGGCTAAAACAATTTTTAGGACTAATCTATAAAGAATTTTAAGTTTTCGGGCTAAACTGAAGAAAACAACGCCTAACTGTAAAGGTTTTTCTAAGGTGGAAGGATCGGGTTGCAAAACTGGAGAAACTCGGGTTTTATTTGCAAAAATGCGCGGTTAAGCTGAAAGGATGGATCTGATCCACTGGATCAAGATCCAACGGTTAGGGTTTAATGCGGCTGGGTTGACTGGTATGGTTGGCTTTGATCGGGGGCTTGGCGCGTTCTAGGCCGTAGATGGGGGATCCAGCGGCCCTGATCTCGCGCTGGCGAGCAGCGGCGGGACGCGGCGGCGGCGGCGCGAGCCGCGGCGGCGCAACGCCGGCGAGCGGCGGCGCAAACACGGGATGGCGCGGGGATGCACCCGAAGCAACGGGATCTTCACCGGAAGTCGAGTACGCACGCGCAAACCCGACGGTGGCATCCCGAGGTGGCGACGACAACGCGCGGCGGCGCACGGCGGACGGCGGCGGCGGCGGCGCTCCGGTGAAGTCGAGCCAGCAGCGCGGAGCACGAACGTCCAAACAAACGGCACCGCTGGGCTCCTTACCTCGCAGCGGTTCCACGGAACAGCACCAAGGCGACCGAACAGCGGTGGAAGCACGAGTCCAACACGGCGGCTGGCTAGGGTTTGAGCGACGGCGGCGGCGGGCGCTAGGGCTGCTAGGGTTTTGGGTGAGGGCCCCAGGGGGTGCGGCGGTGGCTTTATAGGGGAGTCGGGGAGCTCCTGCACGCGTGGGCCATGCTAGGGAGGCGGGCCCGAGGTGGAAGCGGCGGCGCGCAGGCTGAGTCTGAGACGGACTCGGCTGGAGGTGGGGGATGACGGGTGGCCCCCACCCGTCGGCGCCGCGGCAGCACGGCACGTACGCGAGGAACGGGCCGGCTGGGCCTCAAGCGCACGCTGGGCTGGGCCGGAAAGGCATGCGCAGGAAGGGTTTGCTCTTTTCCTTTTTTCTATTTCTATTTCCTATTTAAAACAATCAAACAAAATTTGAATTCAAACCAAGATTTGAATCCAAACACCAAACAACGATGCACCAGCATGAATGCAACATTAAACTCCTATATTTCATTAATTAATTAAGAAAAATGATTAAATGCCTATAAGAGCACGCATCTGCTTATACTCCTTAGACGAGATCGCATTGTTGCTAAGCAAATTTTAATTAAATTCAGGAAGTGGAATTTAGGGTGTTACATAATCCCGCCACCACTACTTGCTTCAAGTGCGGAGAGCTTGGTCACTATGCCAATGCTTGCCCAAAGAGGAACCCTCCACACACCCCAGTGCAGAACCAGCAGATGCAGGAGACGAGGAACGGGAATCAGACCGCGTAGACCAACAAGGGACAACAGAGTTATGCACGAGGCAAGGCGATGCACGTTGATGCTTAAGTCACCCAGGAGAACCCCAGAGTAGTGCTCGGTATGTTTCTAGTCAACTCCACTCCTGCCTTAGTTTTATTAGATTCTAGAGCATCCCATTCTTTCATTACATCACAGTTCGTAGCTCAACATAATATACCCATCAGTCCCATGCCTTGCCACATGCTAGTTACCTCACCTGTGGGGAAATTGAAAGCTATATATAAATGTGACAACATCAGTCTCAAAATTTTGGGCAGAGATTTCCGTGCCAATCTTATAATCTTGGATCCCAAGGGGATTGATGTGATACTGGGAATCGGATGGTTGACCGCGTGTGATGTGGTGATACAGTGTGCTAAGAGATCAGTCCTTCTTACTAGTCCAGCTGGTGAAAGGTTTGAGTTTGCAGCAGATCCCGCACCATCAACAGCCAGTGCCGTGAATAAGCTTGATGGAACAGCCTTGGAAGACATAAGATCGAGTGGTGTGCGATTACCCTGATGTGTTTCGTGAGGAGTTGCCAGGTATGCTCCCTGACCGAGATGTTGAGTTCGTTATTGATCTTTTTCCTGGTACTGCTCCTACCTCTAAGCGCCCCTATAGAATGTCTAGTGATCAGTTACAAGGACTTAAAGCTCAGATTAAATAATTAATTGGTAAAGGGTTCATTCATGCTAGTTCATCACTTTGGGGAGCACCATTATCTTTGTGGGTAAGAAGGATGGCACACAGAGGATTTGTGTTGATTACAGGTGTCTCAATGATGTCACCATCAAGAACAAGTACCCTCTGCCTCGTATCGAGGACTTGTTTAATCAGATGAGAGGAGACAAGGTATTTTCTAAGATTGATGTACGATCTAGTTACCATCAGATGAAGATTAGGCCTTCAGATATTCCTAAGACAGCTTTTACCACCGGGTACGGACTTAATGAGTACACGGTTATGTCTTTTGGGTTGACCAATGCACCTGCCTACTTCATGTACTTGATGAACAAGATCTTTATGGAGTATTTGGACAAGTTTGTTGTGGTGTTCATTGATGACATCTTGATCAACTCCAAGAATGAAGAAGAGCATGAGGAGCATTTGAGGCTTGTTTTGCAGAAGCTGAGAGAGCATGAGTTATACGCAAAGTTCAGCAAGTGTGAGTTCTGGCTCAAGGAAGTGTCCTTTCTAGGTCATGTCATCACCAACGGAGGTATTGCGGTAGATCCGAGCAAGGTTAGTGATGTGTTGAAGTGGGAGCCCCCTCGTACGGTGTCTGAGATCAGGAGTTTTCTAGGACTCGCTGGTTACTACCATCGATTCATTGAGGGATTCTCCAAGATTGCGAAGCCTCTCACCACACTGCTAGAGAAGGACATGGAGTTCAAGTGGACCGGTGCATGTCAGTCCAGTTTTGAAGAATTGAAGAAGTAGTTGACTACAGGACATGTTCTAGTGATGCCAAATCTGCAGAAGAGCTTTGACATCTATTGTGAAGCATCTCGACAGGGTCTGGGTTGTGTGTTGTTGCAGGAAGGTCATGTTATAGCCTATGCATCTGGCCAGTTGAGGAAGCATGATTTGAACTATCCTACGCATGATCTTGAGCTAGCAGCGGTGGTTCATGCATTGAAGATTTGGAGGCACTACATTATGGGAACTAAGTGCCAGATATACACTGATCACAAGAGTCCGAAGTACATTTTCACTCAGAAGGATCTCAATCTGAGACAGCGCCGTTGGTTAGAGTTGATCAAGGACTATGATCTGGAGATTCACTATCACCCTGGCAAGGCAAATCTGGTCGCTGATGCCATGAGTCGGAAGGGCCAAACTAACATGGCCATGGTTATCCAGTTTCCTGATGAGTTGGTGAAAGAGTTTTAAAGGCTCAACTTGAAGGTGGTTGCACATGCAGAGGGAGTGACTTTGGAAGTGCAGTCCACTCTGGAGCAGGAGATACGCAAGTGGTAGTTAGATGATGCTGGAATACAGAAAATCAAGGATAGTATGAAACAAGGAGAAGCCCCAGTTTCACGGAGGATGAACAAGGAACTATGAGGTTTAAGAATCGGTTATGTGTGCCAGAGACAGGAGACCTCAGAGAGACTATCTTGAGAGAAGCTCACGACTCAGCTTACTCTATCCATCCGGGCAGTACTAAGATGTACCAGGATCTCAAGCAGAGGTATTGGTGGTACGGTATGAAGAGGGATGTGGCCGCACATGTGCCTTTGTGCGACACTTGCCATCGGGTTAAGGCTGAACATCAGAGGCCCGATGGTTTGCTTCAACCGTTGAAGGTGCCTGAGTGGACGTGGGAAGAGATCGGAATGGATTTCATAGTGGGTTTACCCCGAACCCGAGATGGTTATGATTCGATTTGGGTCATTGTGGATCGTTTGACCAAGGTAGCTCACTTCATTCCGGTGAAAACCACATATACATGAGCTAAGTTGGCAGAGCTGTACATGTCTAGGATTGTGTGTCTGCATGGTGCACCAAAGAAGATAGTGTCAGACAGAGGTACTCAGTTCACTTCTTGTTTCTGGGGGAAGTTGCATGAGTCTCTGGATACCAAGTTGAATTTCAGCTCAGCTTACCATCCACAGACAGATGGACAGACAGAGAGAACAAATCCGATCTTAGAGGACATGCTGAGGGCATGTGCATTTAAGCATGGTGGTAGTTGGGATAAGAGTTTGTCGTACGCAGAGTTCTCTTATAACAACAGCTACCAAGCCAGTCTCAAAATGTCACCCTTTGAGGCTTTGTATGAAAGGAAGTGTAGAACTCCGTTGTATTGGAGTGAGACAGGCGAAAGGCAGTTGTTTGGGGCAGACATAATCAGAGAGGCAGAGAAACAAGTTCAGATCATCAGAGAAAACTTGAGGATTGCTCAGTCGAGACAGAAAAGTTATGCAGATGGAAAGAGGAGAGACGTGGTCTTTCAGGAGGGTGATTATGTGTACCTAAAGGTGTCACCTATCAAATGTTTGCGTCGATTCAGAGTTAAAGGGAAGTTGTCACCTTGGTTTATCGGACCTTTTAAGATCCTTGAGAGAGTGGGAGAAGTGGCTTACAGGTTGGAGTTGCCAGTCCAGCTAGTTGATGTGCATGATGTGTTCCATATCTGCCAGTTGAAGAAGGGTTCTGGTCCTCATGACAAGGAGCCGTTACCCTTGGAAGATCTAAACGTCAAAGAGGATCTCACTATTGTTGAACACCCTATCCCGATATTGAAAACTATGACAAGGGTCACCAGGAACAGTGTGATCAAGATGTGCAAAGTACAGTGGAGTAATCATGCAGAGGATGAGGCAACATGGGAGAGAGAGGATGAGCTGAAAGCAGAGTTTCCAGATCTTTTTCCCAATCTATCCGAATCTTGAGGACGAGATTCTTCTTAAGGGGGGTAGGATTTGTAACACCCTAATTTTACTAAAAATTTGGCTTTATTAAAATTTGCTAGAAACCTTTAATTGCTTAAGGAATATAAGGTGGCTTTACTTTTCTTTTAGACATTTAAAACTTTTCTAAAATAAAATTAATGAAACATAGGAATTAAATGTTGCATACATGTTGGAGCATTGTTTTTGATTGTCGAAATTCAAATTCGTGTTTGAATTCTATTTTGTTTGAATCCCTTGAAAAATACCTTTGCCCAATTCCTAAACCATCTACCTATCCTACTCCATCCAACCCAGTAGCCCAGCACCGCAGCCCGCTCTAGCCCGCGTAGCGGCCCCAAGCCCGCCGGCCGCGCGGCCCGGCGGCGAGCCAGGCGCGGCGGCTCGGTCCCCGAGCGGCGGCCCCCGGCGCGCATCGGCCCGCCGGCCCGGCCCGGCTAAGCCGCCGGACCGTTTTCCCCACCGTCGCCGCCCGCCGAGGGCCGACCGACGGGGCCCACCCCGTCATCCCCTACCCGCGGTCGTCCCCGACCCGGACTCGACCGAGCTCCGCCGCCGCCGCCCGAGTCCGCCTCTAGCACGACCCCCGCGCTTGGCTCGCACGCCAAGGATCCGTAAAACAAAATTTTCCCCGCAAAACAGAACCGCTGCCGTCGAGAGATCACGGGATTACCACTAGACGTGCGGATGCGGCGGAACCGTCTCGATGTAGTCGAACGCGTCGTGGGTAGCGGCGGTGCGGTTGCTCACGTCCTTCTTGACTTGCACGTGCGGCTCGTCCGATCCAAGTGCTCCGGATGTAGCACCTCCAAGGTATCCACACGTACGGAGAAGGAAGCGACGCACGCCGGACCGCTAGGTCCGTGAGTGCGACGAGGAGGGAGCGTTGCGCGCGCGGGCCGCTACTTGAGAAAAATTGTCTCTTTTCAGGAGGGGTGTGGTCCATATTTATTGGGAGGAAAACCCCCCACACCATCGTCCATTAGCAATACAGGACTAATAGATGGTGTACCCCTTCCAATACTAATGGGCTTTACAACATTTGTGGCCCATTAGGACTTTTACACCATAATGGATCAAATCCATCTGAGCCCACTAGTGGATCAAATCCAGTTGACTCTAGGGCATATTTCCAACCGTCTCCCACTTGCACTAAAGTCAACTATGCAAGTATATTCATCCTCACTCGGCTTCCAACCCCTTAAGTGTGTGACCCTATAGGTTCACATACACATAGACTCGACCCGAGTACATTACTCGATCAATAGTTGATAGCGGCCTCTAGCAAGACGTGTCAACTCCTATGCATACGTAAAGATCTTATCAGACAAACCATCACAACAATTCATACATGCTATTCCCTTTGCCTCACGATATTTGGTCTAGCTCCAAGCTGACCTCTCTTTCTCGACACTGTGATTCGGATCATCAAAAAGGGGGTTAACCCTTAACCCAGCACGGCCATGCATTTCTTGATCCGATCACTCGAGGGGCCCAGAGATATCTCTCTCAAGTAGAGGGGCAAATTCTATCTTGATTGACCATGCCTCACAAGATGCTTCCCCGACAAACCCGAAAGTCATCTTTATGACTACCCGATTACGGAGTAGCGGTTGATGGCCCCTAAGTAGGTCAATTCACATCTTGAGTACATGCGACAATCTCAAGTCTAAGGACATAGCGTATACGTTGTGTAAACAGAGAACAAGGTCTCAAATTGGGTCGGTCCAGCCCCATGTCATACATGTGCCCACATTATTAGTTATACATCTCCATGTTCATGACTTGTGAAACATAGTCATCAACTAATTCATGTGCTAGTCATTAACTCATACTAGGGACAACTTTTGAATAACCATACAAGTAAAAGAGTTTCACAAACAATTCACATAATTGCCAATCAAATACAAGTCGCCTTTCATGGATATTCAATAAAAGAACCAAGTGACATGGATATAATGAAATATAATCATCTCTATGATTCCTTATAGGACATATTTCTAACATCCTTCCACTTGCACTTGAGCTAATCTATAGAATATATCTAATACCCATAGCTCTCATGTGCGCCTCATGCTTAGGCTGTGGAAGGGGTTTTGTCAAAGGATCTGCAACATTCAAATCTGTGTGTACTTTGCATATCTTGATATCACCTCGTCTAACGATCTCTCGTATCAGATGAAATTTCCGCAGTACATGTTTATTCTTTTGGTGGTTCCTTGGCTCCTTTGCTTGCGCAATAGCCCCATTGTTGTCACAATAAAGATCCAATGGGCTAGAGACACTCGAAAACACACCAAGTTCAGAAAGGAACTTCCTTATCCAAACACCCTCCTTTGCGGCTTCCGAAGCCGCGATGTACTCGGCTTCGTTATAGAATCGCCCACTCGTCTCCTCGCTTAGAACTCTTCCACCTCACAGCTCCACCATTTATCGTAAATACGTATCCCGATTGCGACTTTGAATCGTATTGGTCGGTTTGGAAACTAGCATCGGTGTAACCCGTTACAACGAGCTCCTCCTCACCTCCATAGACTAGGAACATGCCTTTAGTCCTTCTTAAGTACTTAAAAAACATTTTTAACCGCCGTCCAAAGTGACCCTCACCCGGATCGATTGGTATCCGCTTGTAATACCGTGTGCATACGAAATATCCGGACGTGTACATATCATTGCATACATAATAGATCCGATGGCCGAAGCACACGATATTCTACTCATGCGTTCCCGCTCATCAGTTGTCGAAGGACACTGAGTCTTGCTAAGATGTATGCCATGTGACATAGGCAAGAACCCTTTCTTTGCCTCTTCCATGTTGAACCTTTTCAACACTTTATCAATGTAAGTGTCTTGGCTTAATCCTATAAGCCTTTTTGATCTATCTCTATAGATTTTGATGCCCAAAATGTATGCCACCTCACCTAAGTCCTTCATTGAAAAACTATTTTTTAATGAGGTCTTAGCGGCCTCAAGCATAGGAATGTCATTTCCAATCGCAATATGTCATCCACATATAAGATTAGAAATACTACAGAGCTCCCACTTGCCTTCTTGTAAACACAAGGCTCTTCTTCACTCTGAATGAAGCCAAACCCTTTTACCACCTCATCAAAGCGAAGGTTCCAACTCCGAGATGCTTGCTTCAATCCGTAAATGGATTTTTGAAGTTTTCACACCTTCCCAGCATTGGTTGGATCAACAAATCCCTCAGGTTGTGTCATATGCACATCCTCAGTCAGATTTCCATTTAGGAAAGCTGTTTTGACATCCATCTGCCATATCTCATAATCGAAATATGCAGCTATAGCTAGAATGATCCGAATAGATTTAAGCATCGCTACGGGTGAGGATGTCTCGTCGTAGTCAACTCCTTGAACTTGTTGAAAACCTTTTGCAACAAGTCGAGCTTTATGGATGTGAACATTTCCATCCATGTCCCTCTTCTTCTTATAGATCCATTTGCACTCTATGCGTTTAACACCATCCGGCGGGTCAACCAAGTTCCAAACATGATTGTTATCCATGGAATCTATTTTGGATCTCATGGCACTTTGCCATTTCTCGGAATCTGGGTCCATCATTGCTTCCGCATATGTCATAGGTTCATCATTGTCTAACAACAATATGTCGCGCTCTCCCGCGATCATGAGATTGAGCTTATCAGTTGCGCGACGTGCCCTTTCAGACCTTCGTGGTTGTGGTGGTGCTTCTCTTGCCACGGGCATCTCAACTCGTTCAGCTACATTAGCATCAATTGTGAAATCTTGCCCAACCGGCTCATCTTGAACTTCTTCAAGATACACCTTCTGTCTACATTTTTCTCTTTTAAGAAACTCTTTCTCTAAGAAAACGCCATTCCGAGCGACAAACACTTTTCCTTCTGACTGGTTGTAGAAATAATATCCCAAGGTTTCCTTTGGATATCCCACGAATATGCACTTGTCCGATTTAGGTGTTAATTTATCTGATTGAAGTTTCTTCACATAAACCTCACAACCCCAAATTTTCGTAAAAGACAAGCCGGGAGTCTTACCAGTCCACATCTCATATGGTGTCTTAACTACGGACTTAGAAGGTACCCTATTTAAAGTGAAAGCCGCGGTTTCTAGAGCATAACCCCAAAATGACAATGGTAGGTCCGACGGCTCATCATTCATCGGACCATGTCCAACAAGGTTCGATTACGTCGCTCGGATACACCGTTTATTTGAGGTGTTCCAGGTGGCGTAAGTTGTGGAACAATTCCGCAACTCTTTAGATGACCGCTAAACTCATGGCTCAAATACTCACCTCCACGATCAGAACGCAAGGTCTTGATTTTCTTGCCACGTTGATTTTCTACTTCACTCTGAAATTCTTTGAACTTTTCAAAAGTTTCAGACTTGTGCTTCATTAAATAGACATAACCATATCTACTTAAATCATCAGTGAACGTTATGAAGTATTGGTATCCACCTCTAGCTGTCGTACTCATTGGTCCGCACACATCCGTATGTATGAGTTCCAGTAAGTCTGAGGCTCTCTCAGGAAAACCTGAGAAAGGCATCTTGGTCATCTTGCCTAGCAAACAAGCTTCACATGTCTCGTAGGATTCAAAATCAAACGAAGTTAAAAGTCCATCGTTATGGAGCTTCTTCATGCGCTTTTCACTGATGTGACCCAAACGACAATGCCATATGTAGGTAGGACTTAAATCATTAGGTCGAGACCTTTTAGCACTTATGTTACAGATAGGTGAATCATCAAGATTTAAAACAAATAAGCCATTCACAATGGATGCACAAGCCACAAACATATTATCCTTAGAGATCACACAACCATTGTTTTCACTCGCAAATGAATAACCATCCTTCATCAAACATGAAGGGGATAAAATGTTTCGACTCAAACTAGGAACAAAATAACAATTATTCAACTCCATAATAAATCCCGACGGGAGGTGGAGTTGCATCGTCCCGACGGTCAACGCAAAGAACTCTTGCATTATTGCCCACGCGGAAATCAACTTCTCCTTTTCCAACGCTTCTACTTCTTATCATTCCCCGTGTCGAATTGCAAATGTGAGCAACCGATCCGGTATCAAATACCCAAGAATTAATGACAGTATTAGCGAGGAAAACATGATCTGTAACATAAACATGAAGTGTACCTGAAGTGGAAGTACCCTTGCTTCCCTTGTTCTTCAAAGAAGCTAGGTACAACTTGCAGTTTCTTTTCCAATGACCAATTTCCTTACAATGAAAACATTCAACATTGGCAGCTGGACTAGCCTTGGGCGTCTGGTTTGGCATGGGGATCTTATCCTTGGCCTTGCCTTTCTTCTTCCAAGACTTGCCCTTCCTTTTAAAGGTCGGCTTGTTTTGGATCGCCATCACATGACTGCTGCCAGTGCCTTTCTTGATGTCACTCTCTGCTGTCTTTAGCATACCACACGAGTTCATTCAAGCCCTTCTCCGCCCCATGCATATGGTAGTTCGAGATGAAGTTCCCATAGCTAGGCGGAAGAGATGTGAGAATGAAATCGGTGGACAACTCCTTGCCCAAAGGGGAAGCCTAGCTTCTCCAACCTTTGAATGTAACCGACCATTTTGATTACATGTGGTCCTACCGGCGCCCCTTCGCCAATTTGCACTCCACAAAGGCTTTAGAGACATTGAACCTTTCGGTCCTAGCCTCGTGTGGCGAACATATCATTGAGTGCCACGACCATATCGTGCACATGGACTGACTCAAACTGCATTTGCAAGTCAGGTTCCATACACGCAAGCATAAGGCAACCCACTTCAAGATCGACATCCCATGCCTTCTTGTAAGCGTTCTTTACGGCGAGTGTTGCATTTTCATCGGGGTCATCGGGTAAAGGGGTGTCTAGAACCTCTTCCTTTTTCTCAGCCTTGAGAATAATTCTAAGGTTACGGATCCAATCCGTATAGTTCGTTCCATTCAACTTGTCCTTCTCAAGGATCGTACGCAAAGAAAATTCCTTACTAGGTGCCATCTACAACAAAATAATAAATGCAAAATACTAAGACAAAATATCCATGACTGAGTAAAATAAAAGAATTTACTCCCACTAAAATCAATATCCCCACATTGATACTTAGTGATTCAGAATCCACAACTAACAAGTCTACTAGTGAGCTTTTGCGTCACCGCTAGTAAACAAGGTAGATCGGTAAGCAACTCTTTGCTAATCATATCACATATGACTCCTGTTGTTGGGTGACATCTCTATGTCTAGGATCCCAACCTTTATGCCCCAAAGTCCTTAACCGTTAAGATGACTTTGATAAGCAAACCAACACTTATGCGTGTAAGTATCCGATACAAACCCGTCTAGTCAAGGAAAACTAGTGGCACCCTAATTTCATAGACCCACCACTAATTGTACGAGACGTGGGATGGTGGCAAGTGTTGGGAGGGCATGTTTACTTAAAATTCCAAAGGGATAGTTCTACTCTTAACATCACACGCAAGAAAATAACATTGTCGCATGTAAAAGTAGAACGGTAAGAACGACATTCACACGGTTGTAACACGGTATGGCCTATTGTCGCATGGTGATCTCCATCTCCATTGACCCGTACATCATGTTGATCTCCATCTCCATGATCCGTGTGTGCCATCCTCCATGTGATGAGTCCTCCAAGAACTATCTAACGCGTGCTTGGTAATGAAAGTTACACAATCGCGTATTAGATCATCACAAATTTGGTACGCAGACCATTACATTAATTTTGACAATACATGTGGCTCCAGCCGTATTGCCTTATGCGTGACACGCAGGTCACGAAAAAAATTACACACATGCATCACATACACATATAGGCCATACCGATTACAAAACCTGCAAAACAGATTATCGCAATTCCGACGTCCAAACTTAAAACGCCCGAAAACCCATCTTGCAAGCCGAATTTGGCAAAACTAATTTCGCCGAGACCAGCAAAGCTGGTTTATCACATGTGTAAAATTTTCTGTAGATTAGTTTTCATATAGAAAACTTCTTCATACGAGTTAACCACGAAAAGTTATGGCTGTTTTACCGAACAACATGTTTTCTGGTTTTCCCGGGCCGGTAGCAGATCCAATCAGCCGCCGCCACACATCCCATGCACCTGGCACTTGACCTATCTTCGATTCAACCAATCCAATTGATCTCCTTCTCGTTGTGATTGGATTTACGTGTATCACTTAACTCCGATGGCGGAATTCCGACCGGTAGGAGTAATTCGTTACACGACCATCACGTCAAGAACACGAAGCCGATCAAAACTTTGAACTACATCTGCATATCTCTATATGAACACATCCCGAATCTAAAACTTAGCAGCTACGGCTCTGATACCACTGAAGGGAAACGGGGTGGCTACGCTAGCGCAAAACAAAATTTTCCCCGCAAAACGAGAACTGGCCGTCGTCGAGATCACGGGATTACCACTAGACGCGCGGATGCGGCGGAACCGTCTCGATGTAGTCGAACGCGTCGAGGGTAGCAGGCAGTGCAGTTGCTCACGTCCTTCTTGACTTGCACGTGCGGCTCGTCCGATCCAAGTGCTCCAGATGTAGCACCTCCAAGGTATCCACACGTACGGAGAAGGAAGCGACGCACGCCGGACTGCTAGGTCCGCGAGTGCGACGAGGAGGGAGCGTTGGCAGCGCGGCTGCTACTTGAGAAAAATTGTCTCTTTTCAGGAGGGGTGTGGTCCATATTTATTGGGAGGAAAACCCCCCACACCATCGTCCATTAGCAATACAGGACTAATAGATGGTGTACCCCTTCCAATACTAATGGGCTTTACAACATTTGTGGCCCATTAGGACTTTTACACCATAATGGATCAAATCCATCCGAGCCCACTAGTGGATCAAATCCAAAGACGACCCCTGCGCTTGGCTCGCACGCCAAGGATCCGTCCCCGGGCTATTTAAAGCCGCGCCGCCCCTCCCGGAGCTCCTACCCGAGCCACCCGAGCCGCCTTTGCCCTCGTACGCCGCCGTCACCGAAACCCTAACCCGCCGCCGCTGCAGAGCCCCGCCACTGTCGCCTCACCGTCGACGAGGAGCAATCCAGGAGCCGCGCAAGAAGGTGAGCAGGCCACCCGACGCATGTGTTGTCGATCCTGTTAACACCAAAAATTGGTACAGGAAAGGGACTGACTTGTGGGCCGAGTTTGGTAAAGGAGCACAATTCGGCAGAAAATTCTCCTCAGAGGATTCGACAAAGATACTTGCGGTCGGTAGTGTGCCATCATTCGGCAGAAGGGTTGTTTGTGCTTGAAAAAGGAAGCATTCGGGAATACGTGATGACGTGGCCTGGATATAAGGAAGGGACGAATTGATGACGGGTGCGAGATGGACAATGGCGCCGGGACATTAATTTAGGCAATGAATGATGTACTCGTAGTTGACCAGGAGTCGTATTAGGACAAGGGTATAAATATAAACCCCTGGTATTTGTAATAGGGATCGAACAATTTCACAACAAACCGGCCCCGTGCCATCTTTCGAGTCCTTTAGTCGAGTCGTCGAGTTCTTCGAGAGGAGCCATCGATCCGTCGACCTCCGTAAGTACCGGCAACCTTATATCATGTCTAGTATCATGCGGTGGATTTAGACTGTGATCCTAGTAGTCTTGTTACCATGCTTAGTATCATGTGGTGGATTTAAGCTTGGTTCAAGAGGGTTTCTTGTTAGATCATGAGCCGTGCGGTAGGCTAAGATCTAGCTTGGAGCTAGTTATCGGCTCTATTAGATTTGGCAAGATCTAATAGATTCATTAGGTTACCCCGTGTTGCTTTGGATTTTGCTTTTCATGTTTAATTCATGTAACACTCTTTTGCCCAATTTAGATTGATTAGATTCGGCTTTATCTTGTTTTGCGATCCATATAATGTATGTTCTAGTCTTCAACTCGATATGGTGCATGGATCACATGCTTTTAAATAGTCGAACTCGAATCAATCTAGATTGCCACGTGTTGCGGGTTCAAAAGGGTGTTGATCTAGCATAGTTTGTTCCTTCTACACGGAACCCGAATCAGCTGTACAGCTATATTCGGCAATTCTGCCACGAGCGAAATGTGTTCATAATTTTGTTTTAAATAATGTATGCTTTTAGCCTTCCATGTTTAGATTGTATCATGCGGTGGATTGATCTTTTCTTGGTTGGTGGTATGGTTTCAAACAAGTTGTATCATGCGGTGGATTAACTTGTTTGGTGTGATGCTTGACGGGTTTGAAAGTACCTAGACATGTGGTAGACTAGTGCTTTTGGCCTATGCATGCATGTTTACTGCAAATTTATAATCATGCTTTCGCCTTTATTTATTTTATTGTAATTTATCTTTGAAAATCGGTCATGGACACATGCTACAAATTTGCTTAGATAAAGACCGATCTTACATCATGGTTACGTCATGCATTCGGCTATATCATGTTTTCATGTTTTAGAGCTCCCGAATGATATTCAAACTGCTGACAGATAGCTTGTTGTAGCTATATGTCTTTTTACTTGACTTTCTAGCCATAAATACGGCACTGTCTGGTACCACCCGGCAAGTTCTAGGTTTTATCTAGCTGCTTTTCATCCTTTGTCAGTTTCAGGGAAATTGATTGGCACGCATCGGATTCGGCACGTGTGTTAAGCCAGCTTTGTTCGGCTTGTTGTGTGCTTGGCGTGAAGTGTTGATTTTACGTCAACATATCCCACACGCCGTATCGTCCGTAGAAGCACGTCGGACCTTCGCCGCTGCTCCGACCTACCGCCGCCGCAATGTGAGCCCGCGTCACCGCGTCCCAGCCGCAATCGTCAGCCTCGCCGTCCCGCGCGCTACGCGTGGATGCTCATCGCGCCTCGAAGTAGACTCGGAGCCCTAGTTAGGGTTCGCCGGCGAGCTCCGCCGCCGCCGCCGCCGGCCGACGCCGTCTCTCGCCGCCCGCCGCCGACCGGCCGCTTGCATGCGTTCCTGTCCGCCGGATCGTGATCCGATGGGCCAGATCTAACCCCGCTGCCCGCTTAACCCGCGCGCATCAACAGCCGTTAGATCTAGATCCAACGGATCTAGATCTGGTCACCTGAGTCAAGCCAGTCAAACCCAGACGGCTCTGGCGTTTTTTGCAGAAAAGCCCTTGAGTTTTACGATCTTCACAAAAATACCCTTCCACCTTAGGAGATTCCTTGCAGTTTAGTCCTTTTCTTTTATTTTAGCCCAGTTTCTTTTATAAACTTTACAGATTAGACCCTGCACCTTCCATAGGGCGTAACTTGGTCGTTTTAGCTCCGATTTTAGCGTTCTTTATGTCCACGCGATCATCTCGAAGCGTAGATTAGTTCAATGCTACTGTTTTGTTCTGTTTGATCTGTTTGGTGACAGTTTCTTATTTATTCTTGTTGTATGCTTGTATGTGATGATTGTGGACCGTAGAGAGTGAAGCGTTTGAAGGATTTGAAGATCAAGACGTGCCAGAGCTTGAGCAGCAGAGTTTTGTTGAAGGCAAGTCTTCCTTGTTGCATACCCGCTTGTCCTATATAACATGCATTTTAATTCACTATGTTTACTTTTCTTGCTTGCATTAATTTGACGGGAACCTATTAAGGATCATGCCTAGTCTTTTACTACCTTTACCTTGTCACCGAGTTTAATCAAATTAATCTTGTTGGTAGCTATGGCTTAACATGCTCAACTGGGATTGGTATTAATCAAACTTCGATACCTTTATATTTTATGTTCCGGTTTATGTTCTTTACTTTACAAGACCACTTTATATGATTAATCAGAACATGGAGAACCACCCAGGAAAACAGTACAACCACAAGAACTAATGGGCAATGGTCTTGGCTGAATAATTAGGAACTTTAGCTTGGGGTGATCTTACCTGATTAGGACAAGGGATCGGCGGTAATGTGGGGTATGGACTCGCTCTAGCAGGGGATTGGGTGAGTTATTCTTTTTATGGTGGGGTATCGACCTGCTAGGGACTTTATACCTTGCTAACTGATCCAGACCTTGTGGGTCATAACTTGCTAGGAAACCTTTGTAAAGACCTTGTAGCGTCCCTATGCAAACACACCTCGGTAGTGTGGTATGGTGCCTTGCAAACACCGCATAGTTGGGTTCAAAGTTCTCCGGAGCTTTTACGCTGCTTGTGTTGAAAGTGTACAACCTCTGCAGAGTGTATACTAATCGATTAGTTGTGCTCACGGTCAAGAGCGGCTTGGACACTCACATGATTAAATTATTGTACTTAAATGTTTAATTATTGTTTTATTCTTCATTTATGATGCTTATATCTTATTAATTGGGTTGGTATGAACTTACACTCTTTAGTAATAAGGTTGCTAATAAAACTAGACTCACTAAAATGCTAAACTGCTTGAACCTTAGCCATCCACCTTATGGCCTTGCATGTTATGTTGTTCTCTCTTCCTGAGTACGTCATGTGCTCACGTTTGTTTATTCTCTTGCATCTACAATACCCGGATTGCTGCTCAGACTGGGAGAATTTTGAAGACATTCCAGGAGATTTCCAGGAGTTCTAGGTGTGTAGTCTTCAGCCAGCTACCTGTGGAGACATTTTGTCCGCTGCGAGAACTCGTTATTTAAGTTTCGATTAAGACTATGGTTTGTAATAACTCTTTATTCGTGTGGCACTGTTTTTTTGTTATTCACAATGTCTAAGCGTGTGTGTAATTTGATCCTGGCGCACACGTGATCTATGCATTCGGTTTTGCCTTCAAAACTGGGTGTGACACAGAGGCGACTTGGTCGCGGGGTCTTCAGCACCGGATGATCTGACGCACCGTCGGTGCATAGCGTCAAAGCAGTTGTGTCAGAGAATCTCAACGACTATGTGACGTGGGAGGGGCACCGGATGAACCGACGCCCTGGAAAATCTGGCATCGGTTCATCCGACGCTACCTTTTTCAGTGGCCGTTAGCCAAAGGCTAGTTTGATGCCTTGGGCTATTTATACCCCCTCTACTCACCCATTTGAGGTTGCTGGATTGTGTGGAAGTGCAGAGGAGTTCAAGACACATTGAAGATCATATCCAGTCCATCCAAGTGCTTAATTGCTGATCCTTAGACTTGCATATGCTTAGTGTATGTGCTTAGTGCTAGGCTTAGCCTAGAGCTGAGTGAGTGCAAGGTTGTGCCAACCTTGTGAGGTGATTCTTGAGTGAATCAAGTTGTACACGGTTCGCCGGAAGCCTTGGGGCCTAAGTGGCTCACCAGCAATCGTCAACGACCCTCCGGCTTGGTGTGGAGCAGTGAGGACACTTTGTGCAGGGGATGTGGAGACCCCCTTCCTTGGTGGAGAAGCTCCTTAGTGGAGGCGACATCAAGGTGACCAAGGGAGATTGGCAAGTGCCTAAGTTGCTAGCCTTTGTGGCAAGTCAAGTGATGCTCTTGGGAGAGACTTTGTGTGAGTGCTTCAACAACGTGGACTAGGGGTGGCTTAGTGCCTACCGTACCAATACCACTAGATAAATCGCGTGTCAAGAGTTTGCTTCCTCTCATCCCCTTTACCTTTCCGCATTTACTTTATTGCAAACCTTGCTTGCCTTTACTTTACTAGAGTAGTATCATGCTAGGATTGGGCTTGCCTTTACTTTCCTAGAGTAGTATCATGCTAGGATTGGCTATAGGTTGCAAACCTTGTTTTGGGATGGGAGTTTCACACTAGAACAACCTTAGTTGCACATCTAGATAGTATGTTCACCCCCTCCCCCTCTTAGGCTAACGAGCATCCGATTCCTTACAAGTGGTATCATAGCCGGGACTCACTTCTTTCACAAGGAAACACCAATTCGATTGGTAAATTGTGAAAACCGGCTCATTGCAACGGTTAGGCTTCACCGCCTAGTGAGTTGCTCTATAGAGGAATGAGAGGGGTTGATACATTAGGTTTGGCTCCACATTTCGATGGCACGGGCTATCCTCGGTGGAAGGTTCTCATGGAGGCCTATCTCCAAGCAAAGGACCTTGATGTTTGGAGAGTCACCGATGAGGGCATGAAAAATGGCACTAAGAAGGAAAAGCAATTTGATGTAATGGCTAAGAGTATCATTTTGTCCTCACTAGATGTAAGCGTTTTCAATAGAGTTTTTAATTGTGAAAATGCTCATGAGCTATGGAAAACCATCAAGGAGCAAAATGAGGGTTCAAAAAAAGTTGCTAATGAACACTACAGTTGTCTCCTTGAGGAATTCAATAGTTTTAAGCAACTTGCAAACGAAAATGCCGAATCTATGTACTCACGCCTAAATGTGCTTGTCAATAAGATCAATGCTTTAGGTGTGAAGAATATCACGGACTTGAACATCAATCGCAAGATCCTTCAAAGTCTCCGGAAGCTCGATTATGACTTGGTGAAGGCTATCATCTATGAGAAGAAGCTCGAAGAATTGAAGCCATCTCATATCTTGAGCAATATCATGGCACATGAACTTCAAATCATGCCCAAGTCAAAGAAGGTGCCCCAAGAAAAGCCCCAAGAACCATCCTCTCCAACTACAAGCCATGTTCTCTCAAGCCAACAAGAGAACATGTTGAGTAGGATGGCTACTCATGGAAGCTCAAGCGAAGATGATGGTGATAATGGTGATGATGAAGATTCCTCAAATGATGAAGAGGTTGAATCCATGGTGGCCGAGTATGTGAAGAAGATCTTCAAATATGTGAAGAAAGTCAACATGTACGGCTACAACGTCCACTTGAGAGTCATCATCAACACATCAAGTTCACCACGATCGAGCACAAGCCTAAGAAGAAGGTGGTCGAGGAGAGGAGACCAAGGCAAGTAGCAACTATTGCCGTCCGTGAGTGGACAAGTGGTGGAGAATCAAGTTCTTCCAGCTCAAGTGATGAATCAAGAAAGAACACCACCCACTTCATGCAAGGTCCTTCATCATCACTACACATGTGCCTTATGACCAAAGGTATGGAAAGAAATGTAGGTGATGACGAATTCGACACCACCTCTCTTGATGATCTTGTTGAGCTAGTCCATGAGCAAAAAGGAATGCTTAAGAAACGAGCTAATGAAATTAAAGAACTCAATGCTCTCAATGATCTTAGTGCAACCCTTGCTACAAATTATGAACATTTGTTGTGCAAATTCAAATTGCTTAGCAAGAAGTGTGGTGAGCTAAAATCTAAGCTTGAGAGCAATGAGACTAAAACAAGTAATTCCTTTGAGCTTGATGAATCATCTATCCCTTGTGCTATTCCTATCTCCAAGGTCGATGCTTCAACTTCTTGCATTGATTTAATTGAATCTTGCTCACCATCTTGCAATGAGAATGTTGTTGTAGAAACATGTGATTGTCTCATAGGCAAGAAAAATGATGAGCTCAAGCAAGAAGTGAAATGGCTCCGAGAGAGGTTGGCAAGCTTGATGGGCAAGGGCAAGAATGATGAGGAACAAGTGGACATCTCTCAAGACATGAAGAGCAAAGTCCAACCTTCTTAAGATAACCGTGATCCCATGGTGAAGAAGCTTGAGAAGGGCGCAACCGTGACTTGCTACAAGTGTCATGGAGAAGGGCACAAGTTCTACAAATGCCCTCAATTTGTCAAGAAGATGGACAAGGGCGCAAAGAAGAAGTTGAACCCCACCATCAAGACCTCCCTTATCTACACCAAGCCCAACCGCAAGATCAAGACCAAGAGCAATACCTACGTCATCAAGAAGAAGGCTAATGGCAAGGTGGTTGCACACAATGTTGGGAAGATGAAGGAGGAGCGGGGTTGGAACCAACCCATTTGGGTGCCAAGGAAGTCATCATCAACATGAAGGGGCCTCAAATGGTTTGGGTTCCAAAGGCCACTTGAAGGCCATGCGTGCGTGGACTTGGGAGGCATGGCACAATCAAGATGAGAAGATTCAAGCCTATAAGCCAAGCTTACAAATTCGACATGTGTTGCTCAAGTTCCCGGTTGAACATCTAGATAGTATGTTTTAGTTTATCTTTGTGTAAAAATAGTGAAGCCATAGGTTAAGGTTTTTAGTTGCCTAATTCACCCCCTCCCCCTCTTAGGCTAACGGGCATCCGATTCCTTACAACCCAACGAGCAACGCGAGGGACAAGCGTGAGAAGGCTCCGTTAGACTATAGCGCAAACCTATGCGCTCTCATCACGAGGTTGAGAGTAACTGACCATTGAATGCTCTCGCCTTAGCCATCTCTCGGATCAATGCGATCTGCTCCTGATGCCCTCCAAGCCTAGACTTGTAGTAAACTGTAAACACTGAATGTCAGTTTTTTCCAAAATCCAAATGTGGCATGATCTCTCAATAGACAATGCCTTGAGAGGCAACAACTAACAACGGGCTCACTACTCTTGTTCTTTTTCGTTCCCTCTAGCTATATAGTCTTCAGCTTCCAAAACAATTTCATATATATAACCTTTGTGAATGATAAAACAAAGAATGAGTCAGTAAAAATAAATAATAAACGAGTTGGTCAAGTGTGGCTTGAATTAGCTATAATTTATGGGAGTTGTTGTACAATATAAGAGCAGTAGGATGATTTGAAGGATGACAGAGAATACAATAACACTCTGTTAGACCAAGCCTCATCACTACAGGAAACTCAGGCTTTGCCTATGGTTTTTGTATTTGCCGAGGGCTTTTTCTCGGGCCCTCAGCACAGAAAATCTTTGCCGAGAGCCGCGCTCGGCAATCAAAAATTCACGGCACTGCCACCTTTGCCGAGGTCGGGCCGTCGGCAGGCTAGGACCCTCGGCATAATCAAGACTTTGCCGATAGCCAGCCCTCGGCATGGAGTGCACCGTCGGAGAAGGAGCGAGCGCCGTCACATTTGGGCTGCCGTCCACTGTGCCGACCGCTCCGCCGTCGGGCCGTCAGCTCAGATGCCACCTGTGCCGAGCGCCGCGGCCCAGCTCTCGGCAAAGGCCTTGACCAGGGTTTACCCCGGTTGACTAGCCTTTGCCGAGAGCCAGCTGGGGCTGTCGGCAGAGCCAGCGTCTGTGCCGACGGCCCACCCTTGACACAGGCACCTTTGCCGAGGGCCCCACCAGGCTCTCGGCAAAGAAGTAATTTTTTTTAGTTTTTCGGTTGAGGTTTTTTCTTTGCTAAAGGTACATTAGTTAGAGCTTGATTTCCAATTTTAGTTTTTTTGACCAATTTTACTATATTTCCTGTATTTTCGTGTTTCTTTGGAATTTCTCTGCATATTTCAATTTTGAACTGCAAGTCCTCAAAACAGTGCATGTATATGATTGGAAAATTGATATTGTTGCTTGTTAGCATGAGTTTAGTCCTAATCTAGGGCCACGTGCCAAAATTCAAACATCTTTGTGCGGATCACATATCCACCCACTTTCCTGCGAATCGTTTTCAAATTATATAAAATATAAATAAAGTCGAAAAATCACGAAATTTGACGAGTTGTCGTTATATCACATGTGTAGTCAGTGGTAAAAATTTGGAATGATTTCGTGGAAGTTTCAGTCACACACTGTACAAACCAGGAGATCTTACACATGTGATCATAGACAATGTGGGCTGGGCTATGCTTTGGTTCTGTTATAGCCCATTATTAGACTATCAGCACTCGTTATACTTCATATCTTCCTTTAAAAAGAATATTTATGTCTGAGCATCGAGATTCTCACCTTTATATCTCGTTCTTTCGCATCTGTCATCCTTTATATTTCTCCTCTATACCAACTACCCGTAGTGGAACCCACTTGTCATATTTATTTTACACCCCCGCCAACCCATCCCGTTGGCCCTTCCCTTCCCACTATAATTTTCTTCCTTCCTTCATCAGACCCTCAACAGGTGGGATCCTCCACTGCGCTCGCCCCACCTCGTCCGCCGCGGAGCTCCTCAGCTACAAGCCCACGACAGAGTTCGTCGCCATCTCCTTCACTCGCGGCGCCAGTACCTCCTCCCGCCGCTGACCCTCCACCCATGTCTGTGTCGTAGCCTCGTGCTCAGGTGGAGGAGCAGCCCAGGCGCAATAGCCTGGAGGATGCGCCTCAAGGGCCTCAATCCGTGCCGCCGCTGCGGCGGTGAGCGTCTTCCCAGCACCTGTTAGCTCTACCATGTGGTCCTCTTCCTCACACCCGAGGAGCAGCGCAGTGGGTACGGGAGTGTGATGACGACGCGTGCGATGGGGGCGCGACGGCAGCAGTGGAGATCTTCGTTGATGTGGACCCCACACTGGGTGCCTCCCCTGCTCCTCCTCTAGCGGCGACATCCCCCCCCTCCCGACTATCCTCTTCTCTCCTACTTCCTGCGATGGCCATACCTAGATCCATGGCAACTCAATTCTACGAGGATTCAGGGGTGGTGCGGCCTGTGGAGCTCCTGTACTCTATGTCCTCTGTGGTATAGCCATCCGCTGCTCCGCCTCAACAGCGCCCCAAGGCCCTGGTGGAGGCTGGGTCCACTACAGGTCAAGCTGGGTCCCGCATCATCCTCTCTCTCCGTCCCCTCCTCTTCGGTGCCGGTGGTGTGTAACATCTGCCCACCAAAGCCGCACCGCTTAGCCCTTCCGTAGGGGTGAGCACACGTACACATAGCACCCTCTTACACTTTCATCCTAGCTTCGTGTAAAAGGAATAACCCGAAGGTGGTATGGCTGGTGGACAAAGACTTATAAGTTGGCTCCACCCTTGCTCAACTAGCAATGTGGCACTAAACACGCGCACCTGCGCTCATGGGCCACACATGGTCCATCCAAATTCATGGGCTGGGTGTGACATGGTGGCACGCCCCTTCTGCTCCATCCCCCTTCCGTGCGCTAGCGCAAGTCATTCGGGAGCGTAGGCCCCGCACCATGGTGGCGGCCTAGTGGAATACCGCCATTCTTCTGGATCTAGAGGAAACATGGGGAGACGGGATTTTATCGTCGTCGTTCCCGTCCCCCAATGCGGCGCGTTTTCCTTGAAAAACAAACACGAAAGGGATAGAGGGAGGGATCCCCCCAGTGTGGATGGTCTTAGAAATCAAATTAAAGTGGAGGCCGATAAAAAAGATTACAGAATGATGAAAAATGTGTTAGTGGTCTAGGAACGAAGAAGCAAGAAAATACCGTAGTTTATAAATTTGCATAAGGCTGGTTTGTTTATAAAGAGTGATACATTACAATGCAGCCAATTTTGCAAAATTTAATCATTCTGAATTTGATCCATCTTATCCAATGTGATGGTTACATGGCTGTCTGCTACGTGCTTGTGATAGGTGAATTGACCTCATTGGCTCATTCGACCCTATACAATTGTTGAATTTTACTATAGAGCATTCTATAATATTGTGCTATTACATGTTTAAAGAAAAGACACATGCATGGCATTGAAAGAACATGATCTCAGGGGAAAACCGTCCCCAAAATTTTGGTCTAACTTCTAAGGAGCCTCAACAATTTTAATGGTTAGCTATATGATTAAAGAGAAGATACATGTCATTGAAAAAAGCTGATCTCAAGTGAAAACCCTTCTCACAGAAAACTTTGGTTTAAGAAGAAGCCTCAACCCTGCGTTAGCAATTTTTTTCGAATTACACAATAAATCGGAGACACTCACAACGCACGCACACTCATCCCTATGAATACACACACGCAAACCCTACCCTTAGGAGCATCTTCGAAGACTGTGCCCGGCAAATCCTCAAGATTGACGAAGTCACCACAGGCGTCTCGCTGTCGACGGGAACGTCTCCTACCACTGAAAGCACACAAACACCATTAAATCCTGAGAAATTCGCTCCTACATGGAGTCGAACCCAGGAACTGAGGTGCTGCCGGGGCTCTTGTAACCACTATGCTAGAGGCCCTTTCGCCTGCATTAGCAACTGTTTACACACAATAAGGGGATCTTTTTCATTATTTTTAACTACAGGCCAAACGATTCGAGCCGGGTAGTGAGCACCGCAGCTAGACGCTCTTCCCGCATGGTGCTGATGAGTCACTTCTAGCGGTAGCGCTCATTGTTGCCGCCTGCTCACCAGACCAAGAGCAGCTGACAGTATAAGATGATCTCAGTTACCTTTTCTGATCACCAAAGCCTACGGACAATGCATCTGGATTCCATCCGAACCTTGCCGCGCGTAAATTTGGTATGCTGCCACACTCGTCGAGGGCTGCTCTTTCATTCGTGATCATTAGGCGTCGCATGCCGCAACTCGCATCGTTTCGTTGCTGTCAATATTTACGTTTGGTGCCAATTGCCGAGAATGTGGACTTTCCACCTTCTTGGAATCACGTTGCCTTCTTCCGCTGCCTCCCAAGCCTAAACCTTACATCTACAGTGAATAGAACCAACCTTAATCTAGTTAAAACACCGCACCATTATATTGCTATGCCGCTACAAACAGGATCTTTCATAAGAGCAGTGAATTGTGAGACACTAACACTGCAACCCTTTTGCTCTTTTCCTGTAAATTGTCTTCACCTCCCAAGATATTTATACACCATAATGTGGAGGACAGAAACCAAAATGAGTCAATGACCCTTAGTGAAAATGTACGTAGAAAAAGGCCAATATACTCCATAAATCATATATATAAATATATGTGTGTGTCGTTGATTGAAAAGGATCAGACATAGGTCTGTTGAACATGTAAGGAGGACTGTGCACCTCTAAATTGAAGTAATATTGTGTGCTACTCTGATCCCTCTATTTAAAATAGTTATATTATAACGTAAATGCCAATATGTTTAAAATGGAGAGAGATGATGTGGTGGATTAAACTGATTAAAAAATTGTTAATGACATCGATAGGGAAATTTGGATCATCCATGTAACGACCCGCCTCCTCAAGGCCGAGCTCGCCTACACCTGACAGCTCTCTAGAACCCTAAGAATATCCTCACACGCCAACATATGTCTCTTCTGTGCATTTCGTCCTCACTCATGAACATCCGAGAAGGACTTCCCGGTCGATCACCCATCACTCCGAGCCAAGCACGCTTAACCTCGGAGTTGTTTCGAGATGGGCTTCCGGAGAAGAAGCTGCAACTTGTTGGTATGAGTATCCTTATCGATCCTATTAAGACTTGGACCGGGATGTCCCAATCCCTGTTTTATATATTCGTCAAGAAAAATACAAAAGGCATATGCTTACTATATTATTTGTAGTACAGATAGCTAGCCATTACTGTGAAGTTCTCTTGCCAAAATAAACACGACACTAGAATCCTTTCGTTCAGATTCAAAGAAGTCTATATATTTGTCAGCCTATGGAGTGTAAAAGAAATTAGAAACAAGCAATAGTAGGTATGGTGAAGTAGTAAGCTCTGTGAAATAAAAGAAGTCTATGCTTTATTGAAATAGGTTGATGAATAATGTGGGTCTGTGAAGAAACAAACATGTATCTTACTCAACCCACTCCTTACAAAGATGGGTGCACACAACTCTTAAGTTGAATGGGTGCAAGAGATGCTAACTACATGGGAGACCAAAGTTCCAGAAGCATAATCGGCTGGCCTTTTATACAGTTAGAGTCGATGATATTTTCTGGTTGCCTCCCAAACCTAAACCTATATAAAATAAATAATTACTTTGAACTTCCTAAAAAATCAAACACAAAAAACTCATTGAAAAAGTCACAACACACAAGTCAATGTATTCTAGACACACTAGCTGCTGCATAGCCTCGTGGTTTTGTGACATATCTGTGGACAATTTTATATTACTAGAACATTCTACAATAATGTTATGTTATATCTTTATAGAAAAATCAAATAGTTTCTCAGACTATGATGGACATGAGAGCCTGACAACATGACATTGAAGAAGAACTATGGAGGCTGGAACTCTCTGTTCAGCAACTATTCATCAGTCGGGACTTTTATCATACTTGGATCCAATTTGCCTTCTTGCATGGCCTCCCAAGCATAAACATATATACAGTCACTACAAACCATATATGGTCTGCACTAACACATATACAACTCCTTCGTTCCAAGATATATTTTATATACCACGATATTGAGTTAATAACTCGTATATGTGTAATAAGAGTAGGTGAATAACTCGAGTTAAGAGGCCCTAGAAAACTCATTGTTGCATTGATAAAGTAGGTTGACAAACAGATTTGTGAATTGCAAGTTGACGTCGGCAAATTTTTTTTCACGTGTAGTTTGGTTGGTTTGTCTGTCCCTGTTTTATTGTACTACACACATAGCAGACACGAGACATGTAAGAAGGCACCACACGCACGGCACAGCCACATGAAGTTGGAAAAATACAAAAGTCACATAACTTTACCATGGTTTTTAGTTCCATAAATAGAATGTGTCTCCTATAATCACGCATGATACATACTTTCTTCTCAGATTTTCACATGGATACAGTTCCAAAATAAATAGAAATGGATAGGAGACTGAGTTTGAGATATTTTTTCGATAATGGAAAATTTATTAAACTCAAGATTTTTACATCGAGCTGATACAGATTCTATAAAGTAATTTCCTGGCTTCCGTATAACTAGGATGCACACAGCCAAAAAGACAAAAAAGAAAAGAAAAATTCGCTAATTAATGGTTGTCAATCCGTAGACTCTACTGCCATCCATATGCCAGGTAAAAAACTCCTTGGCCACCAGAGCCAATTGTTGCAACGCCACTACAAGGAATTCCTGTGAAGTTGGTTTCTGTAGTATAATCCACGAACGAAGCCAATAGATAGATGAGTAGATAACCTTCAAAGGATAAGTATTAGGTTTTCTTTCGAAGGCAACATCATTCCTGCAAAGCCATAGCCACCAACAAGTAATAGTCGCTCCTAGAAGGACTCGTGGTTTCATTTCTTTGCTTATACCTCATAACCAATTTCCAAACATATGTGAAATGATATGAGGCTGCGGAAGACCTGAAGCGGCATGTGTTATGGACCAAATGCGCGTGCAAAACGATAATAAAAAAATGTTGAATTGTTTCATCATTGGACAGAAGCAACAGCTCGTGTTGCCTTGCCAATTATGCGTAGCTAAGTTGTCTTTTGTCAGCACCACCCCCTTCGTAAATACCGCATAAAAATCTTGACCTTTAGGGGGGGGCTTTTATTTACCATAAAAGTGTGTTTAGGTTTGGAACATCTTCGTGTATCATGTCTAGATAGTGAGATTATTGAGAACTGTCCAGTAGGATGTAAGTTGCAGTGAAATTCATCTTAATCTTGGCTCAAAGTTATATTAGCAATACGTGGATAAAGACTATTCCATGCTGCTAACTTATTGCTTATCAGATCTCTACACCAAGATATATTGATGGGTGAGGAGCTTAAAACTTCTGATAAAGTCCGTTGTTTATGTCGAGCTATGTTGAGATGTTGAAATACAAAATCCTGGAGGTGGATGTGTGTGTGTGCTCGCACATGCGTGCGCGAGTGAGGAAAATACAAAAGACACATGAATATACAATCTTCAATTCAAGAACCATACGTTCAAGAGGAAATTGACAGGAATTTTATTGTACACTTACTATATGATGATGCTCATTGAAAGAGGGACACGTGCATGAACGACTTGGGCTCTGTCCTTTCAAATAGGAGTTCTCCTTGCTCTACTATGACATCTTTCTAGAGCAACAGACTCTTCACGACCGTCCTATCAGGTGGAAGAGCACACAAAGATTAAAGAGTAGATAAGGGTTTTTGATGTAAATGTACAAGAGAGAAAGAATATATAAAAGCTAGGATAATTTAGAAATAGTATAGGATTCCTGATGTAAAATCGTCTTTTGTATTTTAGGAGATGATTACCGAGGACTCTTGGAGATGACCTTCTTAATTCTTTTCAATACTTTTTTAGAAGTTGTAAAACTTCATAGTTTTAGGAGGAAAAAATTACACACTATTGGAGATGTTGTAATCGTACCAAGAGCAACTACAAGATCCTCTCTAAATATCACTAGTTAAAATCCTGATTTTGGCTAGTATGTAAAATGAAATAGCTAGTAAAAAGTTGATGAAATCCAACAGGCTAGCAAAAATCAACTCTCCATATGCTCCACCGCTAGTGGGTCCCGCCTGCCATACTTATGTAAAAGGGGATAGCTAGCGGGACTAGCTAGTCAAAGATGGCTAGCAAAGCCCTCGGTTTAGCTAGCGGGGGATAGCTAGGGTAAGTTTAGCTAGTCTGTTGGATCGAGTTTTTGGACAAATTTTCCATTTTTTTTAGCTAGCTAGTTAGCGGAGATAGCTAGTCTCTTGGAGTTGCTCTAAGTAAGTGTGCTCGTCCTAGTAAACTTTTCTCCTGGGCCTGCCCCTACGTCGGTAATATGGGCTGGGTGTGCCTTGGTTCTGTCATAGCCAATTAGGAAGCAAATTATTGGAGCACAATAAAAAAAATTTCATGATGAAGTTATACTACTAAAGAACAGGCTATCATAGCCGGCTCTAGAACTGCATCACCGCTGGGTTTGAGAAACCGTTGTGGCCCTAGTGGTGCTGATGGGAACTTGTATCACCAACAGTTTCAAACTGGCAGAGATGGCTATTACAAAAATCGAAAAAATTTCAGACCCCACCCATCATTACCAATTTGGAACAAGAAAATAATGCCTCAAAGACTGCCCTCCCAGTCTAGATGGCTCTCCCCGTGCTAGCCTCTGTTTACACGATCCGAGTCCAACAGCTGTATTCTCCTCATTCTATAACAGTGGCGCGGATCAGCGCGGCTGCGAGGTTCACAACATGGCACCAAACAAGCACGGGCGGATCGCTCCATCTAGGTGGAGCCCTCTCTGTTTCCACTTCCTTGTATCCAGGATCAACTGACACCGTAAAATGTTCTGTGTTGCCTCTTCCCGTTGCCTCCAAAGCCTAACGATGTGTTTCTATCCCAACTAAACCTCCCAAACCTGAACCTTACATATATAATGTGAGTAAATGAATAGATCAAACCAATCTTAATCTAGACAAAACAACACACTATTACATTTTTATGCCGCTACACATAGGATCATTCATAAGAACGGTGAATTGTGGGACACTAACACTGGAAATTTTTGTTTTGTTCTTGTACATTATCTTCATCTCCCAAGATATTTATACACCATAATGTGGAGGACATGAACCAAATTGATTCAATGACCCTGAGTAGAAGAGTACTGTCGGAAAATGTATATAAATCATATATCAATATATGTACACGTTGTTGCATTTAGAAGGATGTAAGGCGGATTGTGCAGCTCTAAAGTAATATTATGTGCTACTCCCACCATTTCAAATATAAATATATTATAATGTATAAATGTCCATATGTCTAAAACCGATAGAGATGATGCGCCGGATTAAACTGATTCAGAAATGGTGAATGACATCAATAACTCTTTTACTCGTGTCTAACCGGTTAGACTGTTCCTGTTTTATGTATTCATCAAGAAAATAAAAAAGGGAAGGAACATCTGGTTGATCGTTAATTTTGTGTTTTCCATTCGAAGGATGGTGAAGATTGTAGAACGCTCTGTGAACCAGTTTTCTCCTCATATGAGCCTGACATATGCTTTAGTTCTGTTACAGCCCATTAGGATGCAAAGTAAAATTACATGAGGAAGAAAATGTAATTAGTTCAAAGTAGTGAACAAATACTATGGTTAACTTTGCTCTACCAGAACAGTACTTAGAGAAAACATATGATCCCAAAGAAAAAAATGAATACATTTTAAGAAAATGTTGAAACATTTTCATGAAAAATGTTAAACCAACTATTTTTGAAAAAATGTTGGATCCAATATTTTTCTCTAAACAAATGTTGGTAGAACTTTTTTAAAAACCGTTTGTCCAACTTTTTAAAATTTTTAGTGTTGTAACATTGTTTTAAAAAAAGATGTAATATTTTTTTAATTGATGATCATGAGGTGGGAGGATTGGGGAATAACAACAAGCAATGGTGGATAGGAAGTTTCAACTCTTATCCATTTTCCAGTAGACATGTAGGAGTCCCGAGAGACCCAACATTTTGTTATGATGCTTGGTTAGTACCGGGTAATACTAGGTAGTACCTTGTACTAATATTTTTCACCGGCAAATTTAATTAGTTAGTACCGAGTAGTACCATGCAGTACTAGGTAGTACCAATAGGGTACTACCAGGTACTACCCCATTGGTACTATCTGGTACTATTAACATTAGATTTCACAGGATGGATGGCTCACATTAATTACAAGCACCCTACATTTTCCTATTATTCTATACTTATACTAATAAAAAATATAAAATGCAGTAGTTCAAACTAAAAAAATCTATTATACTAGCTTCAGGAATTCAGCTTTTATATGACCTCTAAACATAATTTTAGCTCAATTATTTAATACTCCAAACTATTTTATTTGGTCCAATATGTTACCCCCAATAGGATTTGTCTTCTTTGGATTGAAACATGCAAGTTGTCTTTAAAGGACATCATAATTTGTTGTACCTTCTTACACATAATTTCAAAGCATTTTTCTAACATAGAAACCCATATATCACCCCAAAAATATGAATTTTAACAAGACAAAAATTTAACTTAGAACTAATTATTTTATGAAGGACAAATTGAAATGACCAGGAGAAGGAAATCGACCGGAATGTTGTTCAGGAAACTAATAAAGCAGGCTACCCAGATTATTCGAGACAACAAAGTTTACTGCTTCTTTCTCTGTTTTCATTGAAAGCAGTCGTGTTCATTTGCATAATATATGTTGAGTTTACTTGGGGCAATCGAAGCTTTTATCCATTGAACGGCAGTGTTACAATCACTCTGTAGGCAATACATGATAAAGCTTGGAGGCTGATCATACCAAGGAGACAAATCATCCTAATTAAACGGCCAGACTGGAAGTGAGACGCTCACAAAGGCCTTGTTTAGGGCGTCTCCAGTCGTATGAGCTAGTACTAGCTCTAAGCTGATGAATTTAAACGAGAAAAGAGTGCAACAACTAGCTTTGAATATTGTGCGGTGAGAGAACGAGTGTATTGGGAATTGAGCGAGCTTATCTCTTCTCTCCTAGTTAGTCTCTTGTCTTTTGCAATGTTTCATGATTAAAAAATTAGTTTCACTAGCTCTAAGCTAGATTGTTGGAGACGCCCTTAGTTGGCTAAATTTTCCAACTTTTTCTCCACTCTCTATCCATCACATCACATTAAATACGCCAAAAAGGTATATGTTCGGAGTATTAAATATAGGTAAAAAACTAATTACACAGTTTTGATGTACTTTGCGACACGAATCTTTTGAACCTAGTTAGGTCAAAGTAGGATAATATTTACCGCAAACAAACGAAACGTGATACAGTGTGCTATAGGAACTCCAAACGTTGAAAAGACAAATTTTCACCGAACTAAACAAGGCCATTGGACGAGGGTGACAAAAAGCGTGATGAAGACTCCATGACTGTGGACGTTGGTTGCCAGATGCCACGAATGCGTGGACGAATAGTTTGTCGTGGCACACGCGGCACAGTTGAGTTTGGAGTGTCTGTGTAAGGAAGGACTTTCTTCTTGTTTGGAATAACTTTGCCTTCTTCCGCTGCCTCCCAAGCCTAAACCTTACACATGTAGCTAGTGTGAGTAAATGAACAGAGGCAATCTTAATCTAGAGAAAACACCACAACTATTATATATATTGCTATGTCACTATATATACAACAGGATCTTTCATTTAAGGGCAGTGACTTGTGGGACCCTTTTGTTCTTTTTCTTGTACATACATTGTCTTCACCTCCCAAGATATTTGTACACCATAATGTGGACAGCAGGAACCAGAATGAGTACATGACCATAAGTACAAGAGTACGTAGGAAAAGGCCGATATACTCCATACAGCATGACACAACACTAGAATCCTTTTGTTCTCTGTGTTTTTAATCATTTCCTCTACATTTAATTTTCTTCAGAATCAAACACATGTATACAGGTAATGGAGTGTAAAAGAAATTTAAAAGAAGGCAATAGTAGGGGTGAGGGGAACCAGTTTAACTTAAGCTCCTGAAGATGCTTTATTGAAATAGGTTGATGAATAATGTGCGTATGTGAATAAACGAACATGTATCTCATAATACTCAACCCACTCCTTACGAAGATGGGTGCACTCAACTCTTAAGTTCCATGGACAGATGCAAGGGATTCTGAATACACCAGATGCCGAAGTTCCACAAGTATAATCGGCTGGCCTTTTCTACAACTAGAATTGGTGTGATCTTTTCCGGTTGCCTCCCAAACGTAAGCCTATATAAATGAAATAATTACTTTGAAGTTCTCTTCAAAAATCAAACATGACATGGCCTTTTTAAACAGCAAATCCCACACTACAATACAGTAGGACACAATACTATAATCATCTGCATTTTTAGTCTCCTATACACATTTTCTTCATCAACTGTTCATAGGCCAGGGTGTTGATTAATATTCAACACCCTCACAACGTTTATCATGTTCCGTTATTGCAGCTATTGATCCAAGCTAGTAAACAATTGTGAAATACTTGCAATATTTACTTCCTACTAAAAATTAATTGTATGGACTTATAATTATGCATGCATGCACACAAATCACAAAAAATCGGGATCATATTAATTGACATAATTACCAAGTTGGCAAATCTGAGGACTGCGGCTATAAAAAATGTAGTTTAGATCTCCTTTGTTACCACGTTAATTAAACCAGATTATATAAGCTGCTTGTGTGCAACTAGACCACCATCATCTGCTGGTATTGCACATGCGCGCTGCAGCTTCTGTAGATCTATCTGATTCCTGATTCCTCTGCAGCCTCGCCGCCCGCCGTCACCTTTCTTCAAGCTAGTCGCACCACCAGGAACCGTCACGGACCTAGATGATAGGTTGTGGTGTTAACATGCATGGTGGTGGCGGCGGCGCCGATTCAGGCAGCAATCAACATGGTGCAAAAAATGGTGGCAAAGGTAGAACCCCCTGGATCACAATCAAGCAGTGAATTGGATGGCCTATTCTCTCACATGTCTTCACCAATATGTTGGCAAATCTTATTAGTGAGGCATTGCCGGCGACGAGAAGTGGTGAACTGTGCTGATGTGCGGCATGGTGTGCTCCTCCGGACCGGTTGCAACCGGCATCGTCTACGCAATAGAGTGGTGGGTCTTCTTCCATTCTAATATAGAAAATACTACTCCAATCTGAAACCTAGATATATGTTCTTTTTGGAATTACTCCTTTTGGTCTTAAATGATTACTCTTATCACGGTTAATCATTATCGGCCCTGTTTGGATACTCCAACAGGGTTAGAGTTAGAGCTGGTTTCTAACTCTAGTTCTAGCCCTAAACTATCTGTAGCTCTAGAGGTGTTTCATGTTTAGATGGAAGGGTTAGAATGACATTAAATGTCCTTTTTCAATCATTAGGTGTGGGTGGAGGGAGAGAGAAAAGTCACTTTTTGGTGGACCCAACATGAACTAGCTTCAATAAGCACCTCTTATGTGGGATAGTTTTTTGGGTGGGTTAGATGCAAACTAGCTCAATCTAGCCCTCATGTTTGGATACTTTGTGGCTAGTTTAGCTCCAACTAGCTAAAACTAAATCTAGCCCCATGGATCCAAACAAGGCCATTATATGAAAATTGTTTCTTAGTTATTTGTGCAATACTTCTTCAATATTGACAAGTAATACTAACACAGTGATCAAATGTTTACTACAACATGTATGAATGAGTAATATTAAGATAATAGAAAAGTATTTGGATCAACGGAATAATACCAAGAAGAAAATATTATGAGATATTTTTACTGTACTAGTGACTCGAGAAGTAATATTAGTGCAATATAGAAATAATTATTCCTGGTTATAGAAAAAATAATTTAAAACACTTGTTGTTTTTATGTCTGATCAAGCAGCAGTAATCTCTGATGCCAAGTAGTAAAAATACTACTCTAAAATTCCATGCGGAACGAGCAGTCGCGGAATTCGCCGAGGCAGTGCTAGATGCGAGGTCGGAGCAGAGCAGCAGGCTGTGCGCGAGCATGAGCGTCTTGAGTGCCGCCGCCCAGCATATTGTCCGCTTCCAGCTTTGGACTCCTCAATGTCAATGCGAACAATGGCAATCCGTGTCCGCAATGGCAATCCCTGGGGTGAGGTGCAGCGGCCCACCCGACGGTGGCCCAAGGAAGTGAGCGTCGGCAGCCAGAAAAGCGCAGTATGGGCGCCTGCGGCGGCGGCCGGGGGAAGCGGCACACGGAGGAGGGAAGGGTCGGGGACGGACGGGTGGGGACGAAGTGACAGTGGGACGGTCAAGACCGTGTATTATAACATATAATAACAAGCTAACAGATCCGACCGAATGCTACAAAGGAAGGATTGAGGAATTTGGGTGTCAAATACATATGAACAAAATTTTCAGTGCTATACAAGGTATTAAGATCTTTTGGAGTGATACATAGGGAATTAACTCATTTTTTTTCTGTGTGATCCAACTGTTTGAAGTTGCAGCAGCACTGAATCATTATTAAACCGTAAAAGGCAGGCATAAGATATGCCTGCAATTGCGCCCTTGCAACAGAAGAAAGACAGATTTTTAAGTGTAGTTAACGCTTGCTTGCATGAATTTTTTTTAAGGAGAGTCATGTGTTGCATGCAAAATTTAAACATGGTTCCAAAATATGCAATTAATCCCCAAAGATTGAAATGTAACCCTCAGTAGCAAAACCCCATAATTCATGCAGACAAATTTTTGTTGCGAGAGGTTCAAATCGAGCATTGTCCACTTATTGTATCAAGGCGTAGTAAATATCTTAATTAGCTAATCAATTTACTCCTTTTTTTATCAGGGGTAAATGCACGGATACCTAGTTTCGTGACTATATTTTTTAATATTTTTATATGAATAGAAGCATATTGAGATATAATCCATGAATCATACTCCCTTCGTCCTGATTTGATCTTCGTATAACAAAATAAAAGATGTCCATGAATGATATGTGTATTCCCAGTTAGAGTCAATCGTGTCATGAGTTGCTTAGTTGGCTCGCTCGTTTATCGATGCATCACAAAGAGAAATAAAGTTCTCCTTGGTCTTTGTGTTACGCGGTTATACGCATATCAAACCTGGATGGAGGGAGTACAGATGGAATTTTGTTGTGTTCATATGCAAAGTTTACGCCTGCTGTACAAAGTGTTTCGCCGGACCAAACGGGAACTTGGCAGTTGGCTCTTATTATGTCGTTCTCAATCGAGATAGTAGAAATCATAATCCAACCAACTTAGTTCCTTCGGCTAAGAGAGGTAAAAATGGGTGCAATAACATCAATGGCATGTGCTTCGCCGCCCAAGGCTTCTATGGTATGGCACATAGTTCCGCAAGCAAGAAGAGCAACAAGGAGAACTCGGACTTCGACTCCGAGGACAAGGTAAAGAATGATCCTTCCTTCTTGATAGCGGAGAATGCTAGGTTGAATGACTTGCTTGACAACCGTGATGATGTTCTTAGAAAGACTAACAAGGAGAAGAGGGAGTATAGGTCTTTGTTTGGAGAGACTAAGGAGAAGGTGGTTGAGCTAGAGGCGTAGCTTGATGCTAGGGCTCAAATAGATTTTCTGAAGTCTGCTCTTGGTGTGATCGATGAACCTGAATGCACTGAATGTTCTGTTTTCCTTGGTGATTTGACCGTGCTTAAGGAAAAGTATGCCTCCAAGGTCGAGGAACTAGATATGTGCTTAGGGTTGAGCTAGATGAGATGAAATCTAGGCCCTCCCTGCTTGGTGCTTGCACTTCTTGTCCTGTTTTGCATGAGAAGCGAGATGTTTCACTTGTTTATGCTAGATCTCTAGAAGCTCAGCTGAAAGCTCCTATTCCTACATCATGCTCTACTTGTGAAATATATGTCATGAAGAATATGGAGATTGCACACTATGTTGACCGTTTGCACGATGAGAACGATGAGTTGTGGAAAATGATGGGTGGTTGTCTGGTCATGAGCCTCAACTTAGGATGATGATTGAGGCATATAAGCACTATGATGGGCAAGCATTTGTAGACTTGATTCATGCATTACCAACAAGGGGGAGGAAAGTACCCCGATTCATGTTTCCAGGGGAAGTTTTGCATCAAGGGAATGAAAATTGGGAGAAATGCATTTGTTCAGTGGGAGCTTGTATTCATGCATTTGGGAGCTCTTTTTCACCTGAATTTTAGTTGTGCTCTTTTGTTGATGTTGTTGAGCCCTTTTGCCTCTCCTTGAGGAGTCAACAATTTTGGAGCATGTTTATTTCGGTTGTGTCGAGTCATTGCCCTGGTCATAGGGGACCGAGGTTTTTCTCACTCAAGTGATCTTTTCTTGGATTTTGTTTGGATTTTTTCATTCGTTTCTTTCTTTTTCTCTTTTCTCTGAATTGGTTACTGGTGTGTGTTGTCAATGCACTCATCAAGAGGGAGTTTGAGGACCGGAGCTTCTGAGGACCGGTGGATGGTCGCTCCTGGCTGTGACGAGTGATAGACAACGTGGTGTGGACTGACTCTTGGTCAAGTATTGCAGGTGCAGGTTGCGGCTTGATTTGCGTTGGTGCATGTGAAGAGCGGGCGCGAAAGGTCTATGCCTTGCAGGGCCTCCGAGTAGTGGAGAGCCAAGTAGGCCTGACTCGAGGGACCCGGTGGCCAGCGGGGTCAAGTGTGGGCCGCATGGTGGCAAGAAAAGCAAGACGAAGTCGTCGATCGAAGCCGGTGCAGGGTAGCGGCTCACAATCGAAGTCTGCACGCAGGGTTTGCGATAGTTCACCACAAAACCGGCAGTCGGGTTACTTAATTGAACCACAAAACCAAGACCGGAGGCTCGGCGGGCGGAGACGGGATCCGAGCGCGCCGAGAAGCTTTGATGCCGACGGACATGTGGCGGGATCGCAGAGCTTGCGTCGGGAGGACACGGACTGCGGCAACCACATGACTATGCGATAAAGAGGAGTGCTACATGACCTATTTGCCCCTGAGGGGTTTGTATCTCAACTTAAGTGCTAGGGGTATCTTGGTCATTCGCCCAAACCAGAGGAACTCATATATAATAGATCTAGGGTTTGTGGGCAAACCATCCATCTGGAGTGCTTCCCATTTCTCTACTCCATAGGTTTAGAATTTCTTCACCTGTTTGTAAAGAATCTGACCTCTGAGTGTATGGAAGCTTTCATGGTTGCGTCGATTTCCTTCTTGTAGCTTGTATGATTTCGTGTCTTTTTCGAGCTATTTTCGTTGGATTTTCGTGCACACCTTGTTCCCTCGATTCTGAGGTGTTTGGGTTCGGATTTGTTGGTAGGGATCATGGATAGTTGCCTCATGCATCTTTGTGCTTGATCATGACCCCTCAAACTCTGAATTCAGCCTCCGATTGAAAGGTTTTGGTTGGAACCCTAACTCTTTGTGTGAGCTCGGTAGAATCACAATTCCTCGATTCAGTGGGTTTAAGGCTACAAATTCGTAAGTATAGCATCTCCTAGAGGCGCGTCATCTTCACCTATGATTTGGTAGTAATCCCTTGGTTGATTCGGGAGATCGGGCAAAGGGAAGGAGGGGTTGACCTTTGGGAGGTCGGGCTCGGGCTGCTATTCCCGCGCCTAGCGGACCGTCTGTGTGGGGTCGGCGGACCGTCCGCGAGGAGCTCGGCAGCCGGTCGTTCTTTGTGTTCTTCACATGTTCTTGAGTCGCTTTGTTTCGATCTGTCGTGTCGGTGGTTTTTGGTTGGAAGGAGTTGGTCGGACAGTCCGCCCAGGGTGGCCGGACAATCCGTGCAGCTTGGACTGTCTGCGGTGCTCGCCGGAACCGTCCGTTTTCAAGGTGTAGTACTGGAGGTTCTGCTCGCTTTTTCGGACTGTCCGCCCTTGACCCACGGACCGTCCGTCAGGCTCACGTGGACCGTCCGCCCGGTCACCACGGATTGTCCGCTGTAACACCCTAAATTCCACTTCTTGTGTTTAACTAAGATTGTGTCTAAAGGAAAAAGGTTTTCTATTTTTGAAAAGGTACCAAACAATTGAATTCAAACTTGAATTCAAACAAGCAAAAGCAATACATCAGCATGACTGCAACAAACATCAAGCCATTAATTTAATCTAGAAAAATAAATGATATTCTACTATGCTATATTCCCTATAAATAAAAATAAATGTTGGGAAAATTTTAAAATTAAGAGAAAATCATTATTTAATTTTCCTTCCTATTCACATCCTCAGATTTGGAAATTTCAGGATGTGCCACTTTAAGCCCAAAGATGACTTTTCAAAAGCAATGTGTTGTCATGGTGCAATCCTTTTGTTTTTCATTTATTTTTCTCTACATTTCTTTCCAAGACAGTTTTATAACACACCCTGTCGAGGATAAGATCAAAACAAGGTAATATGATGCAGCAAATAACCGAACAATGGCTCTATTGAAACCCACTGTTAATAGGGTCGATGGAATCTCCTTTTATTAAAACTACATGGAGATAGCCATTTGTGCTGGCACAAGATTGCTGGCGGGTGTTGCGCCCGCCAGCACAAAGGCGTTTACACCCGCCAGCACAGAGGCGTTTTAGCCGCTAGTAAAAATCGTTTCTGGCCTAGTGAGAGGTCTGTTTATATACTAGGTGTGTCACTGTATCAAATTTCTTCTTTCTCCGATCTCAATAAATTGCATAAACTGGCACATTTCTGGGCGGGAGCTCATTGTGTATTTATTGTTTTGGCATGCTCATGAGACCAAGAGCAACTAACTGTTCAGAAGCTTGACCTTTTCCACAACATGGATTGGTACAAATTTCCTTGCTGCCTCCCAATCTCAACCATATATATACATAATTGTTACTAATATGAATTTTTCTTTAAAAATTCAAATACATGGTGATCTTTTGATAGGTAGCAATGGCTGAAGGTTTTCTTCCAAATCCACACACGGTTTGATCGTTCAAGAGAAATGCACTGTGACACAACACTTGGAATCTTTTTTCCTTTTTAATAATTTCCTCTACATTTCTTCAACTTCCAAGACAGTTATACATCACCTTGTGGTGGACAAGAACCAAAACAAAGCAATAACTCATACATAAGAGTAGGTGGAGTGAGTCTAATCTAACTCCAGTTAAGGACCCCGGAAAAGAGGCCTTACTTAAGTACTAGGTTTGATAATGCAAGCACAGTAAATAAACCAATATGTCCATTTCTACCCACACTTTCAAGTTGGGTAATTTTTACATCCAAAAGGCTTTATTAATTATCACTTGTTAATTAAGCACGCTGCATCTTTCACAAGTTATCTAGTACTAGGAGAATAAATTAACTGTTTTGTAAGCTAGCACTGGTAATGTCATGCAATGTTTCTAACCTGAGATAAGACGAAATGTGCCCAGAAGTGAGGTATTGTCTAGACATGAGTCATATATAGCCTGCTCATGAGTTTGGCACAGCAAATGACCATTCCAAAGGGCCACGCTTCAGCTTATTATTAGCTGATGCTGGATGATTTTCTCCCTGTCGCCTCTCAGACCTACAAAACTCCTGATGACGATGTCACTACACACAAACACAAGATCGATGACTGCTCTCTGTTTGGAGGACACTCGTAACCCAACCGTGTTATGGTTTTAATATTTTCCTCTGCATTTTTTCACCTTCAGAGCTCCAAGATATATTTTATAGACCTGCATATAAATGTCTCTTGGAGGACAAAGAAGAAAACAAGTGATGAATATTGTACAGAGCACAATGTTTTTTAATGTTTTTTAACTCATACAGACTAGTAATGGTTGGGTCCCTTCCTTCCTGGGATATTACATGATCACTAGTACATGTAGCTATCCTGTAGGGCTTGTTTGGGAAATGGAGGAATCAAGTGAATGGAAGAGGATTGAAGGGGATTTTGGGAAATTTTGACTTATAATGGAAATTCTTCCACCCCACAATACCTTCATTCCCATTCATTCCACTAATTCCCAAACAAGCCCGTAGTGTGTTCTACTCCCGTAACATAATGTTGGCACAGCACCTAGTATCAACTAGATGCTCCGTAAGCAGAGGTAGAAGTAGGAAAAGCAATTATGGTGGGAACGCTGTGTGTTGTGGAATGCTCATGACATCAAGAGGAATGCACAACTCATAAGGCTAGCTAGCCTAATCCACGTCATGTCCTAACACAATCTCCACCTGTTGCCTCCCAAACCCAGCTAAACGTGTGGTCGTCACAAAGAAATTTTAAGCCAAAGATATATAACATGATTTCTCAGAAGTAATGCACAGTGGAATTAACCTTGAAATCCTCTAGTTCTTTTTATTTCCTCTTGATTTCTCCACCTCCCACACATTTATATAACACCCTGTGTAAAAGTCTGGAGGATAAGAACCAATAAAACAAGGCAAATAACTCATACAGGTAGATATGAAGTGTAACTCCAGTTAAGAGTTCAGACGTCTTGTTGAAGTAGGTTGAACAATTTTAAGCAATAAATAAGCAAATATGTCCTGTTGCAGCATTCTGAAGCATTAATTGAAGTACCACCACCACCCTATGTATTTATACTCCTTCATTCAAGTATTCAAATTCTGATGGAGTCACAACTAGTATCAGAGGCGACGAATTAGAGTAGAGGAGATAAAGAGTATAGGTCCTTTTTAGAGGTTTTTTAGGTACACAATACGACTTGTACGGCCGGTTGAAAAAAGACTCGTATGTAATAGAAAAGGACTGAGAAAGGACTCGTATGTAATAGAAAAATGACCTATATGTAAGGATCCGACGGTTGAGACTAATTCTATTTAATTAATCCGACTGATGTCTCTACGCTTGAGTTGAGCTTCCAGTAGTGTAGTAGTGTTTCTGCAGTTGAATGCATGGCTTGATATGACGTGATATCTTATCCCAGTCTATGGCGCCGCCGCCTTCCAATCCCGCGATCACGCGGAACAACAAATTGGTTACCGATGAGCAGTCGATGCCAGATCGAGATGGTTTAATAATGGGACGGCGCGAGCTGTGCACGGGTAGAAATTGTGCCTATTCGGGACCAGGTTAAGAACCTCATATATAATTAAGATTCATACTAGAATTTAAAATAGGAGAATGGGAGTACTGGAGTAGTTCCAGGTGCTTTGCCTTATATTAGCTCGTTGATCTTCGCTCGTGCTACCTGAACGTTCTCCAGACTCGGCCCTGCTGGCACTGACCTTCGAGCTTATTGTTGTACGAAACTTCGACTCTGTCGTGCTGGCTTCGACCTTCGGGCTACTCTTTCACCATTAGTTGGAACGTCCGTGGGCTAAACTCTGCTGCACGCTGCTTGGTCGTCCATGAAACTCTGAAAGCAACTACCTGCCACATTGTGTGCCTCCAAGAAACGAACTGAGTAACGTCGATGCATGCCTTGCTTCCTTCTTAGGGGGCTACCGCCTCACTAGCTTTGCCTTCAAACCAGCACAAGGCACCCAGGGAGGCATCCTTATCCTTTTGGATGCTAATTACATCGAACTCCAAAACATCCAAGTAGCAAGCTTCTCCATTAGCGCGTCGGTTAAATTAATTTTATGCGGCTCCATTTTCAGACTACCTACAGTCTACGGTCCTTTGAGACGAGAACACAACCAGGCCTTTTTAAATCATTTGAGAAGCCTAAGCCCGAACGACAACTCCAAGTGGTTAATTGTTGGAGATTTAATTTACAAAGCAAAGGACAAAAATAATTGACGCCTCAATCTGCAACTCATGTGCCGCTTTCGCTCGACGCTGGCCTACTCTGGGCTAAGGGAGATACACCTGCAAAATCGCAAATTTACCTGGAGCAGTGAGAGACGCCAGCTGACGCTATCTCGAATTGCCTGTTTTTTTCTGCAACATGGCTTGGGATATCGCCTTCAATGAGCATACCCTCCATGCTCTGTCCACTTCGCACTCGGACCAGCATTGTCCCCTGATCCTCGCCCTTCTCTCAGGGCCAAGGAGACCTCGACCCTTCAGATTTGAAAATCGGAGCTGCTAGCGCCCGGACGTCCGATCCGGGCGCCAGGATCGAACACATTCTCAGCCACACGATTCGAATTAGGAAACATATCACCCGTCGGATCATGATGTTGCGAAGCGTGTTGCGAATGTTGCGAACACCTTTTCTCATGTTGCGAACACTTTTTCAATGTTGCGAACACCTTTTCCCATGTTGCGAATACCTTTTCCCATGTTGCGAACACTTTTTCCATGTTGCGCCCCCTCCCTCCTCCCCTGACATAGTGTACATGTTGCGAGTGATGTTACGAGTTTGTGGCGAACATGTTGCGAGCTTGTGGCGAGCATGTTGCGACCAACATCCAAACATCGTGTTGCGAACACTTTTTCCATGTTGCGAACAACTTTTCCCATGTCGCGAACACTTTTTCCATGTTCCGCCCCCTCCCTCCTCCCCCAACATAGTGTACATATTGCGAGCGATGTTACGAGCTTGTGGCGAGCATGTTGCGAGCTTGTGGCGAGCATGTTGCGATCACCATCCAAATATCAGATGCAAAGTTGGTGAGCGGTTGGGAGGGCGTCCGATTTTTTTTCCCCGTCGGACGTCTAATCAGGAGCATTACCGTTTGAAAATTTCTGGACAAAGCTTCCACACTTCCAAGCTACGGTTCAGGAAGCTTGGAACCTCCCCACACTACACCACACTAAGCCTTTTCATCGCTTATGCCACAAGCTTCACTCTACTGCCAGAGCTCTGCGAAAATGGAGCGCCTCACTTATCTCCGATGCAAAGCTCAAATTCCACATGGCACAAGCCGTCATTCAGCTCCTGGACATGGCGCTGGACGTCCGACTGCTTTCCGATGCAGAATTCAACATCAGAGCAAAGCTCAAAAAACGTCTTCTTGGCTGGGCAGTAATTGAGAGAGCGCGTAAGCGCCAGGCCTTGCGTATCAGAAACCTCCGCGAAGGGGACGCCAGCAAGAAATACTTCCATCTCAAAGTAAATGCGCATAGAAGAAAAAATTTCATCCAACATTTTAAAACAGGAGGGTGGACAATTTCACGCCAAGATAAAAGCGACCTTGTCCAGCAACACTACGCTACATCCATGCTTGCCCCAGATCACCGCAAACAAGATATTAATTGGGATACCATAGTGCTGCCCAGAGTTGACCTCTCTCAGCTGGACCGACCTTTTGATGAAAACGAGATTGCATACGCCATTTCTCAACTTCCATATGTCAGTCCTTTTCTCCGAACTGGTTTACTTCCTTACGGCGCTCAGGCCAAATAAAGAGTTGATCATGAGAGAAGTCCACTAATTTTCAAAACTCTGCATTCAAAGCAACTAATATAAAACCAAGAATTCCTACTGAGTTTTTTGAAAACTCCTCGTTAATCTTAGGCAAGAGTGGCGGATGTACCCAACGAAATAAAGATAGTACAAGTCCTCCTCGGCAAGTGCTTAGTAACAACCCCCACGCCCCCCCCCAATCCCCAAGAAAATGGAGGAAAAAGGATGACGTGTCCGACTCGTGACAAAAATGAGGATAATCGTGTCATGAATCCAAGTGCTCGCATGCCCCCGCCACCACCTCACACACCAAGGTCACCCAAAGTTGGGCATCCTTGTGGGGTCAAGAGCAATGAGCACTTCAAAATGCCGAAGTACACTTCCACATTGTTACGCAAACTTGTAGCGAACATGGCCTCATATGCCATTAGTTCGAGTTTGATTTTGGTGATTCATGACAACATGATCATTGGGACTAACCATACTGTTTTAGCATGTCTTTGTAGACACTTCTAGGTCCCAAGGATGCAAGAAAACCACATGCCAAAATGAGAAAAACAAGGGTCAGAACCGAGCAAGAAATAGAAAAGAAAAGACACCGTCGGATGAACCGACGGTACCTTAGCAGCAAGTGTCGGTGCAATCGTCGGACGAGTTGGTACACTGGTGAAACCCTAGGCACCGTCGGATGAACCGACGGCCCATCTTTTAGTAGCGTCGGACGAGTTGCAGAGGAAGAGCATGGAAGACAGTAGCACCGGATGATCCGACGGTCTGAGTGGGGACACCGTCGGTCTATCCGACGCTCAGTTTGAATTCATACAGAGACGCGCCAAGACGAAGCCTTCAGCACCGGATGATCTGATGCCTTGGATAAGGGATAGTGTCGGTCTATCCGACGGTCGCGTGGAAGCTAACAGAGGCAACTTGGACGCGGGGTCTTCAGCACCGGATGATCTGACGCACCGTCAGTGCATAGCGTCGGAGCAGTTGTGTCAGAGAATCTCAACGGCTATGTGACGTGGGAGGGGCACCGGATGAACCGATGCCCTGGAAAAGCTCAGCATCAGTTCATCCGACGCTACCTTTTTCAGCAACTTTTAGCCAACGGCTAGTTTGATGCCTTGGGCTATTTATACCCCCTCCACTCACCCATTTGAGGTGGCTGGATTGTGTGGAATTGTAGAGGAGTTCAAGACACATTGAAGATCATATCCAATCCATCCAAGTGCTTCATTGTTCACCCTTAGACTTGCATATGCTTTGTGTATGTGCTTAGTGCTAGGCTTAGCTTAGAGCTGAGTGAGTGCAAGGTTGTGCCAACCTTGTGAGGTGATTCGTGAGTGAATCAAGTTGTACAAGGTTCGCCGGAAGCCTTGGGGCCTAAGTGGCTCACCGGCAATCGTCATCGACCCTCCGGCTTGGTGTGAAGTGGCGAGTACACTTTGTGCGGGGACGTGGAGACCCCCTTTTTAAGTGAAGAAACTCCTTAGTGGAGGCGGCATCAAGGTGACCAAGAGAGCTTGACAAGTGCCTAAGTGGCTAGCCTTTGTGGCGAGTCAATGTCACACCCGATTTTCCGTAGAAAACCGAATGCATCTCATATGTGTGCCAGGATCACAATTTCACACATATGATAGACTCATGAGTGTAATATCACAAGACATTGCTCAAAACGTACAGAAAAGGTTTATTAACTTTTATTACACTCACGATGGTAGACACGAAGGTCTTTACACGAACAACGATAACTATGAAGACGCGACTCCATCTTCATCTTCCACGAGCATCCGACCGGTTGATCGCATCCTCGAACTCCTCGTAGTCGGTGAAGTACTCCACTCCGGATTCTTCTCCGAACAGCGTAAGCAAGGATGAGTACACTTATGGTTGGTACTCAGCAAGGCCACAGGAATAACCGAAAAGCAATATTAATCCATCTTTAAGTTAATTAATCATGTGAGGGTCCAAGCCGCTCTTGACCGTGAGCACGGCTGATCGATCAGTTTTACACTCTGCAGAGGTTGCACACTTTTCCCACAGTTCGCGTAAAAGTTCCAAAGAACTTTGAACCCAACCACGCATGTGCTGATCAGGCACAATACCACACTTCCGAGGTGTGATTGCATAGGGACGCTACGAAGCCTTTACAAAGATATGCAAAAGACTAACGACCCGCATAGTTACGGATCGGGCGGACCATAACCCTCCCTAGTGGTCGCACCTTAGCAAAGGCCGCTACCCCAAAAGGACCGGGCTATACCCCCGCAACCCGGATCCCCCCTCTGCTCCTTTCGGAAAAAGGGCCATCAGATCAATCGCACACCTAATTAATTGGCTAAGCCAGAGCCATATGGACTGTGGTTGCACTGTTTTCCTGGGTGGTTCTCCATGTTCCGATTAACTTATAGTAATCTTGATTAAAGCATAGGTAGAAGGGTGGTTAGGGTCACTTGCCTTTCTCCAACGATAAGCTACTTTCCTTATCTGAAAAGCTCTGCACTTGAACTTCCTCGAACGGCGTGTTGGCTACGATCATGCAAGAAAAACATACAATAAATAAAACAATACATCAAACATTACCAAAAGACTAAAACAAGCTTTTAGAAACGACGGGCTCGGAGAGACGATCGCGTGGACACCAAGAACGCGTAAAACGGAGCTAAGATGGAAAAGTTATGGCTGAAACAAGGTTCAGGGGCTAAATTGTAAAAGAACTGGAAGTTTAGGGGGTTTTCTGGAAGATTTCAGGGACCTAAACATAAATATGTGTGAAACTTAGAAGGTCTAATATGTAAAAGACTAAGGATGGACTAAAGAACATGAAAACTAAGGACTGCAGGGGCCTAAGCATAAAGAAAAGGACCTGATTGAAAGGCTTTTATATAGGTGGAAGGGTTTATTTGTGAATTCTGGAAATGGGAGGGGTTTATTTGCAAAACTGTCAAGGCAGCCGGCGAGTGAGCTTATGGGAGCGACACGTGGCGGCTTGTGGTTGGACGTGCTGACGCGAGCAGTGACGTCAGCGTGACGTAAGCGGTGACGCAGCGCCCGACGCAAGGGCCGTGGACCGGCGCGGTGCACCCGTCCACCGTCCACCGTGGACCGATCCAAGGGTTACGCGGCCTTTTAATCTGGGCCGTCCGCCGGATCGGGCGGCTGCGGTGGCATGTGGGCGTCGGGCGGCGGCGGCCCCGGCCGCGGCGGCGGCGCGCGGCGGCGGCGGCGGCGGCGGGCTCGCCGGCGATGGCGGGATGCGCTCCCGTGTGCCAAACCGGATGGGAAAAGAACCAAAAGAAAGAGGAGTGTGCGGGGGAACTCACCGGAGGCCTTGGAAGGGAGCTAGAGGCGCCGGCGGAGGAGATCGACGGCGAGGGGCGGAGCTCCGGCGGCCTCTTCGTGGCGGCGATCGCGCGCGGGCGGGTTGGAGCGGAGGAGAGGTGCGAGGTGTTGGGGAGCTCGGGCTCGCCTTTTATAGGGCCGAGAGGGGAAGGGGAAGGGGCGGCCGAGGCGGTGGGGCGAGGTCGGTGGCGCCGGCGCCATTAATGGCGGCGGTGCGGTGGCGGTTTCGGTAGGGGAAGGGGAAAGGGTAGGGCGCGTGGAGTGGGGGCGGCGGCGGTGCCTTGATGGCGAGTGGGGGAGGCGGACGGGCGCGGGGAGCCGAGGAGGCGGCGCCGGGGTGCGGGCGGCCGGCGGCGCGCGCGGGGGAGGAAGGGGAGGGCGGCCGGCCGAGGTAGAAGATGGCCCCCGACGTGTGGGCCCCACACGTCGGCGGGTCGAGAGAGAGAGGGGGGGAGGGAGGCGGGGCGCGGCCGACGGGCCGCGTGGGCCGAAAGAAGATGGGCGCGGGAGCCGGGCCGGGTGTTAGGTTAGTTTTGTTTTTTTTCTTTTTTTTCTTTTTTTTCCTTTTCTTTTCAAATCCTTTTCAAACCAAATTCAAAACCTTTTAAATTCAAATCTTTTTCAAATCAAATTTTAACACAAATTCACCAACTATTTTAAGAATTTTTAGAAAACCTTTTAAACAAGTTTTCAAGCATTTTTTTTAAATTCAAACTTTCACACCAATTTTCACAATTATTTTTTTAAGGACTTTTCACAAATTTTTTTTTAAGACTTTTAAAATCACACCGTAAACAAAACTCATGCATTTCAACATGATGCACAAACACTTGATTGTTTCTAATTATTAAATGATGTTTAATTTAATTAAAGTCAAATTTATTTATTCAAATTTATTAAATCCTTAGAAAATAAAACTAAACCATGTTGCTAACAATTTTTTATTGTGATGGAATTTTCGGGTGTTACAAATCCTACCCCCTTAAAAAGAATCTCGTCCCGAGATTCGGAGGGATCGGGAAACAAGAGGAGATACAAGATGTCTTGAAAGATGACGGTTTACTACTACAGAGATTATTCACTTCTCCTTCCTCTTCGAGCTTGTAGCGGCAAACTCAATCCTTTCTCCTTGCGGGGTAGTTAAGAGCACCGACTTCTTGGCACACAAAATGATTCCATCATGCTTGCTTAACCAATCCATACCAAGGATCACATCTATTCCACTGGATGTTAGAATCACTAAGTCTGCTTCAAAATCTATCTCTCCGATCTTAAGATTGACCTGTGGGCATACATATGTGGATTTCATTTCACCGTTTGGAGAACTAATTAGCAAATGTGTCTTCATGGAACTCTTGGGTACATCATGCTTTGTCACGAATCGTTCAGTAATAAATGAATGCGATGCCCCGGAATCAAATAAAACTGTTGCAGGTACAGAGTTGATAGGAAACGTACCAAGCACAACATCTTTGTCTCCTTGAGCTTCTTCAGCTGTCACATGGTTCACCCTACCATGCATATTGTTCTGTTGACCTCTGTTATCTCTCTGGGGTGTCTGCATATTACGCTGAGGGCAAATACTGGCATAGTGTCCCAATTCTCCGCAGCTTGAAGCATCCACCGGGGTGAACTGGAGTAGTGTTCCTTACTTGGTGCACCTGAGCGATTCTGATGAGTATTTGGAGCCTGAGGTGTCATTGGATTGGATTCTTCGGGTTCATCAAACGAACGATAGAACGGTTGATTCTGTCCATGGCCTCTGCCTTGTGTGCTAGAACGAAACTGAGAGTCTTGCGATGAGTTGTAACGAGGGCGGGTGTTACTGCTAGATTGACCTTGAGGTTGAAACTTGCGCTTCTGTTCACGAAGTTCCTTGCGTTTATTCTCCAAGCCTATAGCCTTATTGAGCAACATCTGAAAGTTAAGAAATGTGTGGCTCTGCAACTGATAGTTAAGTGGCCCTATCAAACCATCGAGAAAGCGTTCTTGTCTCTTTGCATCCGTGTTGACTTCATCGGTGCATAGCGGGACAAATGAGTAAACCGATCCGGATACTCACTAACCGTCATGTTGCCTTGCTTTAGAGCTAGAAATTCCTTCTTCTTCAGCTTCTTCACACCAGCTGGGATGTGATGTGTACGAAAACTCTCCTGGAACTCCTGCCAAGTAATGGTGTCGGCAGCAGCATGTGCGACGGTGTAAGCATCCCACCAATCAGAGGCTGCACCTGCCAGACGTCCTGAGGCATACAAAACCTTCTCACGATCATTACATTGGGTGATGTTCAGCATCTTGTTGATGGTCTTGAGCCAATCATCGGCATCGAGGGGATCTACAGAATGAGAGTAAGTGGGCGGGTTGTGGCTCATGAATTCTCTATGCTTGTTCACTGGTGGTGGAGGTGGTGGGGGTCCTTGAGGTGGTGGCTGGTTCTCCGTGCTCGTAGATTCGGGACGGTGGCGGTGAGGTTCGAATTAACCGCATCCGTTCCGTAAAGAACTGGCCGCATCGCGGGATCCATCGCTAATTCTTGTGGTGGAGGAGGGAACTTGATTCGACCGATTGATGACGAACGGAATATCTCGTCCGGCTCTCCGACCCGACGTTTACCATTTGATTGTTAGAGAGAGAAGTTTTCCGATAGGAAGTTGAATTGATAAAGGTGAATCAGAGAAAAGGGGCTAAGATTCAAATTTTAACTTTAATTATTTTATTGATGAATTTGTGGCCATCACTCCACAAAAACATTCCAATCAAGTCAAAGATCCAAATCATGCATGTTTTCAATCAACAAGCATTAACATCGCACGTCCTCACAAGATCGGTTCTATCGAAACGAAACTAGTATGAAACTATCCTATAAAACACGTGTGGTAGTTCAAGGTGGAAGATCAAGAATCAGTCTCAGTATAGAAGAAAACAAAAGATTTGATTTTGTTTAGAGAATAAAGAATAAAATATTTTTTTAAGCGTAAATAAGATATTTTGAATGTTAGAAGGGCTTCCTAGAAAGAGAGTCCTTAATATCGACCATTTCTATCCGAGGTCCGCGTCCTACGATCGACAATGCTCGATACCACTCTGTCATACCCGATTTTCCGTAGAAAACCGAATGCATCTCATATGTGTGCCGGGATCACAATTTCACACATATGATAGACTCATGAGTGTAATATCACAAGACATTGCTCAAAACGTACAGAAAAGGTTTATTAACTTTTATTACACTCACGATGGTAGACACGAAGGTCTTTACACGAACAACGATAACTATGAAGACGCGACTCCATCTTCATCTTCCACAGGCATCTGACTGGTTGATCGCATCCTTAGAACTCCTCGTAGTCGGTGAAGTACTCCACTCCGGGATTCTTCTCTGAACAGCGTAAGCAAGGATGAGTACACTTATGGTTGGTACTCAGCAAGGCCACAGGAATAACCGGAAAGCAATATTAATCCATCTTTAAGTTAATTAATCATGTGAGGGTCCAGGCCGCTCTTGACCGTGAGCACGGCCGATCGATCGGTTTACACTGCAGAGGTTGCATACTTTTCCCACGGTTCGCGTAAAAGTTCCAAAGAACTTTGAACCCAACCACGCATGTGCCGATCGGGCACAATACCACACTTCCGAGGTGTGATTGCATAGGGACGCTACGAAGCCTTTACAAAGATATGCAAAAGACTAACGACCCGCATAGTTACGGATCGGGCGGACCATAACCCTCCCTAGTGGTCGGCACCTTAGCAAAGGTCGCTACCCCAAAAGGACCGGGCTATACCCCCGCAACCCGGATCCCCCTCTCGCTCCTTTCGGAAAAAGGGCCATCGGATCAATCGCACACCTAATTAATTGGCTAAGCCGAGCCATATGGACCGTGGTTGCACTTGTTTTCCGGGTGGTTCTCCATGTTCCGATTAACTTATAGTAATCTTGATTAAAGCATAGGTAGAAGGGTGGTTAGGGTCACTTGCCTTTCTCCAACGATAAGCTACTTTCCTTATCTGAAAAGCTCTGCACTTGAACTTCCTCGAACGGCGTGTTGGCTACGATCATGCAAGAAAAACATACAATAAATAAAACAATACATCAAACATTACCAAAAGACTAAAACAAGCTTTTAGAAACGACGGGCTCGGAGAGACGATCGCGTGGACACCAAGAACGCGTAAAACGGAGCTAAGATGGAAAAGTTATGGGTCGAAACAAGGTTCGGGGGCTAAATTGTAAAAGAACCGGAAGTTTAGGGGGTTTTACGGAAGATTTCGGGGACCTAAACATAAATATGTGTGAAACTTAGAAGGTCTAATATGTAAAAGACTAAGGATGGACTAAAGAACATGAAAACTAAGGACTGCAGGGGCCTAAGCATAAAGAAAAGGACCTGATTGAAAGGCTTTTATATAGGTGGAAGGGTTTATTTGTGAATTCTGGAAATGGGAGGGGTTTATTTGCAAAACTGTCAAGGCAGCCGGCGGGTGAGCTTATGGGAGCGACACGTGGCGGCTTGTGGTTGGACGTGCTGACGCGAGCAGTGACGTCAGCGTGACGTAAGCGGTGACGCAGGCGCTGACGCAAGGCTGTGGACCGGCGCGGTGCACCCGGTCCACCGGTCCACCGTGGACCTGATCCAAGGGTTACGCGGCCTTTTAATCTGGGCCGTCCGCCGGATCGGGCGGCTGCGGTGGCATGTGGGCGTCGGGCGGCGGCGGCGGCCGGCGGCGGCGGCGGCGCGCGGCGGCCGGCGGCGGGGCTCGCCGGCGATGGCGGGATGCGCTCCCGTGTGCCAAACCGGATGGGGAAAAGAACCAAAAGAAAGAGGAGTGTGCGGGGAACTCACCGGAGGCCTTGGAAGGGAGCTAGAGGCGCCGGCGGAGGAGATCGACGGCGAGGGGCGGAGGCTCCGGCGGCCTCTTCGTGGCGGCGATGCTGCGCGGGCGGGTTGGAGCGGAGGAGAGGTGCGAGGTGTTGGGGAGCTCGGGCTCGCCTTTTATAGGGCCGAGAGGGGAAGGGGAAGGGGCGGCCGAGGCGGTGGGGCGAGGTCGGTGGCGCCGGCGCCATTAATGGCGGCGGTGCGGTGGCGGTTTCGGTAGGGGAAGGGGAAAGGGTAGGGCAGTGGAGTGGGGCGGCGGCGGTGCCTTGATGGCGAGTGGGGGGAGGCGGACGGGCGCGGGGAGCCGAGGAGGCGGCGCCGGGGTGCGGGCGGCCGGCGGCGCGCGCGGGGGAGGAAGGGGAGGGCGGCCGGCCAGAGGTAGAAGATGGCCCCTGACGTGTGGGCCCCACACGTCAGCGGGTCAGAGAGAGAGAGGGAGGGGAGGGAGGCGGGCGCGCTGACGGGCCGCGTGGGCCGAAAGAAGATGGGCCGCGGGAGCTGGGCTGGGTGTTAGGTTAGTTTTGTTTTTTTTCTTTTTTTTCTTTTTTCTTCCTTTTCTTTTCAAATCCTTTTCAAACCAAATTCAAAACCTTTTAAATTCAAATCTTTTTCAAATCAAATTTTAACACAAATTCACCAACTATTTTAAGACTTTTTAGAAAACCTTTTAAACAAGTTTTCAAGCATTTTTTTTTAAATTCAAACTTTCACACCAATTTTCACAATTATTTTTTTTAAGGACTTTTCACAAATTTTTTTTAAGACTTTTAAAATCACACCATAAACAAAACTCATGCATTTCAACATGATGCACAAACACTTGATTGTTTCTAATTATTAAATGATGTTTAATTTAATTAAAGTCAAATTTATTTATTCAAATTTATTAAATCCTTAGAAAATAAAACTAAACCATGTTGCTAACAATTTTTTATTGTGATGGAATTTTTTATTGCCATCCCACCCCTTAGCTATATGAACAACCCAAGGAGGTTGACAGAGGGGACTCCACCTTCTCACTTGTCTTTGTTGCATCTTCTTCTATGAGTATTGGCTCCTCTTAGGGAGACGGTTTGCACCCCATCATCTAGGACTTCATCAGTTGTCGTTAACATTGACCAGCAGAGAGGGGGAGTGTGCACAGTTTACTACAACCACATGAATGATTAGTCTAATCGACGATCCCATGTTTTGAACTGGCATTCGATACAGAACTTTAGATTTTGACTTAATTAGTTTGTTTCATGAGTGAAGTGCTCCACTAAATTTCAAAACTCAAATTATTGAAAGCAAAACTAGAAATTCATACGAGTACTCAAACTCATCATCTAATTAATGTTAGACAAGAGTGTTGGCTGAACACAAGAAAGGCTTGGTTGAATTTTCTCCGCGATATCAATCCAGCCCGCGCGCGCTGCAGAGCTTTCTAGCGCACGAGGCGCGACATGCCGGGGTCCACTGAAGGAATAGACGAGCTGCTTCGGTGGGAAACTGATTTTGACCGTCGCGCTGGTCCGATTTTTCCTTTTTTCTTTTTATTTTGTGTACCAAGTAAATATTATATACATTTATAAGACATGTGCACACCTCGTTGTAGAAAATAGTTATGCATATAAATTATTTTTAGAAAAAAATTATGTGCATGACTCGTCGTCAGAAAAAAATTATGTACATAACTCGTTGTTAGAGAAAAAGTTATGTGCATAACTCGTCATTAGATAGAAAAGTTATGTGCATAACTTATCGTTAGAGAAAAAAATATTTGTGTAACTCGTCGTTAGAAAAAGTTATGTGCATAACTCATTGTGAAAAATTATGTGAATAATTTGTCATTAGAGAAAGAATTATGTACATAACTCGTCGTTAGAAGAAAAATTATATGTATAACTCGTCATTAGAGAAAAGTTGTGTGCATAACTCATGTTTAAGAAAAAAGTTATAAGTTGTCAAAAGTTATGTGCATAAGTTATGGTGAGAAAAAATTATGTGCATAATTTGTTCACAAAGAAGAAAAAATAATAAAAAAGGGAAAGGTTGTTTCTGTCTGAAAGACGAGTCTTGACATAAACCTAGGATGATGATCGTCCCATGCAATTGGGTGCTCGATCACATGCCCCTGCCATCACCTGAAACGTGGATCATCATCACCTTTCGTTGGGCACATGCTTGTCAGCTTGTGGGATCAAGAACAGCAGTTTCTTCAAAATGCTGAACTCTTTGGGACACGGATCTGCAAAGTCATGTACTAAACTGATATGTGCACATTCATGTACTAAAAGTCAAACACATGCCTATATCTATATAGATGCTTTCTTTCGAGATCCAAATACTCTCTACAACATTTTTTGTTTCTTTCGAAAGCCAAGTGTAAAATTTAATAGCAGAGAAGTGGATGTTTCTCTCATGGATTGGACCGCCTCAACAAAGCGGATCCAAATGCCAGTTCTACTGCAACTGCAAGCATGCCCCACCAGACTTGGTCATTCCTGAGGGACCATCCCATGGCGACGGTGGTGAGCACTATGTACTCCACATCACGGAGTACTGAGATTTATGCGTACAAGGCAGTGCAGTGGACCGAGGTGGAGCTCCACAATGCTAAGGACACGAGCTATGGAAGGAGAGAGGCAGACATGCCGCCCGACGATTGGACAGACATTGGCAAAGTCTAGGACGAGCCCTGGCCACTGCCTCAAACCTAGAGCAACACCTTGAGTTGGGCATGCTTGCAGGGTCAAGAGCAACTGATTCTTAAAAATGCTAAGCTCATGTCTCACATGGATCTGCAAAGTCCTGTTGCCTACCATACCCAGACCGATATATGCTTCATTTCGATATGCTTATGCTTACGTTTCATTTGGCTCCACATTTCCTTCACTTTCCTAGTCATTTGTTTATATATATGTCACCCCTGTAAGGCTGGAACCAAAATGGATCAATAACCACATAGAAGAGTAGGTGAACTATATATGGTTCAGTACTCCAAGTTAAAAGCTGATATGGACAATGAATTATGGATGACAAGTAGGTTGGACAGTTTGATGAAGTAGTTATAAGCACCTAAAATGATTCTATCCGCTACGATAATCTGTCACTCATCAATTATTACCATTACTCTCCAATACAACCTTTTAGTTTATTAGCATTTAGTTGCATGGATATTACAAGTTGGGTAGCTTTTGAGTGGTGAACTTGGTGGCAACTTTAACTTTACCATTCAATGGCAGGGACTATGGAACTTGTCAGATTTCCAATAGTTTGGGCTATGGATGAAAACAAACAGTCCCTGTTCCCCTATCTTTTTGATTTATCACAAATATTTATGTATTTTTATTGTTACCTAGGAACAATATGAAGTTAATTGGGTAAAGGTGGCTAGAAGTCTAGAACTACATTTCGTGCGCGACGTCATGGATGCAGCCCGTCTGTGGTGCGCTGCAGGGTCAAGTCTCTGGCTTTTTTATTCACTTATATATCTAGTGAGTAATCCATTTATTTTTTCTTTTCTGTTGCGGGGCTCGGCAGGTCCTAAAACTTGATGCTTCCGGTGTTTATATTTGCTTCTCATCTTATATTAATTAACACCAGAAACCTTTCGAGAGGTCTTTCGACAGATAACATTGTCTTTGTCTGCCAATTTCCTGCCCAGGTGTGTGGGTGTGTCTCTGAACATATGCACTGACGGCATCGGCATTTCGGACGTATATATGGAACATGGTCCTCTACCACTACCAGCAAGCATTCCATCCAATCAAGCCTCCTATTGTTGATCTCCTGGCATCTGAAAACATCGAATGATGTTGTCTTTGCAAGCAAGATGCACGGCTATGGAGTTGCCGCTGGCCGCAAGAAGACTGATTGATCGCTACGCTTGGTGCCTAGTTTTCCCTTCAATGCAAAATCTTTGTGTACCCAGACATCCCCTCTTTTTTCTACCAAATTTCAGAAACTCATGCAAAAGCAATTTGGTTTGCTAAAAAGCCACGATGAAATTCAGGTGGGGATTGTACAAACTTTGAACCTTGCCCCTATCAATCAATGTCGCCGTAGCCATACTCTTAAATTTGGCAAAGTCATCCAACCCTGCAACTCTGGATGTCGATATCCATTTTAGCTATAGGCACACCGTTATCAATAGTGGACTTATATTTCTGATTGGACATATGAAGTATTTCTTAAAGAAATTCCCTGAAGCATCATTTCAAGTGCCACCAGCCCACCACAATCCTATATATTTGTACTCCTTTATTCCAGGATCCAAATATAATGCCCTCAAAAAAAATCTAATGGAGCCACTACTAGACTATGAGGAGCGATGAAAAGAGTAGAGGACATAAAGAGAATGGAAGGCATCAGGAAAGAAGCTACATGTTCACCTTGTCCCTAACCGCTTTGTGCTTCTTTGCGCCATGTTTTTGTTGAAATAAGTGAGGAGCCACGACTAGTATCAGGAACAAACTCTTTCCAACCATCCTTAAGCGAGGGAGCCTAGTTTTGCTCCCAGAGCGGGATACGTGCATGCCAGAAACTTTATGTGATTCTGTGTTGTTGGCTGTACCCCGGCCTGATTCTCACCTGATTGTTCTCTCTGTTAATCCGACTGATTTCTATACACTCTGTGTTCAGCTTCAACTAGTGTGTCTGCAATAACTGAATGGCTTGACAAGACGCTATTACCTGATTGCGTTTAGGCGGTGCTGAGCTTTGACATATTGCTGCTCCGTCCAGCCAAAACAAAAAAAAGACCTTATCCTCGTTTCTCAGTTCCTTCATAATCTTGGACTTCGCCGGTGGTCGTCTTGTCAACCAGCAATAATCTGAGAGGGAGAGTTTGCTCCAACCACATGAAGGATGGTTTGTTGAGAGTTTTACCTGTGTGCCATTAAAAAAGTTGCCCGTGACATCCGAAAGTTGAGTTCAAACCCACATGTTGTGACTGATTTTCTAATATCGATTCTCGAAAATTGGAGTTAGTGGCATGTGGGTGTGAACTCAACTTTCGATGGCACACAGGTCACGGGCAATTTTTTTAGTAGCATACAGGTAAAACTCTCTAGTTTGTTTGTGGAAGTGCTCGACTAACTTTTTTTTTGGGAGGAAATTCTCCACTAATTTTAAAAATTCACTTTCAATGCCAATGCAAGCTAACACCTGCGATTAGTCAAACCTCTTAATCCAAGAGACGAGTGGCGGCTGAACACAACGAAAGTGCTTCTCCCTCCCCTTTCAAGCAAGAGCAGAGACCAAGGAACAATATATCTTGACTCCTGAATGAAACCGAGGATGATGGTGCCATGCAACCGGGTGCTGCTCATGCCCCTGCCACCACCTCACACTGCAAGCCCCACCAAAAGTTGGGCATGCTGGTGGGATCAAGAGCAACAAATTCTTCAAAATGCCAAACTCTTCTTTCACACAGACCTGCAAAGTCCTGTTGCCTCCCAATCATAAATTGATATATGCACATTCACGTACTAAAAGCCAAACACATAACTATATGCTTTCTTCTGAGATCCAAACATGCACTCAAACACATGATCTTTCAAAACCACCCCACTATGGGATTCTTATGTTTAATTTGGCTAAACATTTTCGTCACCATCCATCTCATTTGTTTATATATGCCATCCTTGGAAGGCTGCAACTAAAATCAATAAATAATTCACACATAAGAGTATGCCAGTTATTGTTCAAGTTAAAAGCTGATCAGGACAAATGGACAATGAATTACGGAAGTAGTAGGCAGTACAATTTGAGACAGTATTGAATCTAAAATAAATGTATCTGCTACAATAAATAGTGTGTTTCTCATCAACCACCATTACTCTCCAAAAAAAAATCTTTTAGTTTATTAGCATTTAATTCCACGGATATTATACAAGTTCGATCATACCCTCTACAATTGATGGCACTCTTGAGTGGTGGACTGGTGGCAACAATCTTACCTTAGCTTGCTTTATCATTCAATGGCAGAGACAATGGAACCTGTCGGGTCATAGGATTTCAAATAGTTTGGGCTGTCGATGAAAACACGGATAGTCCCTTTTCTTCCTATTTTCTAGATTTGTCATAAATATTTCTATATTTTTAGTGTCACCTAAGGGGAAGTGAATTTGGATAAAGGTGACTAGAAACAAAACCGAAAATGGGGGACACATTTTCATTTCTTTTAACTCTTTGGCCCATATGTCAAACGCTCATTTTCATATTAAGCATGTACTAGCATTTATTTTGCTCGCTTTTGTCTTTTGTGCTTGAAACATTTCGTGTAAAGTTGTATTAGAGTATGTACAAGTCAAACAAGTTCAAGTTTTTGCAAGAAAAAAGAAAGAAACAAGTTCAAGTTTTTTAAAAAATATGAACTGGCATTCTACAAAATTTTTAGCTTTTGACTTCGTTTGTTTCATGAGCTAAGCACTAATTTTTCAAAACTCACCTTCAAAGCAAGCTAGAAATTCCTGAGTAGTGAAACTCCACGTTCAGACAAGATTGGCAGCTGAACCCAGCAAAGACTTCATTTTCTCCATCAAGGTGTTGGAAACGACTGGGAACGCGCGCGTTCCCAGGACTCCCCCTTCACCTCACTCGCTCAAACAAACGCAATTGCCGGCGGACAGAGGTTGAAGACGATGAACAGTGGATGGACGACGACGAACGCCGCAGAGCTCTAGCTCCGAGCTCCTGTATCTTGGCCTACTCACAAGCAAAATGGAACCCGGCAGAGATTACATGGGGAGCACAGGGGCTACTTAAAGGCTGGGGAGCTCTCCTCCACCGTGGCCGTTGCGTGCCATCCGCAGGACCCGCTCGACTATGGCCGCGAGCCCGCGAGCCGTTCACTCGATCTGACCAGGCGGCCTCCTCCGCAAGACGTGCACCACGCACACCACTCACCCTTCTCCACGACGCACCAACGGCGGAGCTACAGTCTCTCGCGCGTTGAGCTGGACCTGGACTGTGTCGCGCCCGCGTTCGACATCGCCGCAGCCTCTCTGCTGGCGACCACGCGCACGAACACGACACGGCCCGACGCACACTGACTCACGTACGCCCGGAAACACGTCCATGGCGTGCTTATTCCTAACAATCTCCCCCTAAACACGGCATGGCAGAAATCGGACTTCACAGGAGCGTCGCCTCCTGGTCGACATCGCAGAGCAACACCTTCTCCCGCTTCTTCTTGGGGGCAGTCTCTGTTAGAAAACTAGGCAATTTTCGGTACATTTTAATTCCAGAAATTATTAACAAATTCATGACGAATATAAGTGATCCCGTGAGAACAAAGCATGTGCATGTGTTCAAGTTAAATCTCAAATAAAACTCGAACAGAATTACACATAAGGGGTTTAGTATGTACCCAAAGGCGGGACGGTTGACGGAGTCAACCGGTGCGCCGTTATCCCCTGGAATAGACATGCTACTCGTGGAGGGACCTTGTTCGGTGTAGTCGTACAGAGGTGATGCAGTGGCGAGTCGTTGCAGTGAAGTCCCACGAACGGCCTCCGGGAAGTAGTCGTTCACGCTGATGTAGTCGTTCTCGCGGAGGACGTAGTCGTACTGGAAGTAGTCGTTCTCGCGGACAGGGACGAAGACGTACAGAAGAGCGAGCAGGCGCGTACGGGTACGCTCCCCAAAAACCTTATCGCCCGCCTATCCCGAGCAGGATCGCTAGGTGGACGAGGTTCGGAGGCAACTGCTCACGCAAACAGTGTGCGCGCAAAGCTTGCGTTGGGAATGGCAGAGAGCAACGAACACGGAGGGAGAAGAGAGAGGTCTCCTAAGCAGGAGTACCTGAGTGTGAGAGTGTGTTTCTGTGCCAGAGGAAGGAGTCCTCTTATATAGGCGCAGAGGAGAGGAGGAGGGAATGAACCTGGACGCTTCTGACCACCATAATTCTCATTAAACGACGGTTACCGATGAATCGCTGTATTCAACGTCATCACGTTACCGGTAACGGTCGTTTTAATACAGAGGATTATGGCTGACATGAATGACCGACATGAATGACAAAAACTGTGCATACGTGTCACGGTCACGGTCTCGGTCTCGACTCGCCACACCACGCCACGCCCACGCCCGGCCCGGCCCGGCCCGGCCGGCCGGCGAGGCGAGGCGAGCGAGCGCGCGCGCGCATGTGGCACGCCCTTCTCCTTTTACCAACTTCACAAGTGGTCCACCATTGGTCCACCCTTTAAGTTAGTTAAGATTCTCATTGGCTTTCAATGCGGGATTAAATCCCTAGCTTTTATTTTGTGGACCTTTTAATTCTTAAGATTAATTGAGACTAAATGGCCCAAGGCCCAATTAATCCAACAATCCCCACCAAGAATTTCAAGGTACACAAAGAGAAGTCCTCTTCTCAACTCTTGTTTTGATATACTGACTTTATGGTGGAGACTGTTAAGTTGAACATCCACCTGAGACAAAAGCTACACTCATTCACAACTGACCAATGGACTATGCCTTGAATTGGCAGTTTCGTGCAAACAAGTTTGACTAGAGCCCCTTGCCAGTACTAGGCTGCTATAAGCATCCCCTCGGGTTGGAGCGTATAAGTCATACTCCGTGCCTTTCATGGGTATCTAGAGATCACCCTATCTCATAGATTGTGACTAGCAATCAGACCCATATAGGTGCAATCCTTTAAGATGTTCTGTAGGCCAACATCTTTGCTCCTCTTTGAGCCACTCGGATCACATTAAGGTTTTTCACCAACCTTGCCATACGGATTTTAGAAGAGAAATGCATCTCTCTTGGAATGAGCCCTTTACAAAGATTCTCTTCTCTCTCGTTAAACAAGTAGTTTGTTGCACTATCCTAATTCACGGGATCTCCGATCACATAGGACAAAGTTACCACTACCGAATAACGCCGACGGGTCTCAAGCCCAATTCCCTGGATGCATTGTCTATCACATTACGTGAAAGACCCTTTGTGAATTGATCTCGCCGATTCTTAGCCGTTTGGATGTAGTCCAAGGCTATCACTCCGAAGTTTCTCATTCTCCCCGACGATTTCGCCGCCTCTTTACATGCCTAGATGACTTCATGTTATCCTTTGAACTATTCACCTTGACAATCACCGTTTGATTATCACGCTTCATGAGGACCGCCGGTATCGGTTTTTCAACTACCGGTAAATCCATAAGGAGTTCACGAAGCCATTCAGCCTCAACTGTGGCGGTGTCCAATGCAGTGAGTTCTGCCTCCATAGTTGACCTCGTTAAGATGGTCTGCTTGCAAGACTTCCAGGAGACAGCGCCACCTCCAAGTGTAAACACATATCCACTTGTGGCTTTAATCTCATCTGCATCAGAGATCCAATTCGAATCACTATAACCCTCTAGTACCCTAGGATACCCAGTATAGTGAATCGCGTAGTTCATTGTTCCTTTCAGATAGCGCATTACCCGTTCAAGAGCTTCCCAATGAGCATCTCCCGGGTTAGACACGAATTGACTCGCATATGCGATATCGGGTCTAGTAGCGCTAGCTAGGTACATTAGTGAACCAATGATTTGGGAGTATCTCAGCTGATCTCTCATTATTCTTATGTTTTTCCTTAACATTTTACTAGCATCATAAGGTGTTGGAGCTGGCTTGCAGTCGTTGTAACCAAAACGACTCAAGATTTTCTCCGCATAATGAGATTGTGTAAGAACAACCCCACCATCACCTTCTCTCACTAGTTTAATGTTTAGAATCACATCAGCCTCCCCCAAATCTTTCATCTCGAAGCTTTGAGACAAGAATTCTTTCACTTCCTTAATCGCATTAAGGCTTGTCCCGAATATCGGTATGTCATCTACATACAAACATAGGATCACTCCTTCGCCCCCACCATAGCGATAGTACACACATTTGTCAGCTTCGTTCACAACAAAGCCAACTGACGTTAAAGTTTTGTCAAACTTCTCATGCCATTGCTTAGGAGCTTGCTTAAGACCATACAAAGATTTTACCAATTTACACACCATCCCTTCTTGACCTTTTACTACGAATCCATCTGGCTGATCCATATAGATCTCCTCCTCCAACTCTCCATTTAGGAAAGCTGTCTTAACGTCCATCTGGTGAACGATAAGACCATGGGAAGCTGCCAAGGAAAGTAGTACTCGAATAGTGGTCAATCGGGCAACTGGTGAGTAAGTATCGAAAAAATCTTCTCCTTCTTTCTGAGTATAGCCTTTAGCCACCAGCCTTGCCTTGTACTTATCAATAGTACCATCAGGCCTAAGCTTTTTCTTGAACACCCACTTGCATCCTACAGGTTTGCACCCATAGGGACGCTCCACAACCTCCCAAGTACCATTAGACATAATAGAGTCCATCTCACTCCGAACTCGCTTCCTTCCAATAGTCAGCATCCGGAGAGGAATATGCCTCTTCAATAGTTCTAGGAGTGTCATCCACGAGGTACACAATGAAATCATCACCAAAGGACTTTGCAATCCTCTGTCTCTTGCTCTTTCTAAGAGCTTCATTGCCATCCTCCTCAAGATTTTCCTCATGTGGTTGTTCATTGTGTTCTATCAAAACAGCAGGTTCTTTGAGTTCATTATTAATAGACAATTCATGACTAAATGTGCTATCTATCTCTTTCATAGGAAAAATGTTCTCAAAAAAATGTAGCGTCTCTGGATTCCATGATGGTGCCAACATGCATATCAGGTACTCCAGACTTCAATATTAAAAACCTATAACCCACACTGTGTAGAGCATAACCAAAAAAGATACAATCGACAGTTTTAGGTCCTAGTTTACGTTTCTTGGTTATAGGCGCATTCACTTTGGCCAAACATCCCCAAGTCCGTAAGTATGAAAGTGTTAGCCTTTTCTTTTCCCATTCCTCGAATGGTGTTATCTCTTTGTTCTTTACAGGAACACGATTCAGGACATGACATGCAGTCAATATAGCCCCACCCCACCATTCCTTGGAAAGTCCCGCTGCGTCTAACATGGCGTTAACCAAATCAGTCAGAGTGCGGTTCTTTCTTTCGGCTACCCCGTTTGATTGAGGTGAATAGGGAGGCGTCCTCTCATGAATTATTCCGTGTTCCTCACGAACGCGAGGAAAACATTAGAAAAATACTCTCCACCACGATCAGACCTAATTCTTTTGATCTTTCTCTCAAGTTGGTTTTCTACTTCAGCTTTATAGATTTTAAAGTATTGTAATGCTTCATCTTTAGACTTCAACAAATAGATATATCAAAATCTAGTACAATCGTCTATTAGAGTCATGAAAAACTTTTTACCACCTTTTTTCAACACACCATTCATCTCGCATAAGTCAGAATGAATTAGTTCTAGAGGTGCCAAGTCTCTCGCCTCAGCCGAAAAATGAGGCTTGCGAGGTTGTTTTGATTCAACGCACACATGGCACTTAGAATTCTTGACTAAGGTAAATTTCGGAATTAAACTCAAGTTTGCAAGACGCATCATACAACCAAAATTAACATGACAAAGTCGCGAATGCCAAACATTTGACTCATCATTAACATTCGAGACATGGTTCACAACTTTATTACAATCATATGACAAAGAAAAGCGGAACAGGCCTCCGCTATCATAACCTTTTCCAATAAAACTTCCAAACTTAGAAATTACACATTTATTGGATTCAAAGACTAATTTAAAACCGTCTCTACACAGTAGAGACCCGCTGACTAAGTTCTTCTTGATAGTAGGGACATGTTGCACGTTCTTCAATCGAACGATCTTTCCCGAAGTAAGCTTCAGATCGACCGAACCAACACCAAGAACACGCGCATGTGATCTGTTTCCCATCAACAAGGAGGAAATTCCGCCCGCCTGATAAGAGGAAAACAAGAAAATGTCAGCACAAACATGAATATTAGCACCCGTATCAATCCACCAATCAGGTGACTGACATACTGAAAGAACTGTAGGTAATAGATTACCGTACCCCGACATTCCACCAGTTTCACTAATAACCATGTTGGCACTTTTGCCATCTTTCTTATCCTTGCGATCCGGACACTTCGCAGCAAAGTGTTCCGTGCTACCACAACAGTAGCATTTTCCAGTTGGCGGCTTTTTCTCGCTGGAACCGAGCCGTCCGCTTAGCCTTTGGTTGATTTTGATGCGGCTTGTTCTTCTTTTTGAATGCATTGTTGTTCTTCTTCTGCACCAAATTAGCACTAGAAGACCCAACAATCCCTTTACCATGTGTTTTGTCCTTTGCTCTCGCCTTCTCTTCAACATCAAGAGTGCCGATAAGATCGACAACTGCAAACTCTTGCCTCTTGTGTTTTAGAGAGGTTCCAAAGTCCTTCCAAGAAGGTGGTAACTTGGAGATAATACCTCCAGCCACAAACTTGTCGGGCGACTTACATGGTGCATCCTTGCTATAATTCTCAAGATCTCTAGCTAGCGCTCGAATCTCATGGGCTGCTCTACCACGAACGACGTCTTCAACCATTTTGTAGTCATAGAGCCTGTTCCATGACATACAGCTCACCACCAGCATCAGAAACCCCAAACTTAGCCTCAAGCGCATCCCAAATATCTTTGCCACTTGGCAGCAGAAGGTACGTGTCCACAAGGTTTTCAGCGAGAACACTCAAGATGGCACCGCGAAACAGGTTATCGGCTGCCTCGAAAGCCTTCTCCTCCTCTGGAGAAAACTGTTCGGGCTTCCCCTGTATGACATGCATGATGCTCATCGGCGTGCAACCAATACGTAACCCTTTGCTTCCAACGCTTGTAATTTGAACCATCGAAAATATTTGGTTTGAGCGTTGCAGCGAAACTAGTTACCGAAAGCCTATCAACAACATAAGGTTTTTGGATTGTTAGAAAACTAGGCAATTTTCGGTACATTTTAATTCCAGAAATTATTAACAAATTCATGACGAATATAAGTGATCCCGTGAGAACAAAGCATGTGCATGTGTTCAAGTTAAATCTCAAATAAAACTCGAACAGAATTACACATAAGGGGTTTAGTATGTACCCAAAGGCGGGATGGTTGACGGAGTCAACCGGTGCGCCGTTATCCCCTGGAATAGACATGCTACTCGTGGAGGGACCTTGTTCGGTGTAGTCGTACAGAGGTGATGCAGTGGCGAGTCGTTGCAGTGAAGTCCCACGAACGGCCTCCGGGAAGTAGTCGTTCACGCTGATGTAGTCATTCTCGCGGAGGACGTAGTCGTACTGGAAGTAGTCGTTCTCGCGGACAGGGACGAAGACGTACAGAAGAGCGAGCAGGCGCGTACGGGTACGCTCCCCAAAAACCTTATCGCCCGCCTATCCCGAGCAGGATCGCTAGGTGGACGAGGTTCGGAGGCAACTGCTCACGCAAACAGTGTGCGCACAAAGCTTGCGTTGGGAATGGCAGGGAGCAGCAACACAGAGGGAGAAGAGAGAGGTCTCCTAAGCAGGAGTACCTGAGTGTGAGAGTGTGTTTTTGTGCCATAGGAAGGAGTCCTCTTATATAGGCGCAGAGGAGAGGAGGAGGGAATGAACCTGGACGCTTCTGACCACCATAATTCTCATTAAACGACGGTTACCAGTAACTGCTGTATTCAACGTCATCAGTTACCAGTAACGGTCGTTTTAATACAGAGGATTATGGCTGACATGAATGACCGACATGAATGACAAAAACTGTGCATACGCGTCACGGTCTCGACTCGACTCGACTGAACACGCCACGCCACGCCACGCCCACGGCCCGGCGAGGCAAGCGAGCGCGCGCGCGCGTGTGGCACGCCCTTCTCCTTTTACCAACTTCACAAGTGGTCCACCATTGGTCCACCCTTTAAGTTAGTTAAGATTCTCATTGGCTTTCAATGCGGGATTAAATCCCTAGCTTTTATTTTGTGGACCTTTTAATTCTTAAGATTAATTGAGACTAAATGGCCCAAGGCCCAATTAATCCAACAGTCCCTTGCCATGTGCTCGCGTGCCACAGTCGAAGCACCTGCCACGGTGCCACCTGCTTCAACCGCCTTGGGACGGCACGCAACACCTTCCTCACCACGCGAGATTCATCCAGCACCTCCCCGAGATCTCCCAGGCGCGCAATAAGTCGTTCGACACTCACGGCAAAGTCCGCCCCGGTCTCGCCGTCGCGGAAGCTCAGGAGTTCGAACCATAGTCACCGGAGTTCCCGGAACGATGGATCGAGGAACGACGATCCGGGATCAGGAACGACGCTTTAGATGCAATTTTTACACTGTGGGAACGATTTCGTTCCCATGATGCCGTTCCGAACGCACCGTTCCCGGAACGCGGAACGCTGCATCGTTCCGTTCCGCGGTGACTAGGGTTCGAACTCCATCAGGCGTTGCACGTTGGCCGCTTCACGCGATTGTCGCCGCCGCTCATCTTCTTCACGGAGTCCCAGGCATCCTTCACCAATTTCTTCACGGCGAGCCCGGCCCTCATCTCCGGTGGAACACCGCGGAGGATCGCGGCCAGCGTCCGGCGATCCTTGCTCGCCTCCTCTATCACGTCCCACAACTCCAACGCCTCCAATGAAACCTGCATAACGAGAGACCACTTTTGGTAGTTGCCCTTGGTTAGCAGCGGCAGCTCCACCACGCACCAACGGCGGAGCTACAATCTCGTGTGCGCTGAGCTGGACCTGGACTGCGTCACACCCACGTTCGACCTTGCCGCAGCCTCTCTGCTGGTGACCACGCGCACGAACACGATACGGCCCGACGCACACTGACTCACGCACGCCCGGAAACACGTCCGTGGCGTGCTTATTCCTAACACAAGGCAGGCGCTTAGTCCTCCCTTGCGAAGCCATGCAATCACGTGCTCACATGTCCATGCCACTGCCTTTCACCGCAAGTGCCTTGAAAAGTTGGCGATGCTTGTGGGATCAAGAGCAACTGGTTCTTCAAAATGCTGAACTCTCGTGTCACTCAGATCTACAAAGTCCTATTGCCTCCAAAGCTAAACACAGGCCTATATGCTTTCTTTCAAGATCTTTGAAAACCATTGCACTATGGGATCCTTATTTTTAATTTAGCTTGATATTTCCTTCACTTTCCAAGACATTTGTTTATATGATACCTGCTGGTAGGCTAGAACTGAAGTGGATCATTAATTGACATCGAAGAGTAGGTGAACTATGGTTCAAGACTTCAAGTTACAATCTGACATGGACAATGAGTTATGGAAGTAGCACTACTGGAAACAGGTCCTTTGCCGAGTGCCCGAAACCGTCGGCAAAGACGTAGAAACCGTCGGCAAAGGCTTTGCCGACGGCCGCACTCGGCACCGTACTCCCGGAAAATTTTTTCTCGGCCAAGGATCTTTGCCGAGAGCCTTAGGTCAAGACCCTCGGCAAAGGCTCTGCCGAGAGCCCACGGCGGGCCGTCGGAGGAAAAAAGTAACCGTTACGAACTGACGAATTTTCAAATCCTCTTTGCCGACGGCCGAACGCTAGGCCGTCGGCACAGAGGTTTAGGTTTGTTTTTTAAAAAAACAAACTGCGCCGACGGCTCACCCCAGGCCGTCGGCAAAGATGTAATCTTTGCCGACGGCCAACGCTCGGCAAGGCTGGGAGACCCGGATCGGGGTGCTCCCAGCTGTGCCGAGTGCCCTATGCAAGTACGCTCGGCACAGCTGGGAACACCAGAGGAGGGGTCAGTTTTCCCAGGTGTGCCGAGCGTACTGGCACAGAACCCTCGGCAAAGACGGCTTTGCCAATAGCTGCTCTCAGCAAAGCGGTCATCCTTTGTTTATTTTTTTTGCTTCCAAATTGCAACCAAATGCATATCCCCTGCAAACACACATATATCACCTGCAAACACACATGCAAAGAAAGACATATCACATATATATCACATCCACAAGTCCACACATCACAATAGTTCACACATCCACAAGTCCACACATCACAATAGTTCACACATCCACAAGTTCACACATCCACACAAGTCCACAAATCCACATAACATCCACAAGTCCATCGAAACAAGTCCATGGTAGATCCACAGGCCTACGGTGACTGCTCGGGCGGCGGGAAGGGTGTGAAAGCTGGCATCTGAGTGACGGGCAAGTGGTGGACTTGATCGCCACTTGGAGCCTGCTGATTAGAACCCGCCGAGAAAGGTTGCACAAAGGAGACAAGATTTCAAGTGTTAGATATGATTAGCCACAAAACCAGAAAGTCTTTGGTATCATACTCACAGGACTACCGAGAAGTTGCGGCGTAGGAGACACCTGTGGAGCGATCGGAGTGATAGGAGCTAGGAGCCTTGGTGGTAGAGCCATACCACCTGACGTCGCCAGGAACCTAGTAAGTTCCTCGAACTTACTCGCCATTACCTGTTGCTGAGCCCGCTCCTGTGCTAGCTGCTCTGCTAGCTGCTGACGTAGACTCCGCTCCTCTGCTAGCTCGACCTAGAACATTTAACTTAAATGTTTCAGTAATGCAAATCTAAGAATGTGTTTCAACATTAATATACCATGTTTAGTGGATAGTGCATACCTCAAGGACGTTCAACCGGCCCATCCCCACGCTCGGCCGTGCCCGTATCTGGGGGTCAGACTCCGTCCTCCGTGCCCGACGTCGGAAAGTCTCAAGCCGGAACCGTCGATGATGCCATCGCCAATCCACAACCTCCCGTGCTTCTTTCCTCCACCCAAGGCCATGACTATGTCCGTATCAATGTCATGCTCGCTCGGGTTGTAGCCTTCCCCGTACTTGTGCTTACATGCCTCTGTGTACTCAGCAATGCGGCGGCCGAAAGACGGGTTGCTGTATGCCTCCGGCCCGTCGCTCACGCTGTAGGACACATCGGACGTCGCCTTGGCCTTGTGTGCCATGCACAAGGCATCGAAGTCCGAGCATTCCCTTCCGGATGTGCCTTTTGCTGCAAGAAAAGCAGGACGAAGATTAGTGTGATGAAACAAGTTTGAGCCTTTGCCGACTTAGAAAGAAAGGCGTACCCATAGGTCCTTGTACTCTGGAAGGCTCCGCTGGCCTTGGTGGTGTGATGGGCCCTCCATCATCAAACGTCGCTCTCGTGCAGCGTCGTGCGCCTGCTGGTACTCCTCCGTGAACCACTTGTCCACCTCCATTGCCCACGCGTCGGCCTTGGCGCGGCTCCACCAGGGACAAACCTGCACATCACGAGGTAATTGATACATGAGAAGATCAAACATAACATAAGTAATATCAAAAACATAGCTTCACTTGAAGTACCTCAATGAACTGCTCACGGGTCAACATTGTCCTTCTGGCTTCTTCCTTGCTTATCTTTTGACCAAGCACCAACGCGTAGTAGGTTACGACGGCCTCGGTGCTTTACCTCGTGATGCATGTCCGTGACACGCTTCTTGCAAGAGTTCCTCGGCACATGTCCGCTCTCTCCTCTTCTCCATCCTCACATCTGAAGAAGGTCTGCATACAAATACGATGTCAAAATCATTTTGTTAAGATTGAGTGGAACGAATGTGATGTAATGAGAAACTTTGTGATTTGCTAGAGTTACCCAGAACGTCCTCAGCACGCGCTCTGCCGTGTGGGTGAACTCTCGGTCTTCACCCTGGTAGTAGTGGCCCCACGTGTAGGCTGGCTCAGTCCGCCCGTGGTACGTGACAATGCCGGGGTAGTGCTGCCTACAGAGAAGCCCGACAATGCCGTTGGGCTTGCGGGCGTCGCCACCCGACACAACGAGCCAGTTCCTGCACATGTCGAACAAAATATTAGTGACTCGATAATCAAAATGAAGTTAGGCATCAAAATGAAGTTAGGCATCTAAATTTACTTACATTCGGCCTTGGGGGCGAATGACTGGGCGGTTCTGAGGGAGCGGGGGCTGAGGGAGTCGTGCGGGGCCTTGCAAGTAGACCTTGGCCGCCGTAGCGGCCTCCCCCGAGGAACCCGCACCCGAGGCGCCGTCCTCGGTCTCCGGTGCACCGTCAGTCGGCTCCTCCACCTCGTCGTCGGCCTCCGTCGGCTCGACACCGGCCCCCCGGCCCTCCCCGGTCCTCCTCTCCGACCCCTCCGCCTCGTCCCCGCCCCTGTGAGGCGCTGTAAAAGGTGGACAAGGGCACCTGACGTCGGCCCTCGTCTACCTCCACCTCCCGGTACCGGTCGTCGTCCTCCGCGACGCCGCCTCGCCATCTTTTTCGGTCACCAGTGATCAACATATAAACAAAACATAATTAGTATGACATGCATAATAATAATGAGACATGCATAACAATAATGAAAACACGAATACGAAAGAACATAGTATTACATGTATTAAAAGTACTCGATCATCGTGGGGATTAGCCGGGTATGTCTGTACACTCGTCATCACTGTCAAAATTATCCAGATAATGAAGATAATCTGACGGCTCTAAGTTTCCTTCATGTTCCATGTCCAATCGCTCAAGCATTTGTAAGTCCTTTGGGTCATACACCTCATCTTCATCCTCATTGCGTTCGACCAATTCATTGTCTACTTCCGTTACTATAGGTGTAGTTAGGTCTATCACAAAGCTCCCAATCAGCCCCTCTTCTTGATAGAATTCTCCTTCATATGTGTTTGGGTTTATCAAGTTATAGTCTTCATCGTTGGGGACAGGTAGTTTACCATGTGGCGCGACTTTCTGTACAACCTCCCAACCCATAAGGTAATCTTTGCTCTGGCAGGTGTATGGAAGGTAATAAACTTGCACGGCTTGTTGGGCCACAATGTATACATCAGATCTTGGATACACGGAATCCGGTCGAACTTCGACAAGCCCGATGGCCGGGTCCTTCGAGTACGTTCGGATCGAACCAATGACATTTGAATATCACGGTTCAAGATGTGGGGCGCCATAAAATGACAAGTTCGTATATTTCCGGGACTCTTCCATGATATTCTTTCCCATCAATGTCGATCGTAACCACGCCGCCGTTTGTGGTACTTCTATTGGGTCGACTCTCTTCGTAGCTCGTCGTGTGGAAACGAAATCCGTTGACATCATAACCGGTAAATGACCTAACCCTTAGGTCACAGCCACATGCAACAGCACACAACTCACTAGAGATGGACACATCGGTTTGGGCCTTTCTCCTGAACCATGAAATGAAATCGGGCCGTTGTTGGCCCGCACCTTGCGAAATAAGGTTATCAACTTCGTGTGGCTCTGGCAACCTCGATGCAGTCCAGAACTCACGGAGGAATTCTTGTTTGTACGGTTCAACCTCCGGCGAGTTGAGCAGAGACATATAGCATGATGCTACGCCACTCTTCATTGGTGAGTTGCTTGGTGGTACATGCACTCGCGCTTCCGAATTGGCCTTGGAAAAGACTGAGTTTGGATTGATTATCCGCGACATTGTAACGAGGGGGGTGATCATGCACGCTAGGAAGGTTCTCTTTATAGTACTTTTCCGTGAAGTTTGACACCTCCTCCACAATGTATGCCTCTCGCAACCGAAGCCTCGATTCCGGCTTTATTTGTACATTTTTTGCGTACGAGCTTCGCAGTTCTCTCAATTGGGTAGCACCAATGGTACCGCACGAGCCCACCCATGCGTACCTCGTATGGAAGGTGCACAATCATATGCCGCATTGGCAAGAAGAATCCGGGTGGAAAGATTTTCTCCAACTTACATAGTAACACAGGGGCCGCTTTCTCCAACTCTCTACATACGGTTCGAGATATCTCCTTCGCACATAGCTGCAGGAAAAAAATAGCTCAACTCGCAAAGACTTGCCATATATTCTCTCGGGGACAAAGCCTCGAACCATCGTGGGAAGAAGCCGCTCGATCCATACATGGTAGTCATGACTCTTCATGCCATTTACTCGCATAGTAGTTAAATTTACTCCCCTCTTCACATTATGTGCATACCCATCTGGAAACCTAAGCGTCTTCATCCATTTAAGAACTTCCCTCCTTTGTTCAATGGACAATACATAATCGGCCTTGGGTCTTCTCCATTTCTTGCGGCCTTCTGGAGGCCTCATCTCTAGCTTAGGTCTATCACATAGTGTTGCAATGTCCACTCGGCCTTAGGATTATCCTTAGACTTTTCGGTGTCCATCGGTGTGCAAAAAAGTGCCTCTCGCGATATTCTTCTCGGTGTGCATAACGTCGGTGTGATGTGGCACAAGAAGGTCATCATGATAGGGGAGCCGTTGTAAGCCCGATTTATGGCTCCACATATGCTTGCTCACCATACCCCACATAACGACCATCTCCTTCATTGGCCACAAGAGCCTCTACTCGAGCACGAACCTCGGCACCCGTCCAAGCATCCGCGGTCGAGGTTGTGTCACTACAACACCTTTTCTGAAGTTCTTCTTATCTTGTCTGAATGGATGGTCAAGAGGTAGGAACTGACGATGTTGGTCGAACGATGAATACTTAGCACCCTTCTGCAACTAGATGAACCTCAAACGTTCCTTGCATATTAGGCACGGGAACTTTCCATGAACACACCAGGCTGAGAACAACCCATACGCCAGGAAGTCATGAATAGAGTATTGGTACCAAACATACATCTTGAAGGATGACCTTTCAGCTCGGTCGTATGTCCATACACCTTCCTCCCAAGCACTAATCAATTCATCCCACAAAGGATCCATATACATACCCATATTACTCCCCGGGTGTCCAGGAATTATTAAGGACATGAATATCGTGTCCCGTTGGAAGGCGACACCGGGGGGGGGAGATTCAAGGGTACAACGAACACGGGCCAACATGTGTAAGGGGCGGTACTCATTCCATAAGGATTGAACCCATCGGTTGCCAGCGCAACACGTACATTACGAGCCTCTGCTGCTTTCTCAGGATGTTGTCCATCAAAGTACCGCCATGCTTCACCATCCGATGGATGTACCATCTTGTCCGGACTATATCGTATGCCATGCTTATGCCATGTCATCTCGTTTGCGTTTCCTCGCCTTTGGTAAAGTCGCCGGATCCTCGGCACAAACGGAAGATACCGTACGATCTTTTGGGCGATATCGATCCGCTTCATCCGACCATCCCCACCGGTACCTCTTCGAACCTCGAGGATTTGCACTTTGGACGGTGCGTGGCATCCGCGTGTTCCTTCCTAAAAAGGACACACCCATTCACACGAGGCATCTATCTCGCTCATACGGCATCTTAAGTGCTTTGAAGAGTGTTGTTGACTCGTACATGGACGTTGGTAGTGAATGGCCCTTTGGAAGCAAGGAGCCAACAACGACCAACAACCTATTGAAGCCTGCTCGACTGATGTTTAACTCGGATTTCGCCCCTAATAACCGCCCAATGGCGTCCAATTGCGAAACGGTGGTGTGGTCGTGAAGAGGTATCTTTACCGAGTCCATCATCTTGTAGAACAACTTTGCCTCCTCCTCCATCGCCTCCTTATCACGGTTGTCATTGAAAAGTGCTTGGTGAGCATCTTCTAACATGTCTACAACCCCCGCATCATCATCACACCCCTCCAGGCGTGGTCTCACCACCTCCTCTCTCATACGATGTGCTTCACCATGGTAGATCCACACGGTATAGTCTTTGGTAAATCCATTGTACGAAAGATGTCGGCCCATATCCTCCTTGCTAACTCTCCTCTTGTTGTCACATTTTGTGCGGGGACACCAAACTAGCAAATGACCACGAGAATTGGCCCATGCAAATTCCAAGAAACCATTGGTCTTATCCTTCCATTCATCGTCAAAATCACGCTTACTTCTCCGGCCGGTGTACATCCACTGACGGTCCTCCATCCTTTGTCATGCAGGAATGCGAACCATAAAATCCATGTACATCGTGATCCTACTGTCTAATAGGTGAGGATAGGTCCTAATCCCACCCGCGGATCCGTAGATGAGTTAGTTTCCATGCCCCGATCCGATCGAGGCTGAATTTCGGCAACGACCTCCCCCCCGCTGTTCTCCGGATACACGTCCGAGTATGGAGATTGTGTATCCGAGAGAACAACGGAGGTGATGCCAAAACGCCGCCTCGGACTCGGACCAGGACATGGAAACTAACTCATCTACGGATCCGCGGCCGTCCCGCAGAACGTGGACAATCCGAAACGGATACGGTCGAGGTATGCACGTAAACGCATACCTCCAGCCGTATCTCTTTCGGACGGGAGACACCTAACTAGGTTGCGCGATCTACGACCATACGACCAGAAGACGGGTTATTCATACCTAGGGCCTGACGGTGACAAGGCGCCGCAGTGCAGGCAGATCCGCAACGCCAACGAAGAAGATCAAGGTCGTCGAGGTACTCCGGCTTGCCTTCCACTAGCCCATCTCTGAAAAAAGCATGTATATACAACTTAGGTCAAAATTTCGGCAAAGCACCTCCCCCCGCACGGTGAGGTGTCAAAACCCCGCAATTAAACATTCGACACGAAGGCCGACAACGAGAGATATGCATTCTAATCGAACTCAACAAGGCGGTGCCAATTCTACCGGTAGTTATTCTATCACTAGTGATATATGCATTCTAATCGAACTCAACAAGGCGGTGCTAATTCAACCACTAGTCATTCTACCACTACTCACATTCCTCGTTTCGGCTCACCTTGCTCGGGCGGGACGACGACGACGGAGGGCGGGCGGGGGGGGGCGGGCGGTGGCGGGCGGGGGGAGGGAGGGCGGGCGGGGAGGGGCGGCGGGCGGCGGCGGGCGGGGGGAGGGAGGGCGGGCGGGGGCGGCGGGCGGTGGCGGGCGGGGGAGGGAGGGCGGGCGGGGGAGGGGCGGCGGGCGGCGCGCGCGGGGAGGGAGGGCGCGGCGGGGAGGGGCGGCGCGCGGCGGCGGGGGGGGAGGGGGCGGCGCGGGGAGGGGGGGCGGCGGGCGGCGGCGGGCGGGAGGGGAGGGCGGGCGGGGAGGGGCGGCGGGCGGTGGCGGTGACGGAGCGAGGAGGAGCCGGCGGCGGGAGGTGGCGGTGGCGGAGGCGAGGGAGCACCCCGGCGGTGGCGGTGGCGGTGGCGGTGGCGGTGACGCGGCCGGCGGCGGCGAGCCGGCGGCGGGGGGTGGAGGTGGCGGAGGCGGCGGCGGGAGGTGGAGGTGGCGGTGGCGGCGGCGGGAGGGCGCGGGGCCGGGGCGAGATGGGTTGTGCACATGGCTAAGTGTTGCGGGGGCCGGGGGGTAACTGCACGCCTTTGCCGACGGCCAGATCAAGGGGGCCATCGGCAAAGAGTGCCCTCGTCAAAGGCCCGCCCCCCCGTTGGACGCGTTGAAAACCCAGTTGACCCGCCTTTGCCGAGAGCCTAGCCTGGCCGTCGGCACACAGAAGCCTGTGCCGACGGCCTCGCTCGGCACACGGTTCTTTGCCGAGGGCCCCACCAGGCCCTCGGCAAAGAAATATTTTTCTTTTTGTTTTTGCTTTAAGTTTTTTCTTTGGTAAAGGTACATGACCTAGAGATTGATTTGCAATTTTGGTATGATTTTTGACAAATTTTTACTATATTTTATGTATTTTGGCCTTTGTTTTGAATTTCTATGCATATTTCGAATTTGAACTGCAAGTCATCAAAACAGTGCATGTATGTGACGGGAAAAATGATATTCTTGCTTTTTAGTGTGAGTTTAGTCCTAATCTAGGCGCACGTGCCAAAATTCGAACATCTTAGGGCGGATCGCATGTCCACTCACTTTCCCGCGAATCGTTTTCAAATTATATAAAATGGAAATATAGTCGAAAAATCACGAAATGTGACGAGTGGTCGTTATATCACATGTGTAGTCGGTGGTAAAAACTCGGAATGATTTCGTGCATGTTTCCGTTCACCTTAGCACAAACTCGGAGATGTCCTTAGCACAAACCTCGGACAATGTCTAGGAGATCTCCTGGGTTGTGCTCAGGTGAACGGAAACATGCACGAAATCATTCCAGGTTTTTACCACTGACTACACATGTGATATAACGACCACTCGTCACATTTCGTGATTTTTCGACTATATTTCCATTTTATATAATTTGAAAACGATTCGCGGGAAAGTGAGTGGACATGCGATCCGCCCTAAGATGTTCGAATTTTGGCACGTGGGCCTAGATTAGGACTAAACTCACACTAAAAAGCAAGAATATCATTTTTCCCATCACATACATGCACTGTTTTGATGACTTGCAGTTCAAATTCGAAATATGCATAGAAATTCAAAACAAAGGCCAAAATACATAAAATATAGTAAAAATTTGTCAAAAATCATACCAAAATTGCAAATCAATCTCTAGTCATGTACCTTTACCAAAGAAAAAACTTAAAGCAAAAACAAAAAGAAAAATATTTCTTTGCCGAGGGCCTGGTGGGGCCCTCGGCAAAGAACCGTGTGCCGAGCGAGGCCGTCGGCAGAGGCTTCTGTGTGCTGACGGCCAGGCTAGGCTCTCGGCAAAGGCGGGTCAACTGGGTTTTCAACGCAGTCAACAGGGGGCGGGCCTTTGACGAGGGCACTCTTTGCCGACGGCCCCCATGATCTGGCCGTCGGCACGCAGGCGACAGTCAAATGTAACCGGCCGTCCGTTCTTCTCCGACGGGCGGTTATGTCCCGAGAGCTAACCCTCGGCAAAGAAACCGTCTTGCCGAGGGTCGTGCGGTGCCGACGGTCCAGCCGTCGGCAAAGATGGTTGTGCCGTGAGTCAACCTGTGCCAACGGCGGCGCTCGGCACAAATCAACTCTGCCGAGGGCCCGACAAAAGGCCCTCGGCAAAGCCGTATACGCTCGGCAAAGCCTGAGTTTCACGTAGTGTAGGTAATGCGATTTGAGGAAGTAAGACCGTCTCAAGCAGGTTCTCGTAAGAAATCGGATGCTCGTTAGCCTAAGAGGGGGAGGGGTGAATTAGGCAACTTAAAACATTAACCTATGGCTTCACTAATTTTACACAACAGTAAACTAGAACATACTATCTATATGTGCAACTAAGGTTGTTCTAGTGTGAAACTCCCATCCCAAAACAAAGTTTGCAACCTATAGTCATTCCTAGCATGATACTACTCTAGGAAAGTAAAGGCAAGCAAAGATTGCAATAGAGTAAATGCGGAAATGTAAAGGGGACGAGAGGAAGTAAACTCTTGACACGCGATTTATCCTGTGGTATCGGTAGGCACTACGCCACCCCTAGTCCACGTTGAAGCACTCACACAAGAGTATTGCTTCCCGGCCACCAAGTCTCTCCCAAGAGCACCACTTGACTCGCCACAAAGGCTAGCCACTTAGGCACTTGCCAAGCTCCCTTGGTCACCTTGATGCCACCTCCACTAAAGAGCTTCTCTACCAAGGAAGGGGGTCTCCACGTCCCCCGCACAAAGTGTCCTCGCCGCTCCACACCAAGCCTGAGGGTCGATGACGATCGCCGGTGAGCCACTTAGGCACCAAGGCTTCCGGTGAACCTTGTACAACTGGATTCACTCAAGAATCACCTCACAAGGTTGGCACAACCTTGCACTCACTCAGCTCTAAGCTAAGCCTAGCACTAAGCACATACACAAAGCATATGCAAGTCTAAGAATGAGCAATTAAGCACTTGGATGGATTGGATATGATCTTCGATGTGTCTTGAACTCCTCTGCACTTCCACACAATCCAGCAACCTCAAATAGGCGGGTGGAGGAGGTATAAATAGCCCAGGGCATCAAACTAGCCGTTGGCCAAAAGCTGCTGAAACTAGTACCGTCGGATGATCCGACGCTATCTTTTTCCGGGCGTCGGTTCATCCGGTGCTACTAGCCATTGCCTCCACCGCACATGACTTCTCTGACACAACTGCTCCGACGCTATGCACTGACGGTGCGTCGGATCATCCGGTGCTGAAGACCCCGCGTCCAAGTCGCCTCTGTTAGCTTCCACTCGACCGTCGGATAGACCGACGCTTCACCTTGACCAAGGCGTCGGATCATCCGGTGCTGAAGGCTTCGTTTTAGCGCATCTCTGTATGAATTCAAACTGAGCGTCGGATAGACCGACGGTGTCCTCACTCAGACCGTCGGATCATCCGGTGCTACTGTCTTCGCTGCTCTTCCTCTGCAACTCGTCCGACGCTACTAAATAATGGACCGTCGGTTCATCCGACGGTACCTAGGGTTTCACCCTGTGTACCAACTCGTCCGACGATTGCACCGACGCTTGTTAAATTGATACCGTCGGTTCATCCGACGGTGTCTTTTCTTTTTCTTTTCTTGCTCGGTTTTGACCCTTTGTTTTGGCATTTTGGCATGTGGTTTTCTTGCATCCTTGGGACCTAGAAGTGTCTACAAAGACATGCTAAAACAATATGGTTAGTCCCAATGATCATGTTGTCATTAATCACCAAAATCAAACTCGAACTAATGGCATATGAGGCCATGTTCGCTACAGTTCTGCATCGCCTGCTGGCGGTATCTGCATCGGCGTCTGCAAGATGGGCATTCCCCCTTGCCGAACCACAATCATGGGATTCTCTCTCTTCACTGCAGCCCTACAGCGCCAACTGCCTCCGCCTCCACCTCCACGTCCGCCTCGCTTCACCTCCCTCCCTTCAGCTCGCGCGGGGAGGCGAGCTACAGCCTCGACGCCGCGCGAGGAGGCGACATCTAGAGTGATGACGTCGACGGACTCCGGTGCCTCCTCGACCTCGCCGTCACCCAACTGGCCTCGACCCGCCACTGGACTTGACTGGCCACCTGCCATCATGCCCGCAAAGTAGATCTGGCCGGCGGAGGAGGTGGTGGCCGCCCGCGACCGTCCTCGGGGACTCCAGGGCCCGTCCGCCTCCTTCCCCGTCCTCCTTCTTCTTCCACCCGAGCTCTCGGACCAATGTACTAAATAGCGTTCGTAGCGCCCGCAATAGTGGCCGCTATAGCGGTAGTGGACCTGAGATAGCCTATTTTGACTTAGCTGCTGCTATTGCCCGCTATTGGAGCCGCTATTGCTCATGTTAAGTCGCTATTTGCTACATTTATGGTTACAAATGATATATGATTACGAATTAAATGGTAAAAATAATTTTTTGATTAATTATGTAGGTACTATACAAGAATTATGGATTGATAAATGAATTCTTTATTTATGGATATTATAAATTAATATTAATATGTATCCCTAAATAATAAATATATCTATTTTTCATGATTTTTGTCGTGAAATGTAATTGACTAACTTAAAACTTTGATATTTTCATGTAAATTTGATGTTAATGCATTAAAATTGTGACTATTTCTTACATTCCGCTATTTGGACTTAGAACCCGTCATCCGTGATCCGCTACACCGACACTAATCCGCTGCCATGCTGCTAAATGCTATTTAGTACCTTGTCTCTGACCCACCGACAGCGGCTCCCCTTGGAGCTGGAGGAGGCCTCCGTGGCGCAGGAGCCAACTCAGGGCGCATAGGCGGTGGCGGTGTGGCTTACCGGAGCAGCTCGACCGCCTCCTCACTCCGGCGTGCATGGGTCAAGGTCAACGCCCCGCCTCCGCCGTCGGTCACGCTCCGGCGTTGAGGAGGGGCGGCCTCCTCCACGACGGCTTCCGTGCACCGCCCGCACCACCTGGCGCAAATCCGGTGGCAGGCGCGGCTCGGCCTCGATCTGGAGGGGGTGGAGGAACTCCATGACGCAACGGGGGCTTCGAACTGGAGGGGGCGGTGATGGCTAGGCGTCCTTTATTAGCTCGTCGTCGTCAAGTTCGAGGCCGACCTCCGCTTCGTCTATGACCCCGACGTCCTCCCTGGCCGCTGCTCTTCTTCCTCGGTGGCCATGGTGTTCTCTCCGGCGGTGGCGCGGGCTCCCTTGCTCCGCTTCGCTCCTCCGCTCGATCCCGCTGCCCGTGGGAGCCAACCAACCCGCGAGGATGTGCTTCCATTGAGCTACACTGCTGGAACCTTCCCTTTTTGCGGCACGGGATCCTGCCGCATATGGAGCTTTTGCGCATGCGGGTGCGCTTCGACTGTTGGAGATGGTCTAAACAACCCACAATATGATTCTACTATCTGCTCATCCTTCATTACTCTCCAAAAGAGTCTTTTAGTTGATTACCAAGAGGTTATGCGGGTGCACACTTGATCTCCATCACAGAGCAATTGGCCATTGTCATCACCAGACTTGGTCATTACCAAGAGGCCATCTCATATGGTGACGACGGCGAGCACTACTCTGCTTAGCAGATACTGATGAATGCGTACAAGGCAGTGTAGAGGATCAAGGAGGAGCTCCATAATGCCAAGGATGAGCTAGGGAAGGAGAGAGCCAAGGACCCCGCCCATGCCACCCAGACGGAGGAGGCACTTGGGGCCGTCAAATCCAAGCACTGCACACAGCCGACATTGCCCTACTTAAGAAAAAGCTCCATTGCCCAAAACTCAAGAAGAAGCTCTATGCAACTAGGTGCTCACGAGCCCCCGCCACTGCCCCAAACCTGGAGCATCACCCTGAGTTGGACATGCTTTGCAGGGTCAAGAGCAACCGGTTCTTCAAAAGGCTAAGATCATCTTTCGCATGAATCTACAAAGTCCTGTTGCCTTCCATACCTAAACTGATATGCACTTCCTTTCGAGGTCCGTATGTTTAATTTGGCTCGACATTTCTCCTTCACCTCCAAGTCTCACCCCTGGAAAAGTGGAAAGCTGGAAGCGAAATGGATCAATAACCACATATAGAAGAGTAGACGCGTGAACTATATGTCTATATATGGTTCGATACTTCAAGTTAAAGCTGATATGGACACAGTGAATTATGTACCGGAATTAGGTTGGACAATTTGTTGAAGTAAAGGACCTAATATAATTATATCTGCTACAACAATGTGTCATTCATCAATTACCATTACTCTGCAAAAGAATCTTGTAGTTTATTAGTAGCATTTAGTTGCACGTATGTTACAAGCCTGGTAGCCTTTGAGTGGTGAACTTGGTGGCAACCCTTTTACCTTTATCATTCAATGGCAGAGACAATGGAACTTGTCGGATTAGAGGATTTTCAATAGTTTGGGCTATGGATGAAAACATTTAATCTTTTTTTCCCTATCTTCTTGATTTATTACAAATATCTCTATATTTTTTATTGTTACCTAGGAACAACAGGAAGTGAATTGGGTTAAAGGTGGCTACAAACAAAACTGAAAATATGGGATACATTTTCATATATTTTACCCCTTTGACCCATATGCCATACACTCTTTTTCATATTTTCCTCTCTTTGTTTTTTGTGTTGTCAAAAGCTAAACCAAGAGGCCTCTAGATTAAGCGTTAAGTCGAGAGGCCTACGGTTACTTCCATCCGCAAAAGGAAAAGTAACTCTTCTTCAAAGATGAGCAGAAGATAACTGGTAGCTTGCTGGTGGGAGGTGGGTGTGCCGTCGACCGGGGGTGGTGGTGGAGGGGGTGGAGATTATGGTTTTCAAGTTACCTGGGTTTGGGTTCAGGGCCGCGAGCAGACGAAGCACCGGCCATCTTCTCCAAATTCGGCGGTTGGTGGGTGCAGGCGGCGGCGGAGGGAGGCGGCCTTAGGGTTTGGGTTAGGGTTTGGGGTTTTGGGGTTGGGGATCCTCCATGACCACCGGGCCTAGAGGGAGGTTTGGGGGTGGCTACCGGACCGACGGTGGTGGCGCCGTGCATTAGGATGGTGGAGGAGGCCGGTTGGGCAGGGGCCGCAGTGAGGGAGAGGAACCGGCGACGTTGAGGTCGGTGGAGGCGGATCCGGTGGCGGAAAGAGCTCCTAGGTGGCGGATCCGGCGGTGGAGGCGCCGCCAGAGCCGAGAATTATGGGTCGACGACGGGGTCAAGAAACAAAGAGGTTAGGAAGGACGGGGTAGAGGGGTAGGGGCGGTTGGTGGGCGGCAGTCGTGTGGAGCAAGGGGCGTGAGGAGGAAGACGACGCACAACCAACAGCTTGAGGAAGACGACCCGTGGCAGCTGATGGCTTGAAGATAAGACCACATCGATGAGGCCCACGTCAGGATCTTCTGCGGTAGGGTGTCTCTCGTTAAGGCAAACAAGAGAGCCCTCTCCGTGTGGCCACGTCATTTTGTGTTTTTGACACATTTTGTGCAAAGTTGGAGTAGGGTGTCTCTTGTCTTAAAAAGAAAAAAATCAACCAAGTTCGGGGTGAACGTCGTTTGAAACTCTGAATCCCTATCAAGACTTGTCCTCCGCAAAGTCAATTGGGCGCACCCACTTGCTTGCTTTTCTTTTTTTTTCATTCTCTTTTTTTAGTTTTGTTCGTCAATATTTTTTCTTATACATAAGTTATGCGCACAATTCTTCCTTATGAAATAAGTTATTCACATAACTCGACATTTTCAGAAAAAAATTATGCGCACAACTTATCGTTAGAGGAAAAAATATACGCACAAGTTATTCTTATATTAGTGGTGCATACAAATTATACGCATAAGTTTTGCGCAAATCAAACTTATGCTTAAACATTATGTGACAAATTCTATAGATCGAAATTATGGATCAAAGTTATATGTATAAATTATGATATTTTAAAAAATAGAAATTTGTGAGAAGAAAAATCTTTGCAGAGAAGGAGAGGAAGAGGGGAGGACTCTGAGCGAAACCGGTCACTGGCAGCGACCGGTCGCTAGATAGGGATGCCCCTTGCCCTCTTCGTTGTTAATGCAATTTTTTTAGCAATTCGGCTGTTAATGCAATTGGGCTCCACCCATTCCTTCTTTGTTTAAAGCCGGAGAGAGAGAAGCAGAGGCGGACGCTTCCTCTCCAGTCTCCATTTCTCCAGCCACACCTCAGCGCCTCAGGCAGCCTGCCGCCGGCGCCGCCTCCATGGCCCCGCCGTCTCCGCCCCCGTGCAGCCGCGCCCCACCATTTCGGCCGCCTGAGCTACCGCTGCCGTCGGCTCTCGTGCCACCGAAGAAGCGCCGGGTCATGCGCATTCCGCCCAAGGCCACCACCCCCGTTCCCCCTCCTCCCCCACCCGTCCCCGCCGCCGCCGGTGGCCTAGCGGTCCCAGCCCCCACCCCGCCTCCTCTGGCGGACCCCGTGGGCTCGCCTCCGGCCGCGGACCAGAGACCCGCTTCGCCACAGCCGCCGCCCCGAGTCGCCACAAAACCCTCTTTGCCCCCGCCGCCAACCGCCGTAAAACCCGCTTTGCCGCCGTCCCCAACCACCGAAAAACCCTCCTCGTCGCCGCCGACGCCACCTCCGGCCGCCGAGGACGAGAATCCCTCCCCGCCGCCACCCCCGGCCACCGAAAAACCCTCCTCGCCGCCGTCGCCGCCGACCGACGCGCCCGCGAATCGTGCTCCTACGCGGAAGGTACGGAAGGTCGTTAGAAAGGTTGTCCCCAAGGGGACGATCGCCGCTCGGAAGGCGGCGGCGGCGGAGGGGGCGGCGCCAGCTGCCGCCGGAGCGCTGCAGCCTGGGGAGGGACACGGGCCGGACAAGACTCCAATCGATAGAAATGCTGCGGCGGACGAAGGGGTGGAAACGAAACAGAGTTTGGGAGAAACTGCAATTAAGGATCCGGCTGCTGGCTGCAATTCGATTGCTGTGCGTGAAGCGCATTTGGGTGAGGAAATGGTGGCGGATTGTGGTGATGCCCCTGAGGTGAAGAAACTGGCGAGCAGGGGTGAGGAGAAGGATGAGGTTGGAATGTCGGAGTGGCAGAGGAGGAGGAAGACAGAGGTCTTCGTTGGTGGGCTCCACAGGGATGCTAAGGAGGAGGATGTGAGAGCTGTGCTTGTGGAGGCAGGGGAGATCGCTGAGGTGCGGATGATAATGGATTCGGTGACAAGGAAGAACAAAGGCTACTGCTTTGTGCGCTACCATGAGGCTGCACAGGCGAGGAAGGCCATCGCAAAGTTTGGCAATGTTAAGGTTGTGCTTCACCCACTTGGATGAATTCGTTACATTTTGCTCAGCCCATCTGAACATTTCGTTTGAATTTTGAAATACCACGGCACGAAACATTTTGGGCATGCACGGCACTAGTTACATAAGAGCATAACAGTAGTGAATTCATTTACTGCACTTGCCACATATGAACTCAAGTTTCTTGTGTGTTGTGCATTGGTGGAACTGAAGAATGATCAAATGGGACATCATGCTATAAATCAATCTGTTTAATGTAAACTAGATATGACAATAAACCACAACACATTGTTTGCATCCTTTTGACTTTAGTCATTGGAAAGAACAGACAAGTAATGTCTGCCACTGTCAGATACTAATCAGTGTTTGCTTACAATTTGTTTGATGTTTGTTTTACAAATCTAACCTCCCTTGAGACAGCACTGACAATACGGCCAAGGCTATTGTGCCTAACATTATCTTATTGAAACACTGTGTATTAGGTTGTACACTAAAGACTGTTTTCTGTACAAAATACAATGCAAAAGAGGCAGACATTAATGGGGAATTTTTCTTTTGTTGTGACATATTTTGCTTTGTTGGAATCTATGCATGTTTCTGTGACAGTGCTGCTTGCATGAAAAACCTTATGGACTTCATGAGATTTTGACTACAATTGTGTCTACTGTTTAAAGTTGAAAGTGGCTTTATCTTTCACTGCCTCCATGTTTTGCTCCAGTGAATTCTTATTGGACTTTGTATTTATCTTTTCTTTCTCCATATTAATTGTTACCTTGTTTTCTGAAAATCCCATTACTAGATTTGTGGGAAGCTGTGTCGAGTTGTAGCTCCGGACAGGAATGATAAAATTTTTCTTGGAAATATTGACAAGAAATGGAAGAAAGAAGATGTGAGTATAACAGCAGTTGTACCTGCCATTGTCATTTGTTGCGAACAACTTGATTAGACATTCTGTCCTAAATTGTCAGCTGGTTGCTAAGCTTACCTATTTCTGTTCGAAGCAGATCATAAAGCTACTACAGAAAATTGGAGTCGAGAACATTGATGTTGTGACGCTTATAGCTGACTTGAATAAGCCAGGATATAATCGTGGGTTTGCATTTCTTGAACTCGAGACTTATAGAGATGCACAGATAGCGTACAAAAAGCTTTCAAAGAAGGATGTTTTTGGAAAGGGTATAAATATAAGAGTTGCATGGGCTGAGCCATTGGATGATCCGGACAAAAAACAGATGCAGAAGGTCTCTCTCTCTCTCTCTCATGTACTCTTGTTGCTGCCCTTTTCCTGAAGATGTTTGCAAATTTGTGGTTTATGGACTCAAACAAGACTGGATCCTGCATGTAGAAACTATGATTTGGATAGTATTATACATTCTTGTTGTAGATCACCTCTCCTTTTTTAATAATTCGTATATGCTAGCCACAAATTTCCGAAGAGGTCTAATTAACCTGATATAATCTTACCATTTAGGTGAAAGCAGTTTTTGTGGAAGGTGTACCAATTTCTTGGGATGAAGCTAAGATGAAAGAAATCTTCAAAAAATATGGAAAGATTGAACATGTTGTTCTATCACGTGATTTGCGATCTAAAAGGAATGACTTTGCATTCGTTCACTACACTACTCATGAGGCTGCTGTCTTGTGTCTGGAATCATTTGATGCAGAACAATTGACTGAGAATGGCTCAAAGGTCTTTTCTCATGTTTAGTGTAAATTAGTTGTTTTTTGTTAACATGATTCTAACTCTTCAAGTGTTCCGTGGCAGGTTAATATTAAAGTCTCTCTTGCAAAATCTGAACAAAAGGGCAAGATGAATATAGAAGATCATAAATGTTGTATTAGTGAGAAAGACAAGACAAAGATTCCAACAAGTGAGTTAATTCCCTTATAATTTTTATAAACATCATCCATCTTGTGGTCCATTTCTGATTATTTGCATAATTTATGGTTTCCATCTTACCGATCTTAGTCCTCTGATACTGTTTGTGTGTTCAAAATATTCTGACCAGAATACCATATAAGTGTATAACCACTGACTTCTTGATATTCTTGGTCACAATATGTCTGGTATCTTTCAGTTGCTTTATGTAGCACTCCAGTGATCTGCATTTACAAGGCTAATGCGGATTTATATCTCCTGTGATCCCCTTTTTCACTTTAAAATTGATTGTAATGATGTAATGGAAGACAACTTAATAATGGTGGTAACATGTATTCGATTTATTGTAAAAGTTACTCCTCCGCCCCGTAAAGAGTGTCCACTTTGACTTTTTCAGTCAAACTATTTGAAGTTTGACTAAGTTTATAATGAAGAATATGAATATTTATAACATTAAATAGGTATGGTATGAAAATATATTCATAATGAATCTAATAAATCTTGTTAGACATCGAAAGCATTGATATATTTTTATATAAACTTAGTCAAACATAAAATGGTTTGACTGAAAAATGTCAAAGTGGACACTCTTTGCAGGACGGAGGGAGTATTTTGCTCAACGAACAGTTTATGTGAACTTTCTTAATTTATCTGAACAATGCCATCTAGGTGAAAGAAAACTTGGGGTATCTTCACTGCATATATTGCCTTCCAGTTCCGGGGTGCTTCGAATCACTGGGGATGAGAAGTCATCTACAACTAACGGCTTGCTTCATGTTCTGAAAGAGCTGGCTCCCTGGAGACATGAACATATTTATTCAGGTTAGTTTCCTGTGACCAGTTAAGCATTATGAAAATTTGCAGACCCAAATTTAATGAGAACAATGGACTGCTTCATGTCATGAATGAACATACTACCTTGGACACCTTTCATCAAGGGATAAACAATGTTCAGCCCTTTAGATGAAAACAAAACCTTGAACTAAGGCTGTATAAAGTGCATGATTCATCATTTTACTGATAAGCAACATTGTACTCAGTAACTGGTGTTTTATGTTTATTCTTGGCAAAAAAGTACAAGTTGGTACTATTGGATAACTTTCTTATGTATTATTTAATAGTGTTATGCAACAAAATAATTGGTTTTGTGATATTAATAAGAACCTTATCTTTCATTTATCTTTGACCTAGTAGTTAATTCTCTTGAATTAGTTTTGAAGCCCCTATGAGCTGTTTGCTAATATGCAAAATATAACATTGGATGGCTTCATGTTTTAGCTACTAACTAATGTTTGCGGCACCTCTTATTTTGGCGATTAGTCTTGGCTATAACTTCTGTTAGCTGCTGCACTATGTACATATAAGTGATGCTTTCTACATCAAAGGATAAATAAGATTTCCGGCATTGAGTTTATTTTTTATGCTTTGTCACCACTGTTTCCAAATTGAGCTCCATTAGCATTAAAATCCCAATTTCTGTTGTTTTCATCCCTATAAGCAGCAGGAATTTCTATCCAGGATTATCCCCGCATATACTCTGGAGAGAAGCGGCCTTTTTCAGCACTAGTAAGCTATACCATACAGGCGTGGAATATTTACACATTGATTTTATCATGTTGGTTTTGATTGACCTTACTCCAGGGCAATGATTCCTGTTTGACGAGCCGCAACCCTCGTGCTCAACATGAGAGTAGTACCTATGCTATGTCAACTTCAAGGTTATCTCAAATTCTGAGCTGACCATTCATCGTTGCATATGTCAGCATAGAGTAACAGATTCCTTCCCAATTTGTGTCATTTCGCAGCTATGGTGGGTCGCCCCATGCCATCACTGGGTACTCTCCTCCATATCATCATGACACCAGGAGATGTTTGCCATGTATGTCTTTCTGTCTCCCTGGTGCTAATCTGTCACTTTGTCACCTGGTGTTCTAACATGTAATGTAATATGTGCTATTTTGTTATCAGATTCTGATTATGGACTAACAGAACCATGGGGTGGAGTTAAGGTTTGTTTTTTCTTCATGAGTTCTTTCAGCTCACCCTTCGTTGAACAAATGACATGGGAATCCCATTGATATCACTTTTCCGTTCGATCATAATCAATGCAACTACCTTGTTAAGCATTCCCTGATTTTGTTTCTTTTTTATTTGGATTTCCTTGCCATCGAACTTGATCACCGGTCTCCCTTGGTTCACAGATGTGGAAAGCAGGTTCTCGCAAACCAGGGCAGCCTCATGGAAGCAGACATTAACAGATATGTAAGTGTGGCTTGCACTTTCATATGCTGTTTTGGACATTTAGGACTTGACATCTGATGTTCGGCATGTTTCATGTTCTTTCACAGATTGACTGCAGCTAAAGATTATTGTTTTGCGACTCCGGGCAATCGAGAGGGTTCCTGTAAATTCACATGGAGTCGTGTCCCAGAATCCCCATAATTGACTTGTAAATAGATCGTTATGTGTGTAACATTTGTAGCAAATGGTGCTGTGTGCATATTCTGCACTAGTTATGTGCGACTAAGGTCGAAACTGCTTTTGTCACTCCATCTAACATAGTAACATCCAATGGTGATGCAAGTGTTTTGCACTTTTGAGATGAGCTGATAGGTTGCTGAGAACTCCATAACCACGCTGCATCTGACTGAGTAACTACCAACAAGTTGTCACGGGATGCAAGCTGGAACATTAACAATCAAAGCCATATGCACCACAGATGCAACAAGTTCCCACATAAAAGAGCAAGCAGCCTTTGGAGTCTGAACTCTGATGCATGGCCACACCATTTGTCACAATTTACTCTGCCTTTGGTTCTTTTTTACCAAATTGGGATATGATAGTTGAAAAGAATCTCAAATTCTTGATGCATTTCAGAAGCCATAAAAGAGGGCTGGTGACTGTTTGAAATCATGTCACAGAGATCATCTGTTGCCCAGGATCATCAAGCATTAGTTGTTATCAACCCGGTGGCCTGTCATACATTGAAAAGAAGTAAAGAATGATGAGAAAACAAAGAAAACAAAGTATACAAATGGAGACAATGAAAAAATATGAAGAAAGAATAGGACCAACAGGGTCGAGCTAACTAGAAATCTGAAAACACCATGGTACAGACTTCAGAGGAGCAGCTAACAGTAGAGCATGACCGACAACAGACACCACAGAAGCAGCAACGACAGGCCTTTTCTGGTGCTATTATGGTATTTATATTATATATTGTTTATTACATATACAAAAAGAAAACAAAACTCTACAATGGGCGGACTATAATGGTGCAGGGGAAGGGGAACAACATATGGAGTAAGTGATATTTACAGTCCCATAAAAGGATGATATTTCTGCAGTCCTCTCTGAATATGGTAGTTGTAGTGGGTTCCTCCATCTTCATTAGTTCACTGCTGTGGCATTTCCGTACTTCACATTGCACTACTTACATGAACTGTATTGCAATGAGAAAATATGACAGGGGTGTGCATTTCATCATGTGAAAGTGTAAGTAGTATTTGATCAAGTCTATTCTTGAATTCGGTCAAGAAAAAAGAAACAGGGGAGAATAAGGAGTTCATGGAAGTAGAGAAGAAGCACAAGTGGCAGGGCAGGTTTTTTCCCTTAGCCTCTGGGTCACTAGGCACAGGCTCAAGAGTCAAGATCTGTACCTTCTCAGCTGATGGTGCCATCAGTTGACAATTATAGAGAGGAAATTTGCATCAGGCCATTGATCTCGCTTGTTCCTAATATAACCTTGATCTCCTCAGAGTCTTAAGTTAGAGACATGACATGCTATTTGTGGTCCAACGAACCCTGAATTTCTTCATCAACAAAAGATACAAGCCAATAGCAGTTATGTTCTAGCAGTTACACTGGACTGCACATCACAAACCGAGCTATGCTCTAGCAGTTATGTAGACTGATATGGGGAAAATTACCAGCTACTTGTTGCAAGCAGAGCCTCTTGTCCGTGATGCTTGATGGTGCTGGGCATTCAGTAGCCTCTCTGCATTGGAAACTTTGGCTCCTCAACTCCTGAAGTCTCTTGAGGTGCCAGACATGACTCTGGGATCATGTAGGGGTTAATCTCACTACCAGATCGCAGGCAGCTTCCCTTCGTCAAATGAATCTTTGAGTTGCAACTTCAGAAATGACAGACGTACACTTGCGCAATTAACTGAATCAGAAATCATCTCGACTGAAGATCTTCAAGCTGTTCCGGGATTCCAAACCTGTTGCTGCCTGACAGCGCCCTGCCAGAAGCTGGCCGCAGATCTTCTCGCCTTGTTCTGGTCTCCGGCCAGCCGCGATCGAATCCGACGATTAGAGAGCATGAGATGGAAAGGGCAGTGCTAGAGCCGGGGATGAGCCGACCAGAAGGCGGAGATGACAGAGCCAAACCATTACATAACCCCTATCCGGAACAGGGGCCTAAATGCAAAATATCGGATCGCAATTAATAAACGCGATCCTTTCTAGGGGGATATTTGCTTATATTTGGATCGAGATTAATGGTCGCGATCCAAATTAGGCGGGTATTTGCGTATATTCGGATCGCGGTATATAGTAGCGATCCAAACCTGGGTTTTTTTCGAAAATGCTTAGGCCGGCGACGGGGATCCGGTGAGGTGAGGTCGCGCGCTCGGCGCCGGCGACCTGGGACCTCCGCTGGCCAACTGCGCACGGCGGTAGCTCGGGGTGGAGGATGCAGCCTGGGTCGGCGGCGCGGAGGGCAGCGGCGTTGCGCGGTGGATGAGAGAGATATCCCGATTCAGGCGGGGGACTCGATCTGCGGCGAGGAGTCGGGATTCGAGCGCGGCGGAGCTCAATCCGGCGACGTGGGAGGAGCTCAGTTTCTGCTTCTGGGCCTCGATTAGGTGGCCTCGCCGGCAACCTTCTATCCGATGGCGCGGTTGCCAATCTTCACTTCCGGGTACTCATAGATGCTCTGAAAACTGAAATCTCCCACCTCTGTTTTGCCTTTCCTGGTGTCATAATTCATTTCAGCCCATCTATGTATTCACCACAATGGGATATGTAGTTGAAAAGAAACCACACAATAAATATTTTCACTCTTGTCAAAGAACATCAGTTGCTTAATTGCTTTGGATGAGCCATCCATTACTAACTACCAATGAAACCTACCAGTGAGGACATCTGAAAAAAAAAGTAAGCTATTGCTTGGATTGTTGAGGCCGAACAATGTTAATGCTGGTTGTGTTAGTTTAGTTAGTCCTAGACTCCTAATTGTCAAGTGTGTATGCTCAATGATCCCACGTTTCCATGCTAAAAAAAATGTTTTGTAAAGGACTGTATGAATGTAGGATTCTCCTGACAGCAGAAACACAAGTTAGGGTGAAATGCTTAGGGAAAAAAGCAGGAAAGGAAATGCTTGTATGCATATGCTGTACAATAATAATCTACAGTACCTGATTTCTTAGAGAAAGGACGTGAATTTTTTGAGTAGTTTCAACAACAGTTACTCTATATGGGTGGTTCTGGTTGCAATTAAGCTAACTCAAAAATCCTCCTCTTCTGACAGTGCTTATTCCTGGTATCCTCAAACTCGAGATCAAGGATCTCACAGCTATATATCTGTGGTTATGGTATTGTGGCAAAAGAAAACAATGTAGCAATACAGTTTCACCATGCGGTGGAACACTCCCAGAAAGAATTTCTACTATAGTTATTTTGACAGAATCTTCACTGTCAAGCACTATTTGGTTATGGTTGTGAACTACACATTATTGAGTAGTTTCAGCTACTATGAAAAGAAATATATGATCATTTTCCATCCCAAAATCACATAGGATTTTTCTAGATAATGTTCATTTCTCTTCCTGTTCTCCCTCATGGATTCAAGAATCCTGCACCAATTCTGGATGCCTATACTAGATTTCAGAAGGTTTTCCATGTTTAGATATGAGAAAGGTCCAGTTTATGATGTATTTATGTCTTCGTCGCAAAAATCCTTCAATATCATAAACACTGCTATCAGTGTTAGACTGTTAGCTCTGATTTCTCTTCAGGATCTGTGCTTCCAAATAAAAGGACTAAACAAGTACCAATATTCCTGTGTTTTCCCAAACTTCATTATATTCTCCGACCGACTTGTTATTATAACCTTACTGCCTCTTGGGACGCTACTTTGAAAAGCAGAGTGCAAGTGCAACCTTCTCCATGTACTCTCCTCAATATTCCCAACTAGCTCAGTAACAACTAGAATTTTTTCTTCATTCAGGTAACTAGATTAGTGTTTGATTCTACTTCCTTCTCTTAATTTGCTCTGCTTATCTTTTTTGAAACCATTATCGCTTGGGAAGATGATTTGAGAAATCATTACGCACCCTTCATCACAGCAAATATGCTCAATAAATGTTGTCTTTTTCCAACTTTTCCTGGACCAGCAATTGGTAGCACGCCAAAACTGTAACCATGAGCTTCTTCATGCAGTGAGAAGGTGATTACACGTTCCATTTCCAATTGGCGACCAAACATGCATTTTTCCATTAAAATATATATATGGCTGATGAAACATAGGAGAGTAGTTCCTCAGGAAAATTATGAATTCAGTCATATCAGTTATGTAATGGTGGCCTGTAGATTTTCATGCATCTCTTTAACTTTTCTTCGGCATAATTGCTAGAAGCAGATAAACAAATCCCTTTAGCTGGACTGAATTTAGACGGACAAGAAGCGGCACGCACCATGATCCTTTTTGTCTTCTTCTTCAGGAGTAGCTGTATGGAGGTGTTGAAGTTGTAGCCTCTGTTTATATAACGTAGAATCCCTCCTATTTTCCCTTGACTACTCTAGTTTCCCAAAGAGCTGTATGGTCCACATCTGCTCTCAGATTCCTATGTTATTATTAGAGCAACGTGGGAGAAAGTCACTCAGAACAATTGGGTCAAATGTCAAACATCGTGTGCGTGGACTACTGGAGTGGATTGACCTTTTGCATGATTTGAACAAGTAACCTCTCAGGTGGAATATGTACTGTTCTTGATTCATCAGTCATTATTGTTGCAGTCGGCACTCAAAGGCATCCCGCGTCATTCAACAGCTCATTGTATGATTTTTTTTTCTTTTTTGAACTGAATATGATTTTTTTTCTGGTTCACAAATACAACACAGCAACAAAACATACTAGTCAAAGTTGCATTTTAGAGGTCACGGTGATGTCCAGAAAGTCACTTATTTGCTGGAGAGAGTAATTCATTGAATATAAGAAAGCCAGCAAATACGTTGTATATATGGTCCACACCTAACCTTTGACTCTGTTTGCGCAGTTGTTACCAGATGGTAACTAAATTAATGTTTCAGTTAACTCAGGCCTACTGTTTTACTAACGTTCTTTGTTCACCATTGAGTAGTTGCTATTTGTCTTGTACAGCCTAGCTTTGAAAGATAATGGCCCTGCCTGATCAGAATGCTGGAAGGAAGAGATACAGTAGTAGGAACATGCATGGCAACTTTCGTTTTTCGAGCACTTGTCGATCAAAAATAATATGGTGGTTTGTGGTAAGTTCCTCCTAAAGTAGTTGACTGCTGTGGCATCTCTTTATTGCACACGACTCCTTACAGGAAGCTACTACAACGGAGAAACAATGACTAAGATGTACATTTTATTATGTGAAGGCATACATAGTTTGTTTGTAAAGTCTTTCTTAAATTTGATCAAGAATACAAACAGGGAGAATAAAGAATTCATGGAGATAGAAAACCACATGTTTCAGGGAAGCTTTGCAATAGTTGGTGATGGCTCTTATCTCTGGGTCAACATCCTTACCTTTCTCAGCTGGTAGTGCTATTTCTTGACAATGATGTATAGGAAATCTGAACCAGGCTATGGAAAAAAGGAGCCCCAAGGGTCAGAAATGAACATCTCGTGCATGGAATAGTCTCCAGACTCTGCAACTTGGACTGTTGTGTTGGCCCGACCTTTTGCAAGTCTTGAACTAATAATTTCTTATGTCGGAGACATCTCATTTCGTTGCTCAAAGCTCCCTTTCATTCTCTCCACCATCTGCTAATTTATCTTCCTGAGAAGAGATCCCTAATGGAGAGTTTTCTCTCTGCTGTCCTGGGTGAGCTGGCCTCTAGATCCATAACTTTCTTCATCAGCAAATTCTCCAAGTCGAAGGTGCTGGAGGTGGAGGGCAAACTCGAAAGGACTCTCCTCAGGGCTCAGGTAATCGTCGATGAGGCCACAGGACGCAGCATCACGAACCAAGCTATGCTCCAGCAGCTGGACATGCTGAGAGATGCCATGTACAGAGGATGTTACATGCTTGACACCTTCAGAGACCAATCTCATGGTATGGATGACGCCAACGATCAGATTGTGAGTCATTCTTTGTCTCTTTCCAAAGTAAATTCTGTGAAAGGAATCACTTCTTCCAATAGAAAGATGCTGCTTTTAGAACAACTGCAAGTGTCTCTTGACAATTTGAGCTCTGTCATCCTTGGTGCGAAAGAGTTGGTCGTGTTCTTGACGAGTTATCCTCGCCTGAACTGCCAGCCCTATAGCTTGCATCTCCAGATGAGCAACTGCATGTTTGGTCTCCAGATGGAATCTGAACTTGTGATCAACTTCCTGTTGCACACACAAATTTGTGGTTCTGAAGAATTGGAGGTCCTGCCAATTGTTGGCCCTGGCAAAGTTGGCAAGAGCACCCTTGTTGCTCATGCTTGCAAAAATGAAAGGGTTCGTGACCATTTCTCAGAAATACTGTTCTTGCGCGACCATGATTTTACAGATGATCACCTCTCTACATTAAGAGGATACGCCACAAGACATCAAAATCGCACATCGGACTCGAATAGAGACAGGGGATGGCTAGTTGTGGTCGACTTAATTGGTGATATTAATGAAGATTTGTGGAATGTGTTATATTCTTTTTGTAAACAGCACATGCCAAGCACCAGTAAAATCATAATCACAAGTCGATCTGCCAACATCACAAAGTTTGGAACAACACAAGCTCTAAATCTGAACTACCTGTCCCGTGAAGTGTTCTGGTATTTCTTCAAGACAGTTACATTTGGAACCATGAACCCCGAGATGCACCCGAGGTTTGTGCACGTGGCCATGGAGATAGCCAATTTGTTGGGTAGGGGCCTCATTGGTGCGAATTTCACTGCTTGTTTGTTGAGGGACAATTTTGACATCCACTTTTGGTGTAAGGTTCTAACCTTCTTGAGAAGGTTTGTACAGAGGCATGTATCCAAATTCGGTGTTCATCCATTTGATCTTATAAACCAGAATAAACATGTCCATCTTGGGAGAATGTATACACCATTTGAAGATCTTGTGTTGTATTGTGAGCGTCAAAATTCTTCACAAGTGGATGTTCCAAAGATAAGGTTAAAAGATGTGATGTATGGAAGTGTTAAGGCTCTTGGGAAATTGGAGTTCCTAGCATGGATTTCTCCAATACCTCCCTACTACAGCTATGTTGTTACCTGTGAGGTCCGAGAGCTAAAACGTAGAGCTGGCAAGAGGAAACGTTCCATAGAAAATGGAATCACTCTTTGCTGATTTTCTTTATTGTTAAGAACATTTTTGTATATTTTGATAGGGTATAGCAAGCTACAGCATAAAGATGTTACAGGTTGCAACAGTTTCGAACCTGTACTCCTTGAGTTCTGGCCTGTGGAAGGCCTAAGCTTTCTTAGTTACTTATGATTAGGTCCCTTCTTAGTTAATCTTTGATTTATGTAATCGAATCTTTGTAAACCTTAGAATCCTTCCTTCTTAAATGAATATGCAGTGCTCCTGCATTATTTCTGTACTCCTAATATCATTATTTTTTCACGTGCAAAGCCATAGTGCTTACTAGCTATTTAGAGAATAATGCATATGTGTTCATGGTTACAGTGAATTGCTGATCATTGATTTACTCTAGTAATATAATATAACCAGCCCCATATGGGTATCAGGGTGTGATTATTTGTTTCATTTGATTTCAGTTCAGCCCTGCATGCCATTTTGTGAGCAGAGCCTCATGATTGGTGATTCGTCGGTTTAGCTGTCGCATCTTCGCTTGTATTGACTAATCGGTGAGGTGTTAGATTTAAATGCAACCCTGCTCTGAACTCTAGGTGCTCTTGCTCTGAACTCCGATCTGAAGCATGACTCTGCATTCGGTTGCAAATGTACCGTGGCTTCAGTTCTCTTCGGACCACCTATTTCTCACGGATTTGTGAGACGGCACTTTAAAGTAATCCCAAATGCATTTCAAATGCCACAATTTGTTCTTTCTTTCTTTCTTTCTTTTTTGGGGCTCAGGGAAAATGGTTTCAGTTGCTTTGAAAATCTCAAATAACCCCTTCACCGTTGCAGTGTAGCTACAGAGTCCAGAACAAATGGCTTAAGTTACAGCAGTCATGGTGGGATGTTTATAGGTTACAACATTGTTAAATCTTATATATTTTCAACGTAGAGAGAACGATACATGGTGTTGAGGCATATATTATCATCAGTTAAAAAGAAGGCATATATTTTTCAGAATGTGCAATGAAATACTAGTACAACAGTTTCATCTTTGCCCTTCTCTTATCCTTGGACCAACTAGCCTGTGTACAACGTCCATAACAAAATTGTTTGGTTCAAGTTTCAGGAGAAAATTGAATTGTCCAGATAGAGTCTGGGGCTTACCAGGAGCAAATAGAAGCCTGCAGATATACTCTGAGTGGGACCATGAGCAGATGTTATTAAAAAATAATAATTTTTTACTTGGCTTCATTTGTGCATCATAGATTACCTGTTATTTCCACTTGTTTCACACTTAACTTCGAGAGATTAATGTCTTCCCATTCGGAATGCTTTAATAAAATACATAGATGTAGCTAAACATTCTATATAGGTTTCGTTATTTAGTAAGTTGTCCTGAAATAGCTGACTGTAGCATCTCCATGATTCAGGTTGAACTCCTCACAGTAAGGTACTGCAATGTAGAAGGGATGAGTAAGGTGTGTGATGTCAGATTGAATTAGTTTGGAAAATGAGTCATAAATACCGACTAATTGTTTGATCATAAACGTTGCAAGCTGGAGTCCACCACACAAGTAGGCACTGCAACGGAGAATGTAGAAAGAACACATACTTTTGACCATGTAAAAACTGAACTCATTTTTGATCAAGTCTCTCCTCAATTTGATCACGATCAGAACACAGGGGAGGAAATGACTAATGAACTGATGTTGGTGATAGGTTTGGATCACCAAGTAAAGGCTCTGAAGTCAACAGCTGTACCAGTTTTCGTTGGTATTTGTAGTATTTCTTGACAACTTGGGATGGCAAAGGCAAAAGGAGTTTGAGCTATCTGTATCTTCTCTGTTAAGCTGACAAGCAACCATGTATTATATATTCTACTATACTTGTACTCCTGAACATGAGCTTGCAATAGAACACTAGAATAATGGTTGAATGCATATCTTTCCCTCGTGTAAATTCAATAATAAATTACTGAAATTAAACTAACTATACATGTTGTCTTTTTCACCATATTAATCATGAGGATCAACATATATGTTCTCCAAGATTCAGTAGTTGATATTTTGGTAAGCATCAGTTGCATGTGAAAATCATTTTGTCCCCATGTGGAGTGTACGGATTTTTCATGAACGAAGACAATTGGTAGTTTGTACATAGACAAACGCTTTAAAGTTTCTATAACCATGATCAACTACTGATGATGAGTTGTTCACTTGCCAACACATGAAAGACTGAAAGTGTAGTTGACAGAACAGAGGTTGATCAGGTTGAGTGTCAGCAGGTAGAGAAACATTGTTGCAGTCATTAGCAGCAGTGCCGGGACATTGTTGTATGTGTGCGGAGTATGTGGAAACATTTCTCCGGTTCTTCGGAGGAGCGACGACGGCGGCTTCAGCGCCGTTTCCTTCTTGAGGGCGTTGCTTTGGAAGTCATGGGTCTGCTTTGCTTGTGGTGTTTTGGCTTCGTGGGCGTTGGAAGATTAGAGGATTGGTCAGAGAATAAGTTAGAAGCTTAGTCTCCTTTTTCTTTTTCTTTGGCGTAGTGGTTGTATTTTCTTGTTTGCTTCTTTTCCTCGGCACGAGGTTTAGAGTCTAAGGGCACAGTTGGGAGCGCATGCACAATTACTTGTCTAGCAGGTTCTGAGCTTCCAGACCCTGGCAACTTCACGATGGATCTTAGGTAGCCATGTACTACTTGAGGAACGACAGGCACACCACCTGGATACGCCGCCGATGGTGGGGACGATGCCGCGTGGAGAGGCCACCGACGCTGGGGACGACACCGATGAGGAAACCGACGGAGAGTGCGGGGAAGACGGCAGCGTCGTTAATTGACGGCACCTAATTCGAGGTGCCGAATCCATCGACGCCAGTGCAAGAGATCCCGCCGAGGAAAATTTGGTGCCGCCGCCGCTGCCCTCGTATTTGCGTAGGTTTTTGCTGTATAATTTTTTTTAAAATTTTTTTTGCTGTATAATTAGCGACCGATTTAAACCGTTCAAACCGTCAAACCCACCGGTTTCTACACCCCAGAGTCTGCTCCGACTTTACCACTGCCTGGTGCGGTGGTGCCTCATGCTGTCAAAAAGCTTAGTTTTTTTTTAATACCAATAGGCAAGCTTTTATTGATGAATAAGAATAGTTACATCACGAGCTACAGCCCCGAGTAGAAAATCTGGGCATTCATCAATCCAAATACAAGACGATTTAAAATCAAAAGCTTGCCTAGCTAGGTAGTGAGCTACCATGTTTGCTTCCCTATCAAACCTGCCTCCGATACCACCCGTAAAACCCCGGATTTTCATAGAAAACCCGAATCCTCGTACCATCGCGATAGTCCCCGGATCGGTGGCTATCGCGTACGTAACGTCTCACGTATAGATACACAAAGTCATACATCGCATCACATAAAGATAATAGTACATTAATTTATTACATGTCCATTATGGAGTACATCACTACAAGCCTCTTGGCCGAATCGGAGTAAAAATTCTACGCAACGGTAGCTATCTTCTCGAAGGGTCTCCATCTTTATTCTTCCCGCCGCAGGCAACTCGAGCGAAGCGACGTATCCCTCAGTCGTACCATCCGTCGGCGTTGCAGTCGAACTCGGACTCGTACCCTGCACACCCAAAGTCTATCCCCAAGGAGTGGGATAGGTCTACGTCACCAACCATATGCAGCTTTAAGTGGCCTAAATTCTAAAGGGATAAGAGAGTAGACAAGGAAACGGCTGGGGTTTCCTATGCAGCAGCAGCAGAGTATAAACAAGGTATCTCCATCAATATCCCAAAACCCAAGTCTCTCAACACATCCCGGATCCAACTGGTCACCCAGAAGACCCGTCACCAGCTCCTACTCCTGTCTAGGGGCGATGCGAGAACTTCCTCTCCTCGCATCTCAATGATTACAACCGGATCGACGAGGTAGATGGAGCCTCTCTCCTCGGCCGGCTATAACCACGGCTCACCACACTCTCACCTATAGGGGAAGGTAGAAATCCAAAAACATGAGGATCAAGTACGTCTTCTAGGCAGTGTCCATGACCGAGGACGCGGCTATAGCTATAGATCGAACGACTCTGCAGAGCGTGTACACCTGTACCCATCCCGGAATGGTACCCGACCAGGTTCACGCCCGACCGATTCTGACTACCCATTAGGCATTGCTGAGTAGAATTGCTAGCGCTTTACTTTATATATGCATGTTGATGAACCTTGCACTGCCTCTTTATTTACCCTGTCCTTGATTGTCCTACTACTACTATATATGTTTATGTGGGCGTGTATGTGCGCCGAGCTTCGCGATGCATGTGTTGGGATGGGAGTAGGGGTTCTTGGCGTGTGTGGGGTAAAAACCGGCAGGAGAAGGCGTTTTGGGTACTTTGGCGGGGGTGAGCTCGAAACAACCGATCTGGGATCGGGGATAGGGGTGCACTCCTCAGTGCATCCCTCCTGTTACGGTTTTCGGAGCCTAGGTGTTGGGGTTTTTCGTGCGCTTGGAGGACATGAGCTCGCCCCGGTCTGAAATCGAGTGGATCAACTTGTTTATAGGACGTCGTACACACCACCCCGCCGAGAGTGGGGATAGGGCCGTGTTGAGCTCGGCAAGTGCGGAACCATACCTGCTTAGGATGGATAGCGGGGTATCAGTGGGGGAGCGGTGGAGGTGAGACCACCCTCTCAGAGCGACTCCCGTGTGGCCACACGGGAGCATTTCACAGTTCCGGTGTAGTCCCTTCCGAGGGGGGGACAACTTTGAGGGCCGGATGCAGGATGGGTTCGTAACTACCGAGAGTTCGCCGGTAGGATGGGCTCAGTTTATTGGTACTATTGGCCGTTCGGCAACTATCTCATTCTCATGCAGAAGCTGCTTCCGTCTCATGCGGGGTTGACGAACAGGGGGAACCGGGCCGGTTCGGCCGGTTTCCGGGGAACCGGTTCGGCCGGTTTCCGGGGAACCGGTCCGGCCCGGTACCTAAACCGGTCCGGTTCCCACCCCAAACCGTGCCTACAAATTAGGATTCTCGGTTTACGGCCGGTTTCACTTGTAAACCGGACCGGTTTTTTTCTTCACCGAAAACCGGTCAAACGACGATTCTGTTAACCCTTGAACCTCACCGCAGACACCTTCGTGCTCTTCAGGATATCACTGAAAGTCCATAGGCAATTCAGTACCGTCCGCTGTTCCATGATTCAGTCAGCGTTCATGGCATGACATGGCGGCTCGCGGGACCGACGACCGTGGCAAGAAGCGCACGAGGGTAGTGGCATAGGGTGGCCATCCGCTTTGACCTGGTCTTGAGATCCTGGAGGTAGGAATGCGACCCAATGGTGTATGATGACCTAGAGCCCGGACTGGAAATGAAATACGGTCCGGGTGGACTACCATCCCGAACTCCGCTATTTGGAATCCGGGTACCGAGTACCTTATTCAGCACCCGAGCCCCCTTTCGAGCGGCGCGCAGTGCCTCGCGGTCGAGGCGTCCGTTTTTGTCGCACCCACCTTATCTCCACCCCACTGGCCCACCCCACGTGCTCGAGGCCTCCGGCCGGAACCCCGGTTTTTCCAATGTCGTGGGCCCGTGGCTATGCCACCTGTTTCTTTCCCTGCCGTGGGTTCATAAAAATATCAACATCGAACGAAATACCAATATCATCATTTGATACTTGCATTGTGTGTGCTCAACACTCTATATACTGAGCAATCTTTCTATTTATAATGGCAACAATATCAATTATATAAACTATTCATTTGGAGAGAAGTGACCAGGGATGACCTCTTTGGTTCTCCTTTTTTTCCTCATAAATTTTATTAATTTTCATACTACAGGCATACAAATGGATGTTACAAAAGCACATACCCATCACACTAGCATGAATTTTGTACTCTCTTGAGCTATTTCAGTGATCACCATCATCTAACAGCTTGTTTGGATGTCTTTCACAATGTAACCAAAACTAGCTTTTTTCCGTTTTGAGCAATATGCTCGAATATTACCTTTGGAGCTGCACAAAGAGGGAAATAGTTCAGAACAATGGATACAACAGCTAATGACTAGACAGAAGTGTCACTCGCCCAATATGACCATACAACAACACGTTCAATCCATGTAGATTAACAAGTGATTGGCATACAAGTGAAGGCTGTGAAGCAATACACAAATGTTCTGGCCTTCACCTACATGGCTAGGTGACACATGAGCATAAGATTTATTTGGACTTTGGAGTCCATAATAGTGCCGTCTAAAGGGTTAGCAAACAGGATCATATTACAGTCATACAAATGCATGTCTCAGAAAAACATGAATCATCAGGCTAACATGAATATCGTACACTCTCTTGAGCTATTTTAGCCCTCTACCTAACAGTTTGTTTTTTTAGTATATAAAACAGTTTGTTTGGATGTCTTCCCCAATACAAACAAACTCAAGCTTGTTTGTTTTGATCAATCTGCTTGAATGCTACCTTGGAGCTGGAGGAAGATGCAAATAGTAAGAACAACACATATATAATAGATAGCTAGACTCAATCAATGTAGATTTATAAACCTTTAATTTGCAGGTTTATTGTACTTCTTAGTATTGGATCAGAAATTACTACCTTGTTAGGTAGGAATTGCGGGCTACCATGATGGTCACAGGTGATAGCAGTGAAGTTGCAGGGGAAGCCGCAGTGGCACCCGTGGCGCAAACTGAAATAAAACTGAAAAGGTGTTCTCTGAATAATTACCATTACCATTTTGCATTGCATCTGACATTTTGGATAAAACTAGTTTATCACAACAGAAAAATGAAGAACTACCTGTACATTTCAACACTGACCAATTTCATATTCCCAGAACAATATCAGGTCTCATATTGTCGAATTGAGATGCATCACCCCAAAAGGCCAAAAAGCTGAGTGACTGCATAGATACAAGGTAGTAATTGGTTAATTGGTTAATAACAGAAATAATTGGCAAATAAGGTGTAGTTTTGTCCCTCGACGGACAATGTAATGACTAAAGGGCATGATCCCTCATTAGTCCAATCAGATATCAAGTCATTCCTTCCTCTACCAATAAATCATTTTAGACATCAACAAATTGAAGTTGAAACCTGTTGTTGCTGCATAGCTCTATAATGCTCTAAAGTCAGCAAGCAAGCCACATTGGAATCAACCTAAAACAAAAACTCTTTTCAGCTAAATATAATCAAAGTGCATCCTACTTGGTTGGATTGATGGGCTTCAATTGATAGCCATCATATACGGCAAACCTCTGAGCAATATCAACCGCTGAGCATATGGTTGAAGAAAGTACCTTATAGTTGAGCAGTCACAAGGTGATGATTTTTCCAAAGATGCTCTCTCGGGATGGGTCTGATATGCAAACACAGGGAAAATAATATAGATGCTTCAGAATGATCTGTGACTGAATTTGGAACACAAGAACGAAGCTGAACTAGTTGCTTCTGCAACCAGCTTTCACTAAATTTTAGACTGCTGATAGATTGAATACACCACATAGTACACCCACTATTGACTTTAATTATTCAACCTGTACACGAATCGTTGCCACCAACATTGGTAATCAAGCAACAGAAGCAGGAACCAAGTGCCTCCGGATTGATATAATTCCTCAACATAACCACCATCACAAATCGTCACCACCAAAACCAGGAATCAAGAAACCACAGGTGGAGTCGATTTAAGGTGAGATTAAAGAGGGGCACCTCTCCGGAGGACACATCAGTGAAGACTCATCTGAAGAAATCTGCCAGTCCAGGAGAGAATAACAAGCTGCCATGGAGCCATGGAGGACATTGAATCCTGGCGGCCGTGCAACATCCCGTCGCCGCAGATCTAAAGAAGGGGAGCTGCTAGCCACCACCTATTCAGATTAATAGGCAACCTGTGCACCAACCGCTGCTGAGAATCCTACCGGCAAATCGATACTACATCAGTGAGAAAACAGAGCAGGGAAAACTGAAGAATGATAAACGAGGAAGTAGAGAAAAGGAAGATGCAGCTAGACCTACAACATAATTTAAGCTCCAATCTGAAAAATTATCAGCTCTGAGGGAAATCAACCCAAATCAACGGAAATCGGTCACGGCAAGGATAGAGGACCTTGCGCCTGTGGGGGTCAGAAGCAGCGTCATCGGCATCATTATGGATCCATGCAAAACAAGTATATCACCTTCTTGTCATGTCCACTAAACTATATCATCTGCTCTTTCCATGGAACCAACATCTAGGAACCAAGTATCTCCAAAAGTTTAGATGAGAAGGAAAATCATATGAAAAACAAACAGGCAGATTGGCAAGGTTGAGGAGTGCCATGTGCCGTCAGACTCTGGAACTGAATTCAGGAAACAAACTTTAGGAAATAAATGACCAATGTGCACCATCGTAGGTGGATTTAATTATAGGACGTCGATACGTGGCTAAGGGAATTCGAGCACGACATGTGATTTGTAGAGTATAAGGGCAGCTTATTGAACAATCTTGGTAAATGTAAGACTAAGGAATAGTGGAAACGAGATGAGTAGTTCAGTGTAGCGAACACGGGCTCATAAGCCATTTGTTCGAGTTTGATTTTGGTGATTAATGACAACATGATCAATGAGAATAATCAAATTGTTGAACATGTCTTTGTAGGCATTCCTAGGTCCCATGGATATTACTACAAGTTAACATACCATGACCAATTTAGCATGACATACCACAAGTTAAGCGAAGTTAACATACCATGCGCAAGTTTATATACCATGCCCAAGTTAACATGTTCATAGCAAAAATGAGGACTTATTCTGTATTTTGAGGCTATAAGTGATGGTATGTTAAGCATGTTGAGTTATGGTATGTTAAGTGATGGCATGTTAAGTTCACTACGTGAAAAACTAGCTTTGGTAACGGGCGTAGATCGCCTTTGGTAACGGGCAATGCGCCCATAACCGATCAAGTGTTACAAATAAGTCAAGAAAGGTAACGGGCGGATACCCGTTACTGATAAGACATACTCGTAACGGGCATTAAACAACGACCGTTACCACAACTAGCCACCGGTCACGTGAAATGGCTATTTCTCCGGGCTCACGGGGAACTTTCGTAACGGGCACCAAAGCAAAGCACGTTACGGTAGCTCAATATCGAGACGCCCGATGTGCACCCGCGTCTCCACTATCTTGACGAACCGAGACGTGTCTATTTCACGCGCGTCTCGGTACATATATGATTCATAACGGGTATCAAACAACGACCGTTACCACAACTAGTCACTAGTCACGTGAAAATGGTCAGTTTCTCGGGCCCACATGGAACTTTGGTAATGGCAATGAAACGAGCCCGTTACTTCGTGAAATTAACATCAAAGACGCGTTCCGTGAACATGCGTCTCCACCGTCTCGACAAAATGAGACGTATCTATTTCTACGTGCGTCCGCTTTCTCCTTATTAAAGGAGACGCTTGCTTTCAACCCGCATCTCCTATATCTCGATGAACGGGCCGGTCCCGGGGCCCACCGGTCGAACCGATAACGGGCTTTTACACCGCCCGTTACATTGTGAGTATTTTTGTAACGGGCTTTCCAAATGAAGCCCGTTACTCACCGATCAATGTTTGTAACGAGCTTTAATTAACGCTCATTATAGATACGGCGGCCACCCCCGTCCGGTTGCGGCGGCATCTTGGAACCGACCCGGATTTGGCAGCCACCGTGGGCTATATCCCGGAACCGGCCAGATATGGCAGCCACCACAACAAGGAGACATCACAAACACATTCTCACATCACAGATATAGGCAAGCAAGATCACATTTATAGACAAGCAAGATCACATTTATAGACAAGCTAGGATCACATCAAGTTTCAAGTTACTCTCATCAGGGCTTGTTTGGATGGAGTCATGAGAAAACTGCCTGAACCAGGCAGTATCTGACCCCAACCAAGCAAGCCAAGCAGGTTTCTCAGGCAACAACAAAACTGACTAAAGAAGACTGAATGAGTTTCAAGTTTCCGGTCACAATAAACTCACGGTGGACCACCGTAGAAGTTGCCATTTCGGTCGATGGTCTCCTTAAGAATGTACTCACACAACATCTCCCGGACACGCTTTACATCTTCTATGGAAATATCTACATGAGGTTTGAAATCCCGCAAAATACAATCATTTATGAGAATACAAGTAGAGATCATTTTCTAAAATCGGATGGATAATATGAGCAAGACAAGGTTGAACAGACCTTCTTGATGTCGGGTATGTCATAGAGTAGTCTTAACATATGGAATGCCACATGGAATCCACACAAAGAGGACCCCGTGGTCGCCGAGCACACTGCATCGAGGTACCAAAATGACAAGTTAATGCGGTACCAAATAGGTAAGAAGGGACCATAAAAAACCTCGGTCTTACAACGATATTTGTTTTGTGCTTGAGTGTGGCTTTTGGCTTTTTTTTCTTTCCTTTCATCACTCGTCCCGTGCATCACCAAAGGCCCCGCATGATCAGCAATACCAATTAGAAACACTAAGACATTGATTTTTGTCAACAAAAAATATTGTACCAAAGGCCCCGCACATCCAACAATACCAATTAGAAACATTAAGAGATTGAATTTTTGTGAACAAAACCTACAAGAAACTAACAAGTTCAAAACATTTTGGAGGTCTCGGGAACTTTAGCGGGGGATGTTGTCTAGCGGAATCTAGATACCAAACCTCTTTGAACTTCATACGAGTTATCATTGTTACCCGGTGGCTAGTGTAGTAGGCACCCACCACGTAGTAGTTGTTCATCATTGCATTTGAGATTGATTTGCCAACTTGCCGAGAACGCCGAGAAATATTTTTTGAGATAAACAAATCTGGATCTAAAAACCCAACACCGATCCGCATCCCAAATGCCTTGTCCATCATTTTCCTACAAAAAATCAAACTATTAGCATGCATGAACTTTGCGGTCAGAATTAAAGAAATATCTTTTTAGGTTTTAAAGGACTTTCAATGTACACAACCTCATGAAGGTAACATCCAGAGAAGCCAAGGTTACAAAGTTAAACCCGCTATTGAATTCAATGTATAACATTAAAGCACCACAACCACCTTTAAAGTAGTCTTGATCCACCTTTTCTGGAAAGGCAAGTTTATCCTTACTGTGTTCCATGACATAATCATGCAACTTGGCACAATTTGGTCCAAAGACCTTTACATTTGCTTCGACAACATAGATGCACCAGGCTTGTATTTTGTCGGTTCCGTTCGTCCCATTAACACGGTTAAGAATCTCATATTTAGAAAGAGGTTTCCCGGCCTGGTTCCCCTTTTGTTGTGGAGATTGCATGGGCTCCTCCCCGTTGCGCAGGCCGTTGTACTTGTTGCATCCGCTACTTAGGGGGAGATTGTCCGCGCTCCTCCTCCCCGTTCTTTGGAGAGGTCGTTGTTTCGTCTGTTGCTTATCCTCATGTTGCGGCCTCGCTTAGGCGTATTTTGCCCGGGCTCCTCATGCTTTGTTGCGAACGGTCCTGCTACCTTGGAGAGGCTGCTGTTTCGTTTGTTGATTATCCTTAAGTTGCAGTCGCCGCTAGGCGGAATTTTCCCGGGCTCCTCCTCCGATTGTTGTTGACGCTCCCCGCCGTGTAGTTTTGTCGATCCGATGTTGTTGCTTCCGCCGTTGAGCCTTCTTTTGCCGACACCGAGCTGCAACACCTCCATCGGATGTTGTACCCCCGTTACTCGTTGCGGCTTCGGGGGTTGGGATGTCTCGTCATGGGTGGTATAATGATCCTATCCTGTGGCCATTGGATCCGTTTAACGAGAGCCTCAACTAAGGTTGCTACATCACCCCCATCAACTCGGTACAGGCAGAGGGTATTGACTCGCATTGGCCCACACATAAGTAGGTTGCACCACAACATACCCATCCTACAATGGTACTGAATGGCAAGCCTTTTGAGATGGAAAGACTTTCGCTAGTGCGAGCTCCACGGTGCCATCCAAAAGGCTGCACGCGGTTGGCTCTGTTAGCTTATCTATTGTGTCCAGCAGATAGGTGATCGACTATCATTGTGCACTTCATTCGCTTCGTCACTATTGGCATTCCAATGATCTTGCTCTCTCGCCATCTTCCTCGCCGTCATGCGCATGTTCTTCCTCGTGGTGATGCCCATCTCGCTTCCTCAATGCCATCCATATCTTTTTCCTTGCTTTGCACTTGATAGACGCCGGTAATTGGGAAGGAAGAAGTGCATTTTTCGGTATGTTGATGCCCGATAGTCTTAGAGCATGGACAATTAATTTAAATGTTTTGTCTGCCATCACATCATGAGCATCAGACCTCTTGTTCCTCTTCTTCCTGTACATTCCAGCCGAACTCTTCACCAAACCCTTTACCCCGCCCAAGTGAACTAGACACACCTCGGACCCGACCTTGATGCTCGGAGTCTCAAGTGATGCGGTGAGGATATCATCCTCCCTAACCCCGGAGAAAGAACCATCGCTACCCCGAGCCGCAAGTGTTTTCACCCTATCTCGCTACCCTCACCACCGCAGGTTACCGAATGTTATGCCCCCGCTTCTTTCACTAGTATTCTTCTTCTTCTTCCCTACCCTTGCCCGCGAGATAAGGTCTCGAACGTCCAGAAATCGGTCCCAAGGGTTCTCGTTTTCCTTCTGCAGCTAGCTTTGCATCCTCCTCCCCCCACTCTTTCCTTTTTCCACGATAACCTTTTCTCGCCCGTCTTGTGTGGCTTATTATGCAATGCTCTCTTTTGTTTCATCTCCCGGCTCAATTGCTGAAATGAAGGAGAATTGGTTTCCCGCACAAACATGTCCCGCTCTTCTTGCTTTGCAAAAAGGTATGCTTCACAAAGGGAGTCTCCTCTTCACTCACATATTTTTTCTTAAATGAGTCTTGAACCGCCGTTGCAAGGTTCTGTCGGTGCGGAATATGGTCCCGACACTAACCAGTAGTAAGCGCCGAGGTCTCTCCCTCAATGGTCGATGCTAAGCAACTAACGACACGAGTTTTATCCTGGTTCCAGCCGGGGGCCGTACGTCCAGCAGAGGTGTGCTCGAGGCACTATATTGCTCAGCACCGGGGTGCCTGTAGTGGGGCGGCTACAAGCAATGCGGGAGAGGAAGCGTGGCTTCCAAGTCCCTGGTGAAGTGGCTGAAGATGTTGTGGGAGAATTGGAGAACAAGTGCGTGGAGTCAAGTGTTGCTCGCCTTGTGTTGTGTCCCGACTTGTCCCGCTTTTTCTCGTCCCCTCGCGGTGGGGGAGTTCGTCTTCCTTTTATAGGCCAAGGAGAGAGCGAATCACATGTATGCCGCGCTATTTAGCTACGTGGGGAAGTGTGGTGTGCCATGCGTTGAGAGTAGGCGGCCGCCTTGACGGTCCTCGCCGCGATCCGGCCATCATGGCATATCTTGTACCCGAACGAGGGATGGCTTCGAGGGGCCGGAGCGCGGCGGACGGCCGTGATGTCTTCGGGCGGGCTCGGGGGAGTTGCGACGTCGGTCCGTACGGGGCATAGTGGCGGTAAGGCGGCGTCCCGTTCCCGCATGCTTCACGGTGCCGGAGCTGTTGCCACGGCGAAAGGCGTGGGCTTGTACGCACGGGGGCGGCCGCCACGCCGTTAACAGTGGCGGGGGATGGTTCCCCACCGGCCTAACGCCGCAACCTAACCCTGCGAGGTCACGGGAAAGCAAATCGAGGGTGCGGCCAGCCCCCCTTCAAGGGCTCGGCGCGTTAGCCGTACCGGGAGTAGGCGGCGTGGCGTCACGGGGGCGGCACCGGCCTCGCCGCACGGTCCCCCCACGGTGGCGGGGGATGGGTTCCCACCTAGGGAGGTTGTGCGGCGGGGCCGGGGCGCGAGCCCCGGTGCATGATGACACCGCCCTCGCTATGGTCGAGCATTAAATGCCCGTACCCGCGTGCGGGGTCGGGCGTGCGCGCGCGGAACGCCCCGCTCGAGGGCGGCGCGGACCCTCGAGCGAGGTGGAGCCCGCTCGAGGGAAGCGTTCTCCCTCGAGCGGGCGGAGCCCGCCCGAGGGGGGCGTGTGCCCTCGAGCGAGGCGGAGCCTGCTCGAGGGGGTCTTTGAGCGGGCCGCCTTGGCGGGCCGTTGGGGCCGCCGTGGCTTGGGCCACGCCCCGTGTGTTTAAATGAGACGTGTTTAGTTTTGACCTTTTGCGGGCTTTAAGTGGGGTTTCCTCTCGTTGTTTAAGGGTACCCCTAGGGTCGTCCCCGACGCAGCCCCCGAGCATCCGCGGGTTCGCCGTCGGGGCTCCCGCGGATGCCGGAGCCTACTGATAGGACTTCCTTCCCTCCTGGTCTTGCGAACGCTTTCCGTGGGGCCGCGTCAGCGGACCCGCGGGTCTAGCCCCCGAAGCCCTGTAGGAGCGTGAGTGCTTCTCGCGAGGGGTTTACCGCGAGATTTGGTCAGAGGGCGTGGTACATGTTTCAACCGGCGTCGGCGGTGTTTCAGCCGGCTTCGGTGACGCACGCGCCGCCGGCACTCCATGCGGCCGGTGAAATCCGTGAGGTGTAGCCGTGCGTCGAGCCCCCGAGCACCGGGCCCGTTCGAGGCGATCCGGTAGAGCTCTACGACTTGTTTTTTATCGTGCCCTCGCCGTCCCTCCGCGGGACGGAGGGTGAGGTCTCCGCAACCCCCATCGGTCGGGTCGCGGATTGCGGATTCCTCATTGAGCCGTTAGTGGGTGGTTCGAGTGGACGCCCATGCCCCGTTCGATAAGGGTAGGCCGCGTCGTCCGGAGACACGTCCATTAAAGCGCTTGCGTGGGTTTGCTAGGTGGGGCTCGGTCCCCGTTCGCTAGGGACCGAGGGCGCGAAGCTCTCCCTCGGTGGGATCCCCCCGGCTAGCTGCCCTCGCTGTCTCTCGAACACGACATGTGGGGCACCCTCGAGCCGGCGGGCTCGAGGAACGGCTCAAATGCGCGTGCCCTCGTCGTCCCCCGACTCGGTGATGCGGGGCGCCCGTTCGAACCCGTCGAGGGTCGGGCTTCGAACCTCGATCGGTAGGGTCGTGCGGGGGTGGCGCCCGGGGCGGCCCCGTCTTTGCATCCGCGAATCCTTGAGGGGCCCGGGCGAGCCGGCCCTCGAGGCGCCGATCGCAAGATGGTGCGGGGTGGCGACTAAGCGCTCCCGGCCCGGCATCCGCGAACTCTCGAGGGGCCCGGGCGAGCCGCCCCTCGAGGCGCCGACCGCAAGACGGTGCGGGGTGGCGGCTAAGCGCTCCCGCCCGGCATCCGCGACCCTCGAGGGGCCCGGGCGAGCCGGCCCTCGAGGCGCCGATCGCAAGATGGTGCGGGGGTGGCGGCTAAGCGCTCCCGGCCCGGCATCTACGAATTCTCGAGGGGCACGGGCACGCCGGCCCTCGAGGCGCCGATCAATAAGATGGTGCGGGGTCGACGCCTACGGTGCTGTTCTATCTCAAATGGGCCCCGAGGAGATCGCCCGACGCCCTCGCATCCATTAGAGGGTTGGACTTTCCCGAGCCGGAGCTCGTGCCGCTTGAGGGTCCTCCTTACTTGGTAAGGGGCCGGGCCATTTAATGCTCCACGGTCGAGGGCCGCGGTTTCGCGTCACGGGCGCGCCTTTTTAGGCGTCGCGCGCGCGCGCGCGCGTAGTGGGCGGCGTGGGCGGGCGGACGTGACCGCTGCCGCGGCCCTCCCGCTTCTACGCCGTGATGATGGCCCGCCCGCGGTGGCGTGGCCGCCGCGGTCGTGGTGGGACCCGCCCGTCGGCGAGAAAAAGATTCCCCTGCAGTTAATGCGCGCGGGACGCGCGCTCCGGAGAGCACGCCCGTGCCTTATAAATCTGAGGAGAGGGGAAACGGCGGTTTTTACCTTAGCGTTTCGCCATCCTCGCCCCTTGCGCTCCTGCCCCCCGTCCGGTTCGCGCACCCGCGCCGTTTCGCCGTTGGAGCTCTTCTTCTTCTTCCGGTCCTCCGCTCTCGGCCCCCTTGCTTTTCCTCATGGCGCCCCTTCCGCCCCTCACGATCGTTGATCCGTACGCGTGGGAGCGCTCGTCGGTGACGCGGGCGGCCCTCGGCAACCTTCGTCCACCGGCCGGTGGCGGCGAACGAAGAGGGCCGATCGGCGGAGTGGATCGTGCCGCCGGCGAAGACTACGCGCCCAACCCGCCGGACGGCTACGTGGTGAGCTTCATCCGCTTCCACGAACGCGGCTTCACGCGCCGCGAGCCGCTTCATGCGGGCGCTGCGCCACCGTTACTTGCGTGGAGTTGCACAACTTCGCGCCGAACGCGATTTCACGAGCGGCTACGTTTGTGGGCGTCCGCGAAGGGTATCTAGGGATCCCGGTGAACCGGGGGATCTCCGGGTACACCTCTTCCGCGCGGAGCTGTTCACGCGGCCGATGACGGAGCGAGAAGACCCGCCGCGCGGTGCGCGCCGGCGGCATGTCGCTCGCTTTGCGGGGCAGTACAAGGATGACTACATCCCTTGTACCATGACGACTAACAATGCCGGCTGGGAGCGGGGGTGGTTCTACCTCCGCAACGCCGAGCCTGGCCTCCCCACTTACACCGGCCTGGTGCTCCGGGAGAAGCCCGACTCCTGGAGCTACGGGGTGTCCACGGTCCAGCATCGGAGGCGGCTGGACTCGCTCCCCGGCCGCGCCGTGGAGTCCGGCGGCGCGCGGGCTGACCGCGGCAACCGTCCTCGCCTTCCTCCACCACCGGCGGGTCGTGCCCCTAATGGAGAGGCCGCTCTGCGTCTTCGAGATGACGGAGACGGCGGACCCCGTCGCGCCGGCGAGGTCGCGGATGCTCCCGAGCCCCCTCCGGCGGGGAGTACGCGCTCACACGGCCCCGTGAGCGCCGTCGACACCCGGTTCTGTCGCGCGGCGACCGGTCTCCGTGGGAACTCGAGATGCTCCCCACCGGTCGGCTGGTGAGTAGGATTCCTGATTTCGCTTTTGGCCTCGCTGACACTTCAGGTTGCTGACGCGCTTCGGTGTTTTGCTCGCAGTGGTGAGCACGAGCGCCGCGAAGTCCGTTCCGCCCACTCCCGACTCCCCGCGCGGTCGGTCGGGCGTCGCGACGCGGGAGCGGGAGCGGGCGGCGCGCAAGGAGCGCGCAAGGCGGCACCGCGAGCGCCGCGAGCGGTGGAGCGAGGAGTGCCGGCCGCGCGAGCGGCGAGGGGCTCTCTTCTCCGGGGACCGAGGAGTACTCGTCCTCGGAGGGGGATGAGGAGGAAGAGACCGGGGGGGCGCCCCCCCCCGATAGGTGGGAGCCCGCGCCCCCGTCGCCGCAGCCGCCCGGCGGCAAGAGCAAGATCGCCCGGGGCGGGTGCGGAGGCACCCGCCGCCGTGCAATCGACGGTAGGAGCGGCGCGCGCCGCGAGGTGCGCGCGGCAAGCGCGCGCGCGCGCGGGGCGGGGCCCGCGCGCGCGCGGGAGAGGGCGGGGAGGTGCGGCGGCGGCCGCGCCGGCCGCGTCGGCGTCATCCGCCGAGGCCTCGAGGAAGAGGAAGCGCGCCTTCTCCTCTTCGAGGTAAGGGGGCTTGCTCCCTTGCGGGGTTGCGTTTTTGACAACCGGGACTCGATTAGTTGTTTGTGTTAACACAGGGTGGTGCCGACCGTGCCTCCCCTAGCACCGGCCAAGGTGTTGAGGGCGAACGCGTCCGTTCCCACCCGGCGGCGCTCGTCAGGGGCGCCGCGGGCGGGGGCGACTGCGGCGGCCGCGGCGGGCGAGAGCTCGCGGGGCGCGGCCGAGGCCTCGAGGCCACGGCCGGCGGATCATCCCCGCCACGCCGCGGCCGGCGGGCGTCGAGGAGGCGGCGGGCGCCGGTCGTGACGGAGGTGCGCGCGCGGCGGCGGCCGTGGTGGAGGCGCGGCTGCGGCGCCGGTCGTGGTGGAGGCGCGGTCCGGCGCGCCGGTCGCGGTGGAGACGCGGCCCGGCGGCGGCAGCGGAGGAGGGCGGTCGGGCGCCCGTGGTCGTGGGCGCGGCGCCGGAGCGGTGGCCGCGGCGGGAGCCCGCGGCTACGGAGGCGCAAGTGGAGGCGTCGACGGAGGCGGCGTAGGGGCCGGCACCCGCCGGTGGCTCCCGGGCGGTGGTGGTGGAAATCCCTGACGACGACTCCCCGCCGCCGGGTGGGGACCGGTGGGTGAGTTTCCCCCACGCTTTCCCCGGAGTCCCAGGAGGGGGCCCTCGTGAGGCGGCGTGAGGGCCACATGGTGGCGGGGGGCCGAGGGCATGGTGCCGAGGCCTCGTCTTCCCATGCCGGCCGCTCCGCCCAGGTAGAGGGGGTCGCCGACGCCCAGGGGGAGCAGGAGCTATGGGGAGAGCTCCGCAACCACGGTGCCACGCTCGACCGAGCGTTGAACGAGGCGCTGAGGGTCCACGGCGGCCTCGGGTGGCGCGTCTTCCAGGTGGGGCATCGTTGCTTGTTTCTTTTGTTTTCTCGTCTCTGCGCGCAATCCTTGCGTCATGATGCTTACAGGTTCTGACTTGTTGGTGACAGGAGCTTGAGCTCCACGCCCGCGACAAGTACGCCTCCTTTGACCAGGTGAGCGCCGAGCTCCGCCGGCTCCGGGAGCGGTGCGACGCCTTCGACGCGCTCGCCGACGCCCGAGGACCCCGGGCGGCCGGGCGTCGTACGGGCCATGGCCCCCGCGTGATCATCTCCATGAGAGCACAAGGCGGATCCGGCGCACCCCTCCACCCTCGAGCGGGTCCGCACGCCCTCATCGATCGGGATGAGGCGCCGCGGCGGCGCGGGGCGGACTCGGGAGAAGATGCGCACCCCCGGCGGCCAACCGGGAGACGGAGGTGGCCGGCGTTCGCAACGACAACCGGGTGCTCCGCTCGTCGCTCCGGGGGCGCAGGCTCGGAAGAGCCGGCCGAGGAGTGAGCGCGCGCGCTCGAGCGAGAGGGCCAAGGAGGCCGACGATCCGAAGGCCGCACTCGATGCCAAGGTCGCGCGCTCGCCATCGCCGAGGACCGCTCTCCGCGGGAGTGTACCGCCCGCCGGGGGGGCCGAGGGGCGGCTCCGGCGAGAGCAAGCCGCCCTTGCCAACGCCCGGCCGGCGCCGGGAGCAGAGCGCGTCGCTCGCGAGGCGGCGCGCGTCGCCGGAGGACCGAACACCGAGTTCTCCAAGCTCGAGGGCGAGCCGATGGTGCTCGGTATCAATAGCGCGAGCCGAGAGCCGGCCCTCCGGAGCAAGGCGAGACCATCGGGGGCCTTGAGCGGGCGGTCGAGGCCGGGCGTCGCGCCCTCGAGGTGGAGAAGAAGCAAGTCGAAGGTAAGTCGCTGTTTGACTCCTGTTTTGCTGGTTTTCCCTTAGGGGGTTCGCACCCTTTTCTGACTTCTTTCTTGCCGGCCAACTTCAGGCTTGCGCACCGCGCTGGGGCACGAGGCCGAGCGGGCCGAGGCGCCGCACCTCCTACAACTCCTCCAAGCGGGAGCCGCCGGGAGTTGCGCACCGTGGCCCTCGAGACCCGTCGGCCGTGGAGGAGGGCGAAGCGCGAGGCCGGGAGCTCGCCGGCCGCCCCCCGCGCGCCCTTGGCGGCCACGTCACCGGCGCGTGCGCCGGCGCCGCATCTCGGCGTCCGAGAAGGCCCTCGGGGTGGTGCGATCCCACTACGAGGTTAACTTCAAGGCGCCGGCGAGGGCTACGTCGTCCCCGAGGGTGTTGAGGATGAGGCGGCGATGGAGCGTGTCGACGCGCTAGCCGCCGACGCCACCGGGACGCTTGCCGAGGCCTTCGAGGAGTTCCTCTTCCCAGACGCCGCTGACGCCGCCGCTCCTCCCGCCTCGAAAACGGCTCGGGCGCTAGGCCCTTTTTTGTTCGTGTATCGGTGTCTGTCCGTGTGGCCATGTAAATAAATAGGTTACTTTGCTATGAACATTTGTCGAAGTGAAATGATGTCTTTTGCTTTATCACGCTTTTTTGTTTCTCCTTCTTCCTGAGTAGATTCTAGTTAGGGGAGTTCGGTTTTCGCGGGTGGCCTGCTGGGTTGGAGGCAAGAGAGAAGGGTCGTATCCTCACGGAGGCATAGGCTATCTCTGGCTCGCGCGCTCCTTCCGCTAGGCTGCCTGCGCCCTGTTCGAATCTTTGCTCGGGGACGAAGTGGAAACAAACTTAGCGCGCATGAGTTGTTTCATTTTTTCGCGAAAATGGGACCATTTGGGGGGGGGAGATGCCCCCCGTAGTAGCCCCCGAGGGTAACTTGGGTTTCAGGGGAAAGCCGAGTTGCCCTTTTTATTAAACTGATGATGTTTTACATGGTTGCCACCAACTGGGGTGCTGGTTACGCGATTTTACAACAAAATACTTGGAAATCCTAGGCTAGGGATAGAAGCGACGTAGCTGTTGGATGTTCCAAGCGTTGGTGAGTTCTTCGCCGTCCTCATTGGCCAGCTTGTACGTGCCCGGCTTGAGCACTTTCACCACGACGTAGGGTCCGTCCCATGGGGGTGATAGCTTGTGGCGTCCTCGGTTGTCTTGGCGTAGCCTTAGGACCGCATCCCCTTCGCCGAAGTCCCGTCGGCGTATTTTCCGTGCCCGGTAGCGCCCGAGGGATCGTTGGTACCTTGCGGAGTGCATCAAGGCTACGAGGCGTGCTTCGTCCAAATGGGTCCAAGTGAGTCCTCGCGGGCTCGCTGGTTTGCGTCCTCGTCGTAGCCTCGAACTCTGGGTGACCCGTACTCTAAGTCCGTGGGGAGGATGGCCTCTGCGCCATGGACTAGAAAAAACGGGGTGAACCCGGTGGCTCTGCTTGGGGTGGTCCTTGGGCTCCACACGACCGCTGGTAATTCCCCGGAGCCATTTTCGACCGTACTTATTCAAATGGGTCAAAAATTTCGGGCTTAAGGCCTTGTGAGATCATGTCGTTGGCACGTTCTACTTGGCCGTTAGTCCGTGGGTGTGCCACGGCCGCCCAATCGACACGGATGTGGAATTTGTCGCGAACTCCGGGAATTTCCCCGCCCGTGAACCGGGACCCGTTGTCGGTGATGATGGAGTTTGGCACTCCGAAGCGATGGATGATATCGGTGAAGAACGTCACCGCTTGCTCGCCCGAGATTCGTAATGGGGCGCACTTCTACCCATTTGGAAAACTTGTCGATCGCAACCGGCCAGGTGAGTGAAGCCCCCGGCGCCTTCCGCGGGGGCCCGACGATGTCCGGCCCCCCACACGGCGAACGGCCATGTTATGGGGATGGTCCCAGGACATGAGCGGGAAGGATGGACTTGCGGGCGTAGAACTGGCACCCTTCGCAGGTGCGCACGATCTCGCTGGCATCCGCGACCGCGGTAGGCCAGTAAAAGCCTTGGCGGAAAGCGTTGCCAACGAGGGTACGGGGCGCGGTGTGATGGCCACAGATCCCCGCGTGGATGTCCCGCAGGAGCTTGCGCCCCTCGGGGATGGGGATACACCGCTGCAGGATGCCGGAGGCGGCGCGCTTGTACAGCTCGCCGTCGACGAGGGCGAAGGACTTAGCCATCCTGGCAATGCGCCTGGCCTCAGCTCGGTCCGAGGGGAGTTCCCCTCGAGCCATCCAGGCGACATACTTGTCGCGCCAGTCATTCTTGGCAGGGGCTGGCTCGATATCCATCACGTCAGCCTCGTAAGCGCCATACCCCTCGAGGAGGGAGAGCACGTACGCCTCGTTCGAGGGGTCCTCGTCCATGGGCTCCGCGCCCGCTGGATTCGAGGGAGCCCCCGAGGATTCCGCGCGGCTCGAGGGTTGAGGCTCAAAGACGACGGAGGGCCGGGCGATATCACGGGCAAAAACGTTTGGGGGGATGGTGATCCGCTCGGACGCGATCTTGGCCGGCCTCGTCCGCCTCCTCGTTGTACCGGCGGGGCACGTGATTGAGCTCGATGCCGTAGAACTTGTCTTCGAGGGCTCGCACGGCTTTGCGCGTATGCTTCCATCTTGTCATCATGGCGGTTCACATTCTTCATGACTTGGTCAATCACGAGCCGCGAATCCCCCCGCACCTCGAGGCGCTTGACGCCTATCTCGATGGCGATCTTGAGGCCGCAAAGGAGCGCCTCGTACTCAGCCATGTTGTTTGACGTGGGGAAGTGGAGGCGCACCGCGTACCGCATGTGTTCCTCGAGGGTGACACAAAGAGCAGGCCCGCGCCCGCCCTCGTTTTCATCACCGAACCATCGAAATACGCAGTCCGGCCACTCGCTTGGATCCGCGGCGGTGGTAGCCGCGTATCCGTCCACTCAGCGACGAAATCCGCCAGGATCTGGGACTTGATGGCCTTGCGCGGGGCGTAGGCGAGCATCTCGCCCATCGCCTCCACCGACCACTTTGCGGTCCCGCCCGCCGCGTCCGGATTGTGGATGATGTCCCCCGCCGGGGAAGGAGGAGACCACCGTGACGGGGTGGGCCTCGAAGTAGTGGCGGAGCTTGCGCCGCGCGAGGACCACCGCATACGCAGCTTTTGCACCCGAGAGTAGCGCGTCTTGGTGTCGGACAAGACTTCGCCGATGTAATAGACCGGCCGCCGGACCGGCGGGCGTGCCCTTCCTCCGTGCGCTCCACCACGATTACGGCGCGCCGACCACCCGGGTGGTCGCGGCCACGTAGAGCCGCAGGGGTTCGCCGTCCGCGGCGGCGTGAGGATCGAGGCGCGGGTCAAGGAGGCCTTCGGCTTGTCGAGCGCGTCTTGGGCCTCGGTGGTCCGGAGAAACACTCGTGCTTCTTGAGGAGGCGATAGAGGGGCGAGCCCTTCTCGCCGAGCCGCGAGATAAAGCGGCTCAAGGCAGCAAGGCACCCCAACACCTTTTGCACCCCTTTCGAGGTCCCGCATTGGGCCCATTCGCTCGAGGGCCGCAACCTTCTCGGGTTGGCCTCGATGCCCCGTTGGGAGACGATGTATCCTAGGAGCATGCCTCGCGGCACTCCAAAGACACATTTTTCGGGGTTTAATTTGACCCCATTAGCCCGTAGGCGCCCGAACGCGATGCCGAGATCGCCAACCAGGTCGTCCGCCTTCCCTCGGTTTTACGACGATGTCGTCTACGTACGCCTCAACCGTTCGCCCGATGTGATCTCCGAAAACGTGTTGCATGCGGCGTTGATATGTTGCACCCGCGTTTCGGAGCCCGAACGGCATCGTGACGTAACGAACATCCCGAACGGTGTGATGAACGAAGTCGCAAGCCGGTCGGACTCCTTCATCTTTATCCGGTGATACCGGAGTAGGCATCAAGGAAGCAAAGCGCTCGCACCCGTACCGTTGAATCAACAATTTGATCAATGCGCGGCAAAGGAAAAGGAACTTTAGGACATGCTTTATTAAGACTAGTGTAGTCTATACACATCCGCTACTTCCCGTTCTTTTTCTTTACAAGTACGGGGTTTGCTAGCCACGTAGGGTGGAACACTTCCTTGATGAACCCGGCCTCGAGGAGCTTCCGCGGCCTCCACTCCGATCGCCCGCCGCCGCTCCCTCGTCGAAACGGCGGAGCCGCCGCCGCACGCGCACGGGCATGAGGCAGGATGTCAAGGGAGTGCTCGGCGACCTCCCTCGGGATGCCTGGCATATCCGAGGGGCTCCACGCGAAGATGTCGGCGTTGGCACGGAGGAAGTCGACGAGCACCACTTCCTATTTTGGGTCAAGGGTGGAGCTGACCCTCAACGCTTTGCCCTCGGGGGCAGCGGGGTCGAGGGGTACCTCCTTGGTCTGCTCCGCAGCCTCGAAGTTGCCGGCGTGCTTGGCGGTGGAGTCGAGGTCCTCGTTGACCATCTTCTCCAAGGTGGTGACCAGCGCTTCGTCCAGCGCCAGTGCTTCCGCGTGCTCTACGCAATCGACGTCGCAGTCGAACGCGTGCTCGATGGACGAGCCCACGGTGATGACGCCGTTCGGCCCCGGCATCTTCATCTTGAGGTAGGTGTAGTTGGCGACTGCCATGAACTTGGCGTAGCAGGGCCGCCCAAGTATGGCGTGATAGGCGCCCCGGAACCCCACTACCTCGAAGGTGAGCGTTTCCTTGCAAAATTCTTCGAAGTGTCGAACCAAACCGGCAGTCGATCCGCCCGAGGGGCCGTACGCGCTTGTCGGGCGCGACGCCATGGAACGGCGTCGTCCGGGCCACGCTTGGTCTAACCCGATCCCCAACGGTGCGGCGTATGCACGTAGAGGATGTTGAGGCCGCTGCCCCCGTCCATCGGGACCTTTGAGAACCGCGCGTTCCCAATGATCGGGTCGACCACCGGTGGTACCGGCCCGGTTGGGGATGCGGTTCGGGTGGTCTTCACGGCCGAAGGTGATGGCGTCCTCCGACCGCCGAGGAAAGAGGGAGGCGCCCTCTCTCGCGGCGAGGACCTCGTGCCGCTCCGCTTGCGCCGGCCGGTTGACATGTCGACGGTGGGTCCCCCCGAAGATGAGGAACACGTTCTCCACGGCGGGGGGAAGCCGCCGGCGTCGCCATCTCCTCCGTCCTTCTTGGCCTCCGCGTCCTTCGCGGCGGCGCGACCGTAGAACTTCTTGACCATGTCGCATTGCTCAAGGGTGTGGTTTACGGGGTCTTGTGGTAGGGACATGGCTTCTTCAACATGTCGTCAAACACCCCCGGACCTCGAGGGGCCGGTCGAGGGCCTCGTCGAGCCGGGTCAACGGCCAGAAGGGCCTCGGCATCATCGCCGTCGCGCCCGCTGCCGCGCGCCTCGCGACGCGGCTTCTTCCCTTTCTTGCCCCGCTTGTCCTTCCGGTGGGGCTCCCCGGACTTGCCGCCCTCCGCGGGCGCGTCGTCCGAGCGCTTGCCCTTCTTGCCGTCGAAGATCGCCCCCACGCGCCTCTTCTCCCGAGGCGAAGCCGGTGGTGATGTCGAACGCCTCGTTGGAGTCCGCGGGCGGGCTGCGTCCCGGCCTCTCGTACGAGGTCCCGGCACGTGGTGCCCTCGAGGAAGGCGTGCACAATTTCGCATTGCGCCACGCTTGGGAGCTCCGTGCAGCGCTTGGAGAAGCGTCGTATGAAGTCCCGGAGCGACTCGCCGAGCTTCTGGGTGCAGGAGCGCAGATCCCAGGAGTTCCCAGGGCGCACGTATGTGCCCCGGAAGTTTCCCCACGAACGTGCGGACCGCATCGTCCCGCCAGTGGATTTGGGTGGCGGGCGGTGTGCTCGAGCCACGTCCGGCCCCGAATCGCCGAGGTGCGGGGCGAGGGTTGCGGATAATGACCTCGTCGCTGGTGGCCCCACCCGCGTGGCACGCCGGCGGTAATCGTTGAGCCACACGCGGGGATCCGTCTCCCCGTTGTACTTGACGATGGTCGTGGGCTGGCAGAAGCGTTGGGGGAAGGCCACCGCGCGGATCTCCCGGCTGAACACGCGGGTCCCCGGGGGCTCCGGAGTCGGAGAGCGGTCCGCATCGCTGTCGTAGCGCCCACCCCGTCGAGGGTGGTAGCCTGCCGCCGCCCGCGTGTCCGCCTTGCTCGTAAGCCGGCGTTGATGACGTTGCGGGCGTCGCCGTCCGGCGCCCGCACGTGTCGAGGAGCCGCTCCTTGGCGGCGTGCGCCCCGGTTGGCGGGTCGCCCCGCCACTTCACCCGCATGGACCGAGGGTTCGCCCCCTCGTGCGGCTCCGTCGCCGCCTCGCGCGTCCCCCCGTTGGCGAATGCGTGACGCCGAGCTCTCGGCCTGCCGGACGACCGCCGCTCGATGAGGGCACCGCACCTCGCGGTGCGAGTTCCGTGCCTCGGGGGTCGAGGGGGCCGGCATGGCCCGCAACGGCGTTGCGTCGGCGATAAGCTCGGCTCGCCCGCGGAGGCGTGTCCGGGTTGTCGACGTTGAAGTCGGCGTTGATGCGTTCGCGGGCCTGTTTGCCCAGCTCCCGCGCGCGTTCGCCGCGCGCAGAGGCTTTCCCAGCCATTGAGGCGCGGAGCAACCACACCATTCGATACTCCTCCGCCAGCTTAGCCTCGAGCTCACGAGCTTGGGCTAACTGCGCGTCAACGTCGGCCCTGCGGCCTGGCGCGGTGCGATGCCTAGGGCGGGCGTGACCTCCCCGTCACCGGCGCCCCCGCGCCGGTGGCGTTTGCCGGGTCGTTGGCGATGACAATGCAGCATTCCCGCGCGGGGTCATAGCTTCCGGTGCTAGAGTCGTCGAGCACCGAACCGGTGAGTCCGTGGCGTCGAGGAAACGCATGAACATGACCGGCGCGAACGCCGGCCGGAGCGACGGCGGCGTCGTGGCGTTGACGGGCCCGCGACATCCGTGGCCGGCGGGCGTCCGTGTTGTGGCGGCGCGCGCGGTGGGCAACCACGGTGGACCCGGCCCGGCACCGCGCACGGAGCTCCTCATGGTTGGTGAGGCGCATCGGGTAGTCGTTCCCCGTGGCCCGAAAGTTCGGGCCCCCGAACCGGATTTCAAAACCAGCGGGAGGGGGTCCGAGCCGCCCATGGAGTAACGCCCGCCGCGGTACTCGGTGCGGATCACCATGGAGGGAGTTGACGGTGGATTGACCTTAGGCGCTCGAATACCCCACGGTGGGCGCCAACCGTCGGTGCGGAATATGGTCCCGACACTAGCGATAATAAGCGCCGTGGTCTCTCCCTCAATGGTCGATGCTAAGCAACTAATGACACGAGTTTTATCCCGGTTCCGCCCGCGGGGCCGTACGTCCCGACAGCGTGGTGTGCTCGAGGCACTATATTGCTCAGCACCGGGGGTGCTTGTAGTGGGGCGGCTACAAGCAAGGCGGGAGAGGAAGCGCGGCTTCCAAGTCCCTGGTGAAGGAATCGCTGAAGATATTGTGGGAGAATTGGAGAGCAAGAGCGTGGAGTCAAGCGTTGCTCCGCCTTGTGTTGTGTCCTGACTTGTCTCCTGCGGCGGGGGAGTTCGTCTTCCTTTTATAGGCCAAGGAGAGAGCGAATCACATGTATGCCGCGCTATTTAGCTACGTGGGGAAGTGTGGTGTGCCATCTTTGTCAGAGTAGGCGGCCGCCTTGATGGTCCTCGCCGCGATCCGGCCATCATGGCGTATCTTGTACCCGAACGAGGGATAGCTTCGAGGGCCGGAGCGCGGCGGACGGGCGTGATGTCTTCGGGCGGGCTCGGGGGAGTTGTCGACGTCGGTCCGTACGGGGCATAGTGGCGGGTAAGGCGGCGTCTCCGTTCCCGCATGCTTCACGCGTCGAGCCGCGCGCGCGCACGCGCGTGGGCTTGTACGCGCGGGGGCGGCCGCCACGCCGTTAACAAAGGCGGGGATGGCTCCCCCCCGGCCTAACGCCGCAACCTAACCTTGCGAGGTCACGGAAAGCAAATCGAGGGTGCGGCCGGCCCCCTTCGAGGGCTCGGCGCGTTAGCCGTGCCGGAGTAGGCGGCGCGGCGTCACGGGGCCGGCACCGGCCTCGCCGCACGGTCCCCCACGGTGGCGGGGATGGGTTCCCACCTAGGGAGTTGGTGCGGTAGGACCGGGGCGCGAGCCCCGGCGCATGATGACGCCGCCCTCGCTATGGTCGAGCATTAAATGCTCGTACCCGTGTACGGGGTCGGGCGTGCGCACACGGAACGCCCTCGAGCGAGGCGGAGCCCCGCTCGAGGGCGGCGCGGACCCTCGAGCGAGGCGGAGCCCGCTCGAGGGAAGCGTTCTCCCTCGAGCGGGCGGAGCCCGCCCGAGGGGGCGTGTGCCCTCGAGCGAGGCGGAGCCTCGCTCTAGGGGGTCTTTGAGCGGGCCGCCTTGGCGGGCCGTTGGGGCCGCCGTGGCTTGGGCCACGCCCCGTGTGTTTAAATGAGACGTGTTTAGTTTTGACCTTTTGCGGGCTTTAAGTTGGGTTTCCTCTCGTTGTTTAAGGGGACCCCTAGGGCTGTCCCCCAACGGGCTCCAATCTATGATATAGCCGCCTTAACCGCCTTCTTGCGAACGCATTCTTCCGGATCGGGCCGGGTAACCTAGCTTTTCCTCTAAAACTATGAACGGATGGTCCTTCTCAATTGGTGAGAGATCATCAACCGCCTTGTTGATTGACACCCTCTCCCGAACAATGAGACCACGGACCAATACAAATCTATCCCTCGCAAAGATCCGGGGTAGGCCAAAAATTGGCATCATGTCCGAGTCTGTCCAACTTCTCTTCTGGCCATTTGGTTTGTGTCCTTGACCCGCGGGATCGAGTACTACTCGCTGCAGTCTGTGCTGAGTGACCCTGTGAAGAAGGTTCACCGACGATGGGCTGTGATGATGCACTGGAGGTAGAGGAGTTTGTTGTTGTGGGAGACTGCATAGATGATATGTCAGGTTAGTCAGTAGAGCAACATAAGCAAGACTGAAAATCTAAACAAAATTCTTATTAGATAAATTCGTTTTCTCTGACAGGCAAAATAGCTGATACAGTCGTAAATAAAATCAGCATAGACATGCACAGTTCATATTTTACTTAATTAGCATACAGGGATAGGTGCTAACCATTTTGATAGGGACACAACAATATGCTTATATATCAAAGCGAATAATAAATTCCTTCAACTCGCTTCCTTGTCCAACTTGAGCAACCATGGATTTTGTGTTCCATATGCACATGCAATAAAAGAATAAAGCAATGGTCATGACATTATATATGACGAGTAGTGAAACAACACGCACAACACATCATGACACCAACAATAACAATATATATGATAATAGTGAAACAATTAACACTCACAACAAAGCATAAGACAGTCTAGTTATCACTACCTTATAAACCATTGCGATGCAATTCCCACCGACATTATGTGGCCATCGAATTAAAGTATCCTAACAGGTCCAAAACATAACTTTCGATCCGGTACATTCAAAGCATAACCGAATTAAAGTATGCTAACATCCTTTATGCTTTTCATGAATTTACGATTGCAAAAATTATAGCACCAAGAACATGAAAATGAATTTCAACATTTCATATAACTTCATCTGTTAGCAACGGACTTGGAGCAACAAAATCCATCCATCAAATCCACAATCAATCAATTGAAGATGAACTATTATGGCATGTCTCCCTAATCCACCTTGACATGAATATATAGCGATTGGCTGGCTACATTATAAACCATCTGCGATGCAATTCCCAATGACATTATGTGGCCATCAGAATTAAAATATGCTAACAAGTCCAAAGCATAACTGTCGATCCGAGCATAGCAGAATTAAAGTATATGCTAACAGGTCCAAAGCATAATTGTCGATCTGGTACATTCAAAGCATAGCAGAATTAAAGTATGCTAACAGGTCCAAAGCATAACTGTCGATCTGGTACATTCAAAGCATAGCAGAATTAAAGTATGCTAACATCCTCGATGCTTTTCATGAATTTACAGTGCAAAAATTGTAGCACCAGGAACATGAAAATGAATTTCAACAGTTCATATAACTACATCTGTTAGCAACATTTTATTCACACAGACTTGGGGCAACAGAATCCATCCATTAAATCCACAGTCAATCAATTAAAGATGAACTATCAAGGTATGTCTCCCTAATTAATCCACATTGACATGAATATATAGCAGATCAATTTTGGTGGCCGATGAGAGAGAGGGTGTTGGGGGTTCAAGCGGGACTAACCTCTCGTCGCGAATGAAGTAGTTGTTCTCGTGATGGTCGGAGGGGCCGGATCCACGTCGGCTCGTGGCTCGAGGCGGCCAGGCTCATCGTCGTGGCCGAGGACAATGTCGACGAATCCGCGTCAACCGTCATTAGGTTGGGCCGGATGTACATCCGCACGTCGCAACCGTGTCCTCGTCACCGTCGTCACGCAAGGAGCGGTGGGGCTGGAGAAGAGCAGGGCTGCAGCGGGGAGAGAGCGGCGAAGGCAAGTGGGGCGAGTGGCGGCGGCAGTGGGGAGAATGCGCATGTTGTGGATCTGTCTAGCGAGGAGCTGAATATGAATGATGCGCGTAACTGTGTTTAATGAAAATACTGGCGTGCCCTTGATGGCTCTGTGCAACAATTAGAATTTCATGGGCACTATAGTAAATGTAGGTGGGAAATTTGGAGCAACCCGCACACGGTTTGTCTGCTCACGCGGACGAGTGGGCCAGTATCATGGGCGACGATGGTTAGTGAACCCGCATCGCCTTTGTTGGGAGTTGGGTCCGGCGCGAGGGCAGGCAGTGGTTAACTTTTTATTTTGGTCGTTGACGCCGACGCGTGGGCGGGACACTAATTTCTTTCGCATGAAACGTGCTTCCCTAAAATATTAGAGCCCATAAAACAACACCTAAAAAACATAAAAATACGAAAAATTCGTATTCGGACATTTAGTATTTGAATAAAATATCAACGATCACACTTGTGTGCCGAAGATTCTTAGAATCCGTTTTTACATCCCATGTTAATGATGTAATAATTCTACTAACATCTAGTGTGCTCTAAAAAATCTTCAATTTGACTTTCCAACATAATTTGAGTACCTAGACTTGTCTTCAAAATTTAAAATGGTTTCGATGAAGGAATTATATACTTGTGTACAAATATCTACATCTCTCACGTAGTTTCCTAGAATGTTCCTTGAACATTGAAGCTTTCCACATGTTCGAACTCATATGCATTTGAAAACTTAACAAAACCTTGTGTTCACCTTAAGCTTATGAAATGTAAAGTTCCATCACTAATGGTTGTGTAAAACAAATATTATTTGTATGTTGTACTTACAAAGAACAAAATAAGGCATATAAACATCACTCAACGAACGGAATGTACAATGAAATTAATGAATAGATGGTGATTTTAGAAAAAATTAGAAAACAATATAAAATTTGGACTAATAACGACGAAGAAATACTTGTTACAACATTTGATTACGGATTAAAAGGAGAAATGAGAACTTTTCTTCATTTGAATAGAACTGCCCCACGGTCATTTGAATAGAACAAAGGAGGAAGCAAAGGGCACCGCTACCCGCCACCGCCGCCGCCGTGCCCGCTTCGACGGTTTTGACACCCAAGAGGGCATCCCGCATTTGACTCACAAATGTAACAAATCAAATATTATCTATCAAAAACTAATTAAAAACCGACATTCCGATAAAATCAAATCCGCGTTTAGTAATATCTAATAATTTACATTCAAGATAGATAATGTTCATATTGATGCTTGCACCTACATCCCGATGTTCATCATGTTGACGGCGTACTCCACGGCGGGGAGGAATTTACACGTCTAGAGGTCGAACTCATGATACAACCGTCGGGGGCGACGGCCGCCGCCGATTTCTGGAGCGGTGCCATGGCTTCGGGGTCCGCCGGGTTGCAACGGTACTTCAAGCATCACTAAGAAGTACTTGGCACCGAGTCTTTAGCGACGACATCTCCGATGAGCTTCGGACCCTTATCGGGGTTCCACCGCCTCATCAACCTCTCCATCCCCTCGAAGCACAATGTCTCCGGATGATTGGCTTCGCGGAAGCACCGCTCGAGCATGACCCGATGTAGTGATTCCTCGCATGCATCACGAAGATCACGCGGCGACATGTGCATTAGTACCTCATCGGAGTTGCGATGCACCGGAAGGTGATGCGGATTTTATTGCGAATTCGGAAAATGGAAAACGGGCTCATCCATGATGGAGTGGATGATGATCTTGGTGAGAAGTTCATCGGCGCAGCGACATCAAGCACAACTCTGCGAGCATCATCAAGGAGAAGGGGAGGAAATAGCATAGCGACGGGGTTTGGAATTTGAATGGCGACGAGGGTTGAAGTTGGCGACGACGAAGGATGAAGTTGGCAAGGAGGATTGAAGTTGAAGAGTGTTGACGGTGAAAATCCGTCAACCTAGCCATGAGTTTACCTTCGGTGTTGGCATGAGTTTTATACCTTATCCATTGGTACTAACCCCCGTGGTATAACAAGTTCACTTCGCATGTCGATTTTGGAGTTAAGTGTTTACGCGGGGTTTTAACGTTGAAAGCAAGACTTCGGGATAAGTTCATTAAGCACCTCATGACAAGACTTTGAAGCTCGATACAAGTCAAGCAATGAAGTGAACATGACTCCAAGAGCCCAAGGATCAAGCCCGAGAAGATGATAAACTCCGAGGACCGAACCGAGAAAAGTCTTGAATCTTGCAAGACAAGGAGTTGAGTCCAATTCGGAGAGAAACCGACGTCAAGGGCCCACATGCAAAAGGGGAGAACATCTAGAAGACGCGGGAAGCAACACCGGCGAAGCGAGCCACGAGATGGGCCGAATTGGGCCCGGGCGGCCGGCCCGGGCCGGCCGGCCCCGGCCGGCCGGCCCGGCCCTTTTCGGAGCCCAATCGGCCTCCCCTTTGACCTAATTGCTTCTTAGGCTATAAATAGCCTCCCGACCGAGAGCCACGCATCAATCAAGTCGTAATCCGCCGCCGAGGAGCGAGAGAAGCTTGAGGGACACTATCTCGGAGATGAGGGTCGTGCTAGTTGTCTAGGGTCTCCCTAGCCGACGTGGGAACCTTGCATGGAAGACCACGTCGGAGCTCGGAGCGAGGATCAAGATCGAGGGAGGGCCCCGGTGGTGATCTTGTTCATGTAATCATTCATGGTGAAGTTTGCAAGTGAATCCGATTTCTAGCGATTAAGTGCCTTCTCGATGATTTTGTTTTCTTCTTGGTTTTGCTTCTTCTACGATCTAGTCTATAGCTAGATTACACAGGGTGCTCTTGTAGCCGCGGTGGCTAGAGGTGGATACCGGACCGGCCAAGTGATTTCAACTTGTTCTATCGAACTCGCCCTAGACTACCCGCATGAATAGGGATACGTTGTGACGAACGGGGGTTCCGAAAGGCGGGCGTTTTCGGAGTCGGATGGGAAGGCCACGATTTAAATATGCTTTTAATGAGATTCACTTTTCTATCTTCATCTATCTTGTTTGGAGCTACAACATAAGCATGATCTAGATTCTCTAGATTGGTTATCTCTTGCTTTCTCTTGTTACCTCTTTAGTAGATTAGATTAGATTCGTTTTCTTTATGAGTTAGTAGATTAGATGCAACTTAGTTCATCATAAGATAGCTTACCTTGCTTTACTAGATTGAATCCTTGCGTTGCACATTGTTCCACGGTTTCGATACCTTGGGTTCACCACTCGAGGGAAGAAGGGTCCCTTGACTACGATGGGAGACTTGTCCGCTTGCAAGTCACAAACGAACTTTGATACAACTATTAACCGTCAACAAGCCCCTTTTTCCGGCGCCGTTGCCGGGAACAAGCAATCAAGATCCGATCTAGTATCGCTTATCTTTCGCTTTTTCTTTCGATTTTCTTTTGCATCTCTTAAGTTTGATCATCCTCAAAAAGAAAAAAATCAATCTAATCTAGTTTTGATTGACCCTAATTTTTCTTTTGTTAGATTTTTGTTTTATTGCTAACCCTAACCGGAGATGGTTGGCTACCTCTCCAAGAAACCCAAACTTTTTTGTGGATGATCCAGGAAAACTTTACAGGCAAAGGTGACGTGCAACACAAGCTAAAGGGTTGGAAACCCTAGATTCAAAAGTCAAACTCGAAGGACCATCAAAATCTCCAAGGGAATCACCACCTCCAAGTCAAGACGCCGGAAGGCCGTTCAAATCAAGAGGAGGATGGAGAAGATGGAGATGGAGAAAGAATCTCAACACCTAAAGGCCGCCGAAGCAAGATCCGGATGCAAGGAGTGTGTGGAGTACGACCATGTCCAAGGTAACCCCGATTTAATGCAAGTTCGTCGATTCAAGTTTTGGTTCCTCTTTGTGCACAATTCAAGGACTTGATGGACGAGCAAGCTAAGATCAACAAGGACGCCGTCACTAAGTTCGAGGCTATGGAGAAAATATTGAAGAATTTAGATGGCAAGGTGACGGAGGTCGGAAGCTCTATACATGGAGTGTTCATCGTGATGAAGATGCTAGACGCAAGTGGGACAACTTGCCGGACAACCGATGGGTGACAAAGAAGAATATCCGACAACTCCAAGGTCCCAAGACGGCGAAGGCTACTCAAACTCATTCGGGAGAGATGAAGGATCACACTAGAGACCATGAAGATCACGACCGAAGGACCGGAGTTCGAGATGCCGAGCCACAAGGAAGTTGTTGCATCCGTCAAGACCAAAGGACAAAGCCAGCCTGTGAAGACCAAAAAAAATGACCAAGCCAAAGTGGGTACCCAAGATTGCAACGCCCGCAAAGAGCGTTGACCCGGAGTAATCAAGTGAAGAAGTCTAGCCATGGACTATAAACGAAGCGCTAGGCGGGGAGGCAACCCGTTTCGTCGAGTCAAGAATAAGCTACGGGAGGATAACCCGATTCCGGGTTTTTCGAGTCTTTTTAATAATTCAGTTTTAAATTTTACTACGCAAAACATTAGACTTAGAATGGTTGAACAATATTAGAGACATAATTCTTGGTTGAATATTTTGCTTTGTCATAAACCTTTGCATGAACCCTCCTATGTGTTTGTTCGTTCTTTTTCGAGAAATCACAACCAAATAATTTCAGAACCTAACTCAACCCTTCACCCTCATTATGGTGCTGTGGTTGACTTACTTTTTCATGCTAAAAACACACGAGTAGAGCCATGACTTATACCTAGGTGTTAATTAAATTTCAGCACGTGGTAGGACTCGCGTGAACCTAGAATCTTGATTTTTGGTTGGTTTAAAAATCCATATCCTTGGTTTCTCTAAGATTAGAATTTTTCTAAGCCTCACTTAATTTTATTTCATTCAAAATCTCTCTCATCTAATCAAAATTAGGACCTAAACCTATGCCCCCATGATCAAGCCGGGAAAAGCTTGCTCTCAACCAATGAAGGCAAACTATACCGGTGAGACCGATATCAACGTAGTCGGAAAATATTTTCGACTTACATTTGTTTTTAATGGTTTAAAAACTTCTCTAAATTTATGCTTGAGCTCTTGCATGGCTCTGAAAAATATTTTTAAATTTCGAAATTAGAGTAGTGCTTAGCCTTAAAACATGCTTAGAGGGAGGCAATCAAGTTAACTTGACCATACATGCACCATGATACATCACGGGATGCCCCTCCAACATCTTTTATCAAACCACATGCAAAGTACAAGCATGGGGGGGAAGACAAGGCCTTGTTTTGTAGGAATATCATGGAGGCATGTGAGGCAAGGGAGTATGGAAGTGAATCAAGCGAAAACATCAAGTGGAAGGAGCAATAATGCAAGCAAAGGAGTGGACGGGAACGTTTGAAAGGTGTACGCGGTCACGAAGCAACAAGCATGAATGCACTAGAGAAGAACCGAGCCAAGAGGAGGAGAGAGGTAAGTCTTTCATCCAACTCTTTGTTCGTGTGCTCTAGTTTGTAGGCCGGAACCACCTTAGACTTAGCCATCCACCGCATTTGTTTCGTGCAACAAATCACATCCTTAATCCACTCAAATTCCGGACCCCAAAATAATATTTGTGTACCTTGTTACCGGGTGAAAACCCCAGATATATATTTGTGAGGGAGAGTGCTGCAATCATGGAAGAAAACTACAAGCCTTTTCACCGAAGAAAAAGGGATCATCGTCGTCTAAGCCATCAACCCCTTCGAGGAGGCACTCGGTTTCCAAGTTTCCTCGGAGTATGGAGGAGGACACAGCACCGCCGAGGAGGAACCACACTCTTCTCCTCGTTGGCATGAGGGCCACACGAAACTCGTCTATTAGGTTTACCAAACTTCAATAACATATGGAGGAGCCGCCCTGTCCAACCTCACCGCTTGACACGATCATCCGCTCCACCTCCATGTGCTCCGTGGTATTCCAATGGGTTTATCATCACGACGGAGGAGGAGGAGAAGAAGCTAGCTCGCCTTGAGTAGAGGCTTGTAGCGAACGTCGACATCGACGACCAAGCTCTCCACATATTGGGTTTCATACGGGACACCGGTGCAACTCTCTAACGGAGTGTCGGTAAACACCCACAAGGAATTCGCCTAGGGAATTTTAATGACCATGGCGCATACCCTTGATGGAGTGCTTTGAGTTTCTCATTCCGTTTGGAGGGAGCCCACAAGTGGAGAAGAAGGAAGACACCGTCGGAAGGGTAACCTTGATCAATGATGCTATTTCTAGCACCTTGATGGGGTAATCTCCTTTCATCCATGGGTTGCAATCGATCTTGAGATGTAATCATACTTTGTTGGATTATCTATCTATCGTCTTTTGTTGGAAATACTTTAATGCTTAAGGTTAGCTACCATGCCGTAAAGGGAGTAAGGTCTCAATGCTTCCTTGGATCCATTCAACACAATCCCCGATAGATTAGATTGGTTTTCATGTTCGAAATGATTGCATGTTCTAGTATCGTAGACCCATGGGCGAGTGTCCCCTATTTTCAAAAGGGAGCTCCGGAACAAGTGGATGTGCATGAAGGCACATGGGAAGGTTTTTGGAGTATGATCGCGGGAGGAGACCATCAACGAAGAAATACTATCCGGAACCCCATCATCCAAGTGTGTCACTTTTGTGCAAGTGGATTTTTGGACAACAAGAGAGACAAGGATAACTAACACGGAGTTGAATTGGCTTTACTCGGCTTTGATTGCCAAGTGGCCAATAGACCCCACTCACCTATGATCAACCGGTGGTGTTGTTAAGCAACATCGAGTTCGGAAGATATTGGTTCGGGGTGTTGCCTCTCCATATTGGCTATCTCTTTAAAACCGGGTATTACAAGGAACCCAAATCATCTCCTACCCGGGACTTCCCTAGGAATGTATGAAGAAAGGAAAGTATATATATGTGAAGATGAGAGAGGAGGCTTCCAAGTGGCCTAGGTAAATTTGCCCCTTCCGGATTGAAGATTAAGACTTTTCTTGAGGGGAAGAAGATCGGTTAGAGGAAGGACTTCTTGTGCCGGCGAAGAGAAAAAAAGAGAAGGATTAGGAGAAGGTTTTTCCACGACCCAAGAAGGAGGTGCACAACAAAATTATGTCCCACCATTGGGAGGAACCCCGGCGCCGCCGAGTTACTACGGTGGTGTACCAATGCAAGCATGGGGGAGTGGTGCAGCCATACCCCCACCATTTTTGCGGTGCCCAACGTAGCCTTTGCGGAGCCATATGCACACCTTCCTCAACCACAGCAAAATGTGGCCACCATTGGAGGATACGCTGCAAGGAACGTGCAAATTATTGCAGCCATCCTAACCAATGCAAACCAAATGGGTGAAGGAAATGCAAACGTCGCTTATGTGCTTTGACACCTTCACCTAGAACCGTCGGACAATTCATAGGAGTAGTGGTGCATTCCTATTACAAGTAAGGGTACAACAACCAAGACTATCAATATCAACCACCGGCGGAAGATTAGAGAGAGGAGGAGCTTTAGTTATCTTTCCTTTACCCCCTTTTCTTTAATTTTCAGCTTGGATGTGCCTATGTTTGCGTAGTATTTTCAGCTTTGCTTTAATTTTCAGTTTTTAGTTTAATTTTCAGTGTGTGTCTTAGTTTTTATTTTCATCATGAATAATGTCACCACCAAGTTTTTACCTTTGGTAAAGTTACAAAGTTTGTGCCATGATGATATGTGATTATAATTGCCGCTTTGTTTATCTTTGTAATTGATTTATGCATGTTTGAACTAGTGCTCTCTTAAAAATACAAATCTGAAATTATCTAAATGCTAGCTTAATCTTTAGCGGAGGTTATGATTAAAATAAAGACCCATAGTGTTTTATGTGCTCTCAAGTTATGAATAGATTAAAGATGTCTTTTATGCTCAAAAATATTGCTAACCTTGTCATAAATATCACTTGTGTGTTGCTCAACCTATCCAAAGCCTAATATATATTTGAGTGCATAAACTTTAGTGTACAAGATTTATTTTTGAGTGAGTTATTGCAGGCCATGATTTCTCTGGCCCGAGACTAAGAAGCTTTGGTCATTCCGTTTTTGCATATCTATCTTATTGCTAGCCTCTTATCCGTGCATTGTGTATCCCCACATCGGAGATTTCACAAACCTCGCCGGATATCCACCCTTAAACCAAATATCATCTTTTGTGATTACCTCCTTGACCACAACCTATTGTTGAGATTAGATCATCAATTCAAGGAAGATCGCAAGACGGTGACGACACCGAAGGTTTCAAGTATCTCTCCAAAGGAAAATTATTTCCGGTACCTACCTTATTTTTCGCCTCTTTGCTCGAGGACGAGCAACGTCTAAGCATGGGGGAGGAGGTAGGTACGGTGCGTTTTAGAGTTCAAAAGGGAATATTTAAAAAAATGATGAAAGAAAAAATTCGGCGACGATCGTGACTTTCAAAGAAAGAATATATATATATATATATATATATATATATATATATATATATATATATATATATATATATATATATATATATATATATATAAATGAATGAATGAAAGAAAGAAAGAAAGAAAAGAATGAGAAATATGAGAAAGAGAAAAAAAAATATATGCGTAAAGTAAACTCCCCGGTTCTCTAAGAGTGCATTCAAGGCTTCAAGTTAAAAAGATCCATTCTCATTTTCCAACCATGTGCAATCCGATAACGAGGACTTTCTTTGTGCCTCGGGATCACTCTTTGCCATTTGCACATGTCCACTCATCTAAAAGTGTGTGTATTTTTCTCTTTCCCCTCCTTGATTTAACATTATTTTCCAATGACCTTTTTGACGAGTCTCGGTAAGACCATGAGAAGCTTGTCTTGTTTTGACAACACCTCATTTATAAAATCTTGTTAGGACTAAACTTTCCCAAAGCTCCATATAAAGCCTACCACACATATATGTTATGAGAGGGAAAGGAGTAGAATATATAGGCTTGAGAGACAAGTGAGATGAGAGTTCATGAGCAACATGCAAGGTGATTTAAATTTGTGAATTTGGTTTAGCTCTTTTCTTTATCTCGTTCTTTATTTCAAAAATTCTGAGATCTATTTAAACTTTGTGAGCATGTTAATACTTGTGGGATAAGCTTAATAAGAATCTACCCTCCGTAGAGATGAAGGCTAGTACATTATGGAACTTTAATGAATTAAAATTTTGAGAGCATTATGTTTTCTCATGTGTGATCAAGTGCAAAGTTTAAACATTGTTTGGCAATGATGATATCCATCGAAGGCTTACTCGAGGACGAGCAAGGTTTAAGCATGAGGGAGATGTTGACGGTGAAAATCCGTCAACCTAGCCATGAGTTTACCTTCGGTGTTGGCATGAGTTTTATACCTTATCCATTGGTACTAACCCCCGTGGTATAACAAGTTCACTTGTGCATGTCGAGTTTTGGAGTTAAGTGTTTACGCGGGGTTTTAACGTTGAAAGCAAGACTTTCGGGATAAGTTCATTAAGCACCTCATGACAAGACTTTGAAGCCCGATACAAGTCAAGCAATGAAGTGAACATGACTCCAAGAGCCCAAGGACCAAGCCCGAGAAGATGATAAACTCCGAGGACCGAACCGAGAAAAGTCTTGAATCTTGCAAGACAAGGAGTTGAGTCCAATTCGGAGAGAAACCGACGTCAAGGGCCCACATGCAAAAGGGGAGAACATCTAGAAGACGCGGGAAGCAACACCGGCGAAGCGAGGCCACGAGATGGGCCGACTGGGCCCGGCGCCGGCCCGGGCCGGCCGGCCCGGCCCTTTTCGGAGCCCAATCGGCCTCCCCTTTGACCTAATTGCTTCTCGGGCTATAAATAGCCCCCTGACCGAGAGCCACACATCAATCAAGTCGTAATCCGCCGCCGAGGAGCGAGAGAAGCTTGAGGGACACTATCTCGGAGATGAAGGTCGTGCTAGTTGTCTAGGGTCTCCCTAGCCGACGTGGGAACCTTGCATGGAAGACCACGTCGGAGCTCCGGAGCGAGGATCAAGATCGAGGGAGGGCCCCGGTGGTGATCTTGTTCATGTAATCATTCATGGTGAAGTTTGCAAGTGAATCCGATTTCTAGCGATTAAGTGCCTTCTCGATGATTTTGTTTTCTTCTTGGTTTTGCTTCTTCTACGATCTAGTCTATAGCTAGATTACATAGGGTGCTCTTGTAGCCGCGGTGGCTAGAGGTGCATACCGGACCGGCCAAGTAATTTCAACTTATTCTATCGAACTCGCCCTAGACTACCCGCACGAGTAGGGATACGTTGTGACGAACGGGGGTTCGAAAGGCGGGCGTTTTCGGAGTCGGATGGGAAGGCCACGATTTAAAGATGCTTTTAATGAGATTCGCTTTTCTATCTTCATCTATCTTGTTTGGAGCTACAACATAAGCATGATCTAGATTCTCTAGTTGGTTATCTCTTGCTTTCTCTTGTTACCTCTTTAGTAGATTAGATTAGATTCGTTTTCTTTATGAGTTAGTAGATTAGATGCAACTTAGTTCATCATAAGATTGCTTACCTTGCTTTACTAGATTGAATCCTTGCGTTGCACATTGTTCCACGGATTCGATACCTTGGGTTCACCACTCGAGGGAAGAAGGGTCCCTTGACTACGATGGGAGACTTGTCCGCTTGCAAGTCACAAACGAACTTTGATACAACTATTAACCGTCAACAAAGAGGGATGAAGTGGCGACGAGGATTGAAGTTGAAGGAGGCGAAGAGGTTGAAGGTTGAAGATGGCGCCTCGGCCATGTCATAATAAAACAATAAATGGAAATTGAAAAGGCATTGCGGTTGCATGGCTACTGCCGTTGAAAAGTGGGCCCGACATATTTGCCCCACCCCTTCTCCTTCCCGCGTAATTGAAAGGCGACACGTGTCTTTGCGCCCGAGACGGAGCCCGATGCGCAATCGAGTGGCACGTACTAGTAGTAATGGGGTAGTGGGTGGGGGCGGAGGCGCCCGACGGTTCCGCATCTTGTCAATATAACTCCCTCGACCGGTTGCCCTCCTTGCTTTCCCCTCGCTTCTTCCATAAGCTTATCATCTTTTTCTTCACTTCTTCTTCCTCCTCATGATTCACCACTACAAATCTTCGGTCACCGAGAGAAGGAGGAGATGGTGTCGAGGAGCCCACCGCCGTCGAAGCGGGGATGAAGGGACGACGACGACGAAAGCCGCCGTCGGAAGAAGTTGGACAAGGGAAAGGAGCCGGCGGCAAAGGACGCCGACGAGGAACCGCTCTTCGACGAACTAAGTTCGCCGTTGAGCTGCTCGGGAGTGCCTTCGGAAAGCTTGAAGGTGTTGGCGAGGCCTTCGACATTAAGGTGCATCACGATGTGTACAAGGACCCGAGCGTGAAGGGTCTCGCCTTCGGGATCCACGGGTTGGGCGAGAAGCTCGAGAACCTCCCCGTGGTCAAGTGGGTTGCCCGCCGCCACTTCTTCTTCGACGACGGTGGCTGCGACGGTGACGACGGCGAGGCACGGCGGCGGCAACGACAATGACGACGGCCACGGTGGCGACGACGGCGGGACTCCGACTAATTGATAGACTCCTCTACCAATTAATAACAATAATGTGTTTGTGCTTCTGTGTCTTCGTCCGGTTCTTGGGCATGAACTGCTTAGTTTGTCTGTTGATCATGAACTGCTTAGTTAATTAGTTTGGTTGTTAGATTTTCTATGTCATGAACTCGATCTAATATACGCGAGTAGATCCAACCGCGTTGTGATGAACGGTGTTCTGTTGTGATGAACTGGAGATCTGTTGTGATGAATTAGATCTTATTAGAGTAGTCATTGCCGACACGGAGTTAGCTCGTCGACGCCGACGCCGACACGTGGGCCGGTGTCATTGGCGACGATGGTTAGTGAACCCGCATCGCATTTGTTGGCGATTGGGTCCGGGCGGGCGGGCAACGGTTATCTTTTTTATATTGGCTTGTTGACGCCGACACCGGGCTGTCACAATTTTTTTTGGAATGAAACTTGCTTCCCCGAATTATTAGAGCCCATAAAACGGCACCTAAAAAAGTATAAAAATACGAACAATTTGTATTTGGACATTCGGTATTTGAATAAAATATCAACGATCACACTTGTGTGCCCAAATTCATATATTTTGTTTTTACACCCCATGGTAATTATATAATAATTCTAATAACATCAAATTTGCTCTAAAAAATCTACAAATTGACTTCACAATATAATTTGGGTACCTAAACTTGTCTTCGTAATTTCAAGTGGTATCGATGAAAGACTAATATACTTGTGTACAAAAGTCTACATCTCTCACATAGTTTCTGGAATGTTTTCTTGAACATTGAAGTTTTCCACACTTTGCAACATGTTTGAACTTATATGCTTTTGAAAACTTAATAAAACCTTGTGTTCACCTTAAGCTTACGAAATGTAAAGTTCCATCACTAATGGTTGTGTAAAACAAATATTATTTGTATGTTGTACTTACAAAGAACAAAATAAGGCATATAAACATCACTCAACAAACGAAATGTACACTAAACAATGAAATCAATGAATAGATGGTGATTTTAGAAAAAAATAGAAAAGAAGTATCAAATTTGGACTAATAACGACGAAGAAATACTTGTTACAACATTGATTGTAGATTAAAAGGAGAAATGGGAACTATTCTTCATTTGAATAGAACTGCCCCCCACGGTAATTAGTGATGTTGGGCTGATAACCCGCGTCGGATTTGCTTGCTATTCCAAAATTTTACACGGATAATTCGAGCATCATACAAAAGCTAATCTATTACTAATCCTATTCCAATACTGCGTGCGAACCTCACCATTTCGTAGTGCAGCCTACGGTCTTCGCTGCAAAACGAGAGAAATTCGAAGCCATCCTTTTTCCACGCCACGCCCGCCGCCGCTGCTGCGCACGGCCGATCGCCGCACACCCGTGCCGAGGCGGCGGCGGTTCACCCCAAATGCGCCAAGTCGAGTAGTGGATCGCAGCGGTTCACCCCAAATGCGTCAAATCATGTGCTCTTGATCTTATCCCTTCCTTATTTTTCTATAAAAAGGCAAAGACGCCTATCGGTCCTCCTCACTTCAAGTTGCTTCCTTCTTCTCTAGATCTAGATCTAGCTATATGGTTCCTTCTTCTGATACAATAAAGCGAGTCACTTGCTTCCTTCTTCTCTAGATCTAGATCTAGCTAGTATATGGTTCCTTCTTCTGATACAATAAAGCGAGTCACTTGCTTCCTTCTTCTCTAGATCTAGATCTAGCTATGGCGCAAAGAATAGATCTTGTAGGGCGCAAGCTTTTGCTTTTCTCTTTTCTTCATCCTCCTCGATCTCTCAGTTGCTAGAAGAATTCGTGTGATATGGGTGATTGGGTTGCTCATCCCTCTAACACGGTACCCCGTAAGAATTCATGTGACATACTCCTTACGCGCAACCGTGTCCGGGAAGGTAGACCGAACCTCCTGGCATCGGGATGAACAATTTCATCATGTGTCCAATGATCATTGTTTTCGGGATGAACAATCCTTCATCCTGTGTCCAATGATCATTATTTGTCCTATGCTTTCTCCTTCCACTCGCGGAATGCTCTTGCAATCCAAAGTGTAGGTTTAACTAAGAAGCTTTGTGGACTCATTGCAAGCTAGGAATCAGCTCTCTAAGTCATCAACAAAAATGGAGCTTGTTCAATGACCACGTGTGTGTGTGTGATTTTGCATACCTCGTCATGAAGATATGACCACATTGTAACCTTGTTCTCATGTATCAATGATGACCGTAATCTGTGTGTGTGATTTTGCATCTCAAGAGACATGCTTTTGTGATTATTTCGTGCATTACAATTTTTTGTATGATTTACTTACTCACTTGCAAAGCTTGAAGAACAAGCCGACGGGGCTGGCTAAGAGCAACTCCAACAGTTTGGCAAATCAACTTGTTTCTCTCAGGATTCCTGATGTAAGTTAGATTTGGATTTGGCAAGTGAAATTATGCCGATTTTTGGAGATGAACTATTTTTTTACTTGACATATCTTTTTAGAAGTCGGCAAAGCACAAGATTTGCCAAGTAAAATTTGGTAAACTCTTGGAGATGCTTTAATCCATGTCTCTTTTGATGTAATCTGTTCGTGATTTCGCATATCTTGCCCATAACAAAAGCAACGTTGGTTCGTTAGTCCTCGTCTCTTGCCCGTAAAAAGGCGACGCCGGTTCGTTAGTCCTCGTCTCCTACCCGTAACAAAGGCGACGCGGGTTTTTTAATCCTCGTCTCTTGCCCGTTACCGAACCGAAGGAGAATATAAACATAGTATATATAGTATCCTTGGCGGAATATATTACAAGCGAGGATTCAAATTCCACCACATGCCATATATTACAAAAAGGATTGAAATTCCACCAATACATCACATCCTTTATATTACAAAACGGATTCCATTTCCAACAAGAGACACATCCTCCGACATTACAAAAAATTAAAGGATTCAAAGAAAATCGAGGTTTGTTTTTTCTTCCTTGATTTCCGTATATGGATTTTTCACTATGGTCGCTTCTCAAGTACGGTGTTTTGTTAGTTCCCAAGAGGCGGGGCTTGTATGAAGTGTCAAAGGATGGAATTTCGTCAAGCCGGTTGTATCCCTCCTCCTCAACAACATATTCAATCCCCACAATCCTTTTTTCCGGGCATAACCACGG